>CM062810.1:523685392-524934685 GCA_031772625.1 Pinus tabuliformis | reverse complement strand
GATGCGACTAGATCTGTCAAAGGCGTATGACAAGGTTAACTGGCATTATTTGGAAGCGATATTGAGAGCCTTTGGCTTTGCTGAACAATGGATAGTTTGGATTCTAGCTTTGTTCAAATATACTAGATTTTCAATTCTGGTGAATGGAGCCCCTTCTGCCCAATTCTCTCCTTCGCAAGGTCTCAGATAGGGTGATCCGGTATCCCCCTTCCTTTTCGTGATTTTGATGGAAGGTTTAAGTAGACTTATTCATAAAGCTAAAGAGGAAGGAGTTATTAAAGGATTGCAACCCCTGGCCTCAATTCCAGTAACTACCCATCAACAATTTGTTGACGATATGATGTTTCATGGTACTCCCTCAGTCAAAGAAACCTTGGGCTACAAAAGGATTCTCAATCTCTTTAGCAAGGCCTCAGGTATGGATCTAAATCTATCAAAATCTTCTATCTTGTTTTTCAATACTCATTTAGCTGTGCAGAAAAATCTTTCTTCCATTCTAGGCTTCCAAAGAAGCAGCCTCCCCTCGAGATATCTAGGAGCTCCGTTGACTGACAAACCTTGGCAAAAAACGCACTAGGAAGTTTTTTTGGCCAGCCTGGAAAAACGATGTCATCATTGGACCCACAGGGCCCTAAACTTTGCAGGAAGATTGGTCTTAACCAAACCAGTCCTCCATATGCTCTCCATTCTTCTAGCACCCAAGGGAGTACTACAAAAGATAAGGGTCATCCAAAGGACCTTCCTCTGGTCGGGTAATTCATAGAAGAAGAAATGGTCAGTGATAGCATGGAAAAAACTGTGCAAAGCTAAACATATGGGAGGGTTGAACTTGCAAGACCCTTCCACTATTAACCGAGCCTGTGGTGCTAAATTATGGTGGAAGTAGCTGAAAGAACCTCAATTACCATGGGCCAAACATTGGAAGGAAAAGTACACTCCAAATCATCGTTTACAGAACTTAATCAGAATGTAAGAAAACCCAGAAGGCTCGCCAATCTGGAACCTAGCAAGAAACAACTAGAAAATTATCCAAGAGCATAGCTTTTGGGAAATTCGTGATGGTAAAATAACCATTTTCTGGAAGGACACATGGCAACAACTCCCCAAGTTGGAAAGGCCTGAGTTCGCAGATTTCAAAAGAAACAACCAGGAGCTAGGGAGAACTATAGTGAATCAATATTGGAAGCCTAATGAAAGGGACCAGGTGTGGAGAACCTGGATATTCAATGAGACAGAGCACCTGACCGAAGTAAACAATGGTATGAGGAACCTGAGAACACAACTAGACAAGAGAAGGATAAGGATAGTAGGAGATAGTGACCAATTATGAGGAGGAAAGCTAGAAGGGGGAAACTTCACACTCAGAGAAGCCAGAACTCACATAGAAGACTTAGAGCATGAAGAAAAGGTCAAATGGCACAACAAAGTCTGGGATGCCTAGCTTTGGCCAAAAATCAAAACTTTCCTATGGATCCTAATGCATAGGAAAACACAAACCTGGGAGAATCTCCGGAAAAAAGGATTCACAGGCCCTTCACACTGCCCCATGTGTGGAACGGAAGAGGAAACCATGAATCACCTCTTCAATACATGTGACTGGGCAGACAGTTTATGGATATGGGCGGAAACCATACTTCAAAGGATGGACAGGGACATGAATTCTATTCAAGAAACTATCGAGAACTGGAGGGGTAATTTCTCCAATAATCATCTGGTTAACACCATTTGGAAACTCATACTAGGGTTCATTGCATGGTCAATTTGGAAAGAAAGGAAGCGGAGAGTCTTCCTAAATGAAATTAGAAATATAAACCACTTAAAAGATACAATTCTCCAAAATATCAAGCAATCGGTTCTCGTCAAAGGAAGGATAGAACAAGACACAAACATCTCGAGTGCAGACTTACAGATTTTGAAAGCTTTTAACCTTGACAAGGGAAACTTTGCATCCTCCTCGAAGCGTCGGCAGGAGTTAAATACCAGTGTGAATACCTGGAAGCGGCCGCCATTAGGATTCCTCAAACTCAATTTCGATGGAGCTTCCAGGGGTAATCCGGGACCTGTTGGCATCGGAGGGGTTCTAAGGGATAGTGAAGGCAGAATTCAGTATATCTACAGTGGAGCTCTAGGTGAAGGAACTAACAACGTAATAGAATTTACAGTGTTGGAATAAGGTTTGAGAATTCTCAAGAAACTAAAAGCTGGAGCAACTGTGGTGGAAGGGGACTCTCAGCTGGCAATCACGGCAATGAGGAAACTATATTCGGGAGCCAAAACAAGTAAAGTCACTCAGCACTGGAGACTGGCCAAGGTAACAGAGAGCATTGCCGAACATCTTTCTTGGCTGAATGGCTTAATCTTTCAGGCAGTTAGACGCAAAGCTAATACCGTAGCAGATCACTTGGCAAATTATGGCATCGATAATCCCACTGTCAACTTGGACAGCTGTTGGCAGGACATCACTTACACGGAGCTGAGAAACAGGTGCACACTGCTTTCGAGGCAGGACATTTTTAACGAAAGATGAGGCTAGGGGTACGAAGATCCTCACAGTTAGTGGAGAATGATGCCATCCAATCGAAGGGAAGTAAGGATAAAGGTCCGGCAGGCTAAAGGAGTACACAGGTGGAAGAGGCATTCAATGCACAAGCAAGTTGGGTCAGTTCCTAGGAGCTCCATGAACAAAAATTATGGACTCCGCCGGCATCAAAACAAAATAAAATCCACTTGGCACTCACAGGATTGGCTCAAGCGGGGCAGATTGAATAATAGGGATCCGGCCCATCAACAAAATTGTGATCCTTGGAGTAGAAATAATTATGAAGGGACATGCGAGCATAATTTGACAAGATGGGGAGCCTCAAGCAACTCAGGGTCTCCCTCTTCTATAATTACAGTCCCTAATTACAAGAGCAATGCTCTGCTCTCCAACGGATACCAACATCGTCTCATTTGTGCTCTTAGAAGGTGGCTTTTCTCTATTCTTTTTCATAGGAGGATGGCGCGAGAAGGTAGTAGAAACGCTGCGACCAACAAAGACTTGCAGCATGCTTAGGAGGCATACGAAATGAGAACCTCGTAGAAGGAAAAACACAAAATAGAGGAGTTGGAAGCAATTGTTGCTGAAGAGGAAGAAAACCTGGAGGATAATGAACTGGAAAAGGAAATGGAGTGGGTTCAGGATCCCGGCACGGCAACAACGCGGGAAACTCAATATGTCCGCACTCAGGCGAAGATGTGGTGAATGAAAATGATGTTAGAGAACCTATCAGTATGAAAGGGGAGTATCTCAATCAGGCTCACCAGGCTATTTCTGTCTTATCTGCGGATCACACGGTAGTTTTGGAAGCGCTGGACTTCAAAATCAGTTCGCTGGAGCAACAATTTGGTAACATATCCAAAAAGTTGACAGTGTTGATTAGCCTTCTGAGGCATTCCATTTGCCAGGATGCTGCTGCTTTGGGGGAAGGGGTGGAGGAGACCATAGGGACCAGTCAGGGGAAGCGTTCTTCCCAACGTCTGCCTCAGTCCAGCAGAGCTACAACTTCGACCGGCCATGATTCCTCCACCAAGGATTATATCGTTCTAGGGCTGTAATGGGATGCTTTGGGAGTCTCTGTGTGCTTTCATGGGTCTTGGGTCAACACTTTTTTGTTTTGGTTATGCGAGTCTACTTGTTATGTTTTAGTACTCTGTCTCTCTTTTTAACAGTCTTTTTCTTAGTTTTCCATGCTTGTCTCGGAGGAACTTTGGTTTGTTTGATCTCTGTTTTGCCATATACTCAGATGGATTACTGGTTTTGATGTCCCCAACCCTCTCTGTGCCGCCCTGTGTGGTGAGCCTTGTGGATTTTTGACAGTCTAGATGGTTATGAAATGTTGGAATTGGGCAAAGGAATCGATCTTTAGTCTGCACGAGGAGACCTTTTTGTACACTATGTATTTTTTGTCTTAATACAAATTGTTGATTTACACAAAAAATGATAAAATAAAAATAATTCAAAACATTAATTTTAATTATTCTATAATTTAAAATGAACTACTTACTTAAGTTAGTTTAGTGAAAAAATATGAACTCAAATAAATATATTTAAATTAGATTTATCAAATATTTATATAAATTTATTTTTTCTAATATATTTAATCTTAATAAATACTTGATAATTAAAAGTTAAAATGAATTATAATACAATAGATTGATTTTATAATTTAAATTAAGTTATTCACATTAAATTAATTTAATAAATATAAATATAAATATTAGATTCAAATTTATCAAATATTTATGTCATGTTTTTTTAAATTTATTTAATTTTAATAAATATTTAATAAATTAAAAGTTAAAATAAATTTTAATTGATTTAGGTGAATAGATATATGTATAAATTACAAATTTAATATTTATAAAATAATAAAATAAAATAAATATTTTTATTTTATTAAAAAGAAAAATGAAAAAAATGTATTATACAAATTTTAAATTTAATTAAAATATATAAATCTATGCTATTATTTTATAATTATTTATTTCAAGCAAACTAATCTTATCTTGTATCCTAAAAAGAAAAATTACCATAGAAATAAGATATAACATTTCTTTTCTACCTTTTTTTTCTCCTTTCTTTGTGAGAGTCTAAACTCTCTTATGCATGATTTATTTTGGTGTCACTTGCTTCTTTCTCAGGGATAGCTTTCTCAATTTGTTGCTCGTGAGCGGTAGTTGTGGTTACTAAGGACAAATTTGGAACCACCGAATAATTTATTTTAGTTAAAATTAATAAATGAATATATAAAATTGAATTATTTATTTTAATTAAAATTAATAAATTGAATAGGTAAATAAAATTAATAAATGGCTTAGTCTAACTTATAGAGGAAATAGATATGTTTTATCGTTAATTTTAATCAAAATCACACAAAGATTTTTAAAAACTTGAGTTTAAGTTGTTTAATTTGCATAATTGGAGTGTCCTCAAGGTTTTTTAGGGTGCTGAATCCATTTAAGCATTCAAAAATACATTCTAAACAAAAAAAATCACATTCTTTTTTGAAATTATTTTACACTGTGAAAAAGTCTATTTTATAAGTTAGACTAGGCCTTCATAAATTAAATTAAAAAATATATATTTTAATCTTAATTTTTAAACACATTAAAATAAAATATTACATATTACACTTATTTATTTATCATTATTATTAATATTTTTTTCTTAAATAATAGGTTGTTGTGTAAAATATGTGAAATTAATATACAACTCTAAAAAATAAAAAGCAATAAAGTAGTAATAATAAAAAATTATTAATCTTAATATTTTAAACATACTGATCAATAGTATTATAAAATTATGTTTTCTAGGAAAGTATTGCACACCATAAAAGATAATACAATACCTTTATTATTATTTTTTAATAAAATCATAAACCAAGGTATTTCAATGGTTGATTGAATGGTGGATTATACAAAGGTAAAGTAGATTGGGTTATATGGGCCATTACCATCCTAACTTTTCATACTTCAAATATTTTGATCTTAACTAGAAAAGTGACTTTGCTAATTAATTGAATGGTGAGAGTTATTATATTCATTCATTTTGATTAGAGTTACTGTATTCATTCACTTACTTTTTCAAGTCTCCATGTCATAATAATTTGTTTGATTCTAATTTACTATTTGTGACTACCATAAAACAGATTTTGATAATCTGCAATCAAGATAAAGGTTGCCACTCTACGACACGACTCTGCGTGTTATACAATATTGGGTCCAAATTTGTATGTTTGATTCTTACGTCATCCGACTTAAAATAAAATTTAGTCAATAATGATGTTTATATTGGCATCAAAAAATTTGATGCATGCATCACTGCCGCCCATGGAAATGGATCCTGGGCGGCATGGTAAATAGCCAAGCGCTCTATCGGTTATGAGAAAGTTCCCATAAAATAGAGATGTTATGAGAAAATACATTATATAAATTAGAAAATGCAGATGAGGTGGCTGTATTTTATTATCATTTCCTTGATTTATGTTGTTAATATTATATATATGGTTTAATAAAAAAAATTGTTTTTAAATGAAATTATTGAAAATAATATAAAGTAATGATAATGGAGGTGGATATGAAATTTAATATTTATTATTATTAAAAATAAATAAAAAATTGAGAAAATTATGATACAATGTAGGAAAACCTTTTATTTATGTTAAAAACTGGAAGTATATTGAACAATAGAGAATTTATAAAGATAATTTCATTAACATGTTTAGATAAGCGATTTTGTTCCAAGCTAATTACTAATGATAATATATTCTAAATTATATGGTTATAACTTATAGATGTACCTTTATTGTTATCGTTATGTAAACCCAAAAAAAACTAATAATATTTCTTACTCATATAATTTAGTTTAATTTAGTTTAGTAGTATAACTAATATTTTATTATATTAATTAGGATTTTTTTATCATGAGTATATGTGTAGTCTATGTTTTTCACTTCATCCAATAACATACATGTCAATATAAATTTTTATTTTTGAATGATTTAATATCATAAAATGTGTCTTATATTTTAGCAAAATATTTTTTCATTGTATTTTGTTCACATCATCTTATTGTTTAATGTTGAAATGTAAATATATCCTGGTTTTAAGGGTGTTTTGCAGAGTTATAAGTAGATACATCTTCAATCTTGAGAAGAAATGTAACCATAGTGCTAGCATAAATTTTGTACAATATAGTGAATACTTGCATTGCTGCAAATCAAAAAGACTATGTAATAGTTCTAGCCCAAAATCCAATCCAGATTTTGTTAATATAAAACCTTATCCGCCACTAAAAAAAACATGTCTTTGATTGCATATTAATTTGCATTAATTATCAGCATGTTCATTTGACATTGCAAATGTTGGATGTTAAGATTAGTTTAAGAATCATTGTTATGTATATATTCATTATTTAATAAAGAAAAGTTTGATGGGACATGTGGTTTGAGATTAATTCTTATATTTTTTAATAAAGGAATTTAAGTAAAATCATACCTATAGGTTATGACTTGAAATAGTTAACCAAATTCATGAACTTCATTGTTTACAATACAATATATATGATATCACAACATCCAAAACTCCTAATCCATTAATCCATAATAGATTACAACCATAATTCATTTACTATAATTATAAAATTATGGGCTAAACCATCATCTACTAAAAATTGTTGAAAGCAAAAACTGTGTGCCTAAAAATGCCAAAAATAGATACAAAATGTGCCCAATTTTTTTTTTTGGAGGGCCTTGTGACCCCCCTGGACATGGGGGCCTCCCAGCCCTTTGTGATTACCTCACTGCATCTAGTGTATATGAATCACGTGTTGGGCTAGTCGTGAAAAGAATATGACACATACCCAACAACAACTTCGGTAGAAATGTCTCAATGAATTTTAATTCAAACATATTGCCTATTCATATACATGTGCATGCTCCAACATATTATCAAACTCTATGATTTGATTTAGCTAACACAACAAATAAAAATCTTTACAATTTGCAAGTTATTACATATTTATTTAAACAAAATTCATTCCCAACATTCAAGCTACCATTCCTGATTCATATCATTGTGTGCCACAATATAACCCTGTCAATGCATTTTCTTAAGATTATTTTCCACACCACATTTCGAGTTAGGTGGAAACAATAGTGGAAAATGGTAGAAGCACTCTTATTCAATTTGAATTGGTATTTTTGCAATTTATCAATTGCACAAATGTAACACAAGCATGTCTTAAACCATAACTAGCTATTCAAAAATTGAAAGATGAGTTGTAGCATGTTATTGCTCACTAGTTAAACAAATTCATAGTTCATTTTTTCTTATATTCGTGATTGCATGGTTGTACTTACTCCATGAATTAATCCATAATAAAAGAAGGATTTAGTGATTACACCACCCGAGCATGTGTGACCTCAATCCCATATTGTATTGTTCATTGATTCACAACATAATCAAATATTATAAAAAGAAAAAAATGGAAATCAATTTGTTGAAGGTGTTTGTTACGAACTAATAGTCAAGTGAGTTGTTGGTAATTATTATTTGCATAAACATGGTATGATCCTTCTTAAACTAGTAGTGGAACCATAACCACAAATATAATTCCCACATAATGACATATACAATCATGTACATGGATTTTAAACACACCATAAGAACAAAGATTTTCCTTAGGAACCCAAATGGGAAAACCAAATAGTTTGGGAATTTTATTAATCAAGAAATTGATTAGAAAATGGTGGGATTCAATATATTGTTACTCATGAATAGGATATTTACATATTAGTATGGCTCGAGAACAATCTTCACTCATTGTGAGATAGCCTCAACTTATTATTTTCCCCCAATCATCAAGTAGACCACTTCGTTGAGCTTTCATCTCTGTTAGTGCCCTCCTCTTTGTTCCATTTAATTCTCTTCTTCATCACAACCATAATTTTTAATGGATGTCCTTGGAAGGCCAACCATCATAATAGTTCATCTCAACTTTCAAAGAAATTTTGAACATTTTATCCATTACGCCAAAAATAATTAAATACTTATCACAAAGTTTACAACTAGTGTTTTTTTTTTTTTCTTCTTCGGAGAACATCAAATTTAATCATTTTATACTTTATAAAATAAAATTTCTATTAAACTAATTTACTACATTTTAAAATTATAAAAGTTTCAGTTATTTAAATAGATTGTTAATAATCTTAAGAATTTTTAAATCTTCGTTATCATAATCTATTATTTTAATTTTCATTATCTTATTATATGATAAAGTTACCGCTTTCTTTCTAATACAATTCAATATTCCAAATAAAATGAATGTCCTACTTAACAAATCATTAGTTGATATGATTCGTCTACTCTTCTTTGACACTCTTTCATCACAAAATTGTACCCAAAATAAGTACAAACTTATGGATTTTGATTAATTGAAATTTGCTTTTTGTTCGGAGGAAAGTTTCAAAATAATTGGCAAAAAGGTGAAAGATATCAAAATGCATGCAAACTTATTATCAAACTTTACGATTTGATGTAGCTAACCGAACGAATAGTTTTTTTACAATTTGCAAGTTATTACATATTTATTCAAACAAAATTCATTCCCAACATTCAAGCTACTACTGATTCGCATCATTGTGTGCCACAATGCAACTCTGTCAATGCATTTTCTTAAGATTATTTTCCACTCCACATTTTGGGTTAGGTGGCAGCACTAGTTGAAAATTGTAGAAGCACTCTTATCCCATTTGAATTGGTATTGTTGCGGTTTATCAATTGCATAAATGTAACACAAGCATGTCTTATACCATACCTAGTATTCTTAAACCATAACTAGTTATTAAACAATTGAAAGATGAGTTGTAGCGTGTTATTGCTCAGTGGTTAAATAAGTATATAGTTTGCTTTTTTCTTGTATCCATGATTGCATGTTGTACTTACTCCATAAAATAATCCATAATAAAAGCATGTTTTAGAAAATTGTTACAACACCCGCACATTTGTGACCTCAATCCCATCTTCTATTATTCATTCATTCACAACATAATCAAATGTATTAGAAAAATAAATGGAAATCAATTTGTTGAAGATGTTTGTCACTAACTAATAGTCAAGTGAGTTGTTGGTAACTATTATTTGCATAAATGAAATTTTGATAGAAACTTAGTTGTAGGGGACTTGGAGGATGGATAGAGAAGCTTGATGGAGGTTCTACGGTTTAACAAAGAGCGTGACAGAGGGTAACAGGTAACCATGGAGGCACAGGGAGGAGGGAGATCCACTCCCTCCTACAGTAATGTGGTTTCAAACAGAGGAAGAGCAGGGAATAAGAACAAGCCTACACAATCCTTGGAGGTCAAGGCAAAGAACTCTGAAACTCAGAAGGCGAAGGGCAGGAAAACCCATGCAGAACAAGGGACCCACGAGGAAGACCGACAGGAGGAGAAAGTGGAAGACAAAGGTCAGGGAACAGAGAATAGAACCAGGTTAGGGCCTTGTAAAAGCAAGACCATAACTAAACCGCGGGTTATATTGAATGATCCAGCTCTGCAAGAGCACAGGGATCACATGGAAAACTATGCCATTATATGCAAGTTTATGGGAATCTGGCCATCAGAGAAAGCGTTGTACACTTGGATAAAATACAACTGGAAACCAAAGGGAGAGTTAAATATACATCTTGGATCCAAAGGTTTTTTTACAGTGGTGTTCACGAACATGGAGGACAGAGACAAGATTTTTGAAGGAGGACCATACTTCTTTGCAGCTGCTGGTCTCTATATGTGGCCATGGACGATGAACTTTGTGCCAGAATGAGAAACCTTCACATCGGTACCAGTATGGATTAGACTCTACTCCTTACCTTTAGATTACTGGATGCCAGAGTCTTTAAAAGCTATAGGTAATAAATTAGGTCATTTCTTAAAGATTTCAGAGGCAACTCTATGAGGAAAATATACCTCCTATGCCCATATATGTGTGGAGATAGACCTATCAGGAGCCCTTCCAAATGAGGTCATTCTAGAAGTCTATGACGAGGAATGGGTTTAAACAGTTGACTATGAGCATATCCCATTCAGATGTCACAAATGTCATGAGCATGGGCACCTATCTAGAGATTGTCCTCTTAATAAAAGGGAGGAATACCTAAACACCAGCAAAGGGAAAGATCAGACAGGTTTCACCAAAGTAGGAGGAAAAGGAAAAGGAGGGGGAAGGAAGACACAAAATAACCCTACTGAGAATGATAACAAAACAAGAAGTTACAACAGTTTTGATATCTTATGAGAAAAGAAGTAGATGCAGGTGATCAAAAGAGTACAGAGAATCAGGCAGCAAGGGGGAAAAGGAAAAGAGACCAGCATGGAGTTCACACAGGAACAGAATGAACACACGACAGACCCTTTGAGTACCATGGAAATAGAAAAATACCATGAAATGACTCAAAGTGAAAGTGGCACAAAGGACCAAGACTTACAGGAGATCCTGGAAAGGGAGAACCTAGAGCTGGAAAAGTTTCTAGAACAAGGAGGAAACCTGGGAATAAAATCCATACCTCAGGAGGATGCTGACAAGGTATAACAGATATTTCTTAACAAGTCACATCAAACAGCTGCAGGGCGCAAAAGAGGACATGATAACTAGGAAAATAAAGGGACTTCCTCAATAGGATTAATAATAGGAAAATTAACAAAAAACCCAGGCAAGAGGAGGGGAAGAAAAAGACAGAAAGAACTGTTGTTGGAGTGTGGCAAACTCATGATTGACTCAGGAAGGATGAAAGACCTTTCTAGTTACTCCAAAACCCCACCTCAATGAAAATCACAACCTGGAACATTAGAGGACTAGGGAGTAGAAGAAAATAGAGGAATCTAGGTAATAGGATCAGAGAGGAAAAACCTGACATAGTGTTCATACAGGAAACAAAATGCTCAGTGGAGAAGATCAGAGAAAAACATAGCAAATGGTTAAATAGATATGAATACCTTGAGGTTAAGGCAAATAAATCTGCTGGGGGAATTCTCACTCTATGGGATCCACAGAAATTTGGTGTGATTGATGCGGAGGCGTCCAGACACCACCTTTCTTTGATTATCCAACCGGTGGGTGACAGGAAATGTTACATGATCACCAATGTCTATGGGCCTCAGCCAATGGAGGACAAACTTCGACTCCTCACAACACTGGAGGATATGAAGAAAAGATACCCAGCTCTACCCTGGATTCTAGGAGGCGATTTTAACATGACAAAATCACTCTCGGAGAAGAAAGGAGGAACTAGAACACTTGGTAGGGATTCAGTTGCTTTCCAGAACTTCCTCACCAATATGAAACTGGTAGATATGGAAACCAGCAATGGAATCTTCACTTGGAATAACAAAAGGGGGGACTCTAACCAAGTAGCCTCAAAATTAGACAGATTTATCATCTCAGAGGAACTTCTTCTCATGGGAAGTAGCCTGACTACGCACATCCTACCTTTTGGAGGTTCAGATCACTGGCCCATTCAATTGGAAGCTTCTCTATTTGGTAGACCGAGGAACAACCCCTTCAGGTTTGAGAACGCTTGGCTCACACATTCAGATTTCCTCACAAACATTGAAAAATGGTGGAAGGAAGAGCTACACTTTCAAGGCACAAAGATGTTCCTTCTACACTGCAGGCTCAAACACATTAAAAACAGACTCAAAGAGTGGCATAAAAAGGAATTTGGCAATATCTTTAAAGCTAAAGGAGAAGTGGAAAAGAAACTAAAGGAAATAAACCAAATTCTTGTCATAGAACGCTATACAGATGAAAGGAAAGAGATGGCAGAGTCACTTCAACATGAATGGGAAAACAGATGTCTACAAGAGGAAATATTTTGGAGACAAAAATCCAAAGTACAAT
Organism: Pinus tabuliformis; assembly: GCA_031772625.1. Lineage (NCBI taxonomy): Eukaryota > Viridiplantae > Streptophyta > Pinopsida > Pinales > Pinaceae > Pinus > Pinus tabuliformis. The sequence continues at coordinate 524,922,250 of CM062810.1, read as the reverse complement.
GGATTAATGAAGGGGAGAGAAACACCAAATTCTTTCACAGATCCACCATAGAAACAATAACATGATTATGAAACTTACAGATCAGAATGGAATAGAAAGAAACACTCATGAAGAGATGGAAGAGGTCCTAGTCCAACATTTTCAGAGAATGGCTGAGGAAACCACGGTATATAGATATCATTTTATGAAAATATTTACTCAGTACATTCCTAAATTGGTATCTAGAGAAAACAATTACAATCTCAATAGACCAGTAATAGAGGAAGAGATTGAGGAAGTCATTATAGAGATGCACAACGGGAAAGCACCAGGCCCAGATGGCTTCAATGTGGACTTTTTCAAAACATGTTGGAGGATAGTAAAACAAGATATTCTGGAGGTAGTGGAAGACACTCGAAGATTTAAAATAGTGTTGAAGGCGCTCAATGAATCTTTCATAGCCTTAATCCCAAAACAGGAAAATGCCACCTCTCCAGACAGATTTAGACCTATAGCATTATGCAATGTGGTGTACAAAATAATATCCAAAGTAATTTCCAACCATCTCAAACCACTCCTCCCTACCCTAGTGTCAGAGGAGCAAACAGGTTATGTGGAAGGAAGACAAATTCTTAATAACATAATTCAAGCACATGAAGTGGTTCATTCACTCATTACCAATAAACAGGCAGGTATGATAATTCAGTTGGATATAGCGAAGGCCTATGATAAACTTAGCTGGTTGTACATAAGAGCAGTACTAAAAGCCTATGGCTTTGATTACAATTGGATTAAGTGGGTCATGGCGCTAGTTACCACTGTCAGCTGTTCAATTCTTCTCAATGGCTCTCCCTCCAAAACCTTTAAGCCTACAAGAGGTCTCAGGCAAGGTGATCCTCTTTCTCCTTTCCTTTTCATTCTTATGATGGAAGGGTTAGGGAGAGCAATAAAAGCTACTAAGGAGGAAGGGAGAATTTCGGGTCTGAGACTCACTCAAGGTGGGGACACGGTGACACATCAACAATTTGTGGATGATACTATGCTTCAAGGCACACCCACAGTCAAGGAAGCCAAAGCATTTAAGCAGATTCTGAGTGAGTTTGCTATGGTAGTAGGCATAGAGGTAAGTCTTACTAAATCAAATATTTTCTTTTTCAATATGGACATTTTGATTCAGAGAAATATTTCCAAAATTTTGGGCTTTCAAAGAGAGTCATTGCCCTCGAAGTACCTGGGAGTTCCCCTCACTGACAAACCATTACACAAGGAAATCTAGGAGCCTGTTCTAAATAAGCTAAAAGATAAGATTAGCAAATGGATAAATAGAGCCCTTAATCTAGCAGGGAGGTTGATTCTAACTAAGGCAATCCTCCAAACCATCCCTATCTATATGCTATTAGCCATTCCGGCACCAATTGGTGTAATTACTAAAATAAGAAACATTCAGAGAGACTTTCTCTGGGGGAAAGGTGAAGAAAAGAAGAAATGGGCCCTAGTGGTAGTTTGGGTCTTCATGACCCAGGAATTCTTAACAGAGTTCTAGGAGCCAATGTCTGGTGGAGATGGCTAAAGGAAATACAAGCCCCCTAGGCAAGACTATGGAGGCAAAATATGCAAGGGATTAGCAGGAGAAGAACCTCATGAGAATGATAGGAAAAGTAAAAGGTTCACCAATTTGGAATAGGGCTTGGGAGAATAGGGCCCTAGTCCAAAATCATAGTTTTTGGGAGATCAAAAATGGAAATCTGGCCTGGTTCTGGGAGGATAATTGGCAGCAGGAGGACAATCTCTGCAGCGAAGAATTAGCAGACATTCACACAGATACTATCAACAAAGGATTAAGGAGGGTAAGTGACTATTGGGATCAATCAAGGAACAATGGGAAATGGCAAATATGGAAACTTCCAGATTACAGGGACATGGGCATGATGAATACTCAAGCTATAGCCCTTAATGGTATTTTGGAAAAGAGGCTAATCTTAACCTCAACCTTGGACGATCAATTAAGATGGAGAAAGAACAAAGCAGGTCTCTTCACCCTTAAGGAGGCCAAAAGGATAGACACATGACTTAACTTTCCAAACACTGATAAGACGTGGAAAGAACTCTGGGATAATCCACATTGGATGAAAGTCAAACTATTCAAGTGGCTGGTTCAACAGGGCAAGATTCTGACATGGGATAACCTAAGAAAAAGAGGCCTTGTTGGCCCCTCTAGATGTCATCTGTGTGGACAACAGGAAGAAACCACTAATCATCTCCTGAATAGATGCTCATTCACTACAACACTTTGGAACTGGGTTGGCGATGTCTTTGAGAAAACAGATAGACATGTAAATGACATCATTGCTACACTGAAAAACTGGCGGAATTTTTTTTCAGATAATGAGATAATAAACTCCGCCTGGGCATTGACCCTAGGGTTCTTAATCTGGAATGTTTGGAAGGAACACAACAACAGGATTTTCAAGGATAAGGCGAGCCCGGTGAGCAGCATCCTAAAGCTAATCCTTAAGCAACTTAAAGAGACTATTCATATCTTGGGAGATGTCGCTACCGGAAAACTCATAGGACAAAGAGAGGCCAGAATCTTGGAGAAGTTAGAGCTTAAGGTTCATCTCCCTCAGTGTTCTATGCAGATCAACAAGAATACCTCAGCAGAAAAGGCTTTCTGGCAACCCCCTTCACAAGGTTTTTTAAAATTTAACATAGATGGAGCCTCAAAAGGAAATCCGGGAGAAGCAGGTTATGGGGGGGTCATGAGGGATGAGGAAGGAAACATACAGGTCATCTTCCACAGTTATCTAGGAAAAGCAACCAACAATATGGCTGAGCTCATGGCGATGGAATTATGCTTGGAATACCGCTCAAGTGCAACATACATAATGTCATCATTGAGGTTGACTTGGAACTAGTCATTAATTCTGTGAAGAGGATAAACGTTGGCACAGCACCAGAGAAAATCTCAGGACACTAGCGGCTTCTGCAAGTCTACCAAAGAATCTAATCACACCTAAGAGTGCTAGTAACTCTTAGGTTGGTGCATGTTCGCAGAGAAGCCAACAAAGTAGCGGACTGGCTTGCCAATGAGGGGGTTCAAAACAAGCATATCGACTTGTGCTGCTGGTGGGGGGAGGTAACAGATGACAGGATGAAGGAGGAATGCTCATCTCGGGCCCTCAACGACAGATAGCAGTATCAGAACAAATCAAGAGACAGAATTTTACTTAATGTCAACGAAGAATAAGTTTACAGACAGTTTATCAGAGGATATGCATTGTCGATTCTCTAAGGGTGCTTCTGGAAGCAGGAACAAAGGCAGAAATCGAGACAGGAGATATCTGCTCAAAAGGAGAAGTGATGAGAGAATGTGCTACCAAGACGAACGCCAAAGAAAAACAACACCAAACATAAGGCATTCCATGTAGGAGGCCTCCCTTCTGGATATGTCTTCCTTGTGCATTGCGTTGGAGGTCAAAGGAAAAGAAAATTGGGGTCAAAAATTGCTCGAGATTTACCACCTACAGGGGGCGCCCTCTGTCCCGGGAGTGGTTTTCTCAAAGGACAAGCAATGCCATTCAGCAAGCGACACGTGGTGGTGGGGGAACAGTGATTACCGCCTTCATCGCTGGGTAATTCGCGAGTGGATGTGTAGTCTGATCTGGATTATGGCCATCCGATCCGGAGGGGGGAAATCAACGACCACCTTTTGACGTGCAAGTTGGTGGGCCCGAAAGGATAAAACTACTAATGGTTTACCACCTTCTTCGGGCGCCATCCAAACCAAAGACGTTTTTATGAAAAGCAGATTACATTCAGGAAGCAACACGTGGCGGAGGACGGAAAAAGAAAACGGCCTTCATCGCGCGGTATCAAGCAGGCTTTTAAGCTGCATGATATGGACACCAGCCATTGGATCAGTAGGAAAAGATCAACAGTCAGCGTTGATCGAGCAGCTTAAGGGAGTTTCTGCGGCCTTCACCTCCGCGTGTATTGATTTTTGACCGCCAGATAGAAAGGAGACAGATCAACGGTGGGTTTGGGGAGCGGACTTTGGATCCACTTGCCCGCTTTCGGTTACAGGGTTGTCTAGGCATTACTTCTGTTTGACTATTGGAGGTTTTTATGGGTACTTTAGGTAACTTCCCTCTCCCTTTGTGGGAATTTGTGCCTCTGTGTGTCTGTTGTAACCTGTGTAAATCATTTTTTTACCTAAGATAATAGAAGGACCATCTCTTGCTTTAGCAAAAACATGAGGTAGTCCTTCTTAAACTAGTAGTGGAACTATAATCACAAATATAGTCCCACATAATGACGTATACAATTATACACATGGATTTTAAAGACACCATAAAAACAAAGATTTTCCTTAGAACTAAAATGGAAAAACCAAATTGATTGAGAAATTTATTAATTTAGAAAATGGTGGGATTCAGTGTATTGTTACTCATGACTAACTCATGACTAAGATATTTGCAAATTAGTATGGCTAGAGAACAATTTTCATTCTTCGTGACATAGACTCGACGTCTTCTTTTCTCAATCATCAAGTAGACCATTTCCTTGAGCTTTCATCTTTGTTAGTTCCTTTTTTTTGTTCCTCCTCTTTGTTTTTAATTAATTATCTTTTTCATCACAATCATCATTTTTAATAAATTGCCTCAAAAAATCAACCATCATAATAGTTCATCTCAACTTCTAAAGGAATTTTAAACAATTTACCCACTTAGCCAAAAACAATTAAATACTTATCACAAAGTTTACAAATAATGTTTTTTTTTTAAACATCCAATTTAATCAATTATAATTTATAAAATAATATTTCTATTAAACTAATTAATTACATTTTAAAATTATAATTTTTTAAATAAATAATTCATATTCTTAATGTTTTTTTTTAAAACATCCAATTTAATCAATTATAATTTATAAAATAATATTTCTATTAAACTAATTAATTACATTTTAAAATTATAATTTTTTAAATAAATAATTCATATTCTTAATGTTTTTTTTTAAACATCGATTATAATTTATAAAATAATATTTCTATTAAACTAATTAATTACATTTTAAAATTATAATTTTTTAAATAAATAATTCATATTCTTAAGAATTTTTAAATCTCCATTATCATAATCTATCGTTTTAATTTTCATTATCTTATTAGACAACTTTCTTTTTAATACAACTCACTATTTCAAATTAAAATACAACTTTCTTTTTTAATACAATTCACTATTTCAAATTAAAAAATTAAGTAAAAATTCTAATGAATTGATAAAATTAAAAATAAATAAACTGAAAATTCCACCTATAATTTATTGATATGGTAAATAAAATAAATGTCCTACTTAACAAATCATTAGTCGATATGCCTAATTCCTCTGCTCTTCTTTGACACTCATTCATCACAAAATTGCACACAAATGAATTACGAACTTACGAATTTTGATTAATTGAGAAAATTGCACCCAAATGAATTACGAACTTATGAAGTTTGATTAATTGAAATTGGCTTTGTTGAGATGAAAGTTTCAAAATAATCGACAAAAAGGTGAAAGATATCAAATCTATTCATCTCTTTACTGATTACTTGCATTACATTATTGGTATAAAATTATTTTTTTTAATGGATTGTTTATAATTATTTAGTTGATAAAATTTAAACTAGCATTTGCACCAGATGTTGCAAAGGAAACGCTGTAAGGCATAAAATGCAGAAATCCATTATCCATGTAGTGTGTGCATTATTGAAGAAGGTGGATATCTCTAAATTTGTTAATTTGTTGCGAACATTTATGTTGTTGCATTGCTAATTTATTTAGAATCTACTACTACCTCCTTGGAATATAATTGTAGATATGGGTCTCCTGATCTCTTGTAAACATTCTAATTTGATGATTGTTATAGCTATGCATCCCATGAATACTATGGAGATTTTAACGCAAACCCTAAAGCATAATGAACAAAATTGATGCGGCTATGAATTTTTCCAACCTTCAGTCCTCTGATTGTGAACTCTAAGCCACATTTCAAGTTTACCAAAGCAAACCCCAAAGCATAATGAACAAAATTGATGCCGCTATGAATTTTTCCAACCTTCAGTCCTCATCTGATTTTGAACTTTGGCAAGAGACCTTTTAATAGTAGGCTAAAAGATTATTTTGAATGTCTTACAAGTCACAAGTGGGACAGGGGACTAGTTCGTTATGGTATATGGGATCCAGAGAATTATCAAAATGGATTTACAATGCGGAGAAAATATTTGCAGGAAGCTTGAAGCTTGAATTCAATGCCGAGGCCACATCATGTAAGAGAACGAAAGATATGTAATTGACAAGTTTAATATAATAGCCGATGAGGGGAGGTTCCCCTAGTTAACTTATGACACCAAATCAAGAGGTGAATTTAGTCGTCGTACTTCTACTTCCTTGAAAAGCTTGTATGGAGATGAGATTGATGCATGATTAGGTTATTTTTCCTTCTCAACTCTGTATGTGGAATTGGGTTTTCTAGCTTTGAATAATGAGGCAAGGGAAGTTTTCATGAATTGTAGATTGTAGGTTATTTTAGGAATAAAGACATTTCTGTTAGGGAAATGGCTTTATCATGTTTGATTGAATTACACATCATTGAGACTTTACTAAAACATCCAATAATATTAACATTTATTAGAATTTTGATGATTTGCCTTATTTTGAAGTGACTCCAAAATGCTACACATGATCATTGTTCACAGTGTATTGGACCATAGTCTTTGATAAAATTGTTTTACAACTCATGCAACTGCTACTGCCTCTTTAATTCTTTTCATTTGAAAATTGCACCATTTAAGCTCAGCCATATTCTGGTGATGGAACATATAAATTTTACTGTACAATCCTCCCTGCTACCATCTCTAAATCCTGCAGGTACTGAGCAAGGCTCCCCACACCCCACCATTTAAGCTTAGCCATATTCTGGTGATGGAACATATAAATTTTACTATACAATCCTCCTTGCTACCATCTCTGAATCCTGCATGCACTAAGCAAGGCTCCCCACACCCGAAAATCAATTTTCAAGGGAATATTTTTAATAACGGCATGTGCATCATCCAGTTTCCCTGCAGGACGAGAAGATCGACCATACAGGCATAATGATATAGCCCAAGTGTGATACAATAAGACTCTTTAATTCTTTTCATTTGAAAATTGCACCATTTAAGCTCAGCCATATTCTGGTGATGGAACATATAAATTTTATTGTACAATCCTCCCTGCTACCATCTCTAAATCCTGCAGGTACTGAGCAAGGCTCCCCACACCCCACCATTTAAGCTTAGCCATATTCTGGTGATGGAACATATAAATTTTACTATACAATCCTCCTTGCTACCATCTCTGAATCCTGCATGCACTAAGCAAGGCTCCCCACACCCGAAAATCAATTTTCAAGGGAATATTTTTAATAACGGCATGTGCATCATCCAGTTTCCCTGCAGGACGAGAAGATCGACCATACAGGCATAATGATATAGCCCAAGTGTGATACAATAAGAACAAACTGGCAATATCGTTTCAGCTAAATTTGGTGAGCTCAGAGGTTTGTTTGCCTCTCAAGCCCAATTATTCATGCTCTAGAATCTGAATTGGGCAAAATTTACTGATCCAATGTTGTAAAGTTGATGATCGTTGAGAAAAGATCCATGAACATAAGAGCAAACTTCATGATTTGATGGGACCAAAATCCACATAGTCCAAGTAATTTATCTATCATTCAAAAAGGATTTTTATTCAGATGACTGAACATTGTCCAAGTAAACTTATCATTATCATTCAAGAAGATTTTTCAGAGAAGGGAAAGCGCTGCAAAACAAGTAATTCGTTTTCAAGCCATTATAAATATGTATGTCCAGAACAGTTGGTTAATCATGTTTTTTTTTTGTGATCACACAAACACAAGCAAACCATGTAAGAGCTTCTGCAGTGATATCCAAGATGCAGAAGAAGACCAGACATATTATAAACACCGCACATTTTTGAAATTTTAGCAAATAGGAAGAGTTATGAAGTTTTTCTTCATGACAGGATATATTATTCTATACATAGAAGGCACATCAAAAGTTAATTCAACAGTCAAAATACAAATTTGACTATAAGGGTAGTTCTTCAGTCAAGTAGTGGAAATTGGCTAGCTTTGAGGCAAAAACCGTGCAGACAATGTGTGCTAGGCATGCTTTTGAAACTTTTGAAAGCCAAGTTTTAACACAAAAGGTAGATTTTCTTTCCAATGACAATAATCTTCACCATGCTTCTGCACTACACACCCTTTTTTCCATCAACACCTTCGACAAGATGAACTACTAAAGCATAATAACTGCATGCTGCCATGTTTTCAGGTTTGACTATTTACATATATGTACACCCAATGCGGAAGGGCATAATTTTATAGCACAAGAATTTTGGATAACTAAACTGCAATAGAAAAACAAGAAAGTGCCTTCTCTCAAGAACACAGTCTCCTGTCAAGGGAAGTCACTTGGAAAGGGATCACTCACATTTGCATACAGAAGGAAAAGCATGAAAATAAAATGCTATACAACAAATTGCCATAATTGATGGATAAATTTTGCACAGTGCCTAGGAGGCCCATCTCAAGGACTATCAAGAATCAAATGATCCAATGGCAGCCATGTCATAAACTTGAAAGGGATCTGTTTCAACACCATAGTCCATCAAAGTTCTGTCTTCCAGTTGATCATCATGGTCATACACAAAATCAGGAATCTCAATCTATCCCTTCCTAATGTAATCCCAGATAAATTCTAGACGATTTACATACTTCAGTTTCCAGTATAAACAGCATAACACATCAAAAACTGTATGAGCACATCTGCAACAATAGATCTAATGAATTATTTGAATCAAAATGCAAACTCAACTTAATACTCACCCTGAACTCAAGAAGAAACAACCAAGGGTTGCAAAAAACAATCTTGACTGAAGCCCTGAATGTAGGAAATACACCACCTGAAGCCTTTCCTTAAAAGCCAGAGGAAGTTATTCCTAGATCAACCACAAAGTAGACACACCAGGGCAATTTTCACTCCTTTGAACAGAGGTATGAATGTAAACAAGACAGTAAGGCCCTTCAAGTATTTCATTTGAGATCTTATTGTAAACATATTTTTGTAGCCTACAAGAGGAGCTGCAGACATAAATATAAACTTCATCTCTTAATGGAAGGCGTGGATAATCTGAAAAGGGAGATATATGGTAGAGTCCAATTTTTTATTGCTGATTTATTTAACATGCTTCAAAAACAATTCATAGTTTATATAAACGAAAAAAATCCCAATCTGAACTGAATTGAAATAGCAAACATGGAATGGCAATAGGTTCAATGGAGCAATCAGTTTACAGACAGAACTCAACCACTAACAATCCACTTTGGAAACAAACCACCTTCACACAATAAACTAATTCGACTGAATTTTTAATGTGCCAACCAATTGGTTAAAAACATTGAGCTACAAGAGGTGCCATTACCAGACAGCTTAATAAACTTATCAAACACAATAATCCTTTTGTAGTATCGATTGATAACCATAAAAACTAAAACCTTAAAAGTCTACTCTGGCAATTTCAAGATGGCTCAAGGGTCACTACAATATAGTTGTATCCTTGTGGTAAAATGGAAAATCGAATTGTTCATCGATTTCAAGATGCTTCAAGGGTCACTACAATATAGTTGTATCCTCATGGAAAAATGGAAAATGAAATTGTTCAACGATGGCATGGAATTGAAATAGTGCTGGCCTAGGTTGAAGATATGGCACAATGCTTGGATATAGATACAAAGAAGAAAGAGGAAGAATATATTGCAAAAATGTTAAACAAGACCTTATATTATTATGCACGCAGAAAATGAAACCACAAGCATAACAATTCTAGGAGAATTTATGCAATGGCAACTACAATAGAAGTATAGATGAAGATACAAAGGGAGAAAGAATTGAAGAGGAAAAACCAAATTCTATGTATTAGAGATGGAAGAAAACTCTTAGCCCAACACCAATAACTTCTTCACTCTACCAGCAATATGAACTCTTAAATATATTCTTCTGTCCAATATGATGTCTTAAATATATACTATTGTCTGAAGCATACTTTTCTTAGACAAAGTTGCTCACAAATTCGCTACCTAAACATTCATTATCATTCTATAAATGTGTTCTGATAACATATTTCTATAGATATGGGTTGCATCTACTCTTTTCACGGTTTGTATATTAGTTTATATACCTTCGTCTTACCTTTGGGCAGGCGCAACAGGCACAATATCAGTTCAAAAACACAGCTTAATAATGCAGCCAATCCAGTCATTCGGCAAGGTTGGGGCCTTATGCTTTTTAGTTTTCTGTGTTAGTTTAAACTAATACCAAGGAATTCAATTCTACAATTATATTATATGGGCAGACAGAAAGACCCATTAGCCCAATCTACTCCAATGCATATCATCTCTAAACAGTATAACTACCAATTAAGATAGCCTTGACCTCGTAATCTACATTAAGTGAAAAGCACGAATAAGATATAGATGCCACCATGCATCAAAGAGACAAGAAGGGGGAAGATGGAGTTTTGTCTTAGCTCTCTTACTTCACCTAACTGGAGAAAAGTGAGCTTGCTACCCGAGTCCCCACTCTCATCTCTCTTTCTTAGGTTGTCGAAGCTATTACTTTTTGTATCTATGGTTAGAGCTCTTCAATAGGATTTCAGCTTATGCTATCAACCTATCACTGTTCTGACCCAATACATAAACTCTTCCCACATTACCCTGTTACCCCCTTAGGTTATTTTATGTATGAAATTAAATTAAAAAATAGTTGTGGGCTAACATTTTCACAGAAGTTTGCACCTACGCAACTTGTGTTTTTGAACTCGCTTCATTCACTATTACCAATATTCACCGCAAGAACACAACCCATCCTTAAAATGGTGGAAATGATATGCATCCCTCATAATAATTTCTCGCATGACAATTTTGGAGATGAACTTGGTGGCAATATGACAGTCACCACACACATGAAGGTTTTTTGTGATCCGAATAGGAGTCCCAGGCCTTGTGCTAATAACCCCAAAAGCAATGGCCAGCCTCTCACTGTGACTACAAAGCATGTTTTCCTTCAGTTCCTCCTCCACATCATGCAGCACAAAATCTGTGCTAGGAAAATACCCTGCCTCCTTCATCTGCTTGTCCAAGGTTGACAACATTGCATAAATTTTCTCCGATTGAGGATGTGATCTGTCATCTGCAAGGAACGCGTGAATATTGTAGTTTACTTCAATCAGACTGCATCCTCGTATTTTTATGAGTCCCCTATCTTTTATCATTGTCCTCATTTTTACCACATCATCCCACCTGCCAGCTGCAGCATAGATATTTGACAGAAGTACATAGTACCCTGTATTGTCTGGCTCTAACTCAAAAAGTCGCTTCGCCCCGAGTTCTCCTAGTTGAACATTGCAGTGAATTCTACAAGTACCAAGCAATGTCCCCCACACTCCAGCATCAGGTTCTAATGGCATTTTTTTGATAAAGTTGTAAGCCTCATCCAGATGACCAACACGGCCAAGAAGGTCAACCATGCAAGCATAGTGCTCCGTCCTAGGTGTGATGCAATAATCTCGAGACATGCATTCTAAATATTGCCAGCCCTCACTCACTAGGCCTACATGACTGCAAGCAGACAAAACACAAACAAAGGTGATGTGGTTTGGCTTAATATGCGTCAATTGCATTTGGCGATAAAGTTCCAAGGCATCCTTACAATTTCCATGCATCCCATAGCCTGCAATCATTGTATTCCATGAGACTACATCTTTTTCTACAATATTTTCAAAGAGTTCACGTGCAATATTTATATTTCCACACTTGACATACATGTCAATGAGAGCAGTTGCTACAGAAACATCTGACTGAAGTCCATTCCTAATTATATAATCATGGATCCGTTTACCCTCCTGCAGAGCTGCTAAATGGGCACATGCTGGGAGCACACATGTCATGGTGACAGAGTTGGGTTGGACACCTGCAAGTTGCATTTCATGAAAAAGTATCAAGGCCTTGGCAGCATGGCCATTCTGAGCATAACCAGCAATCATAGCATTCCATGTGACTACATCTCTTTTCGATATTTTGTCAAACAACCTAGCCGCAACTTCTATATTCCCACATTTAGCATACATATCTACAAGAGCAGTTCCCACAGAAACATCTGATTCCAATCCACTTCTGATTATGTATTCATGAACCCTCTTACCTTGTTCCAGATATGCTAAACATGCAAATGCAGGGAGCAAACTTACCATAGTGACTAAGTTGGGTGTTACTTGAGAAAATTGCATCTTACTAAAGAGTGTAAAAGCCTCATTCGCGTCTACATTCTGTGCATAACCTGCAATCATTGCACTCCATGTGACTACATTTTTCACATTCATCGCATCGAAAAGTTTCATAGCAAGCTCCACATTTCCACTTTTAGAATACATGTCTGTAAGGGCAGTTCCCACAAAAACATTTGATTCAAATCCACATTTGATGATGTAACTATGAGTCCACTTGCCCTGTTGCAGATCTCCTAAATGGGCATATGCTGAGAGCACACTCACCATGGTGACTGAGTTGGGCTTCATGTCTGCCAATTGCATTTGATAGAAAAGTTTCAAAGCTTCTTCGGCATGTTCATTTTGGGTATACCCTGTAGTCATCGCATTCCGTGACACCACATTTGTTATAGAAAGTTTGTCAAATAATCCTCGTGCAACCTGTAATTTCCCACACTTTGCATGCATAGTTACCAGGGAATTCCCCACAGAAACATCTGACACAAGAACTGACAACACATTTACAATGGTAACAGAGTCAGGTTTTATGCCTGCAACATGCATTCTGTGAAATAGGGACAAGGCCTCCTCTCCATATCCATTCTGCCCATACCCTGAAATCATGGCAGTCCACGAGAGCCAATCCAGTCATTCGGGAAGGTTGGGGCCTTATGCTTTTTAGTTTTCTGTGTTAGTTTAAACTAATACCAAGGAATTCAATTCTACAATTATATTATATGGGCAGACAGAAAGACCCATTAGCCCAATCTACTCCAATGCATATCATCTCTAAACAGTATAACTACCAATTAAGATAGCCTTGACCTCATAATCTACATTAAGTGAAAAGCACGAATAAGATATAGATGCCACCATGCATCAAAGAGACAAGAAGGGGGAAGATGGAGTTTTGTCTTAGCTCTCTTACTTCACCTAACTGGAGAAAAGTGAGCTTGCTACCCGAGTCCCCACTCTCATCTCTCTTTCTTAGGTTGTCGAAGCTATTACTTTTTGTATCTATGGTTAGAGCTCTTCAATAGGATTTCAGCTTATGCTATCAGCCTATCACTGTTCTGACCCAATACATAAACACTTCCCACATTACCCTGTTACCCCCTTAGGTTATTTTATGTATGAAATTAAATTAAAAAATAGTTGTGGGCTAACATTTTCACAGAAGTTTGCACCTACGCAACTTGTGTTTTTGAACTCGCTTCATTCACTATTACCAATATTCACCGCAAGAACACAACCCATCCTTAAAATGGTGGAAACGATATGCATCCCTCATAATAATTTCTCGCATGACAATTTTGGAGATGAACTTGGTGGCAATATGACAGTCACCACACACACGAAGGTTTTTTGTGATCCGAATAGGAGTCCCAGGCCTTGTGCTAATAACCCCAAAAGCAATGGCCAGCCTCTCACTGTGACTACAAAGCATGTTTTCCTTCAGTTCCTCCTCCACATCATGCAGCACAAAATCTGTGCTAGGCAAATACCCTGCCTCCTTCATCTGCTTGTCCAAGGTTGACAACATTGCATAAATTTTCTCCGATTGAGGATGTGATCTGTCATCTGCAAGGAACGCGTGAATATTGTAGTTTACTTCAATCAGACTGCATCCTCGTATTTTTATGAGTCCCCTATCTTTTATCATTGTCCTCATTTTTACCACATCATCCCACCTGCCAGCTGCAGCATAGATATTTGACAGAAGTACATAGTACCCTGTATTGTCTGGCTCTAACTCAAAAAGTCGCTTCGCCCCGAGTTCTCCTAGTTGAACATTGCAGTGAATTCTATAAGTACCAAGCAATGTCCCCCACACTCCAGCATCAGGTTCTAATGGCATTTTTTTGATAAAGTTGTAAGCCTCATCCAGATGACCAGCACGGCCAAGAAGGTCAACCATGCAAGCATAGTGCTCCGTCCTAGGTGTGATGCAATAATCTCGAGACATGCATTCTAAATATTGCCAGCCCTCACTCACTAGGCCTACATGACTGCAAGCAGACAAAACACAAACAAAGGTGATGTGGTTTGGCTTAATATGCGTCAATTGCATTTGGCGATAAAGTTCCAAGGCATCCTTACAATTTCCATGCATCCCATAGCCTGCAATCATTGTATTCCATGAGACTACATCTTTTTCTACAATATTTTCAAAGAGTTCACGTGCAATATTTATATTTCCACACTTGACATACATGTCAATGAGAGCAGTTGCTACAGAAACATCTGACTGAAGTCCATTCCTAATTATATAATCATGGATCCGTTTACCCTCCTGCAGAGCTGCTAAATGGGCACATGCTGGGAGCACACATGTCATGGTGACAGAGTTGGGTTGGACACCTGCAAGTTGCATTTCATGAAAAAGTATCAAGGCCTTGGCAGCATGGCCATTCTGAGCATAACCAGCAATCATAGCATTCCATGTGACTACATCTCTTTTCGATATTTTGTCAAACAACCTAGCCGCAACTTCTATATTCCCACATTTAGCATACATATCTACAAGAGCAGTTCCCACAGAAACATCTGATTCCAATCCACTTCTGATAATGTATTCATGAACCCTCTTACCTTGTTCCAGATATGCTAAACATGCAAATGCAGGGAGCAAACTTACCATAGTGACTAAGTTGGGTGTTACTTGAGAAAATTGCATCTTACTAAAGAGTGTAAAAGCCTCATTCGCGTCTACATTCTGTGCATAACCTGCAATCATTGCACTCCATGTGACTACATTTTTCACATTCATCGCATCGAAAAGTTTCATAGCAAGCTCCACATTTCCACATTTAGAATACATGTCTGTAAGGGCAGTTCCCACAAAAACATTTGATTCAAATCCACATTTGATGATGTAACTATGAGTCCACTTGCCCTGTTGCAGATCTCCTAAATGGGCATATGCTGAGAGCACACTCACCATGGTGACTGAGTTGGGCTTCATGTCTGCCAATTGCATTTGATAGAAAAGTTTCAAAGCTTCTTCGGCATGTTCATTTTGGGTATACCCTGCAGTCATCGCATTCCGTGACACCACATTTGTTATAGAAAGTTTGTCAAATAATCCTCGTGCAACCTGTAATTTCCCACACTTTGCATGCATAGTTACCAGGGAATTCCCCACAGAAACATCTGACACAAGAACTGACAACACATTTACAATGGTAACAGAGTCAGGTTTTAGGCCTGCAACATGCATTCTGTGAAATAGGGACAAGGCCTCCTCTCCATATCCATTCTGCCCATACCCTGAAATCATGGCAGTCCACGAGAGCCAATCCAGTCATTCGGCAAGGTTGGGGCCTTATGCTTTTTAGTTTTCTGTGTTAGTTTAAACTAATACCAAGGAATTCAATTCTACAATTATATTATATGGGCAGACAGAAAGACCCATTAGCCCAATCTACTCCAATGCATATCATCTCTAAACAGTATAACTACCAATTAATATAGCCTTGACCTCGTAATCTACATTAAGTGAAAAGCACGAATAAGATGTAGATGCCACCATGCATCAAAGAGACAAGAAGGGGGAAGATGGAGTTTTGTCTTAGCTCTCTTACTTCACCTAACTAGAGAAAAGTGAGCTTGCTACCCGAGTCCCCACTCTCATCTCTCTTTCTTAGGTTGTCGAAGCTATTACTTTTTGTATCTATGGTTAGAGCTCTTCAATAGGATTTCAGCTTATGCTATCAACCTATCACTGTTCTGACCCAATACATAAACACTTCCCACATTACCCTGTTACCCCCTTAGGTTATTTTATGTATGAAATTAAATTAAAAAATAGTTGTGGGCTAACATTTTCACAGAAGTTTGCACCTACGCAACTTGTGTTTTTGAACTCGCTTCATTCACTATTACCAATATTCACCGCAAGAACACAACCCATCCTTAAAATGGTGGAAACGATATGCATCCCTCATAATAATTTCTCGCATGACAATTTTGGAGATGAACTTGGTGGCAATATGACAGTCACCACACACACGAAGGTTTTTTGTGATCCGAATAGGAGTCCCAGGCCTTGTGCTAATAACCCCAAAAGCAATGGCCAGCCTCTCACTGTGACTACAAAGCATGTTTTCCTTCAGTTCCTCCTCCACATCATGCAGCACAAAATCTGTGCTAGGCAAATACCCCGCCTCCTTCATCTGCTTGTCCAAGGTTGACAACATTGCATAAATTTTCTCCGATTGAGGATGTGATCTGTCATCTGCAAGGAACGCGTGAATATTGTAGTTTATTTCAATCAGACTGCATCCTCGTATTTTTATGAGTCCCCTATCTTTTATCATTGTCCTCATTTTTACCACATCATCCCACCTGCCAGCTGCAGCATAGATATTTGACAGAAGTACATAGTACCCTGTATTGTTTGGCTCTAACTCAAAAAGTCGCTTCGCCCCGAGTTCTCCTAGTTGAACATTGCAGTGAATTCTACAAGTACCAAGCAATGTCCCCCACACTCCAGCATCAGGTTCTAATGGCATTTTTTTGATAAAGTTGTAAGCCTCAACCAGATGACCAGCATGGCCAAGAAGGTCAACCATGCAAGCATAGTGCTCCGTCCTAGGTGTGATGCAATAATCTCGAGACATGCATTCTAAATATTGCCAGCCCTCACTCACTAGGCCTGCATGACTTCAAGCAGACAAAACACAAACAAAGGTGATGTGGTTTGGCTTAATATGCGTCAATTGCATTTGGCGATAAAGTTCCAAGGCATCCTTACAATTTCCATGCATCCCATAGCCTGCAATCATTGTATTCCATGAGACTACATCTTTTTCTACAATATTTTCAAAGAGTTCACGTGCAACATTTATATTTCCACACTTGACATACATGTCAATGAGAGCAGTTGCTACAGAAACATCTGACTGAAGTCCATTCCTAATTATATAATCATGGATCCGTTTACCCTCCTGCAGAGCTGCTAAATGGGCACATGCTGGGAGCACACATGTCATGGTGACAGAGTTGGGTTGGACACCTGCAAGTTGCATTTCATGAAAAAGTATCAAGGCCTTGGCAGCATGGCCATTCTGAGCATAACCAGCAATCATAGCATTCCATGTGACTACATCTCTTTTCGATATTTTGTCAAACAACCTAGCCGCAACTTCTATATTCCCACATTTAGCATACATATCTACAAGAGCAGTTCCCACAGAAACATCTTATTCCAATCCACTTCTGATAATGTATTCATGAACCCTCTTACCTTGTTCCAGATATGCTAAACATGCAAATGCAGGGAGCAAACTTACCATAGTGACTAAGTTGGGTGTTACTTGAGAAAATTGCATCTTACTAAAGAGTGTAAAAGCCTCATTCGCGTCTACATTCTGTGCATAACCTGCAATCATTGCACTCCATGTGACTACATTTTTCACATTCATCGCATCGAAAAGTTTCATAGCAAGCTCCACATTTCCACATTTAGAATACATGTCTGTAAGGGCAGTTCCCACAAAAACATTTGATTCAAATCCACATTTGATGATGTAACTATGAGTCCACTTGCCCTGTTGCAGATCTCCTAAATGGGCATATGCTGAGAGCACACTCACCATGGTGACTGAGTTGGGCTTCATGTCTGCCAATTGCATTTGACAGAAAAGTTTCAAAGCTTCTTCGGCATGTTCATTTTGGGTATACCCTGCAGTCATCGCATTCCGTGACACCACATTTGTTATAGAAAGTTTGTCAAATAATCCTCGTGCAACCTGTAATTTCCCACACTTTGCATGCATAGTTACCAGGGAATTCCCCACAGAAACATCTGACACAAGAACTGACAACACATTTACAATGGTAACAGAGTCAGGTTTTAGGCCTGCAACATGCATTCTGTGAAATAGGGACAAGGCCTCCTCTCCATATCCATTCTGCCCATACCCTGAAATCATGGCAGTCCACGAGAGCCAATCCAGTCATTCGGCAAGGTTGGGGCCTTATGCTTTTTAGTTTTCTGTGTTAGTTTAAACTAATACCAAGGAATTCAATTCTACAATTATATTATATGGGCAGACAGAAAGACCCATTAGCCCAATCTACTCCAATGCATATCATCTCTAAACAGTATAACTACCAATTAAGATAGCCTTGACCTCGTAATCTACATTAAGTGAAAAGCACGAATAAGATGTAGATGCCACCATGCATCAAAGAGACAAGAAGGGGGAAGATGGAGTTTTGTCTTAGCTCTCTTACTTCACCTAACTGGAGAAAAGTGAGCTTGCTACCCGAGTCCCCACTCTCATCTCTCTTTCTTAGGTTGTCGAAGCTATTACTTTTTGTATCTATGGTTAGAGCTCTTCAATAGGATTTCAGCTTATGCTATCAGCCTATCACTGTTCTGACCCAATACATAAACACTTCCCACATTACCCTGTTACCCCCTTAGGTTATTTTAGGTATGAAATTAAATTAAAAAATAGTTGTGGGCTAACATTTTCACAGAAGTTTGCACCTACGCAACTTGTGTTTTTGAACTCGCTTCATTCACTATTACCAATATTCACCGCAAGAACACAACCCATCCTTAAAATGGTGGAAACGATATGCATCCCTCATAATAATTTCTCGCATGACAATTTTGGAGATGAACTTGGTGGCAATATGACAGTCACCACACACACGAAGGTTTTTTGTGATCCGAATAGGAGTCCCAGGCCTTGTGCTAATAACCCCAAAAGCAATGGCCAGCCTCTCACTATGACTACAAAGCATGTTTTCCTTCAGTTCCTCCTCCACATCATGGAGCACAAAATCTGTGCTAGGCAAATACCCCGCCTCCTTCATCTGCTTGTCCAAGGTTGACAACATTGCATAAATTTTCTCCGATTGAGGATGTGATCTGTCATCTGCAAGGAACGCGTGAATATTGTAGTTTCTTTCAATCAGACTGCATCCTCGTATTTTTATGAGTCCCCTATCTTTTATCATTGTCCTCATTTTTACCACATCATCCCACCTGCCAGCTGCAGCATAGATATTTGACAGAAGTACATAGTACCCTGTATTGTCTGGCTCTAACTCAAAAAGTCGCTTCGCCCCGAGTTCTCCTAGTTGAACATTGCAGTGAATTCTACAAGTACCAAGCAATGTCCCCCACACTCCAGCATCAGGTTCTAATGGCATTTTTTTGATAAAGTTGTAAGCCTCATCCAGATGACCAACATGGCCAAGAAGGTCAACCATGCAAGCATAGTGCTCCGTCCTAGGTGTGATGCAATAATCTCGAGACATGCATTCTAAATATTGCCAGCCCTCACTCACTAGGCCTGCATGACTTCAAGCAGACAAAACACAAACAAAGGTGATGTGGTTTGGCTTAATATGCGTCAATTGCATTTGGCGATAAAGTTCCAAGGCATCCTTACAATTTCCATGCATTCCATAGCCTGCAATCATTGTATTCCATGAGACTACATCTTTTTCTACAATATTTTCAAAGAGTTCACGTGCAATATTTTTATTTCCACACTTGACATACATGTCAATGAGAGCAGTTGCTACAGAAACATTTGACTGAAGTCCATTCCTAATTATATAATCATGGATCCGTTTACCCTCCTGCAGAGCTGCTAAATGGGCACATGCTGGGAGCACACATGTCATGGTGACAGAGTTGGGTTGGACACCTGCAAGTTGCATTTCATGAAAAAGTATCAAGGCCTTGGCAGCATGGCCATTCTGAGCATAACCAACAATCATAGCATTCCATGTGACTACATCTCTTTTCGATATTTTGTCAAACAACCTAGCCGCAACTTCTATATTCCCACATTTAGCATACATATCTACAAGAGTAGTTCCCACAGAAACATCTGATTCCAATCCACTTCTGATAATGTATTCATGAACCCTCTTACCTTGTTCCAGATATGCTAAACATGCAAATGCAGGGAGCAAACTTACCATAGTGACTAAGTTGGGTGTTACTTGAGAAAATTGCATCTTACTAAAGAGTGTAAAAGCCTCATTCGCGTCTACATTCTGTGCATAACCTGCAATCATTGCACTCCATGTGACTACATTTTTCACATTCATCGCATCGAAAAGTTTCATAGCAAGCTCCACATTTCCACATTTAGAATACATGTCTGTAAGGGCAGTTCCCACAAAAACATTTGATTCAAATCCACATTTGATGATGTAACTATGAGTCCACTTGCCCTGTTGCAGATCTCCTAAATGGGCATATGCTGAGAGCACACTCACCATGGTGACTGAGTTGGGCTTCATGTCTGCCAATTGCATTTGATAGAAAAGTTTCAAAGCTTCTTCGGCATGTTCATTTTGGGTATACCCTGCAGTCATCGCATTCCGTGACACCACATTTGTTATAGAAAGTTTGTCAAATAATCCTCGTGCAACCTGTAATTTCCCACACTTTGCATGCATAGTTACCAGGGAATTCCCCACAGAAACATCTGACACAAGAACTAACAACACATTTACAATGGTAACAGAGTCAGGTTTTAGGCCTGCAACATGCATTCTGTGAAATAGGGACAAGGCCTCCTCTCCATATCCATTCTGCCCATACCCTGAAATCATGGCAGTCCACGAGAGCCAATCCAGTCATTCGGCAAGGTTGGGGCCTTATGCTTTTTAGTTTTCTGTGTTAGTTTAAACTAATACCAAGGAATTCAATTCTACAATTATATTATATGGGCAGACAGAAAGACCCATTAGCCCAATCTACTCCAATGCATATCATCTCTAAACAGTATAACTACCAATTAAGATAGCCTTGACCTCATAATCTACATTAAGTGAAAAGCACGAATAAGATATAGATGCCACCATGCATCAAAGAGACAAGAAGGGGGAAGATGGAGTTTTGTCTTAGCTCTCTTACTTCACCTAACTGGAGAAAAGTGAGCTTGCTACCCGAGTCCCCACTCTCATCTCTCTTTCTTAGGTTGTCGAAGCTATTACTTTTTGTATCTATGGTTAGAGCTCTTCAATAGGATTTCAGCTTATGCTATCAGCCTATCACTGTTCTGACCCAATACATAAACACTTCCCACATTACCCTATTACCCCCTTAGGTTATTTTATGTATGAAATTAAATTAAAAAATAGTTGTGGGCTAACATTTTCACAGAAGTTTGCACCTACGCAACTTGTGTTTTTGAACTCGCTTCATTCACTATTACCAATATTCACCGCAAGAACACAACCCATCCTTAAAATGGTGGAAACGATATGCATCCCTCATAATAATTTCTCGCATGACAATTTTGGAGATGAACTTGGTGGCAATATGACAGTCACCACACACACGAAGGTTTTTTGTGATCCGAATAGGAGTCCCAGGCCTTGTGCTAATAACCCCAAAAGCAATGGCCAGCCTCTCACTGTGACTACAAAGCATGTTTTCCTTCAGTTCCTCCTCCACATCATGCAGCACAAAATCTGTGCTAGGCAAATACCCCGCCTCCTTCATCTGCTTGTCCAAGGTTGACAACATTGCATAAATCTTCTCCGATTGAGGATGTGATCTGTCATCTGCAAGGAACGCGTGAATATTGTAGTTTACTTCAATCAGACTGCATCCTCGTATTTTTATGAGTCCCCTATCTTTTATCATTGTCCTCATTTTTACCACATCATCCCACCTGCCAGCTGCAGCATAGATATTTGACAGAAGTACATAGTACCCTGTATTGTCTGGCTCTGACTCAAAAAGTCGCTTCGCCCCGAGTTCTCCTAGTTGAACATTGCAGTGAATTCTACAAGTACCAAGCAATGTCCCCCACACTCCAGCATCAGGTTCTAATGGCATTTTTTTGATAAAGTTGTAAGCCTCATCCAGATGACCAGCACGGCCAAGAAGGTCAACCATGCAAGCATAGTGCTCCGTCCTAGGTGTGATGCAATAATCTCGAGACATGCATTCTAAATATTGCCAGCCCTCACTCACTAGGCCTGCATGACTGCAAGCAGACAAAACACAAACAAAGGTGATGTGGTTTGGCTTAATATGCGTCAATTGCATTTGGCGATAAAGTTCCAAGGCATCCTTACAATTTCCATGCATCCCATAGCCTGCAATCATTGTATTCCATGAGACTACATCTTTTTCTACAATATTTTCAAAGAGTTCACGTGCAATATTTATATTTCCACACTTGACATACATGTCAATGAGAGCAGTTGCTACAGAAACATCTGACTGAAGTCCATTCCTAATTATATAATCATGGATCCGTTTACCCTCCTGCAGAGCTGCTAAATGGGCACATGCTGGGAGCACACATGTCATGGTGACAGAGTTGGGTTGGACACCTGCAAGTTGCATTTCATGAAAAAGTATCAAGGCCTTGGCAGCATGGCCATTCTGAGCATAACCAGCAATCATAGCATTCCATGTGACTACATCTCTTTTCGATATTTTGTCAAACAACCTAGCCGCAACTTCTATAATCCCACATTTAGCATACATATCTACAAGAGCAGTTCCCACAGAAACATCTGATTCCAATCCACTTCTGATAATGTATTCATGAACCCTCTTACCTTGTTCCAGATATGCTAAACATGCAAATGCAGGGAGCAAACTTACCATAGTGACTAAGTTGGGTGTTACTTGAGAAAATTGCATCTTACTAAAGAGTGTAAAAGCCTCATTCGCGTCTACATTCTGTGCATAACCTGCAATCATTGCACTCCATGTGACTACATTTTTCACATTCATCGCATCGAAAAGTTTCATAGCAAGCTCCACATTTCCACATTTAGAATACATGTCTGTAAGGGCAGTTCCCACAAAAACATTTGATTCAAATCCACATTTGATGATGTAACTATGAGTCCACTTGCCCTGTTGCAGATCTCCTAAATGGGCATATGCTGAGAGCACACTCACCATGGTGACTGAGTTGGGCTTCATGTCTGCCAATTGCATTTGATAGAAAAGTTTCAAAGCTTCTTCGGCATGTTCATTTTGGGTATACCCTGCAGTCATCGCATTCCGTGACACCACATTTGTTATAGAAAGTTTGTCAAATAATCCTCGTGCAACCTGTAATTTCCCACACTTTGCATGCATAGTTACCAGGGAATTCCCCACAGAAACATCTGACACAAGAATTGACAACACATTTACAATGGTAACAGAGTCAGGTTTTAGGCCTGCAACATGCATTCTGTGAAATAGGGACAAGGCCTCCTCTCCATATCCATTCTGCCCATACCCTGAAATCATGGCAGTCCACGAGATCAGATTTTTCTGAGGCAATTTGTCAAATACTCTGTGTGCACTTTCTATATTCCCACATTTAGCATACATGTCTACGAGAGCAGTTCCAACAGAAACATTAGACTCAAATACCGTTATAATTACATAACTGTGAAACGAGCTCCAACAATCTGATCATGGATCTCCTTGCCTTCTTCCAAAGCCGATAAGCCTGCACACGCCCTGATTGCAAAGAGAAAGGTGAACTTGTTTGGCTCAATGCCTGATCCTTGCATTTCATAATAAAGTTCAAGTGCTTCCTGCCAGAGTCCTTTCCTGCTATAAGCCCTTATAACTGCATTCCATAAGTAAACATTCCGTTTACGCATTCTGTCAAACATATTGCGCGCATTCTTCCAGCTATTCCAGTGCCATATAAAGTCACAAGTTTGGTAACCAAAACTATGTTTTGTTCAAGTCCACTCATGAGTATCCGAGCATGGATTTGTTGCAGCTCATTCATGCTCTTACACACCTGCAAAAGAGAAGAGAAGGCTTTGAATCCGAGCGAGTAGCCTCTACATACTGTGCCATTGTGGCGAAGCGAGGAGACGTAGGTGGGGAGCTGCAATATCCGCTGCGGACATCGATCTGGACCTTCGCTTCAGCTTCCCAGTGAACGGTTATAACCATTCAACTCCCTTCCTTTAATCCAACGATTGACAATACTATAATCGTCTAACACATGATCTAACGGCACAGACGGATGACAGGTAGATTTTAGGGAGATTCATTTCAGAGAGGAACGCCTTACAGCGTAAATATATAAACTAAATTTTTTAGTTAATAAATAATTAGTTAATATGGTAAATAAAACAAATGACTTATTTAACAAATCAGCATAATTCCTCTACTCTGACACATTCATAACAAAATTGCACCCAAATGAATTATGAACTTATGGAGTTTGATTAATTGAAATTGGCTTTGTTGAGATGAAAGTTATAAATAATTGACAAAAAGGTGAAAAATATCAAAGTGTCGAGACTGCGTCCAAAATTCAAATCGATGCCTCTTCCTGTTAGAACATTAATGATGCCTGATCGTATGATGACGATATTCGGCAAGTCATCAATTTCAGTCGGCAGGAGTCAAGGAGTGTTGGTGAAAAATAAATGATAGTCGGGCTCAATCTATGTGTTTGTGAATGTAATGATCAAGCTATTTCATAGAGTCTTTTGTATTTCTTTCATGGTATCAGAGCCGAGGGTTTCGGTTGTCGCTGATGGTTGGTGGAGCCAATACAAATCAAAGTGTGCTCAAGACTAGCTATTGTCCATAGAGCTGCGTGAGGGAGTTGGTAGTGAGCGTGCTCGTGGAGCTCCGAGCGCTATTTGAAGTGTGATAACACTAGAGCATGGAGGAGCCTCGAGGGCCGAGGGGAGTCGTGGAAGAGCGACGAGGAGCACATAGGACTGTGTTGTGAAGACTTGAGGGAACAGTAGTGGCTTCCAAAAGAGCTATGAATCGTGTGGAATTGTTGAGAAACATTGAGTTGTTGTTTAGATGTTTTTTGAGCTGAAAATTGGTGGCGGCCTGTTGCTGTCGTAGTGGATGAGGGATTTTCCTATGGTTCAGTCTTTCCAGATCTACCTTAGAGATCTGGCTGTGTTTAAGTAGTTGTGCATGGATTGTGGAAAATTGAGATTTAGACAACGTGGAAGATGTGCATGATAGCGTGTTGTTGTGTTGATAGTGAGAGCGTGGAGGCTGAGGAAGTGAGTGGCAAGCTTTGAGTGTCGACTGTGTGAGGAGGAGCCATCAGAGATGGTGTAGATGTTGAGTAAGTTTGTGGAGTTGTTACCTGTGTGGAATAGATCTATGGGCAACACACATGAGTCGAGTGTATGCGTGTATGTGGAGCGTTCTTGAGGAGCATTGAACTGTTGGTCGAGGTAATAGGTGTAACAGTGATCGATCTCAGCTGATCTGCTGAATGTGGAGATGTGTGGAGTTTGAAAGCTGGAGCTGGAGTCTAACTTCAACGTGTGTGGTGTGACACAGAGCTTGTTTGCATATCGCAGATGGACTAGCGTGTGGAAGTCTGCCATCGTGTTGATTCTGTGTTGGAGACAAGGCTGAAGCCTGTGAAGAACAGGTGATCATTGATATAACCGATGAGGGTGTTGATTACAACTTTGAGTGTGTCGTTAATGTAAGTTTAATGTGAGCTTCCCTCGAGCATTGTCATAAGATTGGGGGACAACTATCATTGTTGATGTTGCAACTCCTGGACAAGAGATATATATTAGGTCATTTCAGCTGGTTAGATGATGTGTGTGGCAAGGTTCAATCAGCTACTAGAGTTGGTCTTGTGCTAGTGACATGAAGAGTCGGTTTTTGATAAAAGGGAAACCAATTTATCATTTCATGGGAACTTTAACATTTAGTCAATACACTGTGGTACATGATGTGACTGATGCCAAGGTGATGATTGGAAGTCACTACCATGCCCTCAAGTCTTCACAACATAGTCCTATGCGCTCCTCGCCACTCTTACACGACTCCCCTCGGCCCTCGAGGCTCCTCCATGCTATAGAGTTATCAAACTTCAAAAAGCGCTTAGAGCTCCACGAGCACGCTCACTGCCAACTCCCTCACGCTGCTCTACATACAACAACTAGTCTTCACCACATTTTGATTTGTAGTGGCTACATCAACCATCAGTGACAACCGAAACCCTCGGATCTGATACTATGAAATAAATACAGAAGACTCTATGAAAGAAGACTTCATTTCAAGAATAGTATGGAGGGGAGCGAGAAAGCTAATGTTGATGAAGGTGTTGTTGCTAAAGGTGATTGTGTTGAAAGCATCATAACTAGGATTAAAACTGAAAGTATGTCTGTAGCTCACAATAGAGTAGCATGTGATATTAAGGAAACTCCCTGTGATGCAGAGACTTATGAAGTCAAATTTGATGAGAATTATGTATCTCATGAAGAGTGGCTCAATATGATGCATGAAGAGAATCTTATTAATGATTTTTTGTTTGGTGAGAAGAGCTGCCTACCTCCATACAAAAATCAAATTAGGACAACATGTTTGTAGCAACAAAATTGACTAAAGAGGTTGAAGACATGAATCAACCAACTACGTCAGCAAATAAAATTGAAGGAAGCAAATCTCTCTTCAAAGAGCATAATGACAAGAATCAATATGGTTCTTTTTATGAATCTAACATTGTTTTTGAGTGTGCAGATATTGACAGTCAAGAAGAAGCTACAAAACTTGAACAAATTGTAAGAATTACGGACAACTATAAGTCCCAAGGACCTGTAGCAATGTTAAATACAAAGAATTTTAATCTGCAATCAAGAAAGGAGAAGCTCCATCACTATCTTATGGCAAGAAAAGTGAAGATGAAACTACACCAGCAAATGAACAAGCATGGACCCTTTAGCAAGAAGGAAAAAAAGAAATGTTTTGTTGTAAGCCTAACTGAGACTTAGACTAGCAGGCAAGTTAAAGTTTAGGTCATCGTGATTAAGGGGAGGTGTTAGAACATTAATCATGCTTGATCGTATGATGGTGATAGTCGACGAGTCATCAATGTCAGTCGGCGGGAGTCGCAAGTGTTGGTGAAAAATAAATGGCAGTCGGGCTCAATCTATGTATAAATCTATGTGTTTGTGAATGTAATGATCAAGCTCTTTCATAGAGTCTTCAGTATTTCTCTCATAGAGTCTTCAGTATTGTGAAAATTGCACCCAAATGAATTACAAAATTATGGAGTTTGATTAATTGAAATTGGCTTTGTTGAGATGAAAGTTTCAAAATAATTGACAAAAAGGTGAAAGATATCAAAGTGTCGAGACTGCGTCCAAACTTCAAATCGATGCCTCTTCCTATAGGAGGGCAACATCTCTTTACTTATTACTTGCATTCTATTATTGGTCAGCTATCCCAAGCATGATCCAACTAAGTTTTGGTTGCACAGATCCGCTGGAATGATTCACTCTTTGATTGTTAAAAAGGGATGGGGTGAGAGAGGCTCAAACTCTCAACCTTAGGATCACTCAACAACTTACCTACGCACTAGCTAACTGCCCCACCACCCCATTGGTACAGGCAATCACTTCATGATGTTTTAGTGTGTGTTTGGTTTGGTACATAAACATCAAGAATATAGTGTAAAATGGTGAGGTTTACTGAGGCTATAATTTCGCCAAGGCGGGTAATTTGTTTGCAAAAATTCAGTATTTTTTTTAATCTGATTCTAAGAGTGTTTAAATAATTTTTTTGAAGGTGGAAATGGTTCAGAACCATAAAAAATCTCAAAGACACCCAAAATCTTGAAGTTTGACAGCTATAATCCATATTTTCCAAAATTTCCATCAGATTTTATAAAAATATGGCCATAATTTCCATCATTTGTTAAATTTAACGGTTCCCCTACCCATCAAGGCATTTTTTTATTATGGTTTTATTTTTAAATTGCTCTTCACAAATTTTTAATATTTACTTTTACCTGACACATTTTTAATATTTATTTTTACCCGACACAATTACTTAAATTAGATCGAAAATCCTACTTTATTTTACTATGAAATTAATCACAATCACTTGAATCAAAATTCTCAAACATTTATCATCCATGCCACTTATTACTTAATAAAATACACTATAAACCACAAAATTGAGATTTCTAATTAAAGAATGGTTTTTTCTACCACTGTAAGTAGGGCCTATAAAACTAACATCATACAACTAATTAATTAATTTGTTACTCATTAGAAAATATATACACAATGTTAAAATCAAAATGAATATATAGATCTTTGCAATTGATACAGGGAAAAATGTAAAGGAGCTTACCTTGAGCAGTTGTGAGTTTCTCTCTTTTGCAGGATGTGCAATATCATAGATACACTCATGTAGGACATCCACATGCAAAAGTGCATCCGCCTGATCTGTGTGATCTACATCATCTAATACTATTAAGACTTAAGAATTTGAGAGAGACTTCTTAAGCATCACTTTACCTTCATGAATGTTGTCTATACCTCGATCCAAAAGAGTCAAGCCCTTAAGAAGTTTTTCCTGCAAGGAATGTAAAGAGTTTTTCACATTTTCTCTGACATCTAATAAAAAGTAGCATTTACTATAGTTTGGACTCCTCTTATTGAAGAGTTTTGTAGCCAATGTAGTCTAT
This sequence comes from Pinus tabuliformis, assembly GCA_031772625.1. Classification (NCBI taxonomy): domain Eukaryota; kingdom Viridiplantae; phylum Streptophyta; class Pinopsida; order Pinales; family Pinaceae; genus Pinus; species Pinus tabuliformis. The sequence goes on along the minus strand of CM062810.1, from coordinate 524,893,461 downwards.
CCTACTCCACCCAGGCCGACGACATGAACTCTTCCACTTTGTTTGTGAAATGATACCTTCCTTTCAAAATCTTGTACTTTCTCATCCAATCCAGTGGGGGTATTTGGCCACATCCAACTGTGGCTTCTTCAGGTTTTTCAACACACATTCAACAACTTTATCCAGCAACTCCCCTTTGTCCCTAAATATTCACAAAAGATAATATACAAAACCATAAGATAGGAAATAAATAGAACTGAAATTAAGTAGCATTTACATATTATATCTTGTATCCAATGTAAATGAGAGGGGGAGTTCGAGTTCTCACTCGTTAAACGCCTCCAACTCGAACCCTGCTGATATTTGCAGCTTTGGAAAGAGATTTTCTCCTCTCTTTGATAGTAGTGGAGGCATAACGCGGTTGATGGTCATGTGCTTTCTTGTGTAAGGCTTGAGCATAAACTCCTTTGTTATGCTCATATGTCCACCAAAGATCGACAGGCTTCACCCAGTAAAACATGAGAATGATGGGAGACTTGGATTATAGTTGTAGTTCATCCAAATTTTAAATCTGGATATCATGGAAAAAAGTATTGCTATTTGGAAAGAGGTAGATTTGGAGAATAGGGAATGTAGCAATGGCTATAAATAATCACCATAATTGGAGCCTTGGATAAAAAACTCTTTGCCACTCTCGCAAAGCCTCGTCGTTGCTGTAAGGCTGCAAACCCCAATCCTTCCAAGTTCCACCAGAATATCCCCTTGGAGACCTTGTAGGAGAGCCCCGCCATGGGGAGATCCATCATCATTCTCAACTATTGCGTGGCTCACGATCTCTAGTTTAGTAACCCGAATCCCACCGAGAGCCCCTCCTAGAGAATTGATTTCAAATCTTTGGCGGGAATGTAGAGCTAAAAGTGGCCTCGATCCTTCCAAAACATGTAAACAAGCATCAAATTTAACCCTTGCTACTCCTTATGAATTGTGCACCACACCACCTCATGTGGTGTGAAGAGACTAAGCTATATTTATTATTAAGAAAGACTAATAATAATAAATAATTTAATAATAATTTTTTTCTTTAAAATTTATTTTAAACTTGGTATAATTTATTTTTTAAAGTTTCACCTTTAAATATTAAATATTGTTTATAAACATTTTGGTTAAAACAATTATTGAATCAAAATGAAACTTTACTTCCAAAAAAGATTTGAAAACATTGAATATATTAGTTTATTACGTGATGATAAGATTACCCAATTTGTTAACTCATTCATACAAAAAATAGTTAGTTTAAATGGAAATTTGTAATCTTCAGTAACAACAAAATTGTGTTACTTGAAATTCCCAAATTTTAAATGTGAGATATAGAATTTCACAAATTCAAATCATTTTTCTCATAATGTAATTAAACTAATTTAGATTTATCAACCGTTAAGTGGGATCAAATCTCTCAAGGTGTAAATATTTTTTTCAAAATTTGTACTTTAAAGTAGACATGTATTGTTTTCTTTTAAAAGCTATTTGAATTTTATTTTAATTGTTTAATATAAGTATTTTTAATTATTTTTCATGTAACATTATGTATGTGACAACATATCCCCTATATTGGACTATAGAATGCCTCTCGACAAAGACAATTCATTTTTTTCACCTATACAATGATTTGAATGATGACAATTTCATTATGGATATTCAATTCAATATTAGGGAAATGATGTGATTAGAATGCAATTGTAAACATAACTTTAGTGGCAATGACACCTCTCTTGAGACCATACCACACCGATGTCCTAACACACCCAAATCTTAGCTAAACTCATCTTTTAAACCTCTAACAACTATGTCAAAAATCTTCAATGGTAACTCAATAATAAACTAATTACACTACCTCAATGAAAAAAATACATATCACATTAGCATTAAATCACAATTCATAGGGATCACACAATATACACAACGAGTGATAAAATTGGACCCGATGATTAGAAAGATCACAACAACATAGAGGTCAACTCTAATTGCAGTGCTTCCATTTTTATTTAGAATGGATATTATACTTTGAGGGATTCTCATATATCTAGAACAACCCAATACCATGCTTTGATGGACTTATTTAGATTTGGACACTCCATTAAGATATGTTCCACTTGTTTATGTAACACATGTTTTATGTATATTTTGTTGATGAATGCATCGTGAAGTGCATTATATACTACTTGAATCATGTGATGCATTGTGATTTTGTGATTAAGCTTTATGATCACATGGTTTATATGAATTTATATGGTATATTTTTACCATATTGTTAACTAGTTGTTGAGCATGACAAACAAGCCCCATGACCATGATGGAACCTATAAGGGAGTTGAATAATGAAGACCATTGAAGGGGGTTGAAACTCTATGTTGAGCTTAGCTTGGGACATTATGCATTCTTTTCATGCATTTCCTTCAACATCTAATACCGAAACCTCATTTTCTGCAAAATGAAGTCCATTGAAGGATCCCATTGCCATTCCCATGGGATATTCACATATTTATTATGGCATGCATGCAAGTCCGTCGTGAAATATCCAAATTCTCATGAACGCACATGATTTAATTGTATAATATCTTTCAAGAAAAAAATAAAATAAGGAATGGTTGATAATGCAACTCAAGATTCAATGGGTACAAGGATTTTGTTGATGTCCTTTCCTTCAGAAGAATAAAAGGTTAGCTTAAAGAGGATTCTCTATGGGGAATAGGGCACAATATTTCTTGCTTTTATAGAAGTGGAACTCCTTTCCAATCTTTGGGTAGATGTAGGATTCTTAATCAAGCCCATATACTTTAAAGAGAACAAAGTGAAGTAACAACTAAATTCCACCCACAAAGTTATTTCAACCCTCAATCTAATTACAAGCTCATGATTATAAAATTATTGCCAAAGAAAAGGAACAACCCTTAATCTAATCACAAGGTCATAATTATAAAATAATGCCTAGGAAAAGTAACAAGCAAGCTCTTACAAACTCCCTTTTTTCTTTCTTCATAGTTATGATAAAATACACAAAAGGGGGAAGATACTACATAAAACAAAATGTTGAATATAGGAATATTTCCCACTCATTTTATGTTAGGGTCCCACCCTAACCCCCTTATTTATGTAATGAGATCGATTCATAGTTATAGTTAAGTAAAGAGTCAATAAAGCCCATATTAATAATTGTAAGTGGTTAACCCACATTTAATGACGGGACCACAGTTAGTTGCAAATGGGTCATGGTATTAGATATATGGTATTAATAAGAACCATGGTATTGCCCCATGGTATTGCATGTATGAATCCTATATAAAGGATAGAGAATCCCTTCGAGGAGCATCGTGTCTTATTTTGTAATCGAGCTCAACTCTATTGGAGGTTGCCCCCTCGAAGAGGCAAGTGAACTTTGCTTTTTGAATAATAAAATACTTGTTGTTATTGCTCATTGTTCTATGTTCTAGGTATATTTCTTCGTATATTTGGTATTCTAGTATCGTCTTGTAGGTTAAGAGCATAACAAGTGGTATCAAAGCACTTTCCAGGGCTAGTGGGATCTCCAATTTTTAGCAATTTTTTTTTTGGCTAGAGATGTGTTCTGGCGTCTTTAAACCACAGGATCTGTCGTTGAGCACATAAACCTGCAGATTTGGGGAGGCATGCATGTAGGAGATACAAGAGGTGGTCACGCTTGTTGGACTCCCTTGTAACCCTTGTGGGTACCCCTTTGAGTAGTAGCGCATTAGACAAAACCATGCACGGATTGTCTTCCAAGTACCCTTTGGGTATATCAGAAGCCCCCTAGCTCCCTTGATAACCTCGCCTTAGATAAATCGTCGGTCGTCTTGCTGCTACAGTACACCAAGAACAGCACTCGGAGAGATTACTCGCGCGTATGATAGGGTATTTGGGTTGTACGGCTAAGGGTACGGTTGATCCTCCGTGGTTAGTGCCCTAAAAAATTGGGCCAAGTACTACTGTCATACCCTTATGTATATTGTGATCTATAGCACCTGACACTCCTGGAGACCATAGTTCCTTGATCTATCTCTGTATCACACATAATCTTTACCAAATAAGATCTCGCAAGTGGGGTTTTTGTTGCCACGACAGCAATCAGTTCCGCAGTTCAGATCTATCAGATCAGCCATTCAGCTCTCTTAGATCCATCAGATCCACAGCAGCAATCAGTTCCACCGTTCAGATCTCTCCGATCCATCAGATCCACCATCCAGATCTGAGTAGTTGTGGGGGTTCCTATACCTGGGCGTGATTTTTGCAGGAATTTTGGCAACATTGACATTTCTGAGATTCAACTACTACAGTATTCCTAAGGAAGGAGTAAAACTCCATTCAGAGTAAAAAAATAAAATAAAAATAAATAAAAAAGGAGACCCAAGGGGCGCTTATTGGTGACTTAGCCCATAAGAATTAGGACGACGAGCTGAGCAAGTTGGTACCATTCAATTGTTAGTGCTAAAACAATTCAGGCAGTCCCAAATTTCAAGCACATCGCCTCGGTGCATGGTACAAACTAGAGCTCAACAATGGCGGATGAGAGGATGGAAAACCTTGAAATAGCCTTGAAAGACGTAGTGTCACAGTTGAAGGAATTAAATGAAACACTCTCTAAGGGTAAGGAAGAGGCATGCGAGGAGGCATATATTGGCACTGAACACAGTGAGGGTGAGACTAGCCAGTCTCTTCACCTCTTTGGCACCCACCAACAATCCCATCCGCAACCACCCAAGCTGGACATGTATAAATTTGATGGCTCTCACCCGGCAGCATGGATAGCACAAATGGAGAAATATTTCAATTTGAATTACATCCTGTATAATGCCACTAAGCTTAATGTGGGTATCATGTACTTGGACAATGAAAGATGGCAATGGTGGCAATGGCTTCAGCGTTGCTATGGAAGGCCCTTGACATGGGAGACATTCAAAAAAGCTCTTATGGATCGCTTTGACCATGAATATGCCTTTTTGGGTTGTCTCACTAAGCTATGATAGACAGGAACAGTGGATGAATATATTACAGCCTTTGAAGCCTTAGCTTTCTGCACGGGAGGTCTACAAGATGAGTTCTACACGAAATGTTTTGTCAGTGGTCTTAAAGAAGCCATACAAGCCCACGTCCGACTGCACCACCCTCCCTCATGGTTGAAGGCTTGCAAGATAGTTCATGAGGTAGAACGTCCGTTAGCAGCCCAGTCCAATCGCCCGAATTTCACTGCCAAGGGTTGCCCCCCACAGGCTCAAAGCACTACCCAAACACTCAAGGTTCAAAAGGTGTCACCTGCAGAAATGGTGGAGAGAAGAAAGCAAGGATTATGTTACTACTGTTATGAAAAATACTCCCCCGGGCATAAATGCAAGGAGCCCAAATTCTTTCAAATTGATGCTACTGATCATAGTTCATCGGAGGAAGCCCCACCACTTGAGGAACCAAAGGAGGAAGAAGAGGACAACCAGCATGACAATGTACCTAACGAACCAGTTATTTCACTGCATGCTTTGGCAGGGATTTCTTCGCCTCAAACTCTCAAAATCAGAGGTTTTATTAAGCATTTCCCAGTAGTATTCTTGATTGATAGTGGAAGTACACATAACTTTATCCATCAAAGAGTCATGGAAGCAGTGCATTGTTTTGTACGAGCAATTTCTAACTTCCAGGTCCAAATTGCTGATGGGGGAACAATGAAATGTGAAGGCCGTTGTGAAAATGTCAAACTTCAAATGGGGGATTATCAGTTAAAGACCCACATGTTTGCCATACACATGGGAGGGTGCGGCATTGTCCTAGGTGCTGAATGGCTTCGTACACTTGGCCCAATCACAATGGATTTCTAGGAGTTATATATGAGCTTTAAGCAGAACAACCACACACATACCCTCCACGGAATCCAGGCGGGAACTCCCTCTATCATTAGCTCACATCGGATGGATTTTTTTTTAAAAAAGGGCCACCATGGAGTTATAGCTCAATTTAATTCCATCTATGCCTTCGAACCCAATTCTCTTCAGATTCATCCTAAGATGCAACAGATCTTAAATAACCATCTACTAGTCTTTGACAAGCCTCATGAGCTTCTACCCTCGAGAGGGGAACATGATCATAGCATCAATTTGGTCCCAGGGGCCCAACCACTAAATGTGCGCCCATATAGATATCCATTCACCCAAAAGAATGAAATAGAAAAAATAATCGAGGAAATTTTGGAAGTAGGCATCATTCATCCCAGCATTAGTCCTTATTCATCACCGGTGGTCATGGTGCTCAAGAAAGATGGGGAATGGCGTATGTGTCCAGACTTCAGGGCCCTTAATAAGTTGACAGTCAAAGATAAATTTCCCATCCCGGTTGGCGATGATTTGTTTGATGAATTAAATGGGGCTTAATTCTTCACTAAGTACAAGAAATTTACGGCGCTGGAGCGATGGAGTCCCCTGCCGCTGGAAACCCTGCGACCTGAGCTTTTGGCAGGCCCGCTGCCGGGCCGCAGCCTCTGCTGCGTGCCTTCCCGCCCTTTACCCGCCTCCCCTGCGCTCTGGGCCATCTGCCCGGCCTCTTTCAGCTCGCGCTGCCCCCGTGGGCAGCCTCCCGCTCCTCTCTTCTTGCTGGGCCTCCTGCTCATTCCCCCTCCCTTCCGTCTTCGTTGGAGCTACTCGGATACGATGGGCTCCCCAGGATCTGGACAAGCTGACATGGAGAAAGCTTTTGCAACACTCATTCCAGAGAACAACGCTGAAAGGATCCGACCCACTGCCACAAAATTTATTAAGAAGCTTGACGAAATCCCGGAAATCCCTCTCCCCCCAACCCTCCCAAGGAGATCCGCTGTTGCCTTGGCAGAACGTGGGCTGGTTGGACAGTTCACGGGGTTATGGCCTTCCCCCAGAACGGTTCAGCGTTGGGTGGAAAGAAACTGGAACGCCATGGTTCAGGGGAAAATAGCGATACGGTTTTGTGGAAGAGGCTTCTTCACCTTCCTCTTCGAAACAATTGAGGACCGAAATCTAATTTTCAGGAATGGACCATACTTCATGGACACCAGAGGTCTGTATCTCAATCGCTGGACCCCGGACTTCGACCCAGAAATGGACGTCCCCAACGCAGTCCCCGTTTGGGTTCGTCTTCCGCATCTGCCGCTTCACTGCTGGGCAGACGAATCAGTTAGAGCAATCGGAAACGCAATAGGAAAGTATGTGGACAGATCGGAACCAAAAGAAAACATGCATGCATGTGCTAGGATCTGTGTTGAAGTGGACTTGGGAAAAGGGCTACCAGAAGCAGTCAAACTCAGAGTGGATCAGTGGACGCATATTCAACAGGTGGACTACGAGCAACTCCCCTTCAAATGTAAGGTATGTCATGAATATGGTCATTTCGCAAATAGGTGCTCTAAAGCTAGATCAGAAACTAACGCCAACCCTGAATCCCAAGAGGAAGAATGGGAAGTTGTCAGGAAAAAAAAGAAATCAAACCCTCCCCCAGAACCAGAGGCACCCCTCTCTGAAACCCCTCCCCCCCCCTCTGTCCCCGCAAGCATAGACCAATCCATCCCCTCATCCTCCAACCCTTTTGAAACCCTAGCCTCAGAGGAACCCTCATCTCCCCCTCCATCCCCCAAGTGCATCAGAACCCCCCCCTCCTCCCCACCTCAGGCTTCCCCTCCTCACACAGTGGAAAGGATCATAACAAGAAACAAAACAAAGGAAAACATTGTAGCCACGGATCCCCCAAGGAAAGCTGGAAGAAAGTCAAACAAGGAGATAAGAGATGAGAATGCAGCAAAAGAGATGACCACAGGAACTCAACAACCAATAGATACATATCTGGACAAGAACAGGGGAATCGGCGAGAAGGCGAAGGAGAAAAGCGGGAACCACAACAAAACAGGTAAATGATGATTTTGGTCTCTTGGAACTGTAGGGGGATGGGCTCCTCCCTTAAGACAAACGCAGTCCGAGATCTAATTAAATCAGAACAACCAGACTTCCTCCTACTCCAGGAGACCAAAATCAGCGACCAAGAATTTCAACACAGCATTTCAAAAAACAGAAGGTATGAAGGAATAGCCACGAGCGCCTTAGGAGCTTCAGGAGGCATAGGAGTATTATGGAAAAAAAGCAACTGGACTCTCATCAGTAATATCCAAAGCAGATGGTGGATCAGAATCGACATGCAAAGCACAGACCAGAAGGAGGAACTCACAATCTACAATGTGTATGCACCTCCCCACTTCAGAGACAAGGCCGAATGTTGGGATTCTCTGAAAGCAGACATAGAGACCTCACAAGGGGAGAAAATTTTCCTTGGAGGAGACTTGAATCTAATTAGGAACGCAGAGGAAAAACTAGGAGGGAAGTATTTCACAGACCCACTCAGAGACAAATTGGAGGAAATCATCCAAGCTCACAAATTCATAGATATCCCTCCACAAAATGGGCGATATACGTGGTCAAATAAGAGGACAGGAAGGAGTAATATTAAAGAGAGACTTGATAGAATTCTTGTTCAAGAAAGTGCTGCAATCAACTTTCAAAGGATCCACAGCTCAATCATACAGGGATACACTTCGGACCACAAGCCTGTGGCACTGCACTTAGAAAAAGAGGAGGACCTGGGGCCGCTTCCCTTCAAATATAACAAGGTCTGGGATGCCAATGAGGATTTCAAATCCCTGGTGAAAGAAACATGGAGGACTAAGATAATAGGATCTCCTCATTTTGTATGGGAATCAAAAATTAAACAACTAAGGATGGCCATAAAAAAATGGGCGAGAAACTATGCTAATGAGGAAAGGAGGGTTAAAAACGAGCTGCAACGAAATCTGGAGAAATGGAACCAGGATAAGGAGACAATACAAGAAACGGAGGAGGATCAAAGAATAGAAGGTGAGCTAAACAAAGCTTTATACAACCAGCATCGAAATGAAGAGGAAGAGTTAAGGCAAAAGTCCAGATGCCTCTGGCTCAACTCGGGGGACAAAAATACATCGTTCTTTCATAACTGTCTCAAGGTCCGAAGAGCTGGAAATAATATAGGCAAGATAACCTTCAATGAGAAAGAGATCACAGATCGAGAGGAAATAAAGGACGCTGCCTCAAATCATTTCCAAACGCTGCTCTCAGCTGATCCGCAATATGAAGATATCCCAGATTTCATCAACATCATCGAAAAGAAGGTTACAGAAGCTCAGAATTGCGATTTGGACAAAGAGATATCCACAGAAGAGGTGGAATGGTCCATTAACAGCATGCCCCTCGACAAAGCCCCAGGGCCGGACGGTTTCACGGTAAGTTTCTATAAAACTCATTGGGAAATCATAAAAAAAGATTTTCTCAGAATGGTGAGAAACTTCCACAAAAAAAACAAATTGGGCAGCAGCGTTAAATCCTCGTTTCTTGCCCTCATCCCTAAAGAGCCAAGCCCTCAATCCTTTGATAGGTTTAGACCTATCTCTCTATGCAATGTCTCGTATAAAATAATCTCAAAGATTCTGGCAAACAGGCTGAAACAACTCCTACCCTCAATTATTTCGGACAACCAAGGTGGATTCCTCCCAAAGAGACACATTACTGATAATGTAATTTTGATACAAGAGGCAATACACAGCAGTATAGCTAGAAAGGAGAAAGGCATGATTATAAAGCTGGACATGGCCAGCGCATTTGATAGGGTAAACCACTCATTTTTGGAGAATGTGCTTGCAAAATTTGGGGTCTCAAGGCTCTTCATCAACAAGGTCATGGCATGTGTCTCTCAGAATTGGACAGCCCCGCTAATCAATGGGAGGCCTTGCAGGGCTTTTAAAAGCACTAGAGGATTGAGGCAGGGCTGCCCTCTCTCCCCCTTCCTCTATATTATCATGGCGGAAACCTTAAGCCTACACCTGGAAAACAAAAGAAGGCTAAAGGAAATAACGGGAGTGGACATAATAAGAGGAGCTAAAGGGATCAACCATTCCCTATTTGCAGACGACACGCTGCTAATAGGTGGAGCCTCTAGCCTTATGGCAAGGAGATTCAAGGCCATCCTGGACCTCTTCCTACAAGCCTCAGGGGGTAAATTAAATAACAACAAATGCAAGATATACACATGGAATGTCCCAAGATATATAACTCAAAGAATCTCTCTGATACTAGAAATCCCAGCCCAATCGAGCTGGTCATACTTCATGTACTTAGGACTTCCGCTTGCAAGAGAGTCAATCAAAAGTGAAGTATGGGTCAAACTAGTTGAGAAGATGAGAGGGAAGCTTCAAGGTTGGGGGATGCACTGGCTCAATCTGGCGGGTAGAACTATCCTAATTAAATCCATCCTATCTGCCCTCCCTATCTACCAATTCGCCATAACGCTTGCCCCCTCAAGCATCCACAAGCATTTGGAGTTGATCCTCAGAAGCTTCCTTTGGAAGGGAGGAAAGCAAGAAACGAAGAAATTCAGCCTTGTAAAATGGGAAAAAGTCATCCTTCCCATTGAAAAAGGAGGCTTGGGAATTAGAGTCCCTAGACTTGCAAACTTGGCAATGGGATTTAAGTTAATATGGAGAATTTTAACTGAAAAGGGCACCTGGTGGGCAGAGGTCCTCAAAAGGAAGTACCTGAATGGAAGCAACAGCAATATACTCTCAGACACAATCATAGAAAGGCATTGCACCCCGGTCTGGAAGCTGATAAAGAAAACTCTGCCTCTCCTCAAGTCTCACATCTCCAAAGTCCCAGGCAACGGGAAACAAACCAGCATATGGAGAGATAGAATAATGGGCCAGGAAGCCAAGGAAAAGCTCCTCCACCTGAGGCCGTTGCAACAGTGGATGCTGGACAAAAATCTCACAAACCTCTTTGACATCTCAAATTGGGACCAGGACAGATGGAAAGGATGGCAAATCAGTCAACTACCGGATGGTTTAAAGGAACTTTGGACTAATCTCAAACTCTTAATGGCAGGAGCAGCGCCTTCAAGCAGAGAAAAAGAGGACAGCTACATATGGGATCCTAATGGTGGCAATTATTTGGTCAAGGAAGGCTATAAAGCACTCCAAAACCAAGCAATCTTAAACAATTGGCAATATCATAAGAATGTCTAGAAAATCGAGAGCCTACCGAAGATCAAATTCTTCAATTGGACCTTGCTCCATGGCAAGCTCCTCACAGCAGAAAACTTGAGAAAAAAGGGGATCCAGGGGCCCTCAATCTGCTTTATGTGCAAGAAAGAGGAAGAAAGTCTTAACCATCTATTCATAGAGTGCCCTATTGCCTCGTCCTGCTGGAGGCTCATAACCAGCCCTCTCGAGATTGGGGAACTACCAAATCAAATCCCTCTTCTTCAGAAAGGCTGGGGAAGACTTTTCCCTTTCGCAAACAAAAACATGTCCCTAGCCAAGAGACTCTGGTCCAGCATACCTTCCAACCTCTGCTGGCAGTTATGGCTAGCCAGAAACTCCAGCATTTTCAAAGATAAGAAGCCTAGTGTCCAAAGTATTTTGGCTAAAACTATTGCGCTCACAACTGAAACAATCGAAGCAAATGGGATCCAACATGCAGACCCTGACTACACAGTAGAGCAGGTGAAGGATTGGGTACAAAAATTCAATTATAAGGTAATTCCAAAACGCAAGCTAATCACAGGATCTGCACAGAAGGAATGGAAGATTAGAGGTACAAAAGAGGAAGTAAACAATTGGATACAAAGGCAAAAGCTGCACACGCTCCACTTTGATGGGGCTTCTAAAAACAACCCAGGCATAGCTGGAGCAGGGGGAGTAATAAGGGACCCCCAAGGGAGAGCGATGGCCACTTATGAATGGAGCTTGGGGAATTTGTCAAACAACAAAGCAGAGGCTTATAGCCTCCTTCTGGGGGTCTCCATTGCATGGAAGATGGGCATTCACGACCTTCTCGTGTTGGGGGACTCAGCCATCCTTATAGCAGCCATGAACACAGGGAACAACTTCAATCAATGCGCACTGAACAGAATAAAGGAAAGAATTCTGGAACAAGTCAGGGGTATGAGCAAGGTGACATATAAACACGTCCTCAGAATACACAACACGACAGCAGATGAGTTGGCCAACAAGGCCATAAGAAGACCCACGGGCCAGGTGAGGGAGAACGAAGAAATCTATGTGCACGATATCCCTTAGTCATTTCTTGTCCCTCATGTCTCTGACCACAGGTCACCTCAGGCATCCAACTAGAGATATACGATCAGGGCAACAACGATTCTCTACTCTCATAATCTCTCTCGACTGCCACAACTGGATAATCAGGACGGGGAATCGGTCTAAGGATCCGAGCAGTGATGCAATCCAAAGGGGCTCCTCAAGACACACAACAGGATTTGACAGAAGACGGGACCGCACCCATGCCTGCGGCAGATTTCAAGGACTGAGAAATATCATCACAAATCCTTTCTCGACAGACACGATCAGATCCTCTTCTCTCAAGCACGAGTGGGAGAAAGCCCGCCTCAGCCTTTATAATCTCAGTAGGCACACCAAGGTCCTCACATTTCTTCATAACCTCAGAGACATACAGAGAGCTCTTTCAAACCGGTGGAAGGGCCAAGGCGGTCTCCTTCACAGCAGCAAGGCCAGCATTGAGGATCAAAGCTCCGAGACCCTCTCAGCGGACAACATCCGTCGGCAGTCCTCAGCACAGTGTAGCAGCAGTCATCATCAGCGACACTTCTCTTCGAAGGGAGACACAATCGGCCTCTCTCTGCGCAGGGTATACTCTCCTTCTTTTAGCTGTGGTTTTTATAAAACTAACTATCGAGATTGTTTTCCAAACAGTGTCCACATCCAGCATCAGCGCACGCAACTACACTCTGCCTCAGGCAATCAGTCCAGCCATATAATCGGCAAGCTGCCCAACTCACCAGCATTTGACAAAGCAGACATTGCTCTTAGCAAGATGGCTGATCAGAATAACCAGCAAGCTAATCAGCAGCAACCAAGGAACCCAATGGACAACATCTTCAATAATAGAGATTGTCACATGTGCAAGGCTCACGTGGTTATGATAAACGCCCTGAAGAAACAGGTGCAAGAACTAACTGAAGACTTTCATGCGGACAGAAACTCCAAAAGAAAGAAGTTGGAGAAGAGGAAAAAAGACATTGAAGACCTCAAGGATCGCTGCATTCACATGGAAGCAGTAATAGATCATCTCCGCACCTTAACAGAAAGTCAGCAAGGAGAAGCTTCAACAAGAGTGAGCAGGAGGGAACCCCTCCCAGATGACTCGGTTACCCAACACTCTCCCTAATCCTCATGCACTGCAGATATAGCTGGATAGGAGGATCTTTTGTAAGGAATTATAGCCGTTTATGTTCAGTTTTAAGTGTAGTTAAGAGGAGTCTAGAGAACTACGGGTCTGCGAACCCAATTTTGAATATCATCTCTCGGAACTCCCTCCGTCTTGTAATAGAGATTTGAATCACAAGTTTTATAATATACAAGTAGACGATGTTGTTAAAAAAAAAAATTCTTCACTAAGCTTGATCTTCGCTCAGGTTACCACCAAATTCGCATGAACGAAGTTGACATTCCAAAGACTGCTTTCCGAACTCATGAAGGCCATTATGGGTTCCTGGTCATTCCATTCGGTCTTTGTAATGCCCCATCCACTTTTCAAAGCCTTATGAACCACCTGCTCAAACCATATCTCAGAAAATTTGTCCTTGTTTTCTTTGATGACATCCTCATCTACAATCGCACTTGGGCCGCACACCTTCAGCATGTAGATCTGCCCTTGCAACTGCTCCGTGAGCATAAATTATTTGTCAAGATGTCCAAGTGTTATTTTGTCATGGAAGAAGTTGAGTATTTGGGCCACATTGTGGGGCGTGAAGGTGTCAGGGTGGACCCCAAAAAGATCTAGGCAATGCAGGATTGGCCTCAACCTAATACCTTGAAGAGCCTGAGAGGATTTTTGGGTCTCACAAGCTACTATCATAAATTTTTCCGCAATTATGGTCGCATTGTGAGGCCTCTCACTCAACTCCTCAAGAAAAATTCATTCCTCTGGAATGATGAGGCACAACAGGACTTTAAAGCTCTCAAAAATGCCATGTGCTCCACCCCAGTCTTAGCACTACTTGAATTCACCAAATCTTTTGTCATTGAATGTGATGCTTTGGGTACAGGTATTGGGGCGGCCTTAATGTAGGAAGTTCAACCCTTGGCCTTCACAAGCCAACAACTAAGTGGGAAGAATTTGGGAAAATCTACCTATGAGAAGGAGATGATGGCCATCTTACATGCAGTAGATACCTGGCGACCATACTTATTGGGGCGACATTTCCAAATCCGCACAAACCATCAAAGCCTTAAATATTTTTTGGAGCAACGTCTATCCTCACCACAACAAAATAAGTGGCTCGCCAAAATGTTGGGATATGATTATGAGATAATTTACAAGAAAGGGCGCAAAAATATTGTCGCAGATGCATTATCCTGCCAATTTGAGGATGAAATTACCTTGCTCACAATTTCCCTGCCCATTCCAGAATGGATTGAAGAGGTTCACAAGGAATGGTTTTCACATCCCTGGCTCTCCCAACTCATTACTCAATTGCAGGCGGATCCAAATTCCACAGAGGTCTACTCGTGGCAGGATGATATTCTTCGCTACAAGGACAGAGTCGTAATACCACCAACATCCACCCTTAAAAGCCGCATTTTGGCAAAATTGCACTCATCTCCCATTGTAGGATATTCAGGCTTTCAGAAGATGTATGCTCGCACTCGAAGATCATATTTTTGGACAGGCATGAAAAAGGACATTCTTACTTTTGTAGCTGAATGCGACATCTGTTAGCACCACAAAGGAGAAATAGTCAAAGCATCAGGCACATTACAGCCATTGCCCATCCCAACATCAATATGGATGGAGGTTTCTATGGATTTCATTACGAGTCTTCGAAAGTTAGGAAACAAGTCAGTCAACATGGTGGTTGTGGACAAACTTTCTAAGTATGCTCATTTTTGCTCCCTACCCCACCCTTTTATACCGACTTTGGTCGCTCAATCTTTCATGGATCAGATCTTCAAATTGCATGGCAAGCCCACTTCCATTGTGTCTGATCGTGACCCGATCTTCACCAGTAACTTTTGGCAGGAACTCTTTCGGCTACAAGGTACCCTACTACAACTCAGTACTTCCTATCATCCACAAATTGATGGTCAAACTAAAGCAGTCAACAAATGTCTAGAAACCTACCTTAGGTGTTTCACTTCACAAAAGCAACATCTATGGGTACAGTGGTTACCTCTAGCTGAATGGTGGTATAACACCAACTATCATGCCACCACCAAAATGACTCCATATGAAGCAATTTATGGTCAACTCCCTCCTTCCCCTACTTCTTATATCAAGGGGTGCTCGAAGGTACAAGCAGTGGATCAACTCCTACAGAACCACACAACCACGCTGGCCCATCCTTGAGAGAATCTTCATCAAGCTCAAAACCACATGAAGCAACAAGTAGATCAACATCGCTCAGAATGCCAATTTCAAGAAGGGGATCAGGTATTTTTGAGGCTGCAACCATATAAGCAAACATCACTCAAAGACAAGGGTTGTCAGAAACTATCTCCAAAATTCTATGGACCGTATCAAGTACTTCAGCGCATTGGAGAAGTTGCCTACAAGCTAGCTTTGCCACCCACTGCAAAAATCCATCCAGTTTTCCATGTCTCATGCCTCAAGAAAGTGATTGGGAACAATTGCAAAATTCAAACTAGTCTACTTGAACTGGATGAAGAAGGGTCAACCTGGCTCCAACCTGGACAGGTCCTGGACACACGAGAATGGCACCTGCGTGGCCACATGATCAAGGAAGTCCTCATCAAGTGGAAAGACACCTCTCTGGAAGATGCAACCTGGGAACTAGCCACTATTCTTCAACAGTTTCCGCAGCTTCAGCCTTGAGGACAAGGCTATTCTTATGGGGGAGGGCATGTTAGGGTCCCACCCTAACCCCCTTATTTATGTAATAGGATCGAGTCATAGTTATAGTTAAGTAAAGAGTCAATAAAGCCCATATTAATAATTTTAAGTGGTTAACCCGCATTTAATGACGGGACCACAGTTAGTTGTAGATGGGCCATGGTATTAGATAGATGGTATTAATAAGAACCATGGTATTTCCCCATGGTTTTGCATGTATGAATCCTATATGAAGGATAGATACTCCCTTCGAGGAGCATCGTGTCTTATTTTGTAATCGAGCTCAAATCTATTGGAGGTTGCCCCCTCGAAGATGCAAGTGAACTTTTCTTTCTGAAGAATAAAATACTTGATGTTATTGCGTTGTTCTAAGTTTTGGGTATATTTCTTCGCATATTTGGTATTCTGGTATCGTCTTGCAGGTGAAGAGCATAACATTTTACATCCATGTCAACAAGAGATTTTTTCCCAAAATTGTTCAAGGAAGAAACAAAAGAAAAGGCAACCAAACTATTCACAAAAACAATGCAACATTTTAGCTTTTGATTCTTAAGAAGTTTAAAAAGAGTTACATATTGAAAAATTATCATTCATAAACAAAGGCATATCCATACAAATGATGTACTCTTCGAATGGCTTCCCATGCAATTCAAAATGTGGATTCCAAATTGAAATATCTTCAAAATGTCTGAACAACTATATGCCTTATAGCAATCATAAAACTTTCAATAACTTAGTTAAAGTAGAAACATTCAACAATTCCCCCTTATGTGCAAGGATGAGATATCCAATTTGAAAAAATAATAAAATAAATAAATAAATAAAAAATTAATACCCCTTTTAATGGTGACTATATTTATGAAATAATTTGAACAAAAAAACTAGGAATAAAATGAATAATTGGGAAATCTTGGAAAGCTTCATTTACAAGGCTTAGAGTAAAAATTCTTAGTGCACATAACTTGTAGAATGGACTACCCATTCTTCAAATAACAAGTAATCAATTAATTGAATACAAGCTAAATCCTTAACCACTTTCTTAGATGTCATTTATCTACTCAACATCATTAGAATATTTGTCCACATATTGTTTGATATAGTCATGGAGGGATCCCACCATCATCTCTTTGTTTACCCTCACTACAAAACATTCTTCTTCCAGTTCATGAAGATAATTGAATTGTTTTTAATTTTTGAGCTATGCTCCATTTCTTATAGCATAAAATTAGTGAGTCACCATTTAATGTCTTCTCTAGCCACTTGATCAAAATTGTAAAACTCAAAACCCAAAGATACCTTTAATTTTGGTGTGTTCCTCCCTACATGTGTAATGTGTTGATAAACCAAGTGTAATGAAGTTTAATACCTAGTTTCTTTTCTTGATAATTACTTGTGAATATTATATGTCATTTTATTACTTCTTATATCTTCTTCATTAAGTAGTTATACAAATGTTCAATCTTTCATGAAAATATAGAGATCACAATGAGATAAGAGACACCAAAAATTAGGTTGATAGCCAGGGAAAAACCCAACAATCCTTCTCTTATAGAATCATAAAAAAATTAGAGATATCCAAGACTAGTACCAAGACCAAACTTCCACCAAGATACCAAGTCCAACCCTCCTCCAGGTCACCTCCAAAGTCAAAGTGAACATTAGTCAAACTACTCCAAATTTGGTCAAAGTTTTGAAATTCAAATTTGCAACAAGGGGCCGAATTTCGACCTATAGTAACTTCAAAATTGTTGGCCTATTCACACGTGCAACCTACAATAGATCAAAAATTCAGTCAATAAGGAATATTCTTCAATGCTTTGACTTTATTTCTCTCTCATTTGGTTCAACTTCCTCTCTCCTTCGCTTGGTTCATAAAATTCTTCTTGTGATGATTTGTGAATGTGCTCTAAGTAAGTCAAAGTGTCTCTTATATATAACTATCTAGGAAGGTCGATAGTCACTCTGGAGGGCCAGGATGACTTGTCCAAGGAGGGCCGACTTGGTCACCTTGTGGACTAATGAATTAAAAATAAAATTCAAATTCCTTTTCTTTTAAATTTCCAAATGGGACATGACTCAAATAATTCTTATTTTGACTCATAATAAATTCTTTTCGACTCTAAGCATTAAGAACATGCTTTAAATAAATATAATAATATAATAAATACATCAATAATAAATTTACATTGTGAAGACTGAAACTAGTTATAACTTCAACACTCCCTCTTAACTGAGGTATTCAAAATGACTCAACAAAATGATCTCAATTTGAAATATTCATATAAGAAAGGATCTATTTTGATAAGATTCATTATAAACACCATCATGACCAACATTGTCAAATTACTAAGGCCTTGACAAATAAGCTCTATCTCCCCACTAGATCAGAGCACAATGCTAGGGGGCATTTAATAGGACACCACACAACCCCCTCTCTGAGGCACATACTCCACCTAGGTTCACCAAAGTATATCCTCCACAAGACCATTTCCTAATCCATTGTCACAATAATTGACACAAGAAAAGGTTGGTCCTCCAAACCATTCTTACATTTGATCAATGTTTTTGACTTACAACTGTTAGTCTTGGTCATGGTACATGTCTCACCAATGTCGGTCCATGACGCTTATCCAATCTACCATTATCCTTAGACTTACGGTTGTTATTCTTGGCCATAGTACATGACACATGGAGAACAAAGTGTCCATCCTCACTCCCTCTCAATATGGGAGGAGATATCCACAAGCCCAAGCTTGTCTAAAAAATGCTCATGCTTTCCCTTAGGAAGGGACTTCATTAAAACATCAACTACCTGTTCTTCAATGGAGATATATTGTAGCTTCTTGGCTCCATCATGCATCATGTCACGAATCATAATGTGCTTCAGCCTTTTAGATTCTCCAAAAATATTCATAAATATTTGATCAATACAAAGTATTGTGGTCGAATCCAACATGTCATTAAACATTTATGGAGCCAAACTTCTTTACAATGAATTTTACAAGCTTTCATATCTTCTTCCTTCATAGTGTAATAGAATCTTGCTTCATGCTTTATCAAGAAACCACACCACATACAAACTAGAACCAACCATCAATAGTATCTTTATTTATCATCAGGATTTCCAACCTGATTGGCGTGTCATTGAATAAAATATATCAGGGAACCAATCAACTACCAATATAATGGATGGATCAAAACTCTCCAACTACTGTGAAATGGTGTTTCCATAGGTCTATAATTGGTTATCCTATCTTATATAGGATAATGGTCACAAGATTATCTTAGTTTTCTATCAAACCTCCAGTAGTATCATATCCATTCAAGTATGCCAAATTATGCTTTCAACTCCCTTTAAAGATAATATCTCTAACTCACATGTTCTTCTTGAATCATTAAACTAATTCCAAAGTATGAAGTCTTATTTGATCATGTGACTCATTTTACGTGTCTTTCAAGAATCAGGAGTAACCTTTCCAATTGAGGCAAGTGACTTATAATGAACTTCTTTCTTTTACTAGAACATCCTTTTCAAGACTTGCTTCCATGCTGCCATTTAATGCCAATTGTTGACTTCTTTAATGCATACTTCAATCTGCCTACTCCTCCTGTAGAATATGGATTTCTATGTCCTTCCAATTATTCCATATATTTTTCAAAGTATATTCATATAAGAAAAGTTAGCTTCCTGAAATACTCTGCACTAGCCATTGTAGTATCACAGGTTCATTCTTTGATGTCCAAGGTTAAATTTTCTTCACTAATTTTGAAGTGAATGTTAACCCTTTTTGGATGGGAGAATCTCTATTATGCCACAAGTTAGATATTGTCTTTCATTGATAGACTTCTTGTCTACTCTTCCATTTTCAAAGTCTTAACTGCCATCATGTTAGCTTCCTTACTTCCTAGAGGAAAATGTTAGCTTCATTTGGATCTGCATGATGAAATACGAGTCTTTTTGCATTATGTGGGAACATCTTTGGTCTTATTCTTATGCACCTGTATGTTTCTTCTATAGTTTTGTTATGGATTCTATGTAGACAATGGTCAAGGAGGCTTCTCTTCATAAGAACTTTTGAACATACTTCAATGAATTGATTCTTTCTTTTAGCTACTTCATTATAGATGACTATGAGCTCCCTCTTAAATTCAATCTCCTTGAAAAAAAAACTTATAATCCAAGAATCCCAATAATATTCTATGCTATCCCCCTTAGATCATATAATTATCTTTCCATCAATAAATACTATTCTATCTGCCATTTTTCTAAACAAGAAATAGAAATCAAACTTGACTACAAACCTGGTACAAAAGTAGATTGTAGAGCTATGTACACTTGCCATATTCTTCATTATTGTTAATAGTAGAGATCCTTGTTGTCTTCGACCTTGGGTTTCTTTGAAGCTTCTTCATATTTAGCTGTTAATGCTTCATGTCTTTCCTTCCTCTTATTATTCTTAGTGTTCTTGGGACAATCTCTATTGAAATTTCCATATTCATTACAACCATAACATTGAACTTTGTACATATATTTATTTCTATGGGACTTGCTACCATTATTTTTTTGTTGAGATATAAACTTTCAAAACTTCTTTCTTGATCTAGTTGCAAAATCTTGTGAGTCTTGATTATTAGGTCGAGTATAGTTTTTAGCCTTCAGTATTGATTCCTATAGAACACATGAAGCCCATAATTCTTCAAATGTTAGAGTTTCCTTTCTAGCATAGATGCCTCCTACAAAACCATCCCAAGCTGGAGGTAAAGCATTGATTACAAAAGTGATCAATTCAGAGTCAGATATAGTTTCACCAAGCCCTTGAAGTTGATCTTTGATTTTTGATATCTTCATAAAGTATGAAGCCACATTCTCTTCTTTTGACATCCTTGTTCCATAAAGTTGATTCCTTAGAGATATCTTTTGACTGATTGTGTTGATGGAGTATAATTTTACCAATGTATCATAGACTTCCTTGGATGTAGACAAATATGAAACAAAAGAAATGAGATGGTCTTTGATGGACTCAAAGAGAATCCTTTGAGCTCTAATTTCTCCCTTATTGTATTTGGCCACTTCTTAAGCATTTTTTTTATCTGGTAGAGGAACATTGCCTTCAACAAATTGCATGACTTCATTTTCTTTAAGGACTAGATAAATCATCTTCTTCCAGGCTTTGAAGTTGGATGCTCCATCAAGCTTGTTTCCTTCCTTGTAGATAGATGCCATTTGATTGGGAGTATTAGACATATAGAATAGATGAGTACTTATTTTAGAGAGATAAAGAGTTGCTACAAGAGTGTCTTCAAGTATGCCAACAAGTTGTGATCTTCAAGCTTCCTTCCTTCACCTTAGCTTTGATTCCATGTTGAGAAACCAAGTATAATGAATTTTAACAACTAGTTTCTCTTCGTAGTAATTACTTGTGAACATTAGATGTATTTTTATTACTTCTTATGTCTTCTTCATCAAGCAATTATAAACATGTTCATTCTTTCAAGAAAATATAGAGATCACAATGAGACAAGAGACACTAAAAATTAGGCTGGTAGCCAAGGAAAAACCCAACAATCCTTCTCTTACAGAATCATATCAAAATGAGAGATATCCATGACCAATAACATAACCAAGTTCCCACCAAGATACCAAGTCCAACCCTCCTCCAAGTCACCTCCAAATTCAAAGTCAACATTGGTCAAACTACTCCAAATTTGGTCAAAGTTTTGAAATTCTGACCTGCAACAAGGGGCCAAATTTCGGCCTACAATAACTTTAGAAATTACAGCCTATTTACATGTGCGAGCTATAGTAGATCAGAAATTCGGTCAAAAAGGAATATTCTTCTATGATTTGACCTACTTTCTCTCTCCTTTGACTTGGATTCCTCTGTCCTTCACTTGGTTCGGAAAATGCTTCTTGTGATGATTTGTGAATGTGCTCTAAGTCGAGCTATCTCTTATATATAATTGTCCAAGAGGTTCAAATAGGTATCACTTTGGAAGGCCATGCTGACTTGTCGAAGGAGGGCCGACTTGGTCATATTGTGGACTAATGACTCAAAAATAAAATTTAAATTCCTTTTTCTTACAAATGTCCAAATGAGACATGGCTCAAATAATTTTTCTTTTGACTCATATTTTTTTTTTACTCTAAGCATGAAGAACATGCTTTGAAAAATAATAATAAATATAATAATACATAAATAATAAATTTACATTATGAAGACCGAACCTAGTTACAACTTCACATAATGATAGGTTAAAGCACCCAGTAGAGTAAAATAATGGTAGTAATTGAATGTAAGGTGGAACATGTGCACTATGTTTGCTAATATTAAATAATACTTACTTGGTAGATAGTTTGAAATAGGTGTAATGTGGTGTCATTAAAGGAAGTCAACTAGGTAGTTATCATTTTCTTATGATTAGGATTATTTAGTTCGATATAAATAAGGATCAAATCCTCCTTATGGAGCATGTATTAAAGTATATTGTCTTGGAGCTTAGTTTGTTAGGAGGTTCCCTCCTTGTAGCTAAATCAACACCATTAGTCAAAGGATTTTGGGAGCTTTGATTGGGTATCTTATATGATATACTTCCGATCAATAATCAACTTGCTATAGATCCTACAAATTTCCACTTACAAACCCTAGTAGGACTAAAGAATGAAAATATTAAGAAACATGTAATGGGGGGGTAAAATGGAAATGCTAAGAACCATGGTAATATTCACACAAAATTACAACAAGTTATGGAGGTTCAAGAAATTTTGCAAGAAATGGAGAGCCTTATCATGGGAAAGATATATACTTTCATTAGAGGAGGGTATACATGAGACATCAATGCTTGGTGTGATTTAGAGGAGGCTTTTGATGGCTTTTCTATGGACAATAACCATCTTCATTTTCCCTTTTGATGACTTTACTCCACCAGACATAGAGAACATCATTGGGGGATGTCAAAAGAAAGCTATGCCTACCAATTTTTAGCTCGCATCCTTTCTAAAGGTAGTGCTCAAAATCCATAATCAACCTTTTGAAACTACGTGGATGATCTATATGACATGGATGGTTATATTTATTTGGATCCACATGGTCGTGGTGTGCATTTCAAGCATAGTGCTAAGAAATTCATCGTATTTAGGTGTCTTTAGTGGCAAGTCAACATGAGCACCTCAACATGGGACTTGGATTTAAGGATGAGTCTATTGCACTACTTCATTGTTGAGGTCAAGAATTGTACATGAGATCTTGGTTTCCTAGAATAATTTAGTATTGTAGTTAGCACAAGCATACACAAGACCCTAGTTTTGTTGTACATTCACACTACAAGCATTGAAGGAAATGATTATAGAAATTTCCCACTGTAGATCAACATATTATGCAATATACTAAAGCAAAATTCAAGGTCTACTTCTACAACAAACTTGCGGAAGATTAATCGAATATGAGAAAAGATCAAATAGAACAAATATAACTGAGAATGAGAAATCAATCACACATGAACACAGAAGAATAACCCGGGGAAAGCCTCAGCCTAAAACCCCAATCTCTGTATTATCATACAAGTGGAAATATGTTCAAGTTACAAAAAGAATCAGCTCTCAACCTATCCTGCTCTCTCTGCAATCAAAACAATACAGCTCACAGACTGAGTAGACACAAGATGTTCCTTTTCTCAACCCTCCAAGCCTCCTATTTCCTTGTGCAGTTTTTCTTGGGGTCCAATGATGCCACCTGTGTGATTGGCCTCATCACACACTCACTAAACTGAAGAAGTAACTGCGTAATCTCCAAGGAATGAATTCCTTCTGCATGCAAGAGATATTCAAAATGGAATATTCATGCAACTGATTGTACACTGTCCCTCCATCTGATCTCAACTGGGTCTCTGTTTGAACTGACATGCATGAGTTATTTATGAGAGAATATTCAGTTATCTGAAGTGCAGCAGTTACATGCATGCATGCATTAACTGACTGAACTCACAATTAATTCAATAAATTGTTTGAATTAATCTAACTAGACTTGACTCAATTAACTGAGCCAACTAATTATAAGTCATCCTTATCTCTTTAACTGATGGATAAATTCCTCAATCAATGGAGAAACTGTTACATGTCCTCACATAGACTTCATGTTTGATTTTATACAACTAATTAACTCATGGTGAGTTAATTAATTATTTTACAAACAACTGCTAAGATCAAATTCGAATTTTTACTTCTCTATTTTAGTTCAGGGACTAACTAAAACAGGAAGGTATCCTGAAATGCTATTTATAGCAGTGCTAAATTTAGCACTTCTATATTTAGCATTTCTTGTTGCTATTTTCAACACTCCTTCTCAACAAGAAAGGGATTATCAGTAACCCCAATCCTGTCTTTGTGGAAATCGAACTTGCATTTTGGCAATGCCTTCATCAAAATATCTGCATCCTGTTCCTCGGTCGAAACATACAACAACAACATGATCCTCTTGACCACACAGCCTCGAAGATGGTGATACTAGATATCAATGTGCTTGGACCTGTCATGAAAAACTGGATTCTCAGAGAGTTTGATACAACTCTGATTATCGTAGTAGATAACAGTTGGATCCATCCTATGACCAAACAATCCCACTAAAATCTTCTGCGTCCAAATGGCCTCACATGCAGCCTGACTAGTAGCCATGTATTCAACCATCTGCTGAGCTAAGTGCAACTGACCTCTGTTTCCTGCTATACTAGGAAACTGCAGCTAAACCAAGGTTGAAGATTCCTCTAGAATTGCTCTTTCGATCTGATGGACTCCCTGCCTAATCCGCATTTGTGAAGCCCTAAAGCTTCACTCCCCCTGTCTGTCTAAACCACAATCCGAACTGAGATGTGCCTCTGAGGTATCTCAGCACATGCTTCGCTGCCTTCCAAAACATCTTGGTAGGTTGAACCATAGCTTGACTTAGCTGGTTCACCGCAAAGCATAAGTCGGGTCATGTGTTCACTAGATACATAAGTGAAGCCACCAGTTGCCAATAAATAGAAGTAGCTACTACCTCACCTGAAGTAGCATCCTCCTTCCTCCAGTTCCCAGCTAGAGGAGTCTGCATGGGCTTGCACTTCTCCATGTGAAAGCGCCTGAGTATCTCATTGGCATACTTACCTTGAGACACAAATACTTCACCATCTTTTTGCCACACCTCCATGCCTAGAAAGTAGTGCATAAGACATATGTCTTTCATTTTGAACTCTCTTGCAAGGTCCTCCTTGCAAGACTGGATTAACTGATCATCAACTGTCAAAATCAGATCATTGACATAAAGAACAATGATCAATGGCTTACCTTCTACCATGATGTGGTAAAGTTTTGCATCTGCTTCACTCTTGGTGAAGCCCAACCCAGTGAAATAACTGTCGACCATGGTGTACCAAGCACAGGGTGCTTGTTTCAGCCCATACAAATCCCTCTTGATTCGACACCAATGCGACTCACGATCGAAGGTCTCAAAACCCTCTGGCTTCTAAATGTACACCTCCTCCTCAATCTTCCCATTGAGGAATGTTGTTTTCATGTCCATTTGATGGATCTTCCAACCCATCTGAGCTGATAGTGCTAACATCAATATGATAGATGAGTACCTTTCTACGGGAGCAAAGGTCTCATCA
This sequence comes from Pinus tabuliformis, assembly GCA_031772625.1. Classification (NCBI taxonomy): domain Eukaryota; kingdom Viridiplantae; phylum Streptophyta; class Pinopsida; order Pinales; family Pinaceae; genus Pinus; species Pinus tabuliformis. The sequence continues at coordinate 524,867,854 of CM062810.1, read as the reverse complement.
TAGTCGATCCCCTCGACTTGTGAGAAACCATGGGCAACAAACCTTGCCTTATGTTTCTGAACACTGCCATCAGCTGCCTGTTTTACCTTGTAAAGCCATCTGGAACTCACCACTGACTTGCCCTGAGGTCTTGGGACAACATCCCACACATTGTTCTAAATGATAGAGTCGTACTCCTCTACGATTGCATCAACCTAGACTGGTTGCTGCACTTCCTCTTTGAATGAAGAAGGTTTGGTATCTACACACTCCCCAACCAGGGCCATGTACCCAGTGTACCACTCGGGCGACCTCCTCTGTCTATGCTGAGAATATGGCTATCCCACATTCTCCCGCGCATCCAGCATCAACCTGTCAGCTTCCCTTGAGCGTTTCTGCCCATCTCTGGAAGTCTCAGCATGAGTGGATGTATCCACTCCCAGATCCTCTACATGTGGCTGCTCCGCATCAATCTGAGGCTCCTCCTCCTTAGGAACTAAAAGTTCCTCCTCTGCATGCAACTTGAGCTCCCTCTCAAGTGATAATCACATGGCTTTCTTCTCGTCAAACTTCAGATCCCTACGTACCACTATCCTCTGACTAGTAGGCAGGTACACCTGATAGTTGTGGGGTGTATCCGTGTACCCCACAAGTATTCCCAACTCAGCTGTTGGATCTAGCTTCTTCCGGGCATCTTTGGTCACATGATAGTAAATTGATGATCCAAAGATTTGGAAGTGACTCACATCTGGTCGCTTCCCGAAAAAGGCCTCCATAGGTGTCTTCATTCCCAGTATATGGTGCAGGCTTCTATTCTACAAGTATACTTATGTATTGCATCCCTCAGCCCACAAAAGCAGTGGTAGGCTTTGGTCATGCAACATCGCTCGAGCTACTCCCACAATCGATCTATTCTTCCTTTCGGCCACCCCATTCTTCTGTGTGTTATGGGGTGCTGTCAACTCCTGTTTAATTCCTTCTGCAGCACAGAAGTGCTTAAACTATTGGGAGACATACTCTCCACCATTGTCGCTACGCAAGGCTTTTATTTTCTTTCCAGATTCTTTCTCTGCCAAGGCTTTAAACTCAAAAAACCTCAAGAAGGTCTGATCCTTCTTTTGCATAAAGTAGATCCAGCATCTACGAGAAAAATCATCAATAAAAATAACATAGTACCTTTTTTAGCGGTGGAGGCTGTAGAGAATGGTCCACAAACATTTGAGTGAACTCGCTCCAGGATTGCTCTAGCTCTACTGTCTCGATCCGGAAAGGAAGATTTCGCATACTTACCCAAGGTACAACCTTTGCATGTATTCATCTGCTCCATTTTTCCCTTAGGTAGCTCGGTATAAATCTCCTGCATGATCTTCAAGGCTCCATGGTTCAAGTGGCCCAATCTTCTATGCCATAGCTCACCAACATCTTGGCTCTACACCATCTCAACTTTGGAACTCAATGCAGCACAGTCGTCTACCTCCAGCTTGTAGAGATTCTTTACTCGAATCCCGATTCGCTTTGTCTATCTAGCACCAATATGCCTCAGGAATACCTTTCCTTTACTAAAGACTACATCATAGCCTTTATCTTCTAGCATAGCGATAGACACAATATTCTTCTTCAAACCTGGTACATACTTTACATCAGTCAGGGTGAGAGGAGCTCCATGCTCCCTCTAAAACACAATCGTACCTTCACCTGAAACATGGTACTTTCCATCATCGCCCATATCGATCCACATCTAAAGATCCTTCTTCTCCAAGGTACTGAAAAGATTCTTGTCACCTAACATGTGGAAAGAAGCTCCACTGTCCAGGTACCACACACATCCCACCATGGATGAAACCATGCATGTGATAAGAGAGAAATCCAACTCAAACTGTGAGGCCAGTGCCTCACCATCAGATCCCTTCAAGGAACCCTTCTTTGATTTCTTCTGTGGACAATTTGTGGCATAATGGCCCACTTCATGACAATGAAAGCATTGCACTTTCGATTTGTCAAACTTCTTCCCACCATGGGAAGAACTCCCTTTCCCCTTCCTCACTTTACTCGCTAAGGCTAGATTTTCCTCATCATCTTGCTTTGATGAGGATCCATCTCTGGTGCCTTATCTCCTCCTACATCAAATCCGACCAAAGTCATTCCCAATCTGACAATTTTTCTCTTCCATTAACCGAGTCTTGGTAGCTATGCCAACTCTTAGGAAGACTGAGGAGTGGAAGACTCACCATGTCATCATCAACTGTCATGATCCCTACATTTCCAAGCTCATCCCTGCAGGTGGTGAACTTGTTCAGATATGCAGAGATCGTGTCGCCGTTTTCACACTTGATTTTCTGAAGCTTCTCTTTCAGTGCCAGCTTCCTCTGATCGCTACTATTCTGATATAGATCTTTCAATGTTTTTGTTATGAAACCAGCTGAAGAAAAGATAGATCAACGCCTTAGAATTCAGCCTCTTCGAGGGGGCAACCTCCTTTACATTACATAAATGAACAATTCTTGGATGATACAAATGACAAAACCTTCTTTCTATATATAGGAGTCTAGGGAGTCACAATATAATCCAGCCGAACTAACAATAATAATATAAAGCCACAAAAATAACAATAGAGGGATTCTATGGGACATAGAAATAACAATATGGGGGTAATAGGGGCACAACAATATAAATAAGGGGTATAACTACAATAGTAATGGGGTAATCACTAGTATTATAGGGACCCAACATGCCCCTCTCCTTCAAAAAAGTGTTGTCCTCAACGCTTGAGTAGTTCTGGATACTTCTGCATAAAATTCTCATCCTCCCATGTGGAATCTTCAGCGGATAAGTTCTTCCACTTGATAAGATACTCTGAAATTGATCGATTTCGTAGCTGTCGAGTTCTTGTTTCTGTGATTGCTTCCGGTTCCAATATAATTTTTCCTTCCTCGTCAAGTTCTGGCAACATTGTTTGAATTGGGAGCTTGTCACCTATAACCTTCTTTAAACATGAAACATGGAAAACTGGGTGCAATCGAGAAGCTGCAAGAAGCTCCAATTTGTATGCCATAGTACCAATCTTTTGCAACACCTTGTATGGACCATAATACTTTGGTGATAATTTATTATCCTTCTTAGCTTGCTTTAGGGACATTTGCTTATATGGTTGTAGCCGTAGGAATACCCAATCACATACATCAAAACTTATTTCACTGCGATGTTGATCTGCCTGTTGTTTCATTCTATTTTGTGCCAACACGAGGTTATCCTTTAAGAGTTGGATGACTTGTTGTTGATGTTCGATGTGATGTTCCACTGCCTAAACCTTAGAATTTTCTCTTAAATATGATGTGATGGATGGTGGTTGATACCCATAAAGTGCCATAAATGGGGTCATTTTTGTTGTTGTATGGAAGGAAGTGTTATACCACCATTCAGCTAGAGGCAACCATTTGACCCATTGTGTCTGTTTATCAGATACAAAGCAACGAAGATATCCTTCCAAAAATTTGTTTACTATCTCAGTTTGCCCATCATATTGAGGATGATAAGATGAGCTATGAGCTAACTGAGTACCAAGACAAGAAAGTAATTCTGTCCAAAAATTTCCAGTGAAAATGGGATCTCTGTCACTTACAATAATCTTTGGGTTTCCATGTAGCTTTTGAACTGTTTCCATAAATGCAGTAGAAACTGTACTGGCTTTAAGTGGATGTGATAATGCACAAAAGTGTACATACTTGGTAAGTCTGTCAACTACCACCATGATGACACTCTTTCCCTCAGACTTGGGTAAACCTGTGATAAAATCCATTGAAACCTCCTCCCAACGTTGGCTTGGAATGGATAAAGGTTGTAATAGACCCGATGTCTTAATTGTTTCAACTTTATTTTGCTGGCAAACCAAACATTCCGCCACAAACTTTTGAATATCTGATTTAAGGCCATCCCAAAAAAATTCCTTCTTAACCCTGTGGTAAGTTTTTAAAAATCCCGAGTGCCCTCCTAAGGGAGAAGTGTGCAATTCCATAAGAATATTTTGTTTTAGCTGGGAATTCTTACAGAGGTATAAGCGATCTTTGTACCATAACGAATCATTTTTCCAGCTAACTGTATCAGAAGTACTGGAATCTTTTTGTAGCTTTCGAATAAGTGCCCACACTTCTTCGTCATTCTTCCATTCCTCCCTTGCTTCGTTTATCCAATCTGGTTGGATAATAGAAATGGCACACAACAATGCTTCCACATCCTCATCCTTTCTTGAGAGTGCATCTGCCACCACATTTTGCTTCCCTTTTTTGTAGATGATTTCAAAGTCATAACCCAACATATTTGTGACCCACTTTTGTTGCTCTTCAGAGGATAATCTTTGTTCTAAAAAGTATTTAAGGCTATCATGATCCGTTTTTACCTTGAAGTGTCTTCCCATTAGGTAGGGTCGCCATTTCTTAAGTGCATGGAGTATTACCAACATTTCCTTCTCATAAATAGCTTTGCTTAAAAACTTTCCCTTGATTGGACGACTTTCAAAAGCAATGGGTCTTTCATCTTGCATTAGAACAGCACCAATTCCATTTCCTGAAGCATCACATTCCACAATAAAGGTTTTTGTGAAGTCCGGTGTATCTAAGACCGGTGCTTGGCACATTGCCTCTTTAAGATGTTCAAAGGCCTTTGTTGCTTCCGGAGTCCATGAAAATGAATCTTTCTTCAATAATGTTGTTAGAGGTGCTGTTATTCTCCCATAATTCTTAACAAACTTGCGATAATACCCTGTCAACCCAAGAAATCCTCGCAGATGCTTTATGGATGTGGGGATTTTCCATCCCTTAATGGCTTTAATTTTGCTAGGGTCTACCTTAACTCCTTCATGAGATACAATATGACCCAAATATTCCACCTCCTGGACTCAAAAGAAACATTTGGATCTTTTTTCATATAATTGTTTCTCCTCCAATAGTTGTAGCACCCTGTCAACATGTTCAACATGATCCTTCCAAGACTTGCTGTAGATTAGTATATCATCAAAAAATACTAACACAAATTTTCTAAGGAATGGTTTGAAAATTGAATTCATAAAACCTTGAAATGTTGAAGGTGCATTGGTAAGGCCAAAAGGCATGACCAAAAATTCATAATGACCCTCATGAGTTCTAAATGCCGTTTTCGGAATGTCTTCAACCTTCATTCTGATTTGATGATATCCCGAACGAAGATCCAACTTGGTGAAGTAAATTGATCCATGCAATTCATCGAGTAATTCATCAATAACAGGAATGAGGAACTTATCTTTAATAGTGAGCTTGTTGAGCTCCCTATAATCTGGACACATGCGCCATGAAACATCCTTCTTGTGCACCAATACTACTGGAGCTGAGAAAGAACTTTGACTCGGTTGAATTATACCAGCCTCTAGCATTTCTGCAACCATACGTTCAATTTCACTTTTTTGGACATAGGGATATCTGTACGGCCTGATGTTTGGAGGAACACTTCCTGGAATCATATGAATAGCATGATCATGATCACGCATAGGTGGGAGACCCTTGGGAGTCTCAAATACCTTGGAATGATTATCCAAGGCTTTTTGGAGATCTGGAGAAATAGATGATTCCAATGTGGAAACATCTAGCGAGCATAATTGTGCAATTACACCTCTTTGCTCCTTTTTTAGAAGCTTTGTCATACCATGAGAGCTGATTATCTTTCCTGGTTTCCCTGCAATACCCCTTAATTCAACTTCCTTTCCTTCTGTAGAAAATTTGATGAAAAGCTCTTGAAAATTAAAAGCTATTGTACCCAAGGATTGTAGCCATTGGACTCCTAGTACAACATCCGCACCTCCCATTGGAATGGAAAGCATTGGGCTAGTCAATACATATTCTCCCATGGATAGCTTGATATTATGGCACTTTCCAGAGCAATTTATTGTTCCTCCATTTGCAATCATCACTGTTACACAGTAATTTGTCACTGTCTCCCTGTCAGTCACCCTGCTGTGTCAGGAATTCACAATAATCAAGTTCATGCCTTTTGAACTGGCCAAAAACCCACTTTTCCAAAGTTTTCCTCATCAGCGCGTCTGTTTTCAAAATATCCGCGATGACTGGCGCTTCATAACAGACTGCGTGCGCTGCCAGCGCGGAAGCACACGACTTTTCCGCGCTGATCGAATTTCATGACCAGCGTAGCCTCTGTTTGTATTTACCCGCACTGACATGGCCCTTTCCATTATGTCTTTGCGACGTCAGCGCGCCAGACCAGTTATGCACCCGCGCTGATCTAGTTTGGGCGAATTTGTTCCAACAGCCAGCCTTCCAGATAACTCCAGACTTGGTTGTTGGCTTTGTGAGTATCGCCTCCCTTCTATGGCATGTCTGTTCGACCCTTTGCAACTACTTCCCTTGAAGATAAGCTCATCCTTCCACCATTCAAGGAGACTCCTTCTCCTATATAAACCTCTACCATTACCATGAGCAGCTAGTTTTGGAATAGCTTGGATTGTGTGGAGCTTATAGTGCTCAGATTGCTGCTACTATAGGTAGTTGGTGTGATAAGTGTGGAAGTGCTTGATAGCTTAGGGAAGGTTGTTTTTGTGTTGCTTGTGTGAGAGAGAGAGTTTCTTGTTTTGGGAGAATCATTTCCAAAGGTGAATGCTTGAGACACTTGCTGACTGGCCCCTCCTGAGAAGGATACCGACGTCAGAACATTTGGTTGTACTCTTCTCTGCTTGATTAATAATAGATGACTACTATTATTGTTCCATTCTCATTTGTCTATGCAATGGTTAAATGTGAATTACATCCTTTCTGACTGATGTATGGTTGCTTTTATTAGATTTCACGCTTGTGTTTGTTTCCTCTTCGTGTGTGCAGGTGTCTATTCGCGGAGATCGCGGAGGATCGTGACCAGCCAGAGCGAAGGAGCGAAGGCGGCATCTCTTCATCAAACGACAGCGCTGGAATCCAAGTAGGTGTTCTTTGCCTACCTTTTAATTGCAATTAGGAACTTGCATAGTAGCATTGACTGATTGTTGCTAGACCCACTCTGGGCTAGTAGGGATCGCCTCTATCCGTAGAGGGGATTTGCCTCTCCAACAATTTGGCGACTCCGCTGGGGAGTTCAGCCTTTTATCTCTTGTGTCCATTCTTGTGTTTGAATTTGATTGTTGTCTCTTTTCAAGATTTGGGGATTGATTCTCTACTTGTAGGCTTCCTGGGTCCATCTGGGAAGTGTCTTAATTGTTAAAGGGTTTCTACCTTTGGTTTGGGAGCTTTTGCTTTGATTCTACTCGTTTTTTTACCCTCAGCGCGGTTTAATTCAAAACAGACGCGCTGACGTCGCATACCTGCTTCTTTGTTTTCCCTGTCATCGCTCTTGTACGACTAATAGTCGCGCTGACCTCGTTTTTGAGACAGCGTGCTTAATCCATGTGCTTCCGCGCTGACGGCGCAAAGTTGCTACAGGCCTTCTCTTGTCAGCGCCGAGTTGCTGAAAGCCACCCGCGCTGATCCTGTAGAGTTCATTTTTGTCCAAATTAGCCTCCTGAACCTGTTTCTTTGACTTTCCCCTCTTCTCTCCACTTGGTCTATGACTTGTTTTTCATTGCCTGAACTCTGAGGTACTTGTTTGCGAAGTCCTGTTCCACAAGGTTTCGTTTTTGCTCATTTTTCGGTTTTGCAAATACCTTCCTCTTTGCTTTTGCCGCTTGGTTTGTATTTCGGCCATCATTTTTACAGTTGCTGGATTGTGTTGAATCTCTAATTGACTGGTTGTAACTCTCATCCTCCGGATGTTTGCTCTTCTTCATTGATTTCGCACTCTAGCCCTAGGGCATCTAGTGGCCGTGTGTGTGTCAAGCCTTCCGTAGGGATCTTGTTCTCTTGTTTGACCAGCCAACTTCAGATTTGTTTTTTACACTTGTTCAGTGATTGTTGAAGTGTTTTTGGTTGTGTTTCCGAGCGGTTTGTGCTTCTTCCTTGTTTGAATTCCTGTTTGTTTTGCCGAGCTTAGATCACATAGCTCGTGCGGAACTTGGTTTTTCCTTTTGATTTGGAGATCTTTTTTGGATGTTTTGGGAACTTTGTGTGCTTTCATTAAGTGATTTGCTTGGTGTTCCTGTTCCTCAAAATTCATTTGGATGCTTTGTGCCATTGAAAGAAAATCAAACTAGTAGCTTTGCTTTCGAGAATTGAAAAGGAAAAGAACATTTCATTGATTCGCATTTTCAAAAGAAAAGTTTCCTTTCCTTGCTTTTAGCTGCATTAGGTTGTTTGATTGCTCGTGTTCATTTTACCTTCTCATAGCTAGAATTCATCGAACAAAATGGTATTCTTTGGCATGTAGTTTGCATCTAGGTAATTGTGAGAGAACACACGATAGGACCTGAAATCGAAACTTAATTCAAGATCAACCATAAAATGAACTGAATTAACCTAAAAACGCATTGGAACTAAACGCAAATATCTAGAGTTCTAGGTTAGAGACGTGTTCCGGCGTCTTTAAACATAGTCACTGTTGTTTCACATTATGGTTGGGTGATTCCTTCTTCTGTGACTTGATAGTGGTCTAACACGGACTGTGCTCCCACGTACCGTCGCGTATATAGGGAGACCCCACTAGGCTTTTATCCTTTATCCATAGGAAGCCGAGTCTGCCGCCTTGCGAACCGTAACACACCGAACACAGCATTCGGGAAGATTGACTGCAGTACGTAAAGTCCTTGGTTCTCATACGATTGCCAAGGTGTATAAGCGGTTTTACGGATTGCCTGGTAAACCTTTTTCCTAGAAGTCTCCAGAGTAGTCACTTTTGATCCTTTTCGGACTCCCTAAATGAAAAGGTGCCTGTGAGCGTCTTGTCACTTCGTGCTCATTAAACATTCGAAGGAGACTGGAGTCATCTTTTCGTCCTTTTCTCGACTCTTGAAACATGAAAAGGTCAAGTTTGGTTCCTGTGTCTTAAAAGTTTATTCGGCCACGATAACATCACCTGGTTAGATCTTGTGTGTGTTAGCTTGAGTAGGTTTCGTTTTCGTTTGCTATGGCAACTTTTCCGGGATTCACTAACCCAGGTTCCCCCTCTGATGGGAACCCAGGACAATTCCCTCCTCTTGGGAATGTTGGTGCTCCGTATATGGCGACGTTGTCCCTTCCAGGGTTAACTGTCGGGTTGCCTGTGTGGTTGTTTTCAACCTCTTTTGTCCCTACCGTATCGGCTGTTAGTCCATCAGTCCCTCCACCTGAACAACATCATGTTGATCCTAAGGTGGATCTCTCCCCTTCGACGCCTACTTCTACGTCGTCCTCTTGTACTTCGCCTGGTGAAATTCTCGATGTGAGTAACCAGGTGGCTAAGAAGAAGAAGAGGAAGACCAAGAAGAAGAAGTCCCCTAAGGGAGAGCTTACACACATAGTCCCCCCCTCAAGTCCAGCTATCCACTTCAGTATGCCTGAAGTCGGGTCACCTTCTGCTCCTACACGGAAGGTCAAGTTTCCTTGTCGATTATGCAAGGAGGACCATTTGCTTCGTGATTGTCCTGGCATTCCCAGGGTATTAGAAGTTTGGTCTCACGATCCGGCCCGCCCTTCATCGTCCACTGATGATCATGACAATGCTACCTCATCAGTTGGGAATGGTAAGGAGAAAGGGAAGCTTCGAATCCCCTGTCGACTTTGTGAAGGAAAACATCCCCTTCACCTTTGTCCACTCATGGATAGAGTCTCTGCTGTGTTGGAAAGTCTTGCTGCTCCTCCGAATCCATTTCCCGCTGGTTATCAACGTCTTTCTGCGACTGTAGATTGCGTCCCTGCTAACTGAGAGATTGCTTTAAATTCTTCTCTTGTCCAACCCCCTCTTCCCAAAACCGGCTGTTCCCAGCCTGTCCCAGACCCGTCGTTGGTCGGAAAGGGTGTTGATTCGAGTTCGCCTCCTCTCAAGCACTCTGTTTCGGAAGAGAAAAATTCTCATGTTCTTCTCGTCTCCTCAGATTCTCCCGAGCTTGATAAAGGTTCTCCTGAAACCTCTCCGGAGAATTTAGATTCGGTTCTTTCTGAGCAGGGGGGCAACCATATGGTTCCCCCACCAAGTAGTTCGGTCATCTCCTTTGATTGGAGTCGTCTGACTGCCCCTCCCCTTCCGTCCCATGTGCCTTTCTGGGTCACCGCCTATGCTTGCAATAAGGTGCTGCCCGGCACTGTGTTAGACGAAGGAGCATCGGTTAGTCTCATGCCCGTTACTACTTGGCGAGCTTTGGGTTCCCCATCGCTTGTACCTGTCGCACCGCATCTCACCGCATTTGATGGAGGAACGAGTCAGCCATTAGGGATCCTCCCGAAGTTTCCTATTACTTTGGGAGGCAAGGCTGTCTATATAGACGTCTCGGTTACCCAAGGTTCTTTAGACTTCAGTCTTCTCCTTGGTCGTGATTATGTGTATGCTATGGGAGCCCTTGTTTCTTCACTTTTCCGTGTAGTCTGCTTTCCACACGAAGAAAGAATAGTGACATTCGATCAATTATCGTTCGTTCGCCCACAAGCCCCTCCGGCGCACTCATCCTTCCCTTCTAGTTTTCATCCACAAGTTGCATCTGCCTCACCGCAAATCAACTACGTGGCCACCTACCCTGTGCCTGTATCCAGTGATGACACCGTCGTGCATAGTGTCCTGGAGGCATTAGGTCCTGACTTCCAAGATGTGGTCCTTCCATCAGGAATCACACTCTTGGAAGCACCAACTTCCCATTCATTATGAAGCAGTCTGGTCGGAGCATAGTTCACTTTCCTATGTCAAGCTCCCTAAAAAATGAAACTGGGTCTAGTGGAGCATAGTTCTTTTCCGGTGTCAAGCTCCTTAAAAAATGAAATTGGGTCTGGTTGGAGCATAGTTCACTTTCCTATGTCAAGCTCCTTAAAAAATGAAACTAGGAGTTTGGAGCATAGTTCCTGACCTTGTGTCAAGCTCGTTAAGAAATGAAACAAGGAGTTTGGAGCATAGTTCACTTTCCTATGTCAAGCTCCTTAAAAAATGAAACTAGGAGTTTGGAGCATAGTTCCTGATCTTGTGTCAAGCTCGTTAAAAAATGAAACAAGGAGTTTGGAGCACAGTTCCTTGTCTTGTGTCAAGCTCGTTAAAAAATGAAACAAAGTGTCCCGAGGATAGTTTTGATCTTGTGGCGACCTCGTTAAAAAATGAAACAAAGGTTATGAGGATAGTTCTTTTACTGTGTCAACCTCATTTAAAAAATGACACAACTCCCTTTTCAGATCGAGTCTTTGATTAAGATCTCGTAAAATCCCAGTCGAGTCTTTCCAAGATCTCGAAAGTGAACCTTCATTCCATCCACTTTGTTGAATGCAATGAAGCTTGGGGGGCATGTACCTCGATTTGCGTCATTATGCTGGGGGCATGCAAACTTATAACAAGCATAGTTTTTCGTTTCAAGCTTGTGTAAACATGAAACATAATCCAAGCAGAGTTCTCCATGGTTCAAGCTTGTGTAAAAATGAACCAATACCTGATTTACATCTCGTGATTGCCACTTTTATCCGCTGGATTCTGTTAGATGAGCCTTGGTTGTTTCATTCCATTGCTACCATCTCTTTGGCCGATCATATGCTCTCACTTGGTTGTTTATCCTTTCCTGAGGAACCGCAGCGATGAGTGGTTTTGTTAGCCAGCCTCTTGACCCTTACATGTTTTGAGCAGTTCCACCATTGCCGGAACCAGTTGCTACCCTTTATACCACTCGTTCCTCTAGGATGAGTCACCTTTAAGCTATTTTCTGACTCGTAAAATATGAAAAGATTGCCGAGTATTTTCCCTTTTTGACTCGTTAAATAGAATAAAAATGGAGGTCTTCTTTTAGCTCTTTTCCGACCGTTTAAAGATGGAAAGATCGCCGAGTTATCCCTCTTGACTCGTTAAAAGCAAAAAGAGGCGGTCGTCTTTAAACCCTTTTCCGACCGTGTAAAAATGAAAAGATTGTCGGACCCTTGTCGTTTCCGGTTCGTTAATGGTTACAAAACGACGTGTTTCCGACTGCTTTTTTACTTTTTCGGGTCGAAGGCACTATTTACGAAAAGTACTCCTCGATCGTAATGGTCGGGCGGTTCTTTCGAGCATGGTTTTATACTTTTTCGGGCTCGAGAGACACAACTTTATGAAAAAGGACCCCCCTGGAGTTTTCTTTTCCGCTGTCTTTTCAGACTCTCTAAACAAGAAAAGACGCCGAGTTTTTCCTTTGTCAGGCTCGTTAAACACTTGATGACATTGGGCATCGTCGAAATGACACTCTTCAAGCATATGCTATCCCCGTCAAGCTTGTCATCCAAAAATAACCGGGGTACCTGCCAGAAATGGTGGGGAAAATGGAACTGCAATTGTCGCGTCGGCAGTATGTCGCTCTTGAACATGGCACTGGTCTGCATTCGTGTCGGGTGGGAATTTCTCATTTTGTTTCACAACTGACCTCTGTGGGTACGGGTTATCCTATTTGACCTCTCATTTTCTCATTGCCGTTGTCATCATACCCTCTGCTCATTTGATGTCAAATACTGCCAAATCCACTGTCGTGCCGCCGATATGTTCAAGAGAAGTTGACCTCTGCAATAATACAACCTCATCTGCTATCTCACACAAATCATTTTACCTCTGTCTCGTGTTGATGATGTGGGAAACATTATGGCCCACCTTCGATCAAGGTCACTTCCTGTCGACTTCAGCTCATTATCCGGGAAGGTGACTTAGAGACTCCCTTCAGGTGCCTTAGAGCCTGCATGCCTCAATGGCAGGTTATTCGTGTTCGATGCAAGGTTTTCATCATTGGCCTCCGATCGGATGATTCTGCGGGTGTTCGACACCAGCTCATTGATTCACACGCCGCAGATTGTACCTATAGTACCTTGAGGACCATTGTCATTATTGGTGGTACCTCTCGCGTTTGTTAATAGTTTTCATCACTGACTGGTAATCAGACGATGTTCATGCATGTTCGACTTCAGCTCATGTATTCACATGCTTGGACTTGTACTTTGTTTGGGTCGGGACGGAGCGCAAGACCCTGGATCTCTGTCTGTTATGATCCAGGTTGCGATTTTGTGGATGATCATTACGTGACTCATTGATGGATGGCTACGCCCATACCTGAGTCTTCATGGATGGTTGCGATCATTATTCTGGTCTCTTTAGCTGGGTGACTGCGTCCATTCCACAGACCTTTTCGCATGTCTTTCGGATGGCTGCGCCCATGCCTAGACTGCATGTACTTGATTATCAGAGACATTCGGTCCTTCCTGGTGGTGTTCCAGTTCGGCGAGTTTTGTAAAGCATTTCACCCCTCCCACTCTCTCGGTCTTCATGCTTTAGGGGGCATCTGTTACACAGTAATTTGTCACTGTCTCCCTGTCAGTCACCCTGCTGTGTTAGGAATTCACAATAATCAAGTTCATGCCTTTTGAACTGGCCAAAAACCCACTTTTCCAAATTTTTCCTCATCAGCGCGTCTGTTTTCAAAATATCCGCGATGACTGGCGCTTCGTAACAGACTGCGTGCGCTTCCAACGCGGAAGCACACGACTTTTCCGCGCTGATCGAATTTCATGACCAGCGCAGCCTCTGTTTGTATTTACCCGCGCTGACATGGCCCTTTCCATTATGTCTTTGCGACGTCAGCGCGCCAGACCAGTTATGCACTCGTGCTGATCCAGTTTGGGCGAATTTGTTCCAACAGCCAGCCTTCCAGATAACTCCAGACTTGGTTGTTGGCTTTGTGAGTATCACCTCCCTTCTATGGCATGTCTGTTCGACCCTTTGAAACTACTTCCCTTGAAGATAAGCTCATCCTTCCACCATTCAAGGAGACTCCTTCTCCTATATAAACCTCTACCATTACCATGAGCAGCTAGTTTTGGAATAGCTTGGATTGTGTGGAGCTTATAGTGCTCAGATTGCTGCTAATATAGGTAGTTGGTGTGATAAGTGTGGAAGTGCTTGATAGCTTAGGGAAGGTTGTTTTTGTGTTGCTAGTGTGAGAGAGAGAGTTTCTTGTTTTGGGAGAATCATTTCCAAAGGTGAATGCTTGAGACACTTGCTGACTGGCCCCTCCTGAGAAGAATACCGACGTCAGAACATTTGGTTGTACTCTTCTCTGCTTGATTAATAATAGATGACTACTATTATTGTTCCATTCTCATTTGTCTATGCAATGGTTAAATGTGAATTACATCCTTTCTGACTGATGTATGGTTGCTTTTATTAGATTTCATGCTTGTGTTTGTTTCCTCTTCGTGTGTGCAAGTGTCTATTCGCGGAGATCACGGAGGATCGTGACCAGCCAGAGCGAAGGAGCGAAGGCGGCATCTCTTCATCAAACGACAGCGCTGGAATCCAAGTAGGTGTTCTTTGCCTACCTTTTAATTACAATTAGGAACTTGCATAGTAGCATTGACTGATTGTTGCTAGACCCACTCTGGGCTAGTAGGGATCGCCTCTATCCATAGAGGGGATTTGCCTCTCCAACAATCACTTGACACTCTGGTGCTGGATATAGGAAGCAATTCAATTCTTTTGCTACCCTACAATGAATAAAATTGTGGGTGCTTCCTGAATCAATCAACACTATTACCTTTTTCTTCTTGATTTGTCCTTCTATCTTGATGGTTTGAGGAGTGGTAATTCCCGCCAATGCATTACAAGATATGGTCGGATTTATTTGTTCTTCATCTAGGCTTTGTTCCTGAAGTATATCTTTTTCTTTTGACCTTTCTTGCTCCTTTTCTTCTTCCTCTTCACAATCTATGTAGAATAATTGCTTCTCAGCACACTTATGACCTTTAGTGTATTTGCTATCAGAACTGTAACAAAGCCCTTTTGCTCTATTTTCTTCCAATTGTTGTGGTGTCAACCTTATAGGTTGTGGAATACTAGGGGCAACAACACTTCCGTCTTTATAGTTGTGAGTGGTATGCTTCCTGGTTGCCATAATTTTGCTTTCCATTTTTCTTGCTAACCTGAATGCCTTCTCTAATGAATCAGGTTCCCAAAGGCGAACATCATGTTGGATATTATCCTTTAAAGACCCTATGAACACATCAATCCTATGCTCCTCTAGAATATCTTTTACCCTTATGTTCAATTTTTGGAACTCCTCAATGTGCTCCATTACTGAACCCTTTTGTTTGAGACTTATCAATTGGCTAAAAAAAGTGTTGCTTTTTGTATCTTCATAATGTGCTATCAATTCTTCCGTAAAAATTGCCCAAGTGATAAATTGTTTACGAGAGCAAAGCCATTGATACCATACAAACTGATTTGGTTCCAAATATACAATTGCCATACGTACCTTTTGTGCGTTTTGCACATTATTGAGATCGAAGAATTGCTCCATCTGTAATATCCATGTGGCGGGATCCTTGCCATCAAACTTCCTCATATCGATTTTTGGAATATGGTGATTCTTCGATCCAACATTAGCGTCTATGGAATCATGATTAACATTTCTTTTGTTCTCATCATGAGTTTCCTTTACTACATTTTCACCATTAGTGACCCTTTCTTGTAGCAACTTATTCAATTATTCCATGTCTGTCTTCATATCTATCTTCAAATCTGCCATGTCTCTCTTCAAATCTGTCTTCGAATCATCCATTTTAGCTTCCATGCCCTTTATCTTAGATTCCACGCCATTTATCTTAGATTCCACGCCACTTATCTTGGCTTCTGTTAGCTTTTGTGAGCGTGACATTTGTTGCACTTGTTCTTGTAATTTTGATATATCATGTAGCATTTCTTCCTCTTCTTCATGGGTCATGCTAGAGCTTTTAGTTTCCTTACTAGGTGTTTGCATTTTCTTTCCTCGGGGCATCATTTACCGATAATAATGATTTACTATGCCCTTTGAATTTCGTTAAACCAAGCTTACACAAAAATTAAAAAAAAAAACTACACACCTTTTTTCACTTTATAGAAGCCTGATATTGAATCTGATGTATCTCTGTAATTTCGGATCATCCAATTCTGAAATTGCTACCTGTAGTAGACTTCTGTGTCCTCTTTCCAATGCCACAAGTCTGAGCCAAATTGGATTCTCCAAGGAAGAGTTATGTGAAATCTCCCACAGTGACCTGTTTTTAGACGGGTTCAGTAGAGCAAACTTGTACGATGTGCCACGAGTCACTGTTTCAACCTTTGAATCTGAAACACACACACAAGAAACTAAAGTCAGTCCTCTTTCTGTACCTTCTTACGAAATTTCAATCCGATCCCCAGAGAGAAAGTTATGACGATTTTCCCCAGGTCACCTGTTTTGAATGTAATTCAGGAGTCTGCAAAAAGACCAACTTCCTCAGATCATATATCCGCAAATATCGCACAAAAAGCTCTGAAATTCGGACCCAAGGTTCAGCGTGATTTCTTTTCAAATGGGTTCTTTTGTGACTTTTGAAACGTCACAGAAAAAAAGTTATAGCGAAAATTCCACGATGACCTGTTTGGAGTAGCGAAACCCTAGAATCCAAAGCTTTGATACTAAATGTTATGAAACCAGCTCAAGAAAAGATAGAAAAGATAGATCAACGCCTTAGAATTCAGCCTCTTCGAGGGGGCAACCTCCTTTACATTACATAAATGAACAATTCTTGGATGATACAAATGACAAAGCCTCCTTTCTATATATAGGAGTCTAGGCAGTCACAATATAATCCAGTCGACCTAACAATAATAATATAAAGCCACAAAAATAACAATAGAGGGATTCTATGGGGCACAGAAATAACAATATGTGGGTAATAGGGGCACAAAAATATAAATAAGGGGTATAACTACAATAGTAATGGGGTAATCACTAGTATTATAGGGACCCAACAGTTTTCCACATCGAAAATGGTGTCTCCTTCCCATGGAGACTCGAGACTATGTGGTCTCGAACTCCCTCCATAAGGATTCTCCTTGCTCTAGCCACACATTTCTTCCATTCTGCCAATTCTGTATCATCAGTCGGCTTGGGGACTTCTTGATCAATGAAGTCCTTTAAATCATTATCCTCTAATACTACTTCCATGTGATCCTTCTAGGCTATATAATTCGAGCTGCCATCAAGGGCATACTCGAGTCTTAAACCGTTGAACGCCATTTGTGAAATTAAGATGTGATAAGAACTCGATTTTTATATTCAGGAACCTCAAACTTCAAACTTCTCCCTTATTGTATACTATTCTTCACTTTGATCACCTTTTCTGATACCATGTAGAAGTTTCCCGCTGTAGGTCAACAGATTATGCAATATACTAAATCAAAATACAAGATCTACTTCTACAACAAACTTGCAGAAGCTTAATCGAATATGAGCAAGATCAAGTAGAACACATATAACTGAGAATGAGAAATCAATCACACATGAACATAGAAGAATAACCCAGGGAAAGCCTCAGCCTAAAACCCAAATCTTTATATTATCATACAAGTGGAAATATGTTCAAGTTACAAAAAGAATCAGCTCTCAATCTATCTTGCTCTCTCTTCAATCAAAACAATACAGCTCACAGACTGAGTAGAGATAAGATATGCCTTTCATCAGCCCTCCAAGCCTCCTATTTCCTTGCATAGTTTTTCTTGGGGTCCAATGATGCCACCTGTGTGATTGGCCTCATCACACACTCACTAAACTGAAGAAGTAACGACACAATATCCAAGGAATGAATTCCTTCTGCATGCAAGAGATATTCACAATGGAATATTCCTGCAACTGATAGTACACTGGCCCTCCATCTGATCTCAACTGGGTCTATGTCTAAACTGACAAGCATGAGTTATTTATGAGAGAATATTCAATTATCTGAAGTGCAACAATTACATGCATGCATGCATTAACTAACTGAACTCACAATTAATTCAAAAAACTGTTTGAATTAATATAACTGGACTTGACTCAGTTAACTGAGCCAACTAATTACAACTCATCCTTATCTCTTTAACTGACGGATAAATTCCTCAATCAATGGAGAAACCGTTTCATGTCCTCACATAGACTTCATGTTTGATTTTCTACAACTAATTAACTCGTGGTGAATTAATTAATTATTTTACAAACAGCTACTAAGCTCAAATTCGAATTTTTACTTCTCTATTTTAGTTCAGGGACTAACTAAAATAGGAAGGTATCCTGAAATGCTATTTATAGCAGTGCTAAATTTAGCACTTCTATATTTAGCATTTCTTGTTGCTATTTTCAACAATGATTTTTGAATGGGGATGGAATGGTGAGATCCTCCCTAGGGGTGTAATGTGGGGGAAAATGCTCATCAGACTAATAATAATTGTGGTCATTAATGCAAGATGGAATAGGTCAATTGTGTTTCTACTATTAAATAAGATCCACTAGGTAGTTTACTTAGAAGAAATGTAATGCAACCTCATCAAAGAAATTCCACTACATAGCTAATATTTGATTATAATTAGGATTTTCTAGCTAGTTGGGAAGTTGGTCTCTTAAAGAAACAAGTGAATATAAAGTGATCCTTTCATAAGAGAATCTTTGTATAATATTACCCTATCTTAAGAGTTTTGGATTAAAAAAATGTTGAAATTTCTAATATCTTGTTTATGATTTGTTGTAAAAGATATGGTTGTATTATTTCCATAATATCCATTCATATTTACCTGCATTTATATAAAACTTATTTTATTTTTAATACAGATGAAATTATACACACAGTAGAAGAAAAAGAGTGAATTATGATGTGTAATTTCATCGAGAATAAAACATGAGCCTTGTCGGTTAAACTTTTTGCCTTTGTTTGTAATCCGATGGTGCAGTCTATTGCATATTCAGTTTAACCATATATATTTCCTTTCTAAGGGAGAACTAATCACTTGTGAGCATGGCTATCAAATTTTTAAATATCTGATGATGCTCATTTGGTGAGATTCATTGGGTGTAATTCATTTTGGAGGATAAGTTGAATAGGTGTTAACAAAGCTCTTATGCTCAAAGACACCTTACGACTATGATGTATAACAAGGCCGCATAGCTGGTGTTTCCTGCTGCTCAGTTTAAATTTAGCTTAGTTAATATATATATATATATATATATATATATATACACATATGAGTTCAACAATAGTGAGGCTACATCACTGTCATTTCCAAGAATAACACCCAAATAGGGTAGGGAATTGAACTAGTGACTTAACATGTAGGAATGCCTTAACAAGACACCAATTCCTCGTTTATCCAAGACCCCATGGACAATTAAACTAGAATAATTAAAATATGGAATTGTTTTGCATTTTATTTATTTTAATTGGGATTGATTAATTTCACTTATATATTTATAAACTAAAAAATGGTCTATTATTTTACTTTAATTTAATATATTAATTGATTAAATGGTTATTATTCATTAATTATGATTGTTATTTAATTATTTTTATTCATATGTAAATTTAAAATGTAAAAGAACTACACTTTTGATTAGAGTAAAATAAGTTATTTTTAAATAGCATTATTTTTTATGTGAATGAGGATGTATTTGGGTAATATCGAGATATTTCAATTTTGAATTTTCTCTCAATTATAAGTTCCTCGTATATGTATAGTAAAGTGTTGTCCAAAACAAAAAGATAATTGAAATAAGATACCACGTAATGCAAGGTTGAGTTAGTGGGTTGTTTTGAGTGGGTTACAAGCATTGAGTCATTTGGGGAAGAATAGATGCAACATTCCCCCTCTAACAACATGCTACTTGTTGTATATGCTTTGAAGAATCATGGTAGATGATATTTGTTAGTAAGTCATGTTTTACTTAACTACCTTTTGAGCATGTCACAAGTGGAAAATGCATATATTTTGATCAATGAACAAAATTAAGAATAAGTGAGACCACATGGCCCCTTGTCACCCTCACTCTCCATGGCATAATATATGCCATTATTGACTATAAAAATTCCTCTCCATCACTTATCTTCTAGGAGAAAAGACAAAAATCTCTCAAGTGTCATGTTAATGTTTATTTAAGTAGATGCTGATAGCAAAGAAAGAGGTTGCATTTTACTCTAATAAATTCAAGTCCTAGCTCATTAAAGGCAACTAAGGATGAGATCTTCGATGGTAACTAGTCAATTGCTCCAATAATCACAAATGAGATATTTATTCATTAATTTGAAATCCTATACAAGTGAAAATAACAAAAACTATTTTTCAACTCAACTTACATGTGCATCCTCAATTCACTTCAATTTTCCCTTTACCTATTTCAAGATTATACTAATTATATGAATATTGATGACGACAACCATTATGATTATTACTATTTATTGGTGTATAAAATTTAATCAAAATCACTCAGAAATGAATAGCTTGTTTTATAATTTTATTAATTGGCTTTTCATAATATTTTTGAAAAGATGGGTTTCCAAAAAGCAAGGAAAATTGTGATCATAATATTTTTGAAAAGATGGGTTTCCAAAAAGCAAGGAAAATAGTTTAATCTCACACCTATCTAATGATCAATGAGAAAGAGCTAGTAATCCAATAGTGTTGTTCACATTCACAACCATTTTTCCTTTCACCAGATATGACATTACCATGTCCCTCGCCAACTTTAAATGCACTTTTCTAGTTTACTTGCTTTATAGAATGTAAAATTTTGGCTAAAAATACGAGAACATAATATATGCTATTTTTAGGTCCTTCTAAAATATAACCCCTTTCCACTTATGATTTCCATTTAATGAATGGCAAAGAAATGCACTTAAAATTTCGCGTCCTTTTATTTTATTATTTATTTCTTAACATGCAAATATTAAATATTGGCTTCAACTGTGGGAACAAAATATCCTCTCTTGTCCATACTTTGCAATTGAATCAATGGTAATTAAGTATAATATCTCAAATATATGATTTTTGGACAATGTGTCAACTATCTAATTTTTTTATCTTATGACCATGTAAATATATGGAAACCAAATATCATCACTTGTCCATACTCTACCTCGCAATCAATGCTAATTAAATGCAATAGGTCAAATATATTATGTAATTAAAAATATATATATATGGTCCATTCATTGCAATGTAATGGAAGGCTAATTGAATGCAATATGTCAAATATCTAATATAAATACAATGAATAAAATATATCTCTTTTCCATACTATGCCATGGAATCAATGCTAATTAAGGGCAATGTGTCAAGTATAGAATTTACTTTAGTATGTAATTTACCATCCAATCAATGCTAGTTAAGTGAAGGATCCGAAATATCTAATTTAAATATATCTTTGGTCCATATTCTATCATGTAGTCAATCCTAAATAAGTGCAATATGGAAACGCAAGTTCTAATTGACTTACATGGAGGATGGCGGATGGCGTGTGGTACAATATTAAATGTAAGTTATGTAAATTTGTACAAAATATAATGATAGCAAAAAAAACTCTAACCAATCAAAATACATATAAATTAATTAAATTAATAATAAACAAAAATTAAATTAAATTTCTAATGTCAAATTTTGTGCAAAACCATTTGATTTTTAAACAAATCTTGAACTAATACAATGTTGACGCAAATTGATTACATTATTACCTGCCAATAGAAAGAATAATAATTCAACCATGGTGATTCATTCATAATAATAATTCAACCATGGTGATTCATTCATAAAGAAAAAATCGATCGACCTATATATCCAAAATATCCAACAACAAATATGTACGACTATTGACAATCACAACGTATTTCAAAAGGAAAAGTGTTTGATGGTGAATAAAAATTTTTCCTCCAAATTCATCCATAGGTTGATGTTTGTGAACTCTAAAACCTCTTTAGAATATTGTTAGTTTTGTCTAAAAGGGAAACTCTCCACCACTTGGTTTTGACATTTATTTCTCACTTGTTTTTACATAATGGTGTACAAATTTGAAAGTAATTATTGATTAATGTAATATTTACTACATGACTTATGGAAATGGCAATGTTTATTGAGGATAAATTGTTGAAAAAAAAGGTAATTTCACCATCTTGCTTTGTTAATTTACTCTAAAGTGCTTAGACAAGTCACAAGATTAGCGAAGAATAAACGCGGATATAATGAAAAATTTGTTCTAATAGGTAAGTTATTGTGTATGCATTATATTATTGTGATAATTAATGTCACCCCTTTACTTATGTGCACTTAATTTCTTCGAGATTCAATGAAATGTAGTCGTTTGGGTATACCTTCCCCCTAATAGTGGGTAGTGGCTTTAATTGTTCCTATTTTATAACAAACATGGTTCATAGATGTCCTTTGAGAGATGCGATTTCGAATTTTTTCATCTATGAACTTGTTCAATATTATTTTCTCAAGTGAATACTCATTAATTAATTTAGGGATCTTAACCGTTTGAGTTCCATTCCTTTAGAATCCCTCTTAATGATCCGCATTAACAAGAATATCATATATCATTGAGTGGTGTGTGTAAATCAGAGAGATTATTGTGATGTGAGGCATTGTATCATCCTCAAAGGAAAATATATTAAATGATAATCACCTTTATTACTTTTCGGATGAAACTTACTCTTATAATGATGGTCCATACTTACCTCGATGGGGGTGTCTACTTAGCCTCCACCCTCTGGTGAATTAACCCCAATGGGGGTGTTTACCCAGCCTCTACGGTCTCACGACTAGAGTAACTAAATTGAGGTAAGTTTTTGATAAAAATGGCAATGTTTGTCTTAAAATAAAACCCACTGGTCAGCTCTATGAAAGAGAGTCTGGACTAGGAGAGTCTGGCTCTACAGAACATTCTACATTGTTCAGACTCATTACACATTAAATAGAAAACATGGTTTTAGGGAAGTTAGAACAACATCCTAAGAAATAGAAACTAATTCCTATCCTGAGGTTACGTGAACCAAATCTACCTATTATAGGATATTCTCCATTATCTTCAACACTCCCCCTTAATGAAGAATGGGTTCACATATATGCCTAGCGTCTCCCTAAACATTTGAAACTTAAATTTTCCAAGAGGCTTAGTGAAAATGTCCGCAACATTATCATATGTATTACAATATTCCAGATGAATTTCTTTGGATTACACTTTCTCCCTGACAAAGTGGAATTGAGTATCAATATGTTTAGTGTTTTTGTGAAACACCGAATTGTTGGCCAGCTTGATTGAACTTTTATTGTCGCATCTGATTGTCGTTGCGATTGTCTGTTCTTCCCCAACATCCTGGATAAGTCTCCGCAACCAAACTGCCTCACACGTTACTACACACATGGCTTGATACTCTGCTTCTGCCAAGGACAAGTAGACTGTGTTCTGCTTCTTGCTACTCCATGTGATCACCCCGGATCCAAGACTGAATGCACAGCCTGCTATAGATCTGTGATCATCTACATTTCCTGCCCAATCTGAATCTTCAAATCCTGCCAATCTAATATCAGAAGAGTCAGCGTAAATAATTCCATAATCTACAGTACCTTGTAGATACCTCAAAACATTCTTCGCTGCATTCCAATGGCTTTCTAGTGGCTTAGACATAAATTGGCTTAACACACTAACTGCATAAGCCAAATCAGGTCTAGTGGTGGTTAGGTAGATTAGACTCCCAACCAACTGTCTGTAAAGTGTTGCATCTGCCGCTTTTGAGCCATCCTCACACTGCAATTTGATGTTCTTCTGCAATGGTACCATTGCAGGCATACACTAATCCATTCTAAACTTTTCTAATGGGCCCTTGACATACTTTACTTGAGACAGAAATTTTTGACCTGAAATCACACCCTAGTTCATCTTTCATGGTGTAAAGATTAAGGTCATTCTTACTTCTATTGTAGCTAGCTTGTAGAAAAAATGAATCAATTTTCTCATACCATGACCTGGGAGCTTGTTTTAGTCCATAAAGTGCTTTCTTCAATCTATAGACTAAATGTTCTTTTCCTTTCTGGACAAACATACTTCCGATTGCTCTAGATAAACCTCTTCTTTCAGTTCTCCATTCAAAAATGTAGACTTTACATCTAGTTGGTGCATCATCCAATGTTTCTTAGTAGCTAAATCTATTAACATTCTGATGGTGTTCAATTTAGCTACAGGGGTGAAGGTTTCTTCATAATCTATCCCTTCTTTTTGTGTGTACCCCTTTGCAACCAACCTAGTTTTCAGTTTCTCTATAGTTCCATCTGCATTAATTTTCGGTTTATATAACCATTTACAACCTATGGTCTATTTTCCTCTAGGAATTTCAACCAATTCCCAAGTTTTATTTCTGATTATTGAATCATATTCTTGTTCCATGGCTATTTTCCATTCACTATTTTCATTTTATTCTTTATAACTAGACGATTCAACCACATTCATCATACTAGTTATAAAATCGTTTTCCCTATATCTTGTAGGCATTTGAGCTTTCCTACCTGATCTCCTGAGTGGTGGGGTGGTGGTTTCAAACCTTATTCGATCATCATTTATTTCTTCCTACTGTTGTTGTTGTTGTTGCTGCTGTTGTTCATCCTCTGCCTTAGTTTGCTGCTGACCCTGATTGTTCTTTGCTTCTTCTTCCTCAAAGTATGAAATGTCCCATCCATCATAGTGCTCATCGGGTTCTTCATTATCCTACTCATAGAATTTAACATCTCTAATAACAAAGATCTTGTGAGTAGAGGGATTAAATAATCTGTATGCTTTATATGATGAACAATACCCTATAAACATACATCTGATGGCTTTTGAGTCTAATTTTCTTCTATCTTCCTTTGGTATATGGGAAAATGCTTTACATTCAAATATTCTTAAGTGTTTTACTACATGCTTATATCCATATAATGCTTTAAAAGGAGTTTTAGACTCAAGACTTTTTGTAGGACTCCTATTTTTAAAATAAACTGCAGTATTCATTGCTTCAACCCAAAAACCATTTAAAATATTCTTACCTTTCAGCATACTTCTAGCACATTCCACCAGAGTTCTATTCTTTCTTTCTGTCACTCCATTTTGCTATGGAGTATGGGGTACTATGAACTGCTGCAAAATTCTATGATCTTTATAATATCTGATAAGCTCATCTTTCCTGTATTCTCCCCCTTGATTAGAACGAAGAATTTTTATTTGTTTCCTTGTTTTTCTTTCAATCATATTTTTAAATTGCTTAAAGTATTCAAATGTATGACTCTTATTACTTAATAAATACACCAAAAAAAACTTCGTATAGTCATCAATAAACAGTGGGAAATACAGTGCACCTCCTAATGATTTTGTCTGCATGGGTCCACAAAGGTCTGTGTGCACTAACTCCAGTATATCCCTCTGTTTCTTTTCTACTCTAACAGGGAATTATTCTCTATGCATTTTTCCTAAAGTACAGGCATCACAATCATTATGTACTTGTTTTAGCATAGGAAGATCTCTTACCATTTCCTTCCTTTGTAGTAACAACAAATCATTGTAGTTGATGTGGCCGAATCTCTGATGCCAAAGCTCTTCTGTAGTCAGGCTCGCTACTATCAATGCTCGAACTGGTGCAGGTCTCACATCCAACTTGTATAGACCTCCTGTTCGGATTCCTGTAGCAATTGTCTTCATGCCATCTAGCAGATCTTTAATGTAACAGTTAGATTTTAAAAATTCAACTTTCAAATCTTGATCTGTAATCATGGATACATAAATCAAGTTCTTTGTTATGCCAGGCACATACATCACATTATAAATTTGTTTGATATTACCATTAGGTAGGATGACAAAAACTTTCCCACACCCTTTGATTTGATGACTTCTGTCATCTCCTAGGTAAATCTGTGCGCCTTCGTTGATTTCTTTAAAATCCTCCAGCCAGTGCTTATTCCCTGTCATGTGTGTTAATGCTCTTGAATCTACATACCATATGTCTGCATCAACATTTTCATCCCGATCTGCCATGAACAATCTTAAATTCTGCACCTGATCACCATTCACGAGATGACTTGCATGTCTTTTTGGCTTCTGCTGTTCTTCATGATATTTCTTTTTCCTAGACTCCCTGGCAATATGACCCAATTTTCCGCAATAAAAACATTTAGGTTCAAAGTAGTTTTTATTCGGATGCATACCTTGCGTCAGATTTGACCGTTTCTGTGAACTTGCTATGTTTCGCTGTTGTGGACTCCCTTTCCCTTTGTAGAAGTTTTTCTTTGCCATCAATGCAAGATCGACACTCTAGGGCTTCACAGTTGATCTCCTCTCTTCTTCCTGCATCAGTATACCTGTCAACTCTTTAAAATGTGGTATATTTTCTCTATAATTTATCCCAGTGATGAACGTTTGATAGTCATCAGTGACACCATTCATTGTAATGGTGATAAGATTTGTATCATCCATTGTATGACCAATATTTGATAATTTGGTTTTTAGATCCTTGATCCTTGCTACAAATGAAGCAATTGTTTCATTCTCTTCCATCTGTATGGACAGGATCTTACTTTTGAGGAACAAAAGATGATTTGAATTCTTGATTTCGTATAGTTCCTTCAGAATTCCCCAGATCTCGTTAGCTGACTTACCTTCTCTGATGTGTAGTATAATGCAGCCTTTCACTGACATATTTAACATTTTCCTTGCTTTACTTTCTCGTTTCTCCCAATCTAGGACCGATGTTGATCCAGTCGTGGGCCTCGGCTCATCGCCATTCACAATCATCCAAGCACTCTGCGCTTCTAGCAGATTCTGCATCTTAAACTTCCAATTTGCATAATTGGAACCATCGAGCTTGTTATGCTCATTCATGCATGCTTCAAATATATTGTTATTCATCTTGGCGATTTAGAAAAAAAAATTCGACAGGTAAAAGATGTTAAATTTACCCCAGATTTGTGACAGAGACAGATCACTGTTCTTCAATGTTATTTGATCTCGCATCACATGCGTAGATCCCTGTGGGTTCCTTCTCAGCCTCTAGACAACCTTCTATTGTCAGCTACAACCTTGTTATTGGCTTCTCCACGCCGCTTCTTTGACAGTGGTAGCCTTTTTCTTGGCTTCCCCTTGCAGCTATAGCCTTGTTATTGGCTTACACAATCATCACAGAAGTGCTTGTTGTTTGTGCGACGTCGTCGCAATTGTACATGTCTTTCCTGTGACGAATTGCGATGAACTATGACGAAAAAACTAGAAAACATGCGCGAAGGAGCTACAGTGCCCTCGTTGCAGAGGTACACTCATAACCAACGACGATTTTGGAATCGTCCCAGTTATCCACCTTATAACTACGATGATATCGGTTCAAAAGATCACCCACCAACCAGCGTACAGGTTCCTCAGCCCTGACGCTCTGATACCATGATAAAAATGACAATGTTTGTATTAAAATAAAACTCACTGGTCAGCTCTACAAAAGAGAGTCTGAACTAGGAGAGTCTGGCTTTGCAGAACGCTCTACATTGTTCATACACATTACACATTAAATAGAAAACATGGTTTTAGGGAAGTTAGAACAACATCCTAAGAAGTAGAAACTAATTCCTATCCTAAGGTTACGTGAACCAACTCTACCTATTCTAGGATATTCTCCATTATCTTCAACAATTTTTCCCGTTTCAGTGCCACACAACGCAAAACATGATCAGATGGGTGTGTACTACAAATAGGTTGAATTTTGGTGGTGCTCTAGGTCACTAACCTTGCATGAGAATCACGTGGCAGTAAAGAGGGCTCGTACACTGTGCTATAGGGTAAGGGCGAGGGATATTAAATGGGAGTTGTCTAAATAGGCGAAGGAATTGCCTAAACGGCCAAAAGTGGTTAGAATCTAGAGAAAAAATTTCAAAAAAAATTGTAGAGGCAATGTTTGAATCGTGTTTTTGATGGTGGAAATAGATTCAATGCCATAAAAAACATCTAGGACACCTAAAATTTTGAAGTTTAACAACTATAACTTGAATTTACAAAAATCCTTGCCAGATTTTCTCTAAATATGACTGGAAACATCTAGGACACCTAAAATTTTGAAGTTTAGCAACTATAACTTGGATTTACAAAAATCCTTGCCAAATTTTCTCTAAATATGACCAGAATTTCCATAACTTTCTAGGCAACTCCTCCCCCTCGTTAGACTACGTGGATTAAATGGCCTCGCTCGTAAAACATAACAATTGCATGTGACAGGATCTCAAACACGATATTCCTTCTGTTGACATAGATATGGTGAACCTTAGAAATGCTGGATTAGCTCTCTAGTTTGATCACTCTAACAGAAGCTTTATGCTCAACTTCATCATGTGGTTTTGTCTCAAGTTTGTTAAGCTCAGATTCGACAGTGACACTTGCGCAACAATTTTTAAGATTCAAGGTTTAATATCGTTCTATGGTATCAGGGTATACATCCATGCAAAGTTCTTTATATTCCATCAAAATTTGGTTGGGTGGAAAAATGTTGTTTGTATGATTCACAGTGGATAGAAGGCTATACATCCATGCAAAGTTCTTTATATTCCGTCAAAACTTGGTTGGGTGGAAAAATGTTGTTTGTATGATTCACAGTGGAGAGCAACCCGACTGGTCTTTGGAGGGCCCTTCTAGCTCAAGCAAGGTGCCTCGCGACTTTTGCATTATCTTTTGGTAAAGGTTGAGGCATTCATAGCCTTCCCTTTCCCCCGTCTTTTCGTGATAACTGTTATTGCTATCGAATTTCGCTTAACCCTATCTTTTGGTTGTGGGTTCATCACCAATGTTTTTTGTTGTTGTTTTTACACAATACAAGGTCTGGGCCATCCTTCAAACTTGTGGTGGTCATATCACCAGACTCCTTGCAAGTGTCGAAGTCATGAGTGTGTTTTAATTGTCCAGTTCTTGTATGTGGGGTTGGGTATTCGAATTCTTTTTCCATATAGTTACAAAATTGGGGTTTACTGATAAAATTATCACTGTTATATCTCTTTCTCCTTGGGATTCTCGCGTTGTCCATCTATACCTCCCTTACCACGAGTTTTACCTATCTGATCGTGTTCCAGGCTTCTTCATTTATGATGGAGGTAGTGATCCTTCGTATAGGTTCTACAAGTTGCAAGTGTTTTACTTTCTAGGTTTAGTTAGTAACTATTATCCTTATATTTGCGTCTGAGTCAACATTTTCTCCTCCAGGTACCAAAATCAGGTGGGGTTTCGCCTTCTAGTTTTTGTAGGAAACTGTTTGCATTGCAGGTACACAATGGCTCTAAGATGTTGACTTCCATGTCTTAGCCTTCCATCATGATGGGGTGGTGCATTGACTTCGTCTTCCTCAAGGTATAAGCGAATTTTTGCGTAGGAACCTATCGCTAATTTTTTCAATGCCAGCCCCCTTGAAGTAAGGAAATAAATAACGAATCTAGAAGAAAAGGAATTCGGTGACAAAAAATACTTCTCCAACTCAGAGTTTGCTGATAGTTCTGTGAAATGGGTACTCAACCCTGGTAACCTTGTAAATTTCGAAAAAAAAAATTCACTTCTTACACTCATTACTCATCATTTCGAAAAAAAAAAAGAATTCATGTCAGGCCAGGTTAGCTCAGAAATTAATGAGCGCAAGAAACAACTGGTGATATTTCTCATTAGACAACTATTATTTATATATACAAAAAAACGGATCAGTTCATCTTCTAGATGACTGTCCAGCTTCACCTCATCCGTTTCGGATTAGGTGTCAACATTCCACCCCTTAATCTGAAGGGATGTTGGTGAGTCCAAGCATCGTTCTGAATCTTTCAAGCTTTTCTCTTCCAAGCACTTTGGTGAAGATGTCTGCAATTTGCTCATTTGTGGAACAATGACGGAGATGGATTGTTTTGGCCTCAACATGATGTCAGATCAGATGATATTTAGTATTGATGTGCTTAGTACGATCATGGAACTTTGGGTTCTTGGCCAACTTTATTGCAGAGGTGTTATCAATCATGAGTGGAGTAGATTGTATTTGTTTTACTTGCAAATCTTCAAGAATTTTCCTGAGCCACACAATTTCTTTCGTTGCTTCAGCTGCTGCCACGTATTCTGCTTCTGTTGGGGAATCTGCTGGTACTGATTGTTTGCATGATCTCCAGGAGACAGCTCCCGATCCAAGACTCATAGCATATCCTGAAGTAGATACCCCAGTTTCTTTGTCTCCATCGAAGTCTGAATCAGAGTATCCAATCAAGTTGAAGTCGTCCACCTGTGTATACTTGATTCCAAGGTCTTGAGTTCCCTTCAAGTACCTTAGAACTCTTTTTGCAGCAGACCAATGTCCCTCACAAGGCTTTTGCATAAACCTGGAGAGGATTCCAACAGCAAATGAAATATCTGGTCTGGTAGTAGTGAGGTAGATGAGACTTCCTACAAGCTGTCTATACTTTGTTGCATCCTCAAATTCCTTTCCTTCAATAGATGTGAGCTTCAAGTTTTGTTCCATTGGAGTAGAAAGGGGATTGCACTCTGTCATGCCAAATCTGTTTAACAAATCTCCAATGTATTTCTTTTGAGAAAGAAATATGGACTTTGGATGTTGGGTTACTTCAATGCCAAGATAGTAATGAACATAGCCCAAATCAGTCATTTCAAAAAAAATTCCTAATTCTTTCTTTATGGATGCAATATAGCTTTCATTGTTCCCTGTCATTAAAAGATCATCTACATATACCACAAGATATACAACTGTTTTGCCAACTTTCTTGACAAATAAAGTTGCATCATCAAGATCAAAATGTTTGAAGTTGAGTTTCAGAAGATGCTCAGTTAGTTTTTCATACCAGGCTTGTGGTGCTTGTTTGAGGCCATACAAGGACTTCACAAGTTTGCATACTTTGTGTTCATGTCCTTTCATAGCAAATCCTTCAGGCTGGGACATAAAAACATTCTCTTTTAGATCTCCATTCAAGAATGCAGTTTTTACATCCATTTGATGGACTTTCCAACCGTTCTGAGCAGCTAGTGCAAAGAGTGTCTGGATGGTGGCCCATTTTGCTGTGGGAGCAAAAGTTTCCTCATAATCGACCCCTTCCTTCTGTGCAAAACCTTTTGCGACAAGCCTAGCTTTGTGCTTGTCAAGTGAGCCATTAGCTTTGTACTTGTTCTTGTAGACCCACTTGCAGCCAATTGGTTTTGTTCCAAATGGAGGATCAACCAGCTTCCAAGTGCCATTCTTTATGAGGGCATCATACTCCTTCTGCATCGCTTCTTTCCATTCATCATGAGAAGCAGCTTCTTTGAAGGAAGTTGGTTCAAAATCTGTAGACAAGTTCAATTCACAATCATAAGTAACATCCATATCAACAGGTGAATTAGAGTTATCTACATCACCTCCATCTTGTCGGTTTGAATTTCTGGTTCCTTTTTTTCCAATTTCATCAGGATGAACACTTTCAAGTGTCTTTGTCAGCCACTTTGGGGGACCTTTCTGAGATGGTCCAGGTTGTTCTGTTGATTGAGTTGGGTCTGAATCAAGATTGAGTCTCCCAATTCTATCAATTACATCACTTAAAGCATCATCCGTTGTTGGAGTGTCATGCAGGGGAGATTGTTCTTCAGAAGAAGATTCCACATGTTGATCTAGTATAGGAATCCCCCCTTCAAGATGTGGAATCTGATTATCAAACTCTTGGAATGATTTCGGTTTTGTGAATCTATCCAAGCGATCAAGTTGCCGCTCAACAACACTGTCTGATTTGGATGATTCAAGAAAAATGACATCTCTAGATAAAACAAACTTCTTATTTACTTCATCATAAAGGCAGTATGCTTTAGATGTGTTTGAATACCCCAGGAAGATGCACTTACGACTTCTAGCACCAAGTTTGTTTCTATGTACCTTTGGTATTAAAGCATAACAGGTGGAACCAAAAATCCTGAGATGTTTTACCGAAGGAACATGTCCATACCACAATTCATAAGGAGTCTTGTTTCTTATAGCACTAGATGGACATCTATTCTTTATATATGCAGCACATAGAACAGCATCAGCCCAAAACATTGTCTTTACATTTTTGAAGAAAAGCATGGATCGTACCATATTCAAAATTGTTCTGTTCATTCTTTCAGTTACACCATTCTGTTGAGGATTATAAGGCACAGTTGTTTGATGTTTAATCCCATGTTGGCGAAGATAGTGTTCAAATTCATTTGATGTATATTCTTTTCCATTATCAGTGCGAATAGACCCAATATGAGATTGTGTATCATTTTCAATCCATTTATGAAAATTCTTGAATGTATGAAAAGCATCAGATTTGTTCTTCAAAAAATAAACCCAACACATTCTGGTGTAATCATCAATAAATGTCATGATATATTTATTTCCATTTGCAGAAGGAACAGGCATTGGACCACATAAATCTGAATGAATAAGTTCAAGCTTCCTATGTGCTCTTGAATGTGAATCATGAAAAGACTGTTTGCTATGCTTTCCTAGAATGCAAGCATCACATTGTTTATGTTTTCTAGGAATTGTAGGCAAACCAGCAACACCATTTTTCTTCAACAAGCGGAGACTATCATAGTTTAAATGTCAAAATCTAGCATGCCATAATAAACTTGATGGAAGTGCACCTTCTTCATGATGAGAAATATATGAGAAATGTTGTGCATGAGCAGAGGTTCCTTGCAGTTTAAGGAGTCTTTCTTCTTCTATACCCCTCATGACAAGTGAGTGGTCAGATGCCTTTCTTACCTCAAGCTTGCCATCAAACATGTGAATGGAGTGACCTTGCTGGTGGATGTGGACCAGGGACAGCAAGTTTCTCTTCAGCTATGGGAGATATAGAACATGATCCAAAAGAAAGTCTGGAAGACCGGGCAGTTTAAGCCTGATTGTGCCAAGCCCTGATGGCTTGATTTTTGACTGATCTGCAAAGTATACTGCTCCATCAAAATTGTCAGTGAAATCTTCAAAGAAATCTCTCCTATAAGTCATATGACAGGTTGCTCCTGAATCAAGCAACCAGTCATTTTTCGAAGAAGCAAGTGAAGCATTAAACAAATCTTCATTTACTCCAATGTTACATTGTGCCTCAATATAGTCAGCGGATTCAGGTGCTTTACCTTTGTCCGTGTCATCAGTTTTACCTTTCTGCTGATTTCTTCTCTGCTCAACTTTGTCCCATGGTAGCTTGCATGTAGAAGCATCATGTGATCCATTTCGTTTGCAGCGAATGCAATGCAGATCTGCCTTTTCTGCTTGAGGATGTCTGCCCCCCCTGCCTCTGAAGTATCTTCCTCTTCCTCTTCGTCCACCTCTTCCTCTTGTAGAATCTTGAGCAGGATGCTTTTCTTTATGAGCAAGGCAAACAGTCTCTTCAGAAGATTCAGGGACTGTTTTCTTTCCAAAGGCTTTCTCTCTTTCAGCAAACTTTTTCACAAGAGTGTCAAAGGTTATATCTTTAAGATTTCCATTTGCTTGTAAAGACTCAAGATAGTTAGAGTAGGTAGGATAGAGTGCTTTGAGAAAGGCAATAAGAGAGATATCCAGCTCAACCTTAGTGGATTTAATATCATGCACTATAGACTTTATTTCAGATGCAAGAGTAAGAGGATCATTATTTTTCAGTTCAAGAGTGAAGAGTTTAATCATGAGCTGAACAACTTCAAGTGCAGAATGTGTATCATAGAGTTCTTTCAGCTTTAGTAAAGCTTCAAAGGCAGTGGAATAGGATGAAATATGACGACTTACTTCCTCACTTACGGATGCTGCGATCAATGCAAAGGCTTTGTTGTTCTTGTTTTCCCAAATGGCGAGTTCTTTGTCTGATGTGGGCTGCACAGGGTCTCTGTCTTCTTCTCTGACACACACACCTTTCCACAGCTCATTGTAGATGAGGGTGTGTTTTACCATCCGAGACCATTCAGAATAGTTCTCCTTTCCAGTGAGAACTATTCCAGCCATTGAAATGATTGAATGCATTCTGTAAAAAAAAATTATCTCTGCCAAAAAAACTTCTGTTGATAGAAAAAATTTCTGCTGAGAAAAGAATCCTTATGCCACAGCCTTATGCATTTTATTTCATCAGCATATCATCAGCATTTCTTATACCAGTAGTATATCACTTCCACAATATTATGTTTTGAGAAAAAAAAGAGGGCGCTCAAGGTATCTCTTCAACATATATCACTGCTACAATATTATGTTTTGAAAAAAGATGGCGCTCAAGATATCTCTTCAACATATATCAATGCAATACTACACATGCTTTGATACTCTGACTGATATAAACACTCTGATATATAAACACTCTTACTGCTTTTGAAAACTGCATACAATACTCAAACTGCCAGCACAAAACTGATTACCATATAATACTCAACTCTTTACAAAAAAAACGCAGTCTTCATGTCATCAATACAACGCAATCTTCATGTACAGGCTTCAGTCATTTTTCAAAAAGAAATGCATCAACGCAGTCTTCAATACATCAATACAACGCAGTCTATAATACATCAACGCAGTGGCAGTCTTCAATACAGTAATACAAAACCTCGGCATCTGTTATATCAACAAAGCTCAAACCCACCGACAAAACACGGGTCTCCTCAACAAAGGAAATTACAAGAAAGGAATGATAAGAATCTTGGTGTTTTCATTCTACCGTGAAGTAGCAGTGACGGACAGGCTCCGGGATGACCCTAACGCCTTGAAGGCGCCTGCCCTTAGAACGTACTGGTGGTATGCAGCAGCGGCCGCAGCTCCAACGAGGGGATCGACCCAGTATATCCACTGCCATACACGCATTAACTCAAATACAAACCGGTCACACCCTGGTATATGGGAGGTGTACTAAGTAGCTTCTCCACACTTATGCCATTTCAAATGATTCTTAAAGAGCCTTCACGACCCATGCCACAACAAGCACGCGCAGTAGGTGGATGAAAACAGTTCCACGGTGAAAACAAGAAAGCAATTCCACGCAGCGTAACCACAGTTCTTTATAAAAACGCAGCGATACTTCAATATTACGCAGACTTCAAAAGAACAATATAACGCAGCGTGACCACAGTTCTTTACAAAAACGTAGCGCAGACTTCAAAAGAACAATATAACGCAGCGTAACTTCAACAGCAGAAACGCATCAACGTATAGGTAACAGCGCATTCCACGCATCAACGCATAGAGTTGGCGCTCAGATCACCGCCAGAAGCACGCAGTCTCAGGACAGAGGTAGGTTTCATGAGGCAGTAGAAACCTGGCAGAGGCAGGAGCTATTTCTAGGACCTGTGCTCTGATACCATGTCAGGCCAGGTTAGCTCAGAAATTAATGAGCGCAAGAAACAACTGGTGATATTTCTCATTAGACAACTATTATTTATATATACAAAAAACGGATCAGTTCATCTTCTAGATGACTGTCCAGCTTCACCTCATCCGTTTCGGATTAGGTGTCAACAATTCACTTTTTACATTCATTACTATTCACTTTTTACATTCATTACTCATCGTTTTGGAAAAAAAAAAATTCACTTTTTACACTCATTACTCATTATTTTTATTTCCAAATGAAGACACTGCTCAATATGGTAAATAGAGAAAATATGGTAATTAAAGACAAGCAAGTGGAAAACTATAAACCCTGCCTCTTAAATTTCGAAAAAGAAGACTTCACTTCTAACACTCCATTGCTCATCATTTCCAGATGGAAACACTTCTCAATATGA
This sequence comes from Pinus tabuliformis, assembly GCA_031772625.1. Lineage (NCBI taxonomy): Eukaryota > Viridiplantae > Streptophyta > Pinopsida > Pinales > Pinaceae > Pinus > Pinus tabuliformis. The sequence continues at coordinate 524,832,282 of CM062810.1, read as the reverse complement.
TAATCATATGGTAATAAGATGCTTAATATGGTAATGGAGACACTGCTCAATATGATAATCAGATGCTCAATATGGTAATGGAGACACTGCTCAATATGATGATAATCAGAAACAAGCAAGTAGAAAATTATAAATAAAACACATACTATGCGATATCTGATACAACCTGAATGATATTGTCATCAAGTTAACCCGTGTAGAGTGTTTTATAGTCTCTAATTCATATACTGATTATAATCCTCCAAATAATGAGTAGGAGTTCATCAATATTGTGCCTGTCAATGTCATTCTGGCCCACACATTCTGGGTGGTTCTGGCCCAACGAGGATCACCTGAAAAAATTCTTAATCTATAGACTCTTCCAGTTCACAAATCATCATTTTTTACCAGCTTTAATTCACATACAGATATCTAGTAATCTGTCTCCTATACATTTATAGTAGTATAATTAGTTCTATGTCTTTGGTTTGTTATTTTGTTTTTTTATACAGGTCTTCTATGGATATCTTGCATGTTGAAAAATGGAGAATTTCAATCAACGGTGGCCTTAACTGCCATGTATTCCAAAGGTAACTTCCATGTATTCCAAAGGTAACTTCCATGTATTCAAAAGGTCACCTTATGACTCTAGAGTTCAGTTTTTCTAGCTGGTTTTTGACATATGTGGATTCAGAAAGATGTAATCAGTACAAGCCAGGAAAGATGGAATTTTTGAAAAGCTCTTGTGCTCACAACACATGTAATTTTTATAACTATCAATAACATTTCGTCTATATATTTACAAAAAAATGATCGTCCATATATTTTCAAGCTCTATCCTTCTTATATGCCATACTTAATTAGATTTTGGATTTTATGAATATTTTAGAATTCAACTGATAGGAGCAAAGCCAATGGTTTAACTGGTCTTTGTTAGATTTAAGATAGCCTTCTTATCATTCTAAAAGGTGATTTCCTCAATGATACCAAGTTGATGTATACCACTTTAAATAGTTGTTTCTCTAGTGATATATGGAGAATGCATCGCTCCAAAAAGTTGATTTTCTAGCAATACAATGTATCATTGAATAAGTTGATTGATTCTTTAGTGATCTAGGGATAATCTGTCACTCCAAAAAAAATTATTTCCTAGTGATACAAAGCGTATCGCCAAATCAATTGATTCTTTTTGATACAGGGTGAATGAATTGCTCCAAAAAGTTGAATTTTTGGCAATACATAGTTCAACCTCCTTTCCCATTGCAGAGGATATATATTTTCACTGATACAAAGTTCAATCTAATTTTTCATCACTCAAAATGAATCTTTTCTAATGATATAGAGCTCATTATAATCACTCATCACTCAAGAAGTCCCTTTTCCAGAAATAGATAGTTCAGTATAATTGCTCGTCGCTCAAGGTGTACCTTTTCTAGTGACACAAAGTTCAATATAATTTCTCACTGCTCAAGTTTATTAATTTTCATGATGACTATTTACTTCGAGGGTCTGTTAGGCCAACCTTGACTTTGTGGTCACATTAGTCCCTTCTCAACAATTTATAACCCTCTAAATATATAATCGAGTGTGTCCTAACCCTCTAAAATTGTAAGTCATAACACTATTTCATAGAGCATCATTCTCGCAGCAATTTCATTCCCGTGATCATCTAGATAAATAACTGATTTCTATGAATGCCTACAGGACTAGCCAAATTTCAATGATTATTATAAAAATTCTTTTTGTTTATCATTCTGTTGTGGCCACCAACAACCCCCCTCCTTATTTAGTATTAGCAATAACACTATATAAGTGGGGACCCTTAGTCAATTTTTTTTTTAAATAATCAATTAGTGCTTATATGTCACTCCTTAAAAAATATCGCATAGGGCATTTTCTTATGAGTCAAAATGATAAAATGTGATATTGCGACGCGAACTCCATCGCATTGCATGAATTAATAAACACTCACGCTGGAAAACCTTAAAATCGTCGATATGCGATATCGCATATCGCATGTCGCAAAATCACATAAAATGCACATAACAGTTAAACGATCAAGCAATCCGCGATCTTGCGATATTGCAATCTGCGATCTTTGCGATATTGCGATCAAACAACCTTGTGATAGAACAACACAATGAAATTTCAGTAATGAGATAAAGCGAAATGCGACACTGCGAGGAAAATAGCAAAAACATTCCATCGCAGATTTTCCTGGATCAATATTCAAGAAAAGTTTTTCCATGAACCAAGAACTGGTTACGTGCTTTAATGATAATCAATGAATTACATTCCAGTTGTTAATAAAATTTAGTTTTATGTTTTTCGAAGAGCCAGTTCACGTCAGATGGAATGTTTTTGCATATCCATGGCATTTAAAGCTTTCCTGTCATTATTTATTATCATTACTCTCTCCTCACTTGTGAACTGCAGGAACGAAGAACAAAAGTTACACAAAGAAATGTGCAGGAAGCTATGGGCAAAAAGGGTAGAGCTCCAATGTTCAAAGACAGAGAAAATGCGCCCTTATAAATAGATACCGCATGCAACAGAGCCGCAGATTCACAAAATGCTACTGAGCCATCCATTACAGATCTTTCATATACAACCATGGTTAAATGGGTACTGAGCGATGCTGATATCAGATATAAACACTTTAATGCTCAGGGTCAAAAGCTCACGAGATCATTATTTTTACAAATTTTTGAGTTTTATACCCGAGGAAGAGGAAGAGGCGCAAAAGGCGAAAAACGCATCAGAGAAGCCTGGATCAAAGAACGAAGGCAGTTTCTGATGCACGATAGCATAGCGCTAATTGCGCATCGCTAAAAAAATTGCTCGAGAAGGAAAGCCTCTAACTGCACTGTCACCTGTAAGCCAGAAAATTGCAAGAAAGCAATAAAAAAAACAAATTGGAAACAAAAAGCTAAAGAAAAGGCAGAAGCAATCCAAAGGGTTAACCAAGTTGAACTGGGATTATTACTGGGCATACACGGTAAAGCCACATAGTCAGTGGATGACTCTCAAAGTATATCATCGATTTTGCTGAGAAGATGGTGCCAGCTCTTGCCAATTCTGTTTGCTTAGCTCAACCAAAAGCGGAAGACAGTCAGCTAACTCTACTCAAGCAAATACTGAATGCTTGCAACGTTAAGGAGCAAATGCAGAAATAGTTAGATATTAGATTTAATTTTTAGAAATAGTTTTTATTTCTCTTTTCTTAGAAACAGGGCGGTCATTTAAACCGCATCCTGAATCTTTGTAAATAAGTTATTTAGTTAGTAGTATTTAAACCCTTCTCATGCATTTAGAGAAGGGTCCAGAAATTTATCAAAAACTTGTCCTCAGAACATGCACTTTTGCACCCTCCGAGGAGGTTTTGATTAATAAATGGAATAGGATTTGTTGATGTTTGCATTTGATATCTGCTACTGATGTTTCATTTCTGTACTCTTAGTGGATGTTAGAGCAAGGAGAGATAAATCATTGTTGCTTGAAGCTCATGAGTAGGACTAGTTATAAATGGTACTTTTATCTCTTAACCATTTCTGCTTATGTGTTAAAGTGATATACAATTTTTAGTTGTTTATGTATTATTGCATGAATGCCTGAGTTATCATTTGGCACTTTTGTACGGTGCTAGCTATTTATTTATGCTTAATGTATGAATAGCTCATTATGCGATATGTTTTTCACAATTGTTTCGTCTAACTTTTTATGCGAAGTGGTTCATATTTATTGATTTCTTTTCTCATAATAGCTGAATGATCTTTATTACTAGTTGTTATTTGAAATCTTTTTAGATCGCATAATGGAAGAATTACATCGCGGGTTAGTATAGACTTAGATGTTGCTGCTTATTAGATTACAATAGCATAGCATTAGATTAAAGTTAGAATTAGAATATCTCAATTAGGAACTGTTAGATCGGGAACATCAAATTCTACACACACACACTCATAGATTGGGAAACTGGTCCCATATCCCCAGTCAAACCCGCTATACCAAATGGATAAGGAGTTTCCAACCAAGGTCCAGACTAGGCGGGTATCCCCCTTGTTGTAGACCCAATTTTCAGGGCTTCAACATATTTGGTGCTAGAAAGAGGGCCTGAACTATGAGTGGCAAGTAAATCTAAATCTGAATACGATTCTGAGAGTAAATCGCCCTCACCATCTCCCCCGACTTCTCCATTACACTTAAATCCAGAGTTAGAAGTCACTGGAGTATCAACCGCTGCTACAAACCCTGAAATTTCAGAACAATCGAATGTTGAAGCTCCTGAAGTCGAATCTCTGATTCACAAACTTCAGCGATTTTCCATTTCTCCTCAAAGGTCTGATAAATCTCAAGGCAGCGTGACTTTTCAATATAACCCTGCTCATCCCCTGACCAGATTAAAGAGTGAAAAGTTTGGTGTTCAACCCACCGAATTACCTCTTCCCACAAGGAAAAGAGCAAGGAAATCACCTAAGGAGTCCGATAGCGAGACTCTTTCATCATCATCATCCATCTCAACTTCTTCACCGCGAAGTCAACCATCCACTCCACCACTTCAGATCATTGTCCATCCATCCATTGGAACCCCCACAACTCTTCCTCAATCATCTGCAATCGTAGTATCCTCATCTTCCCAACCGCAAGGATCATCTTCTGCACTTTCCTTTGTTAGTAGTTCAGCAATGGCCCAGTCTCCATGGAATAACCTTGGGGCAGTCTTAATGCCTGCACCCTTGAGTCAAATACCGGCCCATCCTGAGAAATGGCTGCCTAAGTTTAATCTCGAGGTAGGCATGCTAGAAGAAGAGCATATAAACAACTTTATGCTATCCATTAATCTCAATGGGGTTACTAATGAAGATGTTGTTGTTCGACTTTTTCCTTATACTCTGCAAGGAATAGCCGGGTCATGGTATTTTTCACTACCCTCTGGATCTATCACTAGTTGGGACATCTTCCAAGAGCAATCCCTGACCAAGTTTGGTGATGACAGGTCTACGGCAACGCTAATCAACGACCTATCCAACCTTAGGGCCGAATCTAGAGAGCCTATCAAAGATTTCAATTTACGTTTCAATAAAATCCTAAACAAAATTCCTACTGCTTCCCAGCCCAGCGAAGAAGTACGAAGTGAATGGTATATCACTGCTCTACCATCAAACATAGCAATCTTCGTGGACAGGGCTAATAAAACAACCTTAGCTGAAAACATGAAAGAAGAAATAGCAGTAGAGAAACGTATAATAGCCCTGGAAAAGAAATCTGCGATAGAGGAACGGAAATCCAAGAAAGTCACCTTCAAGGAAGACTCCAAGAAGAAACAAACAAAAGATCCATTCGATTTGGAAGGATTGCAGAAAGTTCTAAAGACCATGTCCAATGAAATGGTCGACATCAAAAAGCAAGTAGTAGAAACTTCTTCAAAAAATCCCTACAGAGCTTTTAAAAGAGGTCCTTCAACATATTCAAAACCACCCAATGCTATTTCAAATGTTGAATCCGAAGAGGAGGAAGAGGAAATTGCCACTGAAGGGCAAACTGATGAAGAAGAAGTTGTAGAATTACAAGGAATGTGGGATTTCATCCTCCCACAAGAAGAAGATCAAGATGTATTCCCAGTTAGCACACGAAGTAAAACTCAGCTTGATCCTCCCCAAACTATCCCCAAACCAAAGAGCGCAAGCTTTGCAATAAAGGATAAAGTCGCAACAAAGAAAACGATATCTAAAGCGACTCAAACCAGCCCAGTCCAAACAGATGCATCAACTCCATCTAAAACACTGATCGTGTCAGATGAAATGGAGTACAGTATTATAGAAGATATGAAAAATACTAGGGCCAATATCACTCTTTACGAATTGAGCAAGTTAAAACATCAACAGAAGATAATGTTGAAAGAATTACATGCTGTGCCAGTTGCACCTTTTCCTGTCGTTGTACTTTCTTAAGCTTCTCATAACATGGAAAGATGTCCAACTAATGCGATCAATAAGGTTGATCCAAATGACATCACTCTAATTGGAGGAAGATCGAGATATCATACTCCCCCATTTCTCCTTACTTATGAAATTTTCAATAAAAATGTGCACAATTGTTTGGTGGATTCTGGTGCTTCATTGAATATTTTACCAAAGTCCTTATGTGCCAAGTTAAACGTTCAACCACAGAAATCCGCTGCGCGCATAGTTCAGCTAGATCGATCTCAAGTCGAAGTGATTGGAGAACTAAATCAAGTAACCATAAGGTTTTCATCCAACCCAAAGGTATGTCAAGTTATTGACATTTTAGTTGCTGATATCCCAAAATTTTATGGGTTAATTCTTACCAGGGATTGGTCAGAAAAACTTCATGGATACTTCGCAACTGACTGGTCGCACATGTGGTTGTCCTACAATGGTAAACCAAATCAAATAAAAGTTGAATGAGAGCTACATCAGAAATACATAGTAACGGAGCTAGAGGGGGAAAATGAACCAGTAGCATATAACAGTAGCAATATTGGCAATTACTTGGTAGATTCTTTCCTCGGAAATTTCAATGCTCATACGTCACCTTGTTTAGAACACTCAGTTTTGTCCCAAGTCGAAAATTTTTCTCGAATTGATAGCTCAAAGTGTATCAATTTTTTAGATAGTCCTGTAAATAAATCTTTGTTTTGGAAATTATTTTTTGATGGTTCTAAACCTAATGAAGGAGCAGGAGCAGGATGCGTTCTAATTAGTCCAGAAGGAAATAAAATTATGTTAACATGCAGACTTGAATTTGATTGCACCAACAATACAGCAGAATATGAGGCTTTGGTCCAAGGATTGTACAAAGCAATCGGGTTAGACGTCAAGTACCTTCAAGTTTTCGGAGACTCTGAGATTGTGGTCAAACAGGTACGTAATACTATACATTGCTTATCAGGTCATTTAAAACATTATCAATCCTTAGTTCAAGATCTGACTGAGCATTTTATAGCATTTAATATTTCTTTAATTCCTAAACTCCAAAATGCAAGTGCAGACATTTTGGCTACCGTAGCTTCTAAGCTTATTCCTTCAGAAGATTTTATTCCAGATAGATTCTCAAAAGAATTAATCTTTAGACCATCCATTCCTGATAACATCACAAATTGGAGAGTATTCAATGACGATCCTGATATCGTAAATTTTCTCACATCTGAAGGATCCTACTCCAATCAAATAATTGACGAAGACCAACATGATCGACAATTGCAACAAGATAGCACTAACAATGCTATACCTAAGTTGGTAGTCAAGTTAGAAGACTTATACGATTTGAAAGATCGGTTTAAAAGGTCTACCAATTCAAAACTCCAAAGTTCAACTCTGAACTACGAATTAGTAAACCTAAGAACTGATGCCAAACCACAAAACATTAATCTAGGTCTCGGCCTAGCCCCTGAAGAAAAATTAGCGTATATTCGTCTTTTGAGACAATATAAAAATGTTTTTTCCTGGAATTATGATGAACTCAAAACATACGACACTTCCATCATCCAACATACTATTCCAATGATCGATAATGAAAAACCTGTCCAACAAAAGCTGAGAAAGATCCATCCCAATTTAGAAAATCAGATAAAAACTGAACTCAATAAGTTATTGAAAGCCAGAATAATCTTTCCCGTCAGACATTCTAAATGGGTCTCCAATATGGTACCTGTTAGAAAGAAAAATAGAGATATTAGGATTTGCATTGACTTTCGAAACCTTAACAAGGCCTGCCAAAAAGATAATTTTCCTTTACCACCTATGGAACAGATATTGCAGGCAGTGGCGGGCTCAGAATTAATGTCTTTCTTGGATGGATTTTCAGGATACAATCAAGTGTTGCTACATCCTAATGATCAATTGAAAACCACATTCAGAACTAAATGGGGCACATACGCATATCGAAAGATGCCATTTGGTTTGATTAACGTTGGTGCCACATTTCAGAGAGCCATGGACATCGCATTCAAAGGTTTAGTCAATAAATCTGTAGTAATTTATTTGGATGATATAACAGTTTATTCCAAGAAATGAAGCGACCATCTTAGAGATTTAAAACAAATCTTCCAATGGTGTTTAAGGTATGGAATTTCACTTAATCCGAAGAAATCTTTTTTCGCATTAAGTGAAGGGAAACTTCTAGGATTCATAGTGTCAAAATCCGGAATTCACATCGATTCCGACATAATCAAAGAGATTTCTGAAATATCCTTACCTCACAATAGAAAAGCCATGCAATCTTTCCTTGGTCAGATCAACTTTGTAAAGAGATTCGTTCCAGACTTTTCATGAATTGTGTCTCCTTTGCAAGCCATGATTAAAAAGAACTCAAATTTTAAATGGGGCCAAGATGAGCACGAAGCATTCAACCTGATCAAACAAGCTATTATTAATGCTCCATCTTTAGCAACTCCGAATTTTTCAGAGCCTTTTATTTTATATACATTTGCCTAAGATAGGTCATATGCTGCGATACTCACTCGAGAAAATCAAGAAAAAACGGAAGTCGCAATTGCGTTTTTCAGTTCAAATTTACAAGGCGCTAAATTAAATTATTCAGACGTGGAGAAACACGCTTATGCTGTTTTCAAAGCGGTCAAATACTTCAGACCTTTCTTACTCAAAACCCATACTAAAATTATAGTACCGTTTCCAGCGGTAAGGAATCTTCTAGTACAGAAGGATGTGGGTGAGAAAAGGGCCAATTGGGTTACTGCCTTACAGGAATATGACATTGAGATTAAACTAGCAAACATTGTAAGAGGCCAAGGCTTTTGCAAAATGTTGGCTGGAGCGTCGCAAATTTCTAAAATACCATCTGCAGAGGTACAAATGTGTGAGGTAAGCCTAAATGATGCAGAGTAATTATACGTTGATATCATTTATTATCTTAAGAACGGGTATGCTCCTTCACACCTCGATCATACTAAGAAAAGAGCTCTAAGGTTGAAAGCCAAACAATATCAGCTCATAAATGATATTCTTTTTAGAATAAATTACGATTTTGTTCTTCTTAGATGTCTTGAGAAATCTGAAGCTGAAAATGTTTTGCAGGAACTCCATGATGGGCCAGTAGGTGGACACTATGCTGGAGATGCTACTGCACATAAAATCTTGCATGTCGGGTATTACTGGCCCATGTTATTTAAAGACTCGCACAGTTATGTGAGGAAATGTCAAGTCTGCCAAACTACTGCTGGAAGACAAAAGAAGCCATCCTTACCACTACAGCCGGTTAACATTGAGCAACCTTTCAGTCAGTGGGGATTGGACATGATAGGTGAGATCGTTCCTCACTCTTCTAAGCAGCATAGATATATCCTTACAGCTACAAATTATTTTACTAAGTGGGTAGAAGCAGTTCCACTCAAGACGGCTAATGCTGAAAATATCATTGAGTTCATAGATCAATTTATAATCACCAGGTTTGGATTGCCTTCCACTTTAATGTTTGATAATGCATCATACTTTTCTGGAAATGCAATGACTGAATTTTCACTTAAAAGAGGATTCAAACTTAATTATTCGGCCAATTATTACCTGCAAGGCAATGGGTTAGCTGAGTCTACAAATAAAAACCTAATCAGGATTATCAAAAGAACAGTTGACCAAAATCATAAAAATTGGCATAAGGATTTGATATATGCTTTATGGGCAGACCAAATAACACAAAAAGCTTCTATCGGCACTTCTCCCTTTAATTTAGTTTATGGTAAAGAAGTGGTTCTTCAGACTCATTTGGCAATTCCCTCTTTGTCTTTAGTTCAATACATTGATGAAGTACCCACTTCCTCCTTACAGCTAAGACAAATGGAAATAATCAAATTAGAAGAACAACGAGAACAGGCTAAGAAAACTCATGCTCATCATCAAGCACTAGTAAAATCCTCTTTTGATTCAAACATAATGACCAAAAAATATTTTCAGATGGGAGACTTAGTTTTAAAATGGGACAAGGCTCATGAAGAGAAAGGCAAACATACAAAATTTCAAAAAATGTGGCTTGGTCCTTTTCGAATTGTAGAAGTCATAGGTCCATCAACGTTTGTGTTACAGGATTTAGCAGGTAAGAGAGACTCTTTGCCTGTTAACGGACAAATTCTCAAGAAATGTTTTCCATAGAAGATTATTCTTCAATTTTTTTAGAGTAGTTGTTTTTATTTTTCATAATAAGACCAGTTGTGAGTGGTTACATTAGGCATTTATGAATAAGACACCAATTCTCTTTCAGATTTTGATTTTTCGATTGTATAAATAGCAAATCTTTTCAAAAATTGATCTTTATTATTGATAGATACAGTTAAAAACTCTAGCCTAGATATAACACTAGTTTCAACTTCATAAAGTTTGATGAAAATAACCTCTTGTGAAGAAATTGTCTTATGTCAATACAATGAAAGGTATCAATAACAAAATAAAGATTCTCTGTAGAACAGTTGTTTCCAAAAACTCTATTATTGTCATCCAGAGCTATCTTAAGGAAACAATGACTTCCTCCCTGCTAAGGAGATCACAACTTTCAGAGGAACAATCCAAGGATACACTTCATCTTGAAGAATAAGAGGTCTCATCACGAGCCGGCTTATCATAATCACAAATATTATAAACTTGCTGACTTTGCCAAATACTGTACACCACAACAAGGTAATGACTCAAGATTATTGCAATCAAAAGACAAGGGGTCTCATCACGAGCCAGCTTGTTCAGCAAAGTTATAAATCAAGTGAATGACTGTGTCATAAATTGGCTACTAAACCAAGACATTGTTCTTTAAGAGAAAAAAGAAAATCAAAGGAATAAGTGTGGATGTGGATTCTTCTTTGAGAGTAGTAGGTTCCTTTAAGTAGGATACAAGATCATTGTTGGGTAATAGGTAACCCTGTCGAGGCTATAAACGCCTGCTGGCAGCAGAGGCTCTACCTACGACAAATGAGCATATTTAAAACTGGTTTACAGACAAGACTTTGTTTTATCTTTACAAGACCAAGTAATGACTGATGTAAATACAAGGGCTAGATTGAGGAAGCAAATAATCAAATTTGAAAATAGTGGAAACAAAGTGTCATTGACAGGTTAGAGCATAATGTACTTTATCTTTCCATAATAAAGTTTAACTTTCTGAAAAATTTCCTGTTTTGGAAGTTTAGAAAATTCAATAGAAAAACAGAGATAATTGGTTCTTCCAAGTGAATCGCCAATTGTTGTGGCCACCAACAACCCCCCTCCTGATTTAGTATTAGCAATAACACTATATAAGTGGGGACCCTTAGTCAATTTAAAAAAAAAAAAAATCAATTAGTGCTTATATGTCACTCCTTAAAAAATATAGCATCGCGCCAAGAATGATAGGGCATTTTCTTATGAGTCAAAATGATAAAATGCGATATTGCGACGCGAACTCCATCGCATCGCATGCATTAATAAACACTCACGCTGGAAAACCTTAAAATCGCCGATATGGGATATCGCATATCGCATGTCGCAAAATCACATAAAATGCACATAACAATTAAACGATCAAGCGATCCGCGATCTTGCGATATTGTGATCTGCGATCTTTGCGATATTGCGATCTTTGCCATATTGTGATCAAACAACCTTGTGATAGAATAGCATGATGAAATTGTAGTAATGCGATACAATGAAATGTGATACTGCGAGGCAAATCGCAGAAACATTCCATCGCAGATTTTCCTGGCTCAATATTCAAGAAAAAGTTTTTCCATGACCAAGAACTGGTTACGCGCTTTAATGATAATTAATGAATTACACACCAGTTGTTAATAAAATATATTTTTGTGTTTTTCGAAGAGCCAATTCACGTCAGATGGAATGTTTTTGCATATCCGTGGCATTTAAAGCTTTCCTGTCATTATTTATTATCATTACTCTCTCCTCACTTGTGAACTGCAGAAATGAAGAACAAAAGTTACACAAAGCAATGTGTAGGAAGCTATGGGGAAAAAGGGTAGAGCTCCAATGTTCAAAGACAGAGAAAAGGCACCCTTATAAACAGATACCACATGCAACAGAGCCGCAGATTCACAAAATGCTGCTGAGCCATCCATTACAGATCTTTCATATACAACCATGGTTAAATGGGTACTGAGCGATGCTGATATCAGAGATAGATAGTTTAATGCTCAGGGTCAAAAGCTCACGAGATCATTATTTTTACAAATTTTTGAGCTTTATACCTGAGGAAGAGGAAGAGGCGCAAAAGGTGAAAAACGCATCAGAGAAGCCCAGATCAAAGAACGGAGGCAGTTTCTGATGCGCGATAGCCTAGCGCTAATCACGCATCACTGAGAAAATTGCTCGAGAAGGAAAGCCTCTAACTTCTCTGTCACCTGTAAGCCCGAAAATTACAAGAAAGCAATAAAAAACAAACTGGAAACAGAAAGCTAAAGAAAAGGCAGAAGCAATCCAAAGGGTTAACTAAGTTGAACTGGGATTATTATTGGGCATACACGGTAAAGCCACATAGTCAGTGGATGACTCTCAAAGTATATCATCTATTTTGGTGAAAATATGGTGTCATCTCTTGCCAATTCTGTTTTCTTAGCTCAACCAAAAGCGGAAGATAGTCAGCCGACTCTACTCAAGCAAATACTGAATGCTTGCAACGTTAAGGAGCAAATGCAGAAATAGATAGATATTAGATTTAATTTTTAGAAATAGTTTTGATTTATCTTTGCTTAGAAAAAGGGCGGTCATTTAAACCGCATCCTGAATCTTTGTAAATAATTTATTTAGTTAGTAGTATTTAAACCCTTCTCATGCATTTAGAGAAGGGTCCAGAAATTTATCAAAAACTTGTCCTCAGAACATGCACTTTTGCACCCTCCGAGGAGGTTTTGATGAATGAATGGAACAGGATTTGTTGATGTTTGCATTTGATATCTGCTACTGATGTTGCACTTCTGTACTCTTAGTGGATGTTAGATTAAGGAGAGATAAATCATTGTTGCTTGAAGCTCATGAGTAGGACTAGTTATAAATGGTACTTTTATCTCTTAACGATTTCTGCTTATGTGTTAAAGTGATATACAGTTTTTAATTGTTTATGTATTATTGCATGAATGCCTGAGTTACCATTTGGAACTTTTGTACGGTGATAGCTATTTATTTATGCTTAATGTATGAATAGCTCGTTATGCGATATGTTTTTCACAACTGTTTCGTCTAAATTTTTATGCAAAGTGGTTCATCTTTATTGATTTCTTTTCTCATAATAGTTGAATGATCTTTATTACCAGTTGTTATTTGAAATCTTTTTAGATCGCATAATAGAATAATTACATCCTGGGTTAGTATAGACTTAGATGTTGCTGCTTATTAGATTACAATATCATAGCATTAGATTAAAGTTAGAATTAGAATATCTCAATTAGGAACTGTTAGATCAGGAACATCAAATTCTACACACACACACTCATAGATTGGGAAACTAGTCCCATATCCCCAGTCGGACCCGCTATACCAAACGGATAAGGAGCTGCCAACCAAGGTCTGGATCGGGCGGGTATCCCCCTTGTTGTAGACCTGATTTTCAGGGCTTCAACACATTCTCACATCAATTTCATTCTTGTGATTATATAGATAAATAACTGACGTCTATGAATTCATACAAGAATAACCAAATTTCAATGATTATTAAAAAAAATCTTTTTGTTTCCTCTTATCAAAGGAGAAGGGTTCTTACTAATTTATCTTCCTTCCACATCAATTCAAGACAAGCTTTAAAGAGACCATGACAACCATGTTACATTTTTTTCGCGAGAAAAAAACAACTTCTTTCATTAATAAACTAAAGTAGTTACATAAACAAGATCTAATTCCCCAAATTCAGGGTGTCCTTCGCATACATGGTTCTTTCAACCATTATAACTGCACACCTGTACCTGTACCTGTACCTGTAAATCCCCCTCCAATGTCATCGTGGGTTTTATGGGATTACCCGTAACCATGATATGGGTTTTATCGGATCACCCTCAACCATGCCACCAAGGGCTCTCAACCACCAAGGCTAAACATAGCCATGAAGGCTCAACACAGCCACGAAGGAACTCCAGCCACTATGGGCCACAAACTTGCCACTAGGGCACTCCAGAGACTCGACTCAACCATGCCGAGGGTTTTCTCGGCTAACCCTAAACCATGCCAATAGGGCTCTCTGTCCCACTTCACTCTTACATGTGGTTTCTAGCTTACCACAAACCGACACTGCAAATACAAAGTGGCTTTTAGATTACCACTAACTGTATGGGTATACACATGCCTTAAAAGGCTTACATTTCACACTCCAACTCTGGATTTACCAGGTACACAGTTCATAAAGACCACTATAAAACATCCTAGACTTGCTGACATTACAATTGTGTTTCACATTACAACATAATAGATTCTATTCCACAAACAAACTCACACTTTCACCTCATTGTCCATCATCATTTAATCATTGTTGCTGCTCGTTTCACATCTTGGGCATCTTTTTCTTTGTCAATTAAATCTTGGAACTCCATGCTTAACCTATCATCATTTGTTAGAGTCACGAATTATAACAAAATAACTTTACCCAAATTGATTTAGCTAAATTGAGTTAGCTAGACTCAATAAGGCACAATAAATTTTATCCATGATTCCAAGACATTAAAAAACTGTCAAATTAACAAAATATCAAATTTCTATATCTCTACCCAACATGACTTTTGATCACTATTTGAAAAACAACCACAACTCTTGATCTGCTCAAAGGCCGCTCCTATGATTTTAGCGGGAGATGCCTCTGAAATGTACAGTGGGACGCTCAACCATCACACACAAAATAGTAGTACCAGGGATGCTCAACCATCACACACAAAATAGTAGTACCAATAACAGACGGCAGCATCACGGACATAGGCACCATATCAATTCCCTTCCTCACATCGAGCAATTGAGAAAGAATGGGATGCAGTATCACCAAACTCCACATGCCACACAAGTGCTGCTGCAGTCACCATGGCAACCGAGAACATCATGACCAGCATTACCAGAGGAGTGAACAGAGGCGATGCAACTATTTTATAGGGGGTTGCATTATCTGTTTTTGAATTCTTGGGTGTGACTGAAAACCCTGTTTCTACCAACCCAATAGATATGAAGAATGCTTCCAGAGTGCCCAATAGGAAACAGGATGTGTTTGATATCCACCAAAATCACTCTTCATTCCACCATTGTTGAAAACTTCCATCACTAGCCCACCAAAACTCTAGAAAGCTCATTACATGCTGGAAACACATTGCTGATAAAAACCAAATGCTCTTTGGGTCTGAAATCTTAGGAGTAAGTGATGAGAGATGGTTTCCCTTGATCTCTGCATACAAAGTCTGGCACGGGCCCATAGCTGGTCTGGACAACTTCCTCCTTTCCTCCCCAAGGGATTATTTCAATGTCCACCGACACAGAACTGCTGGAGTCGTCCATGCCAAAGCAAAATGCTCATAGAATCGATCGACCGACCGACTACAATAACTGGAAGGTAGAAGAAGTTAGGCTTGATACTGCCGCAAAACCTATCCTTCTTCCCCTGCGCTCATAGTCACCTGCCCGCCCATTAAAAACATAACAACAACAACTTCAATGTGTTGGAAAGGCTCCAGAGACATGACAAAAAAATGCACAGCAAGCAACAATGACGAATCCAAAGGTCAAATTCAATCACCGTACCAATTCCCCTCCTCAAACGGTTGTTGATCTTTCCCTTTCTATTGCTCTCAGCGCATCCATCCGATCTGCCCCGGCACTTTGACAGCAACCAAAAAAGCGAGGGCCATTGATTAGACTGTTAAAAGTTTGTTGCGGCCATTCGTCCCCACTTACAGTGAGGATTTCAGTACATGAATGTAATGGTGAAAATGCAAACGAAATGAAAATGGAAAAGAAAAGTGATTTGGCAGACAATAAACAAGCAGCATGCAATATCGCATACAACACTACCAACACAGTCCACAAGATATCCGTTTCCTTTGTGCTAAACGATCCAAAGCAATAGCAGGTGCCACCCCTTTAAATGCAGGTCGAGTAGGCCAGAAGTAAATAGATCTCCAACCCAGACAATGCATCTCTAATCCTGTCAACAGATCTTCTGTGCTCGTCCCATACCTCCATCCAATCTCAATAATTGGTGGATGGTCTCTTGGATTATCAATAGGCCAGGACGTGTGCTCCCTTGCGAATTTCAGGGCTTGATCAGGACTCTGTGCCAGGCAGTTCACTCGAATCTTCAACTTCATACCACACCGGATAGAATACACAACCTCACCAAATCTGGTAGCTAATGTGACGCAGCTCCAACACCCAGATACGATTACTGTCAGACAAGCACAATCTGAACACAACGTTGTGTGCCACTTCAATTTACACAGTATACAACTTGACTGTGAAACAGCTCCACAGCTTTGAAAAATTGAATGTCCAAACACTGATCTTCCGCATCCTCTTCAACATTAGTGAAAAAAACCACAGACGACTCTCTACACGCCAAGATTAGCCCGAATGAATGGACAAATAAAAAAAAATCACCAACTCTTTATTTCCTATGCCCAGGAGGGGCCAAGCCCACAGAGGGCAAGGCCCTGAGGGCTCTGATACCATGATAAAACTTGATAATGTTTATATTTTCATTAATCAAATGTAATTACATATATAAATGCACATACAATCTGTTTGTTGAGAGAATATCTCAACCACACACCAATGTAGGAAATAGATCCTAACTACTAGGAATAGACTCCTTTACTTAGTAAGAATCACAACTGAGACAAGTAGGAGTTACATTTTCCAACATGCCCAGTCAATAATAACTATTTTAGAATCTTCGACTATTTGAATATCCTCAATAGAAAGCCATGATGCACACCTTAGGAGCCCCAAAGAGCCACCACCTCTATTGTGCAGTTTGTTCCAGAACCCTAGATCCAGATCAATAGAAATGAAAGGCATGAGAAAGCCCCAACACAATGTATGCACCGCAACCACATGTACCCTTGGAATATGCTCCATCAAAGAATCTACCAAGAGACGAATTTCCAATTTCCTGGATATGACACAACGACTATGAATCTTAGGTCTCTATGGACCAATCTCTTGAAAAAAGGCCAATATTTTCAGATTGGTGGATCGCACATGAGGGGGCAGGGGGCAAGTTCTAGGTATGACACAACGACTAAGAATCTCACAAGACAAGAATTTCCAATTTCCCGGATATGACACGACAACTATGAATCTTAGGTTTCTATGGACCAATCTCCTGAAAAAAGGCCAATATTTTCAAATGGGTGGACCGCACATCAAGGGGAAAGTTCTAGGTATGACACAATGACTATGAATCTTAGGTCTCCATGAACCAATCTCCTAAAAAAGGGCCAATATTTTCAGATTGGTGGACCACACATCGAAGCAAGTTCTAAAAAATATACGCAGTTTTGTAATGCGAAATTCCCAAAAAAAAATGTATAGTGGAATCACCCTAAGTTATTTTTGCCTAGAAACCTAGTTGGCAAGGCACGTTATTTAGAGCCATAGATACCTCCTCCCAAATGAAAATAATGCTACTTAACCCACTAATCACCACATTTCACTCCACTTTAAAATCTGTTTAGTCTTTGAATTTCATAATTGGTAGAGAAGCACTTGAACAATAGTGAACTTTACCACAATATGCTCAACATTATTTATGTTCCAAGGACATGAGGTAATAATCTATATGGAATATACAATAGTATATACCTCTATTAAATAATTGAAAAGGTATAGGTTCCCAAAAATGATTCAAGTTTGATGTGGTATTAAAATCAACCGGGTAGGTACATTGTCAATTCAATGCATTTATTGTATCAATACAACAATTTGCTTTTGTACTAGACTTAACAAATAACATAATTGATGAAGAGCCTAGTGAATGAGCATTTGATGTAGAAATACTTTGGGTATGGTAAACATGTCTACATATTTCAGATCTAAACCTAAAAGAATTGATATTCCAAATCTATAAGTTATGTTAATTCCATTTAAAAATGATCTATATATATCACCTTGTCAACTTTACAACCCTTCTCTACGCTAATGCATGCATGCATAGTGGCTAGCTTTAGAATCATGTCAAACTTGGGAGAAAAAGTAATGTAATATTATTTTTCATAGAATAAGTGCCAAGTCATAAGGGCTATGGTTTACTCTACTTATGACACCTCTCTTGAAATTTCAAGACACATTTCTATGTTGGAATAGGTAAGAAAGATACCAAAGTAATGAGACTTACAAATTTCTTTGCATCTTCATAAATTTGAGGTTACTATGGGTATTATTTTCATCCATAAACTACCATGGATATTCCATTAGACAGTTCATCAAAATAGATCTAATAAAAATTAAATTAAATTGAAATTAAATTCTTTAGATTCCATTTTTTTAATTATTATTTTATTGTTTATGCATGTAATAGATAAAATGTTGAAATAGAGAAAAACAAAAGATGCAATCACACACCAACCACAATTAACACATGATATTATATGGGAAACCCTTATGAGAGAAAAAACTAGTTGGAAGGTGAGGATGTTTTATTGTCTTCTGTATAAAATGGAAATAATGCAAGTACAAAGGAGAAGTCACTCTCTATGGAGTCACCTGAGACATGTGACGTGATATAATACTATAGAACAAAAAACACCTCTGTTAGGCTCTCTCACTCCCACTTCTAGTTGCTTTGTTGTACTGTTGAATAAGATGCAATATAATAGAATGGAACCTGATTCATAAATTGTCGTGGATATTTCACTGGACAGTTCATCACAAGATATCAAATAAAACTATATTTAAAAATGTAAAACATACACTATTATGGTTTTATTTATCTTTATATTTCTAGATATGTAGGTTACTTTTAATTGCATATGGATGAAAATTAAAATTGTGTAGAAAATTGAGAATAACAAAATAAAAACTCACAAACCATGACTTGACATGAGGTATGACCTGGAAAACCCATTTGAGAAAAAACCCAGCTGGAAGGTGAGTTCACTTTTCTCTCTCTCTTTAAATATAAAATGGTTTTAAGTACAAATACATATGGTTTGTCTCCCATGGGATACTGCAATGCACAAATCCTCTTTGTGAGCTCTATCTCCTATCCCTCTTAGCTATTTTTTCTCACCTATGAAACAAATGCACTTGAAAATAATGGAACCCCCTTTTCCTCCTGGTGGACTAGTTATAACATATCGCAATAGCCTACTAGTGGTTAGGTTCAACAACCTTAACCTAAGTTGTAATATGGATCCTTGTAGAGCCTTCTTCATCATACACACATGGCTAGCCCGTTTTCCATGAATAATGGGGGCTGACGTGACATCCTCTCAAACTATGGTGGTGAAAATAAGAAGGTCAACTTATGAGTGGCATAATATTTTCATAAAAACTATGATTGAGGTGATTACTACGTCATTGGAAACATCTGTGTCTATATAATACAAAAAAAAATGTGTGGTGCTAAAATGTCAAAGTTTTACCGCCAAAAATATCATTTGATGCCCCAAAATTCTCTCGGAAAGTTTTAGACCCAGATTTGCCAAATGCCGATAAAAATAGTCCTATGAATTGATTCCTCCACTTTTTCCACTCTAACAACATCAAGATGGATGACAAAAAATATAGTGATCTGGATCACACCTTCCAATTTTTGGAGGCTTTTAGTCCCTAAAATATTCTACTAAATGAGGTGAGGAAATTTTTCCTCAACCTCCTGTCAAGTGTACCATTTAGATTTTCTTAGAAGTTTTCTTTTTAAACTAATCTACCAAAGGTAATGTTGCCCCTATCTTGTAGTTATGGATATCTTATACAAAACTAAATCTTTTATCAACTCTAGTTGAGCATCTAGTGCCAAATCCTCCATAGAAGGTATGACCTATTCCTCTTCTTGAATTAGCATGGAAGGCTCATAGAGCTTTAGATTCTCCACAGTCACAATTTAATAAATGTGAATGTATGGGGGTAGACTAAGTCGGTAGGAATTATCTCCTACCTTTTCCAATATATCAAAGGGAACATATTACAAAGCCTTGATTTTCTTACTAGGAACCTGTAGACTCTCTTTGTTCAACTGTAACCATACTCTGAATCCCACCTTGAACAAATCTATTTTGTGTTGATCATATATGGCATTTCTTGTGACTTCTGTAGTGCCTCATGCTCCTATATATGGATATTCCTGATCTTCTCAACATTTTTTTAGCCCTCAAGGCATCCCTTATAAGATCATCCTTCCCTCCTCCTTGTTACCCATATGCAATATCCAAAGGCGAAGGAAAAAAATATCCAAAACGAGTTTCAACTGGGGACTTACTAGTAAAAGTGTGGACTAATATGTTATAGGAGTGTTGTATATATACCAGATTTTAATCCAAATTATTCAAATGCTTATTATAACCCCTCAAAATATAGACTGAATTCCTATTGACTACTTTTGTTTTCCCATCTATTTGAGGATGGAATGTTGTAGACCTCTTCAATTTTGTGTCCATATTATCCCACAATATCGTCCTTAATGCACTGAGAAATATCATGTCCGAGTCTGAAATAATGTTCCTTGGTATTCCAAAGTGCACCCAGACCTGTCCAAAAAACAAGTTTGCTACTTCTTTTCCATTGATAGTCTTCTTACATGGCATCAAAACACACATCTTGTTGAACCTGTCAACTTCCATGAATAGATAGTTATGTCCCCTTCTGGTTGTTAGTAAACCTCCCACAAAGTCTATGGAAGTGTTTTCCCAAGGATGAGTGGGTACATGTAAGGATGATATAGACCTTGTTTCCTATTACTAAGATTATTGGTACAACAAAGGATGCATCCTCTTATGAACCTGGATAGTTGTTCTTGCATCTTGGGCCAATACATATACCTCTATATGTTAACCATTATCTTCCCTACAACAAAGATCCTGCAAATTTAGAGGAGTGATCCTCTCTGATAAACTATAAATTCTCACCTTTAGGAACACATAAATTATCCAACCTATAGAGTAATCTGTCTTGGAGATGGTAGTCAATGTTGTTGTTACCATCATGCATATGAATCTAGTTGTGCAACTGTTGAAACACCTCCTTGAAGTCATCATCCTTCGAATATGCCTCTTTGTATGCATCATGGGTAAATGGATCCATGTGCATCAAAGTTCCCAAAGCTGTGATCTTTGATGTAGGTGGCCTTGAAATCAGGTCAATCAAATTGTTTGTGCTTCCTTTCTTGTACTTGATCACTAAATGAAACTATTGTATAAATCTCATCCACTTGTAATGCTTGATTTGTTGTAGCTTAGTTTGGTCCTGCAAGTACTGTAGCGGTTGGTGATATGCGTGGATTAATGTCTCCTTTCACATCATATAATGCTTCGATTTCATCACAACTTTCACCACGCCATATAACTCCTTGTCATAAGGGTATGTAAGAAATTCCCAATGAAATACTTTAGAATAGTGGCATATAGACCTTTCTCCTTGCATCAAGACTACTCCCATAATCTACACACTCATATTTTTCTCCACTTCAAAGGGCTGCTACAACTTTGGTAATTGCAGAATCGGTGCTTGACTGATATTCTTCTTTATCTCCTCAAAGGCCCTCTATTAACCCTTTCCCTACTGGAAACTCTTGCCACTTATTGTTATAACATGGAGTGGTGTTGCCATTGTTGAAAACAAGGCTATGAATTTACTCAGGTACTTTGTTTCCCCAATGAAATTCCTAACCTCAGAAACATTAGTAGGCAGTAGCCATTTCATGATGGATTCCAACTTGGTAGGATCTATCTTCATATCTCTTCCACCTATCACATACCCAAGATACACCAAACACTGTTGTGTAAACTCATGATTTGTGAGATTTGCTAACAGTTGGTGCTTCTTTAATGTCTCCAACAACCATGTTGAATGTGCAATGTACTCCTCCTAGGAAACATTGTATATTAATATATCATTCAAATAGACAATAAAAAATGAATCTATAAAAGGGTACAATATTTTGTAGACTTTCTTTCGGATTCATCGCATTAGGTTTCTTTATAATCGACGTTTCGAACCAGCAATGATGGTTCATCTTCAGGATGT
Organism: Pinus tabuliformis; assembly: GCA_031772625.1. NCBI lineage: Eukaryota > Viridiplantae > Streptophyta > Pinopsida > Pinales > Pinaceae > Pinus > Pinus tabuliformis. Next base: position 524,810,149 of record CM062810.1, on the reverse strand, counting down.
GAAAGATTTTTAAAAGACTGATCTTATTTTTCAAATATATATAGAGGTGTATGAGATGTTTAGCCGACAATTATTAGTATTTGTTAATTATAATTTTAATTGTTTTATTATATTCTGTCAATTTTGATTTTATTTGTGAATTATTTATTTATTTATTTAGAAATTATCATTTTTATTAGGGTTATGGTTATATTCACTCTATTTATTTTAAACATTACTATTTTAATTATATTTATTTTTGAATTACTATTGTAATTATTTAAATTAATTTGATTATTTAAATTCTTTAATTTTATTAATAATCATTAATAAAATTAAAGAATTAAAATAATCAAATTAATTTAAATAATTAAAAATAGTAATTCAAAAATAAATATAATTAAAATACATAATGTTTAAAATAAATAGTGTGAATATAACCATAACCCTAATAAAAATGACAATTTCTATAAAAAAAATAAAAAAATTCATAAATAAAATCAAAATTGACAGAATATAATAAAACAATTAAAATTATAATTAACAAATACTAATAATTGTCGGCTATACATCTCATACACCTCTATATATATTTGAAAAATAAGATCAGTCTTTTAAAAACCTTTCGCATCCTGAAGATGATCGTTGTTGGTTCAAAACGTCGATTATAAAGAAACCTAATGCGATGAATCCGGAAGAAAGTCTACAAAATCATGAAACTCGTAGAAACCTCAAAGGGTACAATATATCATTCATTAACTTCATGAATGTAGTTGTTGCATTGCATAGGCCAAATATCATAACTAACCACTCATATAAATCTTGCCTAGTTTTGAAGGAGGTTTTCCAGGTAGCTTGGTGAAGTATTTCACTAGTTGCAACTGATCCAACAAATAATCTATCTTGGGCATGGGGTACCTGTTTTTGAGTGTGATTTTGTTTAATGACCTGCAATTAATACACATCCACTAAGTCCCATCCTTATTTAGAACAATGATGATGGATAACCCACATGGTGATGTACTCGGTCAAATGACACCTTGTTCCAGTAGTTTTTGCAATTTTTTCTTCACCTCACTTGCTTCCATAATAGGCTTCTTGTAAAAACCAATGTTATAACAAACATTTGTTATAAGCTTTTTTTCTTCCTTAATATGATTATAACCCCTCGAAAGCTTCACTGAAGTCTTGTTGACTACTTTTGTTTTCCAATCTATTTATGGATGGAATGTTGTATGCCTCTTCAAAGTGATGCCCATATTCTCCCACAATTTCGTCCAAAATGCACTGAGAAACCTAATTTCATTGTCTGAAATGATGCTCCTTGGTCTCCAAAAGTGCACCCAGACCCATTTATAGAACAAGGTTGTTGGTTCTTGTCCTTTGATGGTTTTTTTACAACGCATGAGAATGCACATATTACTAAACCTATCAACTACCATGAATAAGTAGTCATTTCCCTTCTTGGTTGGTTTTAAATCTCCCACAAATTCCATGGAAATTCTTTCCTAGGGATAGGTGGGTAAAGGTAAGGGATGGTATAGACCCTATTTCTTATTACTAGGATTGTAGGTACAACAAATACTACATCCTCTAATAAACCGTGTTATATATTCTTACATTCCGGGCTAGCACATACATCTATAAGTTGGCCATTTTATTCCCCACAACAAAATTCCTAGCAATATTGGAGGTGTAAGCCTCTCTTATTAGTGTAGTAACTCATCTTTAATAACACAAATCTTGTCTAACCTTTAGAGAAACCATTCCGAATATGATAATAAATTATGTTATTTTCATAATCTGCATGACTTTGGCTCTACACTTGGTAAAATACCTCCTTGAAGTTCTCATCCTTTAAATATGCCTCTATGTATTTATCATGGGTGAAAGGCTTCATGTGCATTAGAGTTATAAAGCTATAATTTTTGATGTGGGTGGCCTTGAAATCATGTCAACCGACTTGCTTGAGATTCCCTTCTTATACTTGATGACTAAATTAAATTTTTGTAATAACTTTATCCACTTGTAGTCTTTATTGTATTATAACTTACTCTAGACCTGCAAGTATTATAGTGGATCATGATCTGTGTGGATGATGGTACTCTTTCCCATCAAATAGTGTTTCCACTTTTTGACAACTTGTACCAAGGTATATAGATTGTTTTCATAGGCAAGGAAGTTGAAAACCACCCCATGAAACACTTCAAAATGGTAGCATATAGGCCTACCTCCCTACATCAAGACTGCTGACTTGTCATACCCGCTCACATATGTATCCACTTTCAAGGGTAACTATAAGTTTGGTAATGCAAGGAATAATGCTCGACTGATTTTATTTTTTAGCTCTTCAAATGCCTCACACTAACCCTTCCCCCATTGGAAACTCTTTCCACTTATTGTTATATCATGGAGTAGTGCAACTATGGTTGGAAATGAAGCTATGAATTTCCTCAACTATTGTGCTACTCCAATGAAATTCCTAACTTCAAATACATTCATATGCACCAAAACTTCATGATGGCTTCCATATTTGAAGGATCTATCTTGAGCTCCCTTCCCACAATCACATAACCTAAATACACCAAATTCTTTTGTGAAAACTCAAATTTATTGAGGTTTTCCAGTAGCTAGATCTTCTTCAATGATTCTAACACCTACATCAAGTGTGAGATGTGCTTCTCCTAGGTAGACTTATAAAACATATCATCCAAATAAACAATAAAAATGTATCTAGATAAGGGAATAGTAAATCATTCATTTATCTCATGAATTTAGGTGGTGTATTGCATATACCAAATTGCATGTCTGACCATTCATGAAAACCTTGCCTAGTTTTGAAGGTGGTATTTTAGGTATCTTCTTCCTTAACTCAAACATGGTGATACCCTGATTTTAAATCCAACTTGGTGAACTTTTTGTCTTGCTACAACTAATCTAATAGATGATCAATCCTAACAAATGGTTACTTGTTCTCAAGTGTAATCTTGTTTAACATTTTGTAATTGAAGCACATCTACCATGTCCCTTCTTTGTTTGGCACAATTATGACGGGTGACCCACAAGGTGAGGTACTTGGTTGAATCACACGCTGCTCCAATAGTTGTTGCAATTTCTTCTTCACTTTTCTTATTTCTAGAATGTATTGTCTGTACATCCCAATATTTAGCAATGGAGAGTCGGAAAATAATTAGATCGTGTGCTCCAATTCCCTCTTGGGTGGTATCCCTTTAAGATCTTAGAACGCTTCATGTATGATTACAATAACCTTTCCAATTTTCTTTTTGTTATTTAATCATCACCCCTCTAGGGACACCTTTTACCTTTTAACTCCTCATTAGACTAATTTTCTCTTAAAATTAGTAAAACATATTTCTTGTTAGAATTGATTAATTTATCGGCTTGGTTAGAACTTACCAATGAAATCTTTGACTTGACTTTATGTGCATTGATGATGCATGGTTTTCCATCCTCGATGAAGTAATGATAGTTAGCTATTTGCATGAATATTTCATCTGACATGTACATATAGTGACTCCCAAACGAAAACCCATGTATATCAAGTGGAACTACATTCAATTCTACTTCATCAATGGCAACATATTTTATTCTATGTTGTTTTCTTAACTTGATTTTCACATCCGTATTTACCCATCCCAATGGATATATGCTAGGATGATCACAAACCTCCAACCCAGTTTTGTTGACCAGATCCATTGTTATGAGGTTATTCTATGAACCCGAATCGAATACAACATTGATCTTGGTCTTATTAATATGTATCTTTATGTGGAAGAGCTTGGTCATTTCCTTCTCTTCTCGATGATGAAGGCTGCTCAGATTCACCTCCTTCTGCATTGATGTGAAAATAATCTTATCATCCACATCAGAGCTACTTTCCACCTAGTTTCCCAAATCTCTGGTGATAAGTGTCTTTTTCTTCCCAACTTTCTTTGGGGTAGATTTATATACAATTTACAACACTTCTTCTATGTTGGACCATCAATATTGTAACGGTTGCAATGATTGCTAGGATCCTTACACTAATGTGTAGTGGTTGTTTTTATTTTTTCCTCCCCCCTTTCCACTTCTTCTCCTCTTCCCTGGAAGCTTCCTGGTGTTGCTTCTGTTTTGAGTCACTTAATTTCCATTTTTGTTTGACCTATGTTTTCTAGGTATTTTTCCTATACACAAGCCTCAACCACTATTCTTGGCTTGAAAAACATCATCTTATTTCGTAGATGGCTTTGTATACCCTCAAGATAAGTAAGGAGTACATCTGGGTTCTTTGGAGAGAAACCCAACATGATGTTAATCTTTTTGAATTCATTGGTGTACTCTTATACACTCTTCCCCTTCCTCTACATGAAGTAGTGCCATTCGATCCATTGGTCATCTACACACCTAATAGGGTAGAATTGGGACTTTTTGAGGGTTTTGAATTAATCCCACTTTGTTACTAGAGGATAACCCTCCAAGATAAGTGTCTCTATATGGATTTCCCACTAGGATAGGAAATTACTTCTAACTTCAATCTAGTAAATGATATTTTTTGTTCCTCATCTATGTGGTGAGCATTAAAATATACCTCTAATTGTCTTAATTGATGCTTCGATTTTAGGGAGTTTGTCTCATCTTGATATGACTTTATGTTAATCTTAAATTACATCTTAAATGGGGACTATGAATGGGTAATGACACTTGGACTTGGATACCCTTTCTCGGGATCTTTTTTGGACTTCTTTTATTGATCTTCATGATCTATTGATTTTCCCTCTAATCCAACCTTTGAGTTGGAACCTCCACCTTCTTTGATTCTAAACTTGTTTTCTAGAGACACCATAAGGAGGTTCATATTGCAGTTGATATCTATGACCTATGCTTCCAGCCTCAAGAATCTCTCCTTTGATGCACCAAGGTTATTATAAACAAAATTGTTAGCCTTGGTTAGGGTTCCACAACTTTCTACTTACATCGCTTCCTAGATCCCCTACAACTTCCCACAAGATTCCCTAAAGTAACCTACTCTGATACCCATAAGAACCATAATCTATCATGGATATTCCATAGGACATTTCATCATAACAAATCTGATGAAAATAAACCAAAATTTATACTAGGAAGGTTAAATTCCTTTATATTCCATATTTATTAATTACTAATTTATTGTTTATGCATGTAATAAATAAAATATTGAAAGGCCTTGATGAGATTTAAAGAGTACTAAATTCCTTTAATGCTCAAAACTATAAACTAGACCTTGGGCCATTATTGTATAAGGAACATATGTACACCAATGATTTTTTTAAAATTTTATTTTTAGATGTTCTATGAGGATTAAATTACCTAGTCTTCCTATAAATTCTAAATATTTCCATTGATGAAGCTTGTCACTAAGGCCAAGTGTATATTTTCCCAATGATACCATTAACACCATTTCCCAACAACCTAATAATCCCAACAGTGTCACTACAAATCAATATTGTGAATGCCATAACCTACAATAAGTAATTATTTTGACAAGTAATAATAAATAAGTTACAACTGATAAATAACATTAAAATAGATTAAAAAAATTATCTAAAAATCAATTTCCTATAACAGAAGAAGGGTGAGCTCTTTTTCAGCCAACCATATGCTCGATTGCACTTATTTCTTTCTACAACTAGCCACCCCCTAGTTAGACCATGATACTAATAGGGTAAACTCAATTTCTCAAGGAAATCTATGGGTGTGAAGGCCTCTCCCTCATAGGTAGTCAAATGGTAGAAAGACTACTACCCATTGATCCTATGAATTCCATAAATTATACATATGCCCTTCATTCTACAAAATTGTATCAATATAGGGACTCCCTTCATTGCCCATGCAATCCCTTAACACCCCCTCGCCCTAAGTGCTTTCTTACTCACCCAACTGTCATAATTCACAACCCCATTCACCTAAGTTGGAATTAGGATTCCCTTCCCATTTTCAATCATAAAATGTAAGCTTTAATAGACCCAATTTCTTAGCAATAGGTCCAACTCACTTTTGGAAACCTTTTTCATGATTTCCGATAGATAATAAATTTTAGTAGCAAACCAACTCATAATTTTCGCTCTTCCTGCTCATTGGAACTCCCAAAATTCATAAAAATTCTTTCTACATCTCCCATGGATGATACACACTCCCCGCACCTGCAGGAATAATCCTCTCAACCCGACTTGCATCCCCATTCTTGCTCAAGAAGGTTCATGATTTTCTTACTTGTGGTAGGGAACTTCGTGGTTAAACCTGGGAGATCGAAGTGGTTTATTTTTGTACCATTTGTTGAAATCCTCTTCAATACCAATTAATAACTCCCGTACATTCATAATTGTGGTTGGTTGGTATCCTTGCTACCCAAACTTATCAATAAATTATTTTTGGGGGAACAAAGACAAAGGGAAGTGTTGAAAATGCAACAAGAAATTCCGAATTTAATTTTTCCATGATTAAAATTAGGAGTTTTTCGAATTTCAATTTCAGTAAAATACTTGGAGGTATTTAAATGAGGTGACATGGCTCTTGTCACTCAATTAAATCAGTATATTCGAGTTGGAGACACATGATTTTAGTTCTACATGATTGATTTCTAATTTGTAGCAATACATTTCAGTTAATTTGAGTTACTATCAGTGTAACTTGTTCTCACTATTAGCAAAACTAGTGGAGGTTTAGTTAAGGGTGTGTAACTTTTTTCACACTTAGTGAAAAGGGTGTGTAACTTTTTTCACTTTGAGTAATCATCCAGTTAACTGATCAATCAACCTAAATTAACTCATGCATGCAAATAATTTGAGTTCCCAGTTGAGATTGGAGTTAAAGGGAAGTGTACTATCAAGTGTAAACTAGTAAAAGTTGTACAGGTTATGCAGGCAGTCAGAGAAGGACCTATGGGAATTGCACAATCCAAATTGGTGAATTTCCTAATTAATAGGGGCCTAATTCCCAAGGGAACAACACAAGGAAATAGGGACGTGAAGGCTCAAAATTTTGGCTAAGTATTGGCAAAGGTCAGTCAGTCAGGAAGAGGATAGAAGATAAAGGTGCAAGTTAAGCTCAAGATTGTGCACATCATATGGTATTCATCCAGATTCTTTGATTAATGTAATAGACATAGTAAGGTGTTTTGAGCATATTGGTTTCCCCTAGATAAATACATGTGTATGTTTGTTAAATCTTAATGCATGTTAATGATTTGTGTTCTTGATCATGAATTTTTTCCACATATGAGTAGAGTAGCTGTTGTTATTTTTATTTAGTAAATTTCATGAGCAGTTTAGAATCTACACATAAAATTTATACATGTTATCAAAGGTAGATTCATAATAAAGGATAGAATACAAAGATTTCATTTCAAGAGGTTTGAATTTGAAGATCAATGTTACATGTTTTCTCTAGGACTGAGAAGATGGATTTCAATGGACTCAGGCTCGAGTATGATTTGGAAGGATCCAAAAATTTTGTGGCATGGAAGAGCTGAATGGAGGCAGTATTGGATGATAATGGGCTTCTAGAATACATCAAGATAGATGTAACAAAACCCCCAACATCTGATGCCCAAGATCTTGCTCAGTGGAAGAAGGATGTGGCTAAAGCGAGGAGGATCATATTGGAGGGAGTTTGAGATCATATTGTCTCAAATATCCATGGGAAAGAGACTTCATCTGTGATGTAAAAAACATTGACCAGGATTTTTTAGAACAATAGTGACCATAGGAAGTTGACACTCAAGGACAAGCTTTGAAGTATTAAGATGCAAAATAATGAAACAATTTCACAGTACCTGAGCAGGTTTACACAGTGCCACGATGAACTTGGCAGGGTTGGTGTTATTGTTCCTTAAGAAGTTCTTGTAGCTCTAGCCCTCTTTGGCCTTCCCAAGAGTTGGCATAGTTATCAAGATTCGGTAAATGGTAGAGATAAACTACCAATATGGGAGTCTTTATGGTTCGGTCTAGTGCAAGAAGAAAGAAGGCGGAGAAACAAAGACAAGACTTCATCCAAGGTCAAGGATGAGGAGAATTGTGCCTTGGATGGAAAGGCAAAGAAAGAGAAAGTGAAGAAATCCCAATAAAGAGTAGAATTTGGTCAAGGGGGGAATAAGAAATACTTGTCCAAAATCAAGTGCTTTCACTGTCATGAACTGGGACACTATGCCACGAAATGTCCACACAAGAAGGAAATAAAGAATACCACAGGAGGAGCAGTGAGTGAAGCCTTGACTTCATTGTTCAAACTTTATTTTACCCACATTGCATGAATGGAAAGCATAATGATGGGTAGTGTGTGGTATCGCGATAGTGGTGGCTCATTCCACATGATGGGCAAAAAATATTTTTTCAATGACTTGGAGGAGAAGGACCTCCATATTCACATTGAGATGGGAGATGATGGAAGGTATATCGTGATCGAAATTAGTACCGTTACTTTTCATAGGGAGTCTGGGTCCCATCTTAGGCTCAAGGATGTGATGTATGTATCGGGTCTCAAGATGAATCTAGTTTCCGTCGCGGTGTTCGAAGACCATGGCTATGATGTGACATTCAGGAAAAGGAAGGCTTTCTTGAGACACATCACCACGGGACAAGTGGAGCAAATTGAGGTTTGAGTGAAGAACCTCTACAGATTAGACGTGGAAGATTATGCATAATTGAGCACAAAAGCAGAGAAGGTGCAGATACGAGATGTTGGTGAATTATGACATAGAAGACTTGGCCATTTGCATCATGGCACTTTGAAGATCATGCAACAAATTTCTATAGGCCTTCCCAATGGAGCACTAAAGCAACAGGATACATGAAAAGTTTGTACATTGGGAAAGTACATAAATCCATCTTCAATGATGGGGATAGCAGGGTGCATGCAATCCTTGAAAGGATCCACTTTGATGTATGTGGACCTTTCTCGACAACCTCCATTTCCAAGCATGGGTATTATGTTATATTTGTGGATGATTTCTCACGGGAGTTTTGGATATACTTCATGTAGAAGAAAGACTAGACATTCTCCAAATTTGTTGATATTAAAGCACTTGTTGAGAAAGAGACTGGTAGGAAAGTGAAGGCTCTTAGGAGTGATAATGGTGGTGAGTACGTGTCGAATGAGTTTAAAAATTTCTGTGCAAAGGAAGGAATTCAAAGGGAGTTGACAACACCTCATAACCCACAACAGAAAGGGATGGTTGAGAGGAAGAACATAAGTATTGTGGAAGAAACACGAGCGATGTTGCATGATCAAAGCCTACCTCTACACTTGTGGGATGAAGCATGCAACACAACGGTATATTTTTAGAACAAGAGTCCTCATAGGATTCTTGGCATGAAAACACCAGAGGAAGATTTTTCAAGGAAGAAACCAGATTTGTCACACTTTAGGATCTTTGTATCATCGGTTTGCTGTCATGTTTTCAAGGAAGAAAGGAAAAATCTAGAGCTGACAACATAGTTGGGAATATTTTGGGGTACATAAATACACCTCACAACTATCGAGTGTACTTTCCCCCTCTCAAGATGATAGTGGTCAAACAGGATGTAAATTTTGATGAGGAGAAGGCAATGAGGCATTCTCTTGAGAGGGAGCTTAAATTGTAGCATGATCAAGACATTTTGGATCTAAAGGAAGAACCTTAGGAAATTGTGGAGAAGAAACAAGTAGAGGAGGAGAGAGCGGAGAAATCCACTCAAGTAGAGACATCCAGATAAGTAAGGAAGTGGACCAGGGAAGCTGACATATTATTGTAGGATGCTAAAGAGAATGTGGGAGCACCCACATCACAATGCAGGCATAGGAGGTCACTAGATCAGTACACTAGATGCTTGACTATGATGAGTGCGCTAGTTTAGATTGAACCATCCTGAGTTGAGGAAGCAGTGCAACAACCAGTGTGGGTTGATGTTATGGTAGAGGAATATGATTCCATTGTTAGAAAAATTGTTTGGAAAGTGGTCCCAAGATCAATAGACAAATCAGTAGTTGGTTTGAGATGGATTTACAAGGTAAAGCATGCAACAGATGGAAGCATAGAGAAACAAAAGGCCATATTTGTGGCCAAGAGGTACTCTCAGGTGGAGGGAATGAACTATGAGGAGACCTTTTCTCCTGTAGAAAGGTACTCAGCCATCAGGTCAATTCTAGCATTGTCAGCGCAGATGGGGTGGAAGATCCACTAGATGGATGTCAAGACAACATTCCTCAATGGAGTTATTGAGGAATAGGTGTATATTGAGCATCCAAAGGGGTTGAGACTTTCGACAAAAAGTCGCATGTGTGCGGACTCAAGCGAGCATTGTATGGACTCAAGAAAGCACCTTGTGCTTTGTATACCAAGATCAATAATTATCTCACCGGTTTGGGCTTCACAAAAAGTGAAGTAGATGTAAAAAATTATCACCTTATGGAAGAAGGTAAATTATTGATTATTGTTTTATATGTCGATGACTTTATCCTTATTGGTGATAAGCAGCTGATCAGATCTTGCAAGGAGGACATTGTATGAGAGTTCAAGATGAAGGACATGAGACTCATGCATTATTTCCTCGGTTTGGAAGTATAGCAAGGAGATGGGGAACTATTTATCTCTTAGGGAAAGTATGCTAACAAGATATTGAAGAAGTTATGCATAGAGAGTAGCAAACCCATGGACACTCCTCTAGTAGGTAACTAGGGGAAAGAGGATGCCACTTCAGGTGAGGAAGTGGAGGCTACCGTTTACATTCAAGTTGTGGGTTCACTTATGTATTTGGTGAACACACGACCGTACATCTGTTATGTAGTTAACCAACTTAGTCAATCCATGGTTAAGCCAACTAAACTGTATTGCAAGGAAACAAAGAATGTATTGTTAGAGGCAATACTTAGTTTCGTCTTTGGTAGATACAAACATAGGGAGTGAAGATGAAAGGCTTCATAGATGTAGATTGGGTGGGGAGTCCATCAAACAGGAAGAGAACTTAAAGAGGAATTTTTAGTGTTGGTTCAACAACAGTTTCTTGATAAAACATGAAGTAGAGATCTGTGGCATCCATCTCAGCAGCAGCAGAGTACATGGCTACATTTCAAACAACATGTGAGGCTATCTGGATGAGAAATATTCTTGTTGGGTTATTTGATCAGGAGATAGATTCTATAGTGATTTACTATGACAGTCAGAGTTGTATCAAAATCTATGAGAATCCATTATTTCATGATCAATCTAAGCATATCAACATCAGTATCACCATCTACGAGTTTGTGTGCAGAGACGGATTATGTTGTTGCAGTACATTTCGACAGAGGAACAAGATGCATATATTTTGACAAAGGCTTTGTCAAGAGGAAAATTTGAGTTCCATAGAAGCAGGATCGAGGTATTTATAATCCATTTCTTTTTGAGAGGGAGTGTTGAAAATGCAGTAAGAAATTCCTAATTTAATTTTGCCTCGATTAAATTAGGAGAAATTCGAATTTCAATTTTAGTAAAATAATTGGAGGTAGTTAACTGAGGTGACATGGCTCTTATCACTCAATTAACTCAGTAAATTTGAGTTGGATACAATTGAGTTCAATTCTACATGATTGATTGCTAATTTGTAGTAATCTATTTCAGTTAATTTGAGTTATTGTCAATGTAACTAGTTCTCACTGTTAATAGAACTAGTGGAGGTTCAATCAAGGGTGTGTAACTTTTTTCATATTGATTAATCATCCAGTTAACTAATCAATTAGCCTAAATTAACTCATGCATGCAGAGAATTCAAGTTCCCAATTGAGAATGGGGTTCAAGGGAAGTGTACTATCATTGGTAAACTAGTCAAAGTTGTACAGGTCATGCATGTAGTCAGAGAAGGACCTGCAAGAATTGCATAATCCAAATTGGTGAATTTCCTAATTAATAGGGGCCTAATTACCTAGTGAGCAACACAAGGAAATAAGGGCTTGGAGGCTCGAAATTTTGGCTAAGTATTGGCCAAGTTCAGTCAGTCAGGTAGAGGATAGAAGATACAGGTGTAGTTTGAGCTTAAGATTGAGCAGAGCATATTGTATTCATCTAGATTCTTTGATTAATGTAGTACATATAGTAAGGGGTTTTGAGCAGTTTCTTTCCCCTAGATACATCTCTGTGTATGTGTGTTAAATCTTGATTCATGTTAATGATTTGTGTTCTCGATCATGAATTTTCTTTCGTAGATGAGTAGAGTAGCTTCTAGTATTGTGATTTAGTAAATTTCATGAGAAGTTTATAATCTACACATTAATTTCTACAAGAAGTATTTTAAATTTGAATTTTAGTGACTTGTTAATATGGATTTTTGATAAAGGTTAATTCCTTGGAAGGTAAGGTGATCTCTAGCCCCCTCGTCGGTTTTTTTCATGTCAATATCATGACTAGTATAGACACTCCACCCTTTAGTTCAATTGTTTGAAAATTTTCTTGTTAATACTCAAAACATTTACATTAGTTTTAAATTTTCCATTCTAGTCTTAAAAATTGACAAAATATTGTTTCCATAACTCATAGCAACACTAGGACATATTATATTTACAGACTGGAAAAAAATAGGCATTACATAGTTTGGAAGTTATCCTTTAATTGGTATTGGATCTGGTTTTAATAATTCCCTGAGCATGGAGGGTCATTGTCACACTAGTCATTTTAATCCTTGTGAAATTTCAAATATTTGTTAGGCCCAATGAAGGATTGTGTACAAACTTGAGGATCTATAAGTAGTAGCATCCCATATTAATAACAAAATTCCTCACAACATAAATCTCATTTAGTTAGGACTAAAAGATTAGAAGCAAGGATGGCCATACAAGGTAAGAAAATTGAGAAATTTGTTGAAAAAATGCAATACCAATTGATTATTGGTTTTACAAGGAACTCCCACTCTGTGGATTCCCTCCCAAAAGCATCTATTGACTACATCAAGGAAGCTATCAAGGGGAATGAAACAATTCAACAAAATTAAGGGCAAATTGAATTTAAAAATATAATTATTGAATCTAATGCATATGTCAAGCAAGTGGCTCATAGCGGGCATGTTTTCAACCAAAATCTCAAGTTTTTTTTGTTTTGTTAATAACTGAGTCTATGGAAAGTTTATTTTGTCAACACAAATCCTTTATGAAAATAAATTTTGTTTTGTGTGTTTGTGATCTGAAGCATCCCAAACCCTACTATATTTCCTAATCGACATTCATATGGAAAGTGTTCACCTATTTCCATGGATTACTAGGGAAAAAATAAATGTGGCAACAATGCATACCAACAAAGGGTCTTATCTCCTTATTAGGTTTGGATTTAAGAAGGTAAGCATCAATGAAAGTAGGGAGTCAAGGGGCATTGCACAAATATGCTTAGAGGAGAATGGTAGATAATGTTAAACACAACCATGATGAAGACATGAGTATGAAGGATAATCATGAGTGTCATTCTATTAACAATATTCACATATAAATACAATTCCTTGTGACCCTTGGTCTTCATATACCAAGTGGTCTCTTGGACTTCGGTGACTATTCACATTCCACACCAACCCTTAGTGGAACATTCCCCCCCTTAATTCGAAGGGGTATATATGAGTCGAAGAAGAGAGATCTAATACAAAAATACAACAATGGATGACAACAATAAGATGAATGTGATCTCTAAAATGATGGCATAAGGTGGGAGAACGTGAGGTTTCAACCAACGGTGGTTTAAGGATGATGACCAACACTGGAATGCTTAGTGCAATTCCCAAAACTCTTCCAAACTTGGTAAGAAGCTGAAGTCTTATGCTAGAGGAAGTGTCCCTGAAGCTTTGGAGAGGGAGACCTTAAACCTAGAAGAAGGGAGGTCTACAACCTGCGATGGCTTAAGGATGACCACAAACTCTAGAATGCTTAATGCAATTCCTAGAACTCTTCCAAAACTACCAAGAAGCTAAAGTATTTTGCTAGAGGAAGTGTCCTGAATTCTTTGAAGAGGGAGAAACTCAACCTGAAAAGGGAGGTCTTAACCTCGCATAGATGGTTTAAGGATGACCACCAACCAAAGGCATTCTTAGGGGAATCTCCATCTCTGGGTACAACTCTGAATCTAGTATGGCAGGTTGTGGCTCAAGCTTCCTTGATGTGGCTTTGAAGCTTGTATATGAGCATCACTTCCCCCCCATTAGATACAAGGTGAGAAGATGGAGAAAACTCAACTATAATACTATTCAATACTCTAGAAATGTTTTTGGCATATGGCTGAAATATCTTCTTGGCCGTTGAAGCTCATTTCCAAGAAGCGATCCATCCAAGATGAATTTTTATTGGTGCAGGAGGCTTGTTTTTGAAGCATCTGTTTGAAGAATGAGTGGTCTTATGACAATGCTAACATGGATTAGGATCAAAACAATGATATTTCATATGGCCAACTCGGTTACAATGTTGGCATTTAACAATCTGTTGTGGCTGCTTTGGAAGAGGACTAGATTCTAGAATAATTGAAGATGAAATGTCATAAACAAATCCAACACTATGAAACTAGATGGGCTTTGAGAAATCTGGAATATGAAAGGATGCATCATTTCCATATCCAAGACCATTATTGTGATTGTTATGGACAAGCTCTTCCCAAGGTTTTTTGATGGGCTTAGGAAGCGTATGCTGAATTTCTACTTCTGCATGCAAATTTTCTCTTGAGCAAGGATAATTTTAGGGGCGAATGTTCACCTTTTGGCGAAATTAAGGGGTTTTAAATTTTTAGTGGGCGAATATTTTGTATCATAGTACATTTTTATAAATCACCTCAAATAGCCCACCTTATTTTAAGGGAGAGGGTAAAAAAGGTAAATTTAGCCCTTGAAATTAGGACTTACAACCTTCCATTCACCCATTTTCAAGAATAGGTTTTATTTAAGTGAATCCATTCGCCCATTTTCAAGAATAGGTTTTATTTAAGTGAATCCTATGGGCCAAATACCATATTTATAAAAGAGGTATGGTAAATTAATAAAAATATAAATAAATGAGAGGTATGGTAAATAAATAAAACATTTTTTATATTTACTCCATAAGTCACCTTATATACATGTAAGGGTGTAAACAAATAAAAATATAAGTAAAGTGGAGGTATGGTAAATAAATAAAACGTCTTTTTATACTTACTCAAAAGGTATGGTAAATAAATAAAAATACAAATAAACTAGACGTATCGTAAATAAATAAAACCTCTGTTTATATTTAGTCCATAACCCTCATTCTATAAGTGAATCCTATGGGCCAAATACCATATTTGTAAAAGAGGTATGGTAAATTAATAAAAATATAAATAAACGAGAGGTATGGTAAACAAATAAAACATTTTTTTATATTTACTCCATAAGTCACCTTATATTTACGAACACTCAAAAAATGGGTTATATTTAGGTGAAACCTATGGCCAAAATACTATGGGACAAATACCATGGACTAGATTGTTATTAATACCATGCAAAAAACCATTATTAACCCTAATATTAGAATTAATAAAAATAAAAATGGCACATGGTATTGACCCATGGTATTCACCTGGAATGTAGCCTATTTAAATGGGGGAATTAAACCAGCATGTAGCCTATGCTAAGATTCACTAGGACTTTACAAAGTTTTATTATTTAGTAAAAGACTCGCCAAGATCTTACAAGATTTTATAATTGAGTAAAATATTCGCCATGCCTGGTGAGAGATTCGCCAAAAAATTATATATACATATTATATTATTGATAAAATTGCCTTTCATTTTTCCTATATACCATGGAGATTCGCCCATTTATTATATTTATAAATTTAGGGAGGGTTCTTAAAATTTTCCCCGCTCTTGAGATGGGTACTGCATTTGAATCAATCTTAATATCATTGATATGATTGCTTTCTAGCAGCTGATGGGAGCCTATCTCAATTTTTTGAACAAAAATAGGTTCAGAATTTGTAATTCTGCTCGTTGAAGATGAGATTCAAGCTCCAAAAAATATACCTTCTCCTATGTATATTGCGGACATGTTTTAATATCACCTAGAGTGTTCTCGCTAATGTGTACCATCCCATCAACAGTGGAATGTATTAGAGTACTTAACAACTCTAATATATAATCAAGTTTGGCGATTTTCGAAGAGTTTAATTTTGTGGATTCAAATGTACTCCCAAAACCAAATAAAGGGGTGCTCACTTTGCCAATTGTTACACCAAGGCCAAATGAAGAATTATCATATCAAAAAAACTTGCATAAGGGCTAGTACTAACACCAAATGCAACTGTAGTACCAAACTTGGATAATAGTGTGCTTCTTTCCTTCACAAACTATGTATTACACCATATTTTAGGGATTCCAAAAGATCCTTGAAGCATACCAGGAAGCAGTTTAAGTATTCCTTCAACACTATAATTCTTTCTTGCCCAAAATTTACGGAGCCAACAAAATAGACAATGCAGATTGGTTCTTGTTGAAGACTTTTATATCTCAATACCTGCTACAAACAAACATAAAAGAATGCCGAAAGAGCAATATTTGTTCCCACTGAAATATATTTTTATTTGTTGACTTCACTCTTTGAATGGCATAAATTTGTTCAAACTCAGAGTCGCTCCTACAACTATGACTCTTCTACTAGCATAAATTTGTCTTCAATGCACATATAAAATTTATTGAAATCAATTCACATATCTAATTCCAAAGTATAACTAGCCAACATATAATCATATAATCTCAATTGAGCCAATGTATGACATCATATGAATCAACGATATATATGTAATTCAAGGCATATATGTTCACCACATTCAATTTAATATATAGTGTTGAGAACATATATAACCAATTCAATGCTTTTCATTGACCAAGGACAACAAACAACGCACAAAGCAGTAAAGGGTACACCAATGCCAATGATCATATGTTGCGACACTCTAAATTAGATATACATTGTTCAACAAAGCTCACACACAGTGGCTTACACATCTTGCAAAACCAACAGGTCCATGCAAGTTCAATGTTCAATATAGTGAAATATATTTTTACCTCTAAAGTGAAATATAGTGAAGTATACTGGTCTCACATGTTTGAAAATGTGAGTCGCTCGACCTATGCTCAATGATCTATACTCAATGATCGACTTTGAACGTGAGTCGCTCGGCCTCCTGGAGTGTCTTTCTTTCGAACGACCTCTAACCATCATAGCTTCTGATGTAGAGGTTTTGGAATGCGACCTTCTCCTTGTTTCTTCCGATAATAAGGATGCAACTACATCATCAAACTCAATAGTTTCTGATGAACTAAGACTTATAGAAGTAACAAAATGATCCCATGATTCGGGCAACGAGAATAATAAAGTAATAGCTTTATCCTCGGATTGAATATTTACTTCTATACTTTGTAAATGCACAAGAAGAGTATTAAGAGCATTTAAATGATTAGCAATCGATGTACCTTCCTTCATCCGCAAACTATACAACTGTCGCTTCAGGAGAATCCTATTGTTTAAGGATTTGGTCATATACAATTTCTCCAATTTCGTCCACAAACCAGTAGCTGTTGTTTCGGACACGATATTAAACAGGACATCATCAGCTAGACATAGTCGAATAGCATTGATTGCTCGTTCATCCATCTCGGCCCACTCATTATCTGTGATGTTGTAAGGTTGTTTGGATTTTCCCAACAACGCCTTTGCCACACCATGTTGGACAAGCAAATCATACATCTTCACCTTCAAAATCTCGAAGTTATTTTTTCCATTAAACTTCTCAATTTCAAACCGGGCACTCTGAGTTTTCGCCATCTTGTATCAACCAAAAAACACAATAATCTCCAAAACCAATGTTTTAAATACTAGCAAAAAACTGCCTATGCCTTGTAGCCTTTGTTTAAAAAAAAAAAAACAAACTCTTTTTTTTTTCTGTGCAAAATTACAATACATAAAACTTGCAATTTGTGGCAGTCGAAAGAAATATTAAATCACAAAAATTTGACCTCTAGAAATTCTGTGACTTCTCCTCCTCAACTTTTCCATAAGATTTAAATATGGTATAACTATAAGCGCATTTTTATTTTAAATATGGTATAACTATATGTTAAATATAACATGTAGTTGTAAAGTCTCCGCGCTATGTAATATATATATCCAATAACCTTGGCGGAATCAATCGATACCACATGGCATCGAATGTTGCATATAATAAAACCACTCAGGCAGTCACAGCGTCGTGGCACCTAACCCCCAGCGGCATCGCTTTTATTGTAACAGTACTGTGTTGGACCCGTCGACCCCCACGATGTTGTTCTTACTGTACTCCAGCGGTGCTGACTCTGTGCCACCTATCCGTGCCACATATGCCACCTGCACGCTGTTCTATCGTTTTGTGCAGCACGCAGGTTTAACAATGCGCAGGTTTAAATATAAAAAAACAAAATACCTCTACTACACCAGCGCTGTCATACCACCGGCAATTTATTATTGGGACTCCAGCACGCAGGTCCACGGCAATGGTTGTCACGCTGCAGCTATACGAACAGCAAAGAACAGCTCTGTTTTACCTCCACGACTTTGCGCTCCACCTCCAGCATGCGCTCCACCTCTAGTCTGGTCCAGATGCGCCACGCCTCCAACTGCTCTGATACCAATTGTTGGAGATCAGATGCACAGAAAATTTAAACAAATACTCATCAAATAAATCATGCACTGGAAACACAGAGGTTTAACGTGGTTCACCCAACCAATCTGGGCTACGTCCACCAAACATAGGCATCGGCAATCTTATTAATCAAACAGGAGATTACATAATTAATCAAATCCTCACAAACTCTCACACCTTAAAAAACAATCCGTATGGATACCTGTTTTATAGCAAGGAGAATCTAACTGCCTCATAAATCTTCTCACATCAAATTTAGGATGCATTAACTCTCTCCCAACAACCTGGAGCTAATCTAGCAACAAATTCCTATTGTTGTCACACATTAGAGATTTTTGCCTAATTTATGAAACAGAAAATCTCAACAGTTGGAACATGAACATATATATATGAATGGGTGATGTGTTTGAATTTAAATGAATTGAAAGATATCTAGTATCTATAGTGTGCAATTGTAACTCAACATTGATATAGAAATTATGTAGAAGCCTAAAGCCCAAATTTAAATATGGGTACCCATTCAAGCTGATGCAGATAGAAGGGGAAGACTTGAAAATAAGTCTTTCCCCTTCTATCTGCATCAGCTTGAATGGGTGCCCCTATTCAAATTTGGGCTTTAGGATTTGTTGCTCAAGTAGGTCTTATAGAGGGGTACTCTACAAGGCAAGCACTAGATTAAATGAAAACAATGAGGCACAACCCACTGTCACCATAGCCAATACCCCTTGCTCTTTATGGACTTTCACCAATGGGATGCTTCCTATTAGATACATCACCTATGAGAGATATTCTAGGTTCAAGGTTCAAGGTGACACTAGAGGCTTATAGATGATGAATCTTCTTAAGGACAAGGCTCAATCAAGCTAGGAGAGGAAGCTTACATCCTCTAGTAAGACTCAATTAGGGCACAATTAACACAAGGCTTGAGGTATAACAAGCTATATGGGATGCAAGCTAGGGTCAATAGGTCAAGAATTGTTTTCCAACAATGAATACCAGCAAACAAATGGTGCAAGAAACCTTAAAAAATACCTCAAGTTGAAGTTGTGTAAAACTAGGGTTTACTTAGGGAAAATATACCTAGGGCAAGAGAATAAGTGCTAAAAATGGAAATATTAGCCACTAATGGAGGTTAATTTTGAGGCAACCAGGTCTTCCCTTCAGTGTTGAATCCTTCCACAAGGTTAAATTCTCCTTCTAGGTCAATACACACCAAGTCCTAACTTGGCCGCTTGTCCTGAAGAGGGATGAAATTAGGAAAGAGAGTGAAATTTAATTGTGGGGTGAAATTGTGTGTGATCACCAAATAAACAAGGCTAGTGCTTAGTCCTTGGGAAGATGGAGTTTATAGATGTGATAGATTGGCTAAATATTGCAAAGGAGTAAGGATATTTTGATTCCCTAGCACAACCCATAACTATTATCTTTGTGAGGGATCAAGGTCACTTGAGAGAGCTATTGTAAAGGTTCATCAAGGGATTACCATTCACATTTCATCTATGATAATGGATACACTGATGATGTCTAAATTCTATAGAATTGATCTTTAACAATAAATGGTACAATAGAAAAACCCTGAATAATGAACGCATTCCATACATTAGAAATAAGATAATTTTTTTTTATCAAGTACAAGGTTCACTTACAAGACAAAATGCATGCATATTCCTTTATTGATCCAAGATAGTTTTCTCCAATGCCAAGAAAAAGCCCCAATACACAAAATTTCTCCATAGAATCACATTTATCCAAGAGACATGAAAGCCAAAATTCTCAATAAGGATAAATTTATGTCACTTGTGATGATCCCAGAAATGAATGATCCTCTCCTCTATTTATACTAGGAGTACAAGGCCTAAATATTCCCTAGAAAACAAGTTTTATCACAACATAACCTTGGGTTACAATCCAAGCCACTAGCTTAAAAATAAAATTCCCTAATTAGCCCACGTGTGAGCCACTAGCTCTCTAGGGCTGACATCATGCAAGAAATGAGCTCCAAATGGCATGTCCAAGTGAAATTAGGTGTCCAAGACGGTGTAGAAGCATGTAAAAATCAATATTTGAGGGTATGACCTCAAATAAATCTCATTGCATCATGTGGGGTCCCAAGCTCCTTGGGTCTCCAACTTCTCAAAGTGGCCTCCTCTACTCCAACGTTGAGGGCTTCTCAGGTGCAACTAGCCATCCCTAGTCTCTGAAGGCAATGCCATTCTCATCTAGGTCTTAAATCAGCTACCATCCACCAATGGTGTCAAGGTCAACCTAGGGGAACATTGGGTCCAAATGCGTCATCCTAAAGAATCACCAAATCCGGTACAAAGTGGTCCAAATTCCTAGGTGTAGGAGGTCCCCTAGAACATGTGTCATCTATTGCTTCTACTAGGAGTCCCAAGAGTCTTAATGCTTCACTTGTTTATACCATTATACCTTTATAATGGTTTCGATACCTATGGAGGAGATGCCCAAGACCTTGTTTTTTGAACCACCTGACAATCACAACAAAAATTCTAGTGAAAATAACTAGTCATTAGGGACAAATATCATTATTTTATCTATGTCAACCAACTTGAATTTCATGGGCTATTTAATACTTCAATAAGGATCTCCTTGAAAAATCAGTACCCTGATCTCATAACGATTTTTTCTCCCTTGGTAGGAGTGGATAAAGGTCAACCTTATTAGGTGCTTCCAACCCCTAAGGGGAAGTAACATTTCTTCAATCCACCCTTCAACCGATAGGTGCTAGTAAATAACAGTGATGATCATGGAGGGGACAGGACTTCATGGCCAAGTGCCATGGTCAAAGGGATTAAATGATGGGGGTTTCCACACCCTAAGTGTATAGATGTGAGGAGTGAACATTCATGGATGCATGAGTTACCAACTTGACCTTTGTCTTTTTTTTCACCCCTCTTGTGCACCTTTTACTTATTCTTGATTTTTTTTTTTTTTAATAAATGCTCATAGATCAAGGGTTAGAGCTTGCTTTGAATGATGTGGCAATTGTATTACCCCTTAATGATGAGTCAATTCATTGCTTATTGGGTTTGGGATATTCAAAGGTTCCTTATTTTGATGTAATGGAGCAACATGTGCTCAGGAATCAAGCGATGACCATAATGAGTGAGGTAGAGCTCATCCTAGGATTTTTCCCATGTTCTTATCTATAAAAATATATAGGTTTTTATCTATCTAGAATAAAGTGCATATTCAGACACACAACTTTTAAACATATCATAACAACATATGTTTAAGCTAAAATCCAAATTGGAAAATTAGAATGATGGGGACTTTATTATGAACAAAATTCATTATAAAAGGGTAAGTGTACACAAATTTAGTATATTATTTTTCACTAACATATATTTAGAAATGGTTATAGCTCAACACCAATCTTCACTCATGGTGGGATATGGTCAATGTATTTTTCTCCTTTAATAATCAAATAGACTACTTCCTTGAACTCTCATCTCTAATATTGCCCTTCTTCATTTCTTTCTCTTTGTTCCATTCAATGCTCTTCATCATCGAAGCCTTCATTTTTAATGGACTACCTTGGAAGGCCAACCACCACAATTATTTGTTTCAACTTCCAAAGGAGATTTGAACAAATTATCAACTTTTCCAAAAATAGTTCAACGCTTAAATTCCTCATATGGAATTATTTTCAAGTCTTCCCCTTTCTATCTACATCTCTTGATTGGGTGCTCCTATTCAAATGTTAGCCTCACTCTCACATTAAGAACAATTCTAAGTCAAAATAATTAAATTAATTAAAATCAAGAAAGTTGGATTTAATCCTACCTTTCTAGATTGAGTTTGTTCCTCATAGTTTGGAGTCAGTTTAGGCTTAGTTGGTTGAGATATTCTCTCCAACTAGTTAGGCTCCTAGATTAGTGTGTTGTTGAGATATTTGCTCAACCAAAGTGTCCAAGATAGCTGCACTATCTTGAGAAAAATTCTCCTCATGTATTTATATGTCTCATAAACATTACTTTAATAAGGAGAATGTGAGGAATGTTGTGAGGCTCTCATACATTTTCCGCCATGTATGGTTTCTATATTTATGAGTGTTTATTTTATTGAGTTTATTTTATGTGTGTTAATTTTCTACATGTGGTATCGGAGCTACTCTCTACTATATTGAGCCCGGTGGAAATAAGATATTGTGGCTAGAAGGAGTTCTTCGGCCGCTGTGAGAAGGGGGCGAACTAGCGTTCCTCTTGAACTAGAGTTCGTATTCCAGCGATTTGTAATCCATTTCCACTTTGCCGTTTGGATTGTCGACGTGGAGGGTAATGGTAGTGTTGGGGCTGAATTGCACTTGCATTTGCAGGGGAGTATATCTATGCAGTTTTTAACCTGTTCAATCCATCCGAACCAAAGTTCAATATGTGAACCCTGTAAGTAGAAGCTCTCCTGTTTACTATTAGTTTTTGTATTGGGTTTGTCTAAACCGAGACAATCCCAGATCAGTCCTCTCAATTCTCTATAAATCGAAGTATAGAGATTGTTGAGAAGGTAATCCGAGGCATAAGGGCCATTAAAGCCATCATAAATACCCACAAATATCCAACCATGCTCCTTAGATACCACAACATAAACTCTATCTTCACCAGCCTTACCTTGAGCCCAGTGAAGGTTATCACTCCCGGTGACTCCGACGATGTGTCATCCAAGCTGAGATCACCACTGGAACTAGAGTGCATAGGAGTATGTCAACAAAAATAATCCAGATCTAGATCAAAGTTTGGACCGAGTTTCACAAGCGTTTAAGTCCAGAGTTGAACTCATACCCTCTTTCATCCTTGATCGGGTATTCAAATCCCTAGGGTTGGTATGTGGCAATTGTTTTGGGTCCCAAAATAATATTCTTCTGTTGGGTATGTGCTTCTGTCTCTTCTTCTTCTTGGAGGAGCTACCTTAGTCTCCACCGTGAGGTCTCTATGCTTGTCTTCGTTACAAATTTTATGACAGCCTGATACAGTTTTATGCAAGGAAGGCATATGAAAGAGTCGAACACGCGACACAACTAGAATAATAGGGGATGATCATTGTTTGACTGGTTGATTATTAACAAAGGAACAATTTTCGAGCAATAAAGCAACCATCATTTCGAAGTCCTGCATGTTGACCTGAAGCATGAAGTATTGACCAAACTTAGATTTATAAGTTTGTGAAGCTTGACAAGTGGCTTCTTGTTGTATGGTTGTTACCTAATATTTCAAGTGCAAGTTTTGCAAAGAGGCACTTGCCCTAGAATTTGAAGCTATAACACCATGAGGAAGCTTAAATTTCATGAGAAGAAGCTGTTGAAGAAAGTCGTAGCACTTCTTTGAACAGATTTTGTATGGTGAAAAGCGTCCAACTGGAGAAAGTCGTAGCACTTCTTTGAACACCTATGGTGCGTACTGGTTTCTCCAACGAAAATACTTGCATAAAGACTTTTTAAAACAAACGTCTATTCACTCTTGATTTTTAATGGAAGTTTAGAAGGGGATGATTTTGAAGTGTTTTACATGCATAAGACTTTTTAAAACAAACGTCAATTCACTCTTGATTTTTAATGGAAGTTTAGAAGGGGATGATTTTGAAGTGTTTTCATAAGGAAACGTTACATCACTTTGGAGTGTTTTCTTAAAGTTCAAAATTTAATGGGATGAATGTAAAATCATTTTTATAGGGATCATAAAATAATGCTTTTGGAGGAATAAGGTGGATTATAAAAATATTTTTTCAAAGATTTGTAATGGAGTGATAAGATGCATATTTTGTATGGGAGCAATAAGAAGATATTTTGGGAGAGATAAGGAGTGGATAAATTATTTTTTATTTTGGGAGAAATAAGGGTGAAGATTGGGAGAAATAAGGTGTGAGTTTTGTCATTTTGGAGTGATAAGGTGAAAGTATTTTGAAATTTGGAGTGATAAGTGAAGATTTTTAAAAGTGAAGTTTATTGTTGTATTTTGAAGAAAGTTTTTTAGCAGAGTGTACTTTTATTTTTTTGAAGACAAGTTGCTTCAAGGGGCTGTGAGATTGGCATTCTCATTGTTGGAGAAATTTCATTCATGATGTTGTGAAAGTGAAGGTTGATGTAATTCACTATTTAATAAAACATATATATTTTTTTGTGGTGCTTGTGTCCTAGATTCGCCCGAAATTGAATAAGGGGATCTTAGGTACACCGTGTGTAATGAATACGTGTGCATGACTTATTTTCAAATTATCAAAATTCTCTCTTTTTATTATGCTTAAACAACTACATGCGCATAAGCAAGCTTAAGTATAAGAACGCTTAATCAAACTCTTGTAATCAAGCTTAAGTACACAAGCACCAAGCGTCACATCATCAACTTGATAAGATGATCTTCCAAGCAAGCATATTTCACATCATGTAATCAAAGGAATCAAGTTAAGGACACTACAAAATCAAGCATTTCAAGCCAAGATGACATCATCATCATCAACACTTCTTGTATCACTTGCAGATAAACATTTTTAACTGAATTATATGGTTTCATTCTCAGTTGAAACCGACACCCAAGCTTTAAGTTGATAGGGAATCAATTAAACCAAGTGAATCCATTGTTTTTTAACTGAGTCATTTAAATCATTTTAAGCATTTCTCTTGGGTGCATTTTCGATAATATTCGACACCCTTCTTTTGATCCATCAAGAGTGTGAGTTCACGCAAGTGCAAATCTCTCTACAAAAAATGAGCCAGTGTGAAGTTGATTGAAGCATTCACAAAGTGTCAGTGAAGCATTCAAGCAAAGAAATCGTCATCAAGCGAGCGTGAAATCAAGCAAGTGTGAGTTCAAACAATCAATTGTTAAAACAAGTTCAAGCGAGCGTGACAAATCCAACAAGTATTAAAAGCAAGCCAGCGTGAGTTCTAGCAAGTTCACATGGCGAAAAGCATTCTGTTATTAAATATTCTTAACAATTTGATCCTCTCAACTGCTGAAGACATGGTGCAAATCAGCAAAGCAACTCTTGTTGATATTTCAATGAATCTACACCAAGCACATGAAACAATTGAGTTTCTTCAACTAGAGTCGCAACTTCAAAGAGATGAGTTGCAACAGAAGAGTGATGTTTCCAAGTCTTTCATCCATACAGGTGAAGATGTTGATTCCAAGTCACTGATCCAACCAACTTCAAGTGTCGAAGTGGTCCCTAATCTAGTTCAACTTTCTTCCAAACCAATCATCAAGCCATGGGAAGAACTTCAAAGTAACAAAAATCGACGAGGATTAGGATATGACAAAGATGAAAACAACTTGCATATCCCCGATTATTCTAAGCTGATCAGGTTCATCAGTGCATGATTTCTTGATCAAATACAATCAACAAGCCATGAGAAATTTGTAGACAAACAAACATGTACACAAACTGCAGTTGCAGTCAAACCATAGTGCCTTCATTGTCACTGAACCGGTCATCTGAAAGATCAGTGTTTTGATCTCCATCCTTGCCACCATTGTGGCAAGTCACATCATTCATCAGCACAATGTAACAAACAACAACAATCAAGCATATTAAAGATCAATTATTCATGGATTGATCCCTCAGAATGGTCTTCCATGGTCAAAAGATTGTATAAGTTTTACAATCAAATTCACTCACACATATTGCAACCAATAGTCAAAATGAAGATGGTACTCTCATGCAGTTGAATGGGGGAGTACACCAGTGAAACACTCTTACACCTGAAGGAGGGGAGTTCAGAAATAATTTGCAGAAGATTGTCTCTCCTTTCAACTGACAAAGGGGGGAAAATGTCAATGAAATTGACAGTGGTTGTCTGTCTAAAAGTCTCGACAACATCAACAAAGCAGCTAGTGGGCATCTTCAAATCAGCCAGTGGGCATCATAAACAAATTCGCTAGTGGGCGTTCTCAATATTTTGTTAGTGGACAAAGGATGCTAATTGCAAGCAAAGGACAGATGGATCCTGTTGCAGCTTGGCACATGATGGAGTTGTCAAGTGACATTTAGAGATGAATCAAACATGCCGCTGATTCATGTTCTCTTTAGATTTGAGTTTTTTTCAGCATCCAGCTTTGGCGGTTTTTCAGGCAAATGTTTTTTGAGGATCAACTTGAGAACTTAGAAGAGGGTTCCTTGTTCTTAATTTGGACTTATCATTGGGGGGGGGTATGTTAGCCTCACTCTCACATTAAAAACAATTCTAAGTTCAAATAATTAAATTAATTAAAATCAAGAAAGTTGGATTTAATCCTACCTTTCTAGATTGAGTTTGTTCCTCATGGATAGGAGTCAGTTTAGGCTTAGTTGGTTGAGAGATTCTCTACAACTAGTTAGGCTCCTAGATTAGTGTGTTGTTGCGATATTTTCTCAACCAAAGTGTCCAAGATAGATGCACTATTTTGAGACAAATTCTCCTCATGTATTTATATGTATCATAAACATTATTTTAATAAGGAGAATGTGAGGAATGTTGTGAGGCTCTCATGCCTTTTCCGCCATGTCTGGTGTCTATATTTCTCAGTGTTTATTTTATTGAGTTTATTTTATGTGTGTTAATTTTCTACATCAAATTTGGGCTTCATGCTTCTATTTACTTGATCTGATCCAGATTGGATCATTATATTATTTTTCATCCATCTCGATGCATTCAAAGTGGAAAAAGTGGAGGAATCATCTCATAGGATTGTTTTTACTAGTGGGACCTAGTTTGGAAAAACGAGGTTTGAAACATTCCGGAAGCATTTTGAGGCATCAAATGACATTTTTTGGGAGTAAAAATTTTCTGCTATAGTCTGGCACATTTTAATGCTATATGACATACAAATATCTTTCCAACATTGCAAGAAGCACGCCAATTAGAGTCTGTATGAGAAAGTTATGCCACTCAAAGGTTGACCTTCCCGTTTTCACGATCATAATTCAAGAAGATGTTGCTTCACCCCCCACTGTTCATGGAAAAGCGGCTAACCATGTGATTTTGATGTAAAAGGATCTAGAGGAGTCTATATTGTAACTTTTGTTAAGAGTTGAGGTAGTCAAACTTAACCACTAGTAGGCTATCGGGTTGTGTTATAACTAGGCCACTAGGAGGAAGATGCATTCTATTCTTTCAAGTGCATTTGTTCCATAGCTGAGTAAAAATATCAAAGAGAGATAGGAGGTAGAGCATACAGAGAGGATTTGTGCAGTGTAAAAACCCACAAGCCATAGGCCATACTTCTTTGTACATGAAACCATATTTTGAGACAGAGCAAGAGAGCCGAGTGGCCTCACCTTCCAGCTGGGTTTCCTCCCGAAAGGTTTCCTAGAGAATATTTTTTGTCTTATTTGTGTTTGTGAGCTTCTATTTTGTCATTATCTATCTTCTGCATAATTTCTATTCACATGCATGCACTAATTACAGTAAAATCTACAGATTTAAAAATTTAATAACACTATAATAATGTAGACTTTCAAAATTTTAATATAATATTATCATTTGTTGTGATGAATTGTCCAATGGAATATCCACACTAGCTTATAGATCATGCTCTATTAGTATTGAGTTCAAATTCCAAACTATAGCTCTATTAGATACATTTCAATGCATTTAAATTCAAACACATCACCCACAGCAAGCAATATTTGCTATGATATTGGGTATTCAATATGGTTTAAGAGTACTATGATGGGACTTCATGTCGGCCAGCAATCTCCTAGAAACTTCACTATACATGCATGGCCATGTAACGGGGTAGCTCTCCCATCGGGAAAAGACTCCAGCCTCCACCAGAACATACTAATGTGACCTGCAGGGCTGCCAATGTCAGACGAAGTGGGTGGGCGCCTAAGAGTGGATCGATTTGAAATTTGAATTTATTTTGCAATGTATCTGCATTTCTCATTCTCATTCTCAAACACAAAGAAACTGGAAAAAGCAAAATGATCCACCTGTGGCTGCTCTATACCTTGGTCCTCATACTGTCCACATATATTTTTCTTGATATTTATGTGAACCACATGCACAACTTTGGCTTTCTTGGCATTGAGTTTGGCGTTTCTGCAACTTGCAAACGCCAAGGCTTCACTGCGCAAGTGTTTAAGCATAGTGAATGGGAAGCCATGGCCAGAAATAGCAGAAAGTTATGCGGGACGAGAGAAGGATTCTTGGACAAAGATGAAGATCAGGTTGAGAATCCATGGCGGCAAATGAAGTGGATAGGCAAGGCTGCTACCTACCCTGTAAAAGGTCATCTCATTGAGAAACTCGACAATCGCAACAATTTCCATAGAGGTTTCGCCCTCTGATTTTCCAACAATGTGGAGGACAAAAGTCACATCTTTTCGTGGATTTTGCCTTCCAAGGCGATCGATCTCCATCGCAGACAGTGATGGGTTCTGCTAGATCTGGGTGCTAATTCATTCAGCACCAACCTAACCTGGTTTCTTCGCATGTACCCTTGCGATTTCACCGGGATTCTTGCCTTCGAAGTCGATTCCAAGCTCCTGCAAAAGTCGAGCTCGCTTGGATTTGACGAAGAGAGTAACGTGGCACAGACAAATCCCTCCCCCCTCACTGTAAAGTCCACTCCCCAACCTCCCCAATGGATGGTGTATCGAATCCAGCGGTGCTACAATGTTGTGTCAGACTGAGATGATAAAGCTAACATTTCTTTTCTATTTAGGGAATATTTTATTTTTATTTTAAGAGAGACACATGTCAACTCCAAATTGAGCTCGGACATACACATAGCCTCTTGTTAGAGGAAGATTTGTTAACGGTTAAGGAAAGATAATGTTAGTTTATTTGGGTTACTAATGTAAGTTTATTTTCGTTTCTATAACATGTTGGAAGAGGATTTGTTGAGGGGTAAGGAAAAATGATGGAATTTTATTTGGGAAAGATAACGGAATTTTCTTTAGGTTTCTATAACGTATTCGAAGAGGATTTGTTGAGGGGTAAGGAAAGATGATGGAATTTTATTTGGGTTTCTATAACATGGTGGAAGAGGATTTGTTGAGAGGTAAGGAAAGTTGATGGAATTTTATTTGGGTTTCTATAACATGTTCGATGAGGATTTGTTGGGAGTTAAGGAAAGAGGCAAAGGTTTCGCTTCAAACACACTTGGACAATGACATTTATTGGGGTATCTATCACATGTTGGAAGAGGATTTCTTGAGGGTGAAGAAAAGATATTGGAATTTTATATGGGTTTTTATAACATTTTGGAGACTGATTTGTTGAGAGTTAATTAAAGAATCCAAAAACCCTAAATGTGACATTTAAAGCACTAATTCTAAAGAAAAATCATTTGGAATCTTTTGAGGACTACAGACAAATTTCTTAATTACTAAATTTATAAGGTCATCACAAGTATCCTAACAAATAGCTTGAAGATTATCATAGTTCATCTTGGAAGAATAATTTGGATTTCTCTTCAACCAAGAAATTCAAAATGTTATAAGGCCATCTTAAGATGCTATAGAGTCACTTAGGAAATGAGAAACTATGTGGTAAGAATGATCCTTAAATGAGATGCTCTATACAATGGAAATTTCATGAATCTTAGAAAATGAGAGTTTGTCAAAATCAAGATATTTTCAAATTTGTATGTGTAAATAAAAATGACATTTTGTCAAAATCAAGGTATTTTCAAATTTATACATGTAAATGCTTAATATTAAATTCCTAATATATATATTTAATTTCAAGCTAAAAATATTTTGTAGAAAACCAATAATAAAATGTTATTTTTTCTTCAATTTTCTTTTAGTTCAAAATCAACAATTTAATAATAAAACATTATAATAAAAAATTTCGCTTATATTTTTTAAATATTACATCTTATTTTCTTATTATTAATAATTATAATATTTTAATCTAATTTGTATGGCTTTCACCCTCTCACATAATTGTTTTTTTTTTTTAGCTCTTATTTATTATTTTAGCTGATTTATCTTCTTCCACTTTTATCTTAAAATAAAAATTATAAACCCATTTTATAATTAAAATTTAATATCAAATACAATACTTTGCTTCACAATGATCATCATTTCTCTCTCTTCTTTATTATCGATTACCATCTGTTTTAATTTACTTAAGCCTTCATAACCTAAACCGTTTCTCTTACTACTTATCCATAATAATCTATTTTAAATATGTTCAATTGTTATCTTTGATCAAAGTACAATTTCTTTTAAATTGGTCGGAGATTCCATAAGCCAAATGCTGAAATTTTTGGTAAACTCCAAATTTACAGTGTTGTTTGAAGGGTGTTCGACTATCAACTTTGAACTTTTTTGAAATCAAACTTACCTATACTTTCTACTCTACAAAGTATCATAAAAAGTTGTTAAGACTAGCTCCATCAATTCAAAACGCCTAACACTTTTCCAATATGAATGTCAACCTGTGTCTAACTGCAAAAATATAAATAAAAGCAAAAGAGAAAGCGAAATAAGATCCCTCCAAGAAGAAAACAGGACAGTAATTCCAAGTGATTCTGTCTTGTTCCTTTCTTTTGATGATCAGAGATGGCAGATGGTCAGTGGAAAGAGAGCGCCTGCGGTGAACGTGAAAGGAGGGCGTGAGGTAGGTTAATGAATTAGGGCCAAATGTGGGCGTAGAAGCCATGCCATCTAAGATCTGCAATAAGCTTTTTCACATTCTGCCTGGTGATCTTACCAAATCCGAACCAGTGGTAGGTCCACATGGATGGGTGTGTTATCACCCCAAGAAACTCACCTAGGTTGTATAACAGTGATGCTCAGGAACATTACAAACTCAAAAAAAAGTTGGATAAATTGGTGGATGAATGAAACAAATGCTGCATATTCAATCCAGACAACCACTCCTACTATGCTTAACCTGAGACATGGGTGAACACCCCCAGAAAACAAGGCTTTAGACCACCAATTACTCACAGTTTAAGAAAAATGTGATAATGGAGAAGATTGACCACACCAACAGATGCACAGGACCCTGTGATGGCCGGCTGCAACCAGTTAAAAGGTCTGTAAATTCTGTTTTTTAATACACAGATAGGATGACAGCTCTCTGGCATTAAAACAACAAAAACTTGCAAGAAAATTCAATGATACATGCTAAATACTAACACAGAGGTGGGATGACAGCCCCTCTAATGCTAAATATTAACAGCACATGAAATAATACAGAATAGGCACAGCCTGGAACAAGAAGAAGAAGTGGACAGTGAGCAATTAACAGCAAAAGAAGCTTGCATTAGCTGAAAATGAAGACCAGATGCTGCAGGTATCACAGCAGTTACAATCTCCAGAAGTTGAACCTTACAGCAAAATAACACTCATCAACCTATTACATTTGTCTTCTGGATATATATAGAGGTTGGTTTACAAAATATCTCTACTACTAAGTGTGGAGGTGTCAATAAATGATCACCAACCACATTTACATTTATAAATGGGCTCTGATCCAGTCTGCTGATTTTAATGGATGAATTTGATCGTTTTGGTGCTCTGCGGTCCTTCCTGAATAGGTAGAGTGAAAAATGCATGAAACCCATACCCATTCAATGCTTTTTAACTGCTCGAGGCAGTCCTTTTTCCTTCTCGGCCATGATGTTGTTTAATTGCGGTTGTTGGAGCTTTAACGCGCAGAGTATAGGTAGCTAATGACTGAACTGTGAAGAATGCTAGCAGGAAGCATTTCACAATGGTTATCAGGAAGACAGAAGTCAAATGTGGGCCGTCGGATCATATAGATCAACGGCGGAGACTTAATCAGAGAGGCTATCGAGAGGTAGCGCGGACAGGCGAACGGACATGGGCCGTTGAATCAAACAAATGGGTGGCGGCAATTTAATTACGGGCATTATCGGGAGACAGAATGATCGGAAGAGCGAGGACCGTCAAATTAGGACACACCAGATCCAACGGTGATTGCAGGCTAGAGATGCGCGGCGGATCATCGGTGGGGAGACATCGGTTTTGCGAGTGGGCAGTTTCGCCGCACCGCTTTAAGGCGTCAGGCGGTTTCCATATCGCGGGGCGCGATACAATCAGATTAAGACACGTGGCCTCCCAAAACCATTTCCCTACGGGTTAACGAGCGGGAAAGTCCACTGATCGAGGAAAGCATCTATCGTCGATCTGGCGATGGATGGTCAGATGAAAGGAAACTAGCATGTTGTTTATCGTGCGGGCAGAGAACAAAGGTCGTTAGATTAAAGCGATCAACGGTTGATATTTCAAACGATGAAAGGTTACATAGGCGCGATTACATGAGTTAAGTGCCCGAGGACTAAGGAAAGGGGCTTCAAGGCAGTATGGTCTTGGAGCCCAGAAGTTAAACGAATAATAGGTTTTAAACAAATTTTAAGCAGGTTAATAGGGTTTAGCAGGAAATTCGGCGAAAATAGAGGAATGGGACTTTAAGAGTGTCGGCGGGGGTAAGGAAATATGAGCGGGGTGAAATGGAATACCGGGCTTAAGCTGAATTTCTGGGAAAGAGAAACAGAGAATGCAGGGCTATGGGGAAGAAGAAACCGAAGGAGAAGGAGAAGGAATGACTGTTGCACGCTCCCTTTTATCATAACACAACATGGCAAAGCTGTCTGAGACCCTCAATTATTCAGATTTGTAGCAGAGCTAACATTGGCTCCTTCTGGGGATGAGATCCTCCCTGTGAGGTCTCAAGAACTGTAGACCAATGCCTTCATACAAAACTCAACTTTAAAAACATTTGCCTAGTGTCCATTGGGCATGGAGTCAAACTAAGCATATACTAAAAACTGAACAAGAAACTATTTACAATCATTAAAGCCTGAAAACTTAAAACTTCAAAAATTTCCCATTTGCTGGGCCATCAAAATTGCTGCCTGTCATCTGATTCATCATATATCAACAAGACAAGATTTATTTGATCCTCCACCTCAAACAGTTTAGGGCATTTGAGCTTGATCGACAGATATGGATCAATTTTCATTTCCCTTCTGCATATTTTCCTCCTTGGATATTATTTATGTGAGCTTCTGTACACCTATTGAATAACCACTGTTTTTGTGTACATGTCTGTGTCTTCTGTGGCCTGCACAACTAATATGAAAGAGGCACCACTGAATTTTTGTGCAGAGGACACCGAAACAACATCTGCTCCTGAATCTTTCTTTGAAAAATCCTCACCCAAGGAAGAGTCCCATGACTGAACATTTTCTTCCTCTATCATCTATAAAGTTGCCCTTTCATTTTGTGTGGAGGCCATCTGAGCAGATATTAAAATATCAAGACTGAGATGATCAGCTTCAGCCTTGAGCATTGAATTTTGCTCTGCTACAGCGTTTAAGTGGCAACTTAGAGGGATTTTTACTTGAGCAGACAGAGAAGCAAAAGATGATGGGGAGCTTTCTTCTCCCTCTTTAATCACTGGACTGGGGATGAAAGCAGGTAGATGAATTTGCAGATCTGCACAGTCGTTGGAAGAAGGGTAGGCCTAAAGCTCAGATTCTTGGAGGCAGGGATCTGCTGCTGGCCACCACTGCTGGTCAACTTGTTGTTCTGCAGCTACAACAGATTGGTGAGCAGTGCCTCTTGATAATGCTTCTTCATATGCAGCCCTTGTCAGGAAAGGAGCACCTTCCAAAACATGGACCTCCTCCTCTTGTTGCACTTCTTCCATGACTATATTTTGACAAAGGGTCTTTACCCTTTGATCTTCGTTTGTATCTCTGCTTCTCTGCAAAATCTGCATATGCTCATGTGTACCTCTACATAAATTTGGAGCTGGAAAAGAAATGGAACAATGAGCTCCTGCTTCATCAAGATGTTGCTTAGCCTCTAGCTTGGAAACCTTAGAGGCCAAAAATTCAATCATCCTAGATAATTCATCTATTTCAGAATCATAGGATGAAGAGACTTCACCTCCCTGTCTTCTGTTTTCATCAACATCTTCGAGACTCTCTGCAGCAATGATATTTGCTTCTACTTCAAAGGTTGCAGCTTACTTTTCAGCCAAAGAAGTACATCTTCTTTCTCTTAACAGCAGGCAGAGTTGAGAATCAAAGGCATTGGCATAAGTGAGCATGGCAGAAGTAGGGGTGGGTTTTATTTCAGCTGGCATTCTGCTATACATATGATTGAATCTGATATTGAAATCATACAACAGCTCACCATCTTCTCTCTGCAAGTTCCCAAATTCATCATGATAAAAGAGCAGATCTTTATTATTTCCCCAGTGCTTTAAAAATACATCATCTAGAGCATCAATGTCTGCAATGGACCTAGGGGGTAAATTTCTAAACCATTTTCTAGCTTCCCCATCCAAGCTTTGAACAAAAACCCTCATCCAGACATCCTCTTCATTGATATCCAAGTTATCAGCATAACTGTAAAAGGACTCTAAATGCTCTTCAACTAATATTCCTTTTGCACCAGTAAACTTTGGCATAAACTCTTGATAGTCACCTACAGGCATGGCATTCAAAGGGGTAGGCAAGACTAAGGGTCCATACCTAGCAGCAACTATTCGTTCTATCTTTGTAAGGGCTTGCTGACCTGCCATGACTGAGGTATATGAAAGGGATACTGGTGGACTGAGTGGAATGAATCAGTGAAAAGGATAACGGAGACAGAGGAATATGATGGACAACATGGTGCTTCTTTCTGTGAACTGAGTTCCAAAAGGGGAATGAATAACAAGGAGCTGCATGAATCTCTGAAGGTGACAATCACTAACAGGGATACATGGAATTTTTAAGGCTTACCTGACCCTGATGCTCCTTACTGCGATACTTTCTTGTGCTGAATGATCTTCTCAGGATCAGGCACTGGTTCAGCTGATGGTTTCTGAAAATTTCTTCGAGCATGCCTCACCAACTGCACCAGAACTGTAATGTGGAGTCACCAAAGGTTGGTCTTCCACCAGTGGAGTCGCCAGACAGATGATTACAACTAGAAACTGTGTTCAAACCTTGTCTGTCATTAAAGCTTGAAGCTGTGTCGTTTTCCCAGGGAAGTTGAGCTTCAATCTCCTCTCCCCGACAACGGCACCAATTAATGTTATCACCCCAAGAAACTCACCTAGGTTGTATATCAGTGATTCTCGGGAACATTACAACCTCAACAAAAAGTTGGATAAATTGGTGGATGAATGAAACAAATGTTGTATATTCAAGCCAGATAACCACTCCTACTATGCTTAACCCCAGACATGGGTGAACACCCCCAAACAACAAGGATTTAGACCACCAATTACTCATGGTTTAAGAAAAATGTGATAATGGAGAAGACTGATCACACCAACAGATGCACAGGACCCTGTGATGGCCGATTGCGACCAGTTAAAAGGTCCGTAAATTCTGTTTTCTAATACACAGATAGGATGACAGCTCTCTGGCATTAAAACAACAAAAACCTACAAGAAAATTCGATGATACATGCTAAATACTAACACATAGGTAGGATGACAGCCCCTCTAATGCTAAATATTAACAACACATGAAATAATGCAGAACAGGCACAACTTGGAACAAGAAGAAGAAGTGGACAGTGAGAAATTAACAACAAAAGAAGCTTGCATTAGTTGAAAATGAAGACCAGATGCTGCAGGTATCACAGCAGTTACAATCTCCAGAAGTTGAACCTTACAGCAAAATAACACTCATCCAACACTCATCAACCTATTACATTTGTCTTCTGGATATATATAGAGGTTGGTTTACAAAATATCTTTGCTACTAAGTGTGGAGGTGTCAATAAATGATCACCAACCACATTTACATTTAGAAATGGGCTTTGATCCAGTCTGCTGATTTTAATGGATGAATTTGATCGTTCTGGTGCTCTGCAGTCCTTCCTGAATAGGTAGAGTGAAAAATGCATGAAACCCATACCCATTCAATGCTTTTTAACTGCTCGAGGCAGTCCTTTTTCCTTCTCGGCCATGCTATTGATTAATTGCAGTTGTTGGAGCTTTAACGCGCAGAATACAGGTCGCTGATGACTGAACTGTGAAGAACGTTGGCGGGAAGCATTTCAAAATGGTTATCGGGAAGACAAAAGTCAAATGTGGGCCATCAGATCATATAGATCAATGGCGAAGACTTGATCAGAGAGGCTATCGGGAGGTAGTGTGGACAGGCGAACAAACATGGGTCCTTGGATTAAACAAACAGGTGGTTGCGATTGAATTACGGGCGTTATCAGGAGAAAGAATGATCGAAAGAGCGATGACTGTCGGATCAGGATGCACTAGATCCAACGGTGATCACGGGCTAGATATGCGCGGCGGATAGTCAGCGGGGAGACAACGGTTTCGCGAGCGGGCGGTTTCCCCGCACCGCTTTATGGTGTCATGTGGTTTCCGTATCGCGGGGTGTGATACAATCAAATTAAAACACGTGGCCGCCCAAAACCATTTCCCCATGGGTTAACGGGTGGGCAAGTCCGCTGATCAGGGAAAGCGTCTATCGTCGATCTAGTGATGGATGGTCAGATGAAAGGAAACTAGCGCACGGTTTATCATGCGGGTGGAGAATGAAGGCCATTAGATTAAAGTGATCAACGGCTGAGATTTCAAACGATGAAGGGTTACATAGGCACAATTACATGAGTTAAGCGCCCGGGGACTAAGGAAAGGGGCTTCAAGGCAGTATGGTCTTGGCGCCCGGAAGTTAAACGAAGAATAGGTTTTAAACAGAGTTTAAGCAGGTTAATAGGGTTTAGCAGGAAATTTGGCGAAAAACAGAGGAATGGGACTTTAAGAGTGTAGGCGGGGGTAAGGAAATATGAGCGGGGTGAAATGGAATACCAGGCTTAAGCTGAATTTCGAGGAAAGAGAAACAGAGAACGCAGGGCTATGGGGAAGAAGAAACCAAAGGAGAAGGAGAAGGAATGATTGCTGCACACTCCCTTTTATCATAACACAGCATGGCAAAGCTGTCTGAGACCCTCAATTATGCAGATTTGTAGCAGAGCTAACAGGGTGATTGTAGTGAACTTCTACAAAGAGCTCGTCCATAATGAGAGGCATCGTTGGATCGCTGAGCCATCAACTCAGAATCGGCCGCTCACTTCCCTCGATGTCCATCTTTACAACCACTGTATCAGTTGCTTTCAATTGCAGCTCCTCTTTCATAAACCTCGTTATATTTATGGCATTGCTGGCTTTATCATCTCAGTTTGACACAAAGTTGTAGTGCAGCTTGATTCAATCCACCATCCACTAGGGAGGTTGGGGAGTGGCCTTTACATTGAGGGAGGAGGGATTCGTCTGTGCCACGTTACTCTCTTTGTCAAAATCAGTCGGGTTGGGATTTTGCAGGAGCTTGGAATCGACTTCAAAGGCGTGAATCTTGGTGAAATCACAAGGGTACATGCGAAGAAACTAGGTTAGGCTGGTGTTGAATGCATTAGCACCCAGATCCAGCAGAACCTGTCACTATTGTGATGGAGATCGATCGCCTTAGTAGACAGAAGCCACGGCAAGATGTGTGTTTTGTTCTCCACATCGTTGGAAAATCGGAGGGCGAAACCTCTATGGAAATTGTTGCGATCGTCAAGCTTCTCAAAGAGATGACCTTTTATAGGGCAGGCAGCAGCCGCGCCTATCCACTTCATCTGCCGCCATGGATTCTCAACCCGATCTTCATCTTTGTCCAAGAATCCTTCTCTAGTCCCATACAACTCGTTGTTGTTTCTGGCCATGGCTTCCCATTCATTATGCTTAAACACTTGCGCAGTGAAGTCTTGGCATTTGCAAGCCGCAAAAACGCCAAACTCAATGCCAAGAAAGCCAAAGCTGTGCATGTGGTTCACATAAATATCAAGAAAAATATATGTGGACAGTATGAGGACCAAGGCATAGAGCAGCCACAGGTGGATCGTTTTGCTTTTTCTGGTGCCCTCTGTTTCTGAGAATGAGAATGAGAAATGCAGATACATTGCAAAATAAATTCAAATTTCAAATCGATCCACTATTTGGCGCCCACCCAATTTGTTTGACATTGGCGGCCCTGCAGATCTCGTTAGTATGTTTCGGTGGAGACTGGAGTCCTTTCCCGGCCGGAGAGGCCATGTATGGTGAAGTTGCTAGGCGATCGCTGGCCGACTTGAGGTCCCATCATAGTACTCTTAAACCGCATTAATACCCAATAACATAGCAAATATTGCTTGCCGATGTCCCGGTGGAGGCTGAGTCCTTTGCCGGTCGGAGAGGCCATCTATGGTGAAGTTGATAGGCGATTGCTGGCCGACTTGAGGTCCCATCATAGTACTCTTAAACCGCATTAATACCCAATAGCATAGCAAATATTACTTGCCAAAATTGTTAGGCGATTGCTGGTCCCATCATAGTACTCTTAAACGGCATTGAATACCCAATAGCATAGCAAATATTGCTTGCCCATCACCCACAGACATATACATGCACGTTCTAGTGGATTATCAAACTTTATGATTTGATTGGGTTGATACAATAATTTAAACACACACGTTCTAGTGGATTATCAAACTTTATGATTTGATTGAGTTGATACAACAATTAAATCTCTCCATAATTTGCAAGTTATTACACAAAACTTGCTATCTATTTAAACAAAATGTATGCATGGTATGCAAGCCACTACTCCTCATTCACTTTACTTAAGATTATTCCCCCTTACACATATTAACATAGGTGGAAATACTAGCGACAAATGGTAGAAGGCACTTTTGTTCGATTCCAATTGGTATTGTTAAAGTTTATCCATTGCATAAATGAAACAGGAACATGTATTACACCATAGCCAACCATTAAACAAGTAAAGGATGGTTGCAACATGCTATTTCTCAATGGTCAGAGAAGTATATAGTTTTTTTTAATGCCTAATTGCATCTTTATAGCCACTCCATGAATTAAACCGTAATAAAATCAATCTAGAGTGAATGTTTACACTATCCAATTATTTGATCCAAGTGGATATTGGTGGTCACTTTCTTATTCCACTGCTTTGTAACGCAATTTTTTTTTATTTTTTTGCAGTTTTCAAGTCGTGGACTTTTAAAGCTGTTTTGAGGCCCCAAACGACATTTTTTTGGAAAATAGACCAATGACAATATGAAATTGTACTCCTTAGATAGATCTTTCCAATGGGTTGTCGTGCACGCCAAACACAGATTATATGCCAAAGTTATGACCCAAGGAAATTGATGTTCCAACTTACCCCATTAGGGCGCATAAGCCTTGGCCACTTCATCTCTGAGGTATAGGTTTTTGGATGTTCAGGGTTTCTCATTGCTTCTTCATAATAAAAAGGCCTCAAAATCTCATTGTAACACTATTCACGAAGACATGTAACTGTTACATCTCTTCTCAAAGATAAGCTACCATCGTTCAAGCTAGTTTGCTTTCATTCAACATGTATATAGTTTCAATATTTTCCATTTATTAATTGAAGTACAGTTTCATTGTATCTTTGCATTTTGGTTTTAATCTGTATTTCATTTCGTTTCCTTCATAAATTCTGATCAATATTTGTAACCTCAATCCCATTTTCTATTATTCATTCATTCACAATAAATAAAAAACAGTGCAAAATCGATTTGTTGAAGGTTTTGGTGATTAATTAATAGTTAAGTTGTCAATAATTATTATTGGCATAGACATGACATGGTCCTTCTTAAACCACTGAAGAAACTCAAATAACAAATAAAACCACCACGGAATAAAGTGCATAGTCATAGTCACACAACTTTTAAACAAACCATAACAATATAAATTTACCTTGAAATCCAAATGGAAAACTAGATTGATGGGGATTTTACTAAGCAAAAAATTGATTACAAAAGGGTGAGATACACACAAATTTAGTATATAAATTTTTACCGATAGAAAATTTGTAGATAGCCATGGCTCAAAAAAACTTCTTTTATAGTGAGATAAACTCAATGCCTTCATCAAAGAAACTACTTCCTTGAACTCTTATCTCCACTAGTGCCTTTCATTTCTTCTCTTTATTCCATTCAATACTCTTCTTCAACAAAACCTTCATTTTTAATGAACTACTTTGAAATACCAATCATCACAATAATTTATTTCAACAAAACCAACTACTTTGAAATACCAATCATCACAATAATTTATTTCAATTCAACAAAACCAACTACTTTGAAATACCAATCATCACAATAATTTATTTCAATTTCCAAAAGAGCATATTCTCAACTTTCCCAAAATAAAATAAAATAATATTAAGTGTTTATTAGAAAAAAAAAATTAAAAAAAAAAATCAAAACTTCTAAATTAGATATTTCATTTTGTACCTCAAACAATTAAATAATATTTAGTGTTCATTAAAAAAAATTGAGAACTTCTAAATTGGATATTTCATTTTGTGCCTTGAACATATTCTCAACTTTCCCAAAAACCAAAAAAAACTATTAAGTGTTTATTAGAAAATAAAAATAAAAAAAATCTGAACTTCTAAATTGGATAAAAAAAAAAAAAAAAAAAATCAAAACTTTCATTTTTTACAAAAGTGTTCATTAGAAAATAAAAATAAAAAAAATCTGAACTTCTAAATTGGATAAAAATTTAAAAAAAATCAAAACTTTCATGTTTTACAAAATAAATTATCGGTTGGTATAATAAGTACGTCGCGGAGATGAATGTCACTTCACATGGCACAGCCATGTTAAACGCATAATGCGGAGTCGATCAGTTAACGTCGCCTGATTGGTATAATAAGTACGTCGCGGAGATGAATGTCACTTCACATGGCACAGCCATGTTAAACGCATAATGCGGAGTCGATCAGTTAACGTCGCCTGACAGTGCATAATGCGGAGTCGATCAGTTAACATCGCCTGACAGATTCGAGCTCTCGCCGGGAAACCCCATTTACTTAGCAGGCACATGCCTTAACCACTCTGCCAAAGCGACAGAGACACATACGTAATTGAGCCCTGGTCAACTAAAACGTTACAACCACCACAGATCAGTTTCATCAGGTCAAATGTCAAAAACAGATGGGGTGAGAGAGGCTCGAACTCTCGACCTCAGGATTCCTCAACATTTAGCTATGAGACCTACGCGCTAACCAACTGCGCCACCACCCCACTTGTTTCGGGTTGTTCATTCATGTATCTTCATCATGAACTAAAACGTATCGTGCAATCACGAAGAAAGATCTGTAACAGGAAATTTATACCGTCAAAGAGTTATCCAAAAATCACACGTATTTGAGATGGCTCCTTGCAAGTTGCGACTTTGAAGTCCACATCGTGACAATCATCAATTATTCGGTCTAAATTCAATTTAAATTTCACTCTTCCACAACAATAAATAAATTTCACCCTTCCATTTGCCACTTGTCCCTATCAATTTTGAAATGCTAGGCCAAGAGACTAAGCTACTCTATAACACTAGTGTATGCCCGACGTTGGTGAAGAAACTTTCGAAAATGTATACAGTTGTTGATTCACCATGATGAAAAAAAAAAGTATTTTAATAAAATGGTAGATGGATATATTATGGAGAATGTGTATATCATATATATATATATAAATAATAGGTGTATATTTTTTATTATATATATATATATATATATATATATAAATAATTAGAGTTTGAGCTTATAGACCGGATTATTTATGCATAAAAGCCAAACAAAAAGGCTATAATCCCACAACTTTGAGTAAAATGATCTTAAATGAATTCAAATACATTTGAAGCTAGTTGTTTAGGCTTGGGAGAAGAGGGGAAAAGTCTCTACTTATAACATGAATACCTTGCCATTGATGACAATGTCTGCCACTTTTAAAGAAGTGTCTTTATTAATATAATTATCCACTAAGTAATTGTTATCCCTTAAAACATCATAAAATTTAACATATAAGAAGCGATTTAGCTTCTATTTTTCTTGCTCTATTAGCAATGTCAATAGTAAATGGTTTTCAAGACCATGTATGTTGTATAATATTCTTTGGGTCCTCTGTCACAATCAAATTCTAGATGTGAGAGTTGATAGTGATCTTCAAACCTTGCAAAAATAAATAGGCTTCAGCTTGATTTTTGGTTGATATGTTGAGACCCAAACCAATAACCTTCTATTGTTCCTTAAAAGTTAAAAAAATACCTCACACACAAACATAGAATT
This sequence comes from Pinus tabuliformis, assembly GCA_031772625.1. Taxonomy (NCBI): domain Eukaryota; kingdom Viridiplantae; phylum Streptophyta; class Pinopsida; order Pinales; family Pinaceae; genus Pinus; species Pinus tabuliformis. Next base: position 524,767,442 of record CM062810.1, on the reverse strand, counting down.
TTAATAAATGAATATGATATTTAAAGAGATTGTAAAATGAATAATCATATTTATTCTATCCCATGAGTGCAACTCAATTGGTGATCACTATGTTATGAAGTATTATGTAAACCATGAGAGTCAAGGTTCAAATCCCCATGGGTCAACAAAAAATAATTAATATTTATTATGTGCGCTCTTTTTCTTTTGAGTCATTTCATTTTCCTTTCTTTTGGCCTATGTTTTCTAGGTATTGTGGCTATACACAAGCCCTATCCACTATTCATGGCTTGAAAAACATCACCTTCTTTCGTATATGGTTGTGTAAGCCCTCCAGATAAGTAAGGAATACATTTGGTCTCTTTGGAGAGATACCTTGCATGATGGTCATCTTCTTGAATTCGTTGGTGTATTGATCTTGTACATTCTACCCCTGCCTCTTCCTAAAGTAGTGCCATCGAATCGATTGCTCATCTACATACACAATAGGGTAGAATTGGGAATTTATGAGGGTTTTAAATTACTCTTACACAGTTACCAAAGGATAATCCTCCAACCTAAGTATATATGTATGGATTTCCCACCAAGTTAAGGCATGCCATCTAACTTCAATCCAGAAAATGATATTTTCTATTCCTCATTGATGTAGTGAGCATTAAAATATACTTCTAATTGTTGCAATGAGTGATTCAATTTTAAGGCATATGTCTCACCTTGATATGAATTTATGTCAAACTTGAATTCCATCTCCAATAGGGACTATGAATGGGTAATGACACTTGAACTCAATTTCTCTTTCTTGGACTCCTTTTCTTGATCCTAATGATTCATCAATTTACCCTCTAATCTAAACTTTGAGTTGGAACCTCCAACTTCTCTGATTCTAAACTTGTTTGCTAGAGCCACCATAAGGAGGTCCATATTATAGTTGATATCCATGATCTATGCATCTAGCCTCAAGAATCTCTCCTTTGAGGGATTAAGGTTATTATGAAAAAAATCCTTAGCTATGGTTAGGGTTCTACAACTTTCTACTTACATCACTTCCTGGATCTCCTACAACTTCCCACGAGATTTCCTAAAGAAACCCACTTTGATACTAATATTATTCATAAACTATCATGAATATTCCACTGGACAATTCATTGCAACTGATCTAATTAAAATAAATTGAAATTTATGCTACGAAGGTTAAATTCCATTATATTCCATATTTGGTAGTTATTGATTTATTGTTTATGCATGTAATAGATAAAATGTTGAAATAGAGAATAAAAAATGTAATCACACACCAACATGAATGAACACAAGATATGCTTTGGGAAACCCTTATAGGAGAAAACCTAACTGGAAGGTGAGGCTACTCTACATTCTTTTTTTCCAAAATGGAAATAATGCAAGTACAAAGGAGAAGGAACTCTTTATGGAATCACCTGAGACCTATAGCTTGATAGGCTATTACAAAACTCTCAACCCCTCTATTATGCTCTCACACACCCACTCCCACTTTCTCTCCTCTACAATGGAAAAAAGATAAAATTGAATAGAATGAAACTCCTTTTCCTCCTAGTGGCCCAGTTATAATATAGTCTAATAGCCAACTAAGGATCAAGTTTGACTCCTTCAAATCTCAACTACATGTACAACTCTGATGCTTCTAGACTATTCTTCATAGTCCTCATGCGGATAACCCCTTTTGCATGAGTAACAAAGGCTAATGTGGCATCCTCTCAAATCATGGTGATCAATCATGATAGGTCAACTTATGGGAGGCATAAATTATGCATACCAACTTTGATTTACATGATTCTTACACTATTGGAAAGGTCTCCTAGTGTATAATGGCATCACAAGGTTCGAAATTTAAGGATAAAAAATTAACCCCCAACAAAAATAATTTAAGAACTCAAACTTGCCTCGAAAGGTTTTAGACCATGATTCTCTAAACTGGGTCCCACTAATAAAACTGCTCCTGCAAGGTAATTCCTCCATTTTTTTCACTCTAAAAGTATCGAGATAGATGAAAAATAATATAACAATCCAATATCGTTCATATTTAAATTGTCACCATAGTCATTGATATCTTATACATTCAACATGTAAAAATAATGAGCCTATAGGTTATGCTCCTATGTTTATCTTGGTAAACATCATCCATCATCTCTCATATTTGGATGGTGTCCATTAGTCTAAATTCTCTTTTTAACAAGGTCATATTGTGCACAATGATTTAGGAACTATAACCAAAATTGGTGAACCTATACATGCCTACTATTGCATGCTTACACTACTAGTTTTATTAAGTAAATGCAAAAATGCTTCTACACATTCCTTAAGATCTAATGGTTTAGATATTGAGTACAAGATTTCTCTCCAATTAACAAGATCAAAACCAAGTAATTTTATGCAACATGATCCATGTATCCCAAAATCAAATTTTACCACATCCTCATTTAAAATATACTACTACTATGTCCCCTAAGAGTGTAGGGATAAAATACATAGCTACATATATACATACTTATATGCATGCATGTATGCATTATATAGTTTGAGCTAAGGGGTTCAATAGATTGAGACATTTAAGAAATAGAAGGTTGTTCCCATCTTATGTACTCCTTGATTCCAAAATAGAACATGAACCGTCAAGAATTATATGATAGGGTATGAGGAATCCACAAAGTGAATGCCAATGCTTACACTTCTCCAACCCATCCTCAATAAAAATGCCATAACCCCTTAACCCAAAACTAAGCTTAGTTGAAGAATTCAATGTTTGAGTAAGAAGGATGGTAGGCCTTGATGAAATTTAAAGAGTAAAATAACTTTTTAATGCTAAGAACTATAAATTGGACCTCATACTAGTATTGTATAAGGAAGATATGTACGCTAATGAACATTTTGGAATTTTACTTTTAAATGTTCTTTGAAGATTGTATTACCCAGTCTTCCCATTAAATCTAGATTTCCACTGATGAAGCTTGTCACTAAGGCCAAGTGTCTAATTTTCTAATGATACCATTAACACCATTTCCCAATAGCCTAGTAATCTGAACCAGGGTACTACAAATAGATATTGTAAGTGCCATATCCAACAAGGAGAAACTATTTCAACAATCAATAAAAAGTAATTTGCAACTAATAAGCAACATTAAAATAGAATAATATACTTGTTTAAAAAAAAAATCCGTAAGTGAACAAGGGTGAACTCTTTTCCACCTAACCATACACTTGATTGTTCCTATTTCTTTCTATAACTGGGCACCCCTAGCCATACCATGATACTACTAGGTGAAACCCAAATTCTCAAGGAAATTAATGCATGTGAAAGCCAATCTCCTTTATAGGTAGTCAAATGGAAAAAACATTGCTACCCATTGATACCAATAATTCCATAATAGATTCCCTCTTACCTGAATTGTATCACTGTAGGGACTCCTTTCATTGCCTATGTATTACCTCATCACATTCCCCTCTAAGTGCTTTCTTACTCACCTTATTGGCATCAGATTCACAACCCCCTTCACCCAAGTAGGGTTTAGGATTCCTTACCCAATTTCAAAAATATAATTCAAGCTTTAAGATGACCAATTACGCAAAAGGTCCAAAACACCTTTGGCAACATTTTTCACTTTTTGTCTTTTAGAAGAAAAAAATTTAATATTGGTTTAGTTTAAATATTTGATATTAATTTATAAAGATTAAATAATTTATATTAATAAAAATAATTAATATTCATTCATAATTATTAAAAATCAATTTTAGGTTTTTAAAATCCCTCTGGCCGACCTGTGCTGTTCCTTTATTACTCATCTGTATTTATTTCTTCCTATGGCTCTTCTTTTATCATCTTCTATCATCTTTCTATTGCCCTGATGATGGATCCCATTTGGGATTCGAAACGTTGGTGTAAAAATTCCATTACTGTGGGTTCTCCGATCAAAAATTCAAAAAGCTCAAACCACAGATCTCTGAAATCCAACCAATAATTTTTTTTTTTTCTCGGTAAAAGCTAATTCTATTAAAAAAGTAAAAATATGTACAAAGAGGTTACATTTCGAGAGGAGGCCTCAGCTATAAAATCATGGATTTTGCAGTATGTCCCTTCAGTCAGAATTACATAGAGGTCCTGCAGACAAGATGTAGCATTCTTATGGATTTCTAGACCTTCATAAACAACCAGTAGCAAAAAATCTCCAATGTTGCCAAAATAAAATGACATAGTATACCAGTCATTAACTTTTAACTTCCTACCCAGGGCCTTAAGAGCAAAAAAACAAAAGATAAGAGCAGGATGGCCACCGGGCCAGAGATTACTATGCTGAACCGGCATGATTCGGGGACGGTGGCGCTTCCTCCCTTTCCGGACTGGGTGAAGCTATCCAGGTGACGAAGCCTTCTTCATCCAGCACTGGCTCGCCGTTGGGATGAGTGACCAGGTGCAGGATTCCAGAGCGTCTGTGAGAGGGACCACAAGGTGGAGCATTAACCTGAGCTGGGGCTGAAATCGGAATCTGATCCTGAACCAGGGCGCTTTCCTGAACTGGATTCAGAGGCCGAGGTTGTTCAGGAGCCGGAGGATCTTCTTGCTGACAGTCCACACGATAAACACGCCCGGAAAAATCCCCAAGCAGAATATCTTCATCTAGAGAAGGTTCATTATCAGAGGGAACAGAGCTGGAGGGGCTACCTTCCTCTTCTGCAATAGAGACGGTGAAATTGATAGTAATAATAGGCCTGTTAACCTCACTCTGAAAAGAAAAACTGGAAGTCTGAAACGAGCTATTTGGACGAGCCCTCTTAGAATCTAATGACAGAGAAGATGGCAGAATTGAAGAAATAGGATTGACAATCGGGGGTGCAGGATGAGCCCGACCTCCCCTATTACCATAATTGCTACCCCGCCGAGGAATTCCGCGCCTACGCATTTTGCAAGCGGGCACAACGAACTGATGAAGACAAATGGAGTACCAATGAACCAGAACAGAGGGAACTCTGTAATCCTCCCGACGTCTCCCGCTCCAAACACATATGACAATGCTCCAAGACAGGAATGTCTCCCGCTCCAAACACATATAACAATGCTCCAAGACCGGAACATTAATGCCATGACCCGGTTGCAGTACCCAGAACCCAAGCGCCATCATGGTTGCCATGCTTGGGATTAACTCTAACCAGTTTCGAGACAGCTCCAGCGTTAATGCGACTACCTTGAGCCTATAAATTCCATCAACCTCCTGTACTAAACAGTACTCCCTGATGCCAGCGCTGAATCCAGCTGTCGGGTCAGTGTGGTTTGTCATTGATACCTGGTGGAAGCACCCGCATCCGGGTGACAACCAATAAAATTTTAACAACAAACCAACTCACAATTTTTTCTCTTCCTACTCATGAGCACTCTTAGAATTCATAGAAACTATATTTCTACACCTCCCATGGGTTGTGTACACTGCTCGCACATACAAGAATGATCCTCTAAACCCCCATATGCATCCCCCTTCTTGCCCAAGAAGGTTCCTGATTTTCTTACTTGTCATATAGAAATTCATGGGTTAACATAGGAGATCGAGGTGGTTACTTGTTGTACCAATTGTTGATATTCTCTTCAATCCCAGTTCAAAGTATTGCAATGAAAACATCTATATGTTGATTATAACTATGTATGCGTAGGTTGTTATTCTGAGATGTCCAATGTTATGAGATCTAAAATATATATTTGTTGATCCATGTGTAATAAATAATTGTTGTATTGTATAATAGTTCGAAAGTGGGATATAGGATCATTGAGTATTTACTTCACCCATTCTAGCTTCCAACCAATAATATCTGTGTATATGAACATTCCTAGATTTTTTTTACTAAGGATCATTGTTTTTTGTTGATATTTTGTAGCATCAAGATGTATTCCCACATGCTAAAGAAGTCTCCAAGTCGGCTTAAGAAAATTAAAATAATTTTTTTTGGGCATCAAGTCAACTCAAGAGGACAAGACGACCTATCAAGGTGAATGGATTTGTCCCTTGGGATAATTCACCCCCATTCGACTAGAACATGTAAACGATGTGCTACATTTTTAGTCATCAATCATCAATATCTTCTCTCTTCTAGAGCAGTCACACATGTGATAGAAAGTGGCCAAGTTGACTAGAGTTTTACCAAGTAATATGTTTGAACATTTCCCATAGTTTACCTTGATAAAAATTGACTAAAGTATGGAATTGACCGTAGGGTCCACATGGACAAAGTTTTATCACAAGTTGGTTGTTTGACTAACATTGACTTCTATGCATTTTGGCTAGTTTGACCATTGTTGTCTTGCGACAAAGAGACCAAGCTTGATTGGTATTTTGACTTGGATTTTCGCACATATTTCTAGACAAATTGGATTTGTAAACCTTGCTAAAGAATAATTTCTCCTAGAACAAAAGTTGTTGGGTTTTATCTCAAGTTTGGGTTTCCTAGGTAATATTGTTGTCTCTATTGTGCATAGATTCCTTTTTATGGTCTTTACTATTTTTTTTGCGTTTATTATTGAAATTTTCTGAAGTGTGATTTCTAAATGATATCAGTGACATAAGTATGTTGTATGGAAATAATTAAGAAGTAGTTATCTAGTAGAAAATTGTATTCTATTGTGCTCTTGTAGAAAAATCAACATGGTTTCAGATCCCTATTAAAAAAGCAGCCATGGAAGTTATTCAAGAATTAGAGGGATGATATGTTGTTGAATGTTAGTTTTGTTGTGCTAATTTCAACTTCAGATTTATAAACAAATGCTTTCCAATTGCTTCATGTGCATGGTTCTCTTATGGTGTCTGTGACTGGAAACATGTAAATTTTATCAAGTTTTATGTGAAATACATGAGCAAAATAACATGAAAAACAAGTGTTGAACAACAGTAATGAAAAGTACAACAAAACATCAACATGAACACTTAACACAATGTTTTGATGAAGGAGTTCACTCCTCCTAGGCTACATCTCCTTGGTCTAGCTTCCATGGCTTGGGCCTCTTTATTAGCTCAATATGGAAAAAAAATGTTGTTTACAAACCTCTACTACTCGTGAAACCTACGTCAATGTGTTCATAATGCTCAAATTAGATAGGAATACCTTTTCTTGAGCTCCATTTGGTCGAATTTTTCTCTAGTTATGACCAAAACTATTTTCTCCTAGTAAACCTCCACTAAAATTGGAGGAACTCCGGTTAGTCCCACTAATTTTGGAGTTGGTGCTGAATTTGGTGGGTCCGCCAAAAGTTACGCCAAATAAAACTCGATTTTAATTATGGGTATGCACGTTTAACTCAGAGTTAATCCAGATTAACTAGCGCTAATCATGTGGTTAGTTAACTATCAGTTTGCGGTTTTCTGTGAGTAGTCACATGTGGCATTAATTGTGAGCGGTATGGTTGAGTAGATGCCAGATGGGGGTCCACTAGCCATTACCGCCATATGTTTTGGGTGGTGTTCACATGTATGGCATTGAATGTCGCGGGTTCGTGGTTATGTTGGCGTCGGATGTGTGGTAACTGTAACTGTTACATTCAAAGTGTTCACATGGGAGGGTTGGCTCATGGGCTAGCCCTCCTAACCCCCAACTGTAACTGCATTAAGCTTTAAATATGCGCAGAACCCATAATGGTTAAGTAACACAGTCATGGTATAGCGGTAAGGCATGTAGGTTATATAGTGCAGGTTCTAGGTTCGACCCCCTCGGCTTGCCATAAAATTTTATCACCGCCCATAACTGATCCTTTGGGGAGGGACACGTGGCATCCTCCGGGTTTGCCACTTGTCCCCTCCTCATTGGACCATTCAAACCAATAAAAACTTGCCACATCGCCACACATATAAACGAATAAAAACATGCCACTTGGCGAATCCAGATAGGCCATTTACCAACTTGTTGACCCTGCCCGGTGACCTACCATGTCATTAGTACGGACTCCTGACTGTGCAATGACTGTACAATTTTTTTTTTAATTCCACTGTTTGGCAAAGTGGAAAAAATGCGATATATTCCTCATACGAACTCAATTTTCAGTGAAACATGTTGCGTTGGGATCATCTCACTGAGACAGATGCATTTGTTTAGGTTTCGAGCCATTCTGAGAATTTTGATTTTTGAGCTAAATACTGAGCGCTTGATCATTCCTCCCCACTAGAAGCCTTTTGGACCCCAAAAGATAGTATCAATTGTTTAATAGGTGAGGGTACAAATCCCTCACCTTATCGATCTACAACCATTTGGATTTAGAAGGCTTTTGTCCCTTGAGTCCCACTCTAAGGTATTCGACATTCCCTCTCTTTGAAGTTTGGGTTCTTCTGTCAAGTATGAGATCCTTTTGAAGTTCATCAAGATATTTTGGCAAGAAATCATCTATTTATGGAAACTAAACATGCTGTCCTTGATCATCAATCAAAGGAGGCTCAAACAATCTCAAATGCTCAACATTAACAACAAAGTATATTTGTATATAAGGAGGAAAATCTAGCTTAAATGCATTGTTACCAATCTTTTCCAGAATTTTAAAAGGACCATAAGGGATTGGCTTAATATTTTCACCTTTCCCTTGAAGTCTGTCTTTGCTAATATATAACCAAACTTCGTCTCCAACTTGAAATTTGTGATCGACACAGTGTTTGTAATGCCTTGCCTTGTAGCTTCTTTGACTTCTTTCAATCTATTCCTGCACTGTATGATGTACCAACTAAATTTTCTCTATAAACTTCCTTGCCTTATCGATGTCGCTATGACCATCAAGGGCGACATCTTTCTCAAAGATAAAGTCTAATGGCGATCTTGGAAAGTACCCAAAACATGCCTCAATTGGCGATATGTTTGTGTAAGAATGTTTTCCCTTGTTGTATGCATGTTGTATGTAATGCAACTGTTCATCCCACAACTTAGGATGTTTGTTGAAATATCATCTAAGAAGATGAATGACTGGCCTGTTGACCACCTTGGTTTTTCCATCTATTTGTGGATGAAAGGTCGTACTCTTCTTCAACTTAATGTCCATCATGTCCCACAAATTTGACCAAAAATTCCCAACAAATCGAGAATCTCGATCACTTACAATGGAAGTAGGAAGACCAAAATGAACCCAAATGTTTTGAAAGAAAATATGAGTTTTTGTTCAACTATAATTTTCTTTTTACATTGTGTTAGAATACACATCTTACTGAACCTGTCTACAACTACATATAAGTAATCATTACCTTTCCTTAACAATGGAAGACCTCCTACAAAATCCATTGAGATACTCTCCCGTGGACGTGAAGGTACCAGAAGTAGAGTGTACAATCCTAGTTTCCTATTTCTAGGCTTACTTATTGCAGATAAAGAACATCCTCTAATGAAACAAGATGCATTGTCAAACATGCGTGGCCAATAACAATACCTTTGGAGATTCGCTATTGTCTTGCCTACACCAAAGTGTCCAACAATCAATGAAGTGTGCGCCTCCCTTATGATACTGTTTCTTTCTCCCTATGGAATACATAACTTGCCCAAGTGATACAACAAACTGTTATGTACATGGTAATCTAACTCTTCAATTTGGTTTCCTTGACTCAAGCTTGCATACACATCTCAAAAGTCATTATCATATGCATATTTCTCAATGTAACTTTCATGCAAAATAGAATTATGCTTGAATATAACAAATGAATTTACAATAGGCCTAGAAATCATATCGATGACCTTATTGTATATTCCCTTTTTGTACTTGATAACCAAATGAAACTATTGAAGAAAACCCATCCATCTGAAATGTCATGATTGCTGCAACTTTGACTATGATTGTAAGTACTGCAATGGTTGATGGTCAATATGGATAATGGTCTCCTTCCCCATCAAGTAGTGTTTCCATTTTTTGACACTTTGTACCAATGCGTAAAGTTATTTGTCATAAGTGGGATAGTTAGTCACAACTCCATTAAAAATTTCAAAATGAAATGAAATGGGCTTACCATGCTGCATAAGAACTGCTTCCATGGTGTAATCACTAACATCAGTTTGAATCTCAAATGGTTTTCTAAGATCTGGAAGAGCCAATACTAGTGTTGAACTGATCTTTTGCTTTAAAGCATCAAATGCTTTCTGTTGTACATCTCCCCAATGGAATACTTTCTTGACACTAGTCAATGCATGTAGTGGTGTTGCAATGGAAGAAAAATTAGCAATAAATTTCCTCCAATATTGTGTTGCCCCTAAAAATCTTCTTACCTATGTAAATTTATCGAGCTTGGGCCAATTCACAATGACCTCAACCTTAGAAGGGTTTATCTTCAGCTCACCTCCTCCAACAATGTGTCCCAAATACACTAAAGAAGTCTTTCCAAATTCACACTTCGACATCTTTAAAAACAAATGTTCTTTTCTCAAGACATCAAGTACTTTGTTTACATGCATGACATGTTCATCTCTGGATTTTCTGAATATGAGAATATCATCTAAGTAAACAATGACAAAGTCATCTAGAAATGGTCTCAATACATCATTCATAACTCTCATGAAAGTAGCTGGAGCATTTGTAAGACCAAAAGGCATAACAAGCCACTCAAACAATCCTTGTTTAGTTTTAAATGTGGTTTTCCAAATGTCCTCTTTAGCTATTCTAACTTGATGATAACCACTTCATAAGTATAACTTAGTGAAATACTTTGCATACCTCAATTGATCAAGCAAATCATCAATTCTTGGGAGTGGATAATGATTCTTTACCATGATTTTGTTTAGTGTGGAAATCCACACACATGCGCCAAGTCCCGTCCTTCTTTGGAACCAAGACAATGGGCAAATCACATGGCGAAGTAGATGGGAATATTATACCTTTGTTCAGAAATTCTTGAATTTTCTTCTTGATTTCCATACTCTCCATAATTGAGATGCGATACATGCCAATGTTTGGAAGTGGAACATCCTGCTGCAGCTGTATCTCATGCTGAATTTCCCCTCTTGGGAGGTAACCCCTTTGGTTCCTGAAACATCTCACCATGCTTGCTTACCACATCAAACAAATCAAATTTCAATTTGTCATCACAACCTTCAAAAGATTCATAATCAATATCATTCTTTTTCTTGATCATGAGAAGCACAAAATTTTTTCTTGCACTTACTAGTCTATTCATTTGCCCTGCATTAACCAAAGAAATGTTCAACTTTTTGTGATGGGCTCTCATAATGTACTCCATCCCATTCTTGAGCAATGAGTATTTGTTTTCATGGCGATAAAATATTGCTTTCCTATCATACAAATAAGGACTTTAAAAAATGATTCCTGATATGCCAAGTGGAACTACATCTAACTCAACTTCATCAATGAACTTTTGAGTAATGGTGAAGTAACCTACAAATTTGCATTATTGACTATCCAACCCAATGGATATGGCTTATGATGAGGTACAATTTCAAGGTTAAGATTTTTTACCAAGTCTTCTGAAATTAAGTTTGATTGTGACCCACTATCAAATAATGCATCAATCTTTGTATGGTTTGAAATTACCCTTACATGGAACAATTCTATTCCTGATTATTCATTTGGAGTGTTGTTGTCATTATTTGAAGAACTTGTGCTTGCAACAACTTCTTTTCCTTTTGTAACCATGGATGAAATCTTGGTCTCATCACCAGAATCTGATCCAAATTCATGTTGTGTGGTAGCGGTCGTCTTTTGTTTTCCCTTATTGTTTGGTTTCTTAGGCCTTAGTTCGAGATGTAATTTCCAACAATGGGTTTCATCATGCCTAGATTTGGAACAATGTTGGCATATAGTTTTCTCCCCTTCTTTCTTCACACTTGCATTCTTCTTTCCCTTCCATTTTCCTCCCTTCTCTTTCTCCTTACCCTTGAATGGCTTCTTCTTACTACTCTCTTCCTAAATGTTCTTTCCTCTTGCTTCAAGGTGCATGGCTTGCATACATACCTCATCCAAATTTCTTGGATTGAACATAATGATAATGTGTTTTAAGTAGGAATGTAAACCCCCAATATATTTCAACAGTGTATCTTGGGAATTCAAGTTTACTCCTAACAACAAATCCCTCTTTCTAAACTCCTGGGTATAGTCTTGGACTGTTTGGCCTTTAAGTTGCCTAAAATTATGCCAACTCATAATGGCTTTTTGCATATAGGCTAAAGGATAAAACTGTCTTTTAATTTCAGAAACAAATTCAACCCAAGAAATGGATATCTTACCATGAATTCCCATTTCCTCTTGAGTATTTTCTTCCCACTAGACTAGGGCTGCTCCTTCTAGCCTCAATGAAGCCAATTGGATCTTTATGTTATCTTCTTGAAGGTTATGAATTCTGCAGTAAACCTCCAATTGTCGAATCTAATTGTCTAACTTTTCTGCATTCACCTCACCATTGTACATGGGAAGTTAAAACTTAATGTCCAATTTGAGTAAGGGAGTTTTTTCCTTTGGGGTTTTTGAATGAGTATGAACAATTTTTTTGGTGGAAGTGGAAGATGTTGTTTTTTGAGATGTTGAGGATGATGAAGATGATGAGGATGGTGGAGATGGAGGAGGCTTTCCTCCATTACCTTTTGAATCCTTCTTATCATCTTTTTTAATCTCCTGAGCTTCCCTCTCCATGTGGAGGCTTAGAACTCTCTCCAGCCATTCTAGTGTTCCTCTCTTCATAGAGGACTCTAACAATGTTAGTCAAGTCATAGAAATCTTTCTTGAATTCTTCCTCTTCTGAAAGACCTTCAGTCTCTCTTGCTCTAGACATGATGGATTTGGATTCAAGCTCAACTTCTAGTACTTCTTGTACCTCCTCAATCTCAATTGAAGGTAAAACTTGAGGTGCTTCAAGTGCAGCTAGAATTGGAACTTTGGGTGGAGATTTTGGCCTTCTAGCTCTCCTTCTACTGGGCACTACCTCATAAGTAGAAACCAACAATTTCCCTTCTCCTCTCTACAACTTTAACCTTGTAAGCATCACAATTTTGCAACCATTAAAACCCTACTTGCACAAACTCAAGAAATCAAGCAAATAACCTTTTCTCTGATACCAACTTGATTTGTTGTTGAATGTTAGTTTTGCTGTGCTAATTTCAACTTCATATTTATAAACAAATGCTTGTAAATTTCTTCATGTGCATGGTTCTCTTATGGTGTTTGTGATTGGAAACAGGTAAATTTTATCAAGTTTTATGTGAAATACATGAGAAAAATAGCATGAAAAACAAGTGCTGAACAACAAAAATGAAAAGTACATCAAACCATCAACATGAACACTTAACACGGTGTTTTGATGAAGGATTTCACCCCTCCTGGGCTACATCTCCTTGGTCCAGCTTCCATGGCTTGGGCCTCTGTATTAGCTCAATATGGAAAAAATGTTGTTTACAAAGCTCTACTGCTCCTGAAACCTACTTCAATGTGTTCATAATGCTCAAATTAGCTAGGAACACCTTTTCCTAAGCTCCATTTGGTCGAATTTTTCTCCAGTTATGACCAAAACTGTTTTCTCCTAGTAAAATTCCACTAAAACTGGAGGAACTCCATTTAGTCCTGCTAAATTTGGATTTGGTGCCAAATTTGGTGGGTCCACCAAAAGTGCCGCCAAATTAAACTCAAGTTTAATTATGGGTAAGCGTGTTTAACTTAGAGTTAATCTGGATTAACTGGCGCTAATCACGTGGTTAGTTAACTATCAATTTGCGGTTTTCCGTGAGTAGTCACATGTGTCATTAACTTTGAGTGGTATGGTTGCATAGCCACCGGATGGGATCTGCTAGCCATTACCGTCGAAGGTTTTGGGTGGTGTTCACATGTATGGCATTAAATGTCACAAGTTTGTGGTTATGTTGGCGTCGGATGTGTGGTAACCGTAACCATTACAATCAGAGTGTTCACATGGGAGGGCTAGCCCTCCCAACTCCCAACTATAACCGCATTAAACTTTAAATATGCGTGGAACCCATAATGGTTAAGTAACACAGTCTTGGTATAGCAGTAAGGCATGTAGGTTATATAGCGCATGTCCTGGGTTTCGACCCCCCGACCTACCATAAAATTTTATCATTGCCCATAACCGGTCCTTTGGGGAGGGACACGTGGCGACTTTTGGGCTTGCCACTTTCCCCCTCCTCATTGGACCATTCAAACCAATAAAAACTTGCCACGTCACCGCACCTGTAAACCAATAGAAACATGCCACTTGGTGAATCCAGATAGGCCATTGACCAACCTATTAAGCCTGCACAGTAACCTACCACGTCAATATTACGAACTACTGACTGTGCAATCACTGTACATTTTTTTTTCAAAAATTCGATTGTTTGGCAAAGCAGATAGAAAGCAATATCTTCCTCATACGAACTCGTTTTCAGTGAAACAAGTTGCATTTGGATTGTTTTGCCGAGACAGACACGATTATTCATGTTTCGAGCCATTATGAGAACTTTTATTTTTGAGCTAGATACTAAGCACCTGATCAAGGGAGCTAAGGAGAAATAAGAAGAATGAAGCCAAGTTTAAGGAAGATTTAGTACCTCTAAAGCCTGAGGCATAGGTTAAATTATTTTCCTAAGGAAGCAACTTGACTAAGCTTAATTCAAAGCAGGCTCTTTCCTTTTCCAAAACGTGTGACAATGGATTAATTTCCCATGTGAGTTTCCACACTCCTCTTACTCATCATATTTAATATTGGCCCATGCTAAAATATCATGAAGATGTCCTTAATTCTATGATGATATTTTAATATAAAGCATCCCTTTTTCCCTCAATAAGCATATGAAAACAACTCCTTTCCAATGCAAAATTCCCCCTCCTTCTGATGAATCAAAGCTTTCCTTAAAGGCTCCAATCACTTCTCTCAAATTTCCCATGGATTGATTATTCCGGCTTCCTTAATCCTATTGTTCTCTTGTATCAGTGTGACAGGTCCCAATTTCAATCACAATTTCTCATTTAATCAAGGTGATTGTTTTTTTTAGCATTATTGAGCCCTCGATTGTTATCAATCAAGATTGAGTCCAAATGTTAATTATGGCGAATTCCATCACAATATTTGTAGAGTGGCATGTAACTGTCATGTTACCAACATCTGATCTCCTTATGCTAAGAATCTATATGAATGATACATACATTCCATGTTGCATGTAACCAATATTGTGATACAATTAAAACTCTGTCAGAAATACCACCAACATGACGATCGATCAAACCTTGTTAAGTTTAAATATTCCAATGTTGTGTTCTACCTCCTATCTTCTAGTGAATCCACAATCACTGACATAGAACTATGAAGGTTCTGTTAATAGCCTTTCACATAACTTAGACCCCTGAATTCATTGTAAGAAACATAAAAAAAAGTAACTCAAATACAGAGGACTGCTTTATAATTATAATGAAAATCTAATCTCACAGATAATCATACACACTTCTCTCCCTACTCTGTGCAAGTGTCTCTTATTTAGTAATATGTGGTCACAATTGATTACAATCAACTATTCGTCCATATCCACAAAAGTAGGATCTAATTGATAAAAATAGAAAATAATCCTAATGAACTAATACAATTCTAGCATACAATAGGTAGCTCCCAACCTCCAGATAATTCCAAGCTACATTTGGCCAATAAGTTGTTTATTAAAAGATACCTCACCATTCATAGAGCTACATTGTTGTTTGCTTTGATAATTGCATTTCTTCATTAACACATTAAGTTCACCCCCTAACATTATAACAATATTCATATTTACATCATTATTCATCAGTATATGCAACTATGTAGAAATAACAATATCATCATCTTCAATGCAGCGGTACATAAAGGAACTATAGAAGAAATGCGTGCACACATAGAGACACTAGCATTGGTCGGAGACTAGGGAAAAACTCACTACGGGGAAAATCCTTGCAAATTCTTCTTCTTCTTAGATCGCCATCAAATGATTCAAAAAAAGAGAGTATAATGATTCACATATTCATATATGCAACAAAATAACTATAACATCCATGACATGACCCTGGACATGCTTATACTTGAAAGCCATGATCCTAAGGACTGTAATGTTGTGTCACTGACTGTAGTCAACCATTGAATGCTGCTATCATTGAGCAGAAAATTCGGAGCACTGATAACTCATATTTTGGTTTCGGATGCTCCTTGAGACACTCTATGTGAGCATTTGAGACTGAACTAGTGCTCCCAGGTGAACTACATGTGAGCGTCTGGGACCAAACTCGACTGCAGAAACCCTAGCCTCCCGGACGCTCCCTTAGACATTGTGTGTGAGGTCTGAGACTTCCCAGACACTCCCTTGACCATACTGCACAAGTATCTAGGGACAAAAATCCTTAGTTATGAGTGTGCATCTGAGACTTAGAAACCATAGACACATGCAAGCTTCATCCCTATAGTTTCAAACCCTTTGCACGAGATTTCCTCCACTAGACCTATGCGAACCAAACAATAGAAGAGAGAAGAAAGTGCTTGATGATTGTGTCCAAATGAGCTTGAAGTCTCTTTTATATATAGGCTTCCATGAGGTTCCACTTGATGTTGAGGTCTACTTTTCCAATTGTACTTGTGATTAGGGTTGACCTAATCCAATATACATGAGGAGATAAATAAATTCAAAAAAAAAATTCTTATTGTCCAAATAAGATGATCATTAGGTTGATTTTGGTCCTCTTGAACAAGGAATTCAATGCAATTATTATCTCCATCATGTAAGCTATCCAAAGTTGAATTTTACCGCAGTTTCATAATTTTAACAGTCCCTCTCAAATAGGGAGAATTCCACCTTCCAATATTTTTCCATCGAACAATATGCCATCCTGGTATCTTAAGTGTCATCACGTATCATCACTAATCATCTTTGTCGTGTAGTTGTCTTACCGTGATCATCATAAAAAATCATCAATTTACATCTCAATCCATCCCTTTCTTATCTCTTGATTTTCCTTGTTCATATGTTGAATATTCTCAAATCTGGAAGAAGAATCGGAGGGGATCTTAAGTTACCACCCTCTATTCATTGAGATACTACCTTTATCTCTGCTAGTGGGCTACTACTTGAAATATTTATTAGCGAGGTACTACCCAAAATATTAGTTAGCGGGCTAATACTCAAAATTTCTGGAATATCAGTCAGCAGATTACAACCCATAAATATGTCATCAGGCTACTACACAGAAATATGTCATCAGGCTACTACCTGGAAATATTTCGATGATGCTACTACCCGAAAATATTTCGATGGGCTACTACCCAAAAATATGTCAATAGGTTACTACCTGGAAATATGTCATCATGTATTATCATTGGAGAGCATATCATAAGGGAGCAAATCTTAACATGGAACCATATCGAGGATCTACTACTCAAACTGGAATCTCATGAGGGAGCTACAACCCAACCCATATCGAACAGTAGGTAATATAGGGGAGTTACTACTCAACCCATCCTATCGTCTACTGATCTTCCCATTGATGACCCTTAATAGTCAGGTGGTAGAACACCTACATCATAATCCTAGCTTGAGTGAGATACCTGACTTACCAGAGGTAAGTATCTCACGCCCCCAAGCCTCCTCACCCATTGCCCAGATGGAGAGGGTGATTTGAACTTAAATAGGAATGCTACAACTTACAAATATAATCATAAACATAGAGATGCAACAGAAAAACACTTCATTTCATTGATAGAAAAACATTGAACTATGCTTACAAACATAATGGAAATAAGATAGCTCGAGCGATGGTAGCTTATCTCTGAGAAGAGATGTGGTGGCTACATGCCTCTGAACTGTGTTACAATGAGGCTCAAAGGCCTATTTATTATTGAGAAATAATGGAAAACCTTAATCATCCAAAAACCTAACCCTAGGAGATGAAGCGCCAAAACTGTGGGCCTCGTTCAGGTAAATTGGTACATGAACTTCCCAGAGTCATAACTTTAGCATATGATCCCCGTTTCACTATCATAAAACCTCATTTTGAATATCTCAAAGAGAAGGCCAAAAAATAATAGGCAAGCTCATTGGGATGATTTTGGTCTCTCTATTTTCCCTAAAAACATCGTTTATGGCCTCAAAACGGCTTTGGAAAAACAAGACCCGAAAAACTTCCAAAAATAGTAAACTATGCTACAATTAAGGAAACCAAAAAAACTAAAAGAGAGAATGTTGAGGGTCCAAGTGGAATAGATGGGTGGCCACCAATATCCACCTAGATCATCCCCCCCCCTGAGGAAACAATGGTCCCCATTGCGTGTAGAGCCTCCATGAGGTGAGGAAATTTCTATTGAACCTGGTCCCTGGTGAGATGTTCTGAAATCTATGATGTGTTCAGTAATGGTGGGAAGCGTGGTTGAGGGCGATCCACATTGAACACTCAGTGCAAGCTAAGGAATTGAGGAATGTTGTGCTCCAAAGCATTGTCTCTCACAACCTTGGTAATGGTGTAAGGAGCATATCAACGTGGTCTGAGTTTCTGATGGTCTATTGTAAGGCATTCTTTCTGCAAATGTAACTAGACTTTGTCGCCCACCTAAAACTTGTGTGGAACTCGATGTTGATCATTTCGCTGCTTGTACTTGGAATTTTCCACAATGGAGCGACGATATATCAGCCCGTTGGGTAGAGTTGCTCTGGGATTCAGATTGAATGAATGCTTGACTTGACAGTAAAACGTTACCCTTGTGATGAGGAGAATATGTCCCTATATTCTTTCATGATCATATCCACCTCCTTCTGCTGTGTGGAGCAACCCTTCCCGAGGGCCATGGATGTGGCTGCAATCTTCCCCTTACTTTGAGAGCGAACCAAAAATAAAATAAATTTCCTAGTCTGGGAGATGATCTTACTGCATTTCTTGGCAAAGATCAAAGAGGTGGCGGTAGATGGGGCTATATCTGGTATCGTGTATAATGTATCGCCCAAAAAAATAATCACAGAGCGAGGTCTAGACTCATATACAACATGTCGCTTCCAAAAGTATGGTTGTCCTAACAATACATTAGAAACTTCAAGAGGAGCAACGTCACACAATACCTCATCCATGAAGGGCTTGATGTTGTAGGGAAGGCAACACTGCTAGATGACGTGAAGATCTCGTCTTTGGTGAAGCCACCCGATGGTGTACGATTTTGGATGTGATGTAGTCTTTAGGCGCAACAACTTCATGACCTCTGCTGAAATGAGGTTCTTTTGGATCCCGCTATCAACAATGAACTATAGTGGAGAACGCTTCACGCACATCTGTGAGTGGAAGAGGTGTTCCCCTCTAGATCTTCGGGCTCAATTTTCTGGATCATTGTGGTGGCCATAGTGGCACTGGGCTCTATATCAATGATCTTCTTCCCTTTGTCAGTTCCCTTATCGGGTTCTGATTTAGAGTCAGAACTTGCGTCTAATTTAGAAGCTTTCAGCTTGGCCACCAGTGACTGCTTGGCCTGACACTCACTAGTGTTGTGAGTGAGGCTCTTATGGAACTCACACCACTTTCTTGTGTCCTTTTTTGACTTCATGGTGGTGCTCTTTTCTTGCAGCTTCAACGAGTTATCTTCGGTTACCCCGCCTTGGCTTTATCCTTTGTTCTTCGTATTCGTAGATCCAAAGTCTCGCTTCTTTTGTTTAAACTTCTGCTCGATCTTGACAGTGTATCGATACATTGTGCCAAGCGAGGAGATGCCTAGGAACTCCATCTCGTCCTGGATGTACCTATGTAGGCAGCCACAGCTTTTTAGTAACAAATGCCGCTCTGAATCTGTGATACCCAATTTTGTGTGAAGGGTATGAAAAATATTGGTAAACCTTGGCATGTCTTGGTCCCTTCCCTACCGCAACATGGTCCACTTTATGCATTTACCCTCATAGCTTCCAACATGGTAGTAATGCTCCTTTATGGCATCCTGGAATGAATTCCAAGTGCGTGTGGCTAAAAACAGTGAGACCATACTTTCATCCTTTTGCTCGCAGTAGGTTTCCCACCAGTGCTTGATGTGGGGGGTGACTTTGAGAAGTGAAAACATGATCTTTTCCTCGTTGGAAAAATCATGAATAGAAAAATATCCTTCCAGCAGATTTAACCATTTATCTACAACATCCACATATCTGACCCTCAAATATGGGATTGTCAAAGTTAACTTGTACCTTAAAGGGTGTGGTGATTCCAGAGTAGTTGTTGGAAGTAGATGCGTCACCCCTAGGTAGCCGCTGAAGGATATGGGAAACGTTGTCCATCATTGCATTCCTTTGTCGCTCGAGGGCTTCTTTGAGCAAGATTTTGATAGGATCTCTTGCCCCCTCATCTTTCTTTTCATCCGCCATGGGAGGTCGTCGGGATTTGTGAGGCTGATCTTGCAAAGGTTCAACCAGATGGAGCCCTAACTCCTTATATCCCGACCTCATTCAGGACATGCAAAGAAAAAAAGAGAAAGAGCAGACTGCTCTGATACCATTGATCCGAATTTAAACAAGAACACTACAACTTACAGATATAATCATAAACACAGAGATGCAACAGAAAAATGCTTCATTTCATTAATAGAAAAATACTGAACTATGCTTACAAACATAATGGAAATAAGATAGCTCGGACACTGGTAGCTTATCTCTAAGAAGAGATGTGGTGGCTACATGCATTTGAACTATTTTACAATGAGGCTCAAAGGCCTATTTATTATTGAGAAACAATGGAAAACCCTAAACATCCAAAAACCTAACCCTAGGAGATGAAGTGCCAAAACTATGGGCTCCATTCGGGTAAATTGGTACATGAACTTCTTGGGCTTGTAACTTTGGCATATGATTTCTGTTTGGCTATCATAATACCTCATTTCAAAGATCTCAAAGATAAGGCTAAAAAAATAGGTAGGCCAGTTTGGGACATTTTCAGTCTCTTTGGTTTCCCTAAAAACATCGTTTAGGGCCTCAAAACGGCTTCGAAAGTTCACGACCCGAAAAACTACCAAAAATAGTAAATTGTGCTACGATTAAGGAAACTGAAAAATTGAAAGAGACAATGTTGAGAGTCCAAGTGGAATAGGTGGGTTGCCACCAATATCCACCTGGATCAGAGGGATAATCCCAACAAGCCCAACTTGTGGGTATGATGCCAACTGGGGTATACTCTGCAAAGACCAAGATAGGGTAAGCTACTACTTCAAACCTATGAGTAATAGATAATTGTGATACCCTATTGTTCATAGTTCCCACAACCCTAGGATCCCTCCATCTCAATTCCAAACCATAGGAGCTCAGACAAGGGAGGAAGAGCTTGGCTTAGTGTCCTCGATCAGTGATGCTCTCATCATATTCATATCATCTTACTCGTATCAGGTAATCATCATGTATCAATAGCATATTTCTTTTTTTCATAAAAGACATCAAATCAAATATCATGTTAGAACATAAATTATCATATAAATCACAAAAGGATACCATAATCATCCTCCCTCTCAAGGAGGTGTCAAGAAAAGCCAAGGCTTGTCTCGTACAACCGTACTGTCTCGATATATGAAAGTATCTCAGTCCCAACCATATATATGGGATTCCCTACCTCTCTATGTCGTCACAATGTATCCATGTCATATTCAAAACTTTCTCAAACATCTCTTTTAATTCTTCTTCATCCTGCTTCATAGCTAGCCATGCTAGCAATATCGTAATCAACCTCAATCATGCTATAGACATCTCATCATGGCATATCTCATACTAAGGAAACACTCATATGTGCTGATCTCATCAATACTGATCCCAATCAACATCAACATATCCATACAATCATATATCATAGGAAGAATATCTTAGACCAACAATAGATCATCTCATGCAAATATCTCAAAGGATGCTTGGTGACAACTTAATGTGTATGAATTATCTCAATCATGAATCGACTCAGGTTCTATGCATATCATGTATATACACAGACGGATGTTCAAAATGTTTCAATCAATTTTTGATTGCCAATTTAATCAGAGTTTCCAAGGATTTGTATTTCCTCTTTCCAATACTTCTTCAATAGTTTCGCAATATAGATTATCTTTTCCCAATTTCAGAAATCGATTCATCATGCCATGATTTCTTATTTCGAGCTTCGGAAGCCATCTCCCTCTTACTTAGATCATCAAAGGATGATTACCTGTCAGGAGTATATCATCAATGTGTAAAACCAAAACTAAAATCAAAGCCATACCTTGGAACACATCATCCTGATTTCACCAGATAATAGTCAATGCAGACACATTTGGATTGGGAAGCTTGCTTCATGTAATGCTCTATGCAAACATAATACTTTACCAATACAACTTGCTCAAATTTTCATAAATCAATATAGTACCATAAACTAAGTCAACTCATTAAATTCATCATTATCAAAATATCAATTCTTTAGTCCAGGCGACAGGTAGGGCTCATATCAAGTCTTGACATCATTTATTATTATGCCAACAAGTTGTCATCTATCATGCAATATCAATAAATTTATTCTCATAGTCATAATTAGAGTCATTTTGTCACAATATAAGTCATCAGAAGTGACTATGATCATGTATCATTCTCATCAAGGTAAATCATCGGTAGTCAAATCAAATCTTTAGACATTAGGTCAAATCTAGATTTGCTATCGCACAAAGATCTATAGTCTAAAAACATATCTCAATATCAAGTTAGAGTTATAAATCATTGATCCAAATGGATGTTGGTGGCCACCCACCTATCCCACTTGGACCCCCATAGCTGTCTCGTTCATTTTTTCAGTTTCCTTATTTGTAGTACAATTTACTATTTTTGGCAGTTTTTCGAGTCCTCAACTTCCAGAGCTGTTTTGAGGACCTAAACGACGTTTTTTTTTTGAAAAACCAGGATCAAGATGGTTCATTGGTCAATGTTTCTCACTCAAATGTTGTAGTCCTTAGATAGATATTTCTAACAAGGTATTGTGTGCGTCAAACAGAGATCATATGCCACAGTTACAACCCCGGGAAGTTGATGTACCAATTTACCCAAACGGGGCCCGTAGTTTGGCGCTTCATCTCCTAGGGTTAGTTTTTTGGATGTTTAGGGAATTCCATTGTTTCTAAACAATAAATATGCCTTTGAGCCTCATTGTAACATAGTTCAGAAGCATGTAGCTGCCACATCTCTTCTTAGAGATAAGCTACCATCGCCCTAGCTGGTTTATTTCCATTTTTGTTTGTAAGCATATTTCAGTATTTTACATTAATGAAATGAAGTATTATTTCTACTGCATCTCTGTATTTATGGTTATTTCTGTAATTTATTGCGTTCTTGTTTAAATCCAGATTAGTGGTATTAGAGCGATCTGTTCTTTCTCTATTTTTCTTTGCATGTCCCCAACGAGGTTGGGGTATAAGGAGTTAGGGCTTGAACTGGTCGAACCTCTGCAAGACCAGCCTTGCAAATCCTGACGGCCTCTCATGGAGGATGAAAATAAAGATGAGGGGGTAGGAGATCCTATCAAAATATTGCTCGAAGAATCCCTCGAGTGACAAAAGAATGCGATGATGGAAAACTTTGACCAGATCCTTCAACGACTACCCATGGGAAACACATCTACTTCTAGCAACTACTCTGGAAATGCCACACCCTTTAAGGTACAAGTTAATTTCGAAATTCCCATATTCAAGGGTCAGATAGATGCAAATGTTGTAGATAAATGGTTAAATATGCTATAAGGATATTTCTCTGTTCATGATTTTTCCAGCCAGGAAAAGATTACTTTCGCTCTTCTCAAAGCAGCTCCCCACGTCAAGGACTGGTGGGAAACCTACTGCGAGCAGAAGAATGAAAGTAAAAACTCACTATTTTCAGCCACACCCACTTGGAATTCATTCTGGGATGCCATTAAGGAGTAGTACTACCCTGTCAAAAGTTATGAGGATAATTACATAAAGTGGACCACGCTGAGGCAGGGAAGGGACCAAGACATACCAAAGTTCACCAATATTTTTCATACCCTTCGTTAAAAGTTGGGAATCAAGGATTTTGAGCTGCATTTGGTACTCAAATATCGCGATTACCTACATAGGTACATCCAAGCTGAGATGGAGTTCTTGAACATCTCCTCACTCAACACCACATATCGATATGTTGTCAAGGTTGAGCAGAAGTTTAAACAGAAGAAATGACCCAAGACAACCCATCAAAGCCACAAGAAAAGAACAACACCATGAAGTCAAAGAAGGACATAGGAAAGTGGTGTGAGTTCCATAAGAGTCCCACTCATAACACAAGTGAGTGTCGGACCAAGCAGTCGCTAGTGGCCGATTTGAAGGCTTCGGAATCAGATGCATGTTCCGACCCTAAGTCAGAACCTGACAAGGGGAATGACAAAGGGAAGCAAATCATTGATGCAGTGTCCAACGTCACTGTTGCCACCACCAAGGTCCAAAAGAATGAGCCCGAAGATCCAGAGGAGGGGGAGCGTCTTTTCCACTCACAAATGTGGGTGAAGGGTTCACCGCTGCAATTCATTGTTGATAGTGGGAGCCAAAAGAACCTCATTTCAGCAGAGGTCATGAAGTGGTTGGGACTACCAACCATACCACACCTGCAACTGTACAACATCAGGTGGCTTCACCAAGGATGAGATCTCTGAGTCTGCTAGCAGTGCCGCCTTCCCTACAGTATCAAGCCCTTCACAGATGAGGTATTGTGTGATGTTGCACCGCTTGATGTTTGTGATGTATTATTAGGCCAACCATACTTGTGGAAGCGACATGTTGTGTATGAGTCAAGGCCTTGCGCTGTTATTATTTCTTTGTGTAATACATTATACAGGATACCGGAGGTAGCCCCACCTACCGCCACTTCTTTGATCTCTCCTAAGGAAGGCAGTAAGATCATCTCCCAGACTAGGAAATTTATTTTCTGTCTGGTTAGCTCTCAAAGTAAGGGGAAGATCGTAGCCACATTCATGGTCCCCAGGAACGGTTCCTCCCTACAGCAGAAGCAGGTGGATACAATCATGAAACGAGATAGGGACATCTTCTCCTTACCCACAGGGGTACCGTTGCACTGTCAGGTCAAGCATTTGTCCGATCTGACTTCTGGAGAACCTCTACCCAACAAGCCGAACTATTGCCACTCCATTATGGAAAATGGAAAGTACAAGTAGCAACATGATCAACATCAGGTATGACACAAGTTTCAAGTGGGCGACAAAGTCTGGTTACATCTGCAGAAAGAACGCCTTACAAGAGCCCATCAGAAACTCAGATCACTCTGATACGGTCCTTACCCCATTACCAAGGCTATGGGAAACAATGCTTTGGAGCACAACATTCCCACATTCCTTGGCTTGCACTGAGTGTTCAATGTGGAATTCCCTCGTCCATGCTTCCCACCCTGACTGCACACATCAGAGATTGTAGAACAGCTCACCAGGGACCAAGTTCAACAGAAGTTTCCCCATCTCATGGAGGCAATCAACGCAATGGGGACCATTGCTTCCTAAGGGGGGAGGAATGATCCAGGTGGATGTTGGTGGCCACCCATATATCCCACATGGACCCCCACAACTGTCTCGTTTATTTTTTCAGTTTATTTATTTGTAGCACAATATACTATTTTTGGTAGTTTTTCGGGTCCTCAACTTCTGGAGTTGTTTTGAGGCCCTAAACGAAGTTTTTTGGGAAAACCTAGATCAACATGGTCATTAATTGATGTTGCTCACTCAAAAGTTGTAGTCCTCGGATAGATCTTTCTGATGAGGTATTGTGCGCGTCAAACGAAGATCGTATGCCAAAGTTACGACCTTGAGACGTTGATGTACCAATTAACCCAAACGGGGCCCATAGTTTGGTGCTTCATCTCCTAGGGTTAGGATTTTAGATGTTTAGGGTTTTCCAATGTTTCTCGACAATAAATAGGCCTTCGAGCCTCATTGTAACATAGTTCAGAGGCATGTAGCTGCCACATCTTCTCCCAGATACAAGCTACCATCGCCCTAGCTGGTTTATTTCCATTTCTGTTTGTAGGCATATTTCAGTATTTTACATTAATGAAATGAAGTATTATTTATGTTCCATATTTGTATTTATGGTTATTTCTGTAACTTTTTGCATTCCTGTTTAAATCCGGATTAGTGGTTTCCAAGTGGTCTGCTCTTTCTCTATTTTTCTTTGCATGTCCTCAATGAGGTCGAGGTATAAGGAGTTAGGGCTTGAACTGGTTGAACCTCTGCAAGACCAGCCTCGCAAATTCTGATGGCCTCCCATGGCAGATGAAAAGAAAGACGAGGAGGTAGGAGATCCTATCAAAATCTTACTCAAAGAATCCCTCGAGCGACAAAGGAATGCTTGCCCAGATCCTTTAGCGGCTACCCATGGGCAACGCATCTACTTTCAACAGCTACTCTGGAAACGCCACACCTTTTAAGGTACAGGTTAATTTTGACATTCCCATATTCGAGGGTCAGATAGATGCAGACATTGTAGATAAATAGTTAAATCTTCTAGAAGGATATTTCTCTGTTCATGATTTTTCCAGCTAGGAAAAGATTACTTTCACTCTTCTCAAAGCAACCCCCCATGTCAATGAATGGTGGGAAACCTACTACGAGCAGAAGGATGAAAGTACGAACTCACTATTTTTAGCCACTCCCACTTGGAATTCATTCTGGGATGCCATTAAGGAGCATTACTACCCTATCAAAAGCTATGAGGATAAATACAAAAAGTGGGCCACACTATGGCAGGGAAGGGACCAAGACGTACCAGAGTTCACCAATATTTTTCATACCCTTTGTATAAAGTTGGATATCAAGGATTCTGAGATGCATTTGGTACTCAAATATCACAGATGCCTACATAGGTACATCCAAGATGAGATGGAGTTCCAGAACATCTCCTCACTTGGCACAACATACCGATATGTTGTCAAGATCGAGCATACGTTTAAACAAAAGAAGCAAGACTTTGGATCTGTGAATCCAAAGAGCAAAGGACAAAGCCAATGCAAGGTGAGCCAAGAAAACCCTTCGAAGTCGCAAGAAAATAAAAACACCATGAAGTCAAAGAAGGACATAAGAAAGTGGTGTGAGTTCCATAAGAGCCCCATTCATAACACAAGTGAGTGTCGGACCAAGCAGTCAGTGGTGGCCGAGTTGAAGGGTTTGGAATCAGATGCATGTTCCGACCCTAAGTCAGAACCCGATAAGGGGAATGACAAAGGGAAGAAAATAATTGATATCAAGCCTAGCGCCACTATTGCCACCGCCAAGGTCTAGAAAAATGATCCTGAAGATCCAGAGGAGAGGGAGCGTCTTTTCCACTCACAAATGTGGGTGAAGGGTTTGCTATTGCAATTCATGGTTGATAGTGGGAGCCAAAAGAACCTCATTTTAGTAGATGTCGTGAAGCAACTAGGACTACCAACCACACCACACCCACAACAGACAACATCGGGTGGCTTCACCAAGGACAAGATCTTCGAGTCCGCTAGTAGTATCACCTTCCCTACAGTATCAAGCCCTTCCCAGATGAGGTATTGTGTGATGTTGCACCACTTGATGTTTGTGTTGTATTATTAGGCCAACCATACTTGTGGAAGCGACATGCTGTGTATGAGTCAAGGCCTCGCGTTGTTATTATTTCTTTGTGTAATACATTATAAAGGATACTGGAGGTAGCCCCACCTACCACCACTTCTTTGATCTCTCCTAAGAAAGGCAGTAAGATTATCTCCCAGACTAGGAAATTTGTTTCCTGTCTGGCTCACTCTCAAAGTAAGGGGAAGATCGTAGCTACATCCATGGCCCCCTGGAAAGGTTCCTCCCCGTAGCAGAAGTAGGTGGATAATGTCATGAAACAAGACAGGGACATCTTCTCCTCACCCACAGGGGTACTGTTGCACTGTTAGGTCAAGCATTCGTCTGATCCAACTTCTGGAGAACCTCTTTCCAACGGGCCGATTTTTCACCACTCCATTATGAAAAATGGCAAGTGAAAGAAGTGACATGATTAGCATCAGGTACCATGCAAGTTTCAAGTGGGCGACAAAGTCTGGTTGCATCTGCACAAAGAACTTCTTACAAGAGCCCATTAGAAACTCAGACCACTCTGATATGGTCCTTACCCCATTACCAAGGTTGTGGGAAACAATGCTTTGGAGCACAACATTCCCTCATTCCTTGGCTTTCATTGAGTGTTCAATGTGGACCACCCTCGACCGTGCTTCCCACCATGACTGGACACATCAGAGATTGAAGAACAACTCACTAGGGACCAAGTTTAGCAGAAGTTTCCCCATCTCATGGAGGCACTCAATACAATGGGGACCATTGCTTCCTAAGGGGGGAGGAATGATCTAGGTGGATGTTGGTGGCCACCCACATATCCCACTTGGATCCCCACAACTGTCTCATTTAGTTTTTCAGTTTCCTTATTTGTAGCACAATTTACTATTTTTGGCAGTTTTTCGGGTCCTCAACTTCCAGACCCGTTTTGAGGCCCTAAACGCATTTTTTGGGGAAAACCTGGAGCAACATGGGTCATTGACCGATGTTGCTGACTCAAGAGTTGTGTTCCTTGGATAGATGTTTCTGACAAGGTATTGTGCGCATCAAATGGAGATTATATGCCAAAGTTACGACCCCGAGAAGTTGATGTACCAATTTACCCAAACGAGGCCCATAGTTTGGTGCTTCATCTCCTAGGGTTAGGTTTTTGGATGTTTAGGGTTTTCCATTGTTTCTTAACAATAAATAGGCCCGCGAGCCTCGTTGTAACATAGTTTATAGGCATGTAGCTGGCACATCCCTTCTCAGAGATAAGCTACCATTACCCTAGCTGGTTTATTTCCATTTCTGTTTGTAAGCATATTTCAGTATTTTACATTAATGAAATGAAGTATTATTTATGCTGCATCTCTGTATTTATGGTTATTTCTGTAATTTGTTGTGTTCCCATTTAAATCCGGATCAATCATTGTCAAGTATCATGTCAAAATTCAAACATTGTTAATCTATTTCAGTTAACCAAATCTATTGTGTCACAAATTTCAATTGTTAAATCATAATGACATATCTACATGCTTATCTTGGTCACCTGCAAACACAAGTTCATATTATAGTAAATATCTAAACTTTTCTTGATCACAAATATTTTTGTCTTCATATCTATAGGATTGACATGTTTCAAGTAGACATCTAATTTCATGCACAATACTTCATTTTTTTATGATCAACAATTCATCCCAAAAACTTTAGAGATCAGTTTATAGTGGAAAAATATGTCAGATATGTAGAGCTATAAAAAGGGTCTCTTTCACCTCTAATTACCTCACATTAATATGTCAATCTAGGAGCGTTTGGTTATTTCAAAGAGTGACCCAATCTGAGGCTATTTGTCAGAGTAATTCTAGTAGTACAGCGTTCTACAAAAATACAAGAGTAAATTGATGCTTGTCTATGACTAAGTTACTTCAAATGACTAAAGCACACACTCTTAAAGCTAGGCAACTTTATCAGTCAAGGGTTCGACAACAATAGCCCATCCCTTTGGAAACTGATGGAAAGGAAATTAGAGCATGGACCACGGGTTTGGGAGCGAGGCAGTAAATGCCGAGGCTCACTACAGCCACAGATCATCTCTCACACCAAATGCGAGTAAATGAAAGAGCGGATAAAAATGGAACGACAAATAGGAAATTGAACAGAAAATCTAGAATGGAACAACAATGCTTAAAATGGAACAACAATTCTGAAATGGAACAACAATCGTATAACTAAACCTTGCGAGCACTAATCAAACTTTATCCTGTCAACTCAAATGCACTCATTGTAATCAAAACTCCAATCTTTCATTCTCCAAGCAAATCACGCAACCAACTAATGGGACAACATTAATTACTAATTATGGAACAACATGTGGAAATCATACACACACAACACTTTGGAAAAGTAATCTGATTTAACACCAATCATCAACAGGAATTACAACTGTGTTTCAAAATGGAACAGCATGAATCCTGAATCATAAAGAACACATCTTTCAGATAATTTCCTTAACACAAATACATAGCATAAAAGCTCCGTAACAAAATGATAACAATGTTCAATCAAGTCTAATAATATTGAATCAACTCTGAAAGTATTGATGATATAATGCAGAGTCAATATAAAGAACCTTAATCAACGAATCTTAACAGAGCCTATGATGTAACTTATAAAGCATATCAGATTACCAACTAATGACGATAAGCAAACCACGCAAAAATCAAATCGTAGTGATACAGAAGCAAGTGTCCTTCGGGGCCGGGCCCTTAGCCTCAAGGGTACACCACTTTAAGTTAATCCAGATGTAGAGATAAGATAATCACCAAGTTTATATTAATGCATGAAACAGAAAGTACAATGAGCCAAGTTCAACGAGACTCGATGATCAAAGTTCAATCTTTAACAAAAAGTTACATAAACGCATTGTCCCCAAAACTAACAGTGTCGTCCCTTTATATAAGGGTAACGATGAAGATGTCTAAGCAATAAGATAAATAAAGCAGCTATCCCTCAGGATCGAAGATCCTGAGGGATTCGCCAAACTGTTAATCCTAAATCACTTCTTTTCTCCTCCGTCGAGCTGATGCCTTCTCCTCCTTTTCCGGACCGGTTTGCTTCAACCTGCTTAGCCTCGTTTGCACTCGGTCCTTCGTCAAAGGGACAAAAGTCACCCTGTTCTTGTCTTTTTCTTTGGAACAACATCTCCTCATTTTTACCCTTTCCTACACGGGAGAATGACGACTATCACCGGTTAAGTATTGCATACTAATTCCACATATTTTATCATAATTCTCTATTGTTTTCCACATTCATGATGTAAAAGATTCACAAGTACCACTAAAAAGCCATTGAAATGATCATTAAAAACATACCTTTTTAGTACTCCACACACCCCCCTGCTTACCCTGTTTCATGGCCTCATGAAAACGTTAAAGTTGACATGCAAAGCAGTGAGAGAATAGGCTGGAGAAGGAATCTCATGCGGAGGCCTACATCCATGGTGAGTGACTAGGTAGTCAAAGAACTGGCCTGTTTGACCCTCAGGCATCTCATATAGGGCTTGATATTCGGGTGCAGGGTGCCAGATAATTTGACTGCAGAATCTATATCCTAACCAGGATGGCCCTGCCCTCAAAATGCTTTCACCATAGAGGTTCAAACGGTTGGCAGCTAATTGAAAATTCTCATACTTAAATGGCTCCCTGAGCTGGATGTTTGGGTTAGAGATTCGGTACCAGAATTTGGCTGCATCAATGGCGAGGTCTTTGATAGCAAGAAAATATTCAAAACTTTGTCAAATGAGTGCCTCGTGCATGGGTCCTAACGTTCCGATGACACCCGGAGTTCTCATAAGGTTTCTATGTGCTTTCCATAACCGTACTGGGTCCCTAGGCTTAGCCCTTACCCACAAGTCTAGGCCATTTTCCTACCTCTGGAAAGTGTTATAGGCTTTGAGCCATTTAATCTGATTAACCCCAAATGAGATGAATGCTTGCAATTGAATGTCCCCAACAAAAGGGCCAGGGTTCAACTCAATCTCCTGATCTAGCACGAGGTTATGCAAATAAAATTCACATAGCAATCTCTGGACCTTCACCCCATAATGCTTACAACGGTCTATAAAGTCATTGACAATGTTAATTTGTATCGGGGCGCCTGCTTTAACAACTTTTATTTTTAATTGTAAGTACCGTTGCAATAAAAACAGAGCATAGTTTTTGGCAGGGGCCCTACATGCTAAAACGTCATTGTATAAAGAACACAAGGTATCCATATGTTTGATAACAGTATCTAACCTACGGGTTACCTTTGCAACTTTCTCTTGTTCCTTTCGCCACCCTTCAAAGGCCTGGCTTTCGGATTGGTTGATGTTCCTTAGTTGCTGTTGGAGTTCTTCATACTTCTCATGAGGGACTATTTGCTCTCTAAGCCTCTCCATTTCTTGTTGAGCCTGTTTCAATCCCTTGTGCAAGGTCCTCGTCTTTGGATCTTTGTTCCATGCATCAGTGGAGGCCGGGAGTTTTACCTGAACTTTCTTATTGCGTTGTTTCGAGTTCAGAACCCTTATCACCCTTGCGGGTGGTGCCTCTGTTTGAATTTCCTTGTTGTCCCTTTCTTTTTTAACAAGAATACCAGCTTGCAGCTGTTCCTTTTCAAATGGAACAACAGTCTGTCCCTCAACGTCATTTAGAACAGCAGTTGGACCTTCAGCTTCATTTGGAACAATAGCTGGACCTTCAACTTCATTTGGAACAACAACTGGACCTTCAGCTTCATTTGGAACAGTAGTTGGATCTTCAGCAGGGTTTTGATCAGCAGGGCAATTTTTGGTCCTCCGCCTTTTTATCCTACGGATTCTTACTGCAGTGGTCATCTTTTTCTTCCCGGCGGTCTTCCTTATCCTCTGCCTCGCTTTCAGGATCCTGATCTCTAGTGGAGCTGGGCTATTATGCTCAATAACCTCAGTTGTTCCTTTCGTAATTCTCTAATTTCCAATGTTTTATTAGAAGGAACAACAGGCTTTCTACTGCGTTCTGGGCTGTGACT
This sequence comes from Pinus tabuliformis, assembly GCA_031772625.1. Lineage (NCBI taxonomy): Eukaryota > Viridiplantae > Streptophyta > Pinopsida > Pinales > Pinaceae > Pinus > Pinus tabuliformis. The sequence continues at coordinate 524,734,924 of CM062810.1, read as the reverse complement.
AGTCCCTGGATCTTTCTCCTGGGGTGCTTCTTCACTGTTTTGTGCTGGTTGTTCTCGGGTAGGAACCCTAACTAGTTCCGTGGCTTCATTTTCTATCCCTACTTCCTCTTGAATTTCCTCTGGTGCTGTGGGAACAGATTGTTCCCGTTCAATGTCTCCTATCTCCGTTTCATCATGCACAGGCATATTTCCTTCTTCTGCCTCTTCTACATGTGGTTTTTCAGGTGTATCTTCTTCCTGGGGTTTGTCACAGAGGTATGATGGAGTGGAAGGTTGGCCATACTCACCCATATTGGCCAAGATTGCGGCCAATTCCTCTTCTCCTACTGGGTCCTGTGGTGGGCTACCTACCTGCTGTCCCATTTCCTCCTCCTGCCTGGATTGTCCAGTTTCTGCCTCAAAATGCTCAGCTTCCATTTCAGGATGCTCAGCTTCTGTTTCAGGAGGCTCAACTTCTGTCTCAGGAGGCTCAGCTTCTATCTCAGGAGGCTCAGCTTCTGTTTCCGAATGCTCAACTGCTTCATCATTTTCCTCTTCGGATTTCTCAGCCTCCTCGGCCTCTCCTTCCTTTTATCCTTTGACTTTTTCTTCTTCTACTTCTGGCCGTGAGGGTTGCTCGTCCTCAATTACCACTGGCTGGCTGGTGCTTTCTTGGAGCTTTTCCAGCCTTCCTCTTATCTGGGCTAACCGAACTGATTTTCTGCGTTTCTCTAGCTGTTCCGGTGTATCAATGTCATGCTTACGCTTTGCTGATTCCTGGCGTGTTTCTGGTCGTTCAGATGTGCTTGCAACATGTTTTTGTTTTCTTAATTCTCTACGTTTTTCCGGACGTTCTGGCGTGCTTGTAGTATGTTTACATTTTGGGGAAGGTGTTGTCGCTCTCCCCTCAATTATTGCAATTAATTCTTCTCAGCTGCTTTTCTGCTAGGTGAGGCTATGACTAACTATTAGCCGGATTAATCCATGGTGGCTGACAACTGACTCTACATGCTGTGCCTTTTTCAAGCTTCGTGCGACGTCATGAAGTAAAGAATTCAAAAGTGCAGGAAGATTTACAGAGCATTTCTGCTTTAGAACAGCTAAGAGTTTAAGATGTCATGGCCTTACCACATCTTTTCTCCCCTCGCAGGTGATATAGCTTTGCACTGTTCTTGCTAATTCTGCCCAGGGTTCTCCTAGCGTCACCGGCAGAGCTCCCTTCCCTTTAATCGTTAAGCTCTGGCCTTCGTCCTGGAAAATTTCCATGATCTTTTGGAGTCTTTCCTTCTTTAATGTCCATACAGGTCCGGTGGCTGGTAGTCCCGAGACTTCTGTGATTATATCATCGGTGACTTCTATCCGCTTCCCCCTCACTGTGGAGTGATCCTCCTGCAGGTTCTGCAGAAATTCCATCACCACTGTTTCATTGGACTCCTGTAGGCGACTGAGATAAGTCAGCCATCCTGCTCTTTCCAGGATCTCCCGAGCAGTAGCAAAGACTGTCAACTCCTGTGGTTCGCTTCGAATTGCCCTGCCTCCCATGGTTTCACTGTGGATTCTCAATGGAATAGCAACTGCTTGTGCTGTTTGAAACACAGAGAGGGTAGTAATCGTCGGATTTAGAAAAACACAGAGTATGCAACATAAATGACTTATGAACAACAACTTGTGTAGAAAAAAATAGAAATGTCATGTCGTTAAACTGTGCCATTTCCTGGTACACTATCTTTCCCGAATAGTGAGCTGACACATAACCCGGGGAATAATGAGGTTAACCTCCCCCCCCACAATGCGATAGGCTGCCCCAGCCGTCAAAGAAAGGAGCGGCACCCGATCTATAACCAAGTCATAAAGGAACAGCGTATGAAAATATGCCATGTTTAGAAAAACAACGGATTGCCGAAATCGAGGTGTAAAGTTGGATCGCGTATTACGTAAGAGGCTGGGGGATAGGACGTCTGTCGTACTTGCCAAATCTCAAGTGGTCATTGTCACCTCCTTTGCCATGATTGGTGTAATAAATGTTCATGCGATATATAAGTCGGGAAATAATGTATGATTAGTGCCTAGGATATAAGAAACAAAAGAGTATTAGTATCCTACCTATTGGTGTAATTAATGTGACTTCGATACCATTAAGAATGCTTTGCTGCCGACAGGTGTCCATAACCTTGGCAGAGTTGTTTATTTCACCCCTGGAACCATGATCCTTTATGTGCATATTAAGGAATGTGATGTCAAAGTGTAGGCCATTATGCTGGCTTGGTAACCAATTAGCCATAATGCCATTCACAAGGAGGGGGTGAAGAGTGGGAAGGCCGGCTCGTGATGAGACCTCCTGTTCCAAGGTTTGTTTATTTGATATACCTTTTGGACCATATCCCTGGTGTGGTGGCCATAGTGGGAATGCCACTTCACTTCCATCCTCATGATCATGGTAGGCTGGCTCTTGATGAGATCCCCTATCCTGCATTTGACAATTATAATTCATTTGCTTTTTTTCTTTCTTTTTTTCGTAAAGAACTTTTCCTTATATGTCCACAAAGGGTGGTTCAACACTCCTTAAGAGTAGGAATGGTGGAAGAAGTCTTATCATCTCAATAGGAGGATATAAACCCTTTGCTCTTATTCCCAAACAAAAATCAAAAGGAATTAAAAAGAATGGCATGATAAAGATAACCAATCAAGGCAAAATTAGTAAGACAATGACAACAGAAGATAAGTATGTCCTTCCTTTTGTCCTCTTACCAATACATAGCCTTATAAAGATAGCGATTTATAATTTCCTGATTTCAGTATGTTGTGATTTTGTATTTATTGCATAAGTGCATAGCTGTCTCTAAAAGACTTTGAAAGAACAGGGGCAAGAAGCATCCTAAAACTTGGACCAGTAAAATGGATAAGCTATTTCACAAAGAGAGAAAAATTATGCTAGAACAATAAAGGAGCATAGGTCTCAAAAGTGCAAATGTCGTTCCTTTTGAAAAAGGAACAAAAAAACACAGCAAATGTCGTTCCTTTTGAAAAAGGAACAACAGAACACACCAATGTCGTTCCTTTTGAAAAAGGAACATCAGAACACACCAATGTCATTCCTTTTGAAAAAGGAACAACAAAAAATAAAAAATGCTATCTCTTGAAAAACAGTACAGCAACACACTCAAAATGACGTTCCTTTTGAGAAAGGAACATCAAAAATCAAAATGCAAAAATCAAAATGTTGTTCCTTTTAGAAAAGGAACAACAAGAAAAGCGAATGTCGTTCCTTTGAAAAAAGGAACAGCAAAAATCAAGAGTGTTGTTCCTTTTGAAAAGGAACAGCAGAAAAATCAAAAGTGTTGTTCCTTTTGAAAAGGAACAACAGAACAATCAAAAGTGTTGTTCCTTTTGAAAAGGAACAGCAGAAAAATCAAAAGTGTTGTTCCTTTTGAAAAGGAACAACAGAAAAATCAAGAGTGTTGTTCCTTTTGAAAAGGAATAGCAGAAAAATCAAAAGTGTTGTTCCTTTTGAAAAGGAACAACAGAAAAATCAAAAGTGTTGTTCCTTTTGAAAAGGAACAGCAGAAAAATCAAAAGTGTTGTTCCTTTTGAAAAGGAACAACAAAAAAATCGAAAGTGTTGTTCCTTTTGAAAAGGAGTTGTTGTTCCTTTTGAAAAGGAGCAGCAGAAAAATCGAAAGTGTTGTTCCTTTTGAAAAGGAACATCAGAAAAATCGAAAGTGTTGTTCCTTTTGAAAAGGAACAACAAAAAAATCAAGAAATAAAAAATGTTGTTCCTTTTGAAAAGGAACAGCAGAAACACACAAATGCCATTCGTTTTAGGAACGACAAAAATTGAAATCTTTGAGCAAAAGAACACATTTAGTTCAAACATATGTACACAAACGAGTTTGAAGAAAAGAAATTATGTACAAATTGTAAAAAGAAATGAATTCCTTAATGAATTACAGGTGAGGAAGACTTCTCTTCCTCTCCTAAAATCTCCATATTAGTGTCTCTACGTAGCTGTTGGCAGAAGGATTCCTGAGTGAGTGGTTTACGATAGAGACGAACTCGGTGGCCATTCACTTTGAAGGTATATCCAGAACCGTTAATGGTGATTAATGTGATAGTCCCATTGTCATGTACCTTCTGGATTTCGTATGGTCCCAACCAACGAGTCTGGAGTTTCCCAGGGAAGTCCTGAATCCGAGAGTCATATAATAGAGCCCAGTCTCCCTCGTGGAAGACTTTGTTTTTGATGAGGGCATCATGCCATTTAGCTCGCTGCGGTTGAATCAATGCTGTATTTTGTAGTGCAGAGAGCCTAATTTCGTCCAATTCATTGATCTGTTGTAGTCGATTAATCTGTGCCTCGGTTAGATCTAAGCCAACTTCCTGTGTTGTTCGTAATGTTTGGATTTCAAATTCTATAGGAAAAATGGGTTGTTTTCCAAACAATAATTGATAAGGTGAGTAACCAGTGGTGTTTCTCCATGTTGTTCTATAGGCCTAGAGTGCTTCAGGTAGTCAGGTAACCCAATCACGCCTATGTGACGCAATGGTTTTCGTTAGGATTGATTCTATTACCTTATTGCTGCTTTCTACTTGTCCATTCGCTTGTGGGTGATATGGAGTAGTGATTTTGTGCTAGACATGATAATTATTAAGTGTTGCAGCTAATCTATTGCCAGCAAATTGTGTTCCTCCGTCTGTAATTATTTCCCTTGGAAGGCCATAACGTACAAATAGATGGAACAGGAACTGTATGACAGAGTCCTCTGTGGCTCTTGGCAATGCTTCTGCGTCAACCCACTTGGTGACATATTCTGTTTCCACCAAGATATATGTTCTCTGATTTGATGAGGGGTTGATGGGTTGAACGAAATCAAGAGCCCATCACTCGAATGGTTTTATGACTAACTGTGGTTTGAGAGGCATCTCATCAGCTTGACCAGGACGTCCTGCTCACTGGCAGCTGTCACAGGCTTGAACAAATTTCTTTGCATCTTTGAAAATCATGGGCCAATAATATCCTGTCTGTAATACTTTGTGTCTAGTTCTACGCTCAGCGAAGTGTCCCCCACATGGTCCGTCGTGACAGGCTTTTAGGATGTCAAAGATTTCATCTTCTCGAACACATCTCCTGATATGCATGTCTGCCCCTGTGTGAAACAAATAGCCCCCAATCCAGGAGAATCGAGTACTCTTCTGAACAATCTGTTTTCACTCATTAGGGGTTAATTGTTTGGGTAGTTTACTTACTGCAAGGTAATTGGCAACATCAGCATACCAGGGTGTTTGAACGGAAACAACAAACAGATGTTCGTCCAGAAATTGATCTTCAACTGCTGCTGCATCAATTGGCTTTGGCATTCTCGAGAAAAAATTGGCTACAGGATTCTCTTTGCCAGTCCGGTCCTTGATTGTGATATCGAATTCCTGCAATAAAATCAACCATCTAGTTATTCTGGCATTTGTGATAGGCTTATTTGCTAAATATTTTATGGCGGAATGATCCGTATACAAAATAACAGGATAGCCTGTAATATAATGTCTAAATTTATTAACAGCATGTATTACAGCTAGGAATTCTTTTTCAGTAACAGTGTAATTTAATTCAGCAGGGGATAAATTTTTGCTGATGTAATAGATAGCATATGGCTTTTTATCCTATTCTTGCCCAAGGACTGCGCCAATGGCTGTATCTGAGGCATCAGCTGATATCTGAAATAGCAAATCCCAGTTTGGTCCTCGCAGGACTGGGGCTGTGGATACAAGATTCTTTAAATCCTTGAAAGCATATTCACATTTTTCTGTCCAAAGAAAATCAACGTTACCAGTTAGTGCATATAAAGGTGCAACAATGTGTGAATAATGTTCTATAAATCGTCTATAATATCCAGAAAATCCAAGAAAGCTGCGTACCTCTGTTTGAGTAGTAAGAGTGGGAATAAGAAAAGGTATTTGGATTTTGGCCGGGTCTACCTGAATGCCGGCTGCTGAAACATAGTGTCCTAGAATAAGTCCTTCAATCATCATCATATAACATTTTTCGTGGCTTAAGCAAAGCCTGGTAGCTATGCAGCGTTGTAGGACTTTTTCTAGGGTATTTAGTGCTGGATCAAAATCATCTCCATAGGGTGTAAAGTCATCCATATATACTTCAAGTCCATCATTTATTAAATCTGCAAAAATGCTAAGGATAGCCCTTTGGAATGTGGCGGGAGCACTACATAGACCAAAAGGTAAAACTCGGTAGGAAAATGTTCCCCAAGGACAAGTGAAAGTTGTTTTGTCGTGGTCTTCAGGGGCAATCTGAATCTGATTGTATCCACTGAAGCCATCCAGGAAGGAAAAGAATTTTTTTCCTGCCAAAGTATCTAGCACTTGGTCTATGAATGGGAGAGGAAAGTGGTCTTTTTGTGTTGCTTTATTGAGTTCCCTGTAATCCACACAAATTCTCCATTTCCCATTCTTTTTTGGTACCACCACGAGCGGAGAGACCCATTTATTGTCAGAAATAGGATAAATAAAATTGACATCTAAAATTTTCTGAAGTTACGCTTTCACCACATCCTCTAGATGAGGATTAAGTCTTCTTCGCGGTTGACGGACATGTCTAGCATCATTTTCTATATAAATGTGGTGTGTACACAATTGTGGGTCGATTCCTTTCATATCAGGGTAATCCCATGCAAATGCCTGTTGATATTTTCTTAATAGATGGATGAGCTTAGTTTCTTGTTCAGATGTGAGGTTGGCATTGATATATAAAGTTTTTCCCAGTTCAATTTCCACAATTTTACTATTTGCGACAGAAGTAACAGGTATTGTTTGATCATGTGTGTCTTTCAGAGGATCTTCTTCTAATTCATTATCAAATGCTGCTTCTATCATGTGACATTGTGTGCAGGATCCGGCTTCAGTTTGACTAATGAAATTGTTAATGGCATTATCTTCTGTTTGATCTTTAAAATCAAGTGCCTCTTGTATAGTCAATGGAGATCTAATGTTATCAGTAAGGTATGATATAGGATACTTGTTAGTTTTAATTATTGTGATAATTGGCTGTGCTGGAGGGTATAGAACCAAATTCTTGATATCAGGTCCTTTGGTTATGGTCATATTTCCTTGCCGGCAACCAATGTAAGCATCGGCGATGGCAAGCCAAGGCCTACCTAGGATTAGCGGGTGTCCATCAAGTCGGGTTTTTGGATTAATTATCAGGAAATCGGTCAGATATTCCCAGGAATCTACATAGACCATGACATCGTGTAGAGTACCTTCTGGTCTAACCACAGATCGGTCGGCTAATCCTAACAAAGTAGAGGTAGGTTCTACAGATGTAATGCTAAGTTTTTGACAGGTGGTGGTTGTTAAAATATTGATTGCAGCTCCTAGATCAACTAAGGCATTAGACAAGGTCTGACCATAAATTTGAACAGTTACAATTGGATTTCCTAGGTCTTCATATTTAATGGGTGTTTCTTTCCCATACAATAGATCAGATAAAGTACCGACTACTTGGACTCTTGGATTAGTTGTTATATTCCTCCTTGGTTTCTTTATGCACAATTCTAAAATAGTTTTTGCGTATATAGGAATATCTTGAATGGCTTGGAGGAACGGGATTTTTATATACAAATTTTGTAATTCTCCCAGAATGTCAAAGTCAGGATACTGTAAAGGTCGAGGTATGACTAATCGTTTTGGGAACGGGAGAGAGGATGTAGTTGCTTGATTATGAGTCTGCTGCTTATTTACATCCTCTTGTTGTAACTGATGTTCTCCTACTAATTGCTCGTCAATATGAATTGTTTTATCTCCCTCATTTTCAATGATACGTCCAGATCGTAATTGAAGATCGTTACACTCCCGCAGGTCGGTTCCTGTTTCTGGTGATTCTATGATTTGAAGAGATTGGACCGGTCTGTTATTTGGATTGGAGTTGGGTTGGGCTGGGAGTTGCGGTCTCAGATTAGACTGGGGATTTTGTTGTAGAGCTGGCAGACTAGGTTGAGGGAGTGGAATAGTTCCTACTGGCTATTGCATTGGTCTTTGCCAGTTTGTCTGCCAGGGTGAACCTTGTGAAGTAGGAGGAGTCCATTGCGGAGGATATGGTCTATTTTGCCAATATGGTGGAGTATAAGGGAAATTCGGCCAACCAGATTGGTTTGGCTGATTCAGCCACGGGTTTGAAGAAGGAAACGATGGTGGTGACCAGTTTGAAAATGGGGGTGGGGGCTGATTTTGCCACATATTATATTGTTGAGCATTATATTGTGGAGGTTGAAAAGAAGAGGTTGGGTCTGAAAACATACCAGATTGTCTTGGCTGCCACTGGCGGCGCTGGTTGATCAAGTACACTGATTCTGGTTCTTCCTCTGCTTCCTTGTATACTGCTTTTAATCCAGGAAGTGAGGGGCAGCTTTCCGTAAGATGATCGTTTGTACAGATGGCACATGTTTGGACTGTATCCAGTGGACACTCCTTTTGACTATGTTTTTTTCTGCATCGGGGTAGAAGATAGCCAAATTCTGTTCTGCCTCCATCTGCTTCTGTTTGGCCTGCATAATATCAAGTTGTGTAGTTAGTGTCCCTAGAATATCAGTTCTAAAATTTTCGAATAAATTTCCAATATCCACACACGTTACTCCTTCTGTTGATATTTTGTTGTCTCTTGTAAACCGATCATATTCTGCCGGTTTTATTCTTGTGCTGCCTCTCGAAATCCTGATGCATAAATCAATAATGTCAGCAAAATTCTCTTGATAAATATCCCCTTTTCCCATTATGTTTAATGTTTCAATCCACTGTTCCTTCATGCCCCTTATCAATGCAGTTTTTAACACATTATTAGGTAAAGGTAGTGATGCATAAGGAGATCTTTGTAAATTGTATTGAAAACATTCCACATATTCTTCTAATGTTTCGTTCGGTTTGGCTATCATTTGGAATATTTCGTCTTTCAATTCTCTAGACCTACAATAATCCTGATATTTTTTAAGAAGGATTCTTTCATTTGATCCCAATTGTTGATGACCCCACCACCTAGTCCCATAAACCATCTTAAATCTGCCCTCTTTAATGTAGAAGGGAATAATTTTAATTTCTGGGGATCGGTGGTGTAATCATATCCCCTGCATAACACATCAAATTCGAATAAGAATGCATCCGGATCTTCTGATGTGAGACCGTGAAATGTAGGGATATGTTGAAGAGGGATAGCTTTCATGGGCGCATTCGTTGTAGAATCTGCTATAGGATATTGTAATGTAGAGGTTTAATTATTTGGCTGGTTCTGAGCCCTAGGGTCGAATATATGCCAATAACCTTCTGGGATATCTAGGAAGCTATTCCTAGGTTGAGAGGGAACGATTTTAGCAGGGATAGTTTTAATGGCACTTCCTTTATCTGGGATAAGAGGAATACCTGATGTCTGAGGAGATTGGATTCCTTCAACAATGATTTTCGCAGTGCTCCCCTTATCTGGGATGTTTAATGGCTGATCTGTTCCAATGGGAGATTTTGCTTCCCCGGTTTCCCCTGTTTCTCCTTCTCCTTCACAAAAGTTGCTGAAATTCCCTTCCTGCAATAGTTCTGGAGTAGAATTCTCAATTTCCTGAAATTCCTACTCTTCAGTTTGACTATGCACCTCAGCAAAGGCTATAGATGGTGATCATGTGGCCTGAAGGGAACTAGTAGGTTGTTTAGAAATGATTTTCCTGGGACCTACTGATGGCCGAGATTCTGTTTTCTTATACATATATGAAAGTTGTTCGACCAAGGGTCACCGACCCTTTAGCTTTTTCGGGTTTGGATGGAAGCTTAATATTCTTTTCTGGTTTTTTCTGCTTAGTCATGCACTCAAATGAACTACTAAATTCTATTTAAACAAAGCAAGAGCAAATCTGTTAGGAAAGCGGACAGTGGAGCAGGGCTTTTACATGCTCCGCACACAGGTTCTTACCTTTCATTTTTAAGATCCAACTCTTCCCTAGCAGGTTCGTACACTACTCTGAAAAAGACAAATGGCTACACTCTTTCCCCGGCAACGGCGCCAAAATGTAGAGCTATAAAAAGGGTCTCTTTCACCTCTAATTACCTCACATTAATATGTCAATCCGGGAGCATTTGGTTATTTCAAAGAGTGACTCAATCTGAGGCTATTTGTCAGAGTAATGCTAGTAGTACAGTGTTCTACAAAAATACAAGAGTAAACTGATGCTTGTCTATGACTAAGTTACTTCAAATGACTAAAGCACACACTCTTAAAGCTAGGCAACTTTATCAGTCAAGGGTTCGACAGCAATAGCCCATCCCTTTGGAAACTGATGGAAAGGAAATTAGAGCATGGACCACGGGTCTGGGAGCGAGGCAGTAAATGCCAAGGCTCACTACAACCACAGATCTTCTCTCACACCAAATGCGAGTAAATGAAACAGTAGATAAAAATGGAACATCAAATAGGAAATTGAACAGCAAATCTAGAATGGAACAACAATGCTTAAAATGGAACAACAATTCTGAAATGGAACAACAATCGTATAACTAAACCTCGCGAGCAATAATCAAACTTTATCCTGTCAACTCAAATGCACTCATTGTAATCAAAACTCCAAACTTTCATTGTCCAAGCAAATCATGCAACCAACTAATGGAACAACATTAATTACCAATTATGGAACAACATGTGGAAATCATACACACACAACACTCTAGAAAAGTAATCTGATTTAACACCAATCATCAACAGGAATTACAACTGTGTTTCAAAATGGAACAGCATGAATCCTGAATCATAAAGAACACATCTTTCAGATAATTTCCTTAACACAAATACACAGCATAAAAGCTCCGTAACAAAATGATAACAATGTTCAATTAAGTCTAATAATATTGAATCAACTCTGAAAGTATTGATGATATAATGCAGAGTCAATATAAAGAACCTTAATGAACGAATCTTAACAGAGCATATGATGTAACTTATAAAGCATATCAGATTACCAACTAATGACGATAAGCAAACCACGCAGAAATCAAATCGTAGTGATACAGAAGCAAGTGTCCTCCGGGGCCGGGCCCTTAGCCTCAAGGGTACACCGCTTTAAGTTAATCCAGACACAGAGATAAGATAATCACCAAGTTTATATTAATGCATGAAATAGAAAGTACAATGAGCCAAGTTCAACGAGACTCGATGATCAAAGTTCAATCTTTAACAAAAAGTTACATAAAAGCATTGTCCCCAAAACTAACAGTGTCGTCCCTTTATATAAGGGTAACGGCGGAGATGTCTAAGCAATAAGATAAATAAAGCAGCGATCCCTCAGGATCAAATATCCTAAGGGATTCACCAAACTGTTAATCCTTAATCACTTCTTTTCTCCTCCGCCGAGCTGGTGCCTTCTCCTCCTTTTCTGGACCGGTTTGCTTCAACCTGCTTAGCCTCGTTTGCACTCGGTCCTTCATCAAAGGGACAACAGTTACCCTGTTCTTGTCTTTTTCTTTGGAACATCAGCTCCTCATTTTTACCCTTTCCTGCACGGGAGAATGACAACTATCAGCGGTTAAGTCTTGCATACTAATTCCACATATTTTATCATAATCTCTATTGTTTTCCACATTCATGATGTAAAAGATTCACAAGTCCCACTGAAAAGCCATTGAAATTATCATTAAAAACATACCTTTTTAGTGCTCCACAAGATACACCTTGATTCATACTTTAGACATCTTCAGAAAACTTCAGATGATGGTCAACTATAATCAAACCCCTGGATGCTCCCTTCAGGTTAGCATGGGAACGTCTTTCTTGAGAAGATTTATAGAAAATTACGTCGAGATTACCAAAGGATTTATGCGTTTGCTTAAGAAAGGAGTTCCATTTTTATGGGATGACTTTATGCAACGATATTTTGATGCCTTGAAATAGGCGTTACTCTCTACTCCATTGTTGATTCCACCAGATTATGGTAGAGATTTCCTTTTGTATCTCGTAGCGGCAAAATCAACCATAGGTATGGTTTTAGTTCAGGAGGATGATGTTAGGTCCCTATAATAATAGTGATTAACCCATTACTATTGTAGTTATATCCCTTATTAATATTTTTGTGCCCCTATTGTCCCCATATTGTTATCATTGTGCCCCATAGAATCCCTCTATTTTTATTTTTGTGCCTTTATATTATTATTGTTAGGTCGGCTGGGTTATATTGTGACTCCTTAGACACCTATATATAGAAAGGAGGTTTTGTCATTTGAATCATCCAAGAATTGTTCTTTTGTATAATGTAAAGGAGGTTGCCCCCTCGAAGAGGCTGAATTCTAAGGCGTTCAACTATCTTTTCTATCTTTTTGTGAGCTGGTTTCATAACATTTGGTATCAACGCTTTGGATTCTAGGGTTTCGCTGCTCCAAATAGGTCATCGTGGAATCTTTGAAATAACTTTTTTTTGCGACATTTCAGAAGAGAAAAAAAAACCCATTTAATACAAAATCGCATTGAACCTTGGGTCTGAATTTTAGAGCTTACGCGCTATATTTGCGGAGATATGATCTGAGGAAGGTGGTATTTTTGTAGACTCCTGAATTACATTCCAAACAGGTGACCTGGGGAAAATCGTCATAATTTTTTCTTTGAGCATCGGATTGAAGTTTCGTAAGAAGGCACAAAAAGAGGATGAGATGTAGTTTCTTGTATATATTTTTCAAAGCCAAAGGTCGAAACAGGGACACATGGCATGTCATACAAGTTCACTCTACTAAACTAGTCTATAAGCAGGTCACTATGAAATATTTGGCATAACTCTTCCTTGGAGAATCCAATTTGGATCAGAATGGTGGCATTGGAAAGAGGACATAGAGGGCTACTACAGGTCGCAATTTCAGAACTAGATGATCTGAAATTACAAAGATACATCAAAGGCAATATTGATGTTATAGACATTTTTGTGCCTTACAACACCAAGCATGAAATGTCCATAAACCAAGGGATCCTAAGTCCTTAAAAGTGTTGTTCTAACCCCTAAAGGAACAAGGTCAACAGATTACAGCTTCTCCCAGAAGTTCTCCATGAAAATCTACTCAAAATTGGTCAAAACTGGATCAATGCACTTGCTCCATGGCCAGGGTGCACTGCATCGCACCTTGTACACACAGGAAGTGCGTTGCAGTGCACCTAAATACACTGTGAGGGTGCGATGGACGGGAAAAGACAAGTGGCAGAGACAGTTTGCGAGGTGGATGATCATGGAATCTTCCAGAAACTTCTCCTGGGACACTTGCCTCTCAAAATCGCCCAAGGATGAGTAAGAGATCAATGAGATCTCCAAGTGGCATCAAGAACTATTAGAGAGAAGACACTAATAAAAAACCCAGAGTTAACTCACACCTCTGCAAATATCTATATATAGATCTCTCATCCCAGAGATCTGGGGGGCAGAGGCTGGAATTTTGCACATTGTAAGGAATTGTTGTTGGTTTTGAGATAAACATCAGAGAATTGGGTGATCTATGCTTTGTTGGAGGTGAAGAGGGGCTTCTTTGCTGGGAGGTTGATGCTGGGTCAGGAATCATCGGTTGTAACTCCTCCTGGATCTTCTTGTTTATCAATAAAAACTATTTGAGTCTTTCCTCCATGCTTTTGTATCATTGATGCTTGTTACAATTGTATGGTTAACTTAAATCTGATCCTAAGTTATTTATGAATATAGATCCATGTCTTTGTATAGTGTTCTTCTTTTGTGATCTTACAGGTACTTGGTGAAGCTGGGCAAGTAAGGGAGCAGGTAGTTGGAAGCTGTCAAAGAAGAGAGGAATCGGATCAAAGGATTAGCACAAGACACAGGTTGGTTCTTCCTATTCCTCCCTATCTATAGTTCATAAAGGAAATAGAAAAGTAGTTTTCTCTATTTGTTTCTAAGGCAGCTGTCACACCTTAGTGAGATAGAGCAGTTCTAAATAGACACTTTTCCCGGTAACAAAATGGTGACTCTGCTGGGGACGAATGTCTAATTAGTTTGTTTGTGTATCTCTCGTTGTTTGTTTCATAAACTTATAAGTAGCATTCGAACTGCATTTGCCATAACAAATGCAAAGTAGACATCTGCTGCTTCAATCCATTCACTGGATCTGTTTATGATTTGAACAGCTGATTCACAGACTATCTGATTGCCCTTGTGATAGCTCTTAGACCCTCCTTAGATCTACCCTTGATTGTGCATTACTGATTGCTTTTACTCGGCCAAAAACCAAAGACTAAACTGCAAACTGTGACCCAGAACCCGGATAGAATTCTCGTTTCTGGCCCAGCGCAGGTACTGTGAAGAGATCCTGCATTTCAACACACTTCCCGAAAGGGCAACCTGCGCTGCAATGCAGTTTCTCTGTGTTACAGGTGTGCTGATCAGCCTAGCCCTGTGCAGCTGAGGTTCTTGTGCTTTACTGATATTCCGCCTCCTTTGTACAAAAGAACTGTAAATGTTTTTGTGTGTTTTTTGAGTCGTTTACAGTTTTCCATTGCAAAAGTAGAATAATCGTACTGTCGTCCTTTGATTTAGATCTGTCGCAAGTGTTGATTTCGATCATAGGAGAAAGTTTATTTGCTGTTGATGGTTGATTATGCTTTTACTATTGCCTTTGGTTTGAATTTATGACTTTCTAGTGTCAGAACAAGTATTTATTTGAAAATCATAAAGTGTCGTAATCATCTCTACCTTTTGATTTCGAAAAGAAGCTTGTTTGTGTTTGTCGCTTGAAAGCAAAATCAGATTTGTACATCAACTTTCTTTTTAGCATCAATACTAAGAAAGTGAAAAACAAATACATGCATGTTCATTTGCATATAGACAGTCTGTTTGGCTTGATTTAGGAAAGTGCATTTACAGTGTGCTCTTTTCTCTTTATGAAAAGATTGTGTCTTTCTTTTCCCCTAGTAGCTAGGATTTTCATTGCAGAAAAGAGATAAAAGTTTGTTTATCATATTTAGATTGCATTTTAGGAATTACATCTACATCTCGTGGTGAACCTAAAAGGAAAACTTCATAAGAAAGATCAACTTAAAATAAATTCAATGAATCTAACAACGCTTTGGAACTTAACGCACAACATTTAGAGGTCTAGGCTAGAGACGTATTCTGGCGTTGTAAAGCCTGGTAATTGTTGTCCTCACTGATGGTTGGGTGATTCCTCCACTTTGAGACGATAAGTGCCAGTACGGACTTGTGCTCCCACGTACCGTCGAGTATATTTTGGGAGACCCCTATAGGCTTAAATCCTTTATCCATAGGAAGCCGTGTCTGCCGCCCTATCGATCGCAATGCACTGAACGCAACATTCAGGAAGATTGACTGCCGTACCGTAAAAAGTATTCTGCAGTTTTGCGATTGGTTTGGTACTCCCTCTACCTAGACCTCCAGAGCAGTCCCTTTCGTTCCTTTTCAGACTCCTTAACGGAAAAGGTCCATCTAAGCACTTGTCACTTCAGGCTCATTAAAAATCGAAGGAGACTAGAGTCATCTTTTGTTTTTTCTCGACTCTTAAAAACTGAAAAAGCAAGTTGTGTCAAAGTGTCTAAAATTTATTTTAATCGGAATAACATCACTATTCCCTCGTTGGTCTTATAAGTTAGTCTCCCTTCATCGCAAGTTCTTGTAGAATCGCTAGGAAATATTTTGAATAGACTAGATATGTCTGAACAGCCATCGACATCCAGGACTGTGTCGTCTGACATAGCAGCAGCTGAGTCTCCTGCTGCTACTCCAACGATGTTCGCCGGTATACCATCTGTCCCGGCAAGTTATCAATAACAAGCCGGAGTCCAATCAGGGAGTGCTTCGATGACATGGTTAGTTCCTATTTCTTCATCCGAATTATCATCTGGTATTTCTTATGTTGAAACTCAACAAATTGATCTAATGTGTCTTCAAAGGCCAATCTACCCTTTAAGTACTGGATTGCCACCATATGGAGGGCAGTATGCCTTTTCATTTTTCCCTCCCAGAGAACAACCATATGGGAGTTTACAACAAAGTTCAGGTCAAACTGGAATTACATCCAGTGGTTGGGTACCAATACTGCCTCAACAACCAAGGGTTGTATATTCAATGCAACCAGTACACCCTGTGTCGGATATTCCCACTATACCTGCTATGGTGACTGCATCGCAAGTACAAGCGCTACCTGTTGTATGTCAACCCCAAGTTTTTCAGGTTGCAATACAACAACCTCTTGTCTCAACGACTCAATCACAACCTCAGGTTAGTGACTCCTTATCTGGAGCGAATCAGGCTCAAACAAGTACTATGACTCCCCACCTTGGTCAAACGGTTAGTATCGCGCAACAGCACATGGCTTCACAACCATGGCTGGTGCAATACCAACAACCGCAATTCCAACAATCATATCAAGGACCTGAGCAACAAGTCTTTGTAAGTAATGGGCAACTGCATTTCCAAAGCGGTTATCAACAACCATACTATAATGGTTATGCCCATCAACCTTGTCAAAGCTGCCAACATCAAATACATTATGCTGGTATGCAAAGACCCACTGCTCAGGCGATTCCATCTTCTCCTGGGTATGCTTTGCCTAACCTGAATCAACAGTTGCCCTTTGTAGCAACTATAGAATTACCAGATCTAAACCGGCTGACGAATGATCCAATTGCTTATGCCCCTTGGTGGCCAACGATTCCGCATAAACTTCCGTTAGATATTCATAAATTTAATGGAAATCCGGGTGAAGACCCGTCGAATCATGTGATGACATTTCATCTGTGGTGTTCATTAAACACCCTAAACGATGATTCGATTAGGCTTTGCCTTTTCCAGAGGACGTTAACTGGTCCAGCAGCAAAATGGTATATTGAATTACCTAGAGCTTCGTTTGACAACTTCAGTACCCTAGCCACAACCTTTTTAACCCATTTTCAATTACCAATAAGGTACGAAACGGGAACAGAACTCCTTACCAACTTCAAACAGACGACGGCCACTCACATATCTGATCATATACATGAGTGGCGACGTCGTCGTAGAATGGTAAAAACGTATGTTCCCGATCAGCTCTTAGCTGAATGGTTTATCAAGTCATTACTACATTCCATCATGGAAGATGTTGCAAAAGGGGGAGTCGTCACAGAAGAGCAAGTTATCGCTCGTGCGCAATATTTGGACTTGATTTACACTCAATCTGACACACTCTACGATAAAATACCTGATGCCCCTAGACCGGAATTCTCAGTTCCTCCTCCTCCTAAATCAAACAATGACTCTCATGTCGGCGATGGCGTGATTGGCGCAACAGACACGAAATCGACAAAGGCTACATCTAAAAAGGCCCGTAAAATTTCTAGTCAAAATGCAAATGAGAAACTTCTTGCCTCGGAAGTAAATGCCGTGTCGACCGACAAGGGAAAACAACTGAAGCAACCAGGGGGCAAGAAGAAAAAGAAAGGGAGAAAAAAGAAGCAGGATGAGTCATCTCCTGGAAAACCTTCTGCAAACCCTTATGGGCAAAGGAAACCCCCTGCGGGGTGTCATATATGCGATGAGGATCATTGGACGAGAGATTGTCCACATATAGCTGAAGTTAAGAAACTCTTTAAGAGTTCAAAAACCTCAGCGGTATTGACTGATCCGTTTCCAAACCCGGGAACCAAACTGGTAGCTAATCAAAATGCTTCCCGATCCCAAGTGCTTATGTTGTCTATCTCAAAGCAGCAAAATGATGCTTTGACAAGGAATAAAGATTACGGGAATCCACAGCCGTCGAATAACAAGGCTAATGAACAACCTAGTAGTTCGACAACAACTTTGACCGAAGTTGTGCCACCCATCATTCCTGAACCAATGATAAAGTCGCCAAAAGGAGTAGTACACAAATCGACATTTAATCCTTGTGCAAAAATAGCACAGAATTATAATATAATAGAGGACCTGGCCCAATCGCCATCCGCTATGTCGACACTTGAGGTACCGCAAAATTGCCTCTCCCAAGAGCAAGCTTCATTATCAGCAATAGGTGGGATTGACCCAATGGATTCCAATCTTGTGGCCTTTGATCATAAAGGATATGACCCTCAGTTACCAGCTCAACTAGCTTTCCTTATTCAAGTGAAAGCCCTCAACAAAACTGTTCATCGAACAATTATTGATGAGGGGGCATCCACATGTATTATGTCGATGAGTTGCTGGAAAAATTTAGGGTCACCACCCTTGTCGCAATCGTCAACAATGTTAAAAGCATTTGATGGACGATCATACACTCCATACGGGATTTTAAGTAACTTGCAAGTTGAACTGGGGGGTAAAACAGTAGAAATTGATGTTGAAGTAATCGACGGAAACCTCGATTAAACCATCCTACTGGGAAGACCCTGGATATATGCCATGGATGCAGTTGTATCAACCTACTTCAAGAAGATTGCATTTCCCTTCCAAGGAGGAATTACAATCGTCGACCAACAAACATTTCTCCCCAATAGTTCACAAGTTACGGGAAGCATTCCAATGATCCATGGAAGTAATCATTCGCTCCAAAATATCGGAGTAGGTCTCCTAAAAGACCCTGCCTTAATGGGTACTTTTTCCCTACCGCCTCCGAGTAATCTGGCGGAAGTGGCCACAGTGGAATATGAAATCTTCTATATCTAATGGATTTGGATTCCGAGGATGGTTCTTATCTGTGTCAACCTCATTAAAAAATGAAACAAATCCCCTTTCCAAATCTCAAAGGTAAACCTTCATTCCAACCACCGAGTTGAATGCAATGAAGCTTGGGGGGCATGCACCTCGATTTGCGTTATTATGCTGGGGGCATGCAAACTTATCACGAGCAGTGTTACTGTAGGGTTCAAGCTCGTTAAAAAATAAACCCGCCACGAGCAGTGTTACTGTAGGGTTCAAGCTCGTTAAAAAATAAACCCGCCATGAGCAGTGTTACTGCAGGGTTCAAGCTCGTTAAAAAATAAACCCGCCTCGAGCAGTTTTAGCACATAGTTCAAGCTCGTTAAAAAATAAACATAAGACATGAGCAAATGTTTCCACCCGCGTTTAAGCTCGTTAAAAAATGAACTATTCCCCGGTAAATAACCACCGTGAATGTAGTACTTCAGCCATTAAAGCCTTGGTCGTGTTTGCACCGTCACCTCCACTTTTTCATTGGCTGATCATTCACCTCCATTTGATTGTTTACCCATTTTGAGGAACAACTGCGAAGAGTGATTTCACTAGCCATCCTTGTGACACTGCCGTGATTGGAAAATTCCAAACCTTACCTGGAATCAGCTACTACCCATTTATCACTCGTTCCTCAAAAGACGAGTCTTCTTTAAGCTCTTTTCAACTGACTCGTAAAATATGAAAAGATTGCCGAGCCATTGGCCTCTCTAGCTCGTTAAAGGGACAGGAAGTGTTATCCCTCCTCTAGATTTTAATATTTTTGGACCTGAGGGATTATTGCACAAAAATATCGAGCGCTTGTTTTGTTTGGCTCGTTAAAGCTATCGAAAATTCATCCCTTCTGTATTGTTTTATACTTTTTTCGGACTTAAGGGATTAGATGACGAAAAAGGAAATTTGGAGTTACCTTTACGTACCTTTTCAGACTCTCTAAAAATGAAAAGGACCGAGTTATCTTTGTCATTAAACTCGTTAAAAAGATTAATAGCGACAAACTTGTCTTTAGACGAGAACGAGTTTCACTATCACTAAGCTCGTTAAAACATAGCAATGGGTTTGCCCGAAGGGAAAATTATAGAACAAGCATATGTTATCCTCCTCAAGCTTGACAAAAATAAAGAGGTACTGGTCAGCAATGACTGGGGAAAAATTGGGAAGAAAACTCAAAGAATCTTTATTGGTAGTAAGTCGCTCTTGAACATGACACTTCCGCTCCGTGTCTGAGTCGGGTTGGGTTGTTTCATTCACCGGTCACATCGCCATGGTCACACCATACCATCCACATTTGGGGTTAATGCTACCAATCCATCACATCAGTGTCACCGACATGTTCAAGAGAAGTCATCTAGAAAGGCCACCTGTGTCCCGCCCACTACCATACATTATACTCCATTCTTTCATGACCGCCACCCTGAACCATATATCATCAGATCGTTTTCACCTCCATCAAAATCATTTGCTCCGTTCCGTGTCATTGATGTGGGATTCATTAAGGCCCTCTTGTGACGGATCACTTCTTGTCGACATCCAAGAAGTTGGTCTAGGAACACCCCATTCAGTACTTTGAAGCTTGCATGCCTCAATGGCAAGTTTCTCACTTCCGGCGACAGGTTTACATCAATGACCTTCGACCGAAATATTTTGTGTGGTGTTCGACGCCAAGTCCTTTATTCACACCACGTGAATTGTACTGCAGTACCTTGAGGATCATTATCATTATCGATGATTCCTCTCGCGCTTGTTAACAGTTCACATCATTGACTGGTAATCAAGCGATGTATTTCCATGTTCGACTTCAAAACATTTCTCACATGGATCGACTTGTACTTCGAGTGAAGATCAGACGAGATTGAAGACCCCGAATCTAGTTTCATCCATCCGGGCTGCGATATATATTCAGGGAAATAAAGACATTAAAATGTACAACATTGCAGCACAGATAATCATCCTACCAAAAGGATGATGGCTCTATCAGAATCATCAGTCTACAATCAGACGATTGTCTGTCCTATGTACATGAAAATGAATTGATAAAGCTGAGCATGGGAATGCCCGCCTCAGCTAGATCATGAAAAACAGTATGAAGATAATGTATTGTATTGTATCTTATTACAGGTCTCCTCCCAGCATTGAAAGAACTTCGGATCCTCATAATAAAGCATTTCACCCGACACCAAAAGGTTAACGGCCTCATACTTTAGGGGGCAACTGTTATAGACATTTTTGTGCCTTACAACACCAAGCATGAAATGTCCATAAACCAAGGGATCCTAAGTCCTTAAAAGTGTTGTTCTAACCCCTAAAGGAACAAGGTCAACAGATTACAGCTTCTCCCAGAAGTTCTCCATGAAAAACTACTCAAAATTGGTCAAAACTGGATCAATGCACTTGCTCCATGGCCAGGGTGCACTGCATCGCACCTTGTACACACGGGAAGTGCATTGCAGTGCACCTAAATACACTATGAGGGTGCGATGGACGGGAAAAGACAAGTGGCGGAGACAGTTTGCGAGGTGGATGATCATGGAATCTTCCAGAAACTTCTCCTAGGACACTTGCCTCTCAAAATCGCCCAAGGATGAGTAAGAGATCAATGATATCTCCAAGTGGCATCAAGAAATATCAGAGAGAAGACACTAATCAAAAACCTAGAGCTAAATCACACCTCTGCAAATATCTATATATAGATCTCTCATCCCAGAGATCCGAGGGGCAGAGGCTGGAATTTTGCACGTTGTAAGGAATTGCTATTGGTTTTGAGATAAACATCAGAGAATTGGGTGATCTATGCTTTGTTGGAGGTGAAGAGGGGCTTCTTTGCTGGGAGGTTGATGCTGGGTCAGGAATCATCGGTTGTAACTCCTCCTGGATCTTCTTGTTTATCAATAAAAACTATTTGAGTCTTTCCTCCATGCTTTTGTATCATTGATGCTTGTTACATTTGTATGGTTAACTTAAATCTGATCCTAAGTTATTTATGAATATAGATCCATGTCTTTGTATAGTGTTCTTCTTCTGTGATCTTACAGGTACTTGGTGAAGCTGGGCAAGTAAGGGAGCAGGTAGCTGGAAGCTGTCAAAGAAGAGAGGAATCGGATCAAAGGATTAGCGCAAGACACAGGCTGGTTCTTCCTGTTCCTCCCTATCTATAGTTCGTAAAGGAAATACAAAAGTAGTTTTATCTGTTTGTTTCTAAGGCAGTTGTCACACCTTAGTGGGATAGAGCAGTTCTAAAAAGACACTTTTCCCGGTAACAATCAAGCTCCTACAAAGTGAAAAAAGGTGTGTAGATTTTTTAAAATTTTTGCTTAAGCTTGGTTTGAAAAAATATTTTGAAGGAATTAAAAGGGCATAGTAGAGAATTATTATCGGTAACTGATGCCCTGAGGAAATAAAATGCAAACACCTAGTAAGCAACCTCAAATCCCTAGCATGACTCATGAAGAAGAGGAAGAAATGCTACATGATATATCAAAATTACTAGACCAAGTGCAACAAATGTCACTCTCACAAAAGATAACAGAAGCTAAGATAAATGGCGTGGAATATAAGATAAATGGCATGGAAGATAATATGGATGATTTGAAGATAGATTTGAAGACAGATTTGAAGAGAGACATGGCAGATTTGAAGATAGACATGACAGATTTGAAGACAAATTTGACAAATTTTCTACAAGAAATACTTACAAATGGTGAAAGGGTAGTAAAGGAAACTCATGATGCGAACAAAATAAATGTTAATCATGATTTCATAGACTATAATCTTGGATCGAAGACCCACCATATTCCAAAAATAGATATGAGGAAGTTTGATGGCAAGGATCCCGCAACATGCATATTACAGATGGAGCAATTTTTCGATCTCAATAATGTGCAAAACACACAAAAGGTACGTATTTCAACTTTATATTTGGAACCAAATCAGTTTGTATGGTATCAATGGCTTTGCTCTCATAAACAAATTATCACTTGGGCAATTTTTATGGAAGAATTGACAGCACATTATGAGGATACAGAAAGAAACACTTTTTTTAGCCAATTGATAAGTCTCAAACAAAAGGTTCAATAATGGAGCACATTTAAGACTTCAAAAAATTGAACATAAGGGTAAAAAATATTCCAGAGGAGCATAGGATTGATGTGTTCATAGGGACTTTAAAGGATAATATCCAACATGATGTTCGCCTTTGGGAACCTGATTCATTAGAGAAGGCATTCAGGTTAGCAAGAAAAATGGAAAGCAAAATTATGGCAACCAGGAAGCATACCACTCACAACTATAAAGTTGGAAGTGTTGTTGCCCCTAGTCTTCCACAACCTATAAGGTTGACACCACAACAATTGTATAGAAAATACACTAAAGGTCATAAGTGTGCTGAGAAGAAATTATTCTACATAGATTGTGAAGAGGAAGAAGAAAAGGAGCAAGAAAGGCCAAAGAAGAGGATATACTCCAGGAACAAAGGCTAGATAAAAAAGAAATGAATATGAACATATCTTGTAATGCATTGGTGGGAATTACCACTCCTCAAACCATCAAGATAGAAGGAAAAATCAAGAAGAAAAAGGTAATAGTGTTGATTGATTCAGGAAGTAACCACAATTTTATTCATTGTAAGGTAGCAAAAGAATTGAATTGCTTCCTATATCCAGCACCAAAGTGTCAAGTGATGGTTGCAAATGGAGGAATAATAAATTTCTCTGGAAAGTGCCATAATATCAAGCTATCCATGGGAAAATATGTATTGAATAGCCCAATGCTTTCCATTCCAATGGGAGGTGTTGATGTTGTACTAGGAGTCCAATGGCTACAATCCTTGGGTACAATAGCTTTTAATTTTCAAGAACTTTTCATGAAATTTTCTACGGAAGGAAAGGAAGTTGAATTAAGGGGTATTGCAGGGAAACCGGGAAAGATAATAAGCTCTAATGGTATGACAAAGCTTCTAAAAAAGGAACAAAGAGGTTTAATTGCACAATTATGTTTGCTAGATGTTTCCACATCGAAATCATCTATTTCTCCAGATCTCCAAAAAGTCTTGGATAGTCATTCCAAGGTATTTGAGACTCCCAAAGGTCTCCCACCTATTCGTGATCATGATCATGCTATTCATCTGATTCCAGGAAGTGTTCCTCCAAACATCAGGTCGTACAAATATCCCTATGCCCAAAAGAGTGAAATTGAATGTATGGTTGCAGAAATGCTAGAGGCTGGTATAATTCAACCTAGTCAAAGTTCTTTCTCTGCTCCAGTAGTATTGGTGCACAAGAAGGATGGATCATGGCGCATGTGTCCAGATTATAGGGAGCTCAACAAGCTCACTATTAAAGATAATTTTCCCATTCCTGTCATTAATGAATTACTGGATGAATTGCATGGATCAATTTACTTCACCAAGTTGGATCTTTGTTCAGGATATCATCAAATTAGAATGAAGATTGAAGACATTCTAAAAACAGCATTTAGAACTCATGAGGGTCATTATGAATTTTTGGTATTGCCTTTTGGACTTACCAATGCACCTTCTACATTTCAAGGTTTGATGAATTCCATTTTCAAACCCTTCCTTAGAAAATTTGTGTTAGTATTTTTTGATGATATACGAACCTACAGCAAGTCTTGGAAGGATCATGTTGAACATGTTGACAGGGTGCTGCAACTATTGGAGGAGAAACAATTATATGCAAAAAGATCCAAATGTTTCTTTGGAGTACAAGAGGTGGAATATCTGGGTCATATTGTATCTCATGAAGGAGTTAAGGTAGACCCTAGAAAAATTAAAGCCATTAAGGAATGGCAAATCCCAACATCCATAAAGCATCTGTGAGGATTTCTCGAGTTGATAGGGTATTATCACAAGTTTATTAAAAATTATGGGAGAATAGCAGCACCTCTAACAACATTATTGAAGAAAGATGCATTTTCATGGACTCCAGAAGCAACAAAGGCCTTCGAACATCTTAAAGAGGCAATGTGCCAAGTGATGAGCCCCGAATTGGGTAACTTATTGGCCTCATTTTGCCTAATTGTCCTTGTTCAATCCTCCATTTTTCATAGATTATGCATGTTTTTTAGTATGTTTATGTTATTTGAACGAATAAGGGTGGTCACTCTACCAAGGAGGCTAATACGTGGTCATTTCAGGTTTTTTGGACAAATTTTGGAGCAAAACCAAGCAATTATGGCCCAGGTGACAGCCAAGCTTGAGGTGAGGATTCGTAGGGAGGATGTCTCTGGCATTAAATGGCCCTTCCTCGAAATCTCCACCCTCAACTCCGAACTCAACAGGCCACCAAAACGAATTCTAAAGGTAGCCGCGCAGCTTTGAGAAGAGTGACTGTTTACTAGCAGTTGGAACAGTCGAGTCCCTTGAATTTAGGAGGGCTGCTAGGCCCCTCGTAGTGTATAAATAGGAAGGCCTCAGCCTTCCTAGTTTACTTTTTGGCACTGTTGGTATTTGCACTATAGTGCTATCATTTTCTCAGCTTGTTTTCTTATAGCTACTGTTGTATAACTTTCTTGTGATGATTATTTTTGAGTAATGAGAAGTAGCTTTACTTGGCATCAGACCTGAGTTCTTTATAGGAGCTGGCAGCTCTTGGGGTTGGGCCCAACCCAAGTGCCAAGGCCTCCTTTATGTATTGTTATTTGTTCTTTCTGTATTTGCAAAATCATTTCTGTTAAGTAGATTAAGTATTGTTGATTAACTAGGTCACTGTTGATGATTAAAAAGACTGTTGATGTTCATATTAAGTTGATAGGTTATTAACAGGGAAAATCTTCAGAAAATGGCCATCAAGCACCTCTGATTTCACCTCTCCCTCAGTGGGATCAGGAGCTAGGATCAAGGTGACCTTGCTGCCCACAAAACACTGACTTTGCTTTGCCATGTAATCATTAGTGTTTGATTTTCATTTGCAGAAGTTGGTTATATGTTCAGATTCTTGAATGCTTCGTTGCATAATTAATATACATGGTTTCCTTGCGAATAAAACTTTTGTTCATTCTCTTTATTGTTAGCTAGATCAAATTAGGTCAACGTACTTAGGTCTTAGATTTTACAAGTCTTCATTGGTTCAGATTGGAAAAACAACTTGCAGAGCACCTGTACCACTTCTCTACCTACCCATACTTCATCAATCCCATCTGCTCCATCCCCTGACATGGACTCTTGCCTCACATTTGCCATTTGCTCACATAACCCTAATTTTTGTGCAACATTGCTTCAGTCCTCCTTGAACAAATCCAGCCATCTACATCTTTCCTCAACTCCATCCACCAAGTCTTGGACCACCTCAAACCCTTATCCTACCTCCATACTCCCCCTTGCACCTTTCTCTCTCCATCCATCCTCCAAAATCCCATCTCTGAACAACCTATAGAAAATTACAGACATCTTGCATAACCCTTGCAGACTTTCTGTAGAGGCTCACAAATGAGGTTTCTTGATAGCCAAAATCTGTGAAACTCTCTGGAAGGGTGTTACAGACCCCTTAGGCCCTCTCTAAACCTTCCTGACCTCCTCCAAGCATTTCCTCTCGCCAATCCACCTCTACACAGTCAAAACAGTCAAATCGCATGCATGATAATTCTGGCAACTTATTCAAAAATACAAAAAGATGTTTGTTTCAGATGTTACTATAGAAGTAGCTTAGATACATGTATTTACCTTCCTATAAGTCAATGGCATCTCTTTTAGTAGCTTGCATCCTCTTTCTTGCATCAATAGGGCTAGCTGGTAAAATTAGGGTTTGCTAGGGTTTACGTTTCCTTTCATCTTTCCAGTTTCCTTCCGCAAGTAGATCAAACTCTTTGAGTTACCTTTCGTCCATCAGTTAAAAAGCTTCTTCTCAAAGCTCATAGAAGTTGGCTTAAGCTCCTAGCAGACTTGTGCCAGCTGACCAAGTGACAGCTGCCACAAGAGCTAGTACTTGTGCATACAACACCGTTGCTTCCAAGTTTGTTACGAACTACCAGGTTGATGAAAGTAAAGAAGGGAGTCCCAGGAGTTGCAACAATATTGCTGCAATACTGGAACTCACCACTCTTTTTGGCGCCGTTGTCGGGAAGCGTCAGAGTATTTGTGATTGCTGCTTTTCTTCTATTTTCCTACTCTAACCTTCTACTAAGTAGTTTATTTCAATTCCATTCTGCAATTTCATTTCTGCAAAAGTAAATTAGACATTTCCTGCTTTCATAGATTAGCCTTTCAATTTCGCAATTTCAATTCTGCAAGCGTAGAATAGAATTTCAATTCTGCAAGCGTAGTCTAGCATTTCATTTTCGCAATTTGATTTCAGCAAAATAGATTAGTCCTTTCCTGCTTTCATTTCAATTCCGCATTTTCATTTCCATAAGAGATTTTAGTTAGTTTCAATACCATCTGTTTCAGGTTTTCAGGTACAAGGAGAAAAAAAAGCAAAAGCAACCAAAAATATTTTCATGCCTCGTAGGAATAGAGATAATACCGGAAAATTCCTACCCAACACCCTCACCACTTCACTAAGTCACCCTTCTCTCTTCTTTGGTGGAAGTGACCCAGAAGAACCTATAGGTGAACCTCCTGAGATATACGAAGATCCTATAACAGAAGAAGAGCAAGAAAGCATTCCTCTTGAGACCATGGCTGAAAACAAAAACGATAGAGACGATGACGAGAGAATAGAAGGTACCTTCCCCATCTGAGAGACCAACGGGGACATGAATATGAAGAACATAAGTCCCTCATCCTTACCTCATTTCCATGGATTGACCACTGAAGACCCTGATACCTTCCTATTTGAGTTTGTTATCCTTTGTCGAACTTATGACTATGCAGAAGACGAGCAAAAGTTGAAACTCTTTCCCTCTACCCTCAAGGATGTAGCATTACGCTGGTTCATGGGGTTACCTGGAAATAGTATCACTACTTGGGCTCAGATGCAGCAAGCCTTTAACAAAAAATACTGGGATTACTGTGGGTCAAAGGAAACAAAGGGAGAAATCTTTCAGATGACCATGGGAAATGATGAGTCTTTAGAAGACTACGAGGAAAGGTTCCAACTTAGCTATAAACGGGTTAGGTGCACACTTGACCCTGAATCTCTAAAGTTGGTTCTGCTCCGAGGAGTCCCTGAAGACCTTCTAGATACCCTTCACATGCTAGCTAGAGGAGACATCTACCAACTACCTTATGAGGACATAAAGACTGTGTTTAGAAACCACTCTAGGGCAGCTCGGAAAAGAGGTAGGGGGAATCCACTTTCAACTAGTACTACCTTCTCCAAGCATGAGTTTGCTAATCAGATGGAAGACCTCAAAAGTGAGATGAGACAGACCATTGTCATGCAACTTGATACTTTCCAAATCCAACAAAAGAAAGAGGAAGCTGAGAGGGCTTTGGCCATTTTTTGTCCTAGATGTACGAGGAAGCACCCTCAGGACGAGTGTCCATTGCACTCAATAGAGGTATGTTTCATTTGTGAGGAAAACCACCCCACAAACCAATGCCCAGCCTTGCCTGGATTTAAAGCCATGTACCAAGGGACTGAGACAATCACTGAATCTCTCTACTTCCTCAACCAAAGGAGGCTGCATGGGCCCAGACCTTACTAGCAGAGGATGCAAGGGACATCCCAAGCTCATTATAGCCCCAACCAATATGCTCACATACCTTCTTGGGGCCCCCCTGCTCATCCTTCCTGGTCTGCACCTCCTCCGTGGTCTTATCCACCTCAATACCATACTCAACCCACTGCTAATTCGTTTCACTCACATGTCTAGTTACAACCTCAGTGGAATGCACCTCAACCGGGGTGAAGGCCCCAATACAACTCTCCTCCCGCCATTCTACCTCCACCACTGGCTCAACCACAACCATTACCTCCTGCTCCTCCAAGAAAACCCCAGATGCCTGCTTAACCGAACCCGAACCCCAACAACCGACAGGCCCAACAGGTATACACTGGGGAGACAACATGTCCTACATATGCAGTGGAGATCCATGAGATCAACCTGCGATCCGAGAAGACCCTTCTAGATCGCCAACCTCCTTTCCCAGAGGACGAGGAAGAGAAACAGGATAGTGAACCCAAAACCATTCCACCCTTTCATGAGCGACTAACAGTAACCACACAACCAAACCCAGAGGAGACTAAACTTCTGGGAGAACTTAAACAGTTGTGTGTGAAAATACCACTTCTCCAGGCCATCAAAGATGTACCGATATACAACAAATTGATTAAGGAGAAGTGTTTTAGGCACCCAAGCAGGCGAAAGAGAGATGCCTCGACTATCAATGTCATAAGACAACTGTCCGATCTAAGTTGGCACAAGTAATATTTCCAAAGTATTTGGACACTGGGAGTCCTGTAGTTGATGTCCACATCAATGGCACCATAATCCCCCATACCTTGAATGATCTAGGGGCTGCCATTAATGCGATGACTAGGGACACCATGCTTAAACTCAACCTTCAAAGTTCCTTAAGGAAGACCTCGGCAGTCCTGCAGTTGGCAGATCGCTCCACCGTGACTCCCGAAGGGATTGTGGAGGATGTCATGGTCTCTGTTGACCCTTGGGAGTACCCTGCGGACTTCTTGGTCCTTCAGCCAAAGGCAAAGCTCACTGGATACCCCCTCATTTTGGGAAGGCCTTGGTTAGCCACTGCGGATGCTTACATCAGTTGCCGAGTTAGAGGCATGACCATCAAGAATGGGCCTATGTCCAAGAAGCTAGTCCTATACCCTCTTGCCCAACCTCTGCAAGAACATGACTTACCACTCTGGTTGGAAGAAGGAGATGAGGACGAGGTCTACTCTGCACCATTTTGCACAGTAGAAACCACTAGGGGAGGCCCTCAAACCGAGGATGATCTGATTGAGACTTTGATTCAAAATCCACCTCCCAGTGCATTTTCCTTAGAGGAATTGGTGGAAGATACCCAATCCAGCACCTTAGTGGACCTCTGTGTGACTGATCTGATCTCTCCCAGAATTAAGAATGTGGATTTTGGTCCTGAGAGAACTTTAAAGATCATCTCCTCCCTATCTCCTTCCCAGGAGAAGGAGTTGTGTAGCTTACTGAATAATCATTTAGATGCTTTCGCTTGGAGCTATAAGGAGATGAAAGGATTCTATCCTTCGGTCTGTACCCATCACATTTACATTAAAGAAGATTGTAAACCAGTCAGGCAGCCTCAGAGGAGAATGAATCCAGCCCTTAAAGACATTGTCAAAGAAGAATTGCAAAAATTGTTGGATGCAGGATTCATCTACCCTGTCTCCAATAGTGAGTGGGTCTCACCTCTAGTGCATGTGCCCAAGAAGAACGGGAAGTGGAGAATCTGTGTAGATTATCAAGAACTTAACAAAGCCACAAAGAAAGACCATTTCCCTTTACCTTTCATAGATCAAGTGTTGGATGGACTGGCAGGGAAGAAGTTCTTCTCTTTCCCAGATGGGTTCAATGGGTATAATCAGATCCAAATAAGCCCAGAGGACTAAGATAAAACCACCTTCACATGTCCATGGGGTAATTTTTCCTACCGAGTCCTTCCCTTTGAGCTATGCAACGCTCCTGCCACTTTCTAGAGAGTAGTATTGAGCATCTTTTCTGAGTTGGTCCATGATTCGGTAGAAATCTATATGGATGACTTTACTCCTTATGGGTCCAACTTCCAAGAAGAATTGACTAATCTAGGAAAATTTCTAACCAAGTGCATTGAGATGAACCTGTCCCTTAGTCCCGAAAAATGTGAATTCCTGATGACTGAAGGGACCGTGCTAGGTCATACCATTTCTCGGCAAGGATTACAGGTGGATCCTAATAAGATTGCTATGATCCAAAAGGTCCCACCTCCTCAAAAGGTAAGAGATGTTCGGAGTTTCCTAGGCTTAGCAGGATATTATCAAAGATTCATTAAAGACTTCAGTAAGCTAGCCACGCCATTGTTTGGCCTCTTAGGGAAAGATGTTGAGTTTAAATGGACTGACAACTGTCAAGGGGCACTAGATGAGTTGAAAGATAAGCTGGTGTCCGCCCCGATCTTGAGAGGTCCAAAATGGGCCCTACCTTTCCACATCCACACTGATGCCTCGAACAAAGCCATAGGGACAACCTTAGGACAAGTTGAGGAGAAACTCCCATATGCCATATACTTCGTCAACAAAAACCTATCCAAGGCAGAAATGAACTATACTGTAACCGAGAAAGAGTTCCTGGTTGTAGTCCATTCCCTAAAAAAGTTTAGACACTACATCACTGGTTATCAAACATTTATACACATTGATCATGCTGCGATTAGATATTTAATGAATAAGACTGATGTAAATTCTTGTATCATTAGATGGTTACTTTTGTTGCAGCAATTTGATTTGACTATTGTCGACAAGCCAGGTAAGGAAAATGTTGTTGCTAAATTCTTGTCGAGATTGGATTTGCCTGCAGGTGAAGAAGGAATAGTGGATGACCAGATGCCAGATGAATATTTGTTTGCTATCTCAGCACTCTCTCCATGGTTTGCTAATATAGCAAATTACTTGGTCTCAACACAGTTCCCTCCGCATCTATCCTTAAAGGAGAAGAGCAGAATTGTAAGGAAGAGTGCCCCATTCACTTGGATCGGGGGCAACCTATTTAAACTTGGCCCAGATCAGATCTTGAGGCGTTGTGTTAGGGAGGAGGAAGTCTTTCACATCCTCCTAACCTATCATGACAGACCTTGTGGGGGCCACTTTGCAGCAAAAAGGTCTGCCTTCAAAATTCTACAGGCAGGCTACTATTGGCCTACTCTTCATCAAGATGTCAAAAGATACATCAGCCAATGTGACCGATGTCAGAGGATGGGGAAACCGACTCCAAGGGATGAAAGGCCTCTCCAACCTCAAGTGACCTTCGAGCCATTTGAGAAGTGGGGCATGGATTTTGTGGGTCCTATCAACCCTCCTTCAAAGCAAAGGTCTTACATCATTGTGTGCACCGACTATATGACCAAGTGGGCAGAAACAAAGGCAATCAAAGCAGCAACAGAAAAAAAGGTGGCTGAGTTTTTAAGGGAAAATATCTTCTACAAGTTTGGCTACCCAAGAGAGTTAGTCACCGATCAAGGAAGCCAGTTCACCTCCAACCTAATTGAATATTGGCTCGCTCGTCATAAGATCAAGCACAGGACTTCCACCCCATATCATCCTCAAGCAAATGGGCAGGTGGAAGTCACTAATAGAGCACTGGAAGGGATTTTGACTCAGGTGGTGAGCGGTAGCAGAAAGGATTGGGCAAATCGCTTGGTTGAGGCCACCTGGGCGTACAACACCACTTGGAAGACTACAACAGGTTTCACACCTTATGAGCTGGTCTATAGGAAGAAAGCTTTGCTATCAATAGAGTTCGAGTACAACAGATTGAGGGTGGCAGATCAGTTGGACCTAGATCTCAGTCATGCTCAATGTGAAAGATTATTACAGCTGAATGGATTAGATGAACACAGAATGCAGGCCCTCCTCCACTCAGAAGTAGTTCAACTCCAGAGGAAGATATGGCATGACCGGCACCTTAATGAAAAGCAAGTCTAGCCGGGAGATTGGGCGCTACTGTATGACTCAAGATACAAGGATTTCAAAGGAAAGCTGAGGACAAGATGGTTAGGACCATATACAGTGGAGAAATGCAATGAAAATGGTTCAGTCCTTATCAGGACCATTGATGAAGAATCCATCCCCATGCTTTTCAATGGGAATCGATTGAAAATCTACAAGAAACCCCTTTCGAGGCAGGATTTCATTGAAATTGTGGAAAAATCAGTGTTGGTAGTAGAGCAGGGTTCTGCCTCTATTCCGGCCACACCTTGATCATCAAAAAAAAAAAAAAAGGAATAAAAATATCCCTGGGTGAAAACCTCTCTGAGGCACCCAGGGCAGAAAGTGAGGGTGAAAACCTCATGGAGACACCCCAGCTGTCTCTCAGGAAATAAAGAAATGGAATAAAAAAGATCCTTGGGGGAAACCTCTCTGAGGCGCCCAAGGCAGATAGTGGGGGTGAAAACCTCATGGAGGCGCCCCTACTATCTCTCAAAAAGAAAAAATAAAAAATAAAAAAGAAAAAAAGAAAG
Source organism: Pinus tabuliformis (assembly GCA_031772625.1). Lineage (NCBI taxonomy): Eukaryota > Viridiplantae > Streptophyta > Pinopsida > Pinales > Pinaceae > Pinus > Pinus tabuliformis. The sequence continues at coordinate 524,702,189 of CM062810.1, read as the reverse complement.
AGAAACTGGTCTAATCTCTGGAATTATTGCAGGTTGTAGGAAATACAGTGCAGATAAGGAAGGTCGCACAAAACAAGGACAAGGGTCCATACCAAGCTACCAGACATCCTCACAGACACTCCCTCCATGGCCACTCACTTTTTCCAGGATTTGAAAGCATTCAGGCCGAGATTCAACCTTCTACAGGAAGTTTTGAGCTTTCTACAGGGAGTTTTGGGGCTTTCAACAGGAAGTTCTGCATTTCTACAGGGAACATCCTGTAGAGCCTTCGAGTAGGCCAAAATCGATTCTGGAAAGGGATTTAAAGCTTGAAGTCGGTTGATGAGGCTTGCAGCCACCCCTCTCTTCCATCCATCACCGGTTTCATCTCTTTCCACCGCCATTACAACAATCTGGTCCTGTATTCTTGCACAGCCATGCAAAGAGTCTTGTCTCCCTCAGATAGAATTTTTTTTTCCCAAGTGACAAATCAAGTACACAGAGGCTCGCACACTCTACCTGTCAAAGCTCCATCAGGACACTTCATCCATGAATACAACCTTCCTCGTTTTAGCATGCATCCCAGGAGGAGAAGCAGCTACAAGATGTCCTATAGGAATCTTGTAGCAGCTGATCCGTCTGGAGCACATACTATGGAGTCAATAGTAGCTGAAGTTGATCTAGGAGACATGCAACAAGCTCCACTTGGACATGAACACCTCCTCGACGGCTGAGAAAATACAGATCCATGCATGCAATGTTCACAACCAGAGGATCGGGTCCCGAAGCCTTGCATATAGCATCAGCCAATTAAAGAAGGAGTTCCAGCACCTGTGCACGAAGCAGCAGTGAGAAAGCCATCATTCCACATCCCGAAACCTGCAGAACATGTCCATGGCCACACAGGTAAGTTTCTAACCTTATTCGTCAAATTGCATAGACAATACTTTGAAAACTACATGTCTGTGAAATGGTGCGGGTTGAACGAATTCAGTGGCTAGTCAACTGGCCACCCACAATCAATCGAATGGCCTCGTGGGATCCAAGCAAGCTCGGTTATGCTCGAATCCACCAAAGGGACATGGAGCCGAGACGCGGGAAGTGTCTAGTCAGAGAGAATTGACGGATTGGCAGTGATGACGACGAGTAATGGCAGAGAAAGGAAATGGCAGTCAGAGACATGCCGAAGAATGATGGCCGTGACGTTGGCTAACGGATCGGCCTGGACACCTCACCCCCTCGCCATGAATTGTGCCGTAATTCAAAATCGTTTGGCCAGAGAACTCACATTAACCATTGTCATTTACACTTGCAACCGTTTTTCAGCAAAGTATGCGTCCTCCTCCTTTGCAGTTCATTAGCCCGAGCTTCTCGGCCCGTTTCAAAATCTTCCCGTGTCCCAAGCTCTTTCAGAAGCGCCATGACGTCCTCTAGAAACCGGAAAATCTCTACAAGAAACATGGCATAGCCTCCCGGAGCAGGGAAACCTGGAATTTCTGCGTTGAAATTGGAGTTTCGAAGAGAGGTAGGCCCGAAAACACCATTCCCATGCATGATATTTCGAAAGGTGGTGAATTAAACTGTTTGGAGTAGGAGAATTAGAAGCAAATCTGTCTATGGGTCAAGAATAGTAGTTTGCCTATGTGATACAGGAGTTTTTTCAGTTGGTCTGCGTCACATTCTCCTCCATAGTTCATGTTAACAAATTCCTCCTATAGAAACGCTAAACCACTATAAGGGCTAACCTATGCATAAAGAATGTAGCTTTTATGTGGTTGGGAATGAAAATTAAGCTCTGCACTCTGTCTGTGGGAGCCTAACTCCCTTTAGACAGTCGAGTTGTGGGTAGCAATAGCATTATAACCAGGGAATTGATGCAAAGTGGAATATAAACACCTGAGGAATACTGTCTTCAAAGTTTTGGGGAGGAAACCATACACAGAAATCCCCTTCTGATTAGGGCAAGCCAAAATAGAGCCTTCTCACCATGCCAAGAGGGTTTATCAGAAATGAACCCTCGGATTCTAGGAAATTGCGAGAAACTCTCGAGGTGGTATACCTATTTACCCGTGCCAATTGGATGACCTTCTGTGACAGAATTCAAGGTCATGATGATGAGGTAATCGAAGAGTTCTTAATGTCTCTGCAGCCTAAATCCAAGATACTAGCCATTGTAAATTTCAGAGGGCTGACCTTAAAGCTTACCCCACAACTCATTAGTCGAGTCACTGATCTGCCATTGGGGATACCCTGGAGCAAAGAGGAGAGGGCATTGGGCCAAAAAGCCAATAAGGAATTCTTCCTACCAGAGGAACAGTTTTCAGAGGATAAAAATGGGGTCTGGAGAGCCAGCCTACATCCATTTTGGAGCGAGGTCAGCCTTTAGATCATGAAATACATCACCTATGAGGGGCGGTTCAGTATTGTATATGGTTATCACTTCCGGTTGCTAACTGAACTCAGACATAAGATGGATTTACCCACAAAACAAAATTTAAGCATCCCCTATTTCCTCCTACAATCATTAATTGAGTGTGGCACAAAACTGAAGGAAGGGACACCGGACCAGCTGGCTCATCATGGGCTTATCAAGCTTCTAGTAGAAGATGCCCTCCATACCTATACTATCCCTCTCTCCTAGGAGATTTTCCGCAATATGTCCAAGGATGATGATATCCGAATTTTGGCCGAGGAACTCACTTCATCTAGCAGTGAGGAAAGGGAGCACATTGAGGCAGAAGGGAAATCCAAGGGTAAGGAAACCCAGGACAGACCACCACAGAAAGAGCAAGAAGAGAAACAAGAGAAAGGCCAAGCTGCTGAGCCCAAAACTGTGGGTGGAATAAAGGCACAAATGCCAAGGGAGAAACGGTTGCAAATCAGGGCAGAAAGGACTGAAAAAGTCCAAGCAAGTGAGGGCACATCCAAGGCAACCACAGCAAAATTAAAAGAGAAGGCACCCCTAGCCAAGCAGGCCAAAATAGTGAAAACCATTTCTACAGGAAGCCAGAAGACCGTTTTTACAGGAAGCCAGAAAACCATTTCTACAGGAAGACATAAAACAGTCAGCACATGACTTTCTACAGGAAGTCTGGAAACAGGGCAACAAAAGGAAAAATCGCTGGATATTTTAGCCAGGGAGGCAACAGCTGTGCTGGCCACCCTAAGCACATATCCCAAGCAGAAGGGGAAGCGAAAGAGGGAGCCTTCCCTGTATTTTAAGGCAAGAAGGAGCGTGAGGATAAAGAGTGGTAGACCCCAGCCATCGTCAAAAGAACCAATCACGATTGTAGACACCCCAGCTACACAAAAGGAGAGGTCTCCCTCAAAGGCATCCATCACTTATGAATAGGGAAGCTCGAAGACATCCACCTGGAGAGAAAGAATGAAAATGTTGGACACCAAGGCCTCTCTGCAGGATGCTGAGACTATTCTACAGGAAACACTGGCTAGGCTAAAGGAGACCGAAGAAATGGAAAGTGAGGAAGCTAAATCACCACAGGGGGAAGAAAAGGTGGAGAACATTGTGGAACCTAGCCCCCAGCCCAGCTTGGGCTCCTACTATAACTTCTTAGAGGCCGGAAAGATCATTCCTCAAAAATTCACAGTGCCACTTTTCCTTGCACTAGAAGAAGAGAGAGTGAGGACCCACACTTGGATGAAAATTGCTAAGTCCAAGGGTGTGGTAGATATAGGTCCTCTGGGAGAACAACTGAAAGAGGCAAGAAGGGAATTGGCTATGGTACGACATGTGGAGAGCAGCCAACGGGTCAAGCTACAGGAAGAAAATGAGCTTGTTAGAAAACAATTGCAATTACAAGGACAGAGGAAGGAAGATAGACCTCACATCTTGGGAGAACAACAACAACAGGAGGAGCCCAAAACAGCCAAAGATACCACCGATGAACAACAGAGAAAGGAAGGGATGCAAGCTGAAATTGAGACACTGAATTGACAACTACAGGAAAATGAATTGCAAGCAGGCTTGGAGATACAGTCTCTGAAACAACAGGTACAAGAAAAGGAGGCCCAACTGGCCTGCATGGCCAGCTGGGCAATGGAAGCTCTGCAGTGTAGGCAGCCTGCCAAATCCTATGCCCTATACCTCAAGGATCAGTGGTTACAGTTTCAGATCAATACCTTGGACCAAAGGGGCATCACCCCATTCCAAAATTATCATCAATTTGCAGCTCTATGTGGCAGTAGTTCATCAGAGGATAGGGCCAAATTATCGGAGTTCTACTTGCACAACTTCACCCTTCTGAACATGAATGCATGGGATCCCAACACGGTGATAGGAGATGTCCAACTTATGGCCATGGCCTCTTGAATGAGTCATGAGGAGAAGAGATGAGCAGAGGTTCGTAGTATCATAGGCAGAGAAATCAGTGAGCCACTCATGATCAGAGCAGAGCCGGATGACCCCTTAGCAGTGATAAGCGCCCACCAGCACTTGGCCAACAGCCCTCAGGATCTACCGAAATACATTGAGCAACAAGCTCAAGCTATCGCCCACTTTGAGGACATGGAGAGATTGTTCAGAGAAAATTTCCTTCATGCCTGCACAAGGTGGTGGAACACACTGCCTCACAGCTTGAAGATAAAGGAATACCACTCTCCCACCAGGATGAGGGAATCCTTGGCAAGGGTACCTCTCTACAAACAGTTCATGCAGAATTTGCAGGCCAATTGGACTGGCCTGAAATTCAGTTCTCCTTTGCTTTTGGGATTGCTAGAAGGCGTTAAGGAAGAGGAGGAAGGTAGACAATGGGAGGAAGTGGAAAGGAAAGCAGGATTCCACGACCGAGAAGAATATATCACCGCAGAGGCCTGGGACGTGAGGGAGGCGATCAAAGCCATAAAGGATGATGAGCTGGACTAGTTGCTCAGAGGATGAGCAACCCATTTAGCAGGGGGGTGATGATGAGCCCCGGATTGGGTAACTTATTGGGCTCATTTTGCCTAATTGTCCTTGTTCAATCCTCCACTTTTCATAGATTATGCATGTTTTTTAGTATGTTTATGTTATTTGAACGAATAAGGGTGGTCACTCTACCAAGGAGGCTAATATGTGGTCATTTCAGGTTTTTTGGACAAATTTTGGAGCAAAACCAAGCAATTATTGCCCAGGTGATAGTCAAGATTGAGGTGAGGATTCATAGGGAGGATGTATCTGGCATTAAATGGCCCTTCCTCGAAATCTCCACCCTCAACTCCAAGCTCAACAAGCCACCAAAACGAGTTCTAAAGGTAGCCGAGCAGCTTTGGGAAGAGTGACTGTTTACTAGCAGTTGGAACAGCCGAGTCCCTTGAATTTAGGAGGGCTGCTAGGCCCCTCGTAGTGTATAAATAGGAAGGACTCAGCCTTCGTAGTTTACTTTTTGGAACTGTTGGTATTTGCAATATAGTGCTATCATTTTCTCAGCTTGCTATCTTGTAGCTACTGTTGTATAACTTTCGTGTGATGATTATTTTTGAGTAATGAGAAGCATCTTTACTTGGCATCAGATCTGAGTTCTTTATAGGATCCGGCAGCTCTTGGGGTTGGGCCCAACCCGAGTGCCAAGGCATCCTTTATGTATTGTTATTTGTTCTTTCTGTATTTGCAAAATCATTTCTATTAAGTAGATTAAATCTTGTTGATTAACTAGGTCACTGCTGATGATTAGAAAGACTGTTGATGTTCAGATTGAGTTGATAGGTTATTAACAGGGAAAAGCTTCAGAAAAGGGCCATCAAGCACCTCTGATTTCACCTCTCCCTCAGTGGGATCAGGAGCTGGGATCAAGGTGACCTTGCTACCCACAAAAACATTGACTTTGCTTTGCCATGCAATCATTAGTGTTTGATTTTCATTTGCAGAAGTTGGTTATATGTTCAGATTCTTGAATGCTTCGTTGCATAGTTAATATACATGGTTTCCTTGCGAATAAAACTTCTGTTCATTCTCTTTACTGTTAGCTAGATCATATTAGGTCAACGTACTTAGGTCTTAGATTTTACAGGTCTTCGTTGGTTCAGTTGGAAAAACAACTTGCAGAGCACTTGTACCACTTCTCTACCTGCCCATACTTCATCAATCCCATCTGCTCCATCCCCTAACACGGACTCCTGCCTCACGTTTGCCATTTGCTCACATAACCCTATTTTTTGTGCAACATTGCTTCAGTCCTCCTTGAACAAATCTAGCCATCTACATCTTTCCTCAACTCCATCCACCAAGTCCTGGACCACCTCAAACGCTTATCCTACCTCCATACTCCCTCATGCACCTTTCTCTCTCCATCCGTCCTCCAAAATCCCATCTCTGAAGGACCTGTAGAAAATTATAGACATCCTGTAGAACCCCTGCAGACTTCCTGCAGAGGCTCACGAATGAGGTTTCTTGATAGCCAAACTCTATGAAACTCTCTGGAAGGGTGTTAGGGACCCCTTAGGACCTCTCTGAACCTTCCCAACCTCCTCCAATCATTTCCTCTCGCCAATCCACCTCTACACAGTCAAAACAGTCAAATCGCATGCATGATAATTCTGAGAACTTATTCAAAAATACAAAAAGATGTTTGTTTCAGATGTTACTGTACAAGTAGCTTAGATACATGTATTTACCTTCCTAGAAGTCAATGACATCTCTTTCAGTAGCTTGCATCCTCTTTCTTGCATTAGTAGGGCTAGCTGGTAAAATTAGGGTTTGCTAGGGTTTACGTTTCCTTTCAGCTTTCTAGTTTCCTTCTGCAAGTAGATCAACCTTCTTGTTAGCTTTCGTCCATCAGTTAAAAAGATTCTTCTCAGAGCTCATAGAAGTTGGCTTAAGATCCTAGCGGACTTGTGCCAACTGACCAAGTGACAGCTGCGGCAAGAGCTAGTACTTGTGCATACAACACTGTCGCTTCCATGTTTGTTACGAACTACCGGGTTGATAAAAGTAAAGAAGGGAGTCCCAGGAGTTGCAGCAGTATTGCTGCAATACTGGAACTCACCACCAAGCACCAATCTTAGCTACACCGAACTTCACAAAAACCTTTATTGTGGAATGTGATGCTTCAGGAAATGGAATTGGTGTTGTTTTAATGCAAGAAGAAAGACCCATTGCTTTTGAAAGTCGTCCAATCAAGGGAAAGTTTTTACACAAAGCCATTTATGAGAAGGAAATGTTGGCAATACTACATGCACTTAAGAAATGGAGACCCTACCTAATGGGAAGACACTTCAAGGTAAAAACGGATCATGATAGCCTTAAATACTTTTTAGAACAAAGATTATCCTCTGAAGAGCAACAAAAGTGGGTCACAAAGATGTTGGGTTATGACTTTGAAATCATCTACAAAAAAGAGAAGAAAAATGTGGTGGCAGATGCACTCTCAAGAAAGGATGAGGATGTGGAAGCATTGTTGTGTGCCATTTCTATTATCCAACCAATTTGGATAAATGAAGCAAGGGAGGAATGGAAGAATGATGAAGAAGTGTGGGCACTTATTCAAAAGTTACAACAAGATTACAGTACATCTGATACATTTAGCTGGCAAAATGATTCACTATGGTACAAAGATCACTTATACCTCTGTAAGAATTCCCAACTCACACAAAAGATTCTTATGGAATTGCACACTTCTCCCTTAGGAGGGCACTCGGGATTTTTAAAAACTTACCACAGGGTTAAGAAGGAATTTTTTTGGGATGGCCTTAAATCGGATATTTAAAAGTTTGTGGCAGAATGTTTGGTTTGCCAACAAAATAAAGTTGAAACAATTAAGACCCCGGGTCTATTACAACCTTTATCCATTCCAAGGCAACGTTAGGAGAATGTTTCAATGGATTTTATCACAGGTTTACCCAAGTTTGACGGAAAGAGTGTCATCATGGTGGTAGTTGACAGACTTACCAAGTATGCACACTTTTGTGCATTATCACATCCATTTAAAGCCAGTACAGTTTCTACTGCATTTATGTAAACAATTCAAAAGCTACATGGAAACCCAAAGATTATTGTAAGTGACAAAGATCCCATTTTTACTAGAAATTTTTGGACAGAATTATTTTCTTGTCTTGGCACTTAGTTAGCTCATAGCTCATCTTATCATCCTCAATCTGATGGGAAAACTGATATAGTAACAAATGTTTGGAAGGATATCTTCATTGCTTTGTATCTGATAAACAGACACAATGGGTCAAATGGTTGCCTCTGGCTGAATGGTGGTATAACACTTCGTTCCATACAGCAACAAAAATGACCCCATTTATGACACTTTTTGGATATCAGCCACCATCCATCACATCATATTAAGAGAAAATTTTAAGGTTCAATTAGTGGAACAACACATCGAGCATCAACAACAAGTCCTCCAACTCTTAAAGGATAGCCTCGTGTTGGCACAGAATAGAATGAAACAACAAGTAGATCAACATCACAACGAAAGAAGTTTTGATGTAGGTGGTTGTGTATTCCTACGAATACAACCATATAAACAAATGTCCCTCAAGCAAGCTAAGAAGGATAATAAATTATCACCAAAGTATTACGGTCTATACAAGGTATTGCAAAAGATTGGTACTATGGCATACTAATTGGAGCTTCCTGCAGCTTCTAGAGTGCACCCAGTTTTCCATGTTTCATGTTTAAAGAAGGTTATAGGCAACAAGCTCCCAGTTCAAACAATATTTCCAGAACTTGACGAGGAAGGAAAAATTATATTGGAACCGGAAGTAGTCACAGAAACAAGAACTCGACAGCTACGAAATCGATCAATCTCGAAGTATCTCATCAAGTGGAAGAACTTATCCGCTGAAGATTCTACATGGAAGGATGATAATTTTATACAGAAGCATCCAGAACTACTCAACCGTTGAGGACAACACTTTTTTGAAGGAGAGGGGCATGTTAGGTCCCGATAATACTAGTGATTACCCCATTACTATTGTAGTTATATCCCTTATTAATATTGTTGTGCCCCTATTATCCCCATATTGTTATTACTGAATCCCTCTATTGTTATTTTTGTGCCTTTATATTATTATTGTTAGGTTGGCTGGGTTATATTGTGACTCCTTAGACTCCTATATATAGAAAGGAGGTTTTGTCATTTGAATCATCCAAGAATTGTTCATTTGTGTAATGTAAAGGAGGTTGGCCCCTCGAAGAGGTTGAATTCTAAGGCGTTCAACTATCTTTTCTATCTTTTTGTGAGATGGTTTCATAACAGATGATGCTCTCAGTGAGCATGTAATCTACTACTTGAGTCGAGGCTTAGTAGGACCTGAGCTACGCTATTCTCCTATCGAGAAATTGGCCTTGGCAGCTGTCCATGTTGTCCAGTGACTTCGTCATTATATTCTTCCAGGCAAAACGTTCGTCTTAGTGGTTGTCAATCCTTTTCAGTTTGTTCCCAGTAGGCGAGTGATTGGGGGAAAATATAATCGATGGATTGTTATTTTGTAAGAATTTGATCTCAAGTTCTTGTCAGCCAAATCTAAGTCATTGGTTTTTGTGGAATTAATTTCGGAGCTGCCTTATGAGGAAGCCATTGTTTATGAGGAAAATTTCCTCCTCGATGAACATTTATTCCTCATTTCTTCACAAGATCACTGGCACGGAGATATCATTATATATCTCCAGACTTCGAAGTTCCCACTTGCTTCCTCCAAAGATGAGTGTTGAAAGTTATGTCACCTTGCCAAAAACTATGTTATCATTGGTGATAATTACATTACAGAGGGGTTGATTCAATCCTTAGGCATTTCTTAACTTTGGAAGAAGCAGATTCTGTACTTAATTATTGCCACAGTGGAGCTTGTGGCAGTCATCTATCAGGGCTTGCAACAGCCCAGAAAATTTTGCGTGCTGACTACTTTTGGCCTTCAATTTTCAAAGATTGTATTGAAGCGGTCAAACATTGCCACCCTTGTCAAATTTATACTTGAAAATGGTGCACGTATCCATCTCCACCTTTTTCTTTTATCACTGTCAGTCCATTTACGAAGTGGGGCATTGACTTCACTACTTGTAATCCGCCTTCGGTGACGAATCACAAGTACATCATTGTGGTCGTAGACTACTTTACAAAGTGGGATGAGGCCATGCCTACTTACAAAAACGATAGTGAAACAACAGCCTTGTTTCTCTTCAATCAAGCTATTTCACGATTTGGTATCCTAAGAGAGATTGTCACTAACCATGGCAGTCACTTCCAAAATCAACTGATGACAGAATTGGCTCTCAAGTTGGGCTTTCGGAAAGCAAATTCGTCTCTGTATTATCCTCAGGCCAATGGGCAAGTTGAAGCCATGAATAAGTCCCTCAAGACTATCTTGCAAAGGGAAATTGACAAAAATCGCTCCAATTGGCACATCATGTTGTACCCGGCACTTTGGGCATACCGAACCTTGGTGAAGATTGCCACTGATTTTACTCCTTTTCAATTAGTTTATGGGCTGGAATCTATTTTTCCTATCGAATGTGAAATTCCATCCCTTAAGCTAGTTGTATAACTTCTTCCAGAGACATCTAGTCTCGAAGAATGCCTCATTCATTTGGAACATCTCGATGAGCAGCATCGAGATGCCGCCATAATAAACGAGGCCCATAAGAAGAGGGTTAAAACTTAGTATGATAAAGTTGTCTGTCCTCGGGTTTTTTCTGAAGGTGACCTTGTCTTGGTCATAGACCAAGACAAAGACTCCCTAGGGGCAGTCAAATTCAAGTCTATGTGGTATGGTCCCTTTGTAGTCAAGCAAGTTTTGGGGAAAGGGGCCTACAAATTAATTGATTTTGAAGGGAACAAGCTAGCGGAGCCCCGAAATGGGCTCTACCTTAAAAAGTATTTTGCTTAGGTTCCGGCCGAGCAATTGCTTGTTTGTATATATTGTATTTTTGTACATATTTGTCTAGCATTTTGTGATATCGAAATTTTTTGATCTGCTTTGGCAGGTGTTGATGGATGATTTGATATATTTTAGATTCACCGATGGTGCTAGTCAGCACACTTGGAATCTTGCTTCTGCAACTTGGGTGATTTATTATCCATCTGGCCAGTTGATGGTGTCGAGGGGAGTATGTATTGGTCCTGCTTCGAATAACATTGTTGAATATACTACCATTATTAATTTACTATCCGAAGTAATTTTTTATGGGATTGATTCGTTGGTAGTTTATTTAGACTCACAGTTGGTAGTGCCACAATTGAATAACATTTATCCGGTTCGTGATCCTTATTTATATCACCAATTTTTGAGAGTGAGAATGTTGCAACAATAATTTAGTTATATTACATATGTTCAAATTCCACGATCTGATAATTCATTAGCAAACTCTGTTGTTAATCAAGCATTAGATTGGCATATTAATCATTCATCAAATCAAACAAACATCAAAAAATTTGAATCTGTATATATATCATAAAATCGCCTATAGATAAAGTGTTCAAAAAATAATATACAAAATTGGGACGAAATGCCCTCAAAATTTGGGTTCATGCCCATAATCATGTCCAGTCTGTATATTAACCCGACTCAAGCTAAGCGGCTAAAAAGTTAACTATTGCATTGGCTACACGTCGAAGTATGCGGACCCAGTCCCGTGGTACCCCTACCACGTAGTGTTGCATCTCCTCAGGTAGATACTCTATGGCTATCATAGGTACCTGGTGAGTTAGCCTCACCAAGTTTCTCTGAACTGCATATAGGACTCTCTCTGTCTCAGTTACTGCCTCTCCGGCACCTCTTTTGCAACGCTTGTTCATCGAAAATCCATCTGGTCTCACTGGACCCACATTTGGAACATGGTCATTTTGTCAGTATTTTGTCTCATCAAAAATATTTCTAAGATCATTTCATATTTAAAAAAATAAAAAAATAAAAACTTTAAAACTTACAAAAACTTAAAAAAAATTGTTACCTATGTATCCCCATGCTGCGTTTGGTGGAAACACCAAGTCTGGATCTCCTCGAAAATCCATACCAGCATACTGGTAGTCTTCAACTGCGATCATCTGTTGGTCCCACCAGGAAAAAAAATCATCATCGAAAGTCATCTTAGGCACGTCTCGGCCTCTAAGGCGTTTCATCAAGTCAGCCCATCTACCCATCTGAGGATCTCGAGGGTTGCTAATGGAGACAGATACTTTGGGACGTAGCTGAGGTACCTTTTCGAAGAAGAATGAGCGTAAGACCCATATCCAAAGTTCTTTGTGTGACCCTTCTGAATAGAGATCAATTGGCTCTTCATGTTGGTCAGAAGAGGCATGCACCAGTCGAAAAACTGTGGTAAGGCATTCCACTGCTAGGCTCATGAACACTTGTGAAGCCTAATGTAGTGAAGTTGATCCATTTACCCTTGCAATGGTAAATAGCAGAATCCTCAGAGATAAACTTTCCACATGTTTGATTGGAATCTGACTTCCAATATTCTTCGGGTGTCTAGGATAGTATATATCTACATAGTCTTCTACTGAAAGTGTACTTCTTATCCTGCCAGTCGAATGCATGACCTCCCTTCTTAGGGAGAGACCTATAATAAAGTAGATGTCTTCAACCTCAATCCATAGAGGCATTTGGTCTATCATGAAGGCATCATCCTCTACACTCCAATAGTGGATTAGCAATTCGATCAAGCATGTGTTGGCTTTCATGTTTAGCATTTTGAAGAATTTCAATAAGCCACACCCTCTCAATGCATCTAGTGCATTTTGGTCATTCATTACCTCATTATCAATTGTGGTATGCTCTCTTTCTCTCCATGTGATGGCCATCCTAAAAAAATTTGAGTTTCAATCGTTAGTTTTTGTCTTTAAACTTTAACTCGCATACACGTGGGTTCCCTTTACACACAGTCATGTGTAGGGCCGTCATATACGCAGGTTGATCACATCCAACCCGCGTGTACACAGAGTTGGATTTTTTGGCATAAAATCCCACAGTCAAAACTTTATGAAAACTTATAAAAACTATCACAAGACATTGCAAGCATGATTTGAGGGTTACCTGATAACTTTGGTGTGATTTGAATGGTCCAATTGTTTAAAGGCAAGCTTGCTCCTTTTTTATTCACGGCTCTTTGCTCCAAATAAAATGAAAAAACTCTAAGTCCAAAATTCATTATATAACTTTGAAATTGCAAAATATTTTTTCAAAAATCTATTTTTGTCTCATGGATTTATTTTGACTTGTGGGCTTGGATTGTCGAGAATGGGTTATTTTTTAGGATATTTTGGAGACTTCTTCGAGATATTATTTTGGTCCCATGACCGCTGACCCATCATGGTAGGTATCATTCACTCACTGGCATATAGGTTAGGGAAAACCATTTTTTCATTACATCTTGCATACTAGCCTCCATTCAGCGATACATTAGCCATAGGGTCGACCCCATCATATCTTGGTTAGCAAACCATGTTCACTCGCCGATTTTTAAATCATGATGCGATGGTAGAGCCATCCTTTACATGGGCATCTTAGTTAGAACCTCATTGACATTGGTTGCCCATGCTACTATACTAAGTAGGCTCAGGAGTCCTCTTTAGTCCCGCCATGACTTGTGCATTGAAGACACATTCTCCTTTCTTCTACGCTAATTTCTGGCCTTATACCCTAGAGGCTCCTTTATGTTGAGTTGTACTATTGCATTGCATTTTCACTATTTGCACCTTTTGGCCTTGAGCCAACTTTACTTGGACTCGTGTTTAAGCCACTTATTTGACTATATATTCTGCAAAATCAACCATGAAATCACTTAGCTTCTGCAACTTGACACATCCTTTGACCCGTGGAAAGAACATCCCTTTGAGTGTCCTTGACCCGTTTTGCCTCCCTGCATTGAGCATAGGATTGTTCCCATCCCAGGAACTAGATCATATGTTTCTCTAACACTCATTCTTTCCACTGTACTATAGCATTCTTTTATTCTTTTTCCAGCTTAAAGAAAAAGACAAAAAAATTATATATTCCAAAAATAGCGGGAACAGGACAACATTTCCATATTTTGTTGGAAATTAAATTTAGTGGTGTCACCCTTGAACAAAGCACTCAAAAGAAAGTCTCTCCTTCATTTTGGGCGGGATTTAGTTTGCCTTAGGTATGCCTTAACCTTATTATTGAGTCAGTACTCCTCCCATTGGTTACCTCTTCCAATCATATGGAGAATTTGCTCGTGCCTCCTGCATGACGAACTTATACAGAGTTATCATATGCTGCCATATAGTCATTGTTGAGTCGTGATTTTGTTCAAGGGAAGTAAGCCTGAGTTGACCTCTCTGCGGTGTATCTTGACCTATTTTTCAGTCAGCCATCCCTGGTTGTCAGTGTCGTGTTTTTCATCACATCAGTTATATTGGTCCTTTGCTCGTGCCGGTTTGAGAAGGTCTCCATTGATTTCTTGCTAGCAGGTCTTGTCCTTATCGAAGACGACATATTTCTCTGAGGTCAAGCCTAGAGCCACACCCTAGCCCTATTTTCATTATTGATAGGTCACCTTGTGCTCAACATCGATCAGTATCATGGGTCTTTGAATGAGTGGTTTCCTTTGTGTTCGACATCAGCTTTCATTATCACACATTGGGATTCATGCAGTGCCTTGGTTTCCATTTGACCCTATTGGTGGATTCCTCACCTCCGTGTCAGCTTTCATTATTGGTTGGTTCAGAGGGTTTTTATCGTGCGCTAGCTACATCTTGTGTATGCTGAAAACATGCTTTGGTTGGGTTACTACATCTTTTTCGTCTGATTCCTTCCACATTATTGGCCTATGGGTTACACTCATGCTAGATTGATGAAGGATGTCTTAATGCCTTCCTTCTAGCAGATATTTTCCTATCAAGTCCATTTGGCAGTACCTTGGGGTTTGCAATCATCAGTGGCAGATTCCTTTGCTATTGACATTGGGAAACCATCATTGTCCCCTGATTGATAGATTCTTCCAAGTGTTTGACTTCAACACATTTATTCACATTTGTTAGATTGTACTGGGTACCTTGACTCTTATTTTCATTATCGGTGAGTAGTCTCATGTTTTTTAATGGTATATATCAATGACCAGTAATCAAACGATTTCTCATGTGGCTGACCTCAGATCATTTATTCCCATTGTGTAGAAATGTACCACAGCGGTCAACGAAGACCTCGTGTTGCATCAACATGTCTTGGTTCACTTGTCAATTGCTCCTGTTGCTGCTAGTTGACACCATCCACCGTATATGTTGCAGTTCTTCACAATGACATCTTATATGCTGGCATCTGAGTTGCGATCTAGTATCATTTTATTATGTCATGTTCATTTGGTACTATTGGAATCAGTTTTTGACATCAGTGATCGACTTCATCCTTCAACTTCATTGATCGTCTTCTTATATGTGATATTTAGACATGTACTTTTTCGATCACAATTAGATGATCCATTATGTACTTTCAGTTCTTTGTACTTGTATACATATTGGATCCGCTTGTACTTCATATGCGGACATGCTTTACTTTCTCTGAGCATGGGTATGCCCGCCTCAGACAACATTTTCTTTTTGATCTCTTTTTGATGGCTTGGCAGGCTGAATTCTGGTGAAGTCCTTCTCAGTTTTGACAAGATTCTTTCCATACACTTAATACATTTCGGCCATCATGTACCCCTTCTGACCTCATATATTATGGGGCATCTGTTATAGCACCATTTATCACCCTTGGTATTTGCGATGCTTGGTTTATGGCCTAGGGCAACCCCTCCTTCCAAACTTGGTCCAAATATTTTAAAAACAATGTTTTATTCCCTGTACGCTACTTTTTCTTGCGATAAAAGTGTGTACATGCGGTTAGTCAATACCCAACCTGCATATATGTTTTAAAACACTTTAAAAATTAAATTTCCTTAATTATGGGCAGAGTTCATGGCTTTTACCTGTTGATTACCTCCTATTTGTTGTGGCCCAACTGTTTCCCAACTAAAAAACTAATTGGGAGACGTATAAATAGACTTCTATGAGAAGGCCTTAAGGAGGATAAGAGATAGAGTTGGTATACTGAGATTATCCCTAACTGAGTCTGATGTAACCATGTGCCTCATGCACTTCCCCAAGCTTCAAGAAACCCTTGTTTCCTTGATTATAGATATTCTCCCTCTTGCTTGAGATATCACGGTGTTGGTTATGGAAGAAGATTGTTGAAGGCTGGGATAGGACGAATCCGGAGGACGGTTCCGCTTGGAGCCGGAAGAAGAAGACTCAGGTGAATTCTCTCCATGTTATTTATAGCTTACTACAATAAAAGAAATGTTGTCTTGTTTCCAAAAATAACTTAGTTTATGCATCAAATCGTGTTGTAATTCATGTATGAATGTTATTTTGATGTATAACTAATCATTAGCTTATATGATATAAAGTTAAATTTCATAAATATGCTTTACCTATATACTGCTATGTATGTTCGAATTGAATGATTTTCAAGTTTGAAGAACATCGAGAGTTGTATAGGGTTTGAACCCTACAGGACCTACTCGAATGAAGGAAATCTGAGTACGATCGCTCTTGCATAGTTTGTTTATATAAGCATTTTGACTGAGTTGTATGATTGTTTCTTGTTGTAGTCTACTTCTGCTCTGTTGGGGTTCTAACCCAAAGCCCTAGGGTACTTATTCCCGTAACACAAAGAAAACCTCTTTCTGAGCTCAATTTGGTCGAAAATTGCTTAAGATATGCTTCATTCAATGTTTTTGTAGGAAACCCCACTAAAACTAGAGAAGACTCCAGTTAGCACCGCCAATGTTGGCAGTTCCGCCGAATTTGGTACGCCTCCAAAACTGTTGCCATCTTAAATTTCAAATTAATTAAGTTAAACAAGATTAGCAGTGCTCTAAGCATGCTTATCCGTTTAGTGTTGGCCCATGAGTATATTGAGTGGTCGTATGGTGAGGGCGCTGGCCTGCGGGGCTAGCTCCCTCCGCTCCGCCATCAACATTCAATGTAAGTTTAAATAAAGTATAAGGGCCATCATTTAACAAGTTACCCGCTCGCTCAACAGTTGTGTAACAGAGTTGGGAGGGGGGGTCACAGGTTCGACCCGCCCTCCACCCATCCCTTAATACATTTTCTTGCCCATTAAATATTCGGAATTTGACCATTCCAATATTTCGATGCATTGATATAGTTCGAATATATATATATATATATATAGATATATAATTGATATATATTTATTATATTATTTTATATGATATATATATATATATATATATATATATATATATCATATAAAATAATATAATAAATATATATCAATTATATATATATATATATATATATATATATATATATATATATATATATCAATATTTCTAAAAAAATTGAATTTCCACATAATACTCATCATGAACCCATAATTCCACCTTGGAGGTTATTGGGAAATTTCACCTTCACACAACCAAACTGGTGAATCCTGAAATGACACTTGTCACAGCCTCACTGGGAAAAAACTGAAGAAGATTCCCATCATGCTGAATGTACTGCCATGTCATCATTCTGATGCAGGAGCATCTAGCTCAGCAATTTCATTGTATTTTAGTAGACGTAATGGGTCTTGTGTTTTCAAGGAAGTTGGTTTCCTGAGTATTAAATTAATGTAATTATTAAGGTTTCTAAGTAAGTTTATGAGAGATATTAAGAATAATATTTAATTAAGTATTGTGAGGCATATTTGTAAATGTTCTCGATTGTTGGAGAACATGAGAGATTTAAGCTAGTTAAGATTCCACAGGGATTGAGAGATTTGAAAATTAATTGTAAAGCTTAGATTAGGAATTGGTTTCATGGTTTGTGGAACTATAGAGGATCCTTAGGGATTAGTTGAGTCAAAAGTGGACTTAGAGGATATTTAGGATTTCGTTCAAAATATTAAGGATCTGAACCGAAATGGGTTACAAAACCTTTTGTATAAATGTAAGCCTAAAAGGCATAGATAGAGTTAGTAGTTAGTTAGGGTGAGAATTAGAGTTCAGAGATTAGATAGGGTTTGACTATAAGCCTACAGGAAGGAAAAGAAAATGCCACTGATTAGAAAATCAAGCCAGAGAGAGAAACTCATTATGTAATCATTTGTTTATATATATACAAAGGATTTAATTCTGAATTGTGTAAGCGTGGATTGAGTAATTGAATTATAAACTATGTGTGGATTAGAGTAATTGTGCATAACATAAGTGTGCAAGGAATTCAAAAAGAATCCGAGAGAGAGGACAATGATCAGAGGAGTATTGCGATGATTGGACAATGTTGGAGTCTGATTGAATAACCAAATCAAAGCTCAGGAGTGGTAGCGTTTAAATAATAAGCAGAACAAAGTTCAGGAAGGAGTCAAGCAGAAGAGCAATCGAAGATCAGTCCATCGTTCCCTTTCTGCAATAGTTCCTGAATCTACCTCTTGATCTCATCGTTCTCCATAACAGAGCATCAATAGATCAGTCCATTGGGTAGCGGTGCGCCCGTGGTCAGATCGATGGAATGCTTGACCTGGCAGTGCAGAGGTACCCTTATGGGTGAGGTGAAAATATCCCTACACTCCTCCACGACCTTGTCCATCTACTGCTGCTGTGCAGAGGAGCCCTGCCTGGAATCTGTGGCGACAACCTTCTTCTTGCCTTGGGGGGAAATCATAAGGAAAACAAGTTTCTTGGTCTAGGAAATGATCTTACTGCATTGCTTTGCAGTGATCAAAGAGATGGCAGTAGGTGGGGCTACCTCCAGTATCTTGTATAAATTATTAGCCAAAGTAATAATCACAAAGCGAGGCCTAGACTCATATATAGCATCTTGCTTCCACAAGTATGGTTGTCCTAACAATACATCACAAACTTCAAGAGGAGAAACGTCACACAACACCTCATCCGTGAAGGGCTTGATGTTGTAAGGAAGGCAGAACTATTGGTTGAGGCAAAGATCTTGTCCTTGGTGAAGCCACCTGATGGTGTACGACTGTGGATGTGTTGTAATATTTAGGCCCAGCTACCTCATGACCTCTATTGAAATGAGGTTATTTCAGCTCCCGCTTTCGACAATGAACTATAGCGGAGAACCCTTCACCCACATCTATGAGTGGAAGAGGCGTTCCCCCTCCTATGGATCTTCAGGCTCAATCTTCTGGATCTTGGTGGTGGCCACGATGGCACTAGGCTCCGCATCAATGATCTTCTTCCCTTTGTCAGTTCCCTTATTGGGTTCTGATTCAGAGTCAGAAACTGTGTCTGATTCGGAAGCCTTTAGCTCAGCCACCAGTGACTGCTTGGCCTAACACTCACTTGTATTGTGAGTGGAGCTCTTATGGAACTCACACCATTTTTCTGTGTCCTTATTCATCTTCGGGGTGTTGTTATTTACTTGCAGCTTTGGTTGCCTATCCTGGGTAGCCCTACCTTGGCTTGGTCCTTTGTTTTGTGGTTTTGGGGTGCCTTTTCCTTGCTTTGGATTCGCAAATCCAAAGTCCTTCTTCTTCTGTTTAAACTTCTGCTCAATCTTGACAGTGTACCGATAAGTCGTACTGAGCGAGGAAATGTAGAGGAACTCCATCACGTCCTGGATGTACTTGTGTAGACATTCGCAGTACTTGAGCACCAAATGTCGCTCAGTATCCTTGATACCTAGCTTTGTGCAAAGGGTATGAAAAGTATTTGTGAACTCTCGCACACCTTGGTCCCTTCCCTACTGTAGTGTGGTCCACTTTATGTATTTGTCTTCATAGCTCCTGATAGTGTAATATTGTTCCTTGATGGCGCCTCAAAAATAATTCCAAGTTGGTGTGGCTGAAAACAACGAGGGTTCACTTTAGTCCTTTTGTTCACAATAGGTTTCCCACCAGTCCTTGATGTTTGGGATGATTTAAGAACTGAAAAAGTAATCTTTTCCTAATTGGAAAAGTCATGAACTGGAAAATATCCTTCCAATAGATTTAACCATTTATCTATGGTGTTTGCATCATATCTTCGAATATCGGAATATCGAAGTTAACTTGTACCTTAAAAGGAGTGGCGCCTCCAGAGTGGCTGCTGGATGAAGATGCATCGTCTGTGGGGAGTCATCGAAGGATCTAGAAAAAGTTATCCATCATCGTGTCCCTTTGTCGCTCGAGGGCTTCCTTGAGCAACATTTTGAAAGGATCTCCTGCCCCCTCATCTTTCTTTTCTTCCGCCATGGGGGTCGTCAAGTTTTGCGAGGCTGATCGTGCAATGGTTCAACCAGATCAAGCCCTAACTCCTTATACCCTAACCTCGTTGTGGACATGCAAAGAAAAACAAAGAAAGAGTAGACTGCTCTGATACCACTGATCTGAACTTAAACAGGACGCAACAACTTACAAATGTAATCATAAACACAGACATGTAGCAGAAAAACACTTCATTTCATTAATAGAAAAATATTGAACTATGCTTGCAAACATAATGGAAATAAGATAGCTTGGGCGATGGTAGGTTATCTCTGAGAAGAGATATGGCAGCTACATGCCTCTGAACTGTGTTACAATGAGGCTCAAGGGCCTATTTATTATTGGAAAACATGATAAAACCCTAAACAACCAAAACCATAACCCCAGGAAATGCAACACCAAGAGTTTGTGGGCCCTGTTGGGGTTAGTTAGGTAGCCAACTTCCCCTGGTCATAACTTGGTCATATTATCTCTGTTTGGTGCTTACGATACCTTGTTGGAAAGATCTCTCTAAGTACTACAGGTTTCACCACAAGACCTTGCCTGTGGCTATGGGCCTGTCGTGGACCCCAAAAAAACGTTGTTTAGGGGGTCAAAACTGTTCCGGAAGTTCATGACCCGAAAAACTATTAAAAATAGTAAATGTTGAAATGAACAAGGAAACAAATGAAACTAATTGGGTGCTCTAGGTGGAATAGGTGGGTGACTACCAATATCCACCTGGATCAGAAAGATGGAGAGATATCTACCAATAGAGATCAAGAACTCATATATTAACAACATGTTATCATATTTTCATAAAGAGGTTGTAAGCTGCATATTCAATCAGTTTTGGCCTAAATTTGAAAATCTTTACCATTGGATCTACACAAATTGGACCGAAGAGTGCGGCATCTACTTATGCTCAAAAGATTTTTTCATAGTACACCCTTATTCAAAAGAAGATTACCTAAAAAAATTATGGAGTCCAAGGATCGTGGTTCTGGGTAAGAAATTGGGTTTTTACTACACCTTGGTTTCCAAAATTTGACCCATAAACCATGGAAGTAACAAAAATACTTGTTTGGGTTTGTATTCCAAACCTCTCACTCCCATTTTGGCATCACCAAGCACTAGAAGACATTAGAAATGCACTAGGAACATTTATAAAAACAGGAAGTGAGAGAATAAGAAAGGGGTTTTTCACATACACCCACATTTGTGTGGAGATTAACATTAGCAAGGGGCTGCCAGATCGTATACAATCGAAGAATGACCATTTCCAGTGGATACAGAGCCTTGATTATGCAAATATGGATTTCAAATGTTGTAATCAAACAGAACATTTACAAGACAATTGCTCGTTGGATAAAAAAATAGCAAATAAAAGGAATTAAACCAAAGAACCGGTAGCCCTACAAACCCCCTCTTTCTGATAATGAAGAAGAGGAGAATCAAAGGATCCACCCAACAAAGTAAATGAGGAAATGATTGCAATAGATACACAAGTTGAACACCTTCCACAGACCATAGACCCCAATCAAAACACAAGGTGGAAGTCACACCAAATCATGCAATCACTGAAGCAACAACAACAAAGGAAGAAACGTTATGAAGAACTAAGAGATCTCATGTATTGGAGAGATCGGAATTAGAAAAGGAGCTCACCCCTACTACAAATTCGGGGGATATGCCTTTGGATATCGTCCAACCTGCCTCAAGGGTTTGGAAGGATGTAAAAAGAAGGAAAGAAAATAAAGAAAAAGTGGACAATTTCTACAACTATACAGGTCGTTAGGCATTCTTGCTAGGTTTTTTCTTTTCTTGCTCAGTTATGAGGGTTTCTATCCATTATTGTGACAATTCATGTGATCTTTATCTATAAATACATGCTAGTCGTATATCTACAAAATGTAATTTTATTTCATTTTGATAATAAAATTATGTTTTTTTCCACGTAGTAAAAAAAAAGGGTCAAATACTACTTTTATACTACAAATCCTTAACATTTAAATTTATAGAAAATATGAGATAACAAAATTTGTCCTTTAAGAGCTTTTTATTTTTAATATACCCATTGGGCCATTGTATTTTTAATATACCCATTGGGCCATTTTTTATAAGGGCATTTAAAAAATGGCTTGCTCTTCCTTGATAGCTAGTAATGCTCAAGTGCTACCATTTTTATATGACGAATGTTAATTTCCCGGGTACATAAACCAGTCATGGAATATCCGTTGTGTTTATACTCTCGCACAGTGGCTAAATCCTGGTCTAGTTTCAAGTTGTTTCTCGCCTTATATTGCAATCCGTTGTGCCTATAGTTTTCTTCCATGCTGGCCTTGATGAAAAATTGAAGCAAAAGCTTGATATGCACGGAGCGTAACCCCATATAAGTCGCCCAATGGAGTTGGGAAAAAAGTGAACGAATAAAACGAAGCGTCGCCTGAGAGATTCGAACTCTCGCGGGGAAATCCCATGTACTTAGCAGGCACACGCCTTAACCACTCGGCCAAAGCGACGAACATACCTAAATAGCGCATTTAAATAAAGAATTATAAACATTTGGAACCGAATTTTTTGTATAGTTGCCTTATAGTTCGGTTCCTTGCCGTACGACGTGTATGCCACACGGAAGAGCGACGATCATGCGATTTTCCGGAGCAATTTATAATACAAATTTTAATCTAGGATCTTATTTACAAGGTTTTAATCCGGTTCAAAACCTACCGAACCAAAAAATCTTAAAACTTCCCCTTTTTTTATCATGATTTAATTGCCATAGATACTTCATGGCTCACTATGAAGCTTTTAAGAAGAATATACATAATGATATGCGTATATATTTAACAATATAGATATATACCTGAAACATATATAAATTGGATGTATATATATTTAATCATCAATGATGTATATAGATTTTAAAGGATTTTTTAGTTTTAGGTTATTGGCAATAAAAAAAATTATTGCATTAAATATTTTATAATTTATTAAAAAGTATTTATGAAAAAAATATATAATTAATATAATAATATTAATAAATATAATTGATATACACTATAAACATTAATTTAATATACAATCTTAATATTAAAGATTACGGTATTAATTAATTTAATATTATTATTATATATATTAATATTAATAATATCATTTATAAATATATTTGATCAAACCTTTAAAATTACATCACAACAAAGCTTATCCATAAAACATGCTTTAGTTTATCTATTTCTTTTATCTTAAAATTTTAATAAATATCACCATGTTTTTTTTCCTTCCTAGATTAAAGAAAATATTAATTATTATAATGTTATTTCACTTTTTTCAAATTATTATTTTATAGTCTAAATAATTTTATATTCTAAATAGTTATTTTCACATGCACAAGGTGTCAATCGGAAGTTGGAATTTTAGTTGGGAGATCAACTACCAAAGGTTGTAAAACATGCTTTAGTTTATCTATTTTTTATCTTAAAAGTTTAATAACTAGCAATTGCACCACATGTTGCAAAGGAAATTCCCTAAGGCAATAGTAAAAATGTTATGCAATTTTGTTTTTTTACTGGCATTTCTTTTTTATCATATGTTATGTTTTAGGGGACTCCAATGAGGCCAATATTAGAATATGTTGAAAGTGAAGGTAATGAGAGAGGTGCTAGTGTTGATTCCAACCAAATTGCTTTAATCTCTCCATTCTCTGCCATTTTGAGCGCATGAGTTTCAATAATTGAAATTAGGACTCTAGTGAATCGGATTAGATATTGAAATTCCAAAGCCTGGCCATACATAGTAGTAAGAGACCAACCGGACCAATGGTTGAAGCCCTGAATAGAATAAACAACAAAGAAATTAATGTTATATAAACTAGGATATATATGTTCTATAATTACATCAAATCAAATAGTATATATCTTAGCACTTACAAAACTAGTTTCTTTGTTGAAAGGGTGTTTATTGATAGTTTAAGTGAAATTGAATTAATATATTTTCTCCAGAGAATCTACTACCATAGTGTTCTTTTGAAATTGATCATGATGCTTCCCTTGCTAGTGGGTCAATGAAAAATGATGAAGATTTTTTCAACCCCCCACTTTCAATTTGAGAGCCTTTCTCACTAAGCCATATGCTTTCAACCAGTGCCTTGTTCCTTGGACAAAAAAAATTGAAGCATAACTTTCTCTTCTTGTGGATCATTACTATACATGCATACATAAAAGGAAAATTTAGTATACTAGAAATCACTAGAGAAGATGGAGAACCAATCAACCTCCTATTCGTATGTATATATAAATCCATACATGTTTGTTCCTCTCAGGTTGATATATATCTAGGTGAGGGAATCCACAGAGGCAAACATGAGATCATGGCTACGGGATTTTCAGAGGCAAAACAATATCCACTATGTGAACTCTTTCTTCCTAGAATCTAGGAAGGAAGTTTGGATGTAGATAATTAGGGAGGACCAGTTAAAATTAGAGTTGGTCAAATGGGCATTGCATTGAAATTTACAGTGGAGAAATGAAGGAGTTGGCATACCGTACTTGTTCAGAGCAGATGTTTTGAGCCATGAGCCTCTATGGTAGACTATATTTCCTTAGAAGGTGAAAGTTGTTTTAGCATGCCAGAAAGATAAAGTAATGTGAATATTTTAATTTATTAAATATATTTATATTGATGTGGATCAAGAGAAAATGAATAATAACTTTTAATACAAATTCCAAGTATTAAGAAGAGGTATTTGTATCATAAAGAGTTCCATGAATTGCTTGTCTAGTGCATAGTAATTACAAAATACAAGGGAGAAATGGTACACTATCCACTACATTTAGCCATATTATGAAACAAAATTTCGAGACCTCGATGCCAAAATGGCATGTTTCATTACTTATGTTGTGAGGGGTACCTGTGTACCCATTCTCTTTGGAATCATGTATCATTTTGGATGTATTTCTATCATATTTAGTCTACAAAATCATCTGTATACAAAATCATCCTTCAATTAACTTACTGCTAAAGTCCATAGAGGAGTAAATAATCTTTACCCTGCTTTGGATTTGAACCTGTGAACTTTTACAAAGAAGGACATATTCTTAACCATTAAGCTCACAGTGACAGAAAATCTCCTATTCAACACTACTATAGTACTAAAACCAAGCCTTGGCCTAACCTGTAGCAACTAAGGAGTAGCCACGATAACAAATTTCACCCAGAACGTGCACCTGAGTCTAAGTGTTGTCACAAGTACCCGTGCATTAAGTTGGAGCAACTAAGGAGTATCTAAGACAGAAAATTTCACCAAGAACTTGCAGCTGAGCCAAAGCATTGTCGCAAGTACTGGTGCACAATAAACACAAACACAAGGATGTCCTAGGTGAGACTTGAAACCTGGTGGGGGTTGTAACAACACCCCACTTTTACCAACTTGGCATTATTCCTCAAGCTTTGGATTTTGTTGCTGACAACTGACAAAAGGTAATGAGGCAATGGGATGTTGCCCCATCTAGATTTCATTCTGATCACCCTCACTCCCCACCTGCAAAGCTTGTTGGAAAGAATCTTGCCTGACTATTTGTTTCCTCTCTTGGCATTGAACAAAATCGACCCCTGGAGAAATTTGCAAATCAGGAGATATTCTTGAAATATTATTATAACTTGTTCATTGCATATCCTCTGGAAACTCATTCTGACAGTTGAAGTTCTCAAACTCTTTTGAAACTTTTTTCATGCATTTTTTGAAGTTCTCAAGCATTTTTTCTAGCATTCATAGATAAGGCAACATCCAATTAGATTAATTTAATGAGCGATACATTATCTATGCATGTCTCTGCAGGAATTCAATTAAATGGCCTGCATAGATTCCTATTCTCAAAATGGTGTTAAACCCTTCAACCATAAATAATTGGGATTAACTAATAGTTAAGATAGAATTGGGTACCTAAAAATGTCATATCTATTCAATGAAATTGTGCAAGTGATTATAATTTATATAGGAATGTAATCATATACCTGAAAGAGGTATAAACATGTTCTACATGTCATTGATCTCAAATAACCCTAAAACACATAACTCAACCTACCTCAAGGAAAGCTCAATCTAGAACATGCCCATGATAAGCTCGATGACCTATTAAGAGCTTCAATTCCCTCCTTGAAGAATTTATTTTCATGCCAAGTATGAGAAAACCATGCTTCAATGCAAGCAAACATTGGTTGACAATATACCTGCAACAGTGGCATGAAATGAATTACAATGAAGTTTCTATGGGTAATAAAGACATTAGAGTTTCAATCCAGTAGAACTAAAAGAAGGGATGAAAAAATTATTTCTTACTTGGTATGCTCCCACCAGGTGAACCACAATGCATGCATTGGCAAAGTCAATAAGCCAGTAAGGCTCGTAGAATCCAAATCCTGTCAATAGGTTTCCAGGTGCATTTTCCCCAAAAGTTGCATAACCCAGAAAAGCACATAGCATATAGAAGATAGTTGTTATGCTTAGTGACAAAAAAATTTATTTTTCATAGTTAGGTTCTCTAGGGGTGTTGAATTGAGAGTATCCTGCATAGTTGTAAATTAGAGGAAGCCTCATAATTATCCTTGTAGTTTCTGGTTGTCCAAAGGATTCAAATATAGAAATGAACAAAAAAGATTGAACTATACCTAAATTTCAAGGACAATGGAAGTATATGGAAATGAAAATGCAATGTCACCAAGATCTTGAAGAATCCTCCAAACTTGTTGGGCCTGTGTAAGAGAGGTTCTAGTGTTGATTCTCCTACAGTTAAAAATAGAGTTGGTCAAATGGGGGTTGTATTGAAATTTACAGTGAGCCAGATATATTGTTTTATTAATGTGCAAATAAATAATTCAACTCTAGTAATGTATCCATGATTATAACTATGAAGTTATTAAAAATTGTTTGTGTTGGATGATGTAGCTCACTCCCAACACGTAGATGGAAGCTAAGATTGCCTCTTATTCTTATTTGTTTTTTTCACTTCAAACTTTTTATACCTTGCAAGCAATAGGAACAGAGCATTATAGCATCTGTGAATTTTTAAATACCATATAGAAAGGCCTCTCTATGTCTCCTTGTCTTTCACAAGGACTTTTAAGGATCCAACAACGATTATCATTGTTATAAGAAGAGATATGAAGCTAAATATTTGGAAAATGGTCCACTTGCCTGTCCATCTTGGGACTCTATTCTATGCAATGTACATGTCGACTGGAAAGTAGACTACTAATGGCCAGAAATTTAGAGCACCCAAAATTCCCAACACATCATTGAATAATGGATATATGATGGCAATGCTAGTGGTTGACACCACAAATGTAGTTCTCTAGCACAATCTAAAGAGATTGACTCTGCACCACCCACAGAAGGGCATGCGTATGGGAATTCCCTCCTTGAAGAATTTATTGTCTGGCCAAGTATGAGAAAACCATGCTTCAATGCAAGCAAACATTGGATGACAATATACCTACAATAGTGGCATGAAATGATTTACAACGAAGTTTCTATGGGTAATAGAGACATTAAAGTTTCAATCCAGCATAATTAAAAGAAACTATGAGAAAATTCTTTCTTACTTGGTATGCTCCCAGCAGGTGAACCATAATGCATGCATTAGAAAATTCAATAAGCCAGTAAGGCTTGTAGAATTCAAATATTGTCAATAGGTTTCTAGGTGCATTTTCCCCAAAAGATGCATAACCCTAAAGAGAACATAGCATATAGAAGGTAGTTGTTATTCTTAGTGACAATAAATTTTCTTTTGTATCTCAGCTAAACATTGGCGAATATCTAATAGAAGAAGATGTATTTATTTATGGATTTCCCCCTTGTGGGGCTTTTCCCTCATCTCTAATAAAACAAATTGGTGTCTCTATTGTGTATGTTTTTCTT
This sequence comes from Pinus tabuliformis, assembly GCA_031772625.1. Classification (NCBI taxonomy): domain Eukaryota; kingdom Viridiplantae; phylum Streptophyta; class Pinopsida; order Pinales; family Pinaceae; genus Pinus; species Pinus tabuliformis. The sequence continues at coordinate 524,674,156 of CM062810.1, read as the reverse complement.
CTGTTGTTCCTTTATGTTCTGCTGCATTATTGATTTTATTGTTCTCTCTACATTATTTCTAATGATGATATGATGTTATGGGGAGAATGTAATATGACAACATTGAACAAGCTAAAAAATGAAATTATCTACAACAGAGAATAAAGTAGCCCTAAAAATTAACATCCCACTCCCCCTCCCTCTCTCTCTCCACTCTCTCCTCTCTTCCTCCCCCCTCTCTCTACCTCTCCCTCTCCCTTCATATTTCTTACTCATTATCTCTCTTCCTTCATCCCACTCTCCCTATCCCTCTCTCTCTCTCTTGGATCACCCCTCTCTCCCTCTCCCTCTTCTATCCATCTTTCCCTCTTTCCCCTCTCTCTCTTTCTCTCACTCATTCTCTTCCTCCATCACTCTTTCCTTCTCCCTCTATTTCTATTGCCTTCTCTCTCTCCCTCTGTCTCCCTCTCTCTGTCTCCCCCTCTCTTACTTCTCTCTCTCCCTTTCCCTCTATCACTCCCCCTCTCTTTCCTCTCTCTCTAATTGCCTCTCCCTCCCTCCCTCCACACCCCCTTTCTCTTTCATATTCTCTTTTATTTCTCTCCAACCTCTCTTTGAATTCTCTACCTCCTCACTCTCGCTCACTCTCTTCTTCCCCCTTTTTCCTCTCTCTCTCTCCATCTCCCTCCCTATTTCTATACATCGATTTATCTAAAATTTTCTAGGTTTTTCTCTATATTCCTCTACCTCTCTCTCCATCTCAACCTCCCAAATTCTATGTCTCTCCCTCCCTCCCTCACTCCCTCCTTCTACTTCCCCTTCTCTCCCTTTTCCCTCTTCTCTCTCTAAAATAAAACGCATACTATATAATTGGAATATAACAATTATATAATAATTCAAAACATCAAAACCTACAATAAAAATGTTTATAAAAATATTTATGATAACCTAAATAATCACTAAATCTTAATAGCAATTACATCAATTTGATACTTATTTTATAATAAAAATTTCTTTAAAAATATTTAATATAATAATGAAGATATTATAATTAAAAAATAATAATTATATTAACTATTTACAAATAAATATTAATATTAAATACTTACCCAAAAAACAAAGAGGAAAAAAGTTTTAACTTGTGCACGCCTTAATCTATATATAGAAAACGTAACATATATATAAAGAGCAACTTCTTCAACGCACTTCACTCATATGACACATTACCTATAGAATTTAGCCCTCTTTATAAACGAGTAATATTTTATATAAAAAAAAAAATATTAGTTAAATAATCATTAAATCTTCTCCCAATCGGGATGAGATGTGGTGTCACCGGCAATAGAACTGGATTTGACATGGTCAATACCAAAGCATTTATTACAACTGCCCCCGCATGCTTAAGGCAGGGGGTGTAGTGTCCTCACTCATGATTACATGGAATGTGGGTAGGCAGGGTGGCAGAGGGAGAGATAAGGCAGGGTGGCGGAGACGAAGAAGTTATTCGACATGTCGGGTAAGTGATTTCTGCAGAGGAGAAGGAAGGAAGCTCAGAGCGGAATATAGAAGGCGAAACTATGTTTGCGGGCTAGTGACGACTTTCTGGTATGTAGTCTGGTCTCGCTCCTGGTCAATTTCTAAGCTCTGGTTGGATTCCTGCGGCAATTTCATGCACTGGTGGGGGTTCTGCTGGGGGGAAGGGAGAGGCAAAGGGCCATCCTAATGGGGCATAGTTTAGTCAGGAAGAAACCAGGGGAGGAAAGGGATAGCATGGCTCGACTTTGCTTGTTAGTCATTTTTCTTTTGAGCCAAAACTTTTGCAATGGCATGGATATTATGGGTTGAGCCAAGCTACAAGCCCATACCTGTTAGCCCAGTCCGGGGGTATTGGGGAAAGTGGGCATGTCATGTCGGGGGGGTTTAGTGATGTCGAGAGAGGTAACCAAGAGCTACGGGTAGGGGGACGGGACACCAACAACGCTAATAATTCACTGAAAAAGACATGGCATGTGCACTTGCATGGCAGAACGAGCGAAGAAAGGGAACCTGGGGTATAATTGGGAGAGAGGCAAGCATTCCCATGATAGGATGTTGCTAGCTGAGGAAGGGACACGTGGGTATGCCAAGAATTATAAATCCTAGGTCTAGATGAGCCTAAAATCTTGCCTCCTAATGCAGGAGGGTGACCAGCAGCTGAGCCATGGTAAGACTGGGGACCTGAGTTCGGAACCCAATAACCCAGGCCACCTATGGCCTCAAGGAGTCCTTAACCCACTACAGGCCAGGCAGCATAGAGAAACAAGGTATGACCAGTCGAGATGGATTGAAGTGAATGGAATCAGGGATCTAATGGTGTTTGAATGTCTATAGGGCATCAACGAACAGGACATGGCTCCAGCGAAACGCAGGCGTGGTCATGGAAACAGGGGTCCCGCTCCTCGAGCAGCCAAGAGACCCAACCCAATGGAAGGCCGAAGGGGACACAAGCCTGCTAAGCACCTCATAGCATAATCAGCTGCAGCTTATAGGGATGAAACTGACGAAGGTATCTGAAAGCTAATTGATGACTAGGAAGAAGAGATAAAACAGGAGAGGGAACTGGACGACGAGATTGAAATCTGGAGGATGATGGTTCCTGACCCAGGGAACACAAGAGGTAGAATCATGCAATTCAAACACATCATGTACCTGTATTTCTTGATGAAAAGTTTGCTTGGTAAAGAAATGGAACAAATCTGTATGGGGATGGCAGTCACACTAAAGGGCCTGCTCAATTACAAAAAAGACATGGAGAAAATCCTCTTTCAGTTGCACAAACAAGATATCAGAATGGATCGTATCGACCGACACATTCCCTACATCGTGGAGCTATTTGGTATGCCAGAGGCAACTGCTGAAGATCCCACTCTTGTTGCCTCAAACTCCGAGGAGCAGAATGTCAAGAAGGATTAGTTCCTCTATGCTTAGTTTTTGTTTATGCAAATAACATTTAAATTTCCTGTTGTTTATGCTAGAAGTTATATAGTATTTGGACATGAGACTGAGACCTATTTAGCCTTGCTAGAAAGACTGAAGCAATTTTGTTTTTGGATGGCGTATAATGCTGACCGGTGGCCAACAGACTCGGTTTCCCTTCGGGGCGAGTTAAGGCCACCAGGTAAATCTGTGTGGTGTACATTTGCCTTATTTATATAATAGAAAATGGATGGACCTGCCAAGCATTATAAAAAAAAAATCATTAAATCTTAATAACTTTATATCGATATAACAATTTTATATGATAGGAATTGTGTACGAGAAATCTATATTATATAATAATGAAGTTATAATATCAAAAAAGTTATATTACAATGAAGTTATAATAATGATATAACAATACAATGATAAAATTGTGGTTAAATTATTTTCTAAAATGTGTCTATGCATTAAACTATGTGTAAATTAATTTTTTAAAACAACCAAAAGGCGTGACCGTGTACGAAAATGGTCACTACCTAAATCAATTAAATGGGTCGATTCATCCATTAATAAAGCCTCACATAAACACAGAACATATGTGTAAAAACGTTAGCAGGTCCAAAAATATGTACACACAACATCCAATAGAAAGCAATCCAGCAATTGTGTGTAAGAAAACCACCAAGTCCCTGTCTACTCACTAAGGGAATAACGTTTAAATTTATTATCATTATTTTCATTATTTTTATCTTTAACGCTTAAATTTATCATTATCTTTATCTTTAAATTTATTAGTTTATTTTTTTTAATGGGTTGCAAGATTGTATGATTAACTGTCATTAGATAAATATACAAAAAAGTTTATAATAGTGTTGAGTCACATTTATTAAAAATCTATATATATATAATTACTATTTTAATTTTAAAATATATAAATAAATATAAATTCAATTTAACCAATAACTAAAGGATGAAGGAAAAATATGTCACGGTTTTTTTAATTCATAAATTTCTTACTCACTAGTCAAGACTAATAACTAGTAATTGCATTTGAACTTGTATCCAAGAAGACGCTTTCAAGCTATGGATACAGAGCATCTTCTGTAATCATTTTTGGCAAAGAGACGATTTCTTTTAATCCAATTTGTTCAAAGAAAACAATAAATAAAACACATGTTGAAGTTCTCTTTTATATGAAATGCTGAAAAATAAAAACAGAGTTTTATATATATATACATATATATACTCCAAAAAAAATACCATTTAACAAAGAATTAAATCTTAGGAAAGAAACAGAAATAGAAAATCCAAATTACTCTCATTTTCCAAAGTAGGAAATGCTACCAATGAAATCCAAACTCAGAACACAAATATTATAAAAGAAATGGAAACTTAGAATATATAGTCAAGTCATTTTCTTCAAACCGTTAGTTATTATGAAAGAAATATAAACTCAGCTACAAAATTACATTCATTTTATACAAGTTTCTGAATAATAGGAAAGGGATAAAATCCTTCTCATATACATGTACAACCTCATTTTTTTAGTGGATATTAAACATTATGAAATAAATGCAAACTTATTCCACTCATTATCTAGCTATCAAATATTACTAAGAGAACAAAACTTAGAAAACAAAGCTTCATTCATTTTTCCATTTTAGCATGGAATGAATAATTTTCAGGGTATTATTAAATAATGGCAGCCTCTAAGAAAGAAGAAGTAACAATCGCCATATTTAGCTCCATCATTCTCATGGCCGAATGGTTGATGCTGAGTGAGAGATTTTTGTCGGCAATGAAGTCCTTGAGCTCTTTGGCCATGGAGGCTTTGTTGCATTCTCTGTCGCGAATGTCTGCATTTTCCCAATTTTACTGGAGCTTCACAACGAGCATCACTCAACCACACTCAACCACACCTGCAGCTTCTCTCTGGCAGATTTAATGCCCGCCCCTATGAATTTGGAGTCAGGCACAAGTTGAATAAGGCGTTGTGCTCAAGGAGCGGCTCAGTACAGAATGTGCTCTGCATTGGAGGATATCGAAAACACCATTTCAAGCTCTTGCGATAGGGCATTACTATCCAAATTCTGATTTTCAAGGGGAGGTCAGAATTTCAGAAAAGGAGGCCACACCACCGCTCTTTCTATTTCTTCACAGCATGGAATAGAGACTTGGCATCTATGGGCATCCCTGATCCTTACTGTATGATCTGGCCCAAATTTTTATGTGTGCCTTGGAATTGAAGGTGGTCACAACCCCAAAAAACATTATGTGAAAATTTAAAAAAATTAGTACACTCTATCACTAATGCGTAACTACCAAAGCCAAGCCTAAATACCAAATCTTGATAAAAAACTAAACATTTTTCAATCGTCTAACACATAATCTAATGGTCTACATTGATGACAAGTGAGTGAGAGGGAATTTCTTCTCAAAAAGAATGCCTTACGAAGTAAATATCACCGTGTTTTTTCCTTTATGGATTAAAAAAAATATTAATTATTATAATGTTATTTCATTTTTCTAAAATTAATATTTTATAGTCTAAATACTTTTATATTCTAAATAGTTGTTTTCACATGCACAAGGTGCCAACGGGAAGTTGGAATTTTAGTTGGGAGGTCAACTACTAAAATTCAACCTTATTAATATTACGAAGAAAAATAATTTGAATATTTAACTAGCCTCCAATGAAATAGGATATGAGGTGATTTGCAGCTTCATTCCTTAAATACAGTTGTTGTGACACATGGATTTAATCATGGGTTGGCACATTGAATTTCATAGCTAAAATTAAAATTTGAGATGCCCTTTGGACACAAACCCTCTCAAGTCCTTTAACCACTGTACAAAATAAGAGAACAAAGAAGGATTACCAGCGGAAGAGAATTCAAGCAGTCGCTTAACAGGTGTCAGGAATAATAATTTGATTTAATTTGTTATTTTTTATTTTGAAATTGAAAATTGTGATTTTTTATTTTTTAAACTCTTAATCTAATTCGTTGGATTGTAATTTAGATGAATATTATTTTAGGCATATCAAATCAAGATCATCTAAACAATTTTTTATTCATTAAAAAATAAAACTCTTCAAACCCAATTCCAATATAAACCATTTCTATGATGTATTTATATTTGTGTATATATTTAAAAATATGTGAAAATATATATAAATTGGATGGATATAAACATTTAATGATTTATAATATACATAGATTATATATATTTCATAAGTTGATATATATATTTTAGAATAATTATTTAAGAAATAAATAACTATTAATTTGGATAGAAGTTGGTGGCCCTCATTCATCATATAATTGTGTTCCTTAGTACTACCAAATCTTGTCATGGAAAAACGAATTTATGTTACAATCTATTTTATTAAAAAAAAAAGTAATTAAAATTTTTTATGGTCTTTCATCTACAATGTTATTTTGACTACTCAATTGAAAATAAGGAAAATAATATAATTTTAAAAACAATTTTAATATCAACATCACCCTTAAAACACTAAACTTAATATCAATGTTAGTTTGAAATTAAACCATCTCATCATGGCAAGATTCCAACAATGCCCAAATCTCACGAACACTTGGTCTTCCAAGCCTTAAACCAATACTCTAAATATCTTCAATGTCAATTTAATAGTCATTAATTCATTCTACTCAATTACCATGCTAACATAAATTCACTACTGAAAGGAACCATACATTATGTGTAATGGGTAATCAAAGTAAACCTAGTCATTAGCAAGACAACACATAACCCAATGATCAATCATGATTTTATTAATTGTAGAAATATGGTGATAGAATTGCCACTGCTCAATAAATTTAATCTAAATCAAGAGACACAATTCTACTCTATTACTCTACGAAAATTAATTCACAATTTAGAACAACATTCGCAACCATGCATCAATCATATACACAAGTACATAAATTTATCTAGGGGAAACCAACTGGTAAAAACCTCTTAAGCATGCTTGCATTAATTAGATGAATAGAGAATGTATTACAATTGCTTGCTCACTCTGAGCTCAACCTGCAAGTGAATAACCTTTCTCTTTGCTCAATGAGAATCTCTTACCCAAACTTAGTCAATTTTTTCCTTTGCTTGAGCCCCTATTTTTTAGGAATTTTCCTCCAATTGATTATGCAATTCCCAAGGTTGGATCTCTGACTACATGCAACACTTGTACACTCAAGGCTAGTATACAACTGATGTTACGCTGCCTTGGAATCTCCACCATGGTTGGGAAACTCGAATTCTTTGCATGCACTAGCTATTTTGGTTTATTATCAGTTAACTAGATAATCAATGAGTTAGACTGTTGTCCCACTGCACAACTAACATCCAACTAGTTCTATCAACAGTTATAACTAGTTTAACTAAATACAAATGGAAATAATTGAACTGGATTGCTACAAATTAGCAATCAACACATGCAAACTGAACTCCAAGCCCTTAACTCGAATTTACTGAGCTAACTGGGTGAGAAGAGCCATGCCACCTCAATTAACTACCTCCAAGTTATCTGTTGATGTGGAAATTCAAATTTTCTCAATTTGACCAAGGAAAAGTCAAATCGAGACTTTATTACTACACTTCTCAACACTCCCTCTTAGCAAGAAAGGGATTTTCAATCACCCCTATCTTGCACCTGTGGAATTTGAACTTCCCTCTTGACAAGGCCTTTGTCAAGATGTCAACATCTTATTTCTATGTTGAAATGTATCATAGCAACATTATCCTCCTCTGCACATAGTCCCATAAATGATGATACTAAATATCTATATGTTTGGATCAATCATGAAATATCAGATTCTCGGAGAGCTTAATGTAACTCTTATTATCACAATAGATTGCAGTTGGATCCATCTCCTGACCAAGAAGTCCCACAAGTATCTTTATCATCTAGATTGCCTCACATGTTTCTTGACTTGCAGACATGTATTTAGCTTCTTCCAAGTTGAGTGCCACAAGCCTCTGCTTCCTGTTGTACCCAAAAATTGTTATGGACACAAGACTTAAAATTCCACCGGATGTACTCTTTTGGTCGGATGGACTCCCTACCCAATATGCATCCATGAAGCCACACATCTTAACTCCCTCTTTCCATCTGCACCATAATCCATGCTGGGTAGTTCCTATGAGGTATTGTAAGACATGCTTAGCTACCTTCCAATACAATTTGGTTGGCCAAACCATGGCTTGGATCATTTGGTCAATTGCATAACACATATCTAGTCATGTGTTCACAAGATACATCAGTGAACCCACTAGCTGTTGGTAAATGGTAGCATCAACCTCTTCACCTGAAGTGGCATTCTCCTTCCTCCAGTTGGTCACTAGAGGTGTCTCCATGGGCTTACAAATCTCCATGTGAAATCTTTGTAGTATCTTGGTGGCATACTTTCCTTGAGACACAAACAACCCCCATCACCTTGCCATACTTCCAACCCGAGGAATTAGTGCATGAGACCCATGTCTTTCATCTCAAATTCCCTTGCAAGAGCTAATCAACTACTCATCACCTATCAATATTAAATCATCAACATATAAAACAATGAAAATAAATTTACCTTCTACCAAAATACAATAGAGGTTCACATCCATTTCGCTTTTGGTGAATCCTAATCCAATGAGATAACTGTCAATATGAGTGTACCAAGCTCGAGGTGTCTGTTTAGGACCGTACAATGCTTGTCTAAGTCTGCACACATGATACTTTCAATCAAATTCCTCAAAATATTTTGGTTTGTCAATGTACACTTCCTCCTCAGTAGCACCATTGAGAAATGTTGGTTTTACATCCATCTAGTGGATCTTCCAGCCCATCTACAAAGCCAGTGCAAGAATTGATCTAATGTATGACGACCATGCTACAAGAGAAAAGGTTTCCTCATAGTCAATTCCATCAACTTGAGAGAATCCTTTGGCCACAAATCTAGACTTATAATTCTCTATGCTTCCATCTCTTGCATGCTTAACCTTGAAGATACATCTCAAACCCACAACTGATTTATCTGTCAGCCCTGGGACCACTTCCCAAACATTTTTCTTCATGATGGATTCGTATTCTTCCATCATTTCATCAACCCAAACTAGTTTCTTAATTGCTTCCTCAAAAGAGGATGGCTCAGTCTCTACAAGCTCAGTCATTAGAGCCATGTAACCAGTGTACCTCTCAGGTGACCTCCTTTTCCTGCGCAAATTTGAAGGAAGTCCTACATTCTCCCTCGCATCCTACACCAATCTATTAGCTTCCCTGGTTCTTTTTCCACCTTCTCTGGATGGTTCTGCTTGAGTGGATGTCTCCACTCTGCCTCCTCTTTGTTCCTCCATTTGTGGTTGCTCCACAACTTCTTGAGGCTCCTCCTTTAGAGTTAAAAGCTCCTCTTGTTATGGGATTTTCAACTCCCTCTCAAGAGAGCATCTCATTGCTTTCTGTTCATCAAACTTTACATCCCTTCGCACAACTGTCATTATGAGGGAAAGTAAGTACACTTGATAGTTTTGTGGAGTTTTGATGTAACCCACAAAAACTCTCAACTCTGTTATCGACTCAAGTTTCTTCCTCTGATCTTTGGAGACATGATAGTAAACAAAGGCTCAAAATAATTTGAAATGAGACAGATCCGTCTTTTTCCCTGAGAAAGCCTCCTTCGGTGTAATCATACCAAGAATCTGATGAGGACTCTAGTTCTGCAAGTAGACTGTTGTGTTACATGCCTCTGCCCATAAATGTAGTGGCAGGACTTGGTAATGTAGCATAGCTCTCGCAGCTCCCACAATGCTCCAGTTCTTCCTCTCAACTACCCCATTCGGTTGTGGGTTATGGGGTGTTGTCAGATCTCTTCGAATACATTCTTTCACAAAAAAATCCTTGAAGTCATTTGAAACATACTCGCCTCCATTATCACTCCTCAGAGCCTTCATCTTCTTGTTGTTTATAGGGTGTTGTCAGATCTCTTCGAATACCTTCTTTCACAGAAAAATCCTTGAATTCATTTGAAACATACTCACCTCCATTGTCACTCCTGAGGGCCTTCACCTTCTTGTTGTTCTCTTTCTCAACTAGTGCCTTGAATTCTACAAAATTCGAGAATGTTTCATCCTTCTTCCACATGAAGAATATCTAGCACTTTCTTGAGAAATCATCAATAAAATAATATAGTACTTATTTCTAGTAGTGGAGCCCGTTGAGAAGGGTCCACAAACATTAGAGTGGAATCTATCTAAGACTTCATGTGCTTTACTTTCTCGATCATGGAATGTGGATTTCACATACTTCGCCAAGGTACAACCCTTGTAGACATCTTGCTACTCAAGTGATCCTTTTGTGAGGCCAATGGTTATTTGTTGCATAATTTTTAAGGCGCCATGATGCAAATGGCCTAATATCCCGTGCCATAGCTCATTGACATCGTGACTCTGAAATTTCTCTCCCTTACTTCTTAATGAAGAACAATCCTTTGCATCAATTTTATAAAGGTTCTTGACATGAACACTGATCTGGTTCACTTTTCCAGTACCTATGTGCCTCAAAAAGGCTTTACCTTTACTGAAGATTACATCATAGTTGCAGTATTCCAAAACTTCTACAGAGATGAGGTTCTTCTTTAGGCCTAGGACAAGCATGACATATTTGAGGTGAAGAGGGGATCTTGACTCTCTCTTAAAGGTTATTGTATCAATCCTGGTAGCATTGTACCTTTTGTCGTCCCCAAGCTTAATATGCATCTCGAGATATTTATCCTCCAGGTCACTATAAAATTCTCTACACCCTGTCATGTGCAACAAGGCACCAGATTCCAAGTACCACACATTCCAAATCACATTGCTGGCCATGCATGCGATAAGGGTGAAGTCTAGCTCGAACTATGAAACCAATGCTTCACCTACTTCTCCTCCTGAGTTTTTCTTGATATACTTTTTTTGTGGACACTTTGTAGCATAGTGCCTAAATTCATGAGGACTGAAGCATTTTATTTCGAACAAGTCTTTCTTCTTGCCCCCTTGGCCGAATTCTGGTTTGGTTTGATATTTCCTCCCATTTCCCTTATTTCCCTTTCTAACCAATGCACAATTTTATTCATCCTCTCCCTTGGATTAACTTCAATCTTTGTTATTTTGCCTTATCTCTTCTTGTACCAAATTGAACCATAAGCATTCCCAATTCAGTAATTTCTTCCTCCCGTTCAACGAGTCTTGGTAGCTATGCCCTCTTTTGGGAAGGCCTAGAAGAGCTAGGCTCACCGGGTCATCTTCTGCAACATTCACACCAACCCCTCCAAGCTCATCTCGGACTTGTGTAAATATCATGAGATACTACGAAATGGTATCATTCTTCTGCATCTTAATGTTTCGAAGTTTATCTTTGAGGGCTAGTTTTCTATGGTCACTGCTATTCTTGAATAGCTCAGTAAATGGCTTCCACATTGCGAATGGATTTTCTTTCCCATGGCGATTTGAGATAATGTGGTCTCAAACTCCCTCTAATATTATTATCCTCACTTTGGCTACTTCTTTCTTCTATTGGGATAGGTTATGGGCATCAACCAATCCTAGTTTTGGAATGTTTGTCTTGACATATTCCAACAATCCATTGTCATCAAGAATTTCCTCCTTGTGATCCTTCCATGCAATGAAATTCGAGCTACCTTCCAAGACATACTCTAATCTCAGTCTGTTGTAGGTCAATTCCCCAACTCTGAAGAAATCCGACTACATTGAAGCTGCAAATTCAAACCTCCTAAGGAACAACTTCGAAATTCTTGCTCTAATGTGAATCCTTCTCTTATACCATGTAGAGATATGGTGATAGAATTGCAACTGCTAAAGAAATTTAATATAAATGAAGAGACACAATTCTACTCTACTACTATGTAGAAATTAATTCACAATTTAGAATAACATTCACAAACATGTGAACTAGTAATTACCACCCTGGAATTAGCCAAGTCAAATCTATGGAAAGAGAATGATATGATTGTCGGGGTTGCAGAGGGCGAGAGGCGGAGATGGCGAGTTATTATGAACGTAGAGAAGCGAGCAATGTTGACGTCGTAACCACTTACGGTTTTGGCACCCTCTGCAACACAGATCCAAGTGAGGGAAGATCTGGGCAGATCACCGAAGAATTTGCATATCTCCAACTACAGATGTGCCAATCGACCTGTGGAAGGGTAGACAAACTTTCCAATTTAATATATCTCTCGCTTCAATTGCGAGCGCAAATCACCGGGATGGATAGGGAACCTCTAGAGAATCGACGTATTTCTATTTACTGGGTGGAGGTTTCCTCCTATGACCTCACTGATACATATCAGAACGCAAAATCATGGCATCAAAGGAACTCATACTTACCATAATTCTGCAGAGTTGTCTCTAAAACTACCGATCCAGCCTACCCCTATCCGGATATGAAGGTAAAGAAGGTGAAGGTGGTTCTCAATGGGGATAATCTCCACAGGAACCAATTACACTTTCTTTTTGACAACCCACGGAGTCAGAAGCATTCCAAATCCGGAGCTAACCAATCAATGTCTAGTTCTAGAAGATCTAGGGTTGGAAGCATAAGCTGGAGAGAGAGTCGAAGCATTGAGAGGTGGTTAGTAAGGGTTTCATCTTAAAAATTGACCAGCTGTGTGAAACTCCATCTAGTTTTAGATCTGTTCAACGTCCCCCATTATGGTGATATGCGCTCTGGGCAATCGAATGGAGCAAATCTGGTTGCTATAAACACAGTCTTATCTAAGGTATTTGTTGTTGGTGCAAATAAATCGCACAATATCTTCGAAGTATTACTATGTCAACTTAACCCTGCCTCTTTCTGACTCGCCAATCTGGTGGAAGGAATAACAAAGCATGCTTTAAAAAGGAGGCATAATGGAATGGAAGATGAAGAATAAATTACAGAGTTGTATGCTGGAGATCCAATCTAGAAAAGGGTGGATCTGGGTTGTCAACATTCAGAACTGAACGAAGGAGAACTGACCCAAATATTTATTAAAACCCTAACCATGTAGTTAATATGCTTGAGGATAGGGATCTCCGAACAAGTACAAGTTTTGCAGTAGAAGATTCATCAATTGATAGGTATTCCAAAATGATTTCAAAGTTTGATCTATGTAGGGAAATCACTGAAAGAGGGAGTCAAGTTATAGGACTATGGCATAAGGACTGATTCAACCATCATCCTGAACTCACGTCTACCTAGACGTTATTCGGGAACCAACTCCAAAGGCCCAGCTTCTTTGAAGGATGTAGTTAACAAGAAGACAGAACCACAAACCAAGGAATAACAATTCCGCAATATACCGGGTCCCTACATTATGGAGAAAATGAACTAGGTCTTGGCTTTGATAATCAACATGCCAAAAGTTAATGAGCTATACTCTGAATTTTATACAAAAGAAATAATTTTCAGATTCAATGGATTTTGGCCCAAATTATAGAATTTACATTAATGGATGTACTTTACCTAGACAGAAAACGGTGAATTTCATCTATGCTCCAAAGGGTTCTTCATAGTCAAGTTTGACTCGACCACAAATTTGGAATACATTCTAAAAGAGGGGCCATGGTTCTGGGGCAATGCGGGTCTCTTCTTGACTCCTTGGATCCCAAATTATGACACAAATACTTTGGTGGCTTCCAAAATGCCAATCTAGGTCCGACTTCATATCCTAACCCTTCATTTTCGACATCACGTAGTATTACAAGGAATAGGGAATTCCTTGGGGAAGTTCTTAAAAGTGGATGCAGATCGAGTCTCAAAAGGCATCTTCACTTTTGCCAGAATATGTGTCGAGATAGATCTTAGTAAAGGATTACCCGACATAATTATTCTTCTCCATAACAATCTGAAGTGGACTCAACCACTTGATTATGAGAATATGACCTTCCACTACCGTATGTGCTTACAAACTGATCATCTTCAAAACACATGTCCACAAGAAAAATCATATCGAAAAAATAAAAAGCGACCAGCTTCAAAACCGAAAGGATGGCAATTTTCTAAATCACAGGAAGCTAAAGCAGAGGAGGTAGAAATAATAGAAAAGACTACAAACAACAATGCCCAGAAGCCCAAGGAATCTATGTAGGAAAATGATGAAAAAAACAATTCCCTATGACTTCCATTCCAAAGAAGAAGATAGAGAAAACCCCATCTTAAAAAGAAGTTAGTGATACCAAATGAATCCATGCATCAAAAGGTTCAAATTATGATAAAGAATTACTCGTGAATATAACAGAAACTCAAAGGTCTATTATATCTTCCACTCCCAACAAAAATGTTGCATAAAAGCAAAAGAAAGCTAGAAGGGAATAGATTTTTATTAACTCTTTGATGGGTTCTTTTTTTGTCTTGGTTTCCAGGATCGATTATCTTATGCATATTCTTTTCAAGCATCTACAATATGTAAGTTCATTTATGAATAAAGCTGCAATTTTTCCTTGGGAAAAAAAAACATTCGCAAACATGCATCAATCACATATACAAATAAATATATTTATCTAGGGGAAACCAATTGGTAACAATGTTGATTTTTGAGTAGCTTGGGAGGTACTCCAAGCCCTAGGGTTTGGGGATTAAAGGGAAAAGAACCACAAGGGTCACTTGTGGGCTTGGAACCCAAGGTTGGGGTTTTTCACCCATTGCAATTTGGGACAAAACCATGATTAATTTGAGCATGAGAAAATTTCAGGTGATAGAACTTGGCATGTTGATTCCAATGCTCCAAATATCACTCAAATTAGAGCTCTAAAAATGAAGTTATGGATTTTTTAAGTTTTCATTAATATTTGGATAAGACAAGTCATGTAGGATTGAGGAATTTGTCCAAGAGACGTGACTCTTCATCAAATTCGTGGAGCCCTCTTTATGTGTATATATAAAGGTAGAGTGGAGGACTTATTTTCATCCATTGTGCAACAAACACACAAGAAAAGAGCTCAGATTTTTTTCCCTATCCGCAACAGGAAAGAATAAACAACAACGTGACTGGGAGATTGTTTTTGGGTCATATGGTGGAGGCCGAAGGGCTGTCTTAAAGGCCGCGGGCCTGTTCTTGGAGGCTGAGGGAGAGTGAATTGTTTTGGGGGTATTAGGAAGGGTGCATACCCTTAAGAAAGGTTGCCACAACAAGGAGAAGGCTTGTTTTAGAAATCCGTAAGCCATAGAGACCACCGCAAGCCTATTCTAAGCAATACAAGAGGGTCGTAAGGTATAATTGGAGGTGTTGGTGTAGGGAAAAAGGAAACATGGAGTTGGAGCTTGCTGGAAGAAGGAAGCCACAACAAAGCGTGCAATTCTAGGCTATATTTGAGGATTATTAGGGACTGTGTTTGGGTGCCCTAACCAGTCCAGAAGTGCAACAACCTAAGTACTCTAAACCAATGAGCTAGTGCATGCATTTTGGAGTGCATCTTGTGTTTGTTGGGTCAAGGAAGTGACTAGTTTGGGTCAAAATTAGTTGCAGCCTGTGGGTGCCATTTGGAGGACCTTCCATGGTGGTGAATAGTCCACCCTAGGAGAAGAATCTATAGTGAAGTATTGGGCATCATTGGTCTGGTGAAGGGCAGCGTGTTGATAGCCGAAAGCAGACCTAGACGAGATATCTTGAAGCGACAAAGAGAAGCTAAATATTGGGTGAAGATTGATGCTGAAGTGCAACACCTTGATTGGAAAAAGGTGACTGCTATCCTGGTAGATTGGAGCTCGAGAGTTAGGCCTACCTAGAGAGAATATTGGATCAACCCATGTACATTCTACAAAAGTTACTTGCAGCAGTGTTAGGTGGCAGCTCTCCTGGATTTTCTATGTGTTGTCCTTTGAAGGACTAAGGGGTAGCTAGTGAGCAGTACAGAAGCGAAGGTCCGACAGGACAAGATACGACATCGAGTTTGTGCATCATGTTTTCCATTATCTCTTGTATACCATAGACTGTTGTATTAGTCAGATTTGGTTTAATATAACAAAGATTGGGTTGTACATTATTGTACAATATTTTGTTAAAAATTGCGTATAGTTATGCATATGTGATTTACTGCTTTATATTTTCTACTGTGCAAAGTAGTTCTTGTTGATATTGTTGGTTTGGTAGCATCAGATATTTTAAGATTCTAACCTAGACCTAAGATCGTGGAAATTCAACATGGTATCAGAGTGTGTCTGAGCTATTTTGGAAGTCATTGAATCAGAGTTGTGCACAACAAAGTACAACTTAAGAGGGAGTTGGTCACATTGTAGGTGACAATGTCAAAGTTGCAGGTTGGTATCCAGTATGAGGAAAAGTTGGAGGGGTTGTCCAACTATATTCCATGGAAGGAAGGGAACAAGTTGGTCTTGCAGGTCAATAGGATCTGGGAGTTCTCTGAGAAAGCCATCAAGAAGCCAAATGACCCAAAGGAGCTTGAAGTGCATGAGGATTTGGATATGAGGGCGAGATTCATCATCCTAAATGGTGTGAAGGATGACCTAATACCTCATTTGTTCAGGAAGAACACCGAACATGAAATGTGGATGGCTCTTCAGAAAATTTCCAGAATAAGAATGAGAACTGGGTATTGGTATTGGAGGATAATTTTAATTCCACTAAGATATAACGAGTGAAGGTGTGACTTCGTATTTAACGAGATTGTCTCAGGTAAAAGATGAGATTGCTGCTGTTGGTGTGACTATTTCAGATGGAGATATGGTGAGCATTACTTTGAAAGGGTTCACCTAGGAATGGAAGCCCTTGATCAAAGGGATTGTTGCTAGAGAGAAGTTTCTAGACTGGAATAGGATATGGGATGACTTCATTTAGGAATAATTGCGAGACAAGGATATTCATCCAAAGAATAAGACTTTCGATGATGACGTGGCACTCGCAATGCGAATGAAGGGTAAGTAGAAGGACTTGAATAAGGTCAATTGTTTCAACTATGGCGAGATGGGTCATTTTTCGTCAAGATGTCCAATGAAGAAGAATGGAGATGATGAGAACAAGAAAGGAAAGAAGGTCACCAATGTTGTCACTTCTACTGAGATAGATGACCTCACTAGGAGATTGGAAGAGGAGGACTTTTCCATGATCTCTCATTTATCGTAGGGTAATATCAATGAGGATGGATGGTACATGGAAAGTGATGTGAAGAAACATATGACAGGGTCACAGGAGGTTTTTGAGACTCAAGATGAATGGGACTCGAAGTTCCACATGGTGTTGGGTGACAAGAGTGTTGGGGTTTTAAAATGGGTTTATAAATTTAATCCCTTGTACATTTATTTTTCAATCCGGTGTCCATTGGTTATTTCAAGGTTATTGTGCGAGGTCTATGTAGGCAATAGGTTCCCTACCTAGTATTGAGAAATTACAAAATACAAGGCCCAACAAATGCTACAAATCGAGTATCAACAAAGTAAATAACAATAACAACAATTTGAAGTAACAAAAGTTAGAAATCACAACAAAATTACAAAGAAGTAAATAAATAAATAACAATTATAAAACATTAACAATATAACTAGGAAGCATACCTATCCATGCAATTGTATCCAACAACACATGATTGAGGGAGCGGGCCCAACTCTCTGATTAGGGTTGTGGCTGAGGATTAGAGATCACACAAAATTATAGTAAGATGAAATTCGCATTAATCATAAATTCGCATTAATCATAAACAGAGTTACAAAATAGAGTTATGTTGTTACATGCAAAAGAAAGCCTCTTGTTCTTCTCAGTTGTGCCTTACTTATACATTCATTATCACATGAATAAAATTTAACAACCTAGATATCATGGTGATCATGTTTGTCCAAAAATATACAATAATTTCACAAATAGAAACATAATAAAAAGATAACAATCAGAGTTGGTTCTGCCAACTATTCAGTCATTGATTAGTTTAATGGTTCAGTCCTTAATTAGCGTTGCCAGTCTGCAGTCAATAACATCATGCTAAATTTTTTTTCGTTGAACAACACCCAATATCAATTTGCAATGAATTTTGTCAGCAAATCATCTAAGCATCATTCCCCTATGACTACCGCTTCATTAATTAACAATTCAAGAAGACATGCCAATACAATATACATTTTCATTGATTGGGATACAAATCGGCCTCATAAGTGCTATAAAATAGAAAAAAAGTGCAGGTTGAAAGTAGGTAAAAATTGATAATTCCATCGACCAACT
The DNA here is from genome assembly GCA_031772625.1 of Pinus tabuliformis. Taxonomy (NCBI): domain Eukaryota; kingdom Viridiplantae; phylum Streptophyta; class Pinopsida; order Pinales; family Pinaceae; genus Pinus; species Pinus tabuliformis. The sequence continues at coordinate 524,656,022 of CM062810.1, read as the reverse complement.
ACTCCCCCCAATTGGCTTGGTTGCATGTCCTCATGCCAACCTCTTCTTATGTAAATCAGGGTTAGACCCACTATGAATAATATGGAGTTGGGTTAGATCATATTGTTTCTACTTATCAGTCCCAAGTAGTAGATACCCATTTGTATGAATAATGTCCTTCCACCAATCTTCATCCACAATATAAGCCGGTCCATACTGATCAAAAGGAAACCATATAATAGGAAATCCGAACCTTATCCCCAGCCAACCAACTCCACAATGTTGCATGCAAATAATATAGCATGGAACTCTCTCCAATTCTCTTGAAACGTTGGGTGCCCCAAAGGGTTCATGTGCCTGTACTATTGAAAATAAAAGTATCTAATGCTTTTGACAAGCGTCCTTGGATTCTTGCTAAAAGTGAAGATATGTCTTGTGCATAGGTCGACACACCATCGTTGTGTCATAAGCATCGAGTCTTTCTGTCCTTCTAATTTGAGAAACTGATGGTGTTTAGTAAAAATATCCCCAGATTGGAAATGCTCCATCCTAATCATCAATGGAAAATTTGCTTGATTTTCCTCAAATGTATCAAGGGCCTTTTTCCCTTTGACTCGATTAATCACAAAAGATGTAAAAGCTCTCAATTCAATATCTCCTACAAATGGTACTAGGCTAAATGACTGATCAGTTCTTAGGATATAATCATGTATGTATAATTCAGATAGAAAATGTTGGTTAATATGATTATTATCTCTCAAAATACTTAACAATTTCATGGGGTATAATTCACATAGTAAATATTGGTTACGATGATTATTAACTCTCAAAATCCTTAACAATTGCATGGGGTCTTCTATTTTGTGACTTAACTCCTAGTGAGTACTTTCCAAACAGAAAAACAAATATTGCTCATGAAGAAAAAGGGTGTAACAGTTAGCAGGGGGTTTGCATGCCATCATTTGTTGCACTAAGGTGAACATCTCATCCTTATCAGTCTTCAGCAACTGAACTTGTTGCTGCAATTCTCTGATCTTCTTCTGCAATTTTTCTTGTTGTTGTTGAGATTTTTCGATCTGAGTTATATAATTGGCAACTGCCTTTGCCGCATTCTCCCTAATTTCTCTTATTTCTTTCTGATGAGCCTCTGTGGGAATTACCCACACTAGAAACTAAAAGTAGTGGCCTTCCATTTTTGGATTTCTCCTGCCAAAATAACTCACGTGCTTCTTCAAGATGAACGAGTGCCTCGGTCTATGTGGATGCTGAAATCACCTCTCTATCTTCTATTTGGGTAGATGAAAAGACCACCTCCCTATCCTCTATCTATACAACCACTGAAACTATCCCACTGACTCCAGGGGTTGTGGTCATTTGGCCAGGATTGATTTTTGCTTTCCTTTTTCCCATTTTTGCAACCGCGTCACCCATTTCCTTAACTTTGTAATTTCCATCTTTAACTGAACATTCTCTTTTAACAATAATCAGTTTCGGTGTTGAATGGGAGCTTTCCTTTTTGCAAGTTCCTCAACAAATTCTTGTTTTACCACATTCTCCTCCATCTGTCTCAAGGTTGGTACTGGTCCTTGTGGAGAAGTATCGGAAAACTCGTCAACAGGTTCTTGTTTTATCACAATTTCCTCCATTTGTTCTGATGTTGGTACTCATGGAGCAGTATCAAAAAACTCATCAGTAGGTTATTGTTTTACTGAAATTTCCTCCATCTGTCTCGAAGTCGGTACTAGTTCTTGTGGAGCAGTATCAACACATTCTTTGACAGACTCTAGCACTACCAAATTTTCTTCTATTTGTTGAAAAGTTGATTCTGGTTCTTGTGGAGTAATACCTGTTATAGACATTTTTGGGCACTACAACCCCAAGCATAAATTTCCATAAACTAAGGGCTCCTAAGTCCCTAAAAGTGTTGTTCCAACCCCTAAAAGAACAAGGTCAACTGATTACAGCTTCTCCCAGAAGTTCTCCATGAAAAACTGCTCAGAACTGGTCAAAACTGGACCATTTCACCTGCTCCATAGGCAAAGTGCATTGCATCTCACCTAAATACACACAGTAGGTGTGTTGCATTTCAAAAATACCTTCTATGGGGTGCGATGGGCGAGAAGGGACAAATGGCAGTGTCAATCCGCGAGGTGGAGAAGCATGGAATCTTCCAGAAACTTCTCCTGTGACACTTGCCTCTCTGAATTCGACCAGGGATGAGTAAGAGATCATCAATCTCCAAGTGGAAGCGCGAACTATCAGAGGGAAGACACTAATCAAATCTCAAAAGCTGACTCACCTCCCTTGCAGACATCTATATATGGATCCCTCATCCCAGAGATCCAGAGGCAGGAATTTTGCATCTTGTAAGGAATTGTTGTTGGTTTCTTGAGGCAACATCATAGTGTTGAGTGATCTAAGCTTTTCATGAGGTGAAGAAGGGCTCACTTGCTGAGAGGATGATGCTGGGTCAGAACGATTGGTTGTAACTCTCTTGGCTCTTTCTTGATTATCAATAAAGCTATTCAAGTTTTCCTCCATACTCTTGTGTGATTTATGTTTTATGCATTTGTATGGTCAATTTACATCTGATCCTAGATTGTTTATGATAATAGATCTATGTTCTCGTATAGTTTTATGCTGCTTTGATTCTACAGGTACTCTGTGAAGCTGGGTATACAAGAAAGCAAGTAGCAAAGGACTATCAGAAGAGAGAGGAATCGAGCAAGGAACCAAGCGCAAGACAGAGGTTGGTCTCCTTTATTCTTCTCTCATCTATCTTTCATAAAGGAAAACGAAAGTAGTTTTACTTTGTTTGTTTCTAAGGTAGCTACCAGCCTTAGTGGGATTAACAGTTCTGCATAGACACTTTTCCCTGTAACAAAATGGCGACTCCACTGGGGAACAAATAGATTGATTGTTTATCTACATTTGTTTACTTTATAAACTTACAGACGGAGCCTGAAGTCAAGCCAGCTAGCCTTCGAACTGCATTTGCTATGCAAGTGCAAAGTAGATCAACGCTGCTTCAGTCAATCTCCGGGTTTTGTTTATGAATTAAACAATTGATTTACAAGCTTTCTAATTTCCCTCGTGGTGGCTCTAGTAACCTCCTTAGATCTACCCCTGTGATTGATTTACTAATTACCACTTGCTTGGCCAAAATCCCTGAACTAAACTGCAAACTGTGACCCGAAACCTAATCAAAGTCTCGTCCCTGGTCCAGCGCACTGTCTGTTCTATGAATCTCAAATTCAGCGCACTTCCTGAGTGTAGTAGGTGCGTTGCATTTCAGTTTCACTGTGTTACAGGTGCGCTGATCAGACTAGGCATTGTTCCTAAATTTTGGTTTCTGTGTTCACTCTTTTCAGATCTATTCAAGAGTTTTGCTGCCTGTAGTCAGTACACCTCTGTTTGAAACCCCTTTCCTTGCTGTTATTCTGCCTCCATTGTGCAAAGAACTGTAAATGTTTTTATGTATTTTTTGAGTCATTTTCAGTTCTCCTTTACAAAGAAGTAACGTAATTGTACTGTCGTTTCTTGATTTGAAAGTGTCACAAGTGTCATTTTCAGTCATAGAAGAGAGTCTGATTGCTCTTGATAGTCGATTACCCTGTTACTATTGTATTTGATCTGAATTAGTAGTTTTTCTAGTGTCGAAAGCAAGTTTTCAATTCCAAATCGCAAAGTGTTGTCATTGTCCTCATTTTGTTTTGAAAAGAAACTTGTTAGTAATTGTCGCTTTGAAAAATAATTCATATTTGCGCATTAGCTTTCTTTTTACCATTTACACATTAAGAAGGCTAAAAACAAATACATGCATGTGCATTTGCATTTAGACAGTTTGTTGGTTTGATTTAGGACAGTGCATATAGTGTGTGCTCTTTTCTCTTTGTTGAAAGAACGCCATCTCTCTTTCCTTAGTAGCTAGGATTTTCATTTGCAAAAAAGAAGATTAAATGATTATTTATCATCTTAGATTGCATTTTAGGAATTGTACATCTACATCATGCGCTGAACCTGAAAGGAAAATTTCTTAAACAAGATCAACTATAAAATAAATTTAATGAATCTAACAATGCTTTGGAACCTAACGCACAACATCTAGAAGTCTAGGCTAGAGACGTATTCCGGCGTCGTAAAACCTGGTAACTGTTGTTTTCACTGTTGGTTGGGTGATTCCTCCACTTTGAGACGATAAGTGCCAGTACGGACTTGTGCTCCCACGTACCGTCGAGTATATTTTGGGAGACCACAATAGGCTTAATCCTTTATCCATAGGAAGCCATGTCTGCTGCCCTATCGATCGCAATGCACTGAACACAGCATTCGGGAAGATTGACTGCCGTACCGTAAAAAGTATTCTGCAGTTTTGCGATTGGTTTGGTAATCCCTCTGTCTAGATTTCCAGAGCAGTCCCTTTCGTTCCTTTTCAGACTCCTTAACGGAAAAGGTCCATCTGAGCACTTGTCACTTCAGGCTCATTAAAAATCGAAGGCGACTAGAGTCATCTTTTGTTTTTTCTCGACTCTTTAAAATTGAAAAAACAAGTTGTGTCAAAGCATCTAAAATTCATTTAATTCGAAAACATATTTCCCCTTGATTTTTAGTTGATCGAGTAATCCGCAATCGTGGAAGAAATTCAATTGAAATCGCTAGAAAATCTTTTGGATAGACTAGATATGTCTGAACAACCGTCGACATCCAGGACTGTGTCATCCGACGCAGCAGCGGCAGAGCCTCCTGCTGCTACTCCAACGATGTTCGCCAGTATACCATCTGTCCCGGCAAGTTATCAACAACAAGCCGGAGTCCAATCAGGGACTATTTCAACGACATGGTCAGTTCCTATTTCTTCATCCGGATTATCATCTGGTATTTCTTATGTTGAAACTCAACAAATTGATCCAATGTGTCTTCAAAGGCCAATCTACCCTTTAAGTACTGGATTGCCACCATATGGAGGGCAGTATGCCTTTTCATTGTTTCCTCCCGGAGAACAACCATATGAGAGTTTACAACAAAGTTCAGGTCAAACTGGAATTACATCCAGAGGTTGGGTACCAATACTGCCTCAGCAACCAAGGGTTGTATATTCAATGCAACCAGTCCACCCTGTGTCGAATATTCCCACTATACCTTCTATGGTGACTACGTCACAAGTACAAGCGCTACCTGTTGTATGTCGACCCCAAGTTTCTCAGGTTGCAATACAACAGCCTCTTGTCTCAACGACTTAATCACAACCTCAGGTTAGTGCCTCCTTATCTGGAGCGACTCAGGCTCAAACAAGTACTATGACTCCTCATCTTGGTCAATCATCCAGTATTGGGCAAAAACAAATGGTCCAACAACCATGGCTGATTCAATCTCAACAACCGCCATTCCAGCAATCATATCAGGGACCTGAGCAACAAGTCTTTGTAAGTAATGGGCAACCGCATTTCCAAAGCGGTTATCAACAACCATATTATAATGGTTATGCCCATCAACCTTATCAACATTACCAGCATCAAATACATTATGCTGGTATGCAAAGACCCACTGCTCAGGTGATTCCATCTTATCCTGGGTATGCTTTGCCTAACTTGAATCAACAGTTGCCCTTTGTAGCAGCTCTAGAATTATCAGATCTAAACCGGCTGATGAATGATCCAATTGCTTATGCCCCTTGGTGGCCGGCGATTCCGCATAAACTTCTGTCAGATATTCCTAAATTTAATGGAAATCCGGTGAAGACTCGTCGAATCATGTGATGACCTTTCATCTGTGGTGTTCATCTAACACTCTAAACGATGATTCGATTAGGCTTCACCTTTTTCAGCGAACGTTAATAGGTTCAGCAGCAAAATGGTATATCGAATTTCCTAGAGATTCATTCGATAACTTCAGCACCCTAGCCACAAAATTTTTAACCCATTTTCAGTTACCAATAAGGTACGAAACAGGAACAGATCTTCTTACCAATTTCAAACAGACAACGGCCACTCACATATCTGATCATATTCATGAGTGGCAACGTCATCGTAGAATGGTAAAAACGTACGTTCCTGATCAACTTTTAGCTGAATGGTTTATTAAGTCATTATTACCTTCCATTACAGAAGATGTGGCAAAGGGAGGAGTCGTCATTGAAGAGCAAGTTATTGCTCGTGCGCAATATTTAGACTTGATTTATACTCAGTCTGGCACGCTCTACGATAAAATCCCTGACACTCCCAGACCGGAATTTTCCGTTCCTCCTCCTCCTAAATTGAACAATGACTTCATGCCGGTGATGGCGTGACTGGTACTACAAACACGAAATCAAAAAAGGCTACATCTAAAAAGGCCCGTAAGATTTCTAGTCAAAATGCAAATGAGGAACTTCTTGCCTCAGAAGTAAATGCCGTGTCGACCGACAAGGGAAAACAACTGAAGCAACCAGGGGGCAAGAAGAAAAAGAAAGGGAGAAAAAAGAAGTAGGATGAGTCATCTCCTGAAAAACCTTCTGCAAACCCTTCTGGGCAAAGGAAACCCCCTGTGGGGTGTCAGATATGCGATGAGGATCATCAGACGAGAGATTGTCCACATAAAGCTGAAGTTAAGAAACTCTTTAAGAGTTTAAAAACCCCAGCGGTATTGACTGATCCGTTTCCAAACCCGGGAACCAAACTGGTTGCTAATCAAAATGCTTCCCGATCCCAAGTGCTTATGTTGTCTATCTCAAAGCAACAAAATGATGCTTTGACAAGGAATAAAGATTACAGGAATCCACAGCTGTCGAGTAACAAGACTAATGAACAAACTAGTAGTTCGACAACAACTTTGACCGAAGTTGTGCCACCCATCATTCCTGAACCAATGATAAAGCCGCCAAAGGGAGTAGTACACAAATCGACATTTAATCCTAGTTCCAAAGTAGCACAGAATTATAATATAGTAGAGGACCTGGACCAATCACCATCCGCTATGTCGACACTTGAGGTACCGCAAAATTGCCTCTCCCAAAAGCTGGATCTATTATCAGTAATAGGTGGGATTGACCCAACGGATTCCAATCTTGTGGCCTTTGATCATAAAGGATATGACCCTCAGTTACCAGCTCAACTAGCTTTCCTTATTCAGGTGAAAGCCCTCAACAAAACTGTTCATCGAATAATTATTGATGAGGGGGCATCTACATGTATTATGTCGATGAGTTGCTGGAAAAATTTAGGCTCACCACCCTTGTCGAGATCGTCAACGACTATAGAGTTCAGGCTTCTGTGATCCATATCAAGTTTGTGAGAGATTTTTCGGCGAAAATCACATGGAATACCATTTGTCGACGCATTTCGAACCAACTAGTGTGGTTCATCGTCAGGACAAGTTAAAAGCATTTGATGGACGATCATACACTCCATACGGTATTTTAAGTAACTTGCAAATTGAACTGGGGGCAAAACAGTAAAAATTGATGTTGAAGTAATCGACAGAAACCTCGATTACAACATCCTACTGGGAAGGCCCTGGATATATGCCATGGCCGCAGTTGTGTCGACCTACTTCAGGAAGATTGCATTTCCCTTCCAAGGAGGAATTACAATCGTCGACCAACAAACATTTCTCCCCAACAGTTCACAAGTTACGGGAAACATTCCAATGATCCATGGAAGCAATCATTCGCTTCAAAATATTGGAGTAGGCCTCCTAAAAGACCTTGCCTTAATGGGTACTTTTGCCCTACCGCCTCCGAGTAATCTGGCGGAAGTGGCCACAGTGGAAACCTGCAATATGAAATCTTCTATATCTAATGGATTCGGAAGATTCCTAAACCTTTTGTGAGCATGGATCATCGCCATTTTAGAAATATTGTAGCAATCAATTTTCTTGGCCTGGGGGGCAAACCCAAATCAATGCTCATCGAGTGTTTGGATAGATAGGTCTAAGGAATATGGCACCTCTTCAGATCCTTGGTCGCATGTACATTCTGCAGACGAAGGAATCATTCAATCAATGATGATAGGAGAGGCACCATGGGAAGATTACCACCATCGCTCCCATCTTCCGGATTACCACGAAGATTATTCCAGCAACCTTAATCATCCATCAGTTTTTGATTTTCTATCAAATAGTTTAAATACGGTGGATTCCGAGGATGGTTCTTATCTCGTGTCGACCTCGTTAAAAAATGAAACAAGGATTCATGAGGATAGTTCTTTTACTATGTCAACCTCATTAAAAAATGAAACAAATCCCCTTTCCAAATCTCAAAGGTAAACCTTCATTCCAACCACTGAGTTGAATGCAATGAAGCTTGGAGGGCATGCACCTCGATTTGCGTTATTATGCTGGGGGCATGCAAACTTATCACGAGCAGTGTTACTGCAGGGTTTAAGCTCGTTAAAAAATAAACCCGCCACGAGTAGTGTTACTATAGGGTTCAAGCTCGTTAAAAAATAAACCCGCATCGAGCAGTTTTATCGCGGAATTCAAGCTCGTTAAAAAATAAACATAAGCAATGAGCAAGTGTTTCCCCCAGCGTTTAAGCTCATTAAAAAATGAACCAATTTCCGGGAAATAACCATCGTGAATGTATTACTTCAGCCTTTGAAGCCTTGGTCGTGTTCTCATCATCACCTCCACTCTGTATTGGCCGATCATTCACCTCCACTTGATTGTTTACCCCTTTTGAGGAACAGCTGCGAAGAGTGATCTCATTAGCCATCCTTGTGACACTGCCGTGATTGGAAGATTCCAAACATTACCTGGAATCAGCTGCTACCCGAATTTATCACTCGTTCCTCAAAGACGAGTCTCCTTTAAGCTCTTTTCAACTGAATCGTAAAATATGAAAAGTTTGCCGAGCCATTGGCCTCTCCAGCTCGTTAAAGTGACCGGAAGTGCTATCCCTCCTCTAGATTTTAATCTTTCTGGACCTGAGGGATTATTACACAAAAAGATCGAGCGCTAGTTTTGTTCGGCTCGTTAAAAGTACCGAAAATTCATCCCTTCTGTATTGTTTATACTTTTTCGGACCTAAGGGATTAGATGACGAAAAAGGATTTTTGGAGTTTCCTTTACGTCCCTTTTCAGACTCTCTAAAATTGAAAAGGACCGAGTTATCTTTGTCGTTAAACTCATTAAAACCTAATAGCGACAAACTTGTCCATAACAGACAAGAACGAGTTTCACTATCGCTAGGCTCGTTAAAACATAGTGATGGGTTTGCCCGAAGGGCAAATTATAGAACAAGCATATGTTATCCTCCTCAAGCTTGACAAAAATAAAGAGGTACTGGTCAGCAATGACTAGGGAAAAATTGGGAAGAAAACTTGAAGAAACTTTGTTGGTAGCAAGTCGCTCTTGAACATGACACTTTCACTCCGCATCCAAGTCGAGTTGGGTTGTTTCATTCACCGGTCACATCACCATGGTCACATCACACCATCCACATTTTGGGGTTAATGCTACCAATCCATCATGTCAATGTCGCCGATATGTTCAAGAGAAGTCACTCAGAGAATTCACCTGTGTCTCACCCGCTGCAATACATTTATGCTCCATTCTTTCATGACCGCCACCCTGAACCTTATATCACCAGATCGTTTTCACCTCCATTAAAATCATTTGCTCCGTTCCATGTCATTGATGTGGGATTCATTAAGGCCCTCCTATGACGGATCGCTTATTGTCGACATCAACTCATTATCCAAGAAGTCAATCTAGGAACACCCATTTCAGTACTTTGAAGCTTTCATGCCTCAATGGCAAGTTTCTCACTTCCGGCGGCAGGTTGACATCAATGGCCTTCGACCGAAAGATTTTGCGTGGTGTTCGACGCCAAGTCCCTTATTCACACCACGTGAATTGTACTGCAGTACCTTGAGGATCATTATCATTATCGGTGATTCCTCTCGCGCCTGTTAACAGCTTACATCATTGGCTGGTAATCAGGCGATGTCTTTCCATGTTCGACTCGAGAACATCTCTCACATGGATCGACTTGTACTTTGAGTGAAGATCGAATGAGATTGAAGACCCCAGATCTAGTTTCATCCATCCGGGCTGCGATATATATTCAGGAAAATAAAGACATCAAATGTACATCATTGCTGCACAGATAATCATCCAATCTAAGGGATGATGGCTCTACCAGAATCATCAGCCTACACTCAGACGATTGTCTGTCCTATACATGAAAATGAATTTATAAAGCTGAGCATGGGAATGCCCGCCTCAGCTAGATCATGAAAATATTATGAAGATAATTTATTGTATTGTATCTTATTACAGGTCTCCTTCCAGCTTGAAAGAACTTCGGATCCTCATGATAAAGCATTTCACCCGACATCAAAAAAGATTAACGACCTCATGCTTTAGGGGGCAACTGTTATAGACATTTTTGGGCACTGAAACCCCAAGCATAAATGTCCATAAACTAAGGGCTCCTAAGTCCCTAAAAGTGTTGTTCCAACCCCTAAAAGAACAAGGTCAACTGATTACAGCTTCTCCCAGAAGTTCTCCATGAAAAACTGCTCAGAACTGGTCAAAACTGGACCATTTCACCTGCTCCATAGGCAAAGTGCGTTGCATCTCACCTAAATACACACAGTAGGTGCGTTGCATTTCAAAAATCCCTTCTATGGGGTGCGATGGGCGAGAAGGGACAAATGGCAGTGTCAATCCGCGAGGTGGAGAAGCATGGAATCTTCCAGAAACTTCTCCTGTGACACTTGCCTCTCTGAATTCGACCAAGGATGAGTAAGAGATCATCAATCTCCAAGTGGAAGCAAGAACTATCAAAGGGAAGACACTAATCAAATCTCAAAAGCTGACTCACCTCCCTTGCAGACATCTATATATGGATCCCTCATCCCAGAGATCCAGAGGCTGGAATTTTGCATCTTGTAAGGAATTGTTGTTGGTTTCTTGAGGCAACATCATAGTGTTGGGTGATCTAAGCTTTTCATGAGGTGAAGAAGGGCTCACTTGCTGAGAGGATGATGCTGGGTCAAAACAATTGGTTGTAACTCTCTTGGCTCTTTCTTGATTATCAATAAAGCTATTCAAGTTTTCCTCCATACTCTTGTGTGATTTATGTTTTATGCATTTGTATGGTCAATTTACATCTGATCCTAGATTGTTTATGGTAATAGATCTATGTTCTCGTATAGTGTTATGCTGCTTTGATTCTACAGGTACTCTGTGAAGCTGGGTATACAAGAAAGCAAGTATCAAAGGACTATCAGAAGAGAGAGGAATCGAACAAGGAACCAAGCGCAAGACAGAGGTTGGTCTCCTTTATTCTTCTCTCATCTATCTTTCATAAAGGAAAACGAAAGTAGTTTTACTTTGTTTATTTCTAAGTTAGCTACCAGCCTTAGTGGGATTAGCATTTCTGCATAGACACTTTTCCCTGTAGCAATACTGACAACATATTCTTCTTCCAATTGCATTGAAACTGACACTGGTTCTTGTGGAGAAGTATCGGAAACAACCTCTTCCTCCAATTGCACTGAAGCTGACAATAGTTCTTGTGGAGCAATGTCGACAACAACATCTTCTTCCATTTGTTCTGAAGCCGACACTGGTTCTTGTGGAGAAGTATCGGCAACACCCTCGTATTCCATCTTCTCTAAGGCCGACACTAGTTCTTGTGGAGCAGTATTAGCAACAACCTCTCCCTCCAATTGCTCTGAAGCTAACACTGGTTCTTGTGAAGAAGTACTGACAACAACCTCATCTTCTATTTGTTTTGAATCTGACACTGGTTCTTGTGGAGCAGTATCGACAATAACCTCTTCTAAAACAACTCGTGAAAGATTCAAATTGGGAGGAAATACTTCTTCTATTATTGCATGGTTAGGAGAATGAAATTTCGTCGATCCTCTTGGCAGGGAAGCCATAAGTGGTGAGCGAGGGGGAGTAGTTTCAATTTCCATGCTTCCAACGTCCTCCATTTCGGTCTCCTGAATTCCTTCCCCATCTCCCAAATCATCTTTTTGGTCCCTCATTTCTTCATCCCCTTTCTCCTCTACCTCCTTCAGTATTTGTTCCATTTCTTATTCTTCAATCAATTCCTCTTCTAGCTTTACAGGCATCATGGATACAATTTCTTCCTCTAAAAATTAAACCAGCTTCTGCCAAGGCATGAATTAATAGTAATCTAACAAGCCCATGATTTGTAAGGATGGCCAATGCTTGGCGTGAGCGGCGTGCAGACCGGGCCATCAATTGTAAATTGTTCAAAAGGAAGAAAGGAATATTTATAGCATGCACTTAGTGAAATCAGAGATAGGCTAAGAGCTTGAAATGATATTTAAAGAGGATAGAAAACCGACCTTCAAAGGTGATATACCTAATTAAGAAATATGGAACATCTGACTAGGGTTGTGGCAATGACTTTCAATCATATCCCTTTCCTTTCTGCACCACGTTCTCCCCCTCCTATACGAATAGTTCTAGAAACTCTGGCAAGGTCACTCTTCTGATAAACCACTTATGTCCATCCTTTGATAACCCACTGACCACTACAATGACTTCCTCGGTTACTTGGACTTCCAATCCGTAGGCCCTAGAGAGATTTCCTTACAGGTTTAATGCAAAATATATTGTTACTCCTTCATCAAACCCTTGTAGCTGCTCAAAGTAAGTATTCCAGCCTGCATTTTGGAAAATATGCCATACTTCTGGTCGGCGTTGTACTTGTTCTATACTCTCATGTTCATATCTGATAGCCTGGTACCCATTCCTGTGGTAGCGTTCAGAGTAGCAGCCAGTTGTTGAGGGAACAGTTAGCTAAGAAACTACATGGTAATAGAAATGGTGACAAGGGAAATGAATTCAGGAGAGGGTTATGGTAAAACCATCGATAAACATGGTAATAATTATGGTAATAATTTTGATACATTGGAAATGACCGCATTTAAATGTTGACATGTGTATTTGTACATGGTGTAATTTCCAATGAGTGTTGGTATATGTGAAGGATATAGATGGAGATATGATACGAGTGGGTAATAATTCCATATTAATGGTATGATTGGATAATTTAAATGTTTTCTTTAATAAGGTATGATAATAACAAAAAATGGTATCGTTATTATTAAATATGATAATATCCCCCAAAACTAAGGTATGGTTGTCCTCGATACGGGTTGGTCATGTCATTAATGAAATGTCAATTAAATCCATGGAGTTGTTCAGGGATGGACCTGACAACTTACCTTAGTGGAGTATCAGCATTAGCAGAGTATAAACACTAGTGGAGTGTCAACACCAGTGGAGCATAATCATTGGTAGAGTATCAACACAAGTGGAGTATCAAAATCGTAAGATTATTAGCACCAGTTGAGTATCAACATCAACAAATTATCAGCACCAGTGGAATATCAACATCGACAGAGTATCAACACCAGTGGAGTATCAACATTGACAGAGTATCAACACCAGTGGAATATTAACATAAACAGATTCTGAAATGGAGACAACTGCAATGATGCAATAAGAGTATCAACAGGAAAAACGTTGCAACCATAGTAGCAGTAAAGGAGGGAAAAAGAGGGCTGCAAAAGGGAAAAAGAGAGTTGCAACTGGAGTAGCAACAAGGGAAAGGGAAAAGAGTGTTGCAACTAGAGTATCAATATAGCTAAACTTTATTTTATTGTATTTATTATTATTATTATTATTATTATTATTATTATTATTATTATATATATATATATATTACAGTATGAGGTGCAGAGGAAGAATTTTTTGCACGAATGACTTCAAAACCAGAATCATAAAAAAAAATTCTAATAAAGGAGTCCCTAGAGGTTAGACAATGATACAACCTGAGGCGATGTTTGTTTGCAAGTAAAGGAGTATGTGCATCGTCTATTGTTATGAGTTTAATAGTTCCATTGTCAAACACTGTGTTGACCTCATATGGACCCATCCATCTTGAGCAGAGCTTTCCTTTAAAATCCTTGAACCAAGAATCATAGAGTAATGCCCAATCACCTTTTTGAAACACCTTTTTCTTAATAAATTTATCATGCCACTTAGTTCGTTGTTGTTGGATGGTGGTAGTGTTTTGTACAACTACCAAACAGATTTCATCTAACTTGTTGAGCTAATCCAGTTGGTGTTTCTAGGCTGCAGTAAGATCTAGGCCTACTTCCAGAGTTGTCCTGAGCATTTTGACCTCGAATTCCACTAGAAACAGGGGATTTCCCATACACAAGTTCATATGGTGAAAACCCCGTTGTATTCTGCCATGTAGTTTTATATGCCCAAAGTGCTTCAGGGAGATTTTCAACCCAATTCCGATGATGGTTAGCCACAGTCTTCATAAGAATATTTTCCAATACTTTATTTGTGCTTCACCTGAGGGTGCTATGGGGATGTCACTCGATGTTTGATTCCATATTTATCCATAAGTGTTGTTATTGAATGTGATACAAACTGTGCCCCTCCATATGAAACTATTTCTCTAGAAGCCCCATATCGAGAAAATATTTCTTCAAACAGGAAGTTTGAGACAATTTGTTTAATGCCTTTTGAAACGGCTTTGGCTTCCACCCATTTCGTCACATAGTATGTATAGACAAGGATATGGAATTTTTGATGATACAGAGGATTGAATAGCCCAACAAAATCAATAGCCCATTTCTCAAAGGGCTCAAGGACTAGTTGAGTCTTCAGTGGCATTTCATCTGATCGAACAAGTTGTCCCATTCGTTGAAACTTGTCACATCCCCGAACATATTTTCTATCATAGCCAAATATAGAGGGCCAATAGTATCCCATCTACAACACCTTGTGACCGGTTCATTTATCAGCAAAGTGTCCTCCGCAAGGTTCATCGTGGGAAGCTTTCAGAACATCATAGATATTGTCCTCGCCTACAAAACGTCAAATTTGTTGATCTGGTTCGGTGTAGAAGAGGTACCCTTCTATCCACGTATAATGAGCACTCTACTGGATAATTCTCCATTGTTCCCTGTATGAAAAATGATGAGGTACCTTACCTGCAGCAAGATAGTTAGCAACATATACATACCAAGGGGTGTGAGTAGAAATTGCAAAAAGATGTTCATCAGGAAAACTATCTTCTACAGGTGTATCTTCATTATTAATATTCAGCCTAGACAGGAAATCTGCTACCACATTATCCTTTCTTGGTTTGTCTACAATAGTAATATCAAATTCTTGTAACAATAATAACCATATTATGATTCGTTCAGGAGTTATAGGCTTGTTCATCATATATCTGATGGTTGAATGATTTGTATGCACAAAGGTGGGGTACCCTGTAATATAATGTTGAAATTTTATTAACATCATAAATGACAACCAAAAATTCCTTCTCAGTTACCGTATAATTAAGTTTAGCAGGAGTTAAATTCTTGTTGATGTAGTAGATTGGATATAGCTTCTTATCTTCCCTTTGTCCAAAACTACCCCAACTACTGTATGGGAAGCGTCGGTATAGATATGGGTTGGAAGTGTCTAATCGGGGTGACGCAATATTGGAGCCTCATTAACTAATTTCTTGATCCCTGAAAAAGTAAATTCACAAGCATCAGTCCACAAAAATTCTGCATCTTTAGACAATAGTTGGAAAAGTATAAATTTTATTTTAGAAAAAAATTCTATGAAGCATCGATAATATGCATCACAACCAGTAAAGTTTCATACTGTTGTCTATTTCTTTGGAGTGGGAAAATTTAAGATTACCTTGACTAATCAAGTGCTTGGTATTTAGATCAAAAATAAAAGTTCTCAGAATGGATTGAAACCTAGACAACTACATCCGTCCCAGAAAAACGATCCTAATGCAACTCATTTTGTCGAAAACCGAGTTCATATGAGAATTTTATTGTGTTCTGATCGCTTTGCTAAACAGAGGAAATTAGCAAAAAAAAATGCCCAGTCACTGCACAATCAGCATTCCGTACTACTGACATGGCAGGTGACTAGGCATGGTCAACCCTGGTTAATGGCGAATCAGGGATGGACAAGTGGCATCATTTTTATTGGATTGTACAAGTGATGTGTTGGTGCGTTCCTATTGGTTTAATTATGGACTAATGGAAGAATGCCACGTGGCAAGCCTGGAGGCCACCACATGGAACCTCCCAAAGGTCGGGTTGGAGGAATATAAATTGGAGCAAAATTTTGGTTGGAGGTCAGGTTGAGCCCGTGACCTCCCGCCTACCATCATCACGCCTTAACTGCCTCCTCTACATTGTGGTTCTTACCATGTAACAACTCCGCAATAATTTAAAGTGTAAACGGTTATGGGTTGACGATTAGGGGAGGGCCAGCACTCCCCCATGTGGTCGCAAAATATTCAAACCGCAACAGTTTATGTTATCTGTCAGCTAACCTAACCACTCTGCAATGGTTCCATGTAATTGCAATATTACAAAACCGCAAACAGTTACGTTAACCCTGGCGGCTCCGGCATAACAACTCCGCGATGGTTTAGATACATCGCATGTGAATGCGATTACTGCAACCCCTAACAATCAACACTCTGATGGCTCCACTCCGGCAGTTAATGTGACATTAATGTTACATGTGAACAACCCATTAAATTGCCAGATGTTATGGTTTGTATTAGTGCTAATCCCATTTTAAAATTAATTAAGTGCAATTTAAGCCTTAATTAACTACGAGTTAATATGGTGTTAAGTTTGGAAGTGCCCCAAAATTTATGCCTGCCTCCAGATTTAGTGGGGCTAACTAGAGATATTCCAGAATTAGAGGAGAAAATGTAGGAAAAGGCTGACTGAGCCATAGATAAGTCAATTTTTGACCAAATTGAGCTCAAAAAGAGGTGTTCTTGGCTAATTTGGACATTATGAACACACTGGTGCATGTATCAGGAGCCATAGAGCTTTGTCAAAAAACATTTTTCCACATTGATCTAATACAAAGGCCAAAGCCATGGAAGCTGGACCAAGGAGATGTAGCCCAGGAGGGGTGAACTCCATCAAAACATTGTGTTAAAGTGTCTCTTTGATGGTTTGTTTTACTTTGAATGTCTATTATTCAGTATTTTCTTTTGAATCTATTTTTCTCATGAATTCCATTTTAAACCTAAGGAAATTTACCTATATACATGAACAAACAACTAAGGAAACCTCAGGACAGGAAGAAATAAGAAAGTACATGTTTATAAACCTATAATTGTTATTAGCACAGCAAAACTAATCATACAAAAATAGATCAAGTTGGTATCAGAGCAAAGGTTGAATTGCTTTATTGCTTGAGTTTGTGCAATTAAGATTTTAATGGTTGCAAAATTGTGATGCTTACAATGTTAAATTTGAAGAAATGAGAAGGGAAGCTATTGGTTACAACTCCTGAGGTAATGCCCAGAAGAAGGAGAGCCACAAGACCAAAATCTCCACCACCCAAAGTTCCAATTCCAATTGTACTTGAAACTCCTTAAGTTTTTCCTTCAACTAAGATTGAAGAGGTACAAGCAGTACCAATTTCTGAGCCTAAATCCATAGCCATTATGTTTGGAGAAAGAGTGCCTGAAGGTCCCTCTTCAGAAGAGGATGAATTCAAGAAAGATTTTTTCACTTTAACTGAGATGGTTAAAGTCATCTATGAAGAGAGGAACAATATAATGGTTGGAAAGAGTTCTAAACCTACACATGGAGAAGGAAGCTCAAAGGGCAAAAAAGATGATAAGAAGGATTCCAAAGGGAATCGTGGAAAGCCACCTCCATCTCCACCATCCTCATCATCTTCATCATCTCACACAGCATCATCTTCTACCACCACCACTGAAACTGCCCATACTCATTCAAAAACCCCAAAAGGAAAGACTCCATTACTTAAATTGGACATAAAATCTAAACTTCCCATGTACAATGGAGAGGTGAATGTAGAAAAGTTGGACAATTGGATTCAAAAGTTGTAGGTATACTGCAAAATTTAGAACCTTCAAGAAGACGACATAAAGATCTAGTTGGCTTCACTAAGGCTAGAAGGAGCTGCATTAGTTTGGTGGGAAGAAAAGACTCAAGAGGAAATGAGAATCCCTGGTAAGATATCCATTACTTGGGTTGAATTTGTTTCTGCAATTAAAAGACAATTTTAACCTTTAGCCTATATGCAAAAAGCCATTATGATTTGACAGAATTTTAGGCAGCTTAAAGGCCAAACAATCCAAGATTATACACAGGAGTTTAGGAAAAGGGCTCTGTTATTAGGAGAGAATTTGAATTCCCAAGATACACTGTTGAAATATATTGGGGGTTTACATTCCTATCTGAAACATACTATTCTTATGTTCAATCCAAATAACTTAGATGAGGTATGTGTGCAAGCCACGCACCTTGAATCTAGAGGAAAGAACATTCAGGAAGAGGGTAGTAAGAGGAATCCATTCAAGGGAAAGGAGAAAGAGAAAGGTGGAAAATGGAAGGAAAAAAATAATGCAAGTGTGAAGAAAGAAGGGGAGAAAATCACATGCAAACATTGTTCCAAAGAGGAGCATGATGAAGCCCACTCCTAGAAATTGCATTCCGAATTAAGGCCTAAGAAACAAAATAATAAGGGAAAACAAAAGACGACTGCTACCACACAACACGACCTTGGTTCAGACTCTGGTGATGAGACCAAGATTTCAGCCATGGTTAGAAAAGGAAATAAACTGTTCCAAGAACTAGTTCATCACATAGTCAAAACAACACTCCATATTAAGAGTCAAGAATAGAGTTGTTTCATGTTAGAGTGATTTCAAATCATACAAAGATTGATGCATTATTTGATAGTGGGTCACAATCAAACTTGATTTCAGAAGACTTGGTTAAAAAACTAAACCTTGAAACTGTACCTCATAAGCCATATCCATTGGGTTGGATAGTTAACAATGCAAACTTATAGGTTACAAGGAAGTGTTTATTCAAGTTTGCCATTATTGAAAAGTTCATTGATGAAGTTGAGTTAGATGTAGTTCCACTTGACATCTCAGGAATCATTTTGGGTAGTCCTTATTTGTATGATAGGAAAGTAGTATTTTATCACCATGACAACAAATACATATTGCTCAAGAATGGGGTGGAGTACATTGTGAGAGCCCATCGCAAAAAGCTGAACATTTCTTTGGTTAATGCAGGGAAGATGAAGAGACTAGTAAATGCAAGTAAAAATTTTGTGCTTCTCATGATCAAGAAAAAGAATGATATTGATTATGAATCTTTTGAAGGTTGTGATGATAAATTGAAATCTGATTTGTTTGATGTGGTAAGAAAGCATGGCGAGATGTTTCAGGAACCAAAGGGGTTACCTCCCAAGAGGGGAATTCAGCATGAGATTCAATTGCAATAGGATGTTCCACTTCCAAACATTGGCATGTATCGCATGTCTATTATGGAGAGCTTGGAAATCAAAAATAAAATTCAAGAATTGTTGAACAAAGGTATCATACACCCATCTACTTCGCCATGTGGTTCGCCCATTGTCTTGGTGCCAAAGAAGGATGGAACTTGGCGCATGTGTGTGGATTTTCATGCACTGAACAAAATCACAGTAAAGAATCATTATCCACTCCCAAGAATTGATGATTTGCTTGATCAATTGAGGTATGCAATTTATTTCACCAAGTTAGATTTATGAAGTGGTTACAATATTGGAGAAAGTTTATTGCTAATTTTTCTTCAACTGTAGCTCCATTACATGCACTGACAAGTGTCAAGAAAGTCTTCCATTGGGGAGATGTACAATAGAAAGAATTTGATGCTTTGAAGAAAAATATAAGTTCAACACCAGTATTGGCACTCTCGGATCTTAAACGGCCATTTGAGATTCAAACGGATGCAAGCGATTATGTGATGGGAAAAATTATATTGCATCATGGTAAGACCATTTCATTTCATTATGAAATATTTAATGGAGTTGTAACTAAATATCCCACATATGACCGAACTTTATGCATTGGTACAAAGTGTTAAGAAATGGAAGCAATATTTGATGGGGAACGAGACCATCATCCATACCGACCATCAACGATTGCAGTACTTACAATCACGGTCAAAGTTGCAGCAGTCACGACATTTCATATGGATGGGTTTTCTACAACAATTTCATTTAGTTATCAGGTATAAAAAGGGAATCTACAATAAGGTAGCTGATATTCTTTCAAGGCCTATTCTATATTCATCTGTTATACTCAAGCATAATTATGTTTTGCATGAAAGTTACATAGAAAAGTATGCAAATGATAGTGACTTTCAAGAAGTATATGCAAGCTTGAGTCAAGGAAATCAAATTGAAGAGTTGGATTATCATGTACATAATAGTTTGTTGTATCACTTGGGAAAGTTTTGTATTTCACAGGGAGAAATAAATAGTATCATAAGGGAGGCACACACTTCATTGATTGTTGGACACTTTGGTGTAGGCAAGACAGTAGTGAATCTTCAAAGGTATGGTTATTGGCCACGCATGTTGGATAATGTTTCTCGTTTCATAAGAGGATGTTCTTTATGTGCTACAAGTAAGCCTAGCAATAGGAAACTTGTTTTATACACTCCACTTCCGGTACCTTCACGTCCACGGGAGAGTATCTCAATGGATTTTGTAGGAGGTCTTCCATTGTCAAGGAAAGGTCATGATTACTTGTATGTAGTTGTAGACAGGTTCAACAAAATGTGCATACTAAAACCATGTAAAAAGAAAATTACAGCTAAACAAACAACTCATCTTTTCTTCCAAAACATTTGGGTTCATATTGGTCTTCCTACTTCTATTGTAAGTGATCGAGATTCTCGATTTGTTCGGAATTTTTGATCAAATTTGTGGGACATGATGGACACAAAGTTAAAGAAGAGTACAACCTTTCATCCACAAATAGATGGACAAACCGAGGTGGTCAATCAAACAATTATTCATCTTCTTAGAGGATATTGCAGCAAACATCCCAAGTTGTGGGATGAACAGTTGCATTACATACAATATGCATACAATAGGGCAAAGCATTCTTCCATAAACACATCGCCATTTGAGACATGTTATGGGTACTTACCAAGATCGCCATTGGACTTCATATTTGAGAAAGATGTCATCATCGATGGTCACAGTGACATCAATAAGGCAAGGAAGTCCATAGAGAAAATTTAGTTGATACATCATACAATGCAATAACAATTTGAGAAAAGTCAAAGCAACTACAAGGCAAGGCATGAAAAACACTAGGTTGATCATACATTTCAAGTTGGCGACGAAGTTTGGTTATATATTAGCAAAGAGAGACTTCAAGGGGAAGGTAAAAATCTTAAGCCAATTCATTATTATCCTTTTAAAATTCTGGAAAATATTGGTAATAATGCATTTAAGCTTGATTTGCCTACTTATATGCAAATATACTATGTTGTTAATGTTGAGAATTTGAGATTGTTTGAGCCTCCTTTGATTGATGATCAAGGAGAGAATGTTCGGTTGCCATCAATAGATGATTTTTCGCTAGAATATATTAATGAACTTCAACAGGATATCATACTTGACAAAAGAACCAGGACTTCAAAGAGAGGGGATGTCGAATACCTTAGAGTGGGACTCCAGGGACAAAATCCTTCTCAATCCAAATGGTTGAAGACTGAGAAGGTGAGGGAGATGTACCCTCACCTGTTGAACAATTGATAGTATATTTTGGGGTCCAAAACACTTCTAGTGGGGAGGAATGATCAGGTGCTCAATATTTAGCTCAAAAATCAAAGTTCTCAGAATGGATCGAAACCTGAACAACCGAGTCTACTCAGAAAAATGATCCTAACGCAACTCGTTTTGTCAAAAACAGAGTTTGTATGAGAAATTTATTGTGTTCTAATCGCTTTGTTAAATAGGTGAAATTTGCAAAAAAAAATGCCCAGTCACTGCACAGTCAGCAGTCTGTACTACTAACATGGCACGTGACTAGGCATGGTCAACATTGGTCAATGGTGAATCAGGGATGGACAAGTGGCATCGTTTTTATTGGATTGTACAGGTGATGTGTTGGTGCATTCCTATTGGTTTAATTATGGACCAATGGAAGAATGCCACGTGGCAAGCCTGGAGGACGCCACATGGAACCTCCCAAAGGTCGGGTTGGAGGTATATACATTGGAGCAAATTTTGGTTGGAGGTTGGGTTGAGCCCGCGACCTCTCGTCTACCATCGTCATGCCTTAACTGCGTCCTCTACACTGTGGTTCTTACCATGTAACAACTCCGCAATAATTTAAAGTGTAAGCGGTTATGGGTTGACGATTAGGGGAGGGCCAGCCCTCCCCCATGTGGTCGCAACATATTCAAACTGCAACAGTTTATGTTATCTGTCGGCTAACCTAACCACTCTGCAATGGTTCCATGTAATTGCAATATTACAAAACCGCAAACAGTTGCGTTAACCCTGGCGGCTCCGGCATAACAACTCCGCGATGGTTTAGATACATCGCATGTGAATGCGATTACTACAACCGCTAATGGTTAGCACTCTAATGGCCCTGCTCCGGTAGTTAATGCGAAATTAACGTTACATGTGAACAACCCATTAAACCGCTGGATGTTACATTTTGTATTAGCGCTAATCCCATTTTAAAATTAATTAAGCGCAATTTAAGCCTTAATTAACTATGAGTTAATCTGGCGGTAAGTTTGGCAGTGCCCCCAAATTCGGGCCTGCCTCCAAATTTAGCGGGGCTAACTGGAGATATTCCAGAATTAGAGGAGAAAATGTAGGAAAAGGCTGACTGAGCCATAGAGAAGTCAATTTTCGACCAAATTGAGCTCAAAAAGAGGTGTTCTTGGCTAATTTGGACATTCTAAACACATTGGTGTAGGTATCAGGAGCCATAGAGCTTTGTAAAACAACATTTTTCCACATTGAGATAATACAGAGGCCCAAGCCATGGAAGTTGGACCAAGGAGATGTAGCCCAGGAGGGGTGAACTCCTTCATCAAAACACTATGTTAAAGTCTCTTTGATGGTTTTTTGTAATTTGAATGTTTGTTGTTCAGTATTTGTTTTTGAAGCTATTTTGCTCATGAATGTCATTTTAAACTTAAGGAAATTTACCTGTTTACATGCACAAACAACTAAGGAAACCTCAACACAAGAAGAAATAAGCAAGTACATGTTTGTAAATCTATAATTGTTATTAGCACAGCAAAACTAATCATACAAAAACAGATCATTGACCTTAGCGGGATCAACCCGTATTCCTGCAGCTGAAAGTAAATGCCCCAGTATGATCCCTTCTTCCATCATCATATGAAATTGTACAGTGTTAAGAGAAACATGAGTTTTTTTACATCGTTTAAGTACCTTTTCTAAATTTTCCAAACCATCTTCAAAAGAATCACCATACGGGGTAAAATCATCTATATAAATTTCAACACTGTCATTAATCAAATTAGAAAAGATTCCCAATATTGCATGTTGGAAAGTAGCAAGTGCATTACAGAGTCCAAACGGGAGGACTCGATATGCAATATTTCCCCAAGGGAAAGTAAAATTGGTCTTATCTTGATCTTCAGGAGCTATTTGGATCTAGTTATATCCACTGAAACTGTCCAGGAAAGAAAATAACTTATTTTCGTATAATGTGTCGAAAACCTGGTAGATGAAAGGTAAGAGAAAGTGATCTTTCTGGGTATATTTATTTAGCTCCCTATAATCAATGTAGATCCTCCACTTGTCATTTTCCTTTGAAACTATGACCAATGGGTATACCCATTGACTATCTAAGATTGGGTAAATAAACCCAACATCCAATAGCTTCTACAGTTCTTCCTTAACAATGTTTTTTAAAACATGGTTCATTCTTCTTTGTGGTTAGCGAATAGGATGACATTCCTCTCTTATATATATGTGATGGGTACATAAATCAGGATGAATCCCCTTCATATCCATGCATTCCCAAGCAAAGGCCTCCTTCGCATTCTGAAGAATTTTTAATAATTTTTCAGTTTGGGAGGGCGATAGATTGGGATTGATTTTTAGTGTTTTCCCTAAATAGATATCTACTGGAACACTGTTATGGGCTATTGTGATAGGAATGTTTTCAGTTTCAATTTTTGGTTGAATAGCTTTCTCGGTTGTACAAATCATAACAAACTCTAATAGTCATCGGGTCGGGCAAGAAATAGAATCGATATTACTAATAAACATACTAATAGCATCATCTTTTGTTTCTTCTTTGAAACAAAGAGCTTCCCCAATAGTGAGAATTGGTCTAACATTTTCATTTTTAGGTTCATACTCATCCTAGAGGGAAGGCTTTTGTGCTAGGGTAAACCCTGGTTTGATCGATGAGCTTGGTTCTGCAGGAGGGTAAAGAACAAGGTTCTTTGTAATCTCTCCATTTGATATTACCATGTTTCCCAATTAACACCCAATGTAGGCATCAGCCATAATGAGCCATGGCCTTCCTAAGATCACAGGATTCCCCCTATAGGAGATTGAGTGTGTAGTAATAAGAGATCGACAGGGTGTTCCCAAGAACCCACGAAAATGATTACATCTTCCAATTTCCCTACAGGTCTCACAGTAGATCGACAATCTGCAAGTCTTAGAACCGTTGGGGTTGGTTTAAGATTAAGTAAGCCCAGAGTAAGTATAGTTGCTAATGTTATAACATTAATTGCATCCCCAAGGTATACCAAAGCATTTGAAATGTAAACCCCATTGATTTTGACTCTGAGGATCGAGTTTCCTTGGTCACCATATTTGACAGGTATAGTTTTTCCCAACATTATTTCCGAAAAATTCCCCATGACATGAATAGTAGGTGGGTCTTTCAGCTTCCTCCAAGTTTTCTTTGAGCACAATTCCCTAACTATTTTGGCATAAATCGACACATCTTTCATGGCCTGGAGCAATGGGATTTTAATAAATAGATTTTTTAATTCCCCCAAGAGATCAAATTCATGTTGAGGGATCTGTTTACGTAGGTAAAACCTCTTAGGATAAGGTGGACCAGTGTGACCCCCTCGAGTGACAATTGTTTTGGTGGGGGGCTATTGCTTCACAAAAATTTGTATTGGATTACCCCCAATTTCCCAGAGGGGTGTTTAAGTTTTGGTTATGAGATTTCATTATCAGTTTGTTCAACAATTATTATTGAAGTCTTTTTATTCACCACTCTTCTAGATCGAAGATTCAATTAATTGCATTCTGAAGTGGTGATACCATATGTAGGAAGGTTGAGTGTCTTAACTTGTTGCGCTCCCCTATTATTTGAGTTTGGGCTGGGTTGAACAAACAATTTAGGATGAGGACGATGAGTAATGGGGAAGGAATTGGGTGGGAGTTATAACCGTTGTTGTGTCATAAACTGGGGGAGTTAATTTGTAGGAAGAGGGTGTCCATGCCAATTCTGAGACCAATAAGGGACTAGATCAGGTTGGGGTGACCATGACTACCAGGGCATAGTATACGGATAATATTGCGGCCATGAAGGTGTAAATGGTGTAGGGTGAGACCCAAAATTCCAATTATTAAAGTATTGAGAAGGGTTTTGAGTCATACCTTGATTCATATTCTGTGGTGGCGGTTTCCATGACTTCTTTGGTCACATAGAATAGAGCTAGTTTGTCTCTTCATTTGCTCCTTGAAAAACTGCCTTTAGCCTAGGAAGTGATGGACACATGCTAGTGGAGTGGTTTTTCTCACATATTGCACAAGTTTCGACTGTATTATGAAGACACTCTTTTAGCGGGTGCTTCTTCCTACACTTTGGGCTATAGATGGCCATTGCTTTCTTGACTTCAATCAGTTTTTGTTTTGTCTGTAGGACATCTATTTGTGAAGACAATATGCTTAGGATGTCAGTTCTCAAATTGTCTAGTAAGTTCCCAATTTATGCTTTTGTGACCCCACTACTGGATGATTTGAGAGCTCATGTCCCTTGCTTATGCCTCGCAGCCCCTCGTGAACATTTGACACACATTTCATAGATAGTATCAAACTCTTTCTTTGAGATATCCCCATTTCCTACCACATTTAGAAGTTCCAGAGATTCTTCTCTTAATGCTCAGAGTAAGATTATCTTTAAAATATCCTTATCCAAATCACTATGGCCCAATATTTGCAAGCTGTATTTAAAGTGTTCCACAAAATCCTCCATATTCTCATCCTCCTTCTGCATAATCTTGAAGATTTCTTCTTTAATGTCTCGAGACTTGCAGTAGTCCTGATATTTTTTGAGGAAAATTTGCTTCATATTATCCCATGTCGTGATAGATTTTTCTCCTAGACCCATAAACCAATGCAACATTGTCCCTTTCAAAGTAGTAGGGAATATCTTTAGTTTTTGAGCATCTGAAACATAATCATATCCTCGGCAGACAACATCGAACTCAAAGAGGAATGTATCCAGATCCTTGGAAGAGAGACCATGGAAATTAGGTAATGTTGTTAAAGGAATAGGTTTCATGGGTGCATCGCCCCTAATTTATCCAATTGGAAATTCAATTGTAGAAGTTGTGTTGTTGGCCATGAATATCCTCCAATATTCGCTTGGAATTTTAGCAGGTTTTAGTTGTTCCATGATACACAGTTGAGTTTTCTTAACATCGCTTCCTCGATCAAGCGGAGGGTTTACCCCCCTACCTCTTCTTGTTTGGGACCTTCAACAGTTAATTCCTCAAATCATATGATCCCTTCTTCCTCTTCTCTGGACTATATTTATGTTGTTGAGGAGGGCTATGGTTGCGAAACTATCTGGGGTCTAGATCCCATCTGAGATCTTACCCTAACAACACCCCTTGATGAGTTCCCTGATTTAGCTCTTGTGATTTTCTTGGATATAGGTGATTTTGCCTAGATCTTTCCTTCCTCGACCTATTTTTGGGGGTCTTCCTCTGCCCCTTTTGTTTGTTTCCCTGTTCATGCAATCTAAGAAGCAAAGAATTAGATTAAAACAACCAAAACAAATCTAGAGCTCAGGTCCTAGAAAAGGGTTGGTACAAACCTTGCCTGACCAGGATGAGAGAGTGGGTTTTTATAGTAAAAAAGGTAGAGAATTAAAACAAACAAGGAAATCTAATGCTCGAGTCCTAGAAAAGGTTTGGTACAAACCTTGCTTGACCAAGATGAGAGAGTAGTTCCTATAATAATCAAAAAGCAAGAAATTAAAACAATAAAGTGATATAGTGCTCGGGTCCTAGAAAAGAGTTGGTACAAACCTTGCCTAACCAGGATGAGAGAGTGGTTCCTATAATCAATCAAAAGGCATGAAATGATCAAATAAATATAATGCTCAAGTCTTGGAAAAGGTTTGGTGTAGAGCCTCGCCTGACCAGGATGAGAGAGTGGTTCCTACGATCAATTAAAAGGCATAAAATTAAAGCAATCAAAACAATCTAATGCTCGGGTCCTGGAAAAGGTTTAGTGCAAGCCTCACTTGGCCAGGATGAGAGAGTGTTCCTATGGTCAATACTGGTTATACTTTTGTGCCTTTGATAACATCCTCGACAACGACGCCAAAATGTTGGGGTTTTAATATGGGTTTATAAATTCAATCCCTTATACATTTATTTGTCAATCCAAGGTTCGTTGGTTATTTCAAGGTTATTGTGCAAGGTCTATGCAGGCCACAAGTTCCCTACCCAATATTGAGAAATTACAAAATACAAGGCCCAACAAATGCTATGAATCAAGTAACAAAAAAGTAAATAACACTAACAATAATCTGAAGTAACAACAGTTAGAAATCACAACAAAATTACAAAGTAGTAAAGAAAGAAACAACAATTATAAAACATTAACAATATAACTAAGAATACCTATCCACACGATTATATCCAATAGCACCTGATCGAGGGAGTGGGCCCAACTCTTCGATCGGGGTTGTGGTTGAGAATTAGAGATCACACAAAATTACAATAAGCTGAAATTCGCATTAATCATAAAAGGAGTTACAAAATAGAGTTATGTTGTTACATGCAAAAGAAAGCCTCTTGTTCTCCTCAGTTGTGCCTTACTTATACTTTCATCATCACATGAATAACATTTAACAACCCAAAGAGAGTGGTGATCTTTTCTGTCCAAAAATATACAATAATTTCTCAAATACAAACAGAATAAAAAAATAGCAATAAGAGCTATTTCTTTATCTATTCGTCCGTTTATCAGTTTAATGGTTCAGTCCTTAATTAGCACTACCAATCCGTAGTCATTAGCATCACATTTGGTTCTGTGCCGTTGAACAACGTTTGATATCAATCTGCAAGGAATTTTGTCAGCAAATCGTCTAAGCATCATTCCCCTATGGCTACAACTTCATTAATTAAAAATTCGAGAAGACATGCCAATATGATATACCTTTTCATTGATTGGGATACAAATCAATCTCATAAGAGCTATAAAATAGATAAAAAGGATCGGGTGAAAGTAGGTAAAAATGGGTAATTCCATCATCCAACAAAGATTCAGTTGGAGATTTGAGGATCGAAAGTTGTGCCATTCAAGATGGAAACGGGATGTGTGATGTGGGTCTAGGATGTACTATTTGTACCAGGACTCTGATATAACATGATTTCCATATCGATGATTGAGAGGAAGGGGTTTGAGGTCTTGTTCCAGGATGGGAAGGCAAGACTCAAGCCCGGAGGCTCTAAGTCCGATGGGATTGTACTCGGAGTTAGAGAGCATGGTCTCTATAGGTTGACGGGCAAGCCTGAAGATCATGGAAAGAAGCTGGTGCAAGTTCTAGAGAAGCAGGAGCAAGTGCAGGTGCATTCTTTAGAGGAGAAGGTATAGGTTCCCGCGAAGAAGGTTCACCTTCCCAAGAATAAATTCCAGGTTCCAGAGACTAAGAGGGAGTCGAGTTTGAGAGGGAGCTTGCAGGTCCAAAGGGAGACTCTGCAGTCCAAGAAGAGCATGTGGCCAGTGGGGAGCAAGGGTGCTCCTACAACTACCAAGAAGGAATCATGGAGAGATTAGAAGACGTTATGGGAAAATAAGAAGAAGTAGGGTGCTTCTAGTAGTGACAGTGACACTTTTGAGAGAGGCGTAGTTCACAGAACAAGGATTGCTATGATTGTGAGCACCAAGAGTTGGGAAAGTGTTTTGAGTAGTGATGATGATGATGGTTTACTTCCTACTTTTGGAAGTACCTCCCTCTCTTGGAGGGAGTGTTGATTTTTGAGTAGCTTGGGAGGTACTCCAAGCCTTAGGGTTCGGGGATTGGAGGGAAAAGAACCACAAGGGTCACTTGTGGGCTTAGAACCCAAGGTTGGGGTTTTTCACCCATCGGGATTTGGGTCAAAACAATGATGAATTTGAGCATGATAAATTTTAGGTGATAGAGATTGGCATGCCAATTCCAACGCTCCAAAGATCACTCAAATAAGAGCTCTAAAAATGAAGTTATTAATTTGTTAAGTTGTCATTAATATTTGGACAAGACAAGTCATGTAGGCTTGAGTAATTCATCCAAGAGACATGACTCTTCCTAAAATTCGTGGAGCCCTCTTTATGTGTATATATAGAGGTGGAGTGGAGGACTTATTTTCATCCATTATGCAAGAAACACACAAGAAAAGAGCTTGGATTTTCTGCCCTAGCTACGATAAGAAAGAACATATAGCGAGGTGACTTGGAGATTTTTTTGGGTCATATGGTCGGGGCCAAAGGGTTGTCTTGAAGGCCGCATGCCTATTCTTGGACGCCGAGGGAGAGTGGACTGTTTTGGGGGTAGTAGGAAGGGTGCATACCCTTAAGAAGGGTTTTCGCAACAAGGAGAAAGCTTGTTGTGGCAAGTCAAAAGCCCTAGAGACCACAGCTTGTTCTAAGCAATACAAGAAGGTTGTAAGGTCTAATTGTAGGCATTAGAGCAGGAAACATGGAAGTGTAGTCTTGGAGCTTGCTAGAAGAAGGAAATCGCAGAAAAGGGTGCAATTCTGAGCCATATTTGAGGAATGTTAGGGATTGTGGTTGGGTGCCCTAACCATTCCATAAGTACACCAACCTAAGTATCCTAAAACAGTGAGCTAGTGCACGCATTTTGGAGTACATCTTGTGTTTATTGGGTCAAGGAAGTGACCAGTTTGGATCAAAATTAGTCACAACCTGGGGGTGCCATTTGGAGGACCTTCCATGGTGGTGAAGAGTCCATCCTAGGAGAATAATCTACAGTGAAGGATTGGGCATCATTGGTCTGGTGGAGGGAAGTGTGTTGATAGCCCAAAGTAGCCCTAAATGAGCTATCTTGAAGTGACGAAGAGGAGTTGAAGGTTGGGTGAAGATTGGTGCCAAAGTACAACACCTTGATGTAAAAAGGTGACTGCTAGCCTAGCAGTTTGGAGCTCAAGAATTAGGCCTACCCAAAGAGTAGATTGGATCAACCTATGTACATGCTACAAAAGTGACTTGCAATAGTGTTAGGTGGTAGCCCTTCTGGAGTCTCTATGTGTTGTCCTTTGAAGGACTAAGGGGTAGCTAGTGAGCAGTATAGAAGCGAAGGACTGATAGGTTAAGGTATGATATCGAGTGTACGCAACATGTTGGTCATTGTATTTTGTATACCATATACTATTGTATTATTCATATTTGGTTTAATATAATGAAGATTGGGTTGTACATTATTGTACAATATTCTGTTAAAATTTGTGTATACTTATGCATATGTGATTTACTGCTTTATATTTTCTATTTTGCAAAGTAGTTCTTGTTGGTATTTTTGGTTTGGTAGCATCAGAGATTTTAAGATTTTAACCTAGACCCAAGATTGTGGAAATTCAACAAAAAACCCCTTAAATTTTCTTGTTAATCAGATGAATAGAGAATGTATTACAATTTCTTGCTCGCTCTAAGCTCAACCTGCAAGTGAATAACCTTTCTCTCTTCTCAATGAGAAGCTCTTACCTAGACTTAGTCAATTTATGCCTCTTCTTGAGCCCCTATTTCCTTATGAAAATCCTGAGGAATTAGGACCCCATTTTTTAGGAATTTTCCTCCAATTGATTGTGCAATTACCAAGGTTGGATCTTTGACTGCATGCAACACATGTACACTCAAGACTAGTCTAACACTGATGTTACACTACCTTAGAATCTCTACAACATCTAGGGAACTCGAATTCTCTGCATACATTAACTATTTTGGTTGATTGATCAATTAACTGGATGATCACTAAGTTAGAGTGTTCTCCAACTGCACAACTAACTTCCAACTAGTTCTATCAACAGTTAGAACTGGTTTAACTACATACAAATGGAAATAAATAAATTGGATTGTTACAAATTAGTAATAAACACATGCAAATTGAACTCCAAGCCCTTAAATTGAATTTACTGAGCTAAATGAGTGACAATAGAAATTTCACCTCAATGAACTACCTCCAAGTTGTCTGTTGATGTGGAAATTCGAATTTTCTCAATTTGATCAAGGCAAAGTCAAATTAAGACTTTCTTGCTACACTTCTCAATATTAATGTCTACCATAGTTAACTTGATTTTGTGATATGAAGTAGTGTTCAACACCATAAAAAATCAC
The DNA here is from genome assembly GCA_031772625.1 of Pinus tabuliformis. Lineage (NCBI taxonomy): Eukaryota > Viridiplantae > Streptophyta > Pinopsida > Pinales > Pinaceae > Pinus > Pinus tabuliformis. Next base: position 524,624,591 of record CM062810.1, on the reverse strand, counting down.
AAGTTGTGCACTTAGACTCCCTTAAATATACAAATAATCTTCTTATTGAAATATAAATATGATATCATATCTCATTTTAAAATAATTTTCCTTAACATGATTGCATGAAGATTGCCCAATCCTTCCTACACACTTGTTATGCCATTTTTATAGCTAGTGGTATTAACCCAAACAACCCCCTTAGTGATGATTATGTTATCAAGACACACCTAATCATCATTGCCCATTATCAAGGATGCCATATAATAGAACATACAAAGATATATCAACATATTAATAAGATAATTCTTAGGATTCATCCATCTTCAAGGATTCCATAAAATATAATAGAAAAATATGTATCAACGCTTTAATTATCATCCATATTAACTAATATGTAAAAATATAATTCTAATATTTTAAAAAACATAACATTTTATCTGTCTAAGTGAGCATCAACTTTCCTCAATTTGAAGGTAAAATCAATGTTGGAGTCCTAACTTATTGGTTCCAGCGAGTGTAAACCTATAGTTGAAATGCAAGTAATCATTTCAAAGAGAAATATAAGATATTCTTTGCATATTTCAAGCTTTTTATAGAGTTACTTACTCGATGGAAATCACACCACCAATGGTGTGAATGTGAGAAAGAGAATATTAATAGTCAAATTTGTGGAGGAAATGCATAACAAATTTTACTGGTTGGAATACAAGTATGATCAATAGGTTTGGTGAAATTATCTATTGTGATGTCAAGACAAGTCAATTCAAAATGATAATGATGAATTCCATATGCTAATAGCATGCACCTTAACATCTAGTAATTTGAACACCGCAAGATTTTCAAGCATAAAAATGGATAGCACCCATTCTTTTAAATGGAACTAGAAATCCTGGTCATTAATAACTTTATCAAGATTGTTATTTAGTAGCGAATGTAAAAGAAAATTTCAACAAAAGTAACTAAGATATTATACTATTCAATATTTATTATTGACACAATGAAATTGTCCCTTGACTAACCCCTCAAGATAGGAAAAACAAACCTCAAGTGGTTATATTGGCACGAACCTATTAAATGTCCTTATGTATCATTCCAAAACCAAAACATGTGATAATAACTAAAGATGTGGTGTAGTTACCATCACATCTCCACATATCTGGAAGAGAGTATTAAGTTCACAAATCGTTTATACCATAAGCACTAAGGAGTTATTCACTCAAAACCTAAATCACCAATTCCCACAATCCTCATTACATAGTATTCCATATATCTATGAAAAGGAGAAGGAACATTCTCCATTCACAAACATGGTTCAAAGGCTAGCCACTTTTATTTATAATCATCTAATTGTAATAGATATAGTCATATGCCTTTATTTGACCATTATGCAAAAACCACAACCATATTCCATTGTTTAGTGCAAAAAGGGGGGAAATTTCCAATAATTCCATAACAGAAGCTCCAATATAATGTATTTAATTAGTCTAGTTTAAGATAATATATTGTGGCATAGAATCATTATATAGTTGTGATGTATTATTGGGATGACCATTCATTTAGGATAGAAGCAACATCTATAGGTAAACTCAACCACAAAAACTTACCCTCATAATTATTCATTAACATTATCATGTTCATTAAGTTCCTCCCAAGCTCACAATTCCCATTTATCTCAATGTTAAAAGGTCATCAACCACACCAAAAAGAATTAGATTATTTCCTATTCAAGTAGAAACATAGCAATAAACTAAACAATGTACTAGCATACTTGTTCAATCTCTATCCACTTTGATGTGTACAAATAAAGTTGTATCACTCACCCTTATAATGGGGTTTATTTCTCATCAAGAAAGGATGCCTAATACATGACAAGTAATTTACACTTCTATAGTGTTAAGGGAAACACCCCTAACATTATGCCTAATGCCACCACTAATCCAACACTATAACAACTGTTTGTGACAAAACCTTAACAACACTTGAATCTCAACAACGCCTATTGGACCAAAATTTCAATGACTATACTAAGAATCTTTGAATAAATACCAATAGTCAACAACTTATGAGGCCTCATCGAAACATTAATACAACATGTTAACAACAACTCAAAATACAAAGGGATTTCACAAAATACATACAACAACATCAAAGTGGATCCAATAATTATTATGACCATACAAAACCATGGATCATTTCTATTTGGTTCAATGCATGCATTGGGCCAAGCTAATTTCATGTCGTCACCCTTGAAGGTCAATTGTCTAGTGCCCCCCTAGTAAAGTAGTTATTGTATCATAGTTCAATCTATAATGTTAATAATTTATTCTTGATATATGTTCTTTGGGTGTTCAAAATCAAATTGATAGATTCACTATTGTTCTTTCCCATTGGATTGTGTCCTAGGGTTTTCATTGGATTTGGCTTTGTTTGTTACAAGTGCTTTCATCAGTTGTTAAGAATAACCAACTCATAATTCTTATCATGAATTCCCTTTAATAGGATTTTATAATGGTTATTATCATTACTTGGCCCATAATTTGTATAGACCATGATTTCCAATATATTGTAAATACAACTATCGGTCGAGTCTCCCCACTATACATGAGCATAGCATTTAAAAACTGTTCACGTAAGCTCATTGTAGTGTATGGACATTCTAGTTATTCTATGCTTGGGTGTTGACTACATTTTTATTTTTCCAAGTCCAAATATTTGGTTTTTGAATGAGGCATTAATTTTACTTCCGCTATAGGGTATCTACTAGTTTCCATGGTTGTCAAGGTGTTGATTCCAAGGGTGATTAAATGTATTATGTGCGCTACAAATTCTATACCTAGTTAATATCCTTGTGTATCCTTCTCACTATAATACTTTCCTTGGGGCTTGTTTTATTGTTTTTCTTTTGGTGTGTGCCTTCTTGTTTCTTTTATTTTTGTGATGTCCACCTCCAAATATAATATTCATTGATCACTTTCTTCTCTTTCTTCTTAATTTTCATTTTGCTAGTCATCAATTCATTCTCCATGTGTTGCTTCTTAGACTACATCTATATACTTATTTCAATTTGTTGTTTTGACATGTGCTCATATCGTGTCTAATAGTGCCATAATGTACTCAATCTTATCTTACTCTTTTACATCAAATTTTATTTATCCAATGAGTTCTCTTAGTCCAAAATGGTATCATATTAATTGTCCTATTTGTTAAGTAATTGATCCATACACTATAGTGGGTATTCCATTGGAAAATTCATCACAAAAAATATAATAAAATAGAATTAATTCTATGTTATGAGGGTTAATTTCCTTGGATTCCAGACTTATTAATTATTTTTTTCTAATTATGCATGTAATAGATAAAATGAAAAAAATAAATAACAGTAAAATGTAATCACATGCTAACCACAATGAATACAAGATATGCTCTACGAAAACCTTATGTGAGAAAACCCAACTGAAAGGTGAGGCCATTATACTCTCTCTTTCTTTGGAATGGAAATAATGGAAGTATAAAGAAGAGGGCACTCTCTCAAGACTTGTCTAAGACATGTGTCCTCCTAGGTTGTTGTAGAACACTAAACCCCTCTATTATTATCTTTCAAGTGCACTCCTAGTTGTTCAACTCTACGATAAAATAATATACAATTAAAATGAATGGAACCCCTTTCTTTATAGGGTTGTGGTTATAAAATAGCTTGATAGCCAATTAGGGTTGGGTTTTACTCCTTCATTTCTAAACTAGAGTTAAAAATTTGACCCTTATGTAGTCTTCTTCATAGTTCCCACGTGACTATCTCCTTTTCCATGAGAAACTAGGCTGACATGGCATCCTTGCAAACCATGGTGGTCAATCACGATAGTTCAACTTGTTGGAGGCATAATTTTTTCATGCAAACTTTGATTGACGTGATTCTTGCACCGTTGGAAAGGTCTCTTAGTGTAGAATAGTGTTGTAGAGACTTGCACTTAAGGGAAAAGCTTTTATCCCAAAAAAAATATCATTTAAGGCTTCAAATGGCCCCAAAAGATTTAAGATCCTAATTCTCCAAACTAAGTCTTGTTGATAAAACCACTCTTTCAACCTCATTCCTATTGTTTTTCCACTCTAAAAAATTAAGATAGGTGAAAAATAATATAATATCGAATCCACATCATACCTCCCCATTGTTGGGGGCCTTTGGTCCCCAAAATATTTTACTAAATGAGGTGAAGAATTTTTTCCTCTACCTTCTCCCTGGAGCACCATTTCGCCTTGATTGGAATTTGTCCCTTCAACCTAATCTTCCAAAGTTAATGATGTCCTTTTCTTATATTTTTGGACCTCTTATGAAAATTTTTATCCTATATTAACCATTCCTAGGTATTTGGTGCTAAGTCACATATGGAAGGTGAGATACTCTACTCCACCCAATCCAACATAGAAGGCTCATTGAGTATGATGTTTTCCACATTTGTTAATGAGTAAATGTGCATGTATGGTGGTAGACTAAGTCTTTAGGTATTATCTCCAACCTTTTTGTAAGTATCTCAAAAGGAACATATCATAGAGCCTTGATTTTATTACTAAGATCTTATAGCCTCTTGTTGTTGAGTTGTAACCATACTCTATCTCCCTCTTGGAATGAATTCTCTATTTTGTGTTGATGATACCTGACCTTGTATCATATTGCACTTGCAAATGGATCTACCTAATCTTATATAAAAAAGTATGCTCTTAATGCATCCCCTACGATATCCTCCCTCACTCCTCCTTGTTGTCCATATCCAATACCCAAAGATGAAGATAACACATATTGAAAACAAGTTTCAAAGAGGGACATACCAATAGAAGTGTGGATTTATTTATTATAAAAGTATTCTATATATACCATATTTTCATCCTAGGTTTTCAAATGATTTTTATTGTAACCACTCAAAAGTTGCACCAAAGTCCCATTGACTACTTCCATTTTCCCATTTATTTGTTGATGGAATGTTGTAGATCTCTTCGACTTCATGTCCATCTTCTCCCACAATGTAGTCCAAAATTCATTAATAAATATAGTGTCCATGTATGACATGATTCTCCTTGGTATCCCAAAGTGTATCTATACCTATTCAAAGGACAAGTTTTCTCCTTCTTTCCCTTTGATGGTATTTTTACAAGGCATGAGAACACACAACTTTCTAAACCTATCAACCACCATGATGATGTTGGTTTCTATGGCTCAGACAAGTACTTTTGCACAAGTTTAGTACCAAACATGCCAAAAGTCATCCAAAGTCCTACTTTTGTAATTATCTTAGTTAAAGTTAATTATTAAATTGAAGATCCTTTTAATTTTCTATCATTGATTAAAGTCTAATAAAGTGTAATTTTACACTAGATTTAGATATAATCTCCACCATCAATTGGGATTTAATATGAATGAATGATCTCAAGGAGAGACTATATTTGTGGAGACTTAGTCATCAAATCAAAATGGTAGAAAGGAGGGAAAGGTAGAAGGAAGAGACATATAGAATTCATCGTGATAGTTACCTAGTTGTACAAAGAGAAAATGAGCTCACTCAATGTGCAAGAATATGAGAGAAGAAAATTAACAATAAGAATATTAACCTCAATAAATCAATGGAGGCCATACACACTAGTAGTAGGAGGTAATATTACTGAATGCAATAATAGAAGCAGAGGGTTTGATTCAACAAACAATTTGACCTACATATCAACTATATTATTTTTTAGAGGTCGTATAGATCAACCTATACAACAACCATGTTTTGTTGGGGTTAATATTTCTTAGTTGGTGAATTTTCCCAATGTGGTAAGCCCAATGATTAGGTGAGAAAAGCATCAAATCACTCACTTGACATGACAGGGATAGAAGAATAAAGACTTCTGAAGCTGTAAGGTACCTCTGCTCGTGCACAAAATTTCTCATTATGATGAAGGTACATTTCCATCAAGTCTTCTATGGCATGCTAGATTTTGAAACTTTAACTATGATATCCTTCGCTTATTGAAAAAAAATGGTGTTACTGGTTTGCCTACAATTCCTAGGAAACTTAAGCAATGAAATGCTTGTATTCTAGAAAAGCATAGCAAACAGTCTTTTCATGATTTACATTCCAGAGCACATAGAAAACTTGAACTCATTCATTCAGATTTATGCGGTCCAATGCCTCTTCCTTATGAAAATGGAAATAAATATATATAGAATGTGTTGGATTTATTTGTTAAAGAACAAATCTGATGCTTTTCAAACATTCAAGAACTTTCATACATGGATTGAAAATGATGCACAATATCATGTTGGCGCGATTCGTACTGATAATGGAAAAGCATACACTTCAAATGAATTTGAAAACTATCTCCGCCAACATAGGATCAAACATCAAACAATCGTGCCTTATAATCCCCAACATAATGAAGTAGCTAAAAGAATGAATAGGACAAACTTAAATATGTTACATTCCATGATGTTTTTCAAGAATGTAAAATTGATGTTTTGGTATGATGTAGTTCTATGTGTTGTATATGTAAAGAATAGATGTCCATCTAATGCTATTAGAAACAAGACTCCTTATGAAATGTGGTATGACCACATTCCTTTGGTAAAGAATCTCAGGGTCTTTGGTTCCACCTGTTATGCCTTGATATCAAAGGTACATAGAAACAAACTTGGTGCAAGGAGTCATAAGTATATCTTCTTGGGTATTCAAATACCTCCAAAGCATACCATTTCTATGATGAAGTTAATAAAAATTTTGTTGTATCTAGAGATGTAATATTTCTTGAATCTTCCAAAGCTGACAATGTTGTTGAGCGCCAACTTGATCGCTTGGATAGATTCGAACATGCAAAATCATTTCAATAATTTGATAATTAGATTCCACATCTTGAAGGGTGGATTCCTATACTGGATCAATCTGTGGAATCTTCTTCTTAAGCACTCTCTCCCCCACATGAAACTCTAACCATTGATGATACTTTGAGTGATGTGATTGATAGAATTGGGAGACTCAATCTTGATTCAGTCCCAACTCAGTCAACTGATCATCCTGGAACATCTCAGAAAGGTCCCCCAAAGTGGCTGACAAAGACACTTGAAAGTGTTCATCCTGATGAGGTTGTGTTGATGGTGCTGGACCTGCCAACATGTTAGGGGATCTCCCCGTAAGAAGTCCTAATTAGATCTCAAACCGTTTGGTGTAGGAGTCCCAGCACTGGGTCATACAGTTTCACCTTTGAACATGGCTTCGCACAAAGGCAAGTAAGATATCCTTGTTGGTAGCAAGGGTGTGACAGTTGAGGCAAGTCAAGGAAGGTGCATGAATGGTTCTAACACACGACAAGTGGGGTGAGTGCGCCCCTTGGAAACCTGTAATAGTACGCGGCTTGGAAGGGAACACACGAGCGAAGATGCATCACAAGATGGAAAGAAAGTTAGCGAGCAATCCAAAGTGATGGTTAAACCAATCAGCACATTTCAATAAGATTCATACATACTTATACAGAATAGTCCATACATGCATGCGTAAGCAAACAAATACATATATAATTTAGAGTAAACAAGATAGCTAGAATACAATACGACATATGCATGAAATGTGTTGGCTCTATTATATTAAGAAGTGTAAGTTCCAGTCATACAATACATCCATGTCCAACCACTAGTCCCAATAGTGGAACATTATAGTCACAACCACCTTCTCCTCCAAAGAGATATACTAGCTCTGCACAGTGGAGAAGCCAAGGCTAGTTACAATAATGTCCAAGCTCTCTCTAAGGTACTCCTATTGGAAGCTTGGCTGACCAAAACCCTTACAATGAGTTATGAAGGACTTTATATAGCAAAGGATGGGGTGGCCCTTGACATTACCCTTTGTGACAATTCATCTACCCTCATGACTCTTCATCTACCCTATGATTGTTACATCCCACTATCGACACTTGAACTTACACTTGACAAGACATTACATACAATCTGCACATGTACACATGTGAGACAAAATAGGTTTGAGCAAGCCATGCAAGACATCACTATGATTTGGACAACTGTGAGAATACCAGCTCTTCGACATCCTCATGGTGGTCTACAGTAGCGAACTGATTTCAAGCTCGATAGTCTGCGATGGTGTTCGTGTACTCTAAGGTGACATATTTCTGGAAACGAACTCTTACCTCCATAACATCTGGCTACATTGCTCGAGCTCCTTTGTCCAACTTGTTTGATATCATGTACATCATTGTCTTGAGTGTGATCAGACCAGCAACATACTTGTGCATGGTGTTTGCATTAATCGCCAAGTTTGGGCTGGTGGCTATGCGCATCAACTCGTCAAAGTACGAGTCAAGCTCCAGCCAGACCTGTGCCTTTATCTTTTCCTGGGTGAGTGTCCCAATAGATGGGATTGCATGTGTGCACACGAAAACATCCATACTCCTGAATACCCATGCATGGGAATCCTGTAGACTAGTGATGAGTTGTGGGAGATCTTCATAGTTGTGGATCTGACTTCGGATGCTTGCTTTCAGCTCGACCGCTCTGGGCTTCATCATCTTAAGTAAGTGTAGTGGGGCTCCCTTGTATCTCATTTTCCATGTTTTCATGTAATCAACAGTAGCATGCACGTTCGATAAGATATGTGCTATCCTTGCACATCGCTGCTACCAACCTTTGAGATGGACAATCGCCTTATGTGCAGTACCAAACTTGGAATACAACGCCCACATGACTGTGTCAAGGGACAATACTTCATCTAGTATTTCCTTCTCCAACTCTGCTCAGGTGGATGTTGTAACCAATTCTCATCCCTGCTTGGCCATCTATAACTCCTTAGCCATTCACTTGTTCTCAACTATTAGGAAGCGAACACTCGAGCTAGTGGCTTTGGCATATGCTCTGGTAGCATCAGCCAATTTTGCTAGATGTTTGCACATGTAAGACATGATCACTTGTTCTTCAAAACTGTGCAGGAGATGTGTGATCATTCGGAGTCGACACTTTGCAAGATTGCATAACTCTATGTTGGGATTCATTAAATGAGATGTTGTGCATCTCCTCTTCTGGGTTGTCTCCAAGGATCTCAGTGTCTCCTTGGTCGCTTGGGACTTTCTCCGCTTCTGGATCTGGTGAAGCTGGTGGATCAACCTCTTAGTGGTGAGGCATGAGGTCGATGCCTTGCTCTAACTCCTGTTGCTCCATGTCTGTATCCATCTGCTCAAGTGATTGTTAAATCTCTTGAGCAAAGTCTTGATCATGCGATGGCTCACCCTGTCTGCCTGATGTCAGTTGTTCAGATGAGTCGACTACCTATATGCACGCAGTTTCATCTGTCTCTACATGTTGTGCCTCCTTCTGTACCTGTTCCTGCTACACTTCCTTCTCTTATCTACACAACTCTTATTGCTTCCAGAGTTGCTCCTTCAACTCATGCAACTCCTTCTCTATTTCCTCCATTCTCCATTTTTCTCTCTGTCTTTGTGCATTCCTCTTATCGCGATGTTGCCTCTTCACCTTTATTGCTAAAGCTGCTTTCTACACAAGTGGGTCTACTCGGAACTTGCAACTTTGTTCCTCCTCCATGCTCTCGACAATCTTCCTCTTGCCCTTGTCGTGCACTAGTATGCTTACCTCTATTGTTGCTTCAACTCATGCTCTCTGGGATGTCGCTTCATGCTGCTTCATTAACCTTTCCACAGCGATGTCAACTGGTTCATTGGGTCTGGAGAAGTTGTGACAATATCTCCATGGGTCTTCCTCCACCCAATGACATGCCCCGTGGATCCAAGTAAACTATACTCTCATGCAGTCATATTTCACAAGGAAATGCAAGTCATATGGGTTGAAGCTCTGTGCGTCAAATGGATATTTCTTGATCTCCTCTGCTTTGACATCCACATGCTTGAAATTCCATATCTCGTATAACTTGATCCGCAATGGAAGAGCGGGCCAAGGTGCCTTCTACTTCCAGTGCAGCTTAGCTGACAATCTTGCCGAGATGTGATATGATACTTCCTGCATGACAAGTTTGTCCAAGGAAAACTTTGGTAGAACATGTGGAGGCTTCTCCGCTTTGTACATCTATATGAAGGTGTCGGATGGTGAGGCATACCAATCTATTATATCAATTAGTGCCTCCATTGTTTCCTTCAACATGCAGGGTGGATCATGTTCAAATATCATCTTGTACACCGGGGTGACAAAATTATCAAACAACTATCTGATAACTCCTCTGAAGCTGCATTCGAACAACATCTTACAATAAGTGTTCATAGAGGTCTTCATTGATTTCCATGCCCACTTCAAGCCCGGGAACTCCTGACGAGCACAGATTGCATCCAAGATGTAAGCGGACATCTAGATTTCTGCCTGCTGACCTTTGGGCGACTATCGAGCTCATGCTACCTGTTCCTTTAGCTGGTGAGCCAACATGTCAGACCAGTTGTATGCTTTTCCTTCTCTGGCCAATTGGTCCAATGCGATCACCCAACTTTGCGGGAAGGTTTCCATTCTCTCTTGGCCATACAAGCGACATGAAAAGATGACCAAGTATTGATACGCCTTCTGCAGTATCTTCATATTGTAGACCTAGTTGGGTGTCATCCTGAATTTCACTGGCTCCTTCACCCAGTTCTTCAATATATCTCTGGATTTGACATTGTTGTTGGGTATGCTGAAGGATGTCTCCATGGTGAACATTAGCTTCGACATATGATAAACTATTCATTATCATGTGCCTTGAAGGTTACAATCTCTGTCCCGCTGACACTGCTCAATGTCATTGTCTCAGGGTCAATGTGCAAGACGATCCAATGTATCATGTCCACACATGGGAGCATGGGATACCTGCATGAAATCCAGTACAAGCCGAACTTTTGGATGTTCACATAGACCTGGTGGTCTTTGAGATCTTCCCCAAATGTGCTTGTAAATACATCATTGACCTCTTTCCATTTCATCTTGATGTCCTTGTCTACAATCAGCGTCGTGTCTTCATAGATCGGCAGACTTGTAGACACTCGCTCAACTGTTGCTCCAGTTCCATTTCTGTTAGTGTCCTTTGATCCTGCTCTCTTGGAGGCCATTAATCCTAAACTGCTGAGAGGTGGATGAACACCTGGTAGATCTAGAGACATAGCGACATGCATGGAAAGAAATCTATCAGTTAAAACCAAAGTAAACTTGAGGAACAACATGCCACATACCTAGGGATTGATTGGTAAGGATTGCACAATTTTTCCTGGGAGGCCGGGAGACTGGCTACCAGAACTACGCAAAATGAAGTTTGAGCTACTGGGAGGCTAGCTGGCTGCTGGAATTGTGCAATGCGCAATCCAGACTGACCTACTAGCTACTGGAATTACGCAATGCGTAATTTCAACTGGAAAGGGTTGTAAGCTTGGTGACTGCATTGCACAATTTTCTGGGCCAACAGTCATTGCCTCTCAGAATTGCGCAATGCAAGACTGGAGAACATTCAATGTGAAAAAATGCACACTTTCTAAGAGGAAGGGAGATCCTTCCCTCTCAGGATTACACAATGCTATCTTGGTGAGGCAGAATCTGGGCCAAGGTTTCCCAAACCCGCTAACATGCAACTGAAAGCAAATGTGAATGTGAATGCATGGAAATACTGAGTGTAAGTAGGAGTGAATGATCATGCATGAAAACAGTGAATGAAAGATTCAGAAAATGAAACAACATGCATGTGTGAGAAGCGAGTCGCCGAATTGGTGATTGTTCATGCAAAACAGTGTCATGCATGCGACAATAGTGAGATGCTAACGAAAAATGAAATGGTGCTAGTACAAGATAATATGCATGCAAATGACAACAAGTGTTCATAGAAATCAATAAAACAACACTCACACAAGTGAAAACACAAAAAATGACAGAAATGCTGCAAAAGACAAGTAAAGAGGACTTACCCGTAAATAGTTGAGATGGATGTGTCGAAGACTTCTAGACGTGCTGTGGGATGTCGAAGGTATAGAAGAGGTTGTTCCTTCATAGAAGTAGTTTTATATATACCTCTGACATGCTTGTTAAGGTTTTCCCCCTCACCTTACTCTACTTGACTGAGCTGATAAGGATTAACCCAAAAACAATCGACTAGAGTAGGTGACACTAGTTAGCACGCAAGCATTGTGTTTTCACCAAGGTTCAACAATACTTATTTTCCATCGACGTATCATGTACTGAAGATAACAAGTTCTTACATAAGAGAGTGGACAACAGATAACCAAATTTTGATCGTTATACAAGTCCTCTTGTACTTTACCCAGCTTGTTTTAAGAGTCACACATGGTTTCATGAGAAACTAACCTACGAGCGCAAAACAATCAAACAAACAGAAAACAAAGCAGAAGCAGAAGTAAATGCAAAAGAAAAGCGTAAAGCAAACAAGCAAGCAGACAACCAAAAGAAAACACTACTCCTACTCCTAAGCTAACGATGCATGGGCTTGATCACGTATGCAGCCACCGGTGCATTGGTTGACCCATGTTGGTGAAGGCATGGTCCGTGAGAAACTTGGTTGTGTGAACCAGAAAACAAGAAAGATATAATAATGAAGACAAACACACTTTATGTTTAAAAGTTTCCACAAGGCATAAGTGGGTGTAGGTATATGACATGTAGTCCATGGACTTATCCCGGTGTTGTGCGACACTCCGTGCTGCTGTGAAGCATACGCATACTCTTTACAGTGGCATGCAAGAAAACGAAAGAAACAAAGACAACTTGCGACATTCACGTGTGCTTGCAATGTAAGATTCATCCAATGCATGAGCAATGGGATTGTGTAGCTCGAGTGGAGGAAGTATGATCTATGTGTGAGATTGATCTTCAATTCATACAGATGAGTGATGAGGAGCCTCGGGTGATCGAACAATTTCTTCATCAAAAGTGAAACCAACCTCAGGACAACGAGGGCCTGACATAACCATCAGATCGGGCTGAAGTGCCTCGATAGTCTGGAGGGTTTCAACTTTGTCGTCAGATATATCATCATAAACTAGTGGCTTCGAAAAATCAATTGCAATAGAATCATCATCGTGATCAAATATGGGAGTAAATAGATCACGACAGCTACGATCAGAAAAATCAATGATTTCATTGGCATCCTCATGATCTAATGAATCAAACAGAGGGGCAAATGAGAAGCGAACAAATTCACCCTCTGTGTTTCCGGAAAAGGCAGATGAAAAGTCAAGTGGATTTTCAATGAATAATTTATCCTCTCCATTGTCAGATGATGGACTGAAATGCGGTGTGTCCTTTGAGTGATCAACAATGGGTGCATCTATAGATGAAGATACACATGCGAAATCATGGATCACAGGTTCACCCAAGATGTCAGGAAATAACGAAGGGGGCTTGGACGAAGGGAGTCATCCTTCGTCGAGTGTTTATGCTCAAGCTCCCAGTCATACTCTTCATGAATGACAACGCATGTTGGTTGTGCAACACCAACTCCGTCAATGGCTTGATCCTTGTTCACAACAAGTGTAGAGTCTGGAATGGAAGAACACAAGACAGTATCATCTGGAGGATCATCCGAGTATGAAGACAGAGGTTGTGGTACATAATGCATATGAAAACTCGATGGACTCACAACCAAGTCTATGTGAAAATTGAGTGAAGTGATGTTGGGAAGATGTGATAGTTGAGCTGATGTGTGTACCTGATCTCCCGCATCACTCTGCAGTGGTGGAGCTATTTGATGAGGGGACGATAGACAATCACTTGTGACAGTGACCGTGTCCATCTGTGATTGCGCAGCTCCATCACTGAAGTATGCTGAGCGAGGCTTGGGCTCAAACTTCTTCTTGGGATGGACTGATTTGTTAAGACAGTACTCGAATCTATCCCAAAGATAGGGAAATTTCATCTGGATTTTCAGAGCTTGAAACTGCAAATCACGAAAGCGCTGCCAAAAATCCATAGGTGATTCATGCAGAGCCTTCCATTGTTGTAATAGTTTTTGGTCAAGATATTCTGGATTGAAATGATAGAAAGTATCTTCAATGAGATCACAGAAGTGCTCAAGTGAGTGCACGCTGTCAGCTGGTAGGCTACACAACCACCGATGTGGGGATTCGTGAAGTGTGTATGCAAGTAGCAGACTGGCTTGTTCGTCAAAACATCCATCTTCCTCATCAAGCATGGCAAGGAAGTCATGTAAGAACTCAGGCTAGGCCACTTCACCTTCACCATCATATTTGTATGCAGACAAGATATATAAAACCCCCTCCTGATGGTAATAGGTTTGGCATACGAAAAACATCGTGGAGGGTTGAGAGTGAAATACTCCATGATAGATGTGCAAAGGTTCAAAATAGGATGAGAGGACATAGCTTGTCATCTGGCCCTCCTTCTAGCACCAAAAAAGTTTACGGTGTTGGACCTGCCAACATGTCAGAGGATCTCCCCGATAATAAGTCCCAATTAGACCTCAAACTGTTTGGTGTAGGAGTCCCAGTAGTGGGTCGTACGGTAATGACTTGACCGCGGTTTCACACAGAGGCAAGTAAGATGTCCCTGTTGTTGTAACAGTTTTTGGTCAAGATATTCTGGATCAAAATGATGGAAAGTATCTTCAATGAGATCACATAAATTCTCAAGTGAATGTATGATGTCAGCCGGTAGGTTGCAGCACCATTGTCATGGGGATTCGTGAAGTGTGTGTGCAAGAAGCAAGTTGGCCTGTTCATCAGAACATCCATCTTCCTCGTCAAGCATGGCAAGGAAGTCATGTAAGAACATAGGCCAGGCCACTTTGCCTTCACCATCATACGTGAATTTAGACAAGAGATCTTTGAACTCCCTCGTGATGTGGAGAGGTTCGGCATGCGAAAGACATCATGGAGGGATGAGTGTAACAGGATCCATGATAGCTATGAAAAGGCTCAAAATAGGATGAGAGGACACAGCTTGTCATCTGGTCCTCCTTCTAGCACCAGAAATGTTGACGGTGTTGAACCCGCCAACATATCAGGGGATCTCCCCAGTAAGAATTCCCAATTAGACCTCAGAATGCTTTGTGTAGGAGTCCCAGCAGTGGGTCGTATAGTATCACCTTGACTGCGGTTTCTTTTAGAGGCAAGTAAGATTTCCTTGTTGGTAGCAAGGGTGTGACAACTGCGACGAGTTAAGGAATGTGCATGAATGGTTCTAACACATGAAAGTGGGGTGAGTGCGCCCCTTGGAAACCTTTAATAGTACATGCCTTGGAAGGGAACACACAAGCGAAGATGCATCACAAGCTGGAAAGAAAGTTAGCAAGCAATCCAAAGTGATGGTTAAACCAATTAGCACATTTCAATAAGATTCATACATACTTATACAGAATAGTCCATACATGCATGCGTAAGCAAACAAATACATATATCATTTAGAGTAAACAAGATAGCTGGAATACAATACGACATATGCATGAAACGTGTTGGCTCTGTTATATTAAGAAGTGTAAGTTCCAATCATACAATACATCCATGTCCAACCACTAGTCCCGATAGAGGAATGTTACAGTCACAACCGCTTGCTCCTCCAAAGAGATATACTAGCTCTGCACAATGGAGAAGCCAAGGCTCATTACAATACTGTCCAAGCTCTCTCTAAGGTACTCCTATCAGAAGCTTGGCTGACCAAAAGCCCTTACAAAGAGTTATGAGGGACTTTATATAGAAAAGGGTGGGGTGGACCTTGACATTCCCCTTTGTGACAGTCCATCTACCCTCATGACTCTTCATCTACCCTATGACTGTTACATCCAACTATCGACACTTGAACTTACACTTGACAAGACATTACATAAAATTTGCACATGTACCCATGTGAGACAAAATAGGCTTGTTCAAGCCATGCAAGACATCACTATGACTCGGAAAACTATGAGAAGACCATCTCTTCGACATCCTCATGGTGATCGACAGTAGAGAACTGATGTCAAGATCGGTAGTCTGCGATGGTGTCCGTGTACTCTAAGGTGACATCTCTCTGGAAACGAACTCTTGCTTCCATAGCATCCAGGTACACTGCTCAGGATCCTCTGTCCAACTCGTCTGATAGCATGCACATCATTGTCTTGAGTGCAGTTGGACCAGCAACATACTTATGCATGGTGTCTGCACTGATCACCAAGTCTGGGCTCGTGGCTATGTGCATCCACTCGTGAAAGTACGAGTCAAGCTACAGTCATAACTATGCCTTTGTCTTCACCTAGGTGAGTGTCCCAATATATGGGATCACATGTGCGTGCACAACAACATCCATACTCCTGAATACCCATGCATGGGAAGCCTATAGACTAGCGATGAGCCACGGGAGATCTTCATAGTTCCGGATCTGACTTCAGATGCATGCTTTCAACTCGTCCTCTCTAGTCTTCATCATCTTAGGCAAGTGTAGCGAGGCTCCCTTGTATCTCATTGTCCATGTTTGCATGTAATCAACAACAACATGCACATTCAATAAGATATGTGCTCTCCTTGCACATCATTGTTGCAAACCATTGAGATGGACAAAAACCTTATGCACGGTACCAAACTTGGAATACAATGCCCGCATGACTGTGTCAAGGGACAATACTTCATCTAGTATTTCCTTCTTCAACTCTGCTCGGGTGGATGCTATAACCAATTCTCCTCCCTTCTTGGCTGCCTGTAACCCCTTAGCCATTCGCTCGTTCTTAGCTATCAGGAAGCGAACACTCGATCTAGTGGCTTCGACATATGCTCTGGTAGCATTGGACAATATTGTTGGATGTTTGCGCATGTCATACATGATCACTCGTTCCTCAAACTACATAGGATATGTGTGATCATCTGGAGTCAACACTCTAGGAGATTGCAAAACTATATGTTGGGATTCATCGAATGAGATGTTGTGCATCTCCTCTTCTAGATTGTCTCCAAGGATCTAAGTGTCTCCTTGGTTGCTTGGGACTTTCTCCGCTTCTGGGTCTAGTGAAGTTGGTGGATCGACCTCTTGGTGGTGAGGCATGAGGTCGATGTCTTGCTCTAACTCTTGTTGCTCCATGTCCATATCCATCTGCTCAAGTGCTTGTTCAATCTCTTGAGCAAAGTCCTACTCCTGCGATGGCTCACCTTGTTTGCCTGATTCCAGCTGTTCAGATGAGTCGACCATATTGCACCTCCTTTTGTACCTGTTCCTGATGTGCTTCCTTCTCCTATCTACACAGTTCCTATTCCTTCCAGAGTTTCTCCTTCAACTCATGAAACTCCTTCTATGTTTCCTCCATTCTCCGTTTTTCTCTCTGCCTTTGTGTGTTCCTCTTATCGCAATGTTGCCTCTTCGCCTTTATTTCGAAAGTTTCTTTCTGCACAAGTGGGTCTACCCAGAACTTGCATCTTTGTTACTCCTCCATGCTGTCGAAAATCTTCCTCCTTCCCTTGTCGCGCACTGGTATGTTTACCTCTGCTACTGCTTTATCTGGTGCTCTATGGGATGCCGCTTCAAGTTGCTTCACTAACCCTTCCAAAGCGATCCTGACCAGTTCATTAGATCTAGAGAAGTTGTGACAGTATCTCCATGGGTCTTCTTCTGCCCAATGACATGCCCCGTGGATCCAAGTAAATTGTACTCTCATGCAGTGGTATTTCACAAGGCAATACAAGTCATACAGGTTGAAGCTCCAAGCGTCGAATGGATATTTCTTGATCTCCTCTGCTTCAACATCCGCATGCTTGAAATTTCATATCTCGTATAACCCAATCCGCAATGGAAGAGTGAACCAAGGTGCCTTCTTCTTCCAGTGCAGCCTGGCTGACAATCCTGTCGAGATGTGATATGATACTTCCTGCATGATGAGTTTGTCCAAGGCAAAAATTGGTAGAACATGCAGAGGTTTCTCCGCGCTATACATCCATATGAAGGTTCCCGACGGTGAGGCATACCAATATGCTATATTAATTAGTGCCTCCATTTCTGCCTTCGACATGTAGGGTGGATCATGTTCAAATATCATGTTGTACACCGGGGTGACAAAATGATTGGACAACTATGTGATAACTCCTCTGAATCTGCATTTGGAAAACATCTTACAATAAGTGTTCACAAAACTCTCCAAGGCGTCCATGCCCACTTCAAGCCCGAGAACTCTTGACGGGCACAGATTGCATCCAAGATGTAAGCGAACATCTATATTTCTGCCTGCTAGCCTTTGGGTGGCTGTCGAGCTCTTGTTACCTATTCCTTTAGCTAGTGAGCCAACATGTCGGACCAGTTGCATGCTTTTCCTTCTCTGGCCAGTTGGTCCAATGCGATCACCCAACTTTGCGAGAAGGTTTCCGTGCTCTCTTGGCCATACAAGTGACATGCAAAGATGACCAAGTATTGATATGCCTTTCGTAGTATCTTCGTCTTATAGACCTAGTTGGGTGTCATCCTGAATTTGGCCAGCTCCTTCACCCAGTTCTTCAAGATATCTCTGGAGTTGGCATTGCTACTGGGTATGTTGAAGGGTGTCTCCATGTTGATCATTGGCTTCGACATATGATACATTTGTTCATAATCCTGTGCCCTGAAGGTCACAATCTCCATCCCACTAACACTGCTCAATGTCATCGTCTCAGGGTCAGTGTGTGAGACGATCCAATGTATCATGTCTGTGCATGGGAGCACGGGATACCTGCATGCAATCTGGTACAAGCCAGACTTTTGGATGTTCACATAGACCTGGCGGTCTTCGAGATCTTCCCCAAATTTTCTTGCAAATGCATCATTGACCTCTTTCCATTTCAGCTTGATGTCCTTGTCTACAATCAGCTTGGTGTCTTCATAGATCAACATACTTGCTGACACTCACTCAACTACTGCTCCAGTTGCACTTTTGTCAGTGTCCTTTGATCCTGCTCACTTGGAGGCCATTGATCCTGAACTACTCAGAGGCAGACAAACACCTGCTAGATATGGAGACATAGCGACATGCATGGCAAGAAATCTGTCAGCTAAAACCAAAACAAACTTGAGGAACGACATGCAACATAGATGGGGATTGACTGGCAAGGATTGCGCAATTTTTCCTGGGAGGACAGGAGACTAGCTGCGAGAACTACGTAAAAGGCAGTTCGGGCTGCTGGGAGGCTAACTAGCTACTGGAATTGCACAATGCACAATTTCAACTGGAAAGGATTGCAGGCCCAGTGACTGCATTGCGCAATTTTCTGGGCCAGCAGTCATTGACTCTCAGAATTGCGAAATGCAAGACTAGAGAACATTCAATGGGCAGAAATGCACACTTTCTGAGAGGAAGGGAGAGCCTTCCCTCTCAGGATTGCACAATGCTATCTTGGTGAGGTAGAGTCCAGGCCAAGGTTTCCCCGACCCACCAACGGGCAATTGAAAGCAAATGTGAATGTGAATGCATGGCGATACTAAGTGTAAGTAGGAGCAAATGATCGTGCATGAAAACAGTGAATGAAAAATTCAAAAAATGAAACAACATGCATGTGTGAGAAGCGAGTCGCTGAATCAAAGACTGTTCATGCAAAACAATTTCATGCATTCAACAACAGTGAGATGCTAACGAAAACTGAAATGGTGCTAGTACAAGCTAATATGCATGCAAACAACATCAAGCATTCACAGAAATTAAACAAACAACACTCACATAGCGAAAACACAAAAAGCCAAATAATTGTTGCAAAAGATAAGTAAAGAGGACTCACCCATAAATAACTGAGTTGGATGTGTCCAAGACTCCTGGATGTGTTGTGGGATGTCTGACCTCCAATATCAATGTGAATAAGTGAGTTCTGAACCGTCGAATAAATAAGTTTGAGGCTCATGATGCGCATGCCACAAACCTAGGAAAAAGTGACACTTGGAGGAAAGATTCTTAAACAATCTTTGCATGTAACCTCCAGCTACTAAAAATAGC
Source organism: Pinus tabuliformis (assembly GCA_031772625.1). NCBI lineage: Eukaryota > Viridiplantae > Streptophyta > Pinopsida > Pinales > Pinaceae > Pinus > Pinus tabuliformis. The sequence goes on along the minus strand of CM062810.1, from coordinate 524,604,720 downwards.
TCTCTAAAATATAGGGATGATTTTTGCATGGTGCTTTTTGCTATTTCAAGAAAAAGAAGCCCATGCATGAAAGTCAAGTTTTCTCGGTCCCGGGTGGAACCGATAAACCCAATGGACATCAACAACGTGCTTGACTGAGGAGAGAATTTGCGCATTTCTGGGAGGAAGCTGGGTTGGCTACCTAGAAGGATTGCACAATTTTTGGGTTGAACAATAGATTACTACCCAGAATTGTGCAATTTTTAGGCTGAGCAGTCCTACTGGGAGAGATTGCGTAGTTTTTCCAGTGAAGATTGACAGGCATAATTGCGCAATTCTGGAGCCTAGCAGGTCGCAAGATAGGATTGCGCAATTTCTAGATGGAAGGCTGGTTCCCCTCTAGAATTGCTCAATTTCTTGAGGGAGTTGCTCAGCCTGCAACTGGGCCAAGTCCAGAGAAACAACGTATGAGGGGGATGCAACAAGCTATCATGCACAGGCTGGCAATCTGCTAGAAAACCACTGAATCTTGTGTACTTGATAGTGCAAGACATGTTGTTGAGGATGGTTAGTAGGGAGGCTCCAAAACGAAGCTAAGGAAAAATTTTGGAGGGTGGTTGTAGCTGCTACGACAGGTTAGAAAGACAGGAACAAGAAATTCAACCAGGAAAAATGGAGGTGATGTAGATTATTTTGATTCAACTATTGATATGGATGTTTCTTATGATTGTGAACTAAATTTGCCTATAGATTTTGAGTCAAATTCCTTCAAAGAATCCGCTTCTCATTATGAATGGAAAGAAACGATGCAAAAGGAGTATGATTCCTTGATAAAGAATGGCACTTGGAAGCTAGTTGATCCTCCATTGGGAACCAAACCAATTGTTTGCAAGTGGGTCTACAAGAACAAGTATAAAGATGATGGCTCACTTGAAAAGCACAAATTCAAGCTTGTGGAAAAAGGTTTTGCACAGAAAGAAGTGGTCGATTATGAGGATATTTTTTCCCCCACAACAAAATTGGCTACCATCTGGAAACTCTTTGCCTTAGCAGCTCAGAGCAGTTGGAAATTCCATCAAATGGATGTAAAAACTGCTTTCTTGAATGGAGATCTGAAAGAAAAAAAAATTATGTCCCAGCTAGAAGGATTTGTTGTGAAGGGACATGAACATAAAGTATGCAAACTTGTGAAATCCTTGTATGGCCTCAAGCAAGCACTGCGAGCTTGTTATGAAAAGTTAACTGAGCATCTTCTGAAACTCAACTTCAAACATTATGATCTTGATGATGCAACTTTGTTTGTTAAGAAAGTTGGAAAAACAGTTTTATATCTTGTGGTATATGTAGATGATCTTTTGATGGTAGGGAACAATGAGAGATACATTGCATCCATAAAGAAGGAATTGAGGAAAGGTTTTGAAATGATCGACTTGGGCTATGTTCACTACTATCTTGGTTTTGAAGTAACTCAACATCTGAAGTCTATATTCCTCTCTCAAAAGAAGTACATTGTAGATCTGTTGAAGCTCACATCCATTAAAGGAAAAGAATTTGAGGATGCAACAAAGTATAGACAACTTGTAGGAAGACTCAACTACCTGACTACTACCATACCAGACATTTCGTTTTTTGTTGGAATCCTCTCTAGGTTTATGAAAAAGCCTTGTGAGGGACATTGGTCTACTGCAAAAAGAGTTCTAAAGTACTTGAAGGGAACCCAAGACTTTGGACTCGTGTACACATAGGTGGGCGACTTCAGCTTGATTGGATACTATGATTCAGACTTCGATGGAGACAAAGCAACTGGGGTATCTACTTCAGGTTATATCAGGAGTTGTCTCTTGGATATCACGCAAACAATTAGCTCCAACAGATTCCACATCAGAGGCAAAATATGTGGCATCAACTGAGGCAACAAAAGAAATTGTGTGGCTCAGGAAAATTCTAGAAGATTTGTAGGTAAAATAAGTACATTCAACCCCACTCATGATTGACAACACCTCTACAATAAAGTTGGCCAAGAACCCAAAGTTCCATGATCAAACGAAGCACATCAATACAAAATACCATCTGATTCGGCATCATGTTGAGGCCAAGACAATCCATCTATGTCATTGTTCCACTAATGATAAGATTGCATAAATCTTCACCAAAGCGCTTGGAAGAGAAAAGTTTGAAATATTCAGAACGATGCTTGGACTCACCAACATCCATTCAGATTAAGGGCGGGGGGGGGATGTTGACACATAATCATTGGGATTGGGTGAACACTTGTAAATAATGGAAAATGAAGAGTCATCAGGAGGTGAAGCCCATGAGTCACTCCCTCGTGTATATAACCATGATTAATCTTAATGAATAAACATAATTCATTTGAGGAGTTACCTCCTGGCTTGATAGCTGCAATCATTTGAGTCTTGAATATATATATATATAATATGCATGAGTCACAAAATTTATATCACGTAGCAAGTTTGATACACATGACTATACCAAATGTTTAATGCACTAGATAACACTTTGGTCATACTATCTCATGCATAATATATATGTATGTTGAAAGAGGTTATTCATAACATGTGAAGGCTTAGATCATGGTTTTAAAGGCCGGTCATATATGGTTTACATGTGATATATATGTGTGCAATGATCGAGCTTGGTAATTCATTGCCACAACACTTGGCATATGATATAAATCAAATATTAAAGTTTGAATGGACATGGATAGGGAATGATTGTTAAATTAATGTATTATATGGTTTATATATACACATCCATATGGTTTTATAAGACTCGAAAGTATGCATTACATAACATTTGGGCATGATATATATATATCTATATATATATATATATATATATATATATATATATGAATCTCAATGTGATGTTGCACTATATATGATATAATGTTTGAAGTTCAATATTGCAATGTTAGATATGTCCTCTCATCGCATAGAAGTTGTTGTTATCTGCCATACCATATTGCATTTGGTTCAAATGGTCCTATATTTCGTCCCTGGTACAGAGGAGGAATAACAAAATATTGGTTAAATAACAAAGGGGTAGCCGAAATTCGGAGGCCGAACCCAATAGAAAGGGCAGAAATTTTGGAATCCGAAATCAAAAGGGAAAGAATGACCATTGGGATGCTGATTTCGGAGAACGCTCAACAATTTGGACCCGATATCGAAAGGACCGACAGATAGTGTATCAGGATTTCAGGATATTAGAGGTTGGAATGTGTAGGCAACCTCAACGGTTTATTTAAAGGTGTACCCGAAATGGGGTATCAAAGCCCAAAATTGGAAGGTTGGACCTCAGAATAGAGCAATATATGAACATTGGAGTTTCGTAACTCCTTAAAAATTAAAATTCTTTTGAAAAGCGTCGAGTTTTCCAAGAAGAGGAAATACAAAGGAAATCGTTGAAAACCCAAGGACCCTAGAGACCCTTTCTCTCTCCTCCAAGAAGACACATGGCAGAAGGTGATTAGATCCAAGAAGTAGACATGGCAGATGAAATTTGTATCACGTGGCCATATAGTGGACATGTGGCAGTCAATTTCAGAATATTGGGGTGGCCTTGTGTTGAAAATATGGGTGACATGTGTCACCACTCAGGAGGCACCACGTGGATATGATGACCTCATCATGGCGTCATCTCGGAGGTCAGAATTTTGGAGTGAAGATATTTCGTAACTCCTATTTAAATTATTTTCTGGGAAGTTCCGATCTAATGAGAGGGGATCTGATGTGGATTGGAACTTGGTCGTAAGAACCCAAAAGAACCAAGGATGTAGAGTGGGTTGAGCACCTACGTGCTATAGAGAATATTGGAGGAAAGAGGCATCCTAAACTTTGTTTTAATTGCAATTGGGAGAACTTTCGATGATAGGAGCTCCGTCATGGAGAGGCACTTGGTCGCAAACACTCGAAAAAACAAGGGCAGATCATAGTTATAAAGGAAAATAGTCCCCCGACAAGAGCCTGAAGTATTTAAAACCCGAGCATCAAGCCGCTAGTCATGACACTTGGTTCGATGGTGGAACTCTGATAAGAGGACTAAGAGAAAAGGGGCTAAGAGCATCAGAATGTTACGATTTCATAACGTTTATTTTAAATGGAGTTACGATGGGTGAAGGCTCCGATAATACAACCCCTAAGTGTTATACCAGTGGTCATAGGCAGTGGTTCTATGGTGTATAAACAATAAAGAGCTAAGCACAAAAGGGATAAGGGCATCGAATTTTTGTGTTTTCGTATCGCCACTTTAAATAAAGTTACAATGTGTTTCAGCTCTGAAGTTGCACTATATAAATGGTAAGAGATGTATTGAGATTCGATAATGTACCACATAGATAATAAAGAATGAATGGGTCTGAAGCTATCAATTTCGTTCAGTCACCAGTTAGTGCAGAGCATTCCCAACACCACCACGCAAAATCACGACTAGTTCCAAAAAAGTGAAATTCAAGCAATTAAGGGGAGAAAGCGACTGGTGAATTGGAAGGTAACCGTGGAGGAATCGTCATGGATATATTTTGTTGTGTCAATCATGACACCTCCTGTTTTTAATGTTTTTTTAGTTTTTTTTCATTTTCAAGAAAAGAATCAGGTCGGTTAAGTAATCATTAGGATAGCTAGGCCATTCGCATGCTCAAACAATGGGTAGTTCAAAGAGCTGTAGAATTCTTAGATATTTTGTAACTATTTCTTGAGTCCTCTCTCCCTATAAAAGTGAAGAAGAAACTCATTAGAAAGGTTCCCAAATTATGTTCTCAGGGGTTCTAACTTCTGTCTTTTCAGTGATTCTGAATTCTGTTTTCAGAGAGAGGTTCCAAGATTTGGTTCGATTTCTTGTTCCTGAGGTAGTAATTGTTCTACAAATTTCAACAGTTTGAGCCTGTGATATGGACTCCATTTTTTAATATTAATGAAGAATATATGGTGATTCCAAGCATAGGAATGTGTAGTATGTGTTATTCCTCTGTATGTCACTTCATGTGTGTTTTTCTTCATCATAAATTGTGTAAGTTGTAGCTACTGGATTCACCCATAAATCATGGATTTTCTTATGTTATAGTGTAGTAGACAGTATCTGTGAGATTGCAGATTTACTAGTTTATATTGTAGCAGAAAGTACCTACGAAATATTGAGTTGGAAACCTTAAAATTCACTACATAAATTTTGCACTTCATTTCCTTATTCTTTCATGATTCTACTGGGATTTATTGCTTAGGATTTTAGGTCTATCCAACCCTCTGTGCTAAGTTCCTTCCTTATTTTTCTCCTTCCCATCTTTACTGCAACGATAAATTGAGCTACATTTACTATGTGTAGGCCACCAAACTTGAACATTTACTCTTGGGATGATCTATATTGTTTATGTGTGTGTTTGAATTTTCCTCTGTGAAAGGTAATTGAACCAGATTTAAGATCATTTTACATTTGTCTCTTGAGAAGAAATGAATTATATTCAAGAGACTCAAATATTTCCTAGGTACTGACCTCTCCTCAACCCAAGGGTTGTCTCTAGGAGCTACAACATCTTATGGCATCGTTGTTGGGGAACGAATCAGAATAATTTTCCCTAGGTATGACATTTGTACACCCCTTGGTTAGGTGAGCATAAGGGGGTGTGGGTTGAAGATATATCACCTTGGAAACTCCACTGTTTTAATTTTGTGTTTCATCATCGTGGCTTTCAAAAGGCCTCATACTCGTTCTGACACTTCTCAGTAGAAAACTCCCCCTGTATTCGACCCTGAAAAAATCATATCCAGAAGGGTTTGGAAAGAGAGGACCCTTGTTACTCCAGATCCTGCAATCTCTTTTCCTAAAGTGTCGACTTCCAGCTCTCAGAAATATGAGATAAGCTACTCCGAGTCCTCTTTCAAAGCCTTGGGATATTTAGAAGAACATTGCCAACTGTCTGGGTCATTTCCCTCTAAAGTTAAATATGAAGAATCTTTTGTTAGTTTTCCTCCTCTCATATTCCCTATCTTCCAGAACCTAAATGTAATTAATATAAGTTAATAATGTGAAAAAAGAAACTTTTAATCTTATAAATGTAACATAAATTCACCAAATATTTTACAAATAATCAATCATTAAGTTTTGTGAGATAAGTGTACTGAAAGTTTGCCTTTTCTAAATGGTTTTAAAAAGTTTTGTTGTAATCAACTTATATTTTCAAATAAATAGGATAACAAACAATTTTCAATTATTGATGCAATTGGTATCTCATGACATTACAATTAACTATGTCATTTCCTAAATAAAGTTGATGCTCATCCACTTGAAGACAATGAATCTAATAGTGTAGAGCTTGTAAAAAGAGAAAAATCATCAAAGAAACACAAAATAATATTTAAATCTAAATGGAAGGCAATAATTTCATGAGCTTATGTTGTAAAAGATTGTAATGGTAATGAGATAATAAAATGTTATGCGTGTGTGAAATATAGAAACACTCCATTTTTTAAAGAGGGAAGTACCATTCTTCAAGTTAGAGATCTAAATGGGAATGCAAAATTAGAAGCTCATAATTTTTTTGCAACTTCTAGATGGAGAAACAAAAAAAAATAATCTTCCAATTACTAAACATGTAGAACTAAGGTAGATGTTGAAAATGAGAAAATTATATAAGTGATTGAAAACATGTATTTTTATGCTATACATGATTTACCTTTAAAAATGTATAAATCAATTTGTGACTTGAATAGCTATAAATGCATTCCACACATGCCTCTAATAGATGAATACTGTGCATACATAAATACAACATCCAGGAAAGAGTTTTTTTAAGCTACTAAGGAGGTATATTTGAAAAAGTTAAAAGATAATATTTTTCATGACCCATTTCACTCAATTTTAATTGAAGAAAGCACTGGTCAAAATATGGAGCAACATTTGATTATTTATATTGAATATTTGACAAATGAAAGAAGAAACAAATGCATAAAAAAATGGATGTGTTTGGTTCAAATAAGGGATGGGATAGCTTTGTCTATTTATGATGCTATGAGAAATATTTTAGTAAATATGGATTTATCCATGATGAAGTTAGTTGGATTTGGCTCTGATGGGGCATCTACCATGACGGGTATCTCTGAAAGTTTATCTACTAAGCTTTGTCGAGATGCCCCATTTATTAGATGACCATTACATAGTTCATAGAGAAGCATTTGTAGCAAATGATGCTTTATAGATATTGGTAGAGTTGCAATATATTGACAAACTTGCAAAAAGAGTTTACTTTTGGTTTGGGAAAACTCCTAAAGACATGGAGAATTGTGGAATCATTTCAAATCACTAAGTTAGAGGTGTTACAAATTCATCATATTAGGTGGTTCTCTAGAGTTAAGGTCATGGAAAGACTTGCTAAAATCATGCCTATTTTATTAAAATATTGGGAGATAGGGGAGAAAAAATGTATAAGTTGGAAACAATATTTCAAGTACAATTTTGCATCCATTTACTTGCAAAGATGCTCATTGAGATACATAAATTGAATTGAAAGTTCCAAAAATATCATATTAGCATTACCTTTAGTGGCACTACTTTAAATGTTACTATTAATATGCTTCATAAATGGCTTTTAGGAAGCATACTTGGAGTAGATGTAATGCACATTTCCTCCTTTTTAATCAAGGCATAAGGAGGAACTCTTGAGTTTGTAGATAGCACAAATATGGTGCATTTACATCCATTAGGGTTTGAAATTTTTCTAAAGATACAAATATTAGAGACACTAGATGATTACATTCTTCTAGGGGAATGTTTTGCTATGAAGGAAATTGAATCTTTGGCTAGGATGTTCATAGATTAGTTATATTTAGTGTTGCTAAGTTTTTTTAGTCATTGTCAATATTATAAAGAAATGAATGATAGAAATTCTCAATTAAAAAGATGGTTTCAATATTTATGTGAAAAATTTAATGTTGAGGACTTTCCTATTGTAGATGTTGCTAAATATTTGGGTGAAATGGATGAATTTGTTTGTACTATTTATAAATCATACCCAAAAATGAAGATTTTGGAGCATAGGATTTATGTGTAGATAAGCATAAATGGTTTGAAGGTTCTCCCTGTTTGAAGTGATTATGGCAAGATATTCTTGTTATTCCAGCAACTACAACAATGTGTGAAAGAGGTTTCTCAAAATTAAACAAGATAAAAAAATGTTAATAGATCAAAATATTCATTGGAGGCATTGGAAATGTTAATGTTTATCTCTCTAAATGCACCTCATGTTAGATTAAATGAGATAGATTGGAATGCTATTTATAATGTATGGAAACAAATGAAAAATAAAAATCATATCCACTTTGGCAAATAAATTTTTGTTTTGAATGATGTAAGCTTAAATGATTTTAAACAATATCAAATGGATGAAAGAGAAATGTGTTTCTTATTTGTTTTAATTAAAATGTACTCATCTACTACCTGAAATAACAATAATTTTGATGCACTCTAGCGATGTTTTGCTTCCCTTGTCGCCTAGTATTTTTTTAGGGTTTGTCTATGAGGGGGTTTGGCAGTTGGAACCCTAGTTGTCACGACCCACTCTTCCTCTTTGAGGTCATCGCATTGATTCAAGGGTTCCTTCTAGGGTGTGTTTGCTTCCTTGCTCGTCGCTTCCATTACTGGGTCGTCGCTCTACATCTCTTTGTTGCTGCTCTCTGGTTTAGTTTTGTATTGCGGGTTTTAGGGGCCGATATGCTGCTTGTTTTGGTCATGTTTGGGAGTTTGAGGGAATGAGTTCGTGTGGCGGCCTTCACCACTTTTGTACCTTGTTTGTGCCTCTTCATGTTGTGGCCTTCTATTGCAGTTGCTCATTTCGCCGACATTTTCCTCTGTTGTCATCTCCCACCTGGTTTTTTTCGTCATGGGTTTTTGTTTGGGTGTCTGCTCGATCTTGTTTTAGAGGCCTGCTCTGGGTATGTTTGTTGGGGCTAATTGGGTGGCCTATGCCCAATTTCTTAGCTATTTTCTTGGCATGTGTTGGGCTCTTTAGTGCTTTTTGACAAACCTGCGTGCTCTGCTTTGATGTTGGTCTTTCCGCCATTTTCTGAATGCATCTCATAATACATAAATACAAAATCTAATTTTATTTTCAATAATAACATTACTAACTTTTTCAAAAACAAATAACAATAATTTTATGAAATCCGAATCTAAAAAAAATTTAATTTATTTAATAAGTTTTATTAAAATTATATAAAATTTTAATATATGTATTGTTTAAATTCCTTTCCATCTGAAATTAAGACTAACCTTTCAACATTCATCCCTACTTAGTTTTATTTTCTCACTATTTATATAGTTAAGTCATCAAATTATTATATTTAAATCATTCACGGTATATTTTAAAATTTCTTTTACTTTAAATTATCAAATTATTATATTTAAATCATTTACCATGTATTTTAAAATTTCTCTACACATAAACTAATGTTTCTTTATCCAGTAACCCTTTTTTGAAAAGCACCTCCGTTACTTCTGGAAAGACTTCTTGAGAATCACACAACCACACAGTCATATATATTTCTTTTAATTTATGTGCCCGGATTATATTTTTTCAAAACTTCATCCATATCTTATAATCAAACACATAAGTAATGCAAATCTCGATGAGAATAATGTTATTATAATATTATGCAAAATAAGTAATGCAATTTCCGATGAGAATAAAACTCCAGGTCAACTTATTGCTTTATCAACCGCCCGAATAAATTATGACCCGAATGGCCACTTAATTTTTTTATTAACAAAATAATTTAGAAGATTTCTATTGGATTATTAAGAAAAACACCACCTTTAAAAATATAATTCTAACCTAATCTAACATTCCTTTTCCAAATACAAAATTTCCTTCTAGGCTATAATGTCCTCTGCACTTCTGAAATATGTTCCTTTCTGGCATTGTCAGTGTGCTTTATTCCCTGCATGTGCCTCTGGCAATTTTATTCTCAGGCGTCAGGGACTCAACAGCCCTTTGCATATGCCCGAGGCAGCAATTTTATTCTCAGGACCCAGTACACATGGTCTTGTATTTTGATTTTAAAAGTAAATGGTTCAACGAAGGGCCTACCACTTTAGGGAGTAGTTTGATTTTTCTAACATTTTTGAAAAAAAAAGGTGTAGCCTTCAGATTATATGGGTTTTTCAATTTAACTGTCTGATTTCAATCAATTTTCCATAAATTTATAATAAAATTAATTAAAAATATTTTCATAAAATAAATTAAATTCTAAAAGAGTTATAATAAACGTTAACCAATAAACTAAAATCATTAGCTCACTATTCAATGATTAATCTTTACCATTAAACCTTAAAGCTTGTTTACTAGTTCAGAAAACTTTTTTAATATTATCTCAATGAAACAGCATAATGATCATGCTTGATACTTGCCAACGAAGCCACGTTTTCACCAAACACGTTATCATCAACACTAAACATGTTACTCGCTACTAAACATGTTACTCGCTAAAATGCGGTGAGCTCACCTCGACTCGTGTATAAATTGCTTTGGCTTGTAAGTAAAATTTGAAGGAGAGTTAATTTTTAAAAGTGTTTTTTTTGGGTGATTATATATATATATATATATATATATTATTATCTAATTTTAAGGTATACCAAATTAATGTATAAGATTTTTTTTGTACAACAAGGGTTTATATATATTATTATTCAATTTTAAGGTCCCAACAAGATACTGAGACTTCTTTGTTTGTGGGACAAGGGACCCACTTCCATATAATGATTTCACTGCTAAGTCTATGAAGGCATATATACTCTACCCCCTCTGGTTTGAACATGTGATCCCGTAGGAGGAAACACATGCTCTTAACCATTAGGCCCACTCAAGGAGTATATATAAATATTTTGACGAATACTTTTTTGAATAAATTATTTATTATACATAGTCCAGGGAAGAAGAACTTAGGTAAATTTGATGAAGTGAAAAATGCAAAGGGGAATGCAGTGGGTTACTTTTCTCTTCTTTTTGATGAAAGTTAAAATGAAGTGATTGAGGTGATTAGAGTCAATTAAGTGAGTTTCCGGCCATCTGGAAGGCATAATACAATCCAATATATAGCATTTTTCTCTATATAGTTTTGTAGAGGGGATTGATGAAGCAAGCTTATGCATGCACTATGAAAATGGAGTGATTAAGGCAATTAGAGTCAATACAGTGAGTTTCTGACCATCGAGAAGGCATAATACAATCCAATAAATAACAAATTTTCTTGTAGTTTCATAGACGAGCTTGATGAAACAAAGATTATGGATGCATTATGCAATGATGAGTAGCTTTCAGAAGGAAAGAATAAGTAGCAATCAAAATCAAACTTTAACCTCATATAACTAGATAATATTATATACATGATGGTTAGAAATAAATAAATTCGAAACAAAACTCACAATTACAATGTTCCTCATCTCCTCTCCTCTTCTTTGGGTACAACTTTTCCATTGAAATTTTAAAAAATTAATACTCTTTAAATTTAATCTTTATCGATGACAAGTGGATATGACAACTTTCAATGGGGCAGCATGTCACAATGGGACTTGAACCTAGATGGGGAGGGTATCGTTAAACCCTCCCAACCATCTAGAATACATTCAATTGACTCAACACATATCGTTGTTTATAAAATTGAAACAATAATGTTCGATCAAGAGGATTAATGTTGAGAATGTGAAAATTATTTAAGTTATTTAAAAATAAAAATCGTTTTTAAATTATAAACTTTTCAATGAAGGTTAAAATTGTGAGTTGGCTTTTGAAATATAAATATAAATATAATTTTTTGATTATATATATATATATATATATATATATATATATATATATATATAGTATGAGAGTGGGAATGAAATGAATTTTGAAATATAAATTATTGTTTTTTATTATAATATTTGTGATTTTTAAATTGAAAAGATAAGTTATTTATTATTAATTATATTGTTTATATTTAGAAAAAAATATAAAAGATTTATAGTTTTTTAAATTGAAATTAGTTTTGAAAATTGATGTGAAAGTTTATATATTCATTTTTTTTAAATAACATCAACACTAGTTTAATAGTGTGTTATTTTGTCACACCAAAATCTCGATAATATCTAAATCTTAACACATTCATTATGCAAGACCTTCAATAATCATACCAATTTCATGTACCATGTCATCAAAAAGTCATTATATTATATTAGCATTGACTCACAACCAAGAGAAAGTACATGTAGCACATACAAAGTGATCAGATAAATCTAGTCCCGTGTAAGACCACAAAACTGAGTGATCAACTCCTATTTATGAACTCTCACCAACTTAGTATCCAATAACATAATTTGTTCTATGAAATATTGATCCTCTAAAAACATTGCTTAAGAATAATTATCTAAAACAATTTTGAATAAAATAATATTTTTTTAGTTAAATATAAATAAGGTAAATATTTCATTTTTAAATTTTATTATTATTTGTTATAATGCATTTTTTTTTACCTTAGCATGAAAAAAATAATAACATTTTCTTAAATAAAAAATTCAAAACCATATTTCCAAAAAGTCGATTTCATCACATACTTTACAACAACAATATCAAGTGTACAAATATGAATAATAACATAAATTTTCTTTTACATAAATTTACTTTAAATCCCATTTATTTCTCTCTATTGCACAATTTCATAACATACTCTACATCAACAATATCAAATGTACAAATATGAATAACACAACTTTTGTTTTACATGGATTTGTACTCTAAATTCCATTTATTTCTCTTAGTTCTTTATGTCACAATAGTACAAATAAATAAAATATTGTTTTAAACTAGACCATTATATTGAATTACTTTACAAATATTTATTACTAAACAATGTTATGGATTCTTCAACATCAACTTCATAACATACTCTACCTCAACAATATCAAGTTTACAAATATGAATAACCCAATTTTTGTTTTACATGGATTTGTACTCTAAATTCCATTTATTTCTCTTAGTTCTCTATTGCACAATAGTACAAATAAATAAAATAATATTTTAAACTACACCATTATATTGAATTACTTTACAAATGTTTATTATTAAACAATGTTATGGATTTTTCATCATCAATGCACTTCATAGCTATTAGATTTCTTAGTTCTAAAATAATGTTTATCATTAGAAAATGTTAAGCATTCTTCAAGCTCAATGCACTTTACACCATTTTATTGAATTATTTTACAAATGTTTAATATTAAAAAAAAGAATTCTTTTTTTTTCTTTTTTTTCTTTTTTAATTTTGTCTATAGATTTCTATTAATAACAGAAAAGCTTACAAAGATAAAACTTTATATCCGGATTGACTGATCAAAAGACTATTGAGGCAATCTTTGAGCCAATGAATTATAAGCATGAAATCTTTGGAGTTACAACAAAACTATGACTGCATGAAATCTTTGGAGTTACAACAAAGTTATGACAACCATACCTAAAAGATAGGCCTGAAGCCTACAGTCGATGTGATAGAACAAAAGTACAAAAACAAGAAATAACTACCAACAACTGGAAATAGACCATAACCATAGTGTGCAAAAAAAGTAGACGTAATGGACATCTTAGTCCAAAATGATGACTAGAGAGAGAGGAGGAGAGTTTGCATTTGTAGTGTTCATAGGTGGGATATTGTTGAGAGGTGGAGCATTGATCACTGCGTCCTCATTCTGGTGATCATTTGATTATGTCTCTGAGTCAGAAACCACGAACTTTTCCACTCGATTTAAGCGAACCACTATATCATTGAGGTCATATTGAATATTCCTCATAATTCTCTTGATATCCTCTTGTCTAACAAAGAGCTTGTAATTATCTACATGTTTGTCCCGTATGGCCACACTAATCAATGTTTCTATCTACCGATGTGTGGTGATGGAATGGAGAAAATACAGTCTTCTCTTTCTGAATTTCCAGAGATCGGGAACCCATTTTAACGAACTGCCACCAACTTCATAATTGAATGGTACAATCGATCTCCAAACTCCCTTGCTTCCAAATGCAAAATCTCCTTTCTAATTTCCAATGGAACGACATCAAATAAGTTTGTTATTGATTCCTAACCAAACAGTCGATGATGTTTGGATGAGGAAGCCCTCGTAGCACCTCCCTGACAATAGGGAAGTCGTTGTCGTGGTGTCATTTCCATATTTGACCTGCCAACAAAACAAAACACAGAGAATCCAAACCCCTAAGAGAATAAGCGATTGTTGACCTCCCTAGTAGGACCAAGTAGAGACAGGAAGGGAATACAAAACAACCAAAAGAGTAAAAGACATTTGACCTCTAAATAAGAACACCTGAAGGACGACCTTAGACCAAGACTACCTGTTTGTTTGTAGACAACTTTGAGGAATGTGAACTGACTGTAGTCACATAAAACCAAGTATTCTCTAAGAGACAAAGACTCACAACAAAATAACTTCATCGAGATGCAAAAACTTGAAGACTAAAAGACAATAGGATTTGTGTTCTTTGATAGACCAAAGGGTGACAAGAGGCAATGAACCTATCAGAACTAGACTAAAAAAGTTCCTTGATACCATACACGACATACCAATACTGGGAAATTGAATGAAATTCCAATTGGGTCAGAACTTTGAGAGGTTGCAAAAGGGAGAACAACCACCAGTTCAAACAGGGGACCCAACCCAGAATTATGTAAAAATAATACAAAAAACATGGACACCATATATAATGCAAGAGCAAATTCTGAAACCAGCGTAGTTTCCCATGGTAACAAGTTAAACTAAGAATGTGTACCCAATATTGTAAGACGGAGAATTTCAATCCAGTAAGAGAGGTTGAGGAATGGAGAAAATACCCAGTCCATCCAGTTTATCGTCCATTGTGGCACAACAGTAGGACCTAAGCAACATAAGAACGTAGATCACATGATAACTATTTTCTGCCACCCCAAGCCAACAAATAAATGCATATAAATATCTCTCAAGAGAAGACCACGAACACCATAATTAAAATATCAACAAATAAGTTTGTATTAAATCTTAGAATTCGAACGTTTTCCAACCATAAAATTAAAACCAATTATCAAAAATACAGAAACCTTTAAAATTTCAACAATTTTCAACCATAACATTACAAATAATAATAAAAAAATAATAAAAATAAACCTATAGCTCAATAACCAGCAAGCAATTAATTTTTGTAAAGGCTAAAAATATTGCTCAACTCAACTTGAACTATTATCATTGTAATTTTTGTAAAGGTTAAAAACATTGCTCAAGGCAACTTGAACTATGATCATTGTAAAATATGTGTCTCTTTATCTATGAAAGGGAAGAGAAAATGTGTTAATATCTTTATCTTTAAAAACAATAGTCACGTAACTATCACGATGACGAGACTTTGAACTGGAGACAAAGGGGTTGAAACACGTATAATGGGAGACAGGGGTATGTTTAGTACATTAACATTTCAAATTATAAAAGTCAAAGCAGGTCGACATGAAGTTTGTTGATAGAGGTGGGATGATAATGTTCAATAAAGTGCAATAGTATTCTCCATTTGCAGAGGAGTTTGTTAATAGATTATGCAATGATGATGTTCAAAAAAGTGGGAGTAGTTTTGATGTTGACCCTTGTTTTGTTTTTAGGGATGATAGATAGTTTAAGTAAAAAAGTGGTAGTTTAATGTTTTAATTTTTTAGATAATAATAAGAGAGAACCATGAGTACTTTTTTTTAATAAAATTATATATATAAATCAGAAAATTGTAAAATCAAATTGCAATTGGGATATTTTAAAGTGTTTAATTAATTTATATATTAAAATAATGATTTCAAAATTATGGTTTTGGTAATTATTTTAATATAATAATTTAAAATTATATTTTGGCAAATATTTTAATATAAGATTATAATGATAGAAGATTTAGAAGTCAAAATTTCATATTATTTAGTTTACTTTTCATAAAATAATAATAATAATAAATAAATAAATAAATATATAATAGTTTCTAATATATAGATGGAAGATTATTTTAAGAAATTGTATTATAAGGATGAGAGTTTAATTTAAGATATTAATATTTAAAATATATAGAAATTAGTTGTTACTTTTAGTGGAAATTGTTACAATTGTAATGTTTTTAATAATAATAAAAAAATGATATAATATAACATTTCAATTTTGATCTTTTGAAATTATCTAAAATTAATTAGGTAAATGTTTAAATGTTTTGCAAAAATACGTACTCATACTATGAGGTAAACATATTATGATGATTTTGAATATTTGTAAACATGTCTAATGTATTTTTGATTGGTTGCATGTTTGTTTAGGGGAATTTAGTTTTTGCAAAAATAAGTTTTACTAGGGTGATAAAGCGCCCCTGTTGATGCTCTCTTTGAGGTAGATGTGTGCAGGTAATAACTCAAGGCAAGATTCCGGATTTCTCTTAAACTCTTGTATAGACTACATGTCCCCAAGTTGAAGCCACAATGTTACCCCAAAGGGGTCTACTTGAAGATATATGGGCCCCAACTGGTATATTTCTCAATTTGTTGAATTTTCTCAACAAGGTTATGTTACTGGGTGGCTTACTTGGGTACTATTCCATATACCTCTCATACATGATAGTTTCCACTCATTCCCTTCACCTCCATTCCATTCATGGAAAAGGAGTTGTCACCCTTCATGATGTAGC
Organism: Pinus tabuliformis; assembly: GCA_031772625.1. NCBI lineage: Eukaryota > Viridiplantae > Streptophyta > Pinopsida > Pinales > Pinaceae > Pinus > Pinus tabuliformis. The sequence continues at coordinate 524,588,015 of CM062810.1, read as the reverse complement.
TTATCCAAGGTTCAATGTTAAATTGTACTATGTAACCATGAAAAGCCCATATGAATTGGAAAATGCCCATGGTTTTCTATAGAATATCTAAAGGGACAAAGAGGTGAACAAATAATATTAAACAAATGAATCTTGAGACCACTTCATTATGTGGCTCTCCCCTTGTCCTTAGTTTATCTAAGAATATATAAATGAAAGGAACGTGTTCAATGAATTGAACACTTAATCAAATGAGGGGTATTTTAAATGATGTCAAGTAATGACAACTCAATGCTACAAGCTCCCTGTTAGAAGGAGGCTATTAAAAAAAACTAGCTTCAAATCTAGACATTGAAATGATAAATGACTTATGCCTAACTTTACCTTAACGATCATGTCATAAAGAATCTAATTCCATACTCTTTTGATAGGTTTACCAAGTTAGCATATTTTTTCTATAATCTCTCGAGAAGCAAGACTTGTCCTAGGATTTGATACACGTGTATTGGTTTATTGTTGTCCTCCATAGTATATTTAGGAAAATTAATGAATTAATCGTCACTATGTTTGGTTTGGAAGGTCATTTCGGTTTACACAACCTAACAAGGTGCAAAGAGATTATTATCATTATTCTAAAGGAAGATTCCATTGCAAGAAGGATGGAACACAAACTATATGCTTTTGAAACCTTAGCTTAATCCAACAAGCATTGAAGAGATGGAAAAATTCTAGAACTGTCCCAACTTATAATTGCACACATGATGGTGAAATTTGTAATGTAAGGAAAGAATACTTCTATAGCCCAAGATTTGTATCGTAAAACCCTTCAGAAGGGGCAATTTGATTATTATTTTGTAATAACTCCCCTCATTGAACATTCTAAGAGTGATTTATCATTATTATTATTATGTAACTCATGGTTTGAGTAGGTGTGTGGGTGCTCATGGTTTTGAGTCCATCATTGTAATTCATTGTATAGAATGAGAAACTACATTCGATATAAGGAGGAAGCCTCTTACATTCAAATTCATTGGAGAATAATGAAAGGATTCTCTAAGTCATTTTAAGCACAATTGTGCTTATTTCTTTGTGAATGCTATTAATTTTTTAAGGGTTAACATAGGTATTGTTAAGATAGATTTGTTGAGTACAAAGTTGCAACTAGGGCCAAAGAAGGGCATTAGGGTCCACTAGAAGGACATGTTAGAGTGAAGTATGCACTTGGTTTTCATTTTACCATTAGAAATAATTAAGTTTTGCATTGAAGTCAAAGTCCTTTGAGTCTTCCCTCTTGCCATTCTTCTCCATTGAGATCACCCCATTTCACTTGGGTACAATCCAAGATAAGACCAACCCCCAACCAAATCCTAAGAATCTTTAAGTCTGGGCTTATGGTCGAGCGGCCTTACGGCACCTTGATTTTAAAACTCTAAAATAAGGTCTAGAAGCTGCTAAGAGGCGGTATGTTGGGCTGACTTCCATATCCCTATTCTAGGTGAAATGGAAATGGGGTTTCGTCATTGCCTGCTGCTCCTTCTGCGCATCTATATACATAAATGAAGCTTGTGCCTTGCCAAGCATTATATTCCATCCAAGTCCAATTCTGCCCCTGCCTTTCATGCCTTTGCTTTAGCTGATGGGTAAACAACTAGTGTTTTATAGGTTATCCTTTGGGTACCCATCAACACCACCCTATCCTAAATCATGTTATCACTCAAAAAGAAGTAGTGTGATTCCATCAATGTCAAAGCACTAGTATTTCTCTTCTCACATGAGATATTACAATAAAATACAAAACAAATCTCGTTCCAAAGTCATCTCCTCCTTTTCCTTTCAATTTTTGTGATAGAGGGTATAACTCCCCTTATTGGTAGATCTAGATAACCAATCCTATATGCTTTGTTTATCGATATTATCATTTAATTCTTAGTTCTGAATTTTATGTGACTAACCTAGAACTCCACTCATTTAATCCTTTACTGTTGGTCTATTCACTTATTAACACAACCCTAAATACTTATTTATTTATGTTTGCATTAACATCATTTATCTTCAATCAACACATCAAACCTAATCCATTTAACCGAAATTAATTTACATTCTAATTTGGTTTATTTTATCATTATCTAAACATTAAAGTTTTAATATAAGATTTAGCAGTCAAATTGACTCCTCTCCCATTCATATTGATTTGAAATTTAGTGACCATTGCATTGTTCCCTTTAACTTTTGACAGCTAATACTATTGCATGAGAGTGATTTCCTCTTAATTTTCCAGTCAACACTATATTTATTATCTAAGGACAAAGTCTGCATAATGTATTTCTTTCTCTTGTTACCATTTTCAACTAGTGTTACTTCATTATGGGATCACTACCGTTGCAGGAGCAGAGGTCTCAATCAAATCATCACATCGATATTGCAAACCTCTCTCAACCTACATACGATCAATACCCACTGGGCCTACATGAATTCTTTATGTAACCAATGGTGTAATGTTTTATATAATGCTCATTTTCTTCACATGGAAGCAATGCTCCTTTACCCTCACATAATTTACCATTTATCACAAGTTTCAATCTTAGTCCAGAGTTATATCTAATAGTGTTTAGGGCTTAAAACCCTAGTTTTCACACTTCACATCTAATCGTGTGACCTTCTAGGGTTTCCCTATCCATGTGAAACTTACATAGTTCCTTACAAACTCACAATCCTCATATCCTGTGTGGGTTTTCCTGTGTTGACCCTTGGTCCCTTGCCTTACATCGCTATTGATATCCATTGCCAAATCTAACATGAAACCTTAGGTTGGCCTCAACCAAGCTTTCTTAATCAAGAGGTCATAGTTTCACTTATTAATTTTGAACCCTACACATCACAACTCCTATGTCATGGGATCATGTGATGACATGAGTCATGGGCATGTTGTTCAAGGAAATTCCATTTTGACATTGAGCTTGCAATTTAGGCCAATTGTATCCATCCCCTATTGGGGATGAGGTTGTGTTTTTATCATTTTTCTTTCCTTCACTCAATGTACCACTTGTACAAGGAACTAAATTTTCCTATGACCATGTTTATAATTCGCGGTAAGTTAAATTTATGTATGTTTTACCACTGAGAACTCTTAACGTGTGTACAAATGACTTTGGCCACTTTGAGATATAACTTTTAGCAGTTTAACAAAGTTTTAATATCTATTAATATCGTAATTCCATATATGTTATCTAACTATTAAAAGCTAAATATGTTAATCAAATTAATGGTATCGATTTAAAACTCTCCCTTCTTTATCTATATCTTCAGGAAAGGTCGGTGTACATTTCATTTAGTGGTTAACTAAGTCTTGTTTATCTTTCTAATCTTGACCTAGTTTACCATTCCAAGGATTCTTCCCCTAGGTCTATGACTATTTTCCTACCAACGTAGAAGCAAGAGGTAAGGCCGTTGAGATGACAGTGGGTGGCTTGCTTAGTATTTTCCTCTTGGATCTCACCCATATGACTAGTTTTTCCGTCACTGAGAGTTTAAGCCCCAACACTTTTCATTGTCCAAGTTTCTCTTGATTTAGAAATTTTGTATTCCATCCTTTGGAAAATGTTTCAAATGTTCCTCCCACTATTGGGCCTCCTCAAAGTACATTGACTCTCATATTCCTCCCTTCTAGTTTTCTATTAAGTATCCTTACAATTGCAACCATTGTGGCCCCTCTTTTCACCTTCAAATTCGTCCTTATACAAAACCCACATGAAAAAACCAATTGGAGATCCTTTGAAACTTCAAATCCTCCTCATAAAGAATTAAAATTATTTATAATATATCTTCTAGAAGCCTCAAAACTCATTTTATAAACAAGTCTTTGAAATAAAATGATTATTTTAAGTGGTTTTTGAAGATGGTTTTTAGCCACACCACAACCTAGATTGGGTCATCTTAAAGCCTTGCATATATTTCCCAAGGCACAAGATGAAATATAGTCAAATATGTTGTCCAAAGGCACTACCAAATACAAATTAAATACCCATCCATTTATATACAAAGAGTGACTTGTTTCTACTAATTTCCATAACTTTCCTTAGTTATTTTCATTGGTCTCTCATTAAAACTTTGTATTGTGCCCTTTTCATTCTAATCTTTTTTTTAAATTTGACCCCACTTTAGTCTCACATGACATATTTCCTTGTGCATTGAGAGGTCATTGGGTAAACAATTTCCTGCAATCACTTCACCACTTTACACAACATTCAACATGCTAATAGATTAAGGTTTAATGCTTCAAAATGGTTAACCACAACCATTGTAATGAGCACTTTGGCTCAGATGCAAACCTGAGCGCACATACATAATGGTTTCACCTAAAGTTTCCAAATTCAAACAATATTTTTTTTTCTAATATGAACCTCAAAACATGAAAAAACAACTTTGAATGTTATTACAAAAAATAGTGATTTTTTTGAGATTTTATTAATTCAATTTTATGTTTTTGAACTTTCCATGTTTTTAATTTATATTTTAGCATTTAAACCACAATTTAGGTTATAATGTAGATGGAAGAAGCAAATGGTGTTTGTTTTTCTTCGTGTAAGCATTCATTGGATGAGAAGTGTTGTTTGGATTCAAATACTTTAAATGTTAAAATGGTTCATCAAATTCTTCCAGGGGTCTATGTACATTACTCACATATCATATTTAAAATGTTATATTATTTACATGATCACAAATAATTTAAATTTGAATTTATGTATAACCAACTTAGATCCATCTTAGCCCTAGATATATCAAGCGCCAAGAGGGATTAAATCTCTTGAGATGCAAACCTCTTTTTTTAGTTCAAAACTTGAGGAAAGGTTTGCACCTCAAAATTTTTGATCCCTCTCAACACTTGATAGATCCGCGGTTAAGATGGATCTAGGATGGGTTTTATATACACATATATCTAGGCTAGATCCATCTCTCCCTCTCTCTTCTTCTCTCTCCCTCTCTCTCCCTTCCCACTCTACTCTCTCCCACACTCACTCTCCTTATGTCCCTTGTCACCCTCTCCCTTTCCACCTTTCTCTCTTTATACATTTCTTCTTCTCTCTCTCTCTCTCTCTCTCTCTCTCTCTCTCTCTATATATATATATATATATATCCAACTATGTCACTATCTCCTTCTCTCTCTCCCCTTATCTCCCCCCTCCATCTTTGTGTCTCCCTCTCCCTCTCTCTTTCCCTTCTCCCTCTCTCTTTCCCTTCTCCCTCTCTCTGTCCTCTCCTTCTCTCTCTCTTCCCTAGCCTCCTCTCTCACTCACTCACTCTCCATCTCTCCCTTATCACTCCCTCTATCTCCCCACCTCTATCTCTCTATGTCTTTATTATTCCCTCTCTCTCTCTCTCTTCACCCCTCCAACTCCATCTCTCTCTCCCTCCCTCTCTCCTTCTCTCTCTCAAGTCCTCTCTTTCTTCCTTCTTCTCTCTCTCTCTCTCTCTCTCTCTAAATTTGTTACTATATCCCTCCTTCTCTCCTTCTATCTCTCCCCCTCTCTCCCTCCTCCATCTCTATGTCTCCCTCTCTCTCTTCCCTTTCTCTCCCTGTCTCTCTCCTCTCCTTATCTCTATCTTCCCTTCTTTCCTCTCTCCCTCACTCTTTGTCTATCTCTCCCTTGTCACTCCATGTTTTTCTACCTCTATCTCTCTATGTATTTGTTCTTCCCTCCATATCTCTCTCTCTACCCTCCAACTCTGTCACTATCTCCCTCCCTTCATTGCATTGATTTTAGTGAATACTATTGGATTGTGTTAGTTTAAGTGTGATTGAATTTATTCATTGCATTGATTTCAATGGATACTATTGGAATGCATTAGTTTAAGTGTGATTGAATTAATTGATTGCATTGATTCAATGAATACTGTTGAATTGCAATAGTTTAAGTGTGATTGCATTAATTGTTTGAATTGATTTCAATGAATACGATTTCTTTGATTTTAATATTTACCAATGGATCTATAGCCCATTATGGGAGAAATTTTGTCATGCATTTAAAAATAGTAATAACAAAATAAATTAATCTCGACCATAATTAAAATACTTCAATTTGCACCTTAATTATACATATCTTTTTATAGAGATATAAAGTAACCATAAGTAGAAAAGAAAATTCCTTTTAGTATGAGGAAGTAATGTAATTTCTTCACTACTTAATATGGATATAAGTAAAAAAAATTAATATACTTTTTAGTACGAGGTAGAAATGTAATGTATTCACTACCTAATATGGAGATGACATAAAATAGTATTATTAATATTGCATTATGTGCAATTCATTCTACATTCTAGTTTACATGTGATATTTAAAACAAAAATATATTAATAACAAAATATATTTTACTATCAATCATAACTAAAATATTTCAATGTCCATATTAAATAACATAATTTTATATCTATTTATATGGAGAATGATAAAGTAATCTAAATTGTTTTTTTATTTTTTATTTATTTTTTCACTTTCATAACTAAGGAGATGTATAATTTATTTCATTTTTAATATGGAGTTGATATACAAAATTTTAAAAATATCAATAACAAAGAGAAGTTTAATGCACGTTATAAATAAAATATTTCAATACATAGGTTGAGTAAAAGATTTTAACATGAAACATATATAGAGAGAGGGAGAGAGATTGAGAAAAATCGTATTCAATTAATAGTTTCTCTCTAATTCATTGTATGAGGGAGATTTTTAATTCTTTCAAATCTTAACATGGATTTGATATGTAAGATTTTCGAAAATATTAATAATAAAAATACTTAAATGTATGCATATAAGAAAAAAATATGAGGGAGCGTGTTTTAACATTTTAATGTGAACCTGAATTATTGAGCTGAGAGGCTCATTCTACAGCGCAGTATGATGTGTAACTTTGTCCCTCCATCATCAAAGTTGAAATTTTATTCATGTCGGCCCAAATAATTTTTTATTTTTTTTAATAAACTATACAAAATATTTAAATAATGTCCATAAATTTGCACGTGAAGAAATTGGATCCCTCTCCGCTCATGTTAGATCTGTATTTAAGAAGGATCTATAATGGTAAATAAAACATTTCAATGTCAACTACATATATATTATATGATCCTAGATCCATGTTAACTCCAGATCTACCTATCAAGGGCTTAGAAGGATCAAATCTCTTTTTTTTACATCTGAGGAGATTTGATTCAAAATTTTCTCTTATATGATTTCTAGTGAAAAAACTCGTCTTAATTTTTATTTCATTCATTTTACTTATTAATACTCTATATTTCCTTAATACGCTGAGATAACTTGTAATATCCCTATCCATAAAAACTCATATATGTACATATTGTGAAAATATTAATAATTTAATATGTATAATGAACATTGGCATCAAGAACCCATTCTTAAATTAGTTGGTAACTAACTCAAGAGAGGGTTATTAAACAATTTATAATGAATCCACAACATCTTTATGAAATTGGGATTAAAAGTATTCGTGCTACCAACGCTTGATGTCTTTTTGTGGAATCATGTTCTGTAACGTATTAGCAGACCTAACATGAAAATATGTTCACAGTAAACACCCATCCTTGGGATTGGTTGTTATTACTCCAACAATTGAATGCAATGAACACTACCTTTAACATTCATTGCCATTACACCAATAATTGAATGAAGTTAGAAAGGCACTCCTCCAACTATAAATATGGTATTTGCAACTAAATTGCATTATGGCCATTCTAGCTTAAACAGTTCGCACTCCGAGTAAAGGTATTCTCATGGGAAGAAATAATGACAACGATTGGGGTGCAAAGTGGAGGTAGCATTTTAAATGGAGAGTGGGTCGATTTGTTGGATGTGGAGTCTAGTAGAGTTTTGAAGATGCATTAAGGTTTAAAAGTAATGGATCTGTGGTGAAGAGGTTAGTCCAGCACACTTTGAGGTATGTGTTAGTTATATTAAATTGGATATATATTACATGATTTTATTTGACTTAAATTTTAATAAGGGGATATATCTATATATATATGAAATGGTTTTGTTTAAGGTAAAGACAAATGTTTAATGATAATAATATTTTAAATGGAAAATAATTCTATAATCAACTTAGATTTATCTTTAACCTTGTATCTATCAAGCACTAAGAGGGATCAAATCTCTTGAGGTGTAGCCTATTTTTTGAGTGAAAAACTTGAGGAAAGGTTTGCAACTCAAAATATTTGATCCCTCTTGGTTCTTGATAGATTTAGGGTTAGGATGGATCTAGTTTGGTTTTTATATACACATACCATATCTAGGTTTGATTCATCTCTCCCTCTCTCTCTCTCTTTTCCTTTCCGCTCTACTCTCTCCCTCACTCTCTTTCCATCTCTCCCTTTTCACCCTCTCTCTCTCTAGCTTTCTCTCTTTATGTATTTCTTTTTCCCTCCCTCTCTCTCCTTCTCTCTCTCAAGCCTTATCTCTTTTCCTTCCTCTATCTCCCTTCCTCTCCCACCTCCCTCGATCTCTCTCTCTCTCTCTCCAACACTGTCACTATCTCCCTCCCTCTATCATTCTCTCTCCTCTCTCCCCCTCCAACTCTATGCCTCCTTCTCTCTCTCTTCAATTTCTCTGCCTATCACTCTACCCTCTATCTCTCTATGTATTTTTCTTCCCTCCTCCTTTCTCTCTCTCCCTCTCTCTCTACCCTCCAGATCTTTCACTATCTACCTCCCTCTCTCCTTCTCTCTCTCACCCTCTCTCCCAATGCTCTCTCTCTCTCTCTCTCTCTGCCCCCCACCCCTCCATCCATATAATCGAGAATTCTCACTCTATGTAATTAATGATATATGTAATGTCTAATATATTTTACATTTTAATTTTTTATTATGAAATGAGTTATGGTTTTTGGCCATGTGGTATTGATAAGCCATGTATTGGCCCATGTTATTGTAACAAAACCTATTTACAAGTTAATAACATCCATGGTAAAGTGGGGGTGGATATCCATGGTTAAGAAACTTGTTATATTGTAAGTATTATTTTTTATTTGTTTATTAATTAAATTTAAATATGGTTATGGAATCATTATTAGTCCTGCAACAACCGATTTGTCTATCACTATTAGTTTAACATTGACCAATGAAAATTATAATGCTTGACTATGAAAAATAAATATTTATTTTCAATATTATTAAAAAAATAACCATAAGTTGGAGCCTTTGCACAATATAATACCATGTGGATAAGTGCCTTACATATTTATGCTATAGTCTTATGGATATGGTTGCAATATTCATGCATGATTTTTAGATATTTATGTAGTGATTTTTTTATTCCTAAGCCTTGTAGGAAAACCCTCCAAAAATAAAATATTTGAAAATAGCTCATACTCGAGTAAATAACATATTTACCATCAATTACTTTCCACCATAATTTAAGCATGTATTTGCATAAAAAATGGATAGGAATAAGATGTAAAAAATGTAGTTATAGGAGTTAATTCCCACTATTATTTATGTTTTCGTCAACATTTATGTAGGAGTAAAATTGTGTTAAAAAAAGTTGCAAGAAAGGCTCAATTTGACTTTAGCCTTAGTCAAATTGAGTAAATCGAATTTCCACATCAACATGACAACTTCAAAGTATTTAACTAGTGTGACAGGGATCTTGTCACTTAGTTAGCTCAGTAAATTTGAGTTAGAGTTCTTGGAGTTCAATTATTCATGTGTGATTGTTAAATTTTAGTAATCCAGTTCAACTATTTTCAGTTGTATTCAGTTTATAGACCTCTAACTATTGATAGATTCAATTGAATGTCAATTGTAGTGTGGGAAAACATTCTAACTCACAGATTTGTCATTTAACTGATCAATCAACCCAAAATAGATAGTGCATGCAAGGAATTCAATTTCCTCAGCTAAAGTGGAGATGACAAGTCAATGTAACATCGGTTGTAGACTAGTTTTGAGTGTACATGTGTTACATGAGTCAAAAGATCAATCCTTGGGAATTGTGTAATCAATTTGGAGGAAATTCCTATCTTTTAGGTGTTAGTTTCCTTAGGATTTACACAAGGAAATAGGAGGCTTGGTGAGAAAATAATTGTCTAAGTGTTGGCTAGAGTTTCTCATTGAGCAGAGAGAACAATTATTCTTTTGCAGGTTGAGCTCAGAGCTAGAGCTAGCAATTGTAATAGTTTCTCTATTCAATTGATTAATGAAAAGATGCTTGAGGGATTTTTCTCAGTTGGGTTCCCCTAAAAATCACTATGTATTTATGGTTTTACTTATTGCATGTCTATGCATGTTGTTCTAAATTGTGTTTTCCATTCCACATATCAGTAGAGTAGAATTGTGTCTCTTGTTTTTCAGTTTGAAACCTTGAGAAGTTGCAATTTCTATCAAATTTATACATGCTAATCAGAGCCCTGAAATCAAATTAGAACTAATATTTCAAACTTGTCTCTCAGGAATTTTGATTTAGCAGCTTCAGTGCAACGGTTTCTTTTAAGGATCAGGATAATGTCTTTCAACGGATTGATATGGGAGTATGCCTTGGATGGTAGCTCGAATTTCATACCTTGGAAGGATTATTGAAAAAGAGATTAACTCACACAAATTACAGGAAAACACATATAAAAAACAGAGACACAATATTGACGGAAAAAGGCTGAAGCCTCATGTATTCTCTCTCACTCTCATTCTTACATTACCATTACAAAATTGAATATAGTGTTACAAATAAATAGATGAGAGACAATGTTCTCAAGATAGTGCGTGCTATCTTAGACACCTTTGGTTGAGATAATTTCTCACTAGACACACCAATATAGGAGTTACCTAAACTAACTCCTATCTTAGAGGAACAACCCAAGAGTTAGGCACAAATTCCTAACTTGGAATTTTTAAGTAATTAATTTATTTTTTGATTTATTATTGTTTTATGACAGAGGCTAACATTCCCCCTTTCAATGATAAATCCAAAATAAGAACGAGGAACCATCTTCCAAGTTCTCATGTTGATCCTCAAAAACATTGCCTGAAAAAACCGCAAAAACTGGATGCTGGAAAAAACTCAAATCTGAAGAGAACATGAATCAGCTGCATGCTTGATTCATCTCTGAAGGACGCTTGACAACTCCATCATGTGCCAAGCCGCAAAAGGATCCAACTGTCCTTTGCTTGAAAACAGCATCCGGTGTCCACTGACACAATTTGATGAACGCCCATTGGCGTGTTTGCTAATGATGATTGCCCACTGGCTGAAGATGTCGAAAAACAACTCAATGTTGCTTTTGCTATGATGAAAGCTGCTCACTGCTGCTTTGGCTGTCGATCGCCCACTGGCGAATTTGCTGATGCTCACTGCTGATGACAAATGCCCACTGGCTGATGAAGATGCCCATTGGCTGCTTCGTTGATGTTGTCGAGACTTTCAGTCTGACAACCACTTGTCAATTTCATTGACATTTTCCCCCTTTGTCAGCTGAAAGGAGAGAATCTTCTCCAAAATATATGTGAACTCCCCCCCTTCAGGTGTAGGAGAGTTTCACTGTTGTACTCCCTCATTCAACTGCATGAGAGTACCATCATCTGTTCACTGCTGGCTGCACTATGTGTGATTGTAGTCGGTTGTAGAACTGAGACAATCGTTTGACTGTGGATGACCATTCCCAAGGATCAATCCATTCATAATGTATCTTCAATCTGGCTGATTTTTGTGGGTTGCGACATTTTTCTGAGGAATGATTGTGCTTGCCACAATGGCAACACGGATGGAGATCAAAACATTGATCTTCCATATGACCAGCTCTTTGACAATGAGAGCATTTCGGTTGAACATGAACTTCAGGTTGCGTGCAATGCGGGTTGACTACTACTTTCTCAGAACATGCGGAGGTGTGTTGTTCAAGAAATCCTGCACTCACAAACTTAATTGGCTTGGAATAATCTGGGATATGTAAGTTGGTGTCATCAATGACATATCCTAAGCCTCGTCTATTCTTGTTATTTTGAATTTCTTCCCAGGGCTTGATGAGGGGTTTGGAAGAAATTAGAATTTGATCATGAACAACTTTGACACTTGAAGTTGTTGGGATGAATGACTTATCATCTGGATGGTTCAAAGACTTGAAAGAATCACTCTTTTCTTGCAATTCATTCCTTTGAAGTTGAGACTCAAGTTGAAGAAACTCAATGGTTTCATGTGTTTGTTGTAGATGCCGTGAAATATCAGCAAGAGTTTCTTTGCTGATGTGCACCATGTCTTCATCACTGGAGATGATCAAACTGTGAAGAATGTTTAACAACTGAATATGTTGCGCCATCTGAACTTGCTCACTTGAACTCAGGCTCTCTTGTCGTAGATGTCGTGCTTTGAATTGTTTCACTTGATTTTGTTACTTGAATGACAGGCTCGCTTGCTATGGGACTTGAATGGCACGCTCGCTTGATTTGTTGCTTATTGTACTTGCTGAGAACACTTGTTAGAACTTTCTGGAATTCACGCTCGCTTGATGACGAACTCAACTTGCTTGATTGGTGTTAGAGTTGAACTTGTTTTGGTTGCTGTGATGGTTGTTTCAAGGAGTTAAAACTCATGGACTCACTTGATTGTGCTTTAAAGGAAGGGTGTCGAACACTGTCGAAAATGCACCCAAAAAAGCTTACAATGATTTCAATAATTCACTACAATGACTCAATTCAAGACTTGGGTGTCGGTTTCAACCGAGAATGCACCCTTACAATTCAATGTAATTTGAGTTTGATTACAAGTTCAACAATGTTGATGTAGACTGTGCGCTGAAACGTTGAAGTTTACAGATTCATTAACTTGATTGTAGTGATGTAGACATTGCTTTGAAATGCTGGAGTTTGCAGAGTCATGAACTTGATTGTAGTGAGTGAATTTGTTTGTTGAGGTAGAATGTCGATGTTGAAAACTTTGATTATTTGTTGTAGTGACGCAAATGTATGTGTTGAGCTTAATTATCCTTCCTTGCAACTATTTGTTACAGGTGTTGTGCTTGCTTGCATTGAACTTTATGTGTGTTAAATGAGATCATTTATGTGTCAAAACTAGACACAAATAAAAAAGCAACAACATGAAGTATACACCATCATCAACACACTCTTCGTGTACCTAAGATCCCCTTATTCAATTTCGGGCGGATCTAGGACACAATCACCACAAATAATATGTCTTTATTAAGTAATAAGGTCATCAATATTTCATCTTTTACAACATTGCCACTGAAGCTTTCTCAAATAGTGAGAATCTGACACTCGCAAATTTTGGAAGCAAATGAGTTCAAAAAACTAACTCAACCTCCTACAACAATGAGCTTTCTTTTGAAAAACCAATCACTTCAAACTTACAAAGAAAGAAAACTCAATCCTTATCACTCCATTACAGGGAAATAATCCCTTACTTTATAAAAGAATCTCACTTATCACTCCACACTTAAAAAATACACACTTATTGCTCCAAAATTACAAAATAAAATTTACCTTATCTCTCCATTACAAATAAATGATTTTATCCACTCCTTATCTCTCCTAAAAATCACACTTTATCACCTTATTACTCCCTTACATAAAAAAAATGCTCCTTATCTTAAAATTACAAAATTTAAAATAAAGAACACATCTCTTTACGTAGCCTTTAAATCCTTTTCATTTTAAATCACTTTATGAAATCACTTGAAAAGTGATATAAAGTTAACTTTAAAAAAGGTCAATAAATTTTGGACTTTAATTTAAAACGCATGCACCATTTCCTTTATAAAAAAAACCATACTTACCATACCCATACGTATTTTTCAAAAATTTGTTCATCGTAAACTTCCATTTGCGCTTTCTGAATTCCATATTCTGCGTATTATATCTTGAACGACGAGATCATTTTGCTGCAGAATAGATGCTTCTGCACACAACAATTGGCAGCAAAGGAAAATGGCTCGACGACTGGAAACAACTAAATACTGGATCCTTTCCTTGGGCTACTTGACTTAGCTTCTGTATTTCTGACTGCCACATCAAATCCAATTCCAGATGTCTGTATAGAAAAATGTGATGCCACACCAAGAGCAGAACAGTAACAACACAGCACTTAGCTTCTGTATTTCTGACTGCCACATCAAATCCAATTCCAGATGTCTGTATAGAAAAATGTGATGCCACACCAAGAGCAGAACAGTAACAACACAGCAAGAACACGGGAGTGCTTCAATCGACTTTTTACAGTACATAAATCTTGAGAAGAATGTGAACATTTCCATCAAATACCAGCTTCGACGTCATCATCAATCTCTTGAACTGCTTGTAGAGGTCCAGCTTCAGATATATAGGAGTACCCACTGTCTATCAGGCGATATTGTGGCTCGAGTGAGTTGATTTTTTTTCAATCTTCTTCAGATAATGACCAGTCGAAGATATCAAAATTTGTCTTGATTCTCTCAGGTCTTAAGCTGCGAGGATTTCTCTGTTTTAGAATCCCTAATTACACACGATCCTACGACTTCGACTCTTCTCTACTGTTATTACTTTATTTGGTCCTAGAATTACTTTTCTTGTCATCATTGTTATTCATTCAATGCATGATATCTTTTCTATTTTTAAAATTGCAATTGGATAATTGAAATCAATCATTGATACTCTGCATCAGTCGGTCATTAGAAATTGATCACCATATGCTCCGCATTTAAAGGCCAGATAACAAAGATTCTGAATGGAGGATTCTTTGATCGTTAGGCTCTGAATTGAATTGAGAATCAGAACTCCGGAAATGTGGATGGATAGAATTATGCAGGGAAGCAATCCCAGCAAATCTAGGATAGGCGGCAGTAGTTCCTCCACATTTAAGCATTTCTCATTAAAACCTGCTGAAGAGGATCAGCATTGCCCATCCAAGAACCTGATGCAATCTGTCTGTCAGATTAATGGGAGCTATGCCCCTGAAAGCATCCCTCTTAGTTACACAGTAAATAGACCTCCAACCCTTAATATGCATACGATATCCAGTGACAACACCTTCAGTTACAGAACCATAAATCCAACCGAGCTATATAGGATGGAATTAAGAGCACATTTATTTTACAACCATAAGATCATAAAGAATATTATCGCAACAGCACAAGGTTTACAAACTAGACACGTTTTTTGGTTATTCACTGGAATAAGACGCTCATACCAAAAAATGCGGCCTCCTGTGATCAAGCCATTGGCCTCCAGGCAAGAAATTTCACCTCCTGCGTTCAAGCAATATTTCCTTCTTCCACGGATGCTTCACATAGAGCTGGCCTTGACTGTTCCGCCTCAGATTCAGATCCAACATGCAGTAAGCTTTCCAACCTACACAACCTTCATCTCAGGTTAACAATTCTCCCTGTCCAGGTCGGTATGAATGAGAGCAACATGATCATTGCACACCACACAATTGCCAAGCGCAGATAGTCGTTCTTCAACACGTTGCACCACAACTTCATCACGTTGCACCACAACTTCATCAGGAAAAATATTCCTCAGGTGTTGAAGCTCTTGGTCGGTAGTTGTATTTGGCAGCAAAAGACCATCTTTGTTCCCAACACAAAGACGGCCAACAATCCAGGTGCCTCCTATAGATGTCTTCACAACAGGAATAACATCTGCCAGCTCTGCGCTATCGCCTTTATGTCAACACAACGGATCCTCATTCCAGCGCTGTAAAATGGTGACATGAGCCTTGGCTTCCAATTCCCATTTCACTTTACAAGTACGCACTCGCACACACTAACCAATCTAAAGCAAACACTCTTACTCCCAAAGAGCAAACCATTAGCTCTGATACCACATATTGAAAAAGAGATTAACTCACACAAATTACAGGAAAACACATATAAAAAACAGAGACACAATATTGACAGAAAAAGGCTGAAGCCTCATGTATTCTCTCTCACTCTCATTCTTACATTACCATTACAAAATTGAATATAGTGTTACAAATAAATAGATGAGAGACAGTGTTCTCAAGATAGTGCGTGCTATCTTACACACCTTTAGTTGAGATAATTTCTCCTTTGGTTGAGATAATTTCTCACCAGACACACCAATATAAGAGTTACCTAAACTAACTCCTATCTTAGAGGAACAACCCAAGAGTTAGGCACAAATTCCTAACTTGGAATTTTTAAGTAATTAATTTATTTTTGGATTTATTATTGTTTTATGAGAGAGGCTAACAAGAATCGAATAGAAACAGTGTTTGATGACAATGGTGTGCTATAATATGTTAGAAATAACATTGCAAAACCCTAGCACTCTGATGCACAACAATTAGCCCAATGGAAGAAGGATGTTGCAAAGGCTAGGAGAAGTCTTCTGGAAGGTGTGAAAGACCATGTGGTCTCAAATCTCCATGGAAAAGAGACCAGGGAAAATTTTAGGGGCCAATATTCACATATGGGCTAATTTTCTATACTTTTTCCCAAAAAATGTTTGCCAATTTCCATTTTTCTAAACATAATTCGCCCAAGTTTTATAGTATGAAATTATTTTACCTTAAAAATCGACAAGATATTATATAAAATAATATAATATAATCAGAAATTTAGATATTTTTACATAAATATCATCAAAAATTTTACAACTTTTCTATTAGAGATTACTAAGATTCGCCAATGTTTTTAAACTTTCAAATAGATATCCATCCTTAAAAATTTCCTTGAAAGAGACACAATTTTTCTATGTGGAAGACACAGATGGAGCTATTTGAAAATAATAGTGACCATAGAAAATTGGCCATGAAAGACAAACTTCGAAGCATAAAAATGCAAAAGAATGATATTATTCTAGAATATCTCTCCAAGTTTACACAAGTTTGAGATGAGCTTGGAGCGTTGGTGTGAATGTTGCAGAAGATGACCTGGTGAGCATAGCTCTTCTAGGCCTTCCAAAATCCTGGCACAATTACTAGGACTCTATGAATGGAAGGGAAAAATTATTGAATTGGGAAAGGATGTGGTCTAATTTGGTTCATGAAGAGTTAAGAAGAAATAACAGATATGGGACATCATCCAAAGCTGAGGATGAAGAGAATTTTTCCTTGTTTGGAAAAGTGAAGAAGGGAAAAAGGAAGAAGACCCAGAGAAAACCTGAATCTAGCCAAAATAATGGCAAGAAGAAAGACTTGAACAAGATAAAATTCTTCCACTGCCATGAATTCGGGAAATATGCAACAAAATGTCCACACAATAAGTCTACCAAGAATCCTTTAGGGGGAGTAGGAGGTGAAGCATTGGCTTCAAAATTCGAATTAAACTTCACCCTAATAGCATGCATGGCCAACACTATTGTGGGGAGTGTGTGATAACTTGATTCCAGTGCCTCATTCCATATGACAGGGTGCAAGGAGTTTTTCAATAGCTTGGAGGAGAAGGATCTCCAGATTCATATCCAAATGGGGGATGATGGGAGGTACAATGCTACATGAATTAGTATTGTCACCTTTAAGAGGGAGAAAGCCTCTCCTCTTCGACTCAAAGATGTTATGTTTGTACTTGGGATGAAGAAGAATCTGATCTCTATAGCAGTATTGAAGGATCATGGCTATGATGTTATTTTCAGTAAAGGGAAAGCCTTTTTAAGACACATAGATACCGAGAAAGTGAAGAAGATTGGGGTTCGTGTGAAGAACCTATACAAACTTGAGGTGGGAGATTGCACTACATTGAGAAATAACGCTGAAAAAGTGCAGAGTCGGGACGTTGGAGAACTTTAGCACATGATATTGGGTCATCTACACCATGGTGACTTAAAAATCACAAATCAAATTACCATCGGTCTCCCTAAAGGCTCCCTTGACAATCAGGATGTTTGCAAGGGTTGCACATTGGGGAAATATGTCAAATCCACTTTTAATGGAAAGGATAGTAGAGCATATACAATCTTGGAGAGAGTCCACTATGATGTTTTTGGACCCTTTTCCACAACCCCCACTGCAAAACATAAGTACTATGTTATTTCTATTGATGATTTCTCTAGAAATGTTAGATCTTCTTCATGCGGTAGAAGGATGGAGTTTTCTCAAAATTTGTTGAATTCAAGGAATTGGTTGAGAAGGAGACTAGGAAGAAGGTGAAGGCTCTCAAGAGTGAAAATGGAGGTGAATTTGTTTCGCATGCCTTCGAGGATTTTTGTGACAAAGAAGGTATTCAAAGAGACTTGATAGAAGCCCATAACCCACAATAGAGTGGGGTAGCTAAGAGGAAGAATAAGAGCATAGTGGGAGTAGCAAGAGCCATGTTGCAAGATCAAGGGCTTCCATTGCATCTATGGGCAAAAGCATGCAACACAGTAGTCTACTTGCAGAACCAGAGTCCTCAGAATACTTAGTATGATCACATTGGAGGAAGCTTTCTATGGGAGAAAGAATGATGTGCCTCACTTCAAAATTTTTGAAGCTTCAGTTTACTGTCATGTCTCCAAGGATTCAAGGAAGAAACTTGATCCTACAATAGAGTTGGGATTTTTTGTAGGATACAAAGAAACTCCACACAATTACTAGGTGTGTTTACCTTCATCGAGGATGATAGTTTTGAGGATATATGTCAAGTTTGATGAGGAGAAAGCTATGAGATGCTCTTTGGAATGAGAGTTGAGCATCCCACAATAGAAGGAGCTTCTAGCTCCAAAGGAGGAGCCTCAGGATGAGCTTTAGGAGGTTGTGGAGAAGCTACATGTAGTGGATCAGATAGGAGGCAAAGTGGAGGCACCCACTCAACCAGAATATTCCAAAGAGGGGAGAAAGAGAACTAGAGAAGTTGATAGAATGTTGTAGGATGCAAGGGAGAATGTGGGAGCCCCCACATCATAGTGTAGGTAGAGGAGGTCACGTAATAGGTACATTGGGTACATGGTTCTCATGATAGAGCTCATTGAGACAAAGCCCTCTTCATTTGAGGAAGTATTTTCTCAACCTATTTGGGTTGATGCCATGGTGGAAGAATATGAATCCATCATGAAGAATAGTGTATGGGAGGTGGTGTTGAGACCAAAAGGGAAATTAGTGGTTGGTTCCAGATGGATCTACAAATTGAAGTATGCAGCTAATGGGAGCATTGAGAAGTACAAGGTTAGGTGTGGCCAAAGAATTCTCTCTGATAGAGGGAGTGGACTATGAGGAAAAGTTTTCACCAGTGGCAATGTATTCCTCAATCAGATCCATTCTAGCATTGGTTGCACATATCGGGTGGAAACTCCACGAGATGGATGTGAAGATCACCTTTATTAATGGTGTTTTTGAGGGAAAAATGTACATAAAACAACCAGAAGGATTTAAGACATATGATCGAGATTCACACGTGTGAAGGCTTAGGAGATCATTGTATGGTCTCAAACAGGCACCTCAAGCACGGTACACTCAGATCGACAACTATGTTAGTGGATTGAGATTCACCAAAAGCGAAGCAGATGTGAAACTCTATCACATTGTGGTATATGGTAATTTCCTTGTTCTTGTTTTGTATGTTGTTTAATATTTACAGGTGATGAGAAGCTAATCTCCTCTTGTAAAGAGGATCTTACAAGGGAATTTGAGATGAAAGGCATGGACCTAATGCATTAATTCCTTGGGTTGGAAGTATGACAAGGTGATGGTGAATTGTTTGTGTCTCGAGGGAAGTATCCTCTGAAATACTTCAAAGATTTCACATGGAGAATTGTAATACCATGGACACTCCTCTCGCTACAAAATGGAGGAAGGAGAATGCCACTTCAAGTGAAGAGGTTGATGCTACCATTTATAGGCAACTTGTAGGGTCTTTGATGTATTTTGTGAACACAAGACCCGACATGTACTATGCAGTAAACCAGCTGAGTCAAGCTATGGTGAGGCTTACCAAGCTATCTCTGAAGGTAACAAATCATGTTTCATGGTATCTCAGAGATACTATTGAGTATGGATTATGGTACAGGATGATAGAGGGAGTGAAGCTTCAAGGCTTCACTGATGCAGATTGGGCAGGGACTCCATCAGATAGGAAAAGTACTTCAGGTGCTATCTTTAGTGTTGGGTCCACAACTATTCCCTGGTACAGTAGGAAGCAGGGGTTCTTGGTGCTCAAATGAACAAGGACTGATTACATAGTTGCAAGTCAAGCAACGTGTGAGGCCATATGGATGAGGAAAATAATTGTGGGTATTTTTAGTCAGGAGATGGATCCAACAGTGATATATTGTGATAATCAAAGTTGCATTAAGCTCTCTGAGAATTAGGTTTTTCATGAAAGGTCCAATCACATTGATATCTATTATCATCATTTGTGAGATTATGTGCATAGGAGAATCATGTTGCTACAATACTTTGCATTTGAGGAGCAATATGTTGGCATATTGACAAAGGCATTGTTAAGAGGAAAATTCGAATTTCACAAATGCAGGATAGGGGTTGTTATCACCCCAAGAAACTCTCCTAGGATGTATATCAGAGATGCTTGGGAACATTACAAACTCAACAAAAATGTTGGAAAATGGTGGATGAATGAAAGAAATGCTGCATATTCAAGCCAGATAACCACTTCTACTATGCTTAACCCCAGACATGGGTGAACACCCCCAGACTACAAAGCTTTAGACCACCAATTACTCACAGTTTAAGGAAAATGTGATAATGGAGAATAATGATCACACCAGCAGATGCACAGGACCCTGTGATGGCCAACTACAACCAGTTAAAAGGTCTGTAAATCTATTTCTTAATGCACAGGCAGGATGACAACTCTCTGGAATTAAAACAATAGAAACCTGCATACACATTCACTAATACTAATTAGATTCTAACACAAAGGTGGGATGACAGCCCCTCTAATGCTAAACATCAAGAGCAAATGAAAAGTGCATAACAGGCACAGCCTGGAACAAGGAAGAAGAAGTGGAAAGTGAGCAATTAACAGCAAAAGAAGCTTGCATTAGCTGAAAATGAAGACTAGACGCTACAGGTATCACAGTAGTTACAGTCTCTAGAAGTTGAAGCTTACAACAAAATAACATTCATCAACCATCAATGCTTATTACATTCTGTCTTTTGGATATATATAGAGATTGATTACAAAGATATTTTGCCAGGTTATGCGTGGAGGGTCATGGCTGACCACCAATCACATTAATTCTCTGAAATGGGCCTCTGTTATGATCTGATTGTCTTTAATGGACAAATCGACCTTTTTTGGTGCTCTGCTGTCCTTCTCTGAGCAGGTGGCGTATAATATGGAACATGATCCATCACTGATAAATGCTCAAACTGCTCGAGGGTGTCCTTTTTGTCCTTCGTCCATTCTATCTTTTAAATGCGGTTGCTGAGGATTTATTATGCCGGGGGCTAAAACAATGGCCGCCTTTTTCCTTCAGGAGTTTGGAAAGACTGTGGGAAAGGACCATGCGGGTGAGCTGTGGGAGAAAATAGGTCGTAGGATCACGCAGATCAAAGGTGGAAAACACTCGGCGAGGAGTACCAAGAGGCGAGGCGGAAGAGAGCTGTGAGTTGTCGGATTAGCTAAATGAACGAGGAAGATCATTTGACGGAGGATATCAGAAGATGGGGAGCAGGGAGATCAAGGGTCGTTGGATCTCGGGCGGGGAGATCCAAACGTCAACGGGTGATGCGGGAGCATCTAGCCCAAAGGGAAATTATTGTAAATAATAGACATAGGGGTCATGCATTAGTTTCCTAAATTCCAAGTTAATTAGATATTCTCAAAATAAATAAAACTAGGAGAGCTTTTAGGCATAAAGGAGTGGATGTGGATCTTTAAGTGATAAGGATAGCTTTTCTATTTTAGAACAGGAATAAAGCTAAAAAGATGCTTTTCCATGTGTATGCATTGCATGTAGAGTTAGAGCTTTTAGTTGAGTGATTTTGGGATTTTTTATCATGCTAAGTTTAATAAATTATGGAGCCTCATAGGCATTGAAGGCAAGGAAGAGAAGGGTGAGGAGTGAGTGGGAGAAGTGAGGAAGGTTTCTGCTTGGGAGCCTTCGGGCAGTTTGTAAAAAGGCCATAGATTATATATCTAGCCATGAATGTAAAGTTCTGTGTATATGCTTGGTTTATGTAATTATGATCATGTTGAATTCGACTTGTATGGACATCGGATGGTTCTAATTCCCAATGTTACAATACTGTGTATTCATGGTTATATTGCTTTGATTTTTATTTACCTGTGGTGCATATATAACTCTTGTAAATTTCATTAAATGGCGCAGCGGAAGCTCTGAACCGTGTCGGCCAAACTGTGTAGAGATGTGGATATACAGTCATCGGCCATCATAATTGAGCGTTTGATTGTGGCAAGATTGAAATTATATTTATCGCTGATAAAAAGGCCGTGGGTATTTATAAAGTAAAACATTGAAGAATTCTTTTAAGAATTCAGGAAGCGGCGATGGTTGTTTGAACGCGTTGAATCAACAGTCCAATAAGGCGAATATATGTGGGAGGAATATATGGTCCAGATAACCATATATATTAGCAGCGAAGGCGAATATAATTTGTGTGACAATCGAATCATAGCGCCCAGGGACCAAGGATCGGAAGTGGAGGTGCGAATATACGTGGAAATTGATACTGAAGAGCTGCGAGAACTGCCAGCGGACATAGCGTAAGTTGACTGTACGCATATTTGATAACCTTCTGAAGGTTCGTTATTATATGCTAAAGTATGTTTGTGTCAGGCCCCTATATTACTAGTGTAACCCCTTATTGTTATTAGTATAACCCACTTATTATATTGATGTACCCATGTAGTGCCCATATTGTTACTATTGTGCCCCATAGAAGCCCACTATTGTTATTATTGTGCCCTTACATTAGTATTGTTATGTCGGCTCTGATTATGTTATAACCCCTTAGACTCCTATATATAGAAAGGAGGTCTTTTCATTTGTATCATCCAAGAATTGTTCATTTATGTAATGTAAAGGAGGTTTCCCCCTCGAAGAGGCTGAATTCTAAGGCGTTGATCTATTTTTTCTATCTTTTCTTGAGCTGGTTTCATAACATTTGGTATCAGAGCTTTGGATTCTAGGGTTTCGCTGCTCCAAACAGGTCATTGTGGCATGTTTGCTATAACTTTTTTTCTGTGACGTTTCAGAAGTTGTAAAAAAAACCCATTTTAGAAGAACTAACGCTGAACCTTGGGTCCGAATTTCAGAGCGTTTCGCGCTATATTTTTGGAGATATGATCTGAGGAAGTTGGTCTTTTTGCAGACTCCTGAATTACACTCAAAACAGGTGACCTGGGGAAAATCGTCATAACTTTCTTTCTGAGCATCGGATTGAAATTTAGTAAGAAGGTACAGAAAGAGGACAGACAGTAGTTTTCTTTTATATATTTTTTAGAGTCAAATATTGAAACAGGGACACGTGGAACTTCATACAAGTTCGCTCTATTGAACTAGCCTACAATCAGGTCACTGCGGGAGATTGTGCATAACTCTTTCTTGGAGAATCCAATTTGGATCAGACTAGTGGCCTTGGAAAGAGGACACAGAAGGCTAATATAGGTTGCAATTTCAGAACTTAAAGTTCGAAAAGTACAGAGTTACAGTCGTTTCAAGGTCAAGCTCCTAAAATCAAGAAAAAGCAAGATGAGGAAGTTTGATGGCAAGGATCCGATAAATTGGATACTTCAGATGGAGCAATATTTTGATCTACATGGTGTACAACTGTTACAAAAGGTAGGTATTGCATCTTCATATTTAGAACCAGATCAATTTTTATGGTATGAAGGGCTTTGTTCTCGTAAAAAACTTGTTACGTGGTCAATTTTCACGGAGGAAATGATAGCACATTATGAGGATACAAAGAGCAACACCTTCTTTAGAGCAACACCACAACAATTGGAAAGAGTAAAAGGGCTTTGTGACATAATGGAAAGCAAAATTATGGAAACCAGGAAGCATACCCCTCACAACTATAAATATGGAAGTGTTGTTTCTCCCAGCCTTCCACAACCTACAAGGGTTACACCACAACAATTGGAAGAAAAAAGAGAAAAAGGGCTTTGTTACAATTGTGATAGCAAATGCACTAAAGGTCATAGGTGTGCTGAGAAGAAATTATTTTACATAGAATATGAAGAGGAGGAAGAAAAGGATCAAGAAACATCAAAAGAAGAGGATATACGCCAGGACACCACCCCAGAGAAAGAAGAAATGAATCAGACTATATCTTGTAAAGCATTGGCAAGAATTACCACTCCTGAAACTATCAAGATAGAAGGACACATCAAGAAGAAAAATGTTCAAGAAGTGAAAGATCACATCGAGCATCAACAGCAAGTTCCCCAACTTTTAAAGGATAACGCCACTTCGGTGCAAAATCAAATGAAACAACAGGTAGATCAACATCGTAGTGAAAAATGTTTTGATGTAGGTGATTGGGTATTTTTACTGCTACATCTCAAGCAAGCTATTTATGAGAAGGAAATGTTGGCAATACTACATGCACTTAAAAAATGGTGACCTTACCGAATGAGAAGACTCTTCAAGGATGAGGATGTGGAAGAATTGTTTCATGCTATTTATATTATCCAACTAGATTGGATAAACGAAGCAAGGGATGAATGGAAGAAGGACGAAGAAGTATGGCCACTTATTCAAAAGTTGCAAAAGATCCCAATTCAAGCAATATTTCCATAAATTGAAGAGGAAGGAAAAATCATATTGGAACCTGGAGCAGTCACAGAAACAAGAACCTGACAGCTACGAAATCGATCAATTTCAGAGTATCTCATCAAGTGGAAGAAGTTACTCGTTGAATATTCCACATGGGAGGACAAGAATTTTATACAGAAGCATCAAGAACTACTCAAGCGTTGAGGACAACGCTTTTTGAAGGAGAGGGGCATGTTAGGCCCCTATATTACTAGTGTAACCCATTATTGTTATTAGTATAACCCACTTATTATATTGATGTACCCATGTAGTGCCCATATTGTTACTATTGTGCCCCATAGAAGCCCACTATTGTTATTATTATGCCCTTACATTATTATTGTTATGTCGGCTCTGATTATGTTATAACCCCTTAGACTCCTATATATAGAAAGGAGGTCTTTTCATTTGTATCATCCAAGAATTGTTCATTTATGTAATGTAAAGGAGGTTTCCCCCTCAAAGAGGCTGAATTCTAAGGCGTTGATCTATTTTTTCTATCTTTTCTTGAGCTGGTTTCATAACAGTTTGATTACCGTGGAGGTATATACTAATGTCTGCGCAGGTGTGTATTAGAAGGTTTGTCCTTTGTATCTCTAATGTATGTTACATGTTTAATGACCGAGGCTATACACCTGTTCTGGTTAATTAAAGAGGATGCCGTGGTTATATGGTTCTGGTAGCATATATATGTTTATGGTGTTGCGTAAGACCGGCAAGTGAAGAGGTTGTTTAAAAAGTCTGCATTACAAAACCATATATGCAGGCTTCGAGCTAGTTTAAACCACTCCGAGCTATTTGTTATTACACAAGTTAGTGACCAGTCATATGAAGCGTAATCACCGACGGTTAAAGGTAAGGCGTAACAGTCATATGAGGCGTGAGCATGGAATATAAAGGTGAGAGTACAATCTTCAATTGAATCCAGCAATATATTTTAAGAGTGGTTATGGGAAAATCTGAATTCGAATATTTGGAATGGAAAGTTTTTATGTGAATTGAAATAATGGTATGGCGCACCTTTTTGTTGAGTTATAAATTGGAGTTTTAAATCATGAGATTACAAACCCATAAAACAAGCTTTTACATGCATGGTGAAAGAAAGATCCTGGTAGGAGTGGCCTGGGAGAGGCCTGGGCTGCATCAGGTGGTATCAGAGCTAGAATAGTTCTGGTTGAAGATTCAAGTTTTTTTTAGTTCAGTTAATTGCATGTGATGAATGAATGTTGGATTTTGGAACTGATGAATATTGCAGCACAAAGATGCAGTGCGGATGAGGAAGTGAAACAAGATCAACAGGATCTTGAAAGGTGAGCTGACAGGTATTAATTCTCTATGGTTTAAAGGTTATGCTTGATAATTTGATTTACAGGCATAGGGAAGAAATCTCAGCAGGAAGAAGTAGATCACAGCTAGAGTGCAGTGATAAAGGAGTCCAGCAAGGGATTCTAAGTGAATGTGGCAGAACCTAAAGATTCAACAGAGGTTGAATAAAGTTGCAGATGAGAGAAGCTTACAGGAGCAGTAGAGGATGCTCGAAAGGTTCCAGCAGAGGACCAATGATTACCAAAAGACCAGATCCGGAGGGAAGGATTGGTGAGGTAAGTGGTAGCAAGAGAGTTTGCTGTGGTAGAAGCTTCATGCAACTCATAGGTGAGGAACTTATGGCGAAGGAGATGACTACTGAAGGTCATAAAGGAGAGAGCAGAGGTTCAGAAAGAGGCCACAGAAACAAAGAGAAGAAATATGCCAAGGCGAATGGCATAAGACAACAGTTGACTCAAGAAGAGTATGAGAAAGAGAAAGTTGAGATAGCAGTTCAGCTTGAGCTATTGATGGAGTTGTTACGGGAAAATGTGAAAGACCAGAGACATGGTTTACTGATGAGGAAGAGAGTGAAGTGGCAGAGGCTACAACAGAAAAGAGATTTACAGATAAGCATGCAGTTAACAGAGGAGAAGATCATTGATGACTTCTTGAGTTATTGGGAAAATCCAGATCAGATGGATAATGTAAAACCATGTATTTTTGTAGATGAAAATTGTGATGTGATTACAGGTTTTACTGAGGAGGATGTGCAACCTTGTGCAACTGTTACAGCACAAGAGGAAGTTCGTGTGGATGCAGAAGAAGTGGATCAGTCTGTAGCATGGATAAGTAAAGCAACAGTTGAGACTGTTGAACTCTGTGATTTTCAAACTGACAACTTGTGTGTGAATGCAGGGACTGTAAGTGATGATGAGATGCTGCAACAATGCCATAGAGAAATTGCATTGTTAGAGTACTGGTTGGAAAATCCAAGATATGACAGGGAGATTGCAGAAGAAAGAGTTCAGTACAGTGCACGAGAGCAGAAAGATATCCTGGAGGTAGATGGTAAGAAGGCGAGAGTAGCTGACAGTCTCATGGTGAATACGAATCAGCATACTGATGTGCTGACAGAGAAGCTGGGAAGAAACTCAGAGCAGCATATTGAAGTGTTGCCAGCGAAAGCTGAGGAAAAAGTTGCAGATGAAGTTGCAGATGAAATTGCAGGTGACAAGCAAACGAATGTTGCAGAGGGACAGGAAGTTTGGGAGGCAGCAACATTCATAGTGACAGCTAGAGCAACATGTGGGGCGACATTTATGATGGCAGCTGAGACAACACTAGCAGCAAAAGAGGCACTGATGCCTTATATTTTTTATTCTAACAATTATTTTGTGAGTACAGGGCTTACTGAAGAAGCTTGAGAAAATATGCTAGACAAAGAAATTGAAATGATGAGGCGGATGCTGATGAAGGAATTCCAGAAGAGACCAGCAACAGTGAAACAAAAGAGAAGCAGCAAGAGGAAGACAGCAGAAGATTGCAAGAGTACAGCTAGTGGAGCAAAGCAGCATAAAGTGTGGAGACCTGGAGAAGAACAACAGACAAAAGCAGCGGCAAATGCAAAGTTACAACACAAGATATGGGATCCAGGCAAACATAGAACTGAACACATGATCAGGAGATCATGAAATTTTATACCTTGGGAGTATGATGCGGGAGCATCTAGCCCAAAGGGAAATTATTGTAAATAATAGACATAGGGGTCATGCATTAGTTTCCTAAATTCCAAGTTAATTAGATATTCTCAAAATAAATAAAACTAGGAGAGCTTTTAGGCATAAAGGAGTGGATGTGGATCTTTAAGTGATAAGGATAGATTTTCTATTTTAGAACAGGAATAAAGCTGAAAAGATGCTTTTCCATGTGTATGCATTGCATGTAGAGTTAGAGCTTTTAGTTGAGTGATTTTGGGATTTTTTATCATGCTAAGTTTAATAAATTATGGAGCCTCATAGGCATTGAAGGCAAGGAAGAGAAGGGTGAGGAGTGAGTGGGAGAAGTGAGGAAGGTTTCTCCTTGGGAGCCTTCGGGCAGTTTGTAAAAGGGCCATAGATTGTATATCTGGCCATGAATGTAAAGTTCTGTGTATATGCTTGGTTTATGTAATTATGATCATGTTGAATTCGACTTGTATGGACATCGGATGGTTCTAATTCCCAATGTTACAATACTGTGTATTCATGGTTATATTGCTTTGATTTTTATTTACATGTGGCGCATATATAACTCTTGTAAATTTCATTAAATGGCGCAGCGGAAGCTCTGAACCGTGTCGGCCAAACTGTGTAGAGATGTGGATATACAGTCATCGGCCATCATAATTGAGCGTTTGATTGTGGCAAGATCGAAATTATATTTATCACTGATAAAAAGGCCGTGGGTATTTATAAAGTAAAACATTGAAGAATTCTTTTAAGAATTCAGGAAGCGGCGATGGTTGTTTGAACGCGTTGAATCAACAGTCCAATAAGGCGAATATATGTGGGAGGAATATATGGTCCAGATAACCATATATATTAGCAGCAAAGGCGAATATATTAGCAGCGAAGGCGAATATAATTTGTGTGACAGTCGAATCATAGCGCCCAGGGACCGAGGATCGGAAGTGGAGGTGCGAATATACGTGGCAATTGATCCTGAAGAGCTGCGAGAACTGCCTGCGGACATAGCGTAAGTTGACTGTACGCATATTTGATAACCTTCTGAAGGTTCGTTATTATATACTAAAGTATGTTTGATTACCGTGGAGGTATATAGTAATGTCTGCGCAGGTGTGTATTAGAAGGTTTGTCCTTTGTATCTCTAATGTATGTTACATGTTTAATGACCGAGGCTATACACCTATTCTGGTTAATTAAAGAGGATTCCGTGGGTATATGGTTCTGGTAGCATACATATGTTTATGGTGTTGCGTAAGACCGACAAGTGAAGAGGTTGTTTAAAAAGTCCGCATTACAAAACCATATATGTAGGCTTCGAGCTAGTTTAAACCACTCCGAGCTATTTGTTATTACACAAGTTAGTGACCATTCATATGAAGCGTAATCACCGACGGTTAAAGGTAAGGCGTAACAGTCATATGAGGCGTGAGCATGGAATATAAAGGTGAGAGTACAATCTTCAATTGAATCCAACAATATATTATAAGAGTGGCTATGGAAAAATCTGAATTCGAATATTTGGAATGGAAAGTTTTTATGTGAATTGAAATAATGGTATGGCGCACCTTTTTGTTGAGTTATAAATTGGAGTTTTAAATCATGAGATTACAAACCCATAAAACAAGCTTTTACATGCATGGTGAAAGAAAGATCCTGGTAGGAGTGGCCTAGGAGAGGCCTCGGCTGCATCAACGGGCACTGAAGTCGTGGGGAAGTTGACGGCCGGGGGGTAGGCGGTTTCGCGGGTGGGTGGTATCCCTCACACCGCTTTCAGCGTCGGGTTGTTTCCATATGCAATGGCGTGATCCCATAATATCATGACACGTGGGAGACAAAAACCACTGCCCCCGCGGGTTAACGTGTGTGTAGGTCGCGCGATCGGAGGAAGCATCCACCGTTAGATCTGGCAATGGACGCGATCAACAGTGTTGAAAAGAACGAGGCTTAGTGTGCGCGAAAAAATCGGCAAAGGGTTATGGAGGAGTGGGTCACGTGGGCACGAGCTCATAATTCTAGCGCCCGGGGCTTAAAGAAAAGGGGCTATGCAGATTTTATAAAGATAAAACAAAGGCAGCGGGGTAAAGGAATTAAGAGGGGAATAGGGAAAGGCGAGGTATGAAGAGGTTTATCGAGAAGAAACAAAGACAGTGGAGGTTAAGAGGGTGTGAGGAAACTGAGTGATTAAGGAGGAGAACGACTGTTGTGAGCACCCTTCTCGGCACAAACCAACCATCAATCCTGAATTTTACCTTTTAAGCATTGAAGTTTATAGCAGAGCTAACAGGGGTGGTGAAAAATTTGTTTCTTGCTAAGAGGAAGTGTTGAAAAAATGTAGCAAGAAAGGCTCAATTTGACTTTAGCCTCGGTCTTATTGAGTAAATCAAATTTCTACATCAGTGGAACAACTTGGAGGCAATTAACTGGTGTGACATGATCTTGTCACTAAGTTAGCTTAGTTATTCAAGTTAGCGGCCTTGGATTTTAGTTATGCATGTATGATTGCAAAATTTTAGTAATCCATATCGGTTATTTTTAGTTGTATTCAATTAATAGACCTCTAACTATTAATAGAGTCAATTGAAGGTCAGTTGTGAAGTGGGACAACAATCTAACTCAAAGATATGATAGTTAACTGATCAACCAACCTAAATAGCTAGTGCATGCAAGGAATTCAAGTTCATCAACTCAAGTGGAGATGACAAGGCATTGTAACATTAGTTGTAAACTAGTTTTGAGTGTACAGGTGTTGCATGAGTTAGAAGATCAATTCTTGGGAATTGCGCAATCAATTTGGAGGAAATTCATATTTTTTAGGTGTTAATTTCCTTAGGATTTGCACAAGGAAATAAGATGCTTGGTGAAAAAATAATTGGCTAAGTGTTGGCTAAAGTTTCTCATTGAGCATAGAGAACAATTATTCTTTTGCAGGTTGAGCTCAAAGCTAGAGGTAGAAATTGTAATAGTTTCTATATTCAATTGGTTAATGCAAAGAGGCTTGAGGGGTTTTTCGCAATTGGGTTCCCCTAGAAATCACTATGTATTTAAGGTTTTGTTTATTGCATGTTGTTCTAAATTGTGGTTTCCATTCCGCAGATGAGTAGAGCAGAATCGTGTCTCTTGTTTTTCACTTTGAAATCTTGAGTAGTTTCAATTTCTATCAAATTTAAATTGTGTCTCTTCTTTTTCACTTTGAAATCTTGAGTAGTTGCAACTTCTATCAAATTTCTACAAATTGTAAATGACTTATACTCAAGCAAATAACATATTTACCATCAGTTACTTAGGCACCATAATTTAAGTCTTTGCATAAAAAATGGATAGGTATAAGATGTAAAAAATATACTTATAGGAAATTAATTCTCATCATTATTTATTTTTTCTTCAACACTTATGTAGGAGTAAACTATAAATGTGTAGACTTACTAGTGGTTACTAACCACCAAAATTTATGCAAGTTCTTGTGTTGAGCAAACAATTTACTAATCCACTTAGCATCTCAATTTATTAGTTCCAACCAAAACATTATTAGTTTATTTTTCTATTAACCACTATTATTTTAGCATTGACCATTGTAACTTATAATTATTTATGCATTTTCCCCATAGCATAATATCTAAGTTCTAATTATTTGTTTTTAACCTTAAGAAAAATTAAGGCACAAAAAAAATTAACTATAATATATTAATTATTTTTTACATTTATAAATTTATCTCACACAAACACGTTTTAACTATGATGTCAATTTACTTAATTTTTGTAGGCAATATTTTAGTTTTGTAAGTATTCAATTTCATGCAACATTTTACACTTAATAAGACTTGAATTGTGTTTATGCTTTCACATTTTAGAAAATAGTCTTATATGATATTTTACATTATGGATAAAATCTAAGCCATCAAGAATTTATAAACAAGTAATCTCATTTCATTACTATAGGTTACATACTATATTATTTAAGAATTTTTGAAGAACAAACGTACCTTAATTTAAGGTTTTGGCACCAATCCTCTTTGGCTAAATGAATTTTATATTCTTTTTGTTTTCTTGAATTTTGTCAACACTTCATTTCCTTTGTGATACAATATTATTGTGTCTACGTGTTTTTTGGTTAAAAACTTTGATTGAACCAATATTTCAATATTATTCTTTATTTTTTCATTAATTAGTCAACATATAATTTTTTATTTTGAATATTTTTTATTTTACATTAATTAGTTAACATATATTTTTTATTTTTTTTTAAAGTAACATGACAATATCTCCCTCATATATTAGGTTGTAGAGTGCCTCTTGACTCAAAAATATTGATATGAACATTCATTTTGAAACACTTCTATTTAATAAAATTTACGATAAAATCTGAAAAGTTTCATTTGCAATAGGTGTAAATTTGTTAGATTCACTTAAAATTATCATCATTAACAAATTGAATAGCAAGTTGATTTATAAGAATTTCTTAGTAATATATGAATATTAATTTGAAAATATCAAGCTATTATGTTACCAATGTCTAGTGCTTGATTTAACAATTCAAATCGGATTACCATGTTATAGATTCCCATTATATTATTATAATATTCTTTTGTGTTATTAATTTTTCACAGAATGTTGAGTAAGATTATCGAGTTGTCTTTAGTTCGAATTTTTGGAAGCTTTTCCAGTGTGTTTTTCCGATCTAATTTCTCTAAATCCGGTAGGAATTTGTTGAAATCACAAGTTTGATGGGTAACTCTGACACAATCCAAGTGCCCTATGGGTTTTTTAAGGTGTTGAATCCATATATACAGTAAAAAAAACCAGTTTAAATAATACAAATCAAGATCTCACCTAAATTTTGCTGGATTTTGACACCGGAAAGTCCAAAAAGTTGCATTAAAGACAACTCCTAAAATTATTGCAATTATTTTCTCTTCCATTTATTACTTTTAAAAATGTTTTGAAAATAATAGAATATTATTTTTAGTTTACTAAATTAAACTATAATAATATATTAAGTGTCCAATTTTCATCATAACTAGCTATTTTGAATGTTTTTATTATTTTTAGTTTTAAATAAATATAATAAGATATAATAATTAAATTGAAAATAGGAAAAAAAATCAAAAAGAAAGTAGTAATTAAATTAGTAATAAAAGTTGTAGATTATATAAGTAACTAGGTAAGCTAATGTATTAAATAGAAGTTCTTTTAATAATCTACTCAAATGGGATCTTATAAGCTCAATTGAATTTGGATGCTCTTTGGGATAGTTTAATTTCCTATAAAGAGACTTACATCCTCAACCCCTCCCTATGATATATTATAGAAGTTGTTAATTTTATAATCATATTTATGTTTAAAATTATTGAGATTATTTTAATAGGAGTCCCCTTATTGAACTTTCACCTTTTAATCTTTATTTTAATGTAAACCTTTATCTTATGGTCATAAATGAAAGATGTTGGCAGGGTCTCATCATCTCTTCTACATCAACAAACGAAATTTCAAATAGTAAATACTTTGCATCTCTAAATCCACATTTAGCTTTTCACATTTACATAATATAATTATGAAATTACCATGCAAAATATCAAATGACGAATGAAACTCTCAATAAGACAAGAATAATTTAAACCCAAACTATACAAGAATATTGTTTTAAGCTTGATGGCCTATCCCAAGGGGGTTATTCTGTGCCTAGATTAAGTAATAGAATTAACCTTTTTCTTGGGGATTACGAAGAGATCTAATAATCAAGTTGAAGCTTATGCTCTTCTGTGGGGATTATTGCTACCCTCAGTGCAAAAAATATGGAGGTATTTCAATTACTTGTGATTCTAGAATCATTATTGGAAGCTTGATAAAAAAGACACTGCCACAAAACATGCATTGAAAAATATTATCAAGAAAATCGAAAGGTTGCTAAAGAAGTTTAAATCATATGAATTGCACCATGTTTGGGATAGCACAATCAATTTATAGACTCCCAGGCCAATATTGACACTTTGATAGCTTTGGGAGAAATTAAAATCAATAATAATTCATTGTTTTGTACCATCTCATCATCTTAATAAAAAAAGGATCAAGTTAAAGTTTAGCCAACAATGGAGGTGCCAAGTGGCATCAAATTGGACAAGGAGATAAGGAGACATGCAGGGAAAAAAATTAAAGAGGCATAGGGGAGGTTGGATTCAACGGCTTCATAATATGTCATCACCCACTGAGGAGTGCTAGGGATATGGTTTATTATACCCTAGAGTGTGATACCAATCCACTCATTCAGATATGGATGGATTCTTCATGCCAGGAGTCATTTTCTTTGCGGAATCGAAGGTTAGCATGGCTTCTACATGGATAGGTGTTATAAAAAAAAAAAAAAGTACCTAGTTCATTAGTTGCAAAATTTCATTGAAGAGGTGGTGTCATGGAAAGATGTGTGCAAAGGATGAATGTAGAAAAAGGATTTGGCTTTATAAAAAGAATGTGACCCATGCTCAGTATGCTTTCCCTATTTTATGGAAGGTAAATAAAAAATTTGTGGACGATATTCACAAAAAATGGAAACGGGACTTCTAGATGGTTAGGTAAGCGACACCTTTCCATATTTAACCATTGAAGGATATCTTCTTTATTCTTATGTTAAGTTTGGAAACCCATGATTTGTGGGATGGTTGGAAATGTAGAAGGTTTTTTTGTTTGAATTTGCTAGAAATTTGGAGTGAAATTACATATTGTCTAGGCATAATTCCATTTGGTTGAATTATTTGGGGATTTGTTGGAGACAAAGGATCTATTTGAGGTGGCGGTAAAATAGGTGGAGCAAATAAATGATGGTGGAGATGGATCCAATCTATCCAATATCCAGTTGTTGGGTGGTGGCAGATCCCATATATTAGATGGGGTTGTTGGTACTCAAGGATACATGTCGGAGTAGGGGGGATTTCCAAGTGTAGTCAAGACTAGTAAAGAGCGAAAAAAAAAAGGCAATGAAGGTGGGATATCAGATACATGCATTGGTTCTGGTAGAGGACTTATATATAGACTAGGTAGTATATTTAAAAAAAAAACACATTTGTTCGGCGGGTGGTCCTATTCACAAATGACTCGAGAGCAAATGAAATAATGGGTAGGACAGTGTTGGGCACCTATTCTTACATACATGCCAAAGGTACGTGTTTTATACAGTGGATGGCTCACTTTTCTCTTTTTAAGGATGCTACTAACATAATTGGGAGGCCATGGGTTAAGCACATGGGTTTTCTGTTACTCTAGAAGTGATTTGTAGGTTTTAATTCCTTGGAGGTGATGCCTCAGTGTAACATTATCTAGGTTAAGATGTGTAGCCTCCCTTTAGAAATGTGCACTAAGCCAACTATCATGGCTATTGCTAACCACATTGGCAATTTTTTTCTTGGGAGGAAGGGAGTTGGGGATGCCTTGAAAAGAGGATTGACTAGGTACTTGTTGAGATGGATTATTCCAAAGGATTTCCAGACATAAATGAGTTGAATTAGGGTGATTTTTCTTTCAAATAAACCCTATATTATTGGGTCATGCCGTTTCGTTGTCTAGGTTTACATAAGATGAGGCACCCTCATGTTGACTACTACGTTCCTCTAGGGGGCATCATAGATGGGTGGTTCAAGATAAGCTGGCCCAGAATATAGTTGTTGGGGATGTTCCTGTGGAAGCCACAATGGATGTTGGGGAGGATCCCTCTACTGCTATGGTCTTAGATTACATGGATAGAGGAAATATGCCAGAGGATGAAAGAATGGATGGGGAAGGAAAAATAATTATGTCTGTGGAATTTCCGTCAAATATTGGGCCCTGTCCACATTCAGAGGGATGACTGGGGTCATGGGAAAGAGATCATATGAATTGCAGGGTAGTATGGCTCTTGGAGTCTAATGCAGCAAGACCAAAATTTTCACTTGGTAAATCTAGGGATGATTATGGGTCTCGCATTAACCTATAATAATTTTCCTCCCAAATTAAATTTGGGGCTCCTTCACCTAGGGCATATGATCAAGTATCAGTTGATAGAGAATTGGAAACTATGACGCAGCTAGAATCGACAGGCATGGAGCCCTTGACTATTAGGAGGGAATTTTTTGATAAGGAGGAAGCTTATGGGAGCTCTACAACTAGGAAAAATGTGACTCATAGAAAGAAGAAGAGGGCCAAGTTTAAAAAGGTTTTGAATGTCCTTTCGATTCCTATTGAAAATTTAGATGGGAGGGAGGCCCCATTGGATCTGTGACTTTTAGACCTGGAAATAGATCAAGGTATAGGAGGAGATGACGAGGGGAATCCTCAGGAACTTTGGGCTCTTAGAGATATAAGCCCTGAGATGGATCGATCCATATGAAAATGTCTTTTAACATTAGAGGCTTGGGATCGTCCTCCAAACATAGATCCCTTAGACACTTGATTTCTAGCCACAAACTAGATATTGTCCTCTTACAGAAAACTATGATTTTCATAGAGATAGAATGGGAGTTTTTACAACATAGTTGTCCTAGTTGGTTTATGTGTGCCACCAATGCCTTTGGACTATCCAAAGGTGTATTTTTTGTATGGAATCTGACTATATTATCCTTCCAGGTCTATCAATGTGAGGTGGGGATCATTTTGACTGGTTGTTTGAGAGAATCTAGGAGAAGGAAGCGCATTTTAAATGTGTATGCATCATATTTGGGAAGGAAACAGTTATGGGAAAGATGCTACAGAAGAGGTTTATTTGACTTAAGCTCTTCCATATATGTTGGGGATTTAAACTTTACACTAGACAGAGATGAGACGTCGGGAATTGGATCGAATTGATCCATTGGGCCTCTATTTTGCTAATTTGTTATCTCAGAAAGACTTGGTGGATATCAAAATTGCTACAATTGGACCAACATGGAACAATGGGAGGACGGGGGTGGAAGGGATATCTAAAAGACTAGACCATTTTCTTCTCCATGTAGATTTGATGGGGTGCATGGAGCTATACTGTTCATCACTTGCCTCATCGATATCGAACCATTTCCCCATATTCTTAGTGAGGAAGGGTAATGTTAAGCAACATTAAATTCCTTTCAAATTTAACCCTCTTTGGTTGCAATATGCAGAGTGTGTTGAGTTGATACGTACTACGTGGGTTAATGATATTTCTAGGGATGAGATTTCTTCTATGGAGTTGATGTGCCTCAAACTTAAGACCTTGAAACAAGTTGTGAGAAAATGGGTTTGGCATAAGAAAGTACTACAGGTGCATGAACTATATGAGATAAAACTAGAAATGGGGCGTCTCTCTGACTCGAATCATCCATATTACTTATTTTCTTATAACAACGCATTACTAATCTCTCTATAGGGTAAGAAGATGGAGATACTAAAGGATCAGGAAGAGGAGTGGCGTGTGAAGAACATAGTATAGTGGGTTGTAGAGGGAGATAGGGATACTCATTCTTTTCACAAGAGGGCGTCGTCCAAGAGGCAACATAATGCTATATGGAAAATCAAGAATGATGGGGGAACCTCCCATGTTACACAAAAGGCCATATAAAGGGAGGCTATTTACTATTTCAGTTCACTATACAGGGCCACAAGGGGTGATTTCATGGAAACGTAATTGGATATTATTAATATATTCCCACAACTTGTGTATGAGGAGGAGAGGGATATGATGGAGGCTCTGGTGTCTAGTGTGGAGGTTTTGAGTGTCCTTAGGGTGATGGAAAATGAAAATAGTCTAGGGATGAATGGGTGGCCTGTAGAACTTTTCTTACATTTTCAAGACACAATGAAGGGGGACTTGATTTACATGGTTGATGAGTTGAGACAGGTGGGGGTGATCTTGGGATCGATAAATTCCTCTTTCATCGCCCTCATTTCCAACGTCAATAGCTGAGGACATTCGCAGATTACCACCCCATTTCACTCTGTAATTTTGTTTATAAATTCATATCTAAGATAATTGCTAATAGGATTAAGATGGTTTTATCCAAGCATATCTCAATGGAGCAATTTGGAATTTTTGGAGCACAAATAGATTCATGAGGCAGTTTTTTTGCACAAGAGTGTGCCCACTCGATCATGACTAGGAAGTGGGGTGACTGCCTACTTAAGGTTGAATTGATCAAAGCTTATGATTGTGTGGATTGGGAGCTCCTTATATTGATTTTACATAAAATGGGTTTTGGTCTGAGGTTAATTAGATGGATAATGGCATCTATCACATCGACTCACATGGAGGTGATCATTAATGGGTATCCATCCAAATTTTTTAGGGCGCCTAGGGGGATGAGGCAGGGTTGTGCTTTGTCCCCTTTATTATTCTTGATTGTGATTGATGGTTTCAGTAGAAGTATTAGAGAGGTTATATTTTGGGGGACTATTGTTAGATATAATATGACGAGGGAAGTGATATTTACACACTTGATGTTTGTTGATGATATACTTGTAATGGGAATGAGGACTATTTTGGAATAACAAACCTTCTCCCATATTCTGGGTGAATTTGGGGAGGCATCTGGCCTAGTCATGCATCCAGGGAAATATGCTCTATAAGTTGTAGAGGAGGTGTTAGCAAGGTTAAGGATATTTTTTCTCTTTTTGGGGTTCCCATTCATACATTGCATGGTGGATTTAGATACTTAGGGTTTTTTATCAAGCCCAATAGGTACTCAGCAAGTGACTGGAAATGGATGGAAATGAAATTATAAAAGAGGTTGGCATTGTGGTCTAATAGATGGCTTACTTTGGGAAGAAGATTAGTGATGGTAAAGGTTATTCTTCAGCGCATGATGACATATTGGATGCACATCATATGTCTCCTAGTTGTGGTTATTCAAAGGATGAAGGTGGTCATGGAATATTTCCTTGGGGGTGATGTAGGGGACAGAAGGAAGATACATCTAGTAAAATTTGGGAATGTATTTAGACATGTTTCTAAGGGTGGGTGGGGTATATTATATATGGATATATTTAATTGGTATTTGATGATCAAAAGCCTGTGGAGGGTTGCCTCTACAGAGGATATATGGAACAACATAATTAAGAGTAAATATTTCTAGCAACATTCCTTCATTTCCTAGATCAGAGCTGAAGCATCTGTTAATAAGGAGGCATTGTTGTGCTAGAAGAGCCTAAAGAAAGTAACCTCATGGCTAGTTAGTAATTTAAGGAAATTGGCAAGGGTGAGTTAGTGGAGATTGGACTCGATGCCATCATGGGTATTCCTAGGTATATTCACTTATCCATTCTCTTGATTAATACTCTACACAACAGAAATATTATGTACATCAAGGATGACATGGTGGATTGGACACCTGAGGGCTTGCATACACAATGGAAAGGGTCAGAAACAATTGGAATTTTTGAGGACCTAGCAATTAATTGGGATGGATATATTAGCAGTCTTTAAACAATGGGAATTTTTTGAGAATAGGAGGATGATTGACATGAAATGGCATTATGGTGAAGGGATAACTTGTTGTCAAATAAATTTATACCTTTTTTACTCAAAGACAGGTTGGCAACCCTCATTTTGGTTGGTATAAATCGATGTGGAAGTGGGATATTCTACTAAAATTAACATGTTTTGGTTGGTTGGTGGTCCATAACATGATCCTTGCATGGAAAAATCTGCTTAAGAGAGGTTATGTGGGGCCCGGGAGATGCAAATTATGCAGGAAACCTATGGAGGATATGTGTCATATTTTTATTCAATGTCCCTTTGCTTATACAGTTTGGGAGGAGCTACTTATGTCCATGAGGATTTTCTCTAGGTGGGAGCAATCCATAGTGGAATGTTATTTGTTGGTATGGTTTAGGGAACAAAAGAAATATAGGGCTCTCCTTCTCTATATTTTTGGGGTATTTGGAGGGCTCGAAATGCCTCGATATTTGAGAAAAGGGATCCTAATGTGAGGGAGACATGTATCAGGATCACCTCATTTTTCCTCGAGAAAGGTCTAGTGACCTTTGTACAAAACACAAGGTACATTACACTGCGGGAAGTGTGGAATAATTTCCTGGTGGGTTTCTTTGATGGGGATGCATCAACATGGATATGTGGAAGTTGGATGTTGATCTATTTGAGCCTTGATGAATATGATTATTTCAAATGATGCAGTGGTCAGGGAAAAAATACTAAGGTAAAGTTGTTGGCACTATGGGGCATCCTCTATTGCACCAATTGGATGGGGATTTAAGAGATAAAAAAATTTGGCGATTCCAAGGTCATCATTGACTGGGCTAATTAGTGAGTGACTCTACATACTCCTGACCTATATCACTAGTTTATTAGAACAAGGTCTTTGCTATCCACTTTATGAAGGGTTTCACTCTCACACATTTTGATCCAAGTGGATATTGGTGGCCACTAGCCTATTCCACTTGGATCCCCACCACTGTTTCTTTCAGTTTTTCAGTTTCCTTAATTGTAGCACAATTTACTATTTTTGGCACTTTTTTTAGTCCTAAAATTATGGAGCCATTTTGAGGCCCTAAAAGATGTTATTTTGGAAAATGGGCAAACATGTATGTAGGTTGAAATTTGTATTCCTCATATAGATATTTCTAACGAGGTATTGTGTGCATCAAACGAATATCGTATGTCGAAGTTACGAGCCTGGGAAGTTGATGTACCATTTACCCAAACGAGGCCCATAGTTTTGGCACTTGATCTCCCAGGGTTAGATTTTTGGATGTTTAAGGTTTTCCATTATTTGTCAATAATAAATAAGCCTTTGAACCTCATTGTAACACAGTTTAGAGGCATGTATCCACCACGTATCTTCTCAAAGATAAGCTACCATTGCTCGAGCTAGTTTATTTCCATTCTGTATGTAAGCATATTTCAACTCTTTGATATTAATGAAGTGAAGTGTTATTCATACTACAACTATGTATTTATGGTTATATTTGTATTTTTTTTTGTTCTTGTTTAAGTTCGGATCAGTGGTATCAAACCAATACGCTCTTTCTCTGTTGTTCTTTGCATGTCCCCAACGAGGTCAGGGTATAAGAAGTTAGGGCTTGAACTGGTTGAAGCTTTGTAAGACCAACCTCAAAAACCCCGATGCCCTCCCATGGTGGAAGAAAATAAAGACAAGGGGGAAGGAGATCCTTCCAAAATATTGCTTGAAGAAGCCCTCGAGCGATCGAGGAACATGATGATAGACAACTTTGCCTAGATCCTTCGGCGACTACCCACAGGCGACGCATATCCTTCCCATAGCCACTCTCGAAGTGCCACACCCTTTAAGGTACAAGTTAAATTTCATATCCCCATATTTGAAGTTTAGATAGATGTGGATGTCATAGATAAATTGCTTCTAGAAAGATATTTTTCGGTTCATGATTTTTCCAATTGGGAAAATATTACTTTTGCACTCTTGAAAGTTTCCCCCTACATCAAGGACTAGTGGGAAACATACTGTGAGAAGAGGGATGAGAGTGCACCCTCACTATTTTCAGCCGCACCCACTTGGAAATCTTTTTGAGACACCGT
Source organism: Pinus tabuliformis (assembly GCA_031772625.1). Lineage (NCBI taxonomy): Eukaryota > Viridiplantae > Streptophyta > Pinopsida > Pinales > Pinaceae > Pinus > Pinus tabuliformis. The sequence continues at coordinate 524,546,848 of CM062810.1, read as the reverse complement.
GAAGGAGCAGCATTGCCCTATCGGGAGCTATGAGCATAAATAGATAAAGTGAACGACGTTGTAGCATGGAAGGACCCAAGAAATGTTAGAGTTCACAAATATTTTTCATACCCTTCACACAAAGTTGGGTATCGATGATTCTGAGCGACATTTGGTACTCAATTACCGTGGCTATCTACATAAGTACATATAGAATGAGATGGAGTCTATCGATACACCATCAAGATCGAGAAAAAATTTAAACAGAATAAGCCGGACTTTGGATCTATGAATCTGGAGCAAGGGAAAGGCACCTCCAAACCACAAAGCAAAGGACAAAGCCAAGGTGTGGCAACCAAAGACAACCCACCGAAGCCACAAGCAAAGAAAAACACCACGAAGACAAATAAGGACATGAGAAAATGGTGTGAGTTCCATAAGAGCCCCACTCACAACACAAGTGAGTGTCAGGCCAAGCAGTAACTAGTGGACGAGCTGAAGGATTCCAAGTTAGATGCATGTTTTGACTTTAAGTTAGAACCCAACAAGGGGAATACCAAAGGGAAGAATATTATTGACGCAAATCCCCGTGCCACCGTTGACACCACCGAGATCTAGAAGAATGAGCCAGAAGATCCAAAGGAGGGGTAGCACCTCTTCCACTCACAGATGTGGGTGAAGGGTTCTCGCTACAGTTCATTGTCAACCTCGGGAGTTAGAAGAATCTCATTTCAATAGAATTCGTGAAGTGGTTGGGCCTATCAACTACAACACACCCATAGTCATACACCATCAGGTGGCTTCGCCAAGGACAAGATCTCTACATTAGCTAGCAGTGATGCCTTCCCTACAACATCAAGCCCTTCACGGATGAGGTACTATGTGATGTTCTCCTCTTGAATTTTGTGATGTATTATTAGGAAAAACATACTTGTGGAAGCAACATGATGTGTATGAGTTTGGGCCTCACCCTGTTATTTTTACTTTGGGAAAAAATTTGTACATGAGACTGAAGGTAGCATTGCCTACCACCATTTCTTTGATCACTGCAAAGCAATGCAGTAAGATCATTTCCCAAGCTAAGGTTTTTTTTTTTCCTTATGATTTTCCCTCAGAGCAAGAAGAAGATTGTGGCCATGGCCTCCATACAAGGTTCCTCCACATGGCAGCAGCAGATGGACAAGGTCGTGGAGGAGTACATGGACATTTTCACATCACCCATAGGGGTACCTCTACACTGTTAGTTCAAGCACTCCATTGATCTGACCCTAGGTGCACCACTACCCATTGGACCAATATATCGATATTATGTTCTAGAGAACGTTGAAATCAAGAGGAAGATTCAGGATTTGTTGCATAAAGGGCACATCATGCCAAGTTCATAACCTTATGGGAGCCCAATTGTGTTGGTACAAAAGAAGGATGGAACTTGGAGACTCTGTATTGACTATCAGACACTGAACAAGATCACTATCTGGAATAAGTATCCATTCCCACATATTTATGACCTTCTGGACTAGCTCAAGGGGGCCAAATATTTTAGAAATATTGACTTGAATTTTGGTTATCACTTGGTACCAATTGAACCCTCTGATGTGTGGCAGACTGTCTTCAAATCCAAGGAGGGAATTTTTGAATGGTTGGTCATGGCTTTCGAGTTGATGAAGGCCCCCACAACCTTAATGAGGCTGATGGACAACATATTGCAACCCTTCACCAACTCATTCATGGTGGTGTATTAGGATGACATCCTCATCTTTAGCTGGAGTTTGGAAGATCACCTCCACCATATTCGACAGGTCCTCCAAAACCTGCAAAAGCAAAATTTGTGTGCCAATTTGGAGAAACACACTTTTGGTATGACCTATGTTCAATATTTGGGGTACATCATTGATGAGCGGGGTGTGCATGTTGACCCAACAAGGATACAAGTCATTCAGGATTGGCCAACCCAAACCACTCTAATAGAGCTCCACAGCTTTATGGGTCTTACTAATTTCTACTGCAGGTCTCTCATATCACTTGGCCTTTAAGTCAAGTCACCAAGGGTAGAGTGAAAGAAAAGTTATTTTTGTATGAATCCCAATAGAAGGCATTTTCTGAGTTGAAGTGTCAGCTATTCTTTGCACCAGTGCTCACATTACCAGACCTGCAACAACCATTTGAGATTGAGACATATGCCTCCGACTATGCTATTGGGGCAGTTCTTGTTAGGCAGGGGCATCCAATCGCATATCTCAGTGAAACACTTTCAAACACAGTTTGAAAGTATCCCACCTATGAAAAATAGATGTATTCCATTGTGTAGGCCTGCCAACAATGGAAGCATTACATTTTGGGGAAGGAAACGATCATCCACATAGACCACCAACCCTTGTAGTTCATACAGACACAGGGGAATTTAGAGAATGATCTCCATCATAAATGGTCCACATATCTACAACAGTTCCATTTAAACATTAGGTATAAGAAGGGAATCAAAAATAATGTTGCAGACTACCTCAGCCAACCACCGGTCATGGAACTAATCACTGTGCTTGACTCTTGTGGGCACGAGATTTTGACCTGTCTGCATCTTTATAAGAGCAATCTAGAATTCAACAACACATATCAGACACTCCTAGAAGGGAAGAAAGGTCCAAATTTTCACCTCCAGGATGCTTTACTATGCCACCTAGGACACATCTCTGTTCTTTCAAGCGAGTGTGCCAAGATGATTCGGGAGGCTCACTACAGTTGGGTCGTTGGACAATTCAAAGTAGAGAAAATAGTGGCAGTGTTGCATAAGTATTTTTATTGGCTGAATCTTTGATGGGATGTTGGGAAGTACATCAGATTCTGCATTGCCTACGCCATTACCAAACCAATCATCAATAAGAAAGGCCTATATACTCCTCTTCCTACTCCTAGTCGACCTTGGGAATCCATCTCCATGGATTACATGTTGATAATTCCTTCTACTAAGCATAGCAACAACTTCGTTTTCGTGGTTATCGACAGCTTCTCTAAGATGGCCATTCTGGAAGCCTGCAAGAAGAGTATAACAATAGAAGCCACTGCTAAGATATTCTTTGAATGAATGTGGATACACTATGGGAACACATAGTCCATTATCTCAGATCAAGACAATAGGTTCCTAAGTACATTTTGGTCAAGTCTCTAGTCAATGATGGATACCAAGCTCACTAAGTCCACAACTTTCCACCCCCAAACTTATGGCCAAACAGAGGTTGTCAATAAGATGATTATGAAAATTCTACGCATGTAAAACTCAAAGAATCCATGCACATGGGATGAAAAACTCCCCTATGTCTATCACACCTACAACAGATCTCTCCATAACTCATGTTGTCACTCACTACATTGTGGGTTTTAGTTGGTCAAGGTTTCCCAAGCAAAGTGAAGTTTGAAGCCACCTTCCTAGGCCACAAAATCTCTCAGAGCCAAGTCAATCCCACTCCATTGCATAATGCTTGTGATAAGCTTCCCAATGGTATATGGAAGTCCAAAAATGGACTTTGGGATCAGAAGTTAAAGAAGATTAAATATAACCTTTGAAAATCAAGAAAGAAAGGAGGAAAGGACCAAATACAAAGGCAAATCACATATCGCAGGACCATGACCCAATCAAAACCCCATAGTCCTGCAATCCCCCAATCCTGCGATCTTGCATCCTACATCATCACAGTCCCACACATCAGCTTATCGGGCATATCAGTGGGCCCCGAGACTTCATAGGCTTATTAGTGATCGGTGAAAGGAAAATCCCACATCGCACAGTCTCGCAGCCCCACATGGCCCATGCAATACCTGATGGTCCATCCTTAAGGAATTGTTGGGGGGGAATTGCTGATATAATGTGAAATCATTGGAGAGGGACGAAATAGTTTAATAAAGGAAATGCATGCAAAGACAGGGATATGCAGGCCCTTTCTCTCTCCTCCACATGGTGGTACGGTTTATCAAAGGTCGGGTGCCCCAAGCACAACGAATCCACAGATTGGCCATGTCAAAGTCACTCATCCCGCAATATCGCAGTACTGCAGTCCCGCATATTAGACTTCTCGAAATATCGAAAAATTGGCAATTGGTGAGCCCAATGGGCCATTCTTAAGGAATTATGCGGGGGAATACGTCGATAGTGTTAACAGTGGGGGAGGGGCCAATTTCATTTTACCAAGGAAATGCATGCAAAAACAGGAACGGGCGGCTCCCTTTCTCTCTCCTCCACGTGGCAATACAGTGATGATGTGGTAGTATGGAAATAACATGGCAGTACGAAGGACACATGGCAATCAAATTCAGCATTTTCAGGGGTCCTATAGGGGCATTTTTGGGTGACACATGTCACCACTCATAGGGTGACACATGGAAATGATTATGTTACCCCCGCAGATCGGCAATCGGCATTCGCACATAACAAATTCTCTCTTCTGCCAAAGTTCCTTTTAGGCTTGCGATTGTCATAAGTGGGGATCCTCCCAGACAAAATAAGTTATGTGATCTAGCCTATAAAGCTCTCACATTCGGAAAGTCAGCCAACGTTGAGAAATAAAGGTCCCCTTCTCCGGGATTGTGATTGTGATATATTTGGTGGGCCTGATCCCGTTGATCAGAGATCACAAGTTAGAAAGGGAGACACCAAAGGTAAATCGTATCAAGCATTGGGATGTGGTATTTTATGTAACAAAGAATAAGGGCCCCCTGGAAAGGAGCTCAAAGGCCTTAGCACCTGAGGGCTAAGCCCCTGGTTATATCCCCCGACCATATGATAAGAAAAAAATAAAGGAGCTAAGCCAAAGGGGGTCAAGGAGCATCAGAGCCCACTATTCTGTAGCGTTTTCAAGAGTAAAAGTCTCGTTGCCTTATGTGAGATTCATCATTGGGTAATTAAATGGGCCTTAGTTCACCTCCTAGCTAGTCAAATCAAATCTTCTCACAATTTATTACATGTTTTGATTATATTTTGTTTAATGAGATGAGTTAAAGTGAGAAAAATTATGCCTAGTGGACTAATATGCATTGATGCAGGTTTGGAAGAGAAAATCAAGGAATTTTGGCAAGACTAAGGTTTGAAACTCGAATGAGACAAGGGAGAGAGATTGTAGGAGGTAAATCCTCCTCTTTTACTCCTCCCCCATTTTTGGCTTGTATGGGCCTGACCCAGGTTCAAAGGTGATTTAGCCAAAGAAATCCCGGTACTACTAGCCCTTTCGGCAATAGTCCGCGGAGCGCGGACTGAGGTCTCACCCGAAGTAGTATGGTAGGGTGCTAGAACTAGGTTTTCACACCCTGGGGATGTCTGACGATCTTCTAGCGGTCTGTGGTTTGACCCTGCGCGCACATCGCTACGTGCATGTATTAGTCCCTCGCAACCTGTGATGCTGCCTTCGTGCAGCCCTACTCAGGGCGCGATCTGTATTATACCCAAGTTCCTTACTATTTAACCTATTATTACCCAATTACTTAACTTATCTGTGTAATACTAGTGATAATTAACAGTATATCTGAGAATCATATAAGTGCACGTGATAAACAAAACAATATAAATGTAAAGAATGCAATACATAAGCAGATGCACAACAATTGGAGTCAAATTCTCTTTATTATTCTTCGTTCAAGGTTACAAACTCAACATCGCCCTATGTACTCAGCTGCAGGGGTCCACGCACTCAGCTGTGGACTCTACTAGGCCTTTGCACAATCAGCTATAGAGCCTCTTTCTGCTACGACCCAATACACTTAGACTCTTACTCTGTGCTCGAACCATTCATATTCATCTATCTCCTTTTCCTACTCTTTGCAACTTAGAGCCTCACTCTACTTATACAATCCCATGGTCTACGGACCATGGGTAGGCTGACATGACATTACATTACATTACAAAACTTAGGGCGGACAACCCTATAACTCAACCTATACTTCACGCTCCGTGCCCGAACTTCACGGAGTCTTACAATACATTTGACCAAAATTTAGGCTTTGAGCACCAAAGCATGCTATGGGGGATTCGATGCCCAATAGGCCCCCAACACAATCATCATGACTCATCCCCGAGTCACTCAGTTGTCACGGAAATCTTGGCGTAGAGTCCCTCCAACTAGTCCCGCACTGCTCGGAGGTCAGCACTGCATTGTTCTGCGGTTTGTTGGACCTGCTGCATGCGCTCTTATGATTCTTATTTGTGAGGATCAAATCCCTGCCTTAGTGCGTAGAGCCCCTGCATCTGTGCGAGCTTGCCCTCTATATCTGTCCTAATGGTGAAGGCCTCGTCAATCCATGGATGGATGTGTGCTTTAAGAAGTACCTCTTTCTGTCTTGCGGCATCCACCTGCTCTTTCAGTGCCCTTTCTTGTTGCATCTTTGCTAGCCGTTGAGTGAGGACAATTGTCTACACAGTTCCCCTTACATTATCATATTGCTCTTAAAGCTTGCGTGCCTCTATTCCCAGGCGATGTATGTTGAGGTCCTCCTACAAGGATGTGAGGACTCCAAAGGCTTGGTCTAGCATATCGGTACATTCCTGCACTACCTGTCCAATTTCTTCCAACCCTGTTTGGATAGTGCTAACGCACTGCTCTATAACATCCAGAGTAGTGGAAGGATGCACCTTCAGCCACAACTCGAAAATCTCAAGATTCAACTCCAGCTCGGCAATCTCGAGATTTAGCTCTAGCTACACTCATGTTATTTCCTCGCACGCGTTTCAGACTCCACTTGCCAAACAATGGATCCAAACTTCTGTTGGCAGGTCCATAGCGATGGACAACTCTGGGACATGCTGACACACTTCATCCACTATCTGTACTAACTGCTGGTTTTGTGACACCAGTTCATCACACTGCAGGTTGAGCTGTTTGATGTTGATCTTTTTCTCACTTATCACCTGAATCACACGACCCTCCTTGGCGCAGAGTTATATTGTTATTCCATCTTGCAGTTGGTATAGCATGTCTTGCAGAAGGGCAACCAAATTAAGGCCAAGTCCCTTGATCCTGCCAACCGCGGCTCTGTTGATCTAATTCTTTGTTACTAGTGCCCCTTCTGATAGCACTATGGTGTTGGCCATCCTTTCGTGTAGTATCTTCTCTGTTGCTGATGTGCCTGCTATGACGTAGGTGGCTATGGTTCCTTCCTGTGGGGGGCGCAACTGTAGTTCTTGCAGTTGCGCCCTTAGGGCCCCCAACATAGTTTGCTGCTCTGACATGGCTTCTTGGAGTGCTTCCTTGGTGACCTCATGAACCATGTTGCTGATGTCGTAGAGGTCACCTTCCGTTGACGTGATCGGGTTAATGGCCAATTTGGAGGCCTTGACCCTTTTCGTGGACTTGATCTCTCTGTGATGTGCGGCCTTTTGAGTTGGGTGGAAGTTGTGCCCGAGTTTTCACCTTCTTTTGCAAGGTCTATGTCCTCTGCCTCCTATCCTATAGACAATTCCTAGCCCTCCTCTTCTTGCGTTTTTGTGGCCCCTGTTTTCTACACTGCTGCTGCTACTTCTGCGGCCTTTGCTGCCTCGCAGACTGCCCTTACCTCTTCTACCACTTTTTCATTGCACCTCTTCTTAGCCAACTGTGTTACATGCATCTTGGCTTCATCCTTTCTTTTCTGTGCTTCTGTCCTATCCAACTCCGCCAAATGCAGGACGCACCACTCAGGAGGCCATGATTCTAACACTATAAAAATTGCATCATCAGTGACGATGAAGAGGAGCTTGGTCCACTGCTGCGCTAGATCCTTTTGCGCCCTGATGTACATATTATGCATGTTTGCCTTGAAGTCTGCAAAGCTCTGCAGACTGTTGTGCACTATGGGGGATAGGTGTAGCCTCCTATTAATCCACATCTAGATGCTTGCCTCCATGAGCACCCAGAAGATATTCGTATTGCAAATCCGCTTCGCGTCCTTGGTAGCCCAGAGCGATGCGTACTTTACGACCTCTAGTAAGTCATGCTCAATGCTTGGGAACTAACTGTCCTTCGACAGTTCTCCCACTACCAACAAAATGGACAAGAGCAACCACGCATAGTGGAAGGTCTTACCCTGCTCCTGGGCTTCCTTGCAGTTTATCAAGAATTCCTCGTAGAGGAACTCAGCATAGTTTAATTGGACCCCCTCTGCGCATTGTTCGGCCAACGCAACTACCACTGCTAGTACTTCATCGCCGCTGCATTTTATCATTACCTTCCCGGCCAGGAGTTGGGTGGCTACGCGCACCCCTTTATCTTTGATATTGCTGATAGTGTAACCTCCTCTTTTTCTTCTTGAGCTTATATTTTTTCTTCATGGCTTCCGCGAGAGCCAAATCTCCACTTTTTCTTGCTATCATTGTGGGGTCCTTTCCCTTACAGGGAAGCCGATAAATTCTGTGGATGAGATACGCTGTGATGGGAATAGGCTCTTCTAGCCATAAGTACCCATCATTCACCAAGCAGAGCAGCTTCCTGATGATGAAAATGTTGATGGGCCCATGGTGAAAGTGTGGTATCCACAACAGATGAAGAAATCTGGCCTTCTCCACACTGTGCAGCCATTTTCACAGATCTATTGTTATGACTGGCCCCTCCGTTCCATGCTTCATGAGGCTCTTCGTCTCTAAGTGTGGGAACTTCTTGCTGTCTGTGAGGTCCCGATCTTTGAACTTCATTGTGGGCATGGGGCCCAGCTACAAGTCCTCAAACACAATTCCATCAGGGAAGAGCGGGGTTTGGAGTGCACTCTTTGTGGCATCCAGATCCTTTGGTATCTTGATTTTCCCTTTTTGCGGAGGGACGTACTCGGGCAATTTCACTACAGAGTGCACCGGTTGGATATCCTCTTCCATGTCCTTTGCTTCCTCTACCTCATTGATGAGAGCCTGTAGGTCCTCCTCCTTGTCATGTGTCTCAATGGTGACAGCCTTGCCCTTTTCTTCCATTGAGAGCTTACCGAATCGCGAATTCCTCGGGGACATGAGGATTGGTCCCGCCGCCTGATTATCTTTCTTGGGTCTCGGCGTCTGAAGAGATTTCAGGATTTCCAGTGCGACCTCAGTGCCTTCGGGAACATTGTGCACCCTGGGGTTTTGCGCGACCTCGCCGACGATTCCTTCTGCAAATCCCAAACCTCTCCTAGTAGTCACCATCTTGTTTGAACTGTATGTGGTCTTTTGCAAACTTAGGGGCTCGAATATCGCTTGCCGCTCAACACTTTATGCTCTAATCAACTGCTCAAATCTCAAGTGAACAAGTGTTGTCTCATGGCTAGCCCCTGGAGTTTTATAGCACCTTTCAAATTAAAATTCGACCGTTCCCCCCAATTTCAGGCCATCAATGCTTTATTGGCAGCAGACTGTCCCAAATCTTGCCCTTAATTCACATTTTATTGCCTACCGCTCGCTCCATTTTGCCTCAAATTAGACATCCTGTCATGAACAGTGACACCAATTGTCACTTCCCAGCCTACCTGCGCGGCATCGCAGCCCCCTTTGCGCGGGCGCGAACCTTGTGATATGTTGATTCTACGCGCACCTACCTTATCGCGTAGCTCCCAAATAGACTCTTTTTTAGTCCTGCGCTCTCTTTCAACTGCCTGGAGTGCTGAGACTGTGCTTCCTACAGCTAGTCAGGTGGTTGCACCACCTGTGTGAGGCTTCAACTTGCCTTCCGGTATAGTCCACGGAAAATCCACAATTGACCTCGCGACAGCCAATACCGCACATTCTATCGTATGTAGTGCACTCCCCTAGTGACTACATTTGGTGAGATGCGGCTGTAGCCATGGCAACAGAGTCATAAATTCTCAGTGACACTCTTCTAATTCAGTGGTATGATCATCCACATATTTCCTTGTAATCCTTGGTTTTGATGAGACATGCTTGCTTGATCCCATTGTCCAGCCTCTTGACCTCAACATCCATCAAAATTCTTTTCGTCCTCAATCGTACCCGGTCTTTTTCGAATTTGGGAAGTCTAAGGTTCCCTCGCCGAATGGCTTCCTGAATCCTATGTATTCGACCTTGCATAGTTGTGTGATTTATTCGTCCTAGTCTTTGCACACTGTCACAGCTACGGGAGTTATTACGAGTGGATTTCTCTTTGCATTCTCTTGCAAAATTACGGTCTCTACTCTATTCCGCACCTTTGGAATCGTCTCCACTTTCAGGGTTTTGCACATGGTCCTATAGGCCCATCGAACCGCTGGTACGCGCAGGTCCCAATCAGTGCATCTTGCCTGGTGAAACCTGTTCAGTACTTCACACACCCTATCGAATGCTTCTTCATGGATAATTGGTAGTGCACATCGCCTTTCCTGCCGTTGCGGTTTGTTCCGATTCTCTATTCTAGGAGTGGTGTGCACTTATGCGAGTTGTACAACATATGTCCGTACCCATCGGGAAAGGTGGGCGTGCAAGTTGTTCTGCCCCTAGTGACTGGCTTTCGTTCTGAGCCAGGGTTTTCCAAAGTGTAGGCAGATCATCCTTCTACATCCGCACCAGTCCTCAAAACTTCCCTAATGCGTACCCCACCATCATGTGGGAATCGCGTGTAGTGCCCAGTTCAGAGCATCGAACCACTGCTGTTTTGGTACTGCAATTTCAAATTGTTTAGGAATTCATCCACCACTGTCAACCCATCATATGTAGGAAGATCCCTTGCCTCTATTGTCACACAGCACAATGATCTAACCATCATGTTGCAATTAAGCGTTGTTACTTCGTGTTGCCGATTCTGCCATCGCTCTATCTCTTTGTCTGAATCGGAAGTGTAGGATCTTTCGCGCTCCCATGAAATCCTTCCATCTGCTGTCCGATTCACTCAATCGTCTTCTTGCATAATTATCTTGTAAATACAATCGAGATCATCATCACTATCATCATCGCGCACCGGTTCAGTGTATTGCAATCCTTCAGCTGGATCTAGCGATACTACTACATGTAGTGACTTTTTCTCAAAGATCATTTTGCACTTCTTCAGATTTATGACTTCGTTCATATCGGTGGCCCAGTCTATTCCTAGTAGCGCATTATAGGGATTATTGTCATCGATAATCTCTATCACTTCAAAATTTGCTTGCGTGCTCGCACCTTCAATATCTACTGTTACCCCTTGCAATCTTCCCATGGGTAAGATCTTTTGTTGGTTCGACATTCGTAACTGAATAGGAGACCACTGTAGTGTAGGTTTTCCCATGCCTTCCCATGTTTGTTTTGGTTGTACATTCATGTTCGATCCAAGATACAGGATTACTTGATCCATTTCATACTCACCGATTTGCGCAGTCAACCTCATTTCCCTTCCTGTGTACAATGCATGCTTTCCAAGTTTCTGGACCACGCACAGTTCTCCTGACCCTGTGCACCTAGTGATAAGTTCCTATAGTCCTTTTACTGCCTTGATGTCGTGTAGCAGTTTCATGCATGTCTCTAGAAAGGTAGTGAGCATTGAAGGATCCATCTCTAGTTCTAGTTGATCCTTACTACCTGAAGTGGAGGCCTCCATGAAGCTCTTCTTAGCTTCCATGAATGTCTCCTTCGTGTGTTCTAAATCAAATTTGGGTTCCTTTGTAGAAGCCTTGCGAACCCACGCACTTTCTTCTGACTGCTTACCCTTATCATCGCCAATGGTCATACCACTCTTGAGCATCATGTTTACATTCGGGTCTTCTTCGTGCGGTTCAAACCTCATCATCTGCAAATTCTAAGTCAGAGGGGGCTAAAGTACCCCTTTTCACGTAGTCTCGCTATCAATGTAGGGCAATCTTCTGCTTCATGATCAAACTGAGTACATTACAAACATGATGTCCTTGCAGGGTTTGTACAATCGTGGGCATAGTACCCTAGCCCTCCACAATTGTAACAAATTAATTGTCTGCGATCCCTACTTGGTCCCATTCGGCCTCGACCTCGACCGTGCCCTTGAAATCTAGGGCGCATCATTCCTACATTTGGGTCAAGGGCTCACGTTTTGGTGCACCCTATAGACAGGAATATGATCCATCATTAGTTTGTAGCTTTTGTAGGTGTGTTCATCATGGCCTACCAACCTACAGATTTTACAAAACAATCGCTAGGACATCTGCATATACTTCTACAATAGATGACAATTATCCGTAGTGTGTTTTCCTCCTATCTAATAGATCACGCACCATAGTGCAGGCGCCGCACTTGGTGTTGCTCATGCCTAAGGTTTTAATGGCATCAACCCTCCTCCTACCAAGTAATTCATGAACACTAGACAATGGTCCTTGTCATGCCCCTAGCCTTTGAATTTTATGCACCAAACCTCCTCGCGTGCCTCTAGCCGAGGTGTCCTATCCTATTTCAAACTCTGCATCTCTAGAAACACATTTTGCAGTTGCACGTGGATTCGTTGGACCCCCAAGCTAGGGTCTTGTATAGGGGTCTCATGCAATCTCATCGCCATCTCCAAAGCTTCGACCTGGGTGGAAAGCTTTTGATATGACAACGTCGTCCTTAAGTGTGGTGTCCGTGATGCTACAAACCATGTACAATGTTGTCCATTCGTCAACGTCATGTTGGCTTCGCGGATCATACCCTTCAATCTTTGGTCCAAATCCTAGGGGGTCTCGCCTAGGAGCATCACAATCTTCTTAAACCCAATATTGATTGTATTTCTGACTTTGGCCTGCTAAATTCCCTGTTCAGCGTGGTTTAGATTTCTGTGATTCCTTCATTTAGATGGTCATTAGAATGCTTGATGTACCATGTTAATGCGTGATCCTGCAACGTGCTTATCATCATAGCCTTTTTGATATTGTCATCTACGACTCCTTGTGCTTCCCATACCGCTCTTACCACGAGCCATAATTGGTCCAGATCTTCATTTCCTACTCCTCTAAATACCAATAATTTGATCGCACTCGCCATACTGAACTGTGGTGGTGGCAAAGCTGGGATGGGTGGAGATGAGGTGAGGAGGGTGAGACAGGTGCCCATGTAGGTGGAGGTGGTAAGCACAGAATCCGCTGCCTTATCAAACTGACCGCGCTTCTCGTAGAAACTTTTGCGAGCTCATCCTCTCTTTCCCGCGAGGGGGAAATTAAGGGACTAGTTTCTAATTCTTCACTAATTCCACTTCTGTAGAGCTTCCCACTTCGCATAGTCCCAAACATTAATTTATTCACATAACTTTCTTTTCACACAATAGCATCTTAATCCAAGTGTTCAAAGATTGGATATACTTACCTCGCGGCCCTTTGAAGAAACGTCACTCCACCTCACTGTAGTTGACGGTCGTGTCTATCGTGAACATAGTGATAAATCCTCCTATAATTCAGTCAAGCCAATGGTCCACAACTTATGAGATCTTATCTCCTAATGCTTCTAGTCTGCGCACTAATTCTGGAGTCCACACAATTGGTTTGTCGAGCCTACACCTTCCCTGACTGTCTGCTAGCTTCGCAATCCACTCATACAACTTAGAAGGAAAGGATGCAAAGAAAATTTCATGGATTTCTGTATACAAGTAGCGCTCCAACCACTGTTCCTTAGATACTCGCAGATTTCTATTTTCTTGTGCCGCGAACTCGTGAATCTTCTTGTCCAACTGCCCCTCAAATTCTTTCTTTGTTGGATTCCAGTGGCACAACATCAGACATCCCTTATGTAGATCCTGGTCCTGGCAATGGAACCATTTGTTGGCTTGTATGGGCCTAACCCAAGTTCAGAGGTGATTTAGCCAAACAAATCCCAGTACTACTGACCCTTTCGGCAATATTCCACGGAGCGCGGATTGAGGTCTCACCCGAAGTAGTATGGGAGGGTGCTAGAACTAGGTTTCCACACCCTGGGGATGTTTGATGAGCTTCTGGTAGTTTGCGGTTTGACCCTGTGTGCACGTTGCTACGTGCATCTATTAGTCCCTCGCAACCTATGATGCTACCTTCGCGCAGCCCTACTCGGGGCACGATCCATATTATTCCCAAGTTCCTTACTATTTAACTTGTTATTACCCGACTACTTAACTTATTTGTGTAAGACTAGTGATAATTAACAGTATACCCAACAATCATATAAGTGTGCACGATAAACAAAACAATATAAATGTAAAGAATGCAATACACAATCAGATGCACAGAAATTGGAGTCAACTTCTCTTTATTATTCTTCGTTCAAGGTTATAGACTCGACATTGTTTTGCGCACTTAGCTGTAGGGGTCCGCACACTCAGCTGCGGACTCTATTAGGCCTCTATGCTCTCAGCTACAGAGCCTCTTCCTACTACTACGACCCAATACACTTAGACTCTTACTCTATACTCGAACCATTCATATTAATCTATCTCCTTTTCCTACTCTTTACAACTTAGAGCCTCGCTCTACTTATACAATCCCATGGTTCGCGGACCATGGGTAGGCCGACATGACATTACATTACATTACAAAACTTAGGGCAGACAACCCTATGACTCAACCTATACTTCGCATTCCGCACTCGCAGTTCACGGAGTCTTACAATACATTTGACCAAAACTTGGGCTTTGAGCCCCAAAGCATGTTGTGGGGGATCTGATGCCCAACACCCATTTGAATATTCCTCCTTTAATGACATCATCTCGAAGTGCAATCAGCCAAGTCATGAAGATCAAAAGGCAGCTGAGAAATTGATAGACAAAGAGTTAGTTCATCTCGAGTTTGGGAGCCGAGCCTCCCTAGATTTAAGGAAGTCATTGGGGACTTCAGTGGTATAAGTAGAGAGGCCTAGAGCCTCATTAGGATTTGAATTTTTGTTGTAAAAACACTTGTTATTTTCGAGCTCCGGACTTGTGGAAGACATTGATGTAATTTTCTGTTTTGGTAATGAAAATGAGATTTTTCTTGATCCAACACTGAGCTAACTCAGAGGGCTGAAGCTCTTGGGTTAGGGCCCAACCCTAGCAGCAAAGGCTTCTCTTCTTGTATCTGTATTCTTGGCTTAGTTTCATATATTCATGGTTAAATTGTCTTTAGAAGTATTTCATTGCAAGTAATGTAGATTTGATTAGTTGTTTATTAGTTTGCTTCCATTTGTGCTTTACTTCAGTAGCAGGTTAGAAGGGATAAAAGGAGCACCACAAAGCTGTCAGTAGGTGTCTTGGCCTCACCTCTTCCCTCAGGGATCATGATTTGAGGAAAAGACCCTTATGCAGCCCCAAAAAGACAGATTTCCATTTTCTCATAAGATTTAGAGTTTACTGTACTTGAACCAACATTTGATCATTTTTGCAAGTGTAGGATTTAATTACCATCTCTTCCATCTTCAATCTTACAGTAGATCTTATTCTTTTCTAGATTGTTAGAATTCTTATTGTTTACATGACTTTTTGGAAATTATAAATGTTTGATGCAGAGTAGGTGCTTTAGAAATATAAAGAGATCTCATAGCAGGAAAACATCTTCCAACTTCATCCATCCATAATCATTCCTTGCTTTCACCAATATCTTCACCAATCTCATCATTTTACATAGAAATTCCTCCCAGCATGTTGAGCGAATCCAACCATCTCCTAACCTTGGTTTTGAGTTCTGAGTGATCCTAGGAATTTTCTCACTCCATTCCACCCATCCACCACCTTCCCTAAGCCTTCCATCACCTCCAACAACCATTTTTTTTCTCTCGGCTGTATCCAGTAGAAATATAAGGAATCTTGTAGGTTTCTAGTACATCCTGTAGGTTTTCCTATAGTGGCCTGTTTTGAGGCCCGATTGAAGGAAAACCTCTAGGAAGCCACATCAGGTCATCCAAGGGTCTCCCAAACCTTCCAACCATCTCCTAAACCTCCCAACCATCCACTAGCATCACTAAGCCACCTGCCATGTCACCAAAAGAGATTAGGGCTTACACTTGATTTTCTAGAAAAAGAATAAAAAGAACAAAACAGATTTATTTCAGTCTTTTACATGCACAGTAGTGATGTTTGATGTCTTGAATTTCCATTATTTTGATAGTAGCATTTCATAGATGTTAGCTTGGCATTCTTGTAAAGCATAGTTTCTCAGTAGTTAGTTAGAGAAGGGTGTGTTTTTAGCATAGGATTTTGGTCATTTTCCTTATTTTCACTAAACACACTTTATCCTAGAGTAGATTTCTCTTTCTTTCATCAGCAATCAAGCTTCTCCTGAATCCATAGAAGTCTGGCTTGAAAACCCTAGTGGTCTCTCGCCAGTTGAACAGTGACAAAAGGCAGAACCATCACTTTTACTTGTGTATACAACATTGTCACCTCCCAGTTTGTACAAACCGCGGGTTGATAAAGTAAAGATGGTAGCTCCAGGAGTTGCAGCATTCTTGCTGCAATACTAGTGCTCACCACTTTTTGGTGCCGTTTCCGGGGAGGTGTCTGAGTAATATGTGATTACTTCTTTCTTTCTTCTATTTCTTGTTTCTAATATTCTGCTCTTAGTTTCATTTATGCAAAAGTAATTTAGTTTGGTTCCTTTTTCATTCTGCATTCTTTGATTTCCTTTCCATTTTGCAAGTAAGATTTCAATCAAGTAGTTAATTTTTCATTTAGTCGGTATTTTTCATTCAATCTACAATTCAACTTCTGCAGTTACTTTCAAAGTTTAAAAAACCACAAAATAAAACAAAAAATTGTCTTTTTCATGCCTCGTAGGAATAGGGATAACTTAGGGAAATTTTTTCCAAATACCCCCACTGCTTCAAACATCTAACCTTCCCTCTTCTTCGGTGGCTGTGAACTAGAGGAACCCTTAGGTGAGCAACTAGACATATTTGAAGAACCTATAGGGGATGAAGAAGAAGGAGAACCCATTCCTACTGAACCTATGGCTGAAAACAAAAATGACAAAGGAAATAGAGAAAGAGTTGAGGTTGCCTTCTCCATCAGGGAAACCAATGGGGATACTAAGATGAAAAATATAAGCCCTTCTGCCCTTCCTCATTTCCATGGCCTGACCACAGAATACCCAAACACTTTCTTATTTGAGTTTGATGTTATATGCCGAACCTATGACTATACAAATGATGAACAAAAGTTGAAACTATTTCCATCCACTCTCAAGGATGCAACTTTGCAATAGTTCATAGGTTTACCTAGAGATAACATCACAACTTGGGCTCAGATGCAGCAAGCCTCTAACAACAAGTATCGGGACTACTGTAGGTTTAAAGACAATACAGAGGAAATATTTAGGATGACCTTAGGCAATGATGAATCCCTAGAGGATTATGAAGAAAGATTCCATCTTAGCTACAAAAGGGCCAAGTGCACACTTGACCCTGAGTCACTAAAGTTGGTCCTGGTTAGAGGAGTAAGGGAATAACTTCCGGATACCCTACACATGTTAGTAGGACGGGATATCTACCAGTTACCCATTGAGGATATCAAGACTGTCTTTAGAAACCATTATAGGGCAGCCAAGAAAAAGGGTAGGGGTAGTCAACCTATGGTCAGTCCATCCTCTTCCAATTCATCCATCAAGGGTGAAATTGGAAATATGGTGGAGGATTTCAAAAGTGAGATGCTGCAAAACCTTGCCCTATAGATGGACACTATGCACATTAAGAGAAAGCAAGAGGAATCAGAGAGAGCCTTGGCCATTTTTTGTCCCAGATGCACCAAGAGGCACCCTAGGAACGAACTTCCATTGAATTCTATTGAAATTTGCTCATTCTGTGAAGAAAACCACTCCACATACAAGTGCCCCTCTTTACCTAGACTCAAAGCTATATATCAAGAAGTTGAAGGCATCATTGAGCAGCTTTGTTACATAAACCAAAGGAGACCTCATGGGCCTAGGCCATACTAGTAGGGCATGCAAGGATCATCCCATGCATATTACAACCCCAACTAGACCACATCCATACCTCCTTGGGGGACCCCTACTCATCCTTCCTAGTCTACACCTCCTCCTTGGTCCTTTGCACCTCAGTATCATTCCTAGCTAGCCAGCCAGTCATGTCAACCATATGCTCTGCCACAACCTCAGTGGAATGCTTCGACCTAGGGGTGGAGGCCCCAATACAAAAATGTTCCAGCTTTATTGCCTTCACCACCTACCCAACCAAAACGTTTACACTCTGCTCCACCTATTCAACCCCAGATGTCTTCCCAGCCAAATCCAAACCCGAACAATAGACAGGCATATCAAGTATATAGTGGAGAGACATTATATCTAGCTTATGTTGTGGCTATTCAGGAAATCAACCTAAGATCTAGGAGAGTACTCCTAGACAACCAACCTCTACCTCCACCTAGGGAGGTTGAGGAAGAAAGAGAGGAAATCGTGCTTAAAGTAACCACCCTTTACTGAGAGATTAATCCAAACACTCCAGCCCACCCCAGAAGAGACTGAAATTTTGGGGGAATTGAAAAACCTATGTGTCAAAATTCCACTTCTCCAAGCTATTAAGGATGTACCTAATTACAACAAGTTGATTAAGGAGAAGTTCTTCAAGCATCCAGGAAGGCGAAGAAGAGATGCCCCTACCATTAATTTCATTTGACAACTGTCTAACTTAATGCTGGGGTAGGTAATCTGCCCAAAGTATTTGGGCCCTGGAAGCCCTATAGTAGATGTGCACATCAATGGCACCATTGTCCCACACACTTTGATCGATCTTAGGGCTGCCATAAATGTGATGATTAAGGACACCATGCTCAAGCTCAACCTCCAAGGTTCATTGAGGAAGACCAAAATAGTTCTGCAACTTGCATACCGCTCCATAGTGACCCCTGAGGGGGTTGTTGAGGATGTGATGGTCTCCATTGATTCTTGGGAATACCCTGCAGATTTCCTAGTTCTCCAGCCTAAGGCTAAGCTTACTGGTTACCCTCTCATCCTTGGGAGGCCCTGGTTAGCCACTGTCGATGCTTACATTAGTTGTAGAGCTGGAAATATGACCATAAAGAATGGGAAAATGTCCAAGAAGTTTGTCTTATACCCTCCTGCTCAGCCATCTCTAGAACATGACTTACCTTTGTGGCTGGAAGAGGAGGAGGAAGATGAAGTTTATTCCACCCAACTCTATACTTTAGAAACAACCATGGGAGGGGGACAACAGGATGAAGATGATTTGATCAAACACATACTCCAAAGTCCAACTCCCAGTACATTGTCCTTAGAAGAAGTAGTAAAGGAAACCCAAAACAACCATCAAATTGATCTATGCTTAGCTAATTCCAACCCTATCCATGTCAAAACCATAAAATTCAGCCCTGAGAGAACCTTGAAAATCAATCCATCTCTTTCTGTTCTCTAAGAAGAAAAGTTGTGCAACATGCTAAAGGAACATATGGATGCCTTTGCTTGGAGTTACCAAGAAATGAAGGGAGTGCACCCCTCAGTGTGTACTCACCTATTTAGATCAAGGAAGGTTGGAAGCCAGTCCGAAAACCCCAAAGGAGGATGAATCCAACTCTTAAAGATATAGTCAAAGAAGAACTGCAAAAATTGCTAGATGTAGGATTCATTTACCCTATCTCAGAGAGTGAGTGGGTCTCTCCTTTGGTGTTGGTTCCAAATAAAAATGGTGAGTGGAGGATTTGTGTCAATTACAGGGAGTTAAACAAAGCCATAAATAAGAACCATTTCCCTCTACCTTTCATCGACCAAGTGCTAGATGGACTGGCAAGGAAATTTGTTTTCTCTTTCCTAGATGGATTCAGTGGGTACAATCAAATCCAAATCAGCCCAAAAGACCAGGATAAATCCACCTTCACTTGTCCTTGGGGTAATTTCACCTATAGGGTCCTTCCTTTTGGCCTATGCAATGCTCCTGTCACTTTTCAAAGAGCAATCTTGAGTATCTTTGCCGAGTTAGTCCATGATACGGTATAAATCTATATGGATGATTTCACACCTTATAGAGGTGATTTTGAGGAGGATCTGTCCAACTTAGGCAAATTTCTGCACAAGTGCATTGAAATGAACCTGTCTCTTAGTCCCAAGAAATGTGAATTCTTGATGATTGTAAGGATTGTGCTAGGTCATTCAATATCTCAGCAAGGAATGTAGGTGGACCTAAACAAAATAGCTATCATCCAAAGGATCCCACCTCCAAAAAAGCAGAGAGATCTCCAAAGTTTACTAGGGTTAGCTAGATACTACCGAAGGTTTATAAAATACTTCAATAAGTTGGCTTCTCCTTTATTTGGGTTATTGGCCAAAGAATCTAAGTTTGTATGGTCAAAAAGCTATCAAGAGGCCCTAGACACCCTGAAGGACAAGTTAACCACTGCACCGATTATCCGAGGCCTAAATTGGGCCCTTCCTTTTCATATTCATGCTAATGCCTCACACAAAGCCATAGGAGCAGCCCTAGGCCAGATAGATGAGAAATTGCCTTGTACCATTTACTTTATCAATAAAAATATGTCAAAGGCCGAACTGAACTACACAGTGACCAAAAAGGAGCTCCTGGTGTTGTGCATTCATTGAACAAATTTAGGCATTATATTATAGGCTATCAAACATTTGTACATATTGACCATGTTGCAATCAAATATTTAATGAATAAACCTGATGTGAATGCCCAGATTATTAGATGGTTACTTTTATTACAACAGTTTGATCTAACTATTGTTGATAAGCCTGGCAAGGAAAATGTTGTTGCATAATTTTTGTCCAGATTAAATTTTCCTGCAGGTGAAGAGGGAATGGTTGATGATTAGTTACCAGATGAGAACTTATTCGCCATTTCAGTTCTCTCTCCATGGTTTGTTGACATAGCAAACTATTTGATATCTACATAGTTCCCACCAAATTTGTCCTCCAAAGAGAAAAGCAAGATTGTGAGGAAGAGAACCCCTTTCACCTAGATTGGGGGCAACCTCTTCAAACTTGGCCTAGATCAAATTATGAGAAGATGTGTCAGGGAGGAGGAAGTCTTTAACATCCTTCTAACCTGTCATGATGGGCCTTGTGGAGGTCACTTTGCAGCAAAGAGGAAATCATTTAAAGTGTTACAAGCTAGGTATTATTGGCCCACTCTTCATCAGGATGTGAAAAGATATACTAGTCAGTGTGATCGGTGCCAAAGGATGGGAAAGCCTACTCCAAGAGATGAAATTCCTCTACAACCTCAAGTGACTTTTGAGCCATTTGACAAGTGGGGCATGGACTTCATTGGACCTATTGACCCTCCTTCCAAGAAAAAGCAGTACATCATTGTGTGCACTGACTATCTGACTAAGTGGGCTGAAACCAAGGCAATTAAGGCAGCAACAGAGGAGAAGGTGGTTGAGTTCTTAAGGGAGAATGCATTTTACAAATTTGGGTACCCTAGAGACTGGTCACTGATCAAGGAAACTAGTTTACCTCCAACATGATTGAAGACTTGCTCAGCTAGCACAAGATCAAGAATAGGACTTCCACTCCCTATCACCCATGAGCTAATGGGCAAGTGGAGGTAACCAACACAACACTAGAGGACATCTTGACCAAAGTGGTTAGCAACAATAGGAAATATTGGGTAGATAGGCTAGTTGAGGCCACCTGGGCCTATAATACCACCTGGAAAACCACCACTGAATTCACACCCTATGAGCCAGTCTATGGGAAAAAGGCCCTGTTATCCATTGAATTTGAGTATAACACATTGAGGATGGAAACATAACTAGATCTAGATCTCAGCAGTGCACAAAAAGAGAGGTTGCTCTAGTTGAATGGTTTAGATGAGTTCAGAATGCAGGCCCTCCTACACACAGAAGTAACTCAACTTCAGAGGAAGATCTGGCATGATAAGAACATCAAGGATAAGAAATTTCAAGAAGGTGATTGGGCCTTGTTATATGATTCTAGATATAAAGACTTTAAGGGCAAGTTAAAGACAAGATGGCTAGGGCCTTCTGTTATAGAGAGATGTCATGATAATGGTTCAGTGCAGATCAGAACCATGAATGCAAAGGCCATTCCTTTACTTGGTAATGGGCACAGACTGAAAGTTTACAAGAGGCCATCGTCAAAGAAAGAGTTCATTGATGGTATCAATAAAACAATGATGGTGGTGGAGCAAGTTTCAGCTCCTGCCTCATCAAGTCACTAAGAATAAAAAAAAAAGGACTCAGGTGAAAACCTCCATGAGGCACCTAAGTCCCACTATTGGGCTGGAAACCTCTTTTGGCAACCCAATGGTGTAAAAAAAAAATAATAATAATAAAAAGAAAATAAAAGAAAAAAAAGAGAAATAAAAAGATCTCTAAGTGAAAACCTCTCTTGAGGCACCCAGGGCAGGGCAATCAGCGAGAATGAAAACCTCTTGGAGGTAGGCTAGTTGTTTGCAAAAAAAATGAAAAAGAGAAAAGAAAAAAATCATGAAAAATTGTTTGCAGGTCAGCAAGAGGACTATTAGAGAGCAAAGGAGAATCTAAAGGGACCTATTCCACTCACATTCTTATTTTTCCATCCATTATCTTTCATCATTCCACCATTCCTTTCATTTCTTCACTCATTTGCCTCAGTTTGCAAGGGTACTATGTTTTCTACAGGATTCCCTCTAAACCTACAAGATGATCCTGTAGGAATTAAGTAGCTTCAAAATCCTAAAATGAGTAACCCTAGGGCAAGGAAATGACCTGCACATGTCAAAAAATAAAAAAACCCTACATCATAACTTCTTTACCATACCTCTCTCCACCATGATCACTCTTGCATCCATCATAAAAAAAATCAATTTTCAAAAACATTTCACAGTATTCAAATGAAAACATAAAGGAAAATGAATCAGGGAGCAGAAGGGAACGTCACATGAGTGTACTTTTCATTATTCACTCTCCCAGACATCCTCTCTATCCATGTCATCATCCTCAAAGTCCCAATAGAAGAAATGATTAAAAATTCCGAGGGAGAAGTAGCTACAGGACATCATATAGGAAATCCTGTAGCAGCCTATCCCACAGAATAAATAACATGAGTAGCAGCAAGCTTCTAGCATGAAGATCCAAGGGCAAAAGAAGCTCTAGAGCAGCAACAACACCATCATATTCAACACCAGGTACCTGCACATCAATGGAATCATTAGAGGGCAATAAAAAAGGAAGGAAAAATAACATGCAACCAACACACAACAAGCACCTCATGTCTTCAACAAACTGCAGCAAGGTATTAGCACCATATGTACATATCTCGCTTCACTCTCTCATTTGCATTATGTAGTCAAAAGATGTAAAGGTTGTGAGCGAGTTGGTTTATAAGCGAAAGGTGTCTAGTTAACTTGGACACCTTCGTTCAGTCGATAAAGACAAAACAGTTGGTCCTCCTACACATGGAAACAGTCAAGTCAAAAAAAAGAGGAGGATGAAGGCAGTTAAGGTTATTGATGCCCGAAGTGGGAGTTGATTACGAGGAGAGGGGAATGATGAGGTGGTAGTGGGGACCAACGTTCCAAAAATAGAAAACATCGTAGCTTGGCTACTAGCACACCACCTCACTCAACTCAACCATAAGAGGAAATAATCATTGATCCCCATGCACCCATGCATTCATTTTCTTGAGGATCACTATAGAAAAATTGCTCTCATACCCAAGCAACCTACAGAAGAGAAAAATTCCATATTTCTACTGCACAGGACTTCCTATAGGATCACACAGGACTTCCTACAAGATTACAGAGGAATCTTATGGGATATAGTCAAACAGTCCACAAGATTGGTCGAAAGCAGTTTTATAAGGGAAAACACAGGGGTTGGCTACAAAAAACACCATGAGGAGGTAGGCTCTACATTTCCTTTGATTTTTCCAAGTGAATAGAAGAGAAAAATATCCTAGTTTGAGTGAATTTGATAGCCGTGTAAAGGAATTGTCTCCTCAAGTATTTCAGTCGCATGTCCTCCTACATTAAAATTTGTATCAACCATCACCACTCCTCCAAATTGACCAGACAAAATGACAGGGGGGTTTAATAGAAGGGAGCCTATTAACACTATGAGGATTCACCAACACCCTTGACGACCCTAGGTATTGCAACAAGAATGTTGCAACTCCCAGGGCTACCAGCTTTACTTATCAACCCGAGGTTCGTACAAACTTGGAGGTGACAGTGCTATATGCACAAGTAAAAGTGAAGGTACTGCCTATTGTCATTGTTCATCTGGTAAGAGAATGTAGTGGTTCCAAGCTAGACTTCTATAGCATCAGAAGAAGCTTAATTCTTTGATGGAAGAAGAGAAAATCTATTCTAAGAGAGAGCTACTTTACTACAGTAATGAAGAAAACAACATGTAATGCTAAACCACACCATAACATAATTAACCAATTAAACAGCTATGCTAAGAAAGATTGCTAAATCAATCACTAAACTAATGTTGTTATCTAAGTTGTAGAGGTAAAGAGCATCAAACTATACTAAGGTGTAAGCAAAGAAACTTAAGCTAAATCAATTTTCAAGTGGAAGAGCAATCGGAGGTCGAAATCAGTGAAAGGAGGACGTAAGGAAGCAGTGGTGTATAAAAACCATTAGATCAGCCAATGAACAGAAGATGAACGATGAAGATCTTATCACGAAGGCTTAAGTGACTAGATGGATGAACACGGTGAATGCACAGGATGAACGACTAAGGTCTTATTGCAGAGGTTAAGTGGATAGATGGACGAACCAGACGAATGAACAGGAGGAACGACGGAGATCTTATTGTGAATATTAAGTCAAGAGATGGATGGACATGATTAATTAGAGGATGGACGGTGGAGATCGTATCACGGGAAAAAGAAACATGAGGAAATGATGGAGCGGGTTTCGAAGTCAGTAAGTAGTTTCTCGCGCGCCCTCAAGGCTGTAAGCTGTATTTTGAAATTGCATGTGATTAGCCTAACTGAATGAGACATAGCACAAGAAAACCACTTTTCTCGCGTGTTCTCGGGCGGATAACAGTCGTGCAAGAATCTGCAGGAGATTGCGTGATAGCCGTCGGATCAGGCCAGACAGATCAATGGTGGAGATCAGCCAAGCTAGTTGGCAATCAGGTGACGTGATAACCGCCAGATCAAGTGAGGCAGATCGACGATGGGGACTTAAAGTGCATAAATTAAGTGGAAGAATTCACACGAGGTGGCATTTGGATAAACAAATGAATCAAATGGTGATTAGGAAGGTTTGTTGTGGATCGGACGGTAATGAAATGATGCATGAAGAACGTGTTGAAGGCGGTTTCAAATGAAAAACAACAGAAAAACTAGTGAGGGTGGACAAGTAACTGTATCAAACTACAAACTCCATAACTCATGTGAGAAACAGAAACCCTGTGTTTTTGGGGTTGTTGAAGGGCCTCTTCCTCGAGTCATGGTCCCAGAGGGAGGAGATGAGGCCGAGACACTTGCGCACAACCTTATGGTGATCTTTTTCCTCTAGCTACCCTGTGAACTGAAAGAGGCACAAATGGAAGGAAACTTAAGCACAACCGATCTACTCTACACTACTGTAATGAAAATGAATCTATTTAAGAAAATGAACAGAACCAGAAAGCTACTTAAGCAAATGAACAGAACAACAATCTATGCTACTTAAGCAAATGAACAGAACAACAATCTATGCTACTTAAGCAAATGAACAATGAAAACCAGGAATCTATGCTAACATACATGTATAGTAAAGAGGAGCTTTGGCTGCTCGGGTTGGGCCCTAACCCAAGAGCTTCAGCCCTCTGAGTTAACTCAGAGCTAGCTCAAAACGAAACTCATTTTTATTATAAAAACCATGGATTATAGAACAAACTGTCACAAGTCTTGTAGCTCAGGAATGAAGTAGAGTTTTACAATAGAAGTTCCAATCCTACTGAGGTCCTAAGCCTCTCTATTTATACATCTGAAGTCTCCAACGACTTCCTTCCAATTAGGGAGGCTAGGCTCCCCACTCAAGATAAACTGGTTTTTGTCACTTTCACTTGCTTGGCTATCTTCTAGTCTTCAAGTGATGGTTGTTTGTACTTCGAGCTGATGGAGAGATATTCGAATGGAGGGGTAGTAAATGAGGAGGATTTACCTCCTATAATTACTCTCCCTTGTCCCATTCGAGTTTTTACCAAGGTCTTTGCCACAGTTCCTTGCTTTTACCCTTTATTCCTTTATTCCTGCATTTTTCCTTACTTTTATCCTTTATTCCTGCATTACATGCACATTAGACCACAAAGCAAAATATAATCAAAAGTATGCAATAAGTTATGAGAATAGTTGTTTTGACTAAGATAGGAGGTGAATTAAGGCCAATTAAGGCCCATATAACTACCCAATGATGAGGCTTATCATCACCCCACTATTGAAAGTGTTGCTCATCCTTTGAGCAACTTAGTCAATGTCCATGACCTTCATGGCTCTGGTATCCTTTCTGACATCCCATGCTTCTATTATGGTCTCTTCTTCTTGTTCATAGAAGCTTGCTTTCCTTTCTACTTCTTCCCACTGCCTCTTTTCCTCTTCTTCTTTCTCCCTTCTAGCATCCCTAGGAGTAGTGGTGGACTGAGTTTTAGGCTTATCCAATTGACCTTCAACCTTTGCATTGATTGCTTATACATAGGTGTCCTATTGAGTGCCTCTCTCAACCTTTGAGGGGAGTGATATTCTCTGATCTTCAAGCTATGTGGCAGTGTTTTCCATCTCCTTTAGCAGGCATGTATAGTATCATCTCTTAGCAGCCTAAAAATATCCTCAAAATGTGAAATTTCTTGCTCTCGAGCAACAATATATCTAGGTGCCAGATGAGGATCATTTGCAATTAGATTATGGGTGATGATTAGGGCCATGGGATTTGATTGTTCAGCTCTGATGAAAAGAGGTTTATTTTTCCCTTTGGCAAATATTATTTTCATCTCTGCAGCCCTTGACTTCTCATGGTTCATCGATGATGCCATAGCCATTAATTGTAGATCTCCAAGCTCTGCATTAGGATCCCAAATATTCATGTCTATGAGGGCCATGTTTTGCAAGTAAAACTCAGCCCTTTTGGCCCTATCCCCTAGTGTGATTTGATCACAAAGATCAATAAAATTCTTGCAGTCCTGAAATGGCATGGTGCCCCTTTGTGCTAGTGTTTTAATCTAAAATTGCAGCCATTGTTTTCTGAGGTAAAGAGCATAGGATTTAGCTGACATCCTATGCTGGATGGCCTCTTTCTGTTCTTTCTTCTCTGTTTCAATGCCTTCTTCCTCTCTATTTTTCTTATCTTCTTCCTCTTTCTGTTCTTTCTCCTCTGTTTCAATGCCTTCTTCCTCTTCTGCTTCATCATGTTCCTCTATGGCTTCTTCACATTCTAAAAATAATTTCCTTTTTGCCACCTGATTGTCTGCTTTGTCTTCTTTTCTCCATGAAATTCCTAGGGGAAGTGTGGTGACCCTACTGATGAACTCTGGGGTGAGATCTATAGTGATCCCTCTAACTATAATAGTGGCATGGATTCTGCTGTGTGGAGTGAGGGAATGAGCAAATTCTTGAGAAAACAGAGTTTCCTGTGTATGTAATCCACTAGCTTTTTAGAGAACTTCTATTTCATTTGGTTGTAAATGGGGATGGATTTTTAGATCCTACCTCTTTAGAATGGTGGCAGTGGACAATTCTCTTGATATTCCCTCTTGAACCCCTCTCTTCTTATTCTGTAGACTGCCTTTGGGTATCCTGTAGACTGCTCTTGTAGACTATTCTTGTAGGAATTCTCTTGCAGAACGATTGATCCTTGCTTCCAATGGGTGGCCAGAGTTATGAGAGCTACTTGAGTGAGGGATTTTCAAGGAGTTGTAATGCATGAATGCATGAAAATGATGTTTTGTTTCCCTTTATACCACCTCATCATTCCCACTCCTTGTAATCAGCTCCCACAGTTGTTAAATCCATATTTAACCACTTCTTGTCCTACTCCTCTATTCTTTGAGTTGACTACAGCCATGTGTGAGAGGAAACCCTGATTTGTATGTGATGATTGAATGAAGGTGTCCAAGTTAACTAGCCACTTTTTCACTTACAAAACAACTACCTCTTAACCTTTACAACGTTTGATCAAATGATGCATATGAGTGAGTGAGTGGGATACTTACCTGTGGTCCTGATGCCATGATAAAGTTGTCAAAGATCAAAGGTGTTGCATGGTCTATTTGTTGCATGGTAATTCTTATTCCTCATCTGCTGTCTACTGATGGTTTCTTGGCTTTTGGAGATGTCTGTGACTGGAGATATGATGTTGCTACTGCTGTGGAGCTCCTAGATTACCACTTGCAATGTTTGGTGTCTCCCTTATAATTTCTTGATCATGTTGTTGGCTGGTATTGTGAGGATGTTGTAATGAATGGAAAGAGGCAGTAGGAGTGTGTGTGGATGGGGGGATGATGGTAATGGATGAGGTGATTGGTTAGATCATGTCTAGTATTAATTTTGGGGACCTAACCAATATACCATTCAGGGGATTATGTAGAAAACACAATCTTTACCTGAATTGAAGCAATGAAGTGAAAAACAAGGGAATTGATGGAGGGATGCATGGTAAGGAGTGGAGGAGATGAATATATGTGAGGCAGGGTTCCCTTTGGATCTTCTCTTTGCTCCTTGATTGTCTTTCTCACCCACCTGCAAATAACAATTATGTTTTTTTTCTTTATATATATATATATATATATATATATATTAAAAAAACACCTAGGTTGCCTCAAAGAGGTTTTCACCCTAGATATCTGCCCTGGGCGCCTCAAGGAAGGTTTTCACCCAGGGATATTCTTACTCTTTTTCATTTTTTCTCATCCTTGGGCTGCCTCACGAGGTTTTCAACCCAAATATGGGACTTAGGTGCCTCATGGAGGTTTTCACCTGAATCCTTATTATTTTTTTCTCTTTTTCAGTGCCCTGATGAGGGAGGAGCTAAAACTTGCTCCACCATCATCACTATCTTATTGATATTGTCAATGAACTCTTGTTTTGATAAAAGCCTCTTGTACATTTTCAATTGGTGTCCATTAACAAGCAATGGAATGGCTTCTTCATCTATAGTTCTGATTTTCACTAAACCATTATCATGGCATCTTTCCACCACATAAGGTCTGAGCCATCTTGTCCTTAGCTTGCCCTTGAAGTCTTTATACCTAGAATCATATAACAATGCCCAGTCTCCCTCTTGAAATTTCTTCTCCTTAATATGTTTTTCATGCCAAATCTTCCTCTGAAGCTGAACTATCTCTTTATGTAGGAGGGCCTACATTCTGAATTCATCCAAGCCATTAAGATGTAAAAATCTTTATTTCTGTGTGTAACTGAGATCCAAATCTATTTGGGTTGCCATCCTCAATGTGTTATATTCAAACTCAATAGACAACAAAGCCCTTTTCCCATAGACCAGCTCATAGGGTGTAAATCCAGTGGTGGTCTTCCATGTTGTATTATAGGCCTAGGTGGCCTCAACTAGTCTCTCTGCCCAATCCTTCCTGCTGTTGCTCACTACCTTGGTTAAGATGTTCTCCAGTTCCCTGTTGCTCACCTCCACTTGCCCATTAGCTTGTGGATGATAAGGAGTGGAGGTCCTATGCTTGATTTTGTGATGGCTGAGCAGTTCTTCAATCATGTTGCAGGTAAACTAGTCGCCTTGGTCTATGACTAGCTCTCTTGGGTACCCAAATGTGTAGAATACATTCCCCCTTAGGAACTCAACCACCTTACCTTTTTTTGCTGCCTTAATTGCCTTGGTTTCAGCCCACTTATTCAAATAATCAGTGCACACAATAATGTATTGCTTTTGCTTTGAAGGAGGGTTGATAGGCCCAATGAAGTCCATGCGCCACTTGTCAATGGCTCGAAAGTCACTTGAGGTTGTAGTGGAATTTCATCTCTTGGAGTAGGCTTTTCCATCCTCTGGCACCGATCACACTGACTAATGTACTTTTTCACATCCTAATGAAGAGTAGGCCAATAATAACCTTCTTGTAACACTTTGAATGATGTCCTCTTTGCTGCATAGTGACCTCCACAAGGCCCATCATGATAGGTCAGAAGGATGTCAAAAAAATCCTCTTCCCTTACACACCTTCTCAAGATTTGATCTGGGTCAAGTTTGAACAGATTACCTCCGATCCAGGTGAAGGGGGCACTTTTCCTGACTATCTTGATCTTTTCTTTGGAGGGCAAGTTTGGTGGGAACTGTGCTGATACCAAATAGTTTGCTATATCAGTAAACCTTGGGGAGAGAACGGAAATAGAAAAAAAATGGTCATCTGGTAACTGGTCATTCACCATTCCTTCTTCACTTGCAGGCAGATTCATCCTAGATAGAAAGTCTGCAACAAAATTTTCCTTACCCTGAGGCTTAACAACAATAGTTAGATCAAACTGCTGTAATAAAAGCAACCATCTTATCATTCTAGCATTCACATTTGGTTTTTTCATTAAATATTTGATTGCAGCATGATCAGTATGCACAAATGTTTGATAGCTTGTAATGTAATGCCTAAATTTGTTTAATGAATGCACAACAGCCAGGAGTTCCTTTTCGGTCACAGTATATTTTAGTTCAGCCTTTGAAAGGTTCTTACTCATAAAATAGATGGCATAGGGAAATTTCTCCTCTTCCTGACCTACGGCTACTCATATGGCTTTGTGTGAGGCATCAACATGATATGACAAGGGAGGGCCCAGTTTGGGCCTCTAAGGATTGGTGTAGTGGTTAATTTACCCTTTAGAATGTCTAAGGCCTCTTAACAGCTCTTTGACCATATAAACTCATAATATTTGGCCAAAAACCCAAAAAAAGGAGAGGCCAACTTGTTGAAGTCCTTTATGAACCTTCGATAGTATCCAAGTAACCCTAAGAACCTCCTGACATCTATCTGCTTTGTGGAGGTGGGACCCTTTGGATGATTTCTATTTTGTTTGGGTCCACCTGCAATCCTTGCTGAGATATTGAATGGCATAGCACAGTCCCTTCAGTCATTAAGAATTCACATTTTTCTGGACTGAGATACAGGTTCATTTCAGTGCATTTGTGCAATACCTTTCCTAGGTTAGTCAGGGCTTCTTGAAAATCATAACCATAAGGTGTAAAGTCATCCATATAGATTTCCACAACATCATGTACTAATTTAGCAAAAATACTCAAGACTGCTCTTTGGAAAGTGGCAGGAGCATTGCATAGGCAAAAAGGAAGGACAATATAGGAAAAAGTACCCCAAGGACAGGTGAATGTGGTCTTATCGTGGTCTTTTGGGAAAATTTGGATTTGGTTGTACCCACTGAATCCATCTATGAAGGAAAAAAAACTTCTTCCCTGCCAGGCTATCTAGCACTTGGTAAATGAAGGGTAGGGGAAAATGATCCTTCTTTGTGGCTTCGTTCAACTCCCCATAATCAACACAAATCCTCCACTTACCATTTTTTTTGGGAACTAACACTAAAGGAGAGATCCACTCACTGTCTAAGATAGGGTAAATAAATCCTGCATCTTGCAGTTTTTGCAGTTCTTCTTTGACTATGTCCTTAAGAGTTGGATTCATACTCCTTTGTGGTTGCCTGACTGGCTTGCAACCTTATTTGATGTATATGTGGTGAGTACACACTAAGGGGTGTACTCCCTTCATTTCCTTATAACTCCAAGAGAAGGCTTCTAGGTTTTCTCTCAACATGTTGCATAGCTTTTCCTCTTCTAAAGTAGAAAGAGATGGATTAATTTTGAAAGTTTCCTCTAGGCCGAATTATATGGTTTTGACACGGAGTGGGTTGGAATTTGCCAAGCATAAGTCAATTGGATGATTGTTCTAGGTTTCCCTTACTTCTTCTTCTAATGGTAATGAACTAGGAGTTGGACTTTGGAGTAGGTGTTCAATTAAGTCATCCTCATCTTGCTATCCTCCTCCTATGGTTGCTTCCAAAGCAGCAGAATAAACCTCATCTTCTTCCTCCTCCTCCAACCATAAAGGTAAATCATGCTCTAGGGTAGGTTGATTAGGAGTGTATAGGACTAACTGTTTGGACATATGCCAATTATTGTACCATCTCTACAGCTAATGTAAGAATCATCCATGGCCAACCATGGCCTCCCAAGGATGATAGGGTAACCAGTAAGCTTAGCCTTAGGTTGGAGAACTAGAAAGTCTACAGGGTACTCCCAAGAGTCAATGGAAACCATCACATCCTCCACAATTCCCTCAGGGGTGACTATGGAACGGTCTACAAGTTGCAGAACTGTTGTGGTCTTCCTCAATGACCCTTGGAGGTTTGTTTTGGGTGAAAGCACCCTAGGGCTTTGGGTTAGAACCCCAATAGAGCATAAGAAAACTACAACAAGAAATACTCAAACAACTCCAGCAAGATGGTTATATTATCAAACTACGTAAGAGTGAATGTACCCGGATTTCCTTCGTTCAAGTAGGTCGCGCAAGGTTCAGACCCTCTGCAACTCCCGATGTTCTTCAAACCTAGAAATCATTCAATTCGAACATACATAACAATATAGAATTAAAGCATATTCATGAAATTGAATTTATATCATATAAACAAATGATTGATCATACATCAAAACGACATTCATATATGAATTAAAACATAATTTGATGCATAGACATAATTAATTTTGGAAACAAGACAACATTTATTTTATTGCAGTAAGCCATAAATAACATGGAGAGAATTCACCTGAGTCTTTCTCTAGCTCCAAGTAGAACCGTCGTCCGGATTCGTCCTATCCCACCCTTCAACAATCTTCTTCCATCACCAACACCATGATATCTCAAGCAAAATGAAGGATATCTATAATCAAGGAAACAAGGGTTTCCTAAAGCTTGGGGAAGTGCATGAGGCACAGGGATTCATCAGACTTAGTCGGGGATAATATCAGTATAATAACTCTATCTCTTCTCCTCTCCCTTAAGGCCTTCCCATAGAGGTCTATTTATACCTCTCCCAATTAGTTTTTTAGTTGGGAAACAGTTGGGCCACAGGCAATAGGAGGTAATAAACAGGTAAAACCCGTGAACTCCACCCAAAATAAAGAAAATTTATTTTTTTAAGTGTTTTAATACATATACACGGGTTAGGTATTGACTAACCCGTGTGTACACGTTTTTAGCTTAGGGAAAAGTAGCATACAGGGAATAAAACACTTTTTTTTATATATTTGGACCAAGTCTAGAAGGAGGGGTTGCCCTAGGCCATAAACAAAGCATCATATATACCAAGAGTGGTAAATGGTGCTATAACAGATGCCCCCTAATATATGAGGTCAGAAGGGGTATATGATGGCCGAAATGTATTAAGTGTATGGAAATAATCAAGCCCAGGCTGAGAAGGACTTCACCAGAATTCAGCCTGCCAAGCCATCAAAAGAGATCAGAAAGAAATTGTTGTCTGAGGTAGGCATATCCATGCTCAGATAAGGTAAAGCATGTCCGCATATCAAGTACAAGTGGATCTAATATGTATACTGTTATAAAGGAACTGAAAGTACATAGTGGATCATCTGATCGTGATCGAAAAAGTACATGTCTGAATATTACGTATAAGAAGACGATCAATGATGCTGAAGGATGAAGCTGATCACTGATGTCAAAAACTGATCCCACTAGTACCAAATGAACATGATGGAATAAAATGATACTACATTGCAACTCGGATGCCAGCATATAAGATGTCGCTATGAATAACTGCAACATATATGGTGGATGGTGTCAACTAGCAGCAACAAGAGCAACTGACAAGTGAACCAAAACATGTTGATGCAGCCCCAGGTCTTCACCAACCCTCACGGTACATTTCTACACAATGGGAATGAATGATCTAAGGTCGACCATGTGAGAAATCATTTGATTACCTGTCATTGATGTATATCATTAACAAACGCGAGACTACTCACCAATAATGATAATGAGAGTCAAGGTACCCAGCAAAATCTAACAAGTGTGAATGAATGAGCTGAAGTCGAACACTTGAAAGAATCTATCAATCAGGAGAAAATGATGGTTTCCCATTGTCGATATCAAAGGAATCTGCCACTAATGACTGCAAACCCCAAGGTACTGCCAAATGGACTCTAGATCTTTTTCCCAGAGCAAATGGGCTGTAAACGATAGGAAAAGATCCGCTAGAAGGAAGGCATTAAGGCATCCTTCATCAATCTAGCACGACTGTAACCCGTAGGCCAATAATGTGGAATGAATCAGATGAAAAATATGTAGTAACCCAATCGAAGCATGTTTTCGGTGTACACAAGATGTAGCTAGCGCACGATAGAAACCCTCTGAACCAACCAATAATGAAAGCTGGCACAAAGGCAAGGAATCCACCAATAGGGTCAAATGGAACCTGAGGCACTGCACGAATCCCAATGTGTGATAATGAAAGATGATGTCAAACACAAGGGAAACCACTCAGTCAAAGACCCATGATACTGATTGATGCTGAGCATAAGGTTACCTATTAATAATGAAAATAGGGCTAGGTTGCAGCTCTAGATCTGCCCTCAGAGCAATTTGTTGTAGTCGATAAGGACAAGACCCGCCAGCAAGAAGTCAATGGAGACCTTCTCAAATGGCACGAGAAAAGGACCAATATAACTGATGTGATGACAAACATGACACTGACAACCAGGGATGGCCAACTAAAAAATAGGTTAAGATACACTGCAGAGAGGCCGACTCAGGTTTACTTCCCTTAAACAAAAGCACCACTCAATGATGACTATATGGTAGCATATGATAACTCTGTATAAGTTTTTCATGCAAGAGGCATAAGCAAATTCTCCATATGATTGGAAGAGGTAACCAATCGGAGGAGTACTGACTCAATAACAAGTTTAAGTTGCTCCTAAGTCAAACTAAATCCCACCCCAATGGAGGAGAGACTTTATTTTGAGTGATTTGTTTAAGAGGGACACGACTGACTCTCGTTGCCAACAAAATATGGAAATGTGGTCCTGTTCCTACTCTTTTTGGAATATATATATTTTTTTGTCTTTTTCTTTAAGCTAGAAAAAGAATAAAAGAATGCTATAGTGCAGTGAAAAGAACGAGTGTCAGAGAAACAAATGATCTAGTTCCTGGGAGGGGAACATTCCTATGCTCAATGCAGGGAGGCGAAATTGGTCAAGGACACTCAAAGGGATGCTCTTTCCATGGGTAAAAGGATGCGTCAAGTTGCAGAAGCTAAGTGATTTCATGGTTGACTTTACAGAAGACATGGTAAAAAAAGTGTCTTAAACACGAGACCAAGTGAAGTCAGCTCAAGGCCAAAAGGTGCAAGTAGTCAATATGTAATGCAACAGTACAACTCAACACAAAGGAGCCTTTAGGGTATATGGCCAAAAAGATAGTGAAGAAGAAGAGGAATGAGGCTTCAATGCACAATTCATGGTGGGACTAAAGAGGACTTTCGAGCCTAAGAACAAAAATTCAGCATGGGTGCCAAGTGACAACAAGGTACTATCTAGGGCGCCCATGATAAGGTAGGCTCTACCACACAAGTCATGATACTTCTAAGCAATGAGAAGGTTCTGCACCATAACTTGGTGGGGTCAATCCTAAGGCCAAAATGGGAAAGGAAACTGATAAGTGCACAATGCAGGTGAAAAACCTAACCTATATGCCAATTTCGAGAACCAATACCTGTCAGAACGGATCAACCATAAAAATGTCTAAAGGAGAAATCTTCCAAGTTCTGTAGACATAAATAGGAACACTAGACAAGTTAATACATCCCACATATAAAATTCATATAAAATCTTGTGTTATAGAATAAAAAACTTGAAAATGCGTACCTTATATGTATAATATGGTACAGGGAACCACGTAGCCTTGCAGCTTATGCATAATAGTTCTTTTGGACAAACCCCTTGTAGGGCTCAAGCCAAGGACTCCTTTGGTAGTCAAAACTCATGGCTTCAAAGAGTTCCTCCTGTGAAGGAAAATCAAATTCCACGAAATCATGAGAACTACAAGGATCAAAAGAGGGAATTAAGGGGTACCATCTCCCTATAGGAAGAACCTCTCGGTCAACTACCGGGACCAAGTCCCAAGAAGAAGAATAATAGTTCAAAGGATCCTTCTCAGAATCCATTCGACATTGAGGATTTAACACCACATAATTCACCCATGGCGGGGTAGAGTCTACTTGAACACTTGGAACAAACCAAGGGGTATTTTGCAGTAAATTCGAATTAGGGTGGTGATTATTAGATGCAAGCTGATCAATAGTGACAATATTCCCTTTATGAGGAAAACACATCACTCGAAAGAGTGAAGACACCACAACATTCATTGCATAGACATAATCACGCCCAAGTAGCATATTAAAGTCTAAAGGGCAATCAACCACCATCATATCGATAAAAATAGTCTTCCCACCTAAAGTAATAGGAAATTGAGGAAGAACACCCATAGATTCACTAGGTCTTCTATCATAAGCTAACAACTGACTCTTAGCTGTCAACAACTTTGGAGAACCCAAATATTTCCAAGTCAAGGAGGATATAATACTTGCAGAGGATCCTTCATCCACCATACATCGATAGACGTTTGTGGAATTAACTCTAACCTTTATTTGGAAAGGTGTAACGAAAGGAAGACGAGGCTCGACAAGACTATCCCAATCAAAGGAGACACTCCTAGAACTTGGAGGGGGAACATTCGAAGAAACCCCTATACTAGAAGACTTTGTACTAGAAATCAAACAAACTCTATTGTTAGGCACTTCAGCCCCCAAAAGAGGAGTGTAATCAGCCAAAGATTGCACTGGCTCAACCACATTATCAACCAATGGTTGATGAGACTATTGAGAAACCATATTAGATTTAGGAGTAGAATAAATTTTAGACTCAGACCATATCCTTTGTACCTCTGGAATACATGGGCACAAATGAATAAGATGGTCTCCCTTGCATATCTTACAAGGGAACTTAGGTTTAAAACTTCCACGCCTAGGTTTCTTATCAACAACCATTCTGCCAACATGACTAGCAGTGGTTTGCGGAGAGTCCCCAACATGACTTACAGAGGTTAGTGACTCTTTCCCCAGAGAGATAGGACTTGTGCCCCCAACCCTACTCACAGAAGCAGGTGAGTCCACAAAAATATGACTCATAGAAGTAGGTGACCCATTGCTAGTATTACTCGTAGTGACTAGACTTATGCCCCCAGCATGACTTGCAGTGGCTAAAATCTCATCTCCAACATGAAATGCAGAGGTTGATGATGAATTGCTAGTATGACTTGTAGTGACTATACTTGTGCCCCCAGCATGACTTGCAACGGTTGAAGGCTCATCTCCAACATGAAAAGCAGTGGATAGAACTATTATTCTTCTTCGTCTTCCTCCTTTTGATCTTTTTAGATCTCTTATTACAAGAGGGAGGAGAAAGAGGAATACTATATTTCTCTTTGAAAGAAGATGAAAAACCCATTTGATGTCCTTGAAATAAAGTATTCATCTGAGAAGCTTCAAGAATATCTAGAATATTTAGAGTGTACCACAGCCAAACTAGTAGTCCAACATTCAATCCAGGAATATTCAAAGTGGCCAATAAGGGGGTACCAACGTTTCTAAAGAAAGGAAAAGCACAAGGATCCCCTTTTGGGAGGGTACCTTGGTTGGTTCCCACAAGAATATGGGCCACATCTAACTTATTCGCAGATCCTTCCCTTACGAGAATGTACAAATGAATTTCCAAGGAATATATATGCACAATCAAAACCTTTGCCCTTGAGGAGGTAACTCCACAACTTTCAAAAGAAAGATCAAAAGCCTTTCAAGATTGGTAGAGTGATAGGTCAGTCATTCAGAATCTAAATTCCAAAAATGACAAGACAAAAATACCTAAAGCCAACTATATAGAAAGAGCAAAGAGAACTTGGCTATAAAATCCCTAAAGATACAATCAATCAAGCAACTTCATATTTCCGCTCCAGGTGATGAGGACTGGACACCAAAATAAAAGAAACAGAAGTAAGGGACCTTCTGAAGATACTTTGGGATAATAACGGCCCAAGCCTACCAGCGAAGGTATCAAAAGCAGTTACGCCGACCTCCAGACAACAACCTTTGTTGGGGCAAGCACCCAAGCTTCACCAGGGTACCCTCCAGAAGTACTGCTAAACGTGATGCAGTGTTAGCCTCAGGTGCCACAGGATTCCCCTCTACAGCCACCTCTGTGATCCCTAGGATAGGCAACTATGGTCACCAACTCGTATCAAAAGCCAGGTGGAATAGTTGTGAGGTGGGATCCGACAAGTAAGAGAGGGGGTATCTCTCATCCTTATATTCACTCTCCCTAGTGATTTACTCCCAGTTACGGAGCTTTCCCGGTCTCCCTAATGCTATTGGATTTTCTCATTAATCAAGCTTCTATGTGTTTGTAATTTTGAGTGGCCTTGGAGAGTTAACTCTCCTCTCGCCTAATCCAAGACCCTAATAAAACTAAACTTGTTGGTGTATTCTGATGACAACATAAAAGTTCTAGTTTATTTTAATTAATCGCTTGATTTTAATGGTTGTTCTTTAAGTCAAGGGTAAAGATGGGAGTGAAACCAATGATGTTTGTATGACACAACAGAAATCAATGAAAAACTAACTACATGAATGTAGTCATTTTTTCTTTGATGAAAAGAGATCTCTATATGGGTTCTACGAAACTTCTACAAAGCAAAGTACTTTTTCTC
Source organism: Pinus tabuliformis (assembly GCA_031772625.1). Classification (NCBI taxonomy): domain Eukaryota; kingdom Viridiplantae; phylum Streptophyta; class Pinopsida; order Pinales; family Pinaceae; genus Pinus; species Pinus tabuliformis. The sequence continues at coordinate 524,508,332 of CM062810.1, read as the reverse complement.
TTCTTTTCTTGAAACACACTTCACACACCCAAAAACTAAAAGGCAATGAATGCTTTAACAATGCAAACTACCCTAATGCAAGATATAATGGAGATGAAAGATCCTAAATAACACTCAAAAAGAAAAAGCAATTGTTTATAACTAACAATGAGCCAACTTAAGTACTGAAGAGGATATGAATTTTGAACACAAAATTATCTCCAAACAAGAAGGAGAAATTGTAAAAGATCGCAATTCACTTTCAACAAAAAAAAGAAACCATAAACCAAACTTGGCAAAAGAAAAACAAAAACAAAGTTTTTTGAGATCTTTTCTTTTTTAAAGAAGAAACCAAAACAACTTTTTTGAAATCACCAAAATGCTACTAAAACTCAAAAGATCGAAAAAAATTCACAAGGAGTCTTTGCAATTTACGAATTCGAAAATGAACGAAAACTTGAGAAAAAGGACTTCAACTTGTACAAAACGACCCAAATAGTAGCAAAGAGTTTGACAAACTGACCAAGAAGCCAGGAAAGAAATACTTCCAAAATGGTCAAAAAGACTTTCAAAAAGCAAGAAAAGCTATGAGGCCACAAGACAAAGGAGAGCAAAGCAAGTAGATTTGAAATCCAGGCTTGACACTGAAACTGAAAACAATCTTGTGTTCTGGAGGACCAAAAAAATCAAGAACTTCAGGACGAAGTCTTATGTGCCAAAACACAAATTACAAACTCGCTAAAGAAGCAAACCTAGGCCAAATATTTTCAATGAGGAAGAGACTTCGAAACAATAAGCTTGTAAAATAATTAAATTCTTCAGATAGCAATTGACCACACAGAGACTGAAAAGACCAAGCAACAAATCTATCTGGGCTGAAAGATTTGAAAAAACAATGCAAAAATTTGCATACGCGACTGTGTGCAAACACAGAGGCATGCACATGTGCTCTTGACATAGGAAACTCACGTATACATGAGTTCACTTTACAGAAACAAGCGTGTATACGCAACTATAAACAAAGTAAAGAGCATATACAAAGCTTTGCAAGAAAAAATAAACAACAAAGTCTAATCCAAAAGATCAGACTTGAGGCCTTGTTACAGGTCAATTTGGGCACATCAACCCCAGCTTCCAGATCCGTATTGTTAGGGTCCATCAATCCATAATTCAGTTGTTTTCATTCCCTAATGAAGTCAACCTACATCACGCTTGCCTCCCAAGAAGTTTCATGTCACCATTCATCCAAAAAGTGCCCCCAAGGAGATCAGTGCAGGAAGCCTTCTATCAGGCTGCAATGCAATGCAGGAGCTACACTGACTCGGTGCTATGCATCACACCTAGCCTTTGTTTCACCTGCGATGAGCGAGATTCATCGAATTTTTAAAATGAATCCAATTGATGCTTCTGGAAGTTTCCAGATGGATTGAACTCGCTTTTAGATGAGGAATAGGATGAATGAACCTCAATCCATTATCCCTTCCTCCATGGAAACACTTCCCAATTTTGGCAAACATTCATGAGGGCCATTAATGGCTTAACCTCCTCTATTCATCTATAAATTAACCAAGCATTCAAAGGTTGGTCTAGGTTGTAATTTCTTAAGTTAAGGAAATGTTGTTTGAATGATATTAGCAAGAGTATTGTAATGATGTTGAATTATTGCTTCATGAGGAGAAAAGGGTTTGAAACTGGAAGGATGACACTGGATCGAGCATGCATCTACATGGGTTGTAATCTTTCCTTCTATTAATAAAGAATTCTAAGCTTTTTCCATTCATGTGTTCATATGATGTATATCGTATTCTTGATTCTATGATATGTTTAGTTAACAGATCGCCATTAATGTATACTTTGATGGGTTTTTGTCTCAGCTTGTGTGCAGGTATTTTCCAAGCGAATTAAGTACGGTAAGGAGTGGAAAAATCAGTCAAAGGAGAGAGGGATAGAGTGAAAGTTACAGGTTAGTACCTTTGTTCTTCTTTCTCTTATCTGTTAACTATAGGAAAAGCAACGAATTACTTTGTTTGTTGTTTCTAGACCAGCTACTAGGTCTAGAGGGTTAGGCGTTTGAAGAAACACTAAATTTTCCCAAAACAAAATGGTGACTCCACTGGGGATCGTCCTATCCCTTGTAGTAGCTTATCAATTTCTTAAAGCACTTTGACATACTGTACTTCCTGTCATTTATTGAATTCAAGTCTAAATTCACTGAAAATTGAATTAAATGTAAGTATAAATTTTCCTTCAGTAATAATTGCACTTCTGTGACTGACACAGTGCGATGCAGTGCACTTCCCTCATAGATCCAGTGCGATGCATTGCACTGTCTCTAACTGTTGCCTGCGATGATCCCTTTAGGGTCAGTTTTCCCATCTAGGAACTGAAAATTTTTGTCAATTTTCATCAGTTTGAATTGCTTGTTGAATGTAAATGATGTCTTATCTCTGAAAACAGTCTTTTCATCTCCTTAATCCAACCCTACTTTGATTGGATTGATTAATGTTTCTTTAATGTTTTCTTTGTCATTATCAGTCTATAGTCAAAGTAAGTTTTTGATCGATTATTTTTGTCGATAGAAAAGTGTTGTAAAGTCATCATTTTCTTCGAATAATGAAGTGTTGTATAGTCTTCCTTCATAGATAATCGATTGATTCACTTGTGCATTTGATTTGTATTTTCATTTAAAGTGTCGAAAATCTTCATTTCTTTAAAATCGAAACTATCATACAGTCTTCCTTTCCCTTTAAAAGAAATTGTCGCAAATCATCCATTTTTATGAAAAGAGTTATGAATCGTTTGTGCATTAGTTTTTCTTATTGCATCATTCACATTAAGAGAAACTGAAAAGAAAAACATGCATTGTGCATATTAAAGTTTGTGAATGCTTGAAAGGAATGGTTTAGGGAATTGCATCTAATTTGTGCTCTTTTTTTATTGATCAAAAAGTACTTGTTTGCTCTATCCCTAGTAGCTAGGATTTTCATTGTTGAAATTAAATGGAAAGGGTGCTTCTCATTCTAGTTGCATTCATAGGAATTTTAGAAAACATCATGTGGTGAACCTTGAAAGGAAAATTCTAAAGAAGATCAACTTAAAATTTATCTGAATTAAACTAATAACACATTGGAACTTAATGAAAAACATCTAGAGGTCTAGGCTAGAGACGTGTTCTGGCGTCTTAAAACCTAGTGGTTGTCGTTTTGATTGAGGTTGGGCGATTCCTCCTCTTTGATTCAATAAGTACTAGTATGGACTTGTGCTCCTTGTACCGTCAAGTATATAGTGGGAGACTCCAATAGGTTGAAATCCTTTATCCCTAGGAAGCTGAGTCTGTCGCCTTACCAATCACAATGCACTGAACACAACATTTGGGAAGATTGACTGTTGTACGTTAAATCATTGGTAATTTCTCTTTCATTTACCACCAAGGTGTATATTGCAGTTTTATGATTAGTTTGGTAAACCCTCTTGTCTAGAATCTCCAAAGTAGTCACTTTTGCTCCTTTTTGACTCCTTAAAAGAAAAGGTTCATTTGAGCACATGTCCTTTCAGGCTCATTAAACATTGAAAGTGAGTAGAGTCATCTGTTTCCTTTTCTCGACTCTTTAAAAATGAAAAAAAAAAGTTTTGTTCTAGTGTCGTAAAAAATTAATTGACCGTCGATAACATCCTCCACACTCGCTCCTTATTTGATCTTAGGTTGAAACATATGGTGACAAATCCGGAGTCCACCGATCAAGGAATTCCTTTTGATGGGAATCCTAGTCCTTTTCCTCCATTTGGAAATATTGGTCCTCCATACATGGCTACATTGTCCCTTCAGGGATTTACCATTGGCTTGCCATTATGGTTATTTTCAACCTCCTTAGTTAAAAATGTCATGATTTCTCCACAATTGAGTGCACCTCCAACTGGACAAAATCAACCTCTAGTTGATCCTAAAGTTGACCCTTTTCCTTCTTCCTCAGTTGTTTATTCATCCCCTTCTTCCTCTTCGCCTAGTGAAAGTATTGGTACTAGTAACCAGGTGGCTAAGAAGAAGAAGAAAGGGAAGAAGAAGAAGAAGAAGAAGAAGCAAATTCAGCATAGGGCAACCAAGGAACCATTGCTTTGAATGCAACATCTGATGAGAAACCACCCGTAAAGCCTCACAAAGTTCGATATCCATGAAAACTTTGTGCGGGAGACCATCTTCTTCGAAATTGTCCTGATATTCCTCAGATCTTAGAAGAATGGTCTTCCCGTTCACATCATCCTGTGTCATCAACTTTTGGAGATCATGTTGGTAACACATCATCAACTAGTGGCAGTAAAGATCATGGAAAGAAGGGAAAAGTCAAGTTTCCTTGTAGGTTATGTGAAGGGAATCACCCCATTCACCTTTGTTCCTATTTGGATGAAGCCAAAAGAGTGTTGGATAACCGTCCTGCTTCATTGCAATGACTTCTATTTGGTTACAGGAAACTATCCCTTAATCCTTCACTAGTTGATGAATTGACTGACCAAAATCAATCGCCGATCAAACCCACTCTCTCTAAAAGTGAATCCTATGAGTCTATACCCGACCCAAATCAACAAGTCGAGGTAAGAGTTGACTCGATTTCACCTTTAATCAATCATACCTTTCCCGAAGAGAGTGAAAATGATACCACTAAAGTTCTTTTTGTTTCTTCAGATTCTAATGAGCTTGGGGGAAGTCCTCCTGTTCCATCAAGGCTAGAGGAAAATCCTCCCACTCTCATAACTCAACGGGTTAATCCTCTCATTTCTACGGTACCCCCTCCAAGTAGTCTAGTCACTTCCTTTGATTGGAATCGACTGGCAGGATTCCGCCTTCCTTCTTATGTGCCTTTCCAGATCATAGTACAAATTTGTAATATGATTGTATTGGGCACTATTATAGATGAAGGTGCATCAGTAAGCATCCTTTCCTCAACTGCTTGGCAAGCGCTCAGTTCGCCGCCGCTTGTACCAGTTACCTAGAATCTGTTGGGTTTTAATAGAGGAACGAGTCAACCATTAGGGATCCTCCCTCAGTTACCTATTACTTTGAGAGGAAAAACCATTTATCTGAACGTGATGGTAGTCCCAGGCCATTTAGATTATAACTTACTTCTTGGGAGAAACTATGTTTATGGCATGGGAGCTATTGTTTCAACACTCTTTTGAGTGATTTGTTTCCCGTATGAAGGCAAAATTGTCATCGTTGACCAACTTTCATTTCCCGGTACAAATATGGCTTCTAGTCAGCCATCTTCCCTCAATGGTCCATTTGTACCAATGGTATCATTCCTGCCACGGGTTAATTATGTCCCAACCTGTTCCATACCTACATCAATTGATGATCAATTCAGTGATGTTGTACAACATGTACTGGGGGAAATGGAACCAAATCTCTCCTTCATGACCTCTTATGAGTTGTGATTAGGAATCTAAGGATAGTTCGTTGTCTTGTGTCAACCTCATTAAAAAATGAAACAAGTAATCCGAGGATAGTTCATTGTCTTGTGTCAACCTCGTTAAAAAAATGAAACAAGGAATACAAGGAAAGTTCCTTGTCTTGTGTCAACCTCGTTAAAAAATGAGACAAGGAATCCGAGGATAGTTCCTTGTCTTGTGTCAACCTCGTTAAAAAATGAAACCAAGAAAAACGAGGATAGTTCCTGGTCTTGTGTCAACCTCATTAAAAAATGAAACCAAGGATATGAGGATAGTTCTTTTAATGTGTCAACCTCGTTAAGAAATGAAATAGGTCCATGAGGATAGTTTGTTGTCTTGTGTCAACCTCGTTAAAAAATGAAACCAAGGGTATGAGGATAGTTCTTTTACTGTGTAAACCTCATTAAAAAATGAAACAAGGAGTATGAGCTCAGTTCCTTGTCTTGTGTCAAGCTCATTTAAAAATAAAATAAGGTCCCCTGGATCAAAGTTCCAATTCGAGTCTTTGATTAGATCTCGTAAAATCCCAGTTGAGTCTTTCACTTGATCTCGTAAAAGAACCTTCATTCCATCCACTTGATAGCCATGAGTAGTCTACTTAGGTGAATGTAATGAAGCTTGGGGGGCATGCACCTAGTGGTAAAGTTAAGTTTCCCTGTAGGTTATGTGGAGGAAATCACCCATTCACCTTTGTCCCTATCTGGACAAAGCCAAAAGGTGTTGGATAACCATCCTGCTTCACCATAGTGACTTCCATCTGGTTACAGAAGACAGTCCCTTTCATCATGCTGGGGGCATGTAAACCAATCTCAAGCATAGTTTTTCATTTCAAGCTTGTGTAAAAATGAAACTAAATTCAAGCATAGTTTTTTGTTTGAAGCTTGTGTAAACATGAAACTAAATCCAAGCATAGTTCTCTATGGTTCAATCTTGTGTAAAAATGAACCCATTTCCATTTTTAACCCTTGTGATTGCCATTCTATTAGCCTCTTTCATCATATGAGCCTTGATTTTTTTCATCCCATCACCACCATCCCTTTGGCTGATCATACACTTTCACTTGGTTGTTTTACCCTTTTTTGAGGAACAGTTGCAATGAGTGGTCTTATTAGCCAGCCTCTTCACATAAATCAACATGTTTTGAGAAGTTCCAACATCACCGGAACCAGTTGCTACCATAGACACCACTTGTTCCTCAAAGTGGAGTCCTCTTTAAGCTCTTTTAAGACTCTCTAAACATGAAAAGATTGTCGAGCGCTTGTAATTTCTAGCTTGTTAATGGATTAGAATCGATATCTACTCAGTATAGTTTTACCCCTTCTTCGAGTTGAGATAGATTAACTACGAAAAAGGTACTCGTTGATCAAACATGATCAATAGGTTCTCTCTTGTATTGTTTTATGCATTTTTGGGCTTGAGAGACAAATTTACAAAAAATAACTTGTGGAGTCTCCTTTTAGTCCCTTTTCAGACTCTCTAAATGTGAAAAGGACTGAGTTATCTTTGTCATTAAACTCGTTAAAAACATTGAATAGTGACAAACTTGTCCATCTAGACAAGACCAAGTTTCACCTTCACCAGACTCGTTAAAACACAAATACGATGGATTCAACCAAAGGGTGAAATTATACAACAAGCATATGTTATCCTCCTTAAGATTGATAAAAAATAAAGAGGTATTGGTCAAAAATGACTAGGGAGAATGGAAAAAACTGGGAACACTTTATGGTAGCAGGTCGCTCTTGAACATGACACTTTCACCTCATCACCATAACTATGTGGGTTGGGTCATTCAGCTTGATGGTTATCACACTATTTGTTTATCATACCATCCATCACTTTGTTTTGGGTCAATGCTACCAATTCACTTCAGTGTCGCTGATATGATTCAAGAGAAGTCATTCAGTTCAAAACTTCATTCTTTACAATATAGTAAACCTTCATTTTCATGCCCACCATTCCTGAACCTTGTGTCGTCAATCGATGTTTCATCTCCAAAATCATTTACCTCATTTCATGTCGTTGATGTGGGATACATCAAGGCCCTCCTACGACGAGTCGCTTCTTGTCGACATCAACACATCATCCAAGAAGTTGACTTAGAAACACCCCTTCAGTACCTTGAAGCTTGCATACATAAATGGTAGGTTTCTCACTTCTGGTGATAGGTTGACATCACTGGCCTTCAACCGAAAGACTTCGTATGGTGTTCAACACCAAATAATTTAGTCACACCTTGCGAAATGTACCGCAGTACCTTGAGGGTCATTATCATTATCGGTGATTCCTCTCGCGTCTGTTAATGGCTCACATCATTAGCTGGTAATCAGATGATGTCTCTCCATGTTCGACTTTAGATCATCTATTCAAATGGTTACACTTGTACATTGAATGAAACATTGGACGAGATTGAAGACCCCGGATCTAGTTTCATCCATCTGGGTTGCGATATATTTTTCAGGAGTACTATATCAAATGTACAATGGCCTTACATTCATGGTAATCCATTCATGGTTCTATGTTTATAGACGACTATATTTGTACATGTAATGAAAGTTTATAAAGCTGAGCATGGGTATGCCTTCCCTCAACTAGTTCGTGAGAAAAAATCAAATTATCATGATATTTGTATTGTAACTGATGCAGGTCTCCTTCCACCTCGAAACCTTCTCTCCAAATGGTAAAGCATCTCACTTGACATGTTTATTTTCGAATTCATGCTTGAGGGGGCAACTATTACAGGTCAATTTGGGCACATCAACCCTAGCTTCCAGATCCATATTATTAGGGTCCATCAATCCCTAATTCAGTTGTTTTCATTCCCTAATTAAGTCAACCTACATCATGCTTTCCTCCCAAGAAGTTTCATGTCACCATTCATACAAAAAGTACCCCTAAGGAGATCAGAGTAGGAAGCTTTTTGTCAGGCTGCAATGCAATGACTTGAACCTAGCCTTTCTTTCACTTGTGATGAGCGAGATTCATCGAATTTTTCAAATGAATCCATTGGATTCCTCATCCAATGGATGCTTTTGGAAGTTTCCAAATGGATTGAGCTCACTTTTGGATGAGGAAGAGGATGAATGAACCTCAATCCATTATCCTTCCTCCATGGAACCACTTCCAAATTTTTGCAAAGCATTCATGAGGGCCGTTAATGGCTTAACCTCCTCCATTCAACTATAAATTGACCAAGCATTCAAAGGCTGGTCTAGGTTGGAATTTCTTAAGTTAAGGAAATGTTGTTTGAATGAGATTAGTAAGAGTATTGTAATGATGTTGAATTGTTGCTTCATGAGGAGAGAAGGGTTTGAAGCTGGAAGGATGACCCTGGATCGAGCATGCATCTACATGGGTTGTAATCTTTCCTTCTATTAATAAATAATTCTAAGCTTTTTCCATTAATGTGTTCATATGATGTATATCATATTCTTGATTATATGATATGTTTAGTTAACAGATCATCATTATTGTATGCTTTGATGGGTTTCTGTCTCAGCTTGTGTGCAGGTACTTTCCAAGTGAGTTAAGTACGGTAAGGAGTGGAAAAATCGGTCAAAGGAGAGAGAGATCAAGCGAAAGTTACAGGTTAGTACCTTTGTTCTTCTTTCTCTTATCTGTTAACTATAGGAAAAGCGCTGAATTACTTTGTCTGTTGTTTCTAAACTAGCTACTAGGTCTAGAGGGTTAGGCGTTTGAAGAAACACTAAATTTTCCCAAAACAGGCCTCGGACTCTAGTAGACCAAATAAGATTGTAACCGAAAGCAAATCAAAGACTGAGCCCTCATTGAGAATGAACAACCCAAACCAGGAATAACAAGATTGTTATCCCCAGTGGAGTCACCAATTTTGTTTCGAGTGAAAGCACCCTAGGGCTTTGGGTTAGAACCCCAACAGAGCAGAAGCAAAATACAACAAGAAATACTCGAACAGCTTAGGAATGATGCTTATATTATCAAAATACGTAAGAGTGAACATACCCGGATTTCCTTCGTTCGAGTATGTCCCACAGGGTTCAGACCCTCTGCAACTCCCGATGTTCTTCAAACCTGAAAACCATTCAATTCAAACATACATAGTAGTATAGAAGTAAAGCATATTCACTAAATTGACTTTATATCATATTAACAAATGATTGACCATACATCAAAACGACATTCATATATGAACTAAAACATAATTTGATGCATAGACATAGTTAATTTCATAAATATGACAACATTTCATTTATTGCAGTAACCTATAAATAACATGGAGAAAATTCACCTGAGTCTTTGTCTAGCTCCAAGCAAAATCGTCCTTTGGATTCTTCCTATCCCAGCCTTCAACAATCTTCTTCCATCACCAACACCATGATATCTCAAGCAAAAGGAAGGATATCTATAATCAAAGAAACAAGGGTTTCTTGAAGGTTGGGGAAGTGCATGAGGCACAGGGATTCATTAGACTCAGTTAGGGATAATCTTAGTATAATAACTCTATATCTTCTCCTCTCCCTTAAGGACTTCCCATAGAGGTCTATTTATACCTCTCCCAATTAGTTTTTTAGTTGGGAAACAGTTGGGCCATAGACAATAGGAGGTAATCAACAGGTAAAACCCGTGAACTCCACCCAAAATTAAGGAAATTTAATTTTTTAAGTGTTTTAATACATATACGTGGGTTTGGTACTGACTGACCCACATGTACACACTTTTAGCTCAGGGCATAGTAGTGTACAGGGAATAAAACACTATTTTTTATATGTTTGGATCAAGTCTGGAAGGAGGGGTTTCCCTAGGCCATAAACAAAGCATCATATATACCAAGAGTGGTAAATGGTGCTATAACAAGGTTGAGCTTGAGCATGGTGTCCTTGGTCATCACATTAATGGCAGACCCAAGATCAATCAGAGTGTGTGGGACAATGGTGCCATTGATGTGCACATCTACTACAGGGCTTCCAGGGTCCAAATATTTTGGACATATTACCTGCCCCAACATTAAGTCAGACAACTGCCCAATGAAATTAATGGTAGGGGCGTCCCTTTTTCTTTTTCCTGGATTCTTGAAGAACTTCTCCTTAATCATCTTATTGTAAATGGGAAAAGCTTTGATTGCCTGGAGAAGGGGTATCTTTACACATAGAATTTTCAATTCTCCCAGAAATTCAGTTTCTTCTGGGGTAGGATGGAGTGGTTGGGCTAATCTCTCAAGAAAGGGTGGATTTACTTTAAGGTTTCTTTCCTCTCTTTCTTCCTCAACCTCCCTATGTGGAGAGTGAGGTTGGTTATCAGGGAGAGTTCTCCCAATTCTTAGGTTGATCTCCTGTATTTCTACAACATAAGTTGGGTATGATGTCTCTCCACTATAGACATGTTGAGCATGCCTATTGTTCGGGTTTGGATTTGGCTAGGTAGGAATCTGGCGTTGCTTAGGTAGAGCAGAGTTCAGGAGTTGTGGTTGGGTAGGTGGTGGAGGCAATAGGGCTGGAACATTGTTGAATTGGGGCCTCCACCCTTGGAGTGGGGTATTTCACTGATGTTGTGGCTAAACATAAGGTTGAAATGATTGGCCAGCTGGCTGGGAATGATACTAAGATGCATAGGACCAAGGAGGGGGTGTGGATTAGGAAGGATGAGCATGGGATCCCCAAGAAGGTATAGCTATGGTTTGGTTGGGGTTGTAATATGCATGGGGTGACCCTCGCATACCCTGTTGGTATGGTCTAGGCCCAGGAGGTCTCCTTTGGTTGATGTAGAAAAGTTGCTTAGTGACCCCTTCAGCTCCTTGATATACAACTTTGAGTCCAGGTAAAGAAGGGAACTTGTCTGTGGAGTGCTTTTCTTCACAGATTGAGAAAATCTTAATATTGTTTAATGGACATTCATTCCTAGGATGCCTCCTGGTGGCATCTAGGACAAAAGATGGCCAAGGCTCTCTTTGCTTCCTCTTACTTCCTTTTGATTTTCATGGTGTCCAATTGCAAGGCAAGGGTTTGCAACATACCACTTTTGAAATCTTCCACCATATTTCCAATTTCACCCTTGATGGATGAGTTGGAGGATTATGTACTGGCCATAGGTTGACTACCCCTACCCTTTTTCTTGGTTCCACTAGAATTGTTTCTAAAGATAGTCTTAATACCCTCATAGGGTAATTGGTAGATATCTCCTCCTGCTATCATATGTATGGTATCTAGAAGATCCTCCCTTACTCCTCTAAGTAGGACTAGCTTCAGTTACTCAGGGTCAAGTGTGCACTTGGCCCTTTTGTAACTGCGCTGGAATATTTCTTCATAGTCTTCTAAGGATTCATCCTGGCCTATGGTCATCCTGAAAATATCTTATTTAGTGTCCTTTGACCTACAATGGTACCTATATTTGTTGTTAAAAACCTGTTGCATATGATCCCAATTTGTGATGTTATCTCTAGGTAAACCCATGAACCAGCACAATGTTGCATCCTGGAGGGTAGATGGAAGCAATTTTAACTTTTTCTCGTCATTTTTATAGTCATAGGTTCGACATATAACAACAAACTCAAATAGGAAAGTGTCAGGGTCCTCTGTGGTCAGGCCATGGAAATGAGGTAGACCAGAGGGGCTTATATTATTCATCTTAGTGTCCCCAATGGTCTCCCTGATGGGGAAGGCACCCTCAATTCTCTCTTTATTCCCTCTGTCATTTCGGTTTTCAGCCATTGGTTCAGTAGGAATGGATTCTTCCTCTTCTTCTTCCCCTGTAGGTTCCTCAAATATGTAAGGTTGCTCACCTAAAGGGTCTTCCAATTCAGCCTGACTGAAGAAGAGAGAAGGTTGATTGTTGGATGCAGTGGGGGTATTTGACAAGAATTTCCCTAAATTGTCCCTATTCCTATGAGGCATGAAAAGAAATTCTTTTGGGTTGGTTTTTGTAATTTTTTTTTTTTTTTGACGCTGGAAAGTTCTCTGCAGAAAGGAAATTGCTGATTGAATGAAAAACTGTTGAATTGAGACTTCTGTGATCCATAATAGTTATAAGAAGAGCTTCGACGTAAATCACATAATGAAAGACTTTTGTCAACGTGTTTCGAGCCAGCAAGTGTGGCTCATCGTCAGGACAAGTTGAAGAAACAGATCTAGCTTTGCACCACACTTGCTGGCTCGAAACAATTATATGCCAAAAGATCCAAATGTTTCTTTGGAGTCCAGGAGGTGGAATATTTGGGTCATATTGTATCTCATGAAGGAGTTAAGGTAGACCCTACCAAAATTAAAGCCATTAAGGAATGGAAAATCCCCACATCCATAAAGCATTTGCGTGGATTTCTTGGGTTGACAGGGTATTATTGCAAGTTTGTTAAGAATTATGGGAGAATAGCAACACCTCTAACGACATTATTGAAGAAAGATGCATTTTCATGGACTCCGGAAGCAACAAAGGCCTTTGAACATCTTAAAGAGGCTGAATTCTAAGGTGTTGATCTAACTTTTCTATCTTTTCTTGAGCTGGTTTCATAACATTTGGTATCATAGCTTTGGATTCTGGGGTTTCGCTGCTCCAAACAGGTCATCGTGGCATTTTCGCTATAACTTTTTTTCTGTGACGTTTCAGAAGTCGCAAAAAAAAAACATTTGAGAAGAAATCACGCTGAACCTTGGGTTTGAATTTCAGAGCTTTTCACGTGATATTTGTAGAGATATGATCTGAGGAAGTTGGTCTTTTTGCAGACTCCTAAATTACATTCAAAACAGGTGACCTGGGGAAAATCGTCATAACTTTCTTTCTGAGCATCGGATTTTCCCCAGGTCACAAAGTTATGACGATTTTCCCCAGGTCACCTGTTTTGAATGTAATTCAGGAGTCTGCAAAAAGACCAACTTCCTCAGATCATATCTCCACAAATAGCGCACGAAAATCTCTGAAATTTAGACCCAAGGTTTAGCGCGATTTCTTCTCCAATGGGTTTTTTTGCGACTTCTGAAACGTCACAGAAAAAAGGTTATAGCAAAAATGCCACGATGACCTGTTTGGAGCAGCGAAACCCTAGAATCCAAAGCTCTGATACTAAATGTTAAAAATCCGATGCTCAGAAAGAAAGTTATGACGATTTTCCCCAAGTCACCTGTTTTGAATGTAATTCAGGAGTCTGCAAAAATACCAACTTCCTCAGATCATATCTCCACAAATATCGCGCGAAAAGCTCTTAAATTTAGACCCAAGGTTCAGCGCGATTTCTTCTCAAATGGGTTTTTTTTACAACTTCTGAAACATCACAGAAAAAAACGTTATAGCGAAAATGCCACGATGACCTGTTTGGAGCAGCGAAACCCTAGAATCCAAAGCTCTGATACCAAATGTTATGAAACCAGCTCAAGAAAATATAGAAAAGATAGATCAACGCCTTAAAATTCGGCCTCTTTAAGATGTTCAAAGGCCTTTGTTGCTTCCGGAGTCCATGAAAATGCATCTTTATTCAATAATGTCGTTAGAGGTGCTGCTATTCTCCCATAATTCTTAACAAACTTGCGATAATACCCTGTCAACCCAAGAAATCCGTGCAAATGCTTTATGGATGTGGGGATTTTCCATTCCTTAATGGCTTTAATTTTGGTAGGGTCTACCTTAACTCCTTCATGAGATATAATATGACCCAAATATTCCACCTCCTAGACTCCAAAGAAACATTTGGATCTTTTGGCATATAATTGTTTCTCTTCCAATAGTTGTAGCACCCTATCAAAATGTTCAACATGATCCTTCCAAGACTTGCTGTAGATAAGTATATCATCAAAAAATACCAACACAAATTTTCTAAGGAATGGTTTGAAAATTGAATTCATCAAACCTTGAAATGTTGAAGGTGCATTGGTAAGGCCAAAAGGCATGACCAAAAAATCATAATGACCCTCATGAGTTCTAAATGTCGTTTTTGGAATGTCTTTAATCTTCATTCTAATTTGATAATATCCTGAACGAAGATCCAACTTGGTGAAGTAAATTTATCCATTCAATTCATCCAGTAATTCATTAATGACAGGAATGGGAGACTTATCTTTAATAGTGAGCTTGTTGAGCTCCCTATAATCCGAACACATGCGCCATGATCCATCCTTCTTGTGCACCAATACTACTGGAGCAGAGAAAGAACTTTGACTCGGTTGAATTATACCAGCCTCTAGCATTTCTGCAACCATACGTTCAATTTCACTTTTTTGGACATATGGATATCTGTACGGCCTGATGTTTGGAGGAACACTTCCTGGAATCAGATGAATAGCATGATCATGATCATGCATAGGTGGGAGACCTTTGGGAGTCTCAAATACCTTGGAATGATTGTCCAGGAATTTTTGGAGATCTGGAGAAATAGATGATTCTAATGTGGAAACATCTAGCGGACATAATTGTGCAATTACACCCCTTTTCTCCTTTTTTAGAAGCTTTGTCATACCATTAGAGCTGATTATCTTTCCTGGTTTCCCTGCAATACCCCTTAATTCAACTTCCTTTCCTTCCATAGAAAATTTTATGAAACGTTCTTGAAAATTAAAAGCTATTATACCCAAGGATTGTAGCCATTGGACTCCTAGTACAACATCAGCACCTCCCATTGGAATGGAAAGCATTGGGCTAGTCAACACATATTCTCCCATGGATAGCTTGATATTATGGCACTTTCCAGAGCAATTTATTGTTCCTCCATTTACAATCATCACTTGACACTCTGGTGCTGGATATAGGAAGCAATTCAATTCTTTTGCTACCCTACAATGAATAAAATTGTGGGTGCTTCCTGAATCAATCAACACTATCACCTTTTTCTCTTAAATATGATGTGATGGATGGTGGTTTATACCCATAAAGTGCCATAAATGGGGTCATTTTTGTTGTTGTATGAAAGGAAGTGTTATACCACCATTCAGCCAGAGGCAACCATTTGACCCATTGTGTCTATTTATTAGATACAAAGCAACGAAGATATCCTTCCAAACATTTGTTTACTATCTCAGTTTGCCCATCAGATTGAGGATGATAAGATGAGCTATGAGCTAACTGAGTACCAAGACAAGAAAATAATTGTCCAAAAATTTCCAGTGAAAAAGGGATCTCTGTCACTTACAATAATCTTTGGGTTTCCATGTAGCTTTTGAATTGTTTCCATAAATGCAGTAGAAACTGTACTGGTATCAAAGCTTTGGATTCTAGGGTTTCGCTGCTCCAAACAGGTCATCGAGGCATTTTCGCTATAACTTTTTTTCTGTGGCGTTTCAGAGGTCGCAAAAAAAACCCATTTGAGAAGAAATCGCGCTGAACCTTAGGTCCGAATTTCAGAGCTTTTGCGCGATATTTGTAGAGAAATGATCTAAGGAAGTTGGTCTTTTTGCAGACTCCTGAATTACATTCAAAACAGGTGACCTGGGGAAAATCGTCATAACTTTCTCTCTGAGCATCGGATTGAAATTTCGTAAGAAGGTAAAGAAAGAGGACGGACTGTAGTTTTCTTGTATATATTTTTCAGAGTCATAGGTCGAAAAATTGACACCTGGAACTTCATACAAGTTTTCTCTTCTGGAGAGGTCTATAATCAGGTCATCTTGGGAGATTGTGCATAACTCTTTTTTGGAGAATCCAATTTGGATCAGACTGGTGGAACTGGAAAGAGGACACAAAGGGCTGATACAGGTAGCAATTTCAAAACATAAATATCCACAAGTACAGAGTTACAGTCATTTCAAGATCGAGGTCCTAAAATCAAGAAAAAGCAAGATGAGGAAGTTTGATGGCAAGGATCCGGTAAATTGGATACTTAAGATGGAGCAATATTTTGATCTACATGGTGTACCAATATTACAAAAGGTATGTATTGCATCTTCATATTTATAACCGGATCAATTTTTATGGTATAAAGGGCTTTGTTCTCGTAAAAAACTTGTTACGTGATCAATTCTCACAGAGGAAATGATAGCACATTTTGAGGATACAAAGAGCAACACCTTCTTTAGAGCAACACCACAACAATTGGAAAGAGTAAAAGGGCTTTGTGACATATTTGAAAGTAAAATCACAGAAACAAGGAAGTCTATCCCTCACAATGATGGATGTGTTGTTTCTCCTAGCCTTCCACAACCTACAAGGGTTACACCACAACAATTGGAAGAAAAAATAGAAAAAGGGCTTTGTTACGATTGTGATATCAAATGCACTAAAGGTCATAGGTGTGCTGAGAAGAAATTATTTTACATAGAATATGAAGAGGAGGAAGAAAAGGATCAAGAAACATCAAAAGAAGAAGATATACGCCAGGACCCCACCCCAGAGAACGAAGAAATGAATCAGACCATATCTTGTAAAGCATTGGCAAGAATTACCACTCCTCAAACTCTCAAGATAGAAGGACATATATAGAAGAAAAAGGTGAAAGAAGTGAAAGATCACATCGAGAAAGAAGAAATGAATACAACCATATCTTGTAATTCATTGTTCAAAATTACCACTCCTCAAGCTATCAAGATAGAAGGACGTATCAAGAAGAAAAATGTTCAAGAAGTGAAAGATCACATCGAGCATCAAGAAATGAATCCGACCATATCTTGTAAAGGATTGGAAGAAATTACCACTCCTCAAACTCTAGAGATAGAAGGACATATCAAGAAGAAAAAGGTTCAAGCAATGAAAGATCACATCGAGCATCAACAACAACTTCTCCAACTTTTAAAGGATAACGCCACTTCGGTGCAAAATCAAACGAAACAACAGGTAGATCAACATCGTAGTGAAAAATGTTTTGATGTAGGTGATTGGGTATTTTTACTGCTACATCTCAAGCAAGCTATTTATGAGAAGGAAATGTTGGCAATACTACATGCACTTAAAAAATGGCGACCTTATCGAATGGGAAGACTCTTCAAGGATGAGGATGTGGAAGCATTGTTTTGTGCTATTTATATTATCCAACCAGATTGGATAAATGAAGCAAGGAATGAATAGAAGAAGTACGAAGAAGTATGGCCACTTATTCAAAAGTTGCAAAAGATCCCAATTCAAACAATATTGCCAAAAATTGAAGAGGAAGGAAAAATCATATTGGAACCTGGAGTAGTCACAAAAACAAGAAACCGACAGATACGAAATCGATCAATTTCACAGTATCTCATCAAGTGGAAGAACTTACCCGCTGAAGATTCCACATGGGAGGACAAGAATTTTATACAGAAGCATCAAGAACTACTCAAGCGTTGAGGACAACGCTTTTTGAAGGAGAGGGGCATGTTAGGCCCCTATACTACTAGTGTAACCCTTTATTGTTATTAGTACAACCCACTTATTATATTGACGTACCCATGTAGTGCCCATATTGTTACTATTGTGCCCCATAGAAGCCCACTATTGTTATTATTGTACCCTTACATTATTATTGTTATGTCGGCTTTGATTATGTTATGACCCCTTAGACTCCTATATATAGAAGAAATTACCACTCCTCCTGTATATAGAAGTGCAACTCTGTGTTTTTACGATAAGGTGCAGGTCAAGAGAAGGCGCACTAGGGCAACTCTGCGTTTCTACCATAAGCTCTGAAAGTCATACTTTCTCGCGTGGGTATGAAAAAATAATTACCGTAATAGTGGCTCGCTGTGTTTCTCTGTAGAGGCCGGAGATCTATATGAAGAAAGTTATGACGATTTTCCCCAGGTCACCTGTTTTGAATGTAATTCAGGAGTCTGTAAAAAGACCAACTTCCTCAGATCATATCTCCACAAATATTGCGCGAAAAGCTCTGAAATTCAGACCCAAGGCTCATCGCGATTTCTTCTCAAATGGGTTTTTTTTGCGACTTCTGAAACGTCACAGAAAAAAACTTATAGCGAAAATTCCACGATGACCTGTTTGGAGCAGCGAAACCCTAGAATCCAAAGCTCTGATACCAAATGTTATGAAACCAACTCAAGAAAAGATAGAAAAGATACATCAACGCCTTAGAATTCAGCCTTTTTAAGATGTTCAAAGGCCTTTGTTGCTTCCGGAGTCCATGAAAATGCATCTTTCTTCAATAATGTCGTTAGAGGTGCTGCTATTCTCCCATAATTCTTAACAAACTTGCGATAATACCCTGTCAACCCAAGAAATCCGTGCAAATTCTTTATGGATGTGGGGATTTTCCATTCCGATGCTCAGAAATAAAGTTATGACGATTTTCAGAAAGAAAGTTATGCTCAAAACTTGCGATCCAATTCACCCTCACTGAAGAAGAGAGAAGGTTGATTGTTGGATGCAGTGGGGGTATTTGACAAGAATTTCCCTGAATTGTCCCTATTCCTATGAGGCATGAAAGGAAATTCTTTTGGGTTGGTTTTTGTAAGATTTTTTATTTTTTTTTGACGCTGGAAAGTTCTCTGCAGAAAGGAAATTGTTGATTGAATGAAAAACTGTTGAATTGAGACTTCTGTGATCCATAATAGTTATAAGAAGAGCTTCGGCGTAAATCACATAATGAAAGACTTTTGTCGACGCGTTTCGAGCCAGCAAGTGTGGCTCATCGCCAGGACAAGTTGAAGAAACAGATCCAGCTTTGCAGCGCAAAGCTGGATCTATTTCTTCAACTTGTCCTGACGATGAGCCACACTTGTTGGCTCGAAACACGTCGACAAAAGTCTTCCATTATGTGATTTACGCCGAAGCTCTTCTTATGAATGAAAAACTACTAACAAGAAAAACTACTTGCTGAATTAGAATTCTACTTGCAGAATGGAAAGGAAAGAAGATAATGACAACTGAAAGAAAGGAAGAAACTAGATTACTTTTGTATAAATAAACTAATGGAAGAAAATTGGAGACTAGAAATAGAAGAAAGCAATAATCACATTCTACTTAGACACCTCCCTGGAAACGACCCCAAAAAGTGATGAGCCTAGGTATTGCAACAAGATTGCTGCAACTCCCAGGGCTACTAGCTTTACTTATCAACTCGGGATTCGTACAAACTTGGAGGTGACAGTGTTATATGCACAAGTAAAAGTGAAGGTACTGCCTATTGTCACTGCTCATCTAGCAAGAAACCCCAAGGGTTCTAAGCCAGACTTCTATTGGGTTAGAAGAAGCTTAATTCCTTGATGGAAGAAGAGAAAATCTATTCTAAGAGAGAGCCACTCTACTGCGTTAATGAAGAAAACAACATGTAATTCTAAACCACACCATAACCTAATTAACTAATTAAATATCTATGTTAAGCAAAATTGCTAAATCAATCACTAACCTAATGCTGCTATCTAAGTTGCAGAGGTAAATAGCATCAAACTATACTAAGGTGTAAGCAAAGAAACTTAAGCTAAATTAGTTTTCAAGCGGAAGAGCAATCAGAGGTCGAAATCAGTGAAAGGAGGACGTAAGGAAGCAGTAGTGCATAAGAACCATTGGATCAGCCAACAAACAAAAGATGAACGACAGAGATCTTCTCGCGAAGGCTTAAGTGACTAGATGGATGAACAGGGTGAACACACAGGATGAACGACTGAGGTCTTATCACAAAGGTTAAGTGGATAGATGGACGAACCAACGAATAGGATGAATGATGGAGGTCTTATCACGGAGATTAAGTCAAGAGATGGACAGACATGATTAATCGGAGGATGGATGGCGGAGATTGTATTGTGGGAAAAAGAAATGTGTGGAAATGATGGAGTGGGTTTCGAAGGTGGTAAGTAGTTTCTCGCGCACCCTCAAGGCTGTAAGCTGTATTTTGAAATTTCACATGATTAGCCTAACTTCGCAACACTTCGCATGAGAAAACCACTTTTCTTGCGTGCTCTCGAGCAGATAACGGTTGTGCAAGTATTCGCGCGAGATTGCGCAATAGCCGTCAGATCAACGGTGGAGATTGGCCAAGCTAGTTGGCGATTGGGTGACACAATAACTGTCGAATCAAATGAGGCAGATCGACGGTGGGGACTTAAAGTGCATAAAGTAAGTGGAAGACTTCACATAAGGTGGCAGTTCGATAAACAAATGTACTGGACGGTGATTGGGAAGGTTTGTTGTGGATCAGACAGTAATGAAATGATGCATGAAGAACGTGCTGAAGGTGGTTTCAAATGAAAAACGAAAGAAAAACTAGTGAGGGTGGACAAGTAACTATATCAAACTACAAACTCCATAGCTCATGTGAGAACTAGAAACCTGTGTTTTTGGGGTTGCTAAATGGTCTCTTTCTCAATTCATGGTCCCATAGGGAGGAGACGAGGTCAAGACACCTGCACACAACCTTATGGTGACATGTTTCCTCTAGCTACCCTGTGAACTGAAAGAAGGCACAAATGGAAGTAAACTTAAGCACAACCGATCTGCTCTACACTACTGTAATGAAAATGCATCTATTTAAGAAAATGAACAGAGCTAGAAAGATACTTAAGAAAATGAACAAAACAACAATGTATGCTACTTAAGCAAATGAACAATGAAAACCAAGAATATATGCTAGAATGCATGTACAGTAAAGAGGAGCTTTGGCTGCTCGGGTTGGGCCCTAACCCAAGAGCTTCAGCCCTCTAAGTTAACTCAGAGCTGGCAAAAAACGAAAATCATTTTTATTATAAAAACTATGGATTACAGAACAAACTATCACAAGTCATGCAGCTCAGGAATAAAGTAGAGTTTTACAATAGAAGTTCCAATCCTCTAAGGTCCTAAGCCTCTCTATTTATACATCTGAAGTCTCCAATGACTTTCTGTCACTTTCACTTGCTCGACTGTCTTCTAGTCTTCAAAGTGATGGTTGTTTGCACTCCGAGCTGATGGATGAATATTCAAATGGAGGGGTAGTAAACGAGGAGGATTTACCTCCTATAATTACTCTCCCTTGTCCCATTCGAGTTTTTACCAATGTCTTTGCCACGGTTCCTTGCTTTTACCCTTTATTCCTTTATTCTTGCATTACATGCACATTAGACCGCAAAGAAAAATATCCAGCTCTAACTCATCTTATAAACAAAATATAATCAAAAGTATGCAATAAGTTGTGAGAATAGTTGGTTTGACTAAGCTAGGAGGTGAATTCAGGCCAATTAAGGCCCATATAATTACCTAATGATGAGGCTCATTAACGCTCCTATGTTAGAAATCTTCATGAGGCATAATTGGATGGGGTATTTGGAGAAATTGAGGGGGTATGCTGATGAAGTGGCCCGAGATTTTTCTCTCTCCCTCATTCCACTAACCAGAACCCATGCCACTATTGTGGTGAGAGGCCTCTCCATAGAGCACACCCATTAACTCATAAGCAAAATTACCACACTTCTCCTAGGAGTGCATTGGAGAAAGGAAGACAATGGAGATATCTAGACTGCCAAGAAGAAATTATTTTTAGAGGGAGAGGATCCCATTGAGGACAAGAATGGAGTAAGGAGAACACACCTACCATACCCTGGAATGAAGTAAGCTACCACCTTATAAAATACATATCATTTGAAGGTAGGTATAGTGTGGTTTATGGTTATCACTTTAGGCTCCTTGAAGAATTGAGATTTGGAGCAGAAACACCTCCACACCATAGGCTCAACATACCATACTTCCTTCTGCAATCACTGATAGATACAAGCATAAAGGTGCAGGAGGGGAACCCCCAACAGTTAGCCCACCATGGGTTAATTAGAATCATCATAGAAGATGCCCTCCAAAACCTCATAATTCCTATCCAATGGGATATTTTCATAGACATGCAGACAAATGAGGATATCAAAGCCCTCACATATGATATTAGCCCTACTATCAGTGAAAAGGATGAAGAAGAGATAGAAACAGATGGAGAAGAAGTAGAGAGGGATGAAGAGGAGATAGATGAGGATGAAGAGGAAGAGAAAGATAAATAAGGTGATGAAGAAATAGAGGTATATGTCAAGGAGGAAACTGATAAAAAAGATGAGGATATAGAGGGAGAAGAAGAAGGGAAATGCATAGGTAAAAAGGGAAATGGAAAAGAGGGGGCAGAAGACAAGGAGGGGTCACCTAGGGTGTCTCTACAACCCACTGAGAGAGAGGAAAAATTTTCCCTCACTTCCCTTAGCACCTATATCAAAGAAAAAGGAAAAAGACAGAGGCAAAACCCCTTATACTTCAGAACAAGGAAAAGTACAAGGATAAGGCAGGGAAAACCCAAAACTCCAGCCAAAGGTTCCCATTGTTATTGAGGACTCACCTAAACAGCAGGAGAAGATGGCTACTCCTATAAAAACTCAAGAAGAAGGATCATCAGCACAAACCTTCCCTAAGTCTCCTATCACCTGTGTGAGAAGGCCTGTAACTAGGTCTACCTCATCCAAAGGAAAAGACATCCTACAGGATACACATCAGGACCTACAGGAAGCTGAGGCAGTCTTGCAAGAAACTTTGCTAAACCTACAGGAAACTCAAAAATTGGATGAGGAAAGAAGTAAGTAACTAGAAGCAAAGAGAGAGGACCCAGAGCTAAGAGAACCTAGTCCTCAACCTAACCTTGACTCCTACTATAGATTTATTGAGGGGGGTAGGGTCATTCCACAAAAAATTTCCATTCCATTATTCTTTGAGCTTGAGAAAGAAAGAGCTAGAACTCATAGATGGATGTAGATTTCCAAGTCCTAGGGAGTGGAGGACATTGGTCACATGGAGGAGAAGGTCAAAGAGATGGGAAGGGAGCTAAGTAGCTTGAGGGACAGAGAGGCCATAATGAAAAATCAATTGCAGGTGTTAACACCCAGGTTGTTCCCTTTGACTCCTGAGGGAATACGGCCGGGGTAACCACTAACCAAGCTTTGGATTACAGGTTCTAGCCAACCTGTAATCAGAGAGGGCTCTCTCTTATGATTTTTCACTACGTTCTTGGGGATCTTAGGCTAGTTATGAGGTGAGGGTTTTGGTTTTATATTTTGGTTGAATGATGTCTTTCAATACCTAAGATGATATCTTCAGATAGTTTTAGTCCATTGGGCAATGGAGTCTGCGGTTACAGGCTGTTTGAGATGTTTAAGTGGGATTGTTGAAACTACAGGGCCATTTAAATATTTCATGAAACAAACTTGACATTGAGGTGATGAAGTATGTTTAACCAGTGGAAGGAAATTAAGAATTTTCCACTAAGCTGGTGGTGTGAGAAAGAGATGTATTGCCCAGGAGCAGGTTTGAATTCCTGAACAATAATCACTGTGAAAGGTACAGTCTGAAGGTGCGGCATCTAAGAATCACACTCTTATAACTATAACTGAGGAAAACATTCATAATAACATAGATTGAGTTCAGGGTATTGTATGAATAAATCCTGAAACTATTCTTTTTCTTTGTCATTAAACTGTGAAACATAGAACATGAAATGGAATATGAAGGAAATAACAAACATAACGAAGAGGTTAAAGAAACTTATTGTTCCATGAAATACGCAGGAATCCTGTAGCATTCAGCAAACACACCATAGCGCGTCAGACAACACAAAACTTTGGAAATTCCATCAGCTTTTTGTATTAAACTCTGAACATTCGCAGCATAGGATCTCTTGAAGAGAAAATCAACAACACTTGCAAGCTTATGCAAGGGGGAATATATACAATCGGTTTTACAAAAATATCTAAACCGCTAAGTCATTTGATTAATAAATACATTCACCAACTTTCAAAATAGCATATAAGGAAGTTATTGCTGCTCTAAATACAAAATGAATGCTCTTTAATTCTGTCAGAAGTCTTTTTGACCTTTGGAGGCCACTGAGTCGGTTGAGCGTTCTACATTAATGCTGAATGATGTGTCTTTATGGCTGTGTCGTGCTGTATCTTTCTCGGCCCTGTCACCTGTAGCTGTCAGTGTTGCTGTGGTGGCCGAATCTGTCTGCTGATTTGGCTCAGTCCACTCTTCT
This sequence comes from Pinus tabuliformis, assembly GCA_031772625.1. Lineage (NCBI taxonomy): Eukaryota > Viridiplantae > Streptophyta > Pinopsida > Pinales > Pinaceae > Pinus > Pinus tabuliformis. The sequence continues at coordinate 524,484,073 of CM062810.1, read as the reverse complement.
CAAGTCATACTGAATGCATCAAATTTTCTGAACCTGCTGATTATATATTTTATGCAAAAAAGTTGATGGATACCTGTTGGTTCACAGCAATAATTGTATCATGCTGGCCCACCATTCCTGTGTAGGCAATTGATGTCTCAAAATTGCACCTAAGGTTTCATCTGCCTCTGTATATTTGTAGAAATTTGGAGGCACCTCGAACAAATGGTTGATTTCATTCATAATAAAAAACAAATTCTCCACTTTTTCATAAAGGATCTGCCCAAATGCAGGCCCTGCTTCCTCTGGAGTGCTTGATCCTGCAGTGATCTGATTAGTGGAAAATGCATTTACCCTTTTTGCATAGTTCTCATGTGATAGTAGCCTTCCTGCGCTGTTCAGTAAGCTGGGAAGGCCTTTGTTATGCAATACTGTGAATTTTTCCACAAACTTATTTACTTCTGTTTGCATCTCCTGGAACCTTCTATCCAAGGTCTGCACCAGGCTTCTCAAAGTGAGCACTCTTTTTATCAGTAATATGGTGTCAGTTCTGCCAGAGATATCCATGGCTGTCAGCTGAGAGCCTGTATGGTTGTTGAGGACGTTGATCATCCTGTTGGCTATCTCAGGCATGTTTCCAAGAGATGCCCTTGCCTTTTGAATTTCCTTGTGAGCCCTGCTAATGAGATCCATCTGCTCATGAATAGTCTCTATATACTGCCATTGATCTGTTATTGATTGGCCAATATTGGCCCATAAAACTTTCTTGATCTCCGCCACCACTTTGTCAAGAGTGAGCTCTTTTTCCAGCTCCTTTATCTTCTCCTTAAGAGCTTTTATTTCTCTTCCCTTTTCAGCTACACTCTGTTTGGATTTGTCATATTTTTCATTAAGAGTAGCTAGCTTTTCCTTGGCTTCATTCATCTCTACCATCTGGGCTTCTAGGACTTGAATTTCATTCATCAACTTCTGCATGTCAAGGCTTGGAGCCTGCTCTGATGTTGGTGCTGGTGCCGATGTTGATGGAGCTGTCTCAACTGTCTGTACTATAGGAGGAGTGACAATTTGAGGGGGTTCGTCAAGGTTGATTACTTGCTGAGGGGGCTGAGATGTTTGGCCTCCTTCTTTCTGTTGTAGGGTTGCCTGCAATGCAGCCTCTGTCTCTACCAATTTTCCCTCTGTCTGTACCAGTTGCTTATGGAGTGATATCAGCATGGCTGCTACATCTTGGTCCTGCCTTCGCTGGGCAACCTCTTCTGTTTGAGGGTGAAGGGTTGCTGGGATCTTTATCATCTTTCTTAAAGCTGCAATGTCTGAATCTCTTATCTTTAGGAGCTCCTTTATAGCTTTGGGGTCCTTTGGGTCATGCCCAAGCTCTATGATTATATCCTCCAAAGACCTGATCCTGTTGTCTTTGGCCTGAGAGGATGCCTTCTCCAACTCAAGTTGGGCAGTTGTATTGTTCAGGCTATTTTCCAACCTATGTGCTAAGAAGGTCTTATCTGCAAGTGTCGAATATACCATCTCATCCGTTTGCTTGCGAAGTTCTATTTGATCCATAGGGTGGATGTCTTTTGCAAGAACCTCAAGGTTGGTCCTTATATAGTCTGCAACTGAATGTGGCTGCAGCATGGTTGGCATGAAATGACTCATGGTCATTTTCCCCTCTGTTATGTCATAAGCTGACATAAGCCTCTGCTGGTTTGTAGGGGCCATTTTAAGCAATTGATTATAGAGCTGGAGCCTAAGTGGCTCATTTCTCTTTTTGATGTTAATGAATTGTTGCTTGATGCCTGTTTCAGCTCTCCTTTGCTGACTTGAGGAGCTGACCTCTCCTCCAATGGTTCTCTCTTGTTCCTGCTGAAAGGAACTGGCAGATGCTTCCATGCTTGGTGGGCCCATGCCCAATGATTGCCCAATAAGCATTTCTTCTTCAGAAAGGGGATTTATCCTCTGCCTTTTCTCCCCTTGAGTTGTGGATGTGGTGAGGGGAGTCTCCTACTCTCTATCCCTCTTTCGGTTTCTTTCTTCATTCTATGGAGTTTGGACCACCGAGGCCTCCACTGTCATTTCTTGCCTAGGAGGCACAGTTTCTTGTGCCTGCTGCTCTTTGGATTTTGGGGCCTCAACTGTTTCTTCTTGCTGCATTGGCTACTCTTGTTGTTGCTCTACTCTAGGAGGTGGTTTTTCCTGCTCCATCTGCTTTTCTTTACCCTTGCTAGATACCTGATGAACAGTTCTAGCTACTTGCTGGTGGGCTGTAGAGGATGAGGCAGATGCTCCAAGTTGCCTTTGATAAGAAGAGGAAACCTGCCCACAAGTTTCCAAGTCAGCCTCTTTCTCAATATTATTTGCCTCTCTTTGTAGCATTTTCTCTCTAGTAATTGCCTCTTCTAGAGTGCCCTCTTTCCAACTTAACAAATTGGCATACTTCTCAATATGAGGCAATCTGATGTGATCATAGCTACCCAATTTATATTTTACCCTCCTGAGAGAAATGAAATGATTAGGGTCATAAGGTACCCAGCGGAAATTGGTTTGCAATTGGAGGTGCTCTAGGATGCTATCTGCTTCCTTCCATCCTTCCTCCCTTTTGTTGTAAAGGAATGGGCCTAGTTGGTTCCTGAATTTTAGTTGCACCTTCTTGTTTTTACTGTGGAAATGGACCTGGTATACATTTCCAAACTGCCTGAAATATTCTAAGGCAAAGAGTCTCATAGGGACATATCTTGGCAGCCTATAAGGGTTCAGCTCATAGCCATATATTCTGATTACTGTATGGTGTGGGTAAAAGTACCAATCACCAATGTTGTAGGCCTTTGAGAGCTCGAGTATTCCTTGCATTTCATCGGTCAATCTTGGAGGAGGGACACCAAATAACAAGGTCATAGCCGGATGGATAAAAAGGTCTATGAATTCATAGTAGGTGTATGGTGAACAGGAGGTGTGATGAAAAAATGAAGTCCAAAATACCACAGATCTTGAGTTTCCCTAGGCATCAAGCTTCTTGAGAGGAATAGGGAAACTGTCAGGCTGATAAAATAAGAACAAGTGATAGATGTATGAAGTGTATCTAAACACCTTTTCCCTTTCTAGATTCATCAGTTGCTCATGAATCTTATTGGCAATGTATGCAGCATAATCATAGTGCACAGCAGGAGGCTTTCCAGGGGAAAATATGGACAACATGGCCATAATGGTGTCATCAACATCCTCACATCCCCTGTACCCCAGGATATAACTGATCAAATCCACCAGCATTTTGCCCAAGTCATTGAGATATGGATTTCCAATAGGAGGTGTTCTCACAGCTTCAGAGCTTGGCTGAATAAATAATTGATTAATCTTGATGATCTGGGCACTGGACAGCTTGCCCCCTTTCTTTAACAAGTCCATCATGGAAAGAGGAGTTAGTGGCTTTGCAGTGTGAAAGTGCAGCATCTCATTTATGGCCTCAGGGGTTATATGGAATAGAACTGATCCTGAGGGGCTGAGAATAGCTCTTTGACATGCATCATAGTTCTCAAAGCATCTATGGATTAAGTCTGGAAGGACATTGACTTGAGGAAGGTTGAAAATGGGCAAATTGGAGTCCCAAATCCCTAAAATATCAGCTCCACTGAGGTGTTGAGCCTTTAACTCATTTAGCATATGAATGTTAAACTTGGACTTTATTGAGAATATCTCAGTCATCTGGTAATCTTTATCACCTAGGGCATTCCACTCCAACTCTCTGTTGGGGCATTCAAAGGTGGAATGTTCAGTGCTATTGGTGTTTCCATGGTTGACTAGTACTCTGAATTGTATTAGGACCTGTTTTACTGGACAGAGCAACACAGAGGGGTATTTTTGCAAGAGTGAGGCAAATTGCAGGGGAAAACGGGGTAAATTGTGGTGAGAGAAATTGAAATGCTCCAAAGAGAGTTGAGTGAGAAAATGCTGGGACTAGTAAAATTGTCTTCACGGTGAATTAGTGCAGCACGGGTTTTAAGTTCATGAATGCGTGAACCGACTGTGAATTTATGAAAACTTGGCTAAATGTGGACTGTGCAGGTGAATTTCGACCCAACAACTGAAAATGAATGCTGGTCACCGAGGATTTGCTGGTAAATACACTGTTTTTCACTCTTTTTAAGCTAGCTTTGGAGAATTATGGACAAAACCAGGCGCGGAGGGAATGATTTGGATAAATACCTGGTGAATTGCTGGCAATGGTTACAAATGCAGGTGGATTGGAAGCGCCCACGGTCTTTGGATCGATTTTTGCAGGTTGGCGATGGAATGGTCGTAATTTGCATGCAGAGAGGAACAATAGTTCTTTAGGCAAAAGTGACAAAAAACACGAATTTTGGCGAAAATATGGACTTTTTGGGTTATTGGCGCTTTTTTGGATGACATCAGCATGACATCATCGGGTGGGGTCGGGTACGAAAGGGTGACGTGGCGGCCTGTGAGTGGTCCACGGGGACTGGTGAGGTGGCAGACAGGTCGGAGCAGTGGCGGGCCAGCCGCTGACGCGGCGCTGAGTGGCATGAGGTGGGCGTGATGTAGCGGTGACGTGGGCAGGTGGTATACAAAGGGTGGTAAGCGGTTCCATCGGACTAGTTATGGTACGGTGGTGGTATTGGCAGGCGGCCTCCCAATAAGATTTGGGAGCGACGCGTGGCAGAGGCCTCACGTCACCCTCTGCCATTTCTCGGGAGGTAACGTCCGGTCATCGGGGGCGACCCGATATGGATGTGGGCCGTCGGATGGGAAAGCCCAGATCCGACGGTCGACGGGTCGATAAGGTAGCAGGACGATACAGCAGCGGGCAGGGAATATTTTAATGTATTCCTTGAAATGTGCGCCCGGGCGGAACTTTAAGCTTTGGCGGTTTTGCGGGTTTTTTCAATGTTTTTTGGGAAAAATGGGTTATAAGGGGTTTATTTACAAAGACAAGGTTAGGCTATTAAACCAAGCGGGTCTTGGTTTAATCCCAAAAATTAAGCTCTCGGTGCCTTTTTGCATTGCGCTCTAATGTTTTAGCGCACAAATCTTTTAGAGCATATATAAAGCTATAACGCTTGGGAGGGGATATGTACATATTTGGGATTTTTCTATAGGATTAACCTAATAATAGGGGAAAGGGAGTATAGGGAGTTAAATAATAAGAAATTAGGAGTTAATATGAGTGGAAGAGGTGGATGAGGGGGGAAATACACTAAGTTTTATATGAAATCAACTTAGTTTAGGTAGTAGATCAAAATGAAAATAATTTTACAGAAGAAATATGGCTCTCAAAGAAACAAGAACCAACAAAAGACTTTGATTTCTTCCATGATCATAGGTAGTATTGGGATGTTAGTAATGAATGTAATGGGGGATAATCAGGGAGTTAGACATGCTTCATTGTATTGCTGCAAAACTGCTGAATAAGAGACCTGCACTGGCTCCATGTTTTTTCCTTTGCTTGGGCCAGTGACAAAAAGAAATCATGCTTCTGCAACCCCATCTACCTACCCACTCTATTGCCTAGCATTTTTTGTTACTCCAAGGAGGGTGCACTTAGACTTGCAAACCCTTATGTGCCTTTTCTTTTCCTTTGGCTTTTTCTTTTGATTTTCTATCTAAGGCTAGCCTTATTGCTTCCAAGGCCCTAGATTAAACAGTTGGGAACCTTCATTCTCTACCTAACTACTTTATCTGCCAAGATTGAACTGTTTGGATAGATTTCTTTCTCTAATCTACAGCAGAAAATTGAAACATGGCATGACCCAGCTTAGACTGTTGGATCACCCATTCAGAAGTATGACAACCTCAACCAATTGTAGATATGTGTCTTCCACAAGAATATGAGATCTTTGCATCATCAAAGTGGATCATATTGGCACTTCCCCTGCTAATCATGAAAAATGAAACCTATTGGTATAGGTAGCTAACAGTGGCTCCACTTGGGGATGGTTTTTCTTCTTGAAAGACCAAGAACAGCAGGTCAGACTACCTTGGCTTGTGACTTCTTCTCAAAACTTGAAAACTTCTTCTTTGGACTTCAAAACTAGAATCTGCCACCATTGTGGAACTTGCTGAACTAGAAGTCTTTTCCTGCTTATATACAATACCTTTCAAACTGAGCTATTTACATGCTGAAAAAAAATAACATATACAACTGATCATGTACAAGGGAAAGCTGTGCTATGCACATGGAAAGTAATCAAAGTAGTGCTTTAACATCCGGCCATTTACAGGGCCCTCTTCAGCTTCAGTGCCATCCAAACTTTCCAAGAAATAAGTATTGTTTCCTTGTACTGCTTGAATCACAAAAGGCCCTCTCCAAAGTGAGTCAAATTTGCCATGCTTACCCTTGTCTTCTCTTCTTGAATCCCATTTAAGCACTTTGTCACCAATAAAGAAGTCTTCAGCCTTGGTTCTTCTATCAAAGGCTTTTTTCAGCTTCTCATGTAGGATTTGAACTCTATTATACACTTGATCTCTGGTTTGCTGCAAACATATAATTTGGTTTACTCTTCTTTGCATGTCATTTGGTTCAGCTTGACTTTCTTGAAGAAGTTTCACGACAGGGATCCCTAAGGATGAAGGGAATTTGGCCTCCATTCCATAAACCAATTCATATGGGCTGACCCCGATAGATCTCTTGGTTGTTAGCCTGTCTGCCCATAAGGCATTTACAAGTTTCTTGTGCCAATTTTTCTTATTCTCTTCTAGTACCTTCTTGATGATATTGATAAGACTTTTGTTTGATGATTCAGCTAACCCATTGCCTTGAGGATAGTATGCAGTAGAATGGCCCAATGTAATGTGGAATTTGTGGCAAAAGTTCACCATCTTCTTGGATCTAAAAGCAGCAGCATTGTCTGTTATGATCTTGTCAGGACAACCAAATCTAGAAAGGATATTGGTCTCAAGGAACTGAATGATAGTTGAATCATTTGCCTGCCTACATGGAACAGCTTCAATCCATTTAGTAAAGTAATTTGTGGCTGTTAGAATCCATCTATGCTGGCCTGAGGATGAAGGATGAATTTCCCCAATGAAGTCCAGGCTCCATTGTTGAAAGGGTTTTTCTTTTGCAATAGGCTTTAAAGGAAGTGGTAGTAACTTTCTTTTTCCCTCAAACACTTGACATTTGTGACATGAAGTGGTAAAATTTTTAACATCAGGGAACAGAGTAGGCCAATAGTAACCAGCTCTTAATATTTTATCCACAGTGGACTTCTAGTACAAATGTCCACCACAATCTCCTGCATTAAATTCTTTCATAACATTGTTAGTCTCATCCATATTCAAACAGTTCAGCAGTATACCTTCATGATTTTTCCATAGTAAATTACCATCTATAACACAAAATTTTGAAGCTTTCATTTTTAGAAATCTAGATTTGGTTCTGGACAATCCTGGGGGAGCACACAGGTTTTGCAACACATAACAGATATCAGAATACCAAGGGGATTGTTCAAAGGCTACATTGATCTTTGGAGTCGCCAGCTCCGATTCATTGTCCAGTTGGTTAATGTCCAAGGCTTGAAAGTTTGTTTCAGACATTAATTTGGCCAAACCTTGCCCTTTTATCAGTTTTGTAGGTTTTATTTCAATGTCAAATTCTAAGATGTTGGCAATCCATTTTCCTCTCCTACCCTCTAAGTTTTCTTGAGTGAGTATGTCTTTCACAATGGGACTTGGTACATAAGCTATAACATGGGAGTATAAGATGTAGATCCTAAAGTCTTTGATGGCTTTGACCAAAGCATAAGCTTGCTTCTCCATGATCTGATATTTGAGAGGTGCATCTCTAAGGGCTCTACTAAAGAAAGCAATAGGTTTTTCATTTCCTTGGTCATCTTTCTGCAATAAGACAACAACAATGGTATGCTGGGAGGCAAAAGAAAAAATGATAAATTCTCTGTCAAATTGAGGATTTGTTAGGACTGGGGTTTGGGTAAGGGCCAATTTTATACCTTCAAAAGCTTGATTTGCTTCTACTATCCATTTTACCTTTGAATCCTTCTTTAGCATGTTGTTTAGTAATCTGATCAATTCTGCTAAATTTGGGATAAACCTCCTTAAAAAGTTGATCTTTCCCAAGAAGGCTTGTAATTCTTTGATGTTTCTTGGATGGGGCATTTGCAAGATGGCCTGTATTCTGTCTGGGTCAATTCTAATGCCATCCTTTGAAATGATGTGACCTAACAGCTTACCTTCTTCCAAACCAAATAGAGACTTCTTAGGATTTAAGGAGATCCCATACTTCCTACATGTTATGAATATTTGTCTTAAGTGTTTCATATGTTCTTGGTCAGATTTTGAGAAAGGTGTGAGGTCATCTAAGTAAATGACAAGAAAGTCATGAATCTCTTTAGCAAACGCAATATCCATTGCTCTTTGAAACGTAGCTCCTGCATTCTTCAATCCAAAAGGCATTTTAACATATTTGAAAGTTCCCCATGGGGTTGTGAATGTTGTTTTATCTTGATCATCAGGGTAGACTAGGATCTGATTGAAGCCTGAGAATCCATCAAGTAATGATATTCTTGAAGCCCCTACCACTCTTTGGAGAATGTGATCCATCTCAGGTAAGGGATAATTGTCTTTAAGGGATACTTGATTCAAATTCCTTAGGTCAACACAAAGCCTGATCTCACCAGTTTTCTTTCTTGTGGCCACCAAATTTGAAATCCAGTCTGAAAACCTGATTGGTGCTATGATACCAGCTTTATACATTTTTTGCACTTATTTCTCAATTGAAGGGAGAAGCATAGGATTGATCCTTCTCAATTTTTGCTTGAATGGCTTTTGATTGGGCTTGAGAGGGATGGTGTGTTGGATAACAGAGGTGTCATAGGATTTTAAATCCTCATAACTCCATGCAAAGACATCTTGGAACTCTTTAAAGAGGTCAACGTATTTAGGCTTCTGGTCAGGAGGTAAAGATGCAGACAATTTGATTATTTTGGGTTTTTCAGGAGTCCCAATGTTGCATTCTTCAATGGCAGCATTGAGGGGCTGCATTTTCGGTTTCCTAGGGACATCATTTGAGTCAAAAATGTCCTCCAATGGAGTTAGGCCTGTTGGTAGAAAGTTATCCTTTAGCTCTATGATTTCAGCCTCTGTTCCAGCTGCTTCATCAAAATGGAATTGTTCAAGTTCTTGTATTTTCTCCTTGTCAAAGTTTGTTGGACAAAGCACTTGATTTGTTGTTTTGGATGATATTACTGTTTGGTCCTGTTCACTCAATGGTTGTGTGTCTTTCACAGAATCAACATCAATGTTCAAGCCTGAAAATTCATGCTGCAAGGTTAAGAAATTATTTATCTGTGTGTCATCCTCAAATACTTGCCAGTCTTTAACATTGTTTGGGACAGAAGGTCTGTGTTTTATCTCAGCTGTGAAACAATGGTTAGGTTCAAAAGGCAGCTTGCATGTACTAGCAAATATAGCTAAACTGTGTGAATGAAGGTTGTGGGTTCTAGCTATTTTGGTTATTTGAAATTCATTAAAAGTTTTGAGCACTTCAATTGCAGTAGACCGGTATGACCTTAGTCTTTTGTCATTGGTGACAAAATTGCCTTTCACTTGCTGGATAATATGGTCTGAATCTCCCATGATCGAAACTTTTGTGGCCTGCAATGATTTTACCAGTTTGAGGCCTAACAGTAAAGCCTCATATTCTGCCATATTGTTGGCACATCTTAAATTTAGCCTAAAAGCTCGACCTTCCGCATGATTGCTTTGTTTGTTATGAATCCACACTCCAGCTCCTGCCCCTAATTTGTTGACTGATCCATCAAATTCAAGAAACCATAGGATCTCTTGATTTAAGGGATTTTCAACATTTTCTCTATGACTTGGGATTATAAGTTGGAGTTCTTGTCTTTCACCTGGTTTGTCTTTTAGGATTGCCTCATCAATTCGTCTCTCAACCTTGATTTCTTGGGAACTTGATTCCTCACTTATACGCAGGTCTTGTTCAAGCATGATAGATTTGTTATTGCCCATTGGACTTACGTCATTATTGAACAGAATGAAGGAGTCCATATCTGAATGGACTGCATAAATAGGAAAATTTTGAGGTTTTTCTTCACTGCTCACCATGTATTTCATGAGTGACTCTCTGTATAACCTATTGGGTTGCCCAAAGACAGAGATGGTAGCATATGACATGTCTAATTGCAGGGAACCTTGGAGTTTAGCCCCCCATGATCTTGATAACAACATTCCATACTTGGGTGGGATATCAGCAACTACAACATCCATCAAGATTGTCTTATTTGGGTATTGGACAAGTGACACACAGAGGTCCTTTATCAGGCCTAAACACTTAACTTGTCTGGAGTCAAATGAGAATAGGTCCTTGTATGGTCTTGTAATATCTAGATTCAATCTTTCCATGACTGATTTGGGCATCAGGTTGTGAGAGGCGCCTGAGTTAAACATTTCATTATGTAATATCTTATCATGAACATGCAAGCTGACATAAAAAGGTAAGATTCCTGTAACTGTTGTCTTTCCATCAACCTCTGGGCCGAAAAGTAGTTCTAGGGTATCATCCAATACATTAACATCATCTTTATTATGAGTAAGTTGAATGGATTTCTTGATTTTTTGTTTGTAAATGTTATGCTTAGCTAGCTCTGAAAGAGGGATGGCTATCTTCAATTTTCCAATTTCAGCTTCTAAGTCAAAAGGTATTTCAGATTGGGTCTTGGTGTCTTGCTTAACAACCTTTTCTTTGCTAATTAAGTTTTCTTCTTGACTCTCACTTTGATCTTGAGGCTTATCCCTTTTACTCATCTTTTGAGAGTTATTGCTTGGATCAGGGTGCAAGGGTGATGTAGCCATTGGTTGTTGATTTGAGGGAGATGCTTCAGTTACTTCTTCAACTGTTACTTCATTTGTGATTGAATCAGTTATGTCAATTGGCTTTGTGACAATGGTTTTCTTGGGCAGTGGGGTGTCCTTTGTTTTCTTAGGCTGTGTCACATTTATATTTCTGCTCCTTAGCTTGTATTGCTTATAAACTTCATAAACAGATGTGTCATAGCCTTGTTTAAAATCAAATGACTCACCTGATTTGGTTTGGAACTGCTTAATGTCATCATCCTTATGATCTTCTTGACTTAGAAAATTTGTTGATCATCGTTCAGGCCCATTAGGTTAATGTGGGTGTCATCTATCTGCTCATTTGAAGTGGATGCTTCTGTATAATTTTCTTGGAACGGAGGTCTAATCTCTGGTTCAAAACTGGCCTTACCAACGTTAGGGTTTTGACTTCTCCTAAAATTGGGATTCCTAATAGGGTTATTTTGCGGTGCTTCCCATGATGACTTCCTCTCAACTGATTCTGTCACCTAATCTCTGCATACCAGTGATGATTGCATCTAGTTTTTGATCCCAGCCTGAAGGCTCTTCTTTGAAGGTAGTCTTTCTCTCAGTTCTTGTCCTATTTCTCTTGGCTATCAGGTTAGCTTCTACACTAACTGTTATATCTTACATTTCAGCTAAAGTTTGAGGAGCTCTTTCTCTTAATTGATATGCCATATCTGAATCAAACCCATCAGGAAAGGTGTATAAAGCTAGGTCAGGCGGGGGTCTGAGATTTTGGGGAATAGCGTTGTAAACATTGTTGAACCGAGCACAATAATCCAAGGCAGTTTCTTGGGGACCTCTTTTGATGGTATTGTACTCAGATAAAATATGAAGTGGATCCCTTTTCTTCTCCCATCGTGTTATAGACATTTTTGTGCCTTAAAGCATTGAGCATGAAATGTCCATAATCTAAGGGATCCAAAGTCCCTAAACATGTTGTTCCTACCCCTAGAGGAACAAGGCTAACAAACCACAGCAATTCACAGAAGTTCTCCACCTGAAACTGCTCAAAAACAAGACAATTCAGGATCATTTCAGTGGCTACACTAGCTGTTTGCACTGAATGTCAAAGCCAACACTAGCTACCTGCGTTGAATGTCAAAAGGAACACTGGCTACCTGCGCTGAACGAGAGTGGACATGTGGCAGGCTCATTTCTCAAGGTGTCAAAACCCAGGAAGCTTCCAAAATGACACTTGCCTCAGGGAATTCGACTGGTGATGAGTAAGAGGTTCCAAATCTCCAAGTGGAAGCAAGAACCTCCAAGTGGAATCAAGAACTGACAGAAGGAGAGGTCACTAGTCAGATCTCAAGCTGACTCATCCTCTCTCCAAACATCTATATATATGGATCTCTCCTCCATGAGATCTAGAGGCTGGAATTTTGTTATTGCAAAGAATTGTTGTTGGTTTGAGATTGGAATCATTGGGTGCTTAATGCTTTGAAGGGGGTGAAGATAGGAATTCCATTTGCTGGGAAGGAGATGCTGGATTGGAGCCCTCTGGGTTGTATCTCTTCCTGAACCTTGTTATTCATCAATAAAGCTATCTTGGTTTCTCCTATATACTGATGTATTCTTGATGTATGATTGCATTAGTGTATTTGGTTTATTTCTAATCCTAAACTAGTTATGAATGTGAATATCTGTCTTTGTGTAGTGTTATTCTCTTGTCGCAAGTAGCTGTTCTCTTGTGATCTTGCAGGAACCCGTTGAAGTTGGACAAACAAGAAGGCAAGTAGCGATTCTCTTGTGATCTTCCATGAACCTGTTGAAGCTGGGCGAGCGAGAAGGCAAGTAGCTGTGAACTCCCAAAGAGAAGAGAGACCGGATCGAGGGACAAACGGAAGACACCGGTAAGTCTATTTATCTATCTTCTTTCACATTTCATAAAGGAAGAAACCAGAATAGATGTATCTGTTTGTTGCTAAGGCACTGTCACACCTTAGGTGGATAGGATCGTCCTGCATAGGCATTTTTGCCCACAACAAATTGGCGACTCCGCTGGGGAGATCTGTTTAGTCATTTTATTTGTGTTTCTATCATTGTTTGTTTCATAGACTTGACAGCAACAATCGAACTGCATCTGCTATTCCCGGATGCAAAGTAGATAGTTGTTGCTTTGATCCAATCACTGGACTTTTCTATGATCTGAACAATGGACTCACAAATGATTTGATGATCCTTTGTGATAGATCTTAGTACTCCTTCAAAGAATCCCTTTGATTACACCTTGCTTGTTGCTTTTATTTGGCCTAAAACAGTAGATTAAATAGCAATCTGTGACCCAGAACCAGTGAGAAACGAGAGTTTCTCCTTCAGCGCAGACCCAGTGAAGGGATTCTGCATTTCAACGCAAGTCCCGTGAAGGCTACCTGCATTGAATGTCAAAACCCCTGTGTTGGGGTTGCGCTGAACCAGTTTGGCCTTGTGCAGCTGGGGTTCTCTGCTCTGTTTTGCCCTATTTTGATCTCTGATTTTTACAGCCTGTAACCAGCATAGGTACCAGTCTGATAACTCCTTTTTCTCTGCTTAGATTCCGCCTCTTTTTGTACAAAAAGACTGTGAGTGTTTTTATGTGTTGCAGTCTTCCTTTGCATGAGTGAAATAGTCATCCTGTAGCCCTTGATTCAGATATGTTGATTGTGATCTTAGGAGAGAGTTCATTGGCTGTTTGCAGTTGATTATACATTTTCTTTTGTTTAATGGTTTGAGTTTATCTCTTTTAAGTGTCGAAACAAGTATTCATTTCGAAAATCGTTAAGTGTTGTAATCTCTTCTACCCTCTCTGATTTTGAAAAAGTAAACTTGTTTGTATTTGTCATTTAAAAGCAAATTCAAAGTTGTACAAAAAGCTTTCTTTGTAGGCATCAATACTAAGAAAGCGGAAAACAAACACCTGCATTATGCATTTGCATCTTGATAGTTTGCATGTTTGATTTAGGAAAAGTGCATTAGAGTGTGTTGATTGCTCTTTGAGAAAATATGGTGTCTTTCTTTTCCCTTAGTAGCTAGGATTTTCAAAGTTGAAAAGATATAAAGCTTGCTTATCATCTTTAGACTACATTTAGGAATTGTATCATACATCTCGTGGTGAACCTTGAAAGGCAAACTTCTAAAAAGATCAACCTAAAATAAATCGAATGAACTTAACAACGCTTTGCAACATAATGTGCAACATAGAGGTCTAGGCTAGAGACGTGTTCCGGCGTCGTAAAGCCTGGTGACTGTCGATCTCGTTGATAGTGGGTGATTCCTCCTGAGAGACGATAGCGCCAGTACGGATTATGCTCCCACGTACCGTCGCGTATATATTGGGAGACCCCTATATGCATAAAACCTTTATCCATAGGAAGCCGTGTTGGCCGCCCTACTGATCGCAATGCACTGAACACAGCATTCAAGAAGATCGACCGCCCGTACCCTAAAAAGTTTTATGCGGTTTTGCGAAAAGTTTGGCACACCCTCTACCTAGAACTCCAGAGCAGTTCCTTTTGGCCTTTTTCAGACTCTATAACGGAAAAAGTCCATCCGAGCATTTGTCACTTCCGGCTCGTTAAAACATCGAAGGAGACTAGAGTCATCTTTTGCTTTTTCTCGACTCTTTAAAATTGAAAAATCAGGTTGTGTCTAAGCATCGTTAAAATTTATTTTAAATGGAATAATCATCACCATTCCCTTGTTGATCTTCGAAGTTAGTCTCTTTTCATCGTAAGTTCTTGTAGAATCGCTAGAAAATATTTTGGATAGACTAGATATGTCTAAACAACCGCCGACATCCAGGACTGTGTCATCCGACACAGCAGCGGCAGAGCCTCCTGCTGCTACCCCAACGATGTTCGATGGTATACCATCTGTCTCGACAAGTTATCAACAACAAGCCGGAGTCCCATCAGGGACTGCTTCGACGACATGGTTAGTTCCTATTTCTTCATCCGGATTATCATCTGGTATTTCTTATGTTGAAACTCAACAAATTGATCCAATGTGTCTTCAAAGGCCAATCTGCCCTTTAAGTACTGGATTGCCACCATATGGAGGGCAGTATGCCTTTTCATTGTTCCCTCCCGGAGAACAACCATATGGGAGTTTACAACAAAGTTCAGGTCAAACTGGAATTACATCCAGCGGTTGGATACCAATACTGCCTCAGCAACCAAGGGTTGTATATTCAACGCAACCAGTCCACCCTGTGTCGAATTTTCCCACCATACCTGCTATGGTGACTGTGTCGCAAGTACAAGCGCTACCTGTTGTATTTCAACCCCAGGTTTCTCAGGTTGCGATACAACAACCTCTTGTCTCAACGACTCAATCACAACCTCAGGTTAGTGCCTCCTTATCTGGAGCGACTCAGGATCAAACAAGTACTGTGACTCCTCATCTTGGTCAATCATCCAGTATTGGTCAACAACAAATGGTTCAACAACCAGAGCTGGTTCAAACTCAACAACCCCCATTCCAGCAATCATATCAAGGACCTGAGCAACAAGTCTTTGTAAGTAATGGGCAACCATATTATAGTGGTTATGCCCATCAACCTTGTCAAAGTTGCCAGCATTATGCTGGTATGCAAAGACCCACTGCTCAGGCGATTCCATCTTATCCTGGGTATGTTTCGCCTAACCTAAATCAACAGTTGCCCTTTCTAGCAACTCTAGAATTACCAGATCTAAATCGGCTGACGAATGATCCAATTGCTTATGCCCCTTGGTGGCCAGCGATTCCGCATAAACTTCCGTCAGATATTCCTAAGTTTAATGGAAATCCAGGTGAAGATCCATCGAATCACGTGATGACATTTCATCTGTGGTGTTCATCAAACACCCTGAATGATGATTCGATAAGGATTCGCCTTTTTCAGAGGACGTTAACGGGTCCAGCGGAAAAATGGTATATTGAATTGCCTAGAGCTTCGTTCGACAACTTCATCACCTTAGCCACGACTTTCTTAACCCATTTTCAATTATCGATAAAGTATGAAACGGGAACGGAACTCCTAACCAACTTCAAACAGACAACGGCCACTCACATATCTGATCATATACATGAGTGGCGACGTCGTCGTAGGATGGTGAAAACGTACGTTCCCGATCAGCTATTAGCTGAATGGTTTATCAAATCCTTACTTCCTACAATCACGGAAGATGTGGCAAAGGGGGGAGTCGTAACGGAAGAGCAAGTCATCGCTCGTGCGCAATATCTGGACTTGGTCTATACTCAGTCTGGCACGCTCTACGACAAAATACCTGATGCCCCTAGACCGGAATTCTCAATTCCTCCTCCTCCTAAATCAAACAATGACTCTCACGCCGGCGATGGCGTGATTGGCGCGACAGACACGAAATCGACAAAGGCTACATCTAAAAAAGCCCGTAAGATTTCCAATCAAAATGCAAATGAGGAACTTCTTGCCTCAGAAGTAAATGCCGTGTCGACCGACAAGGGAAAACAACTGAAGCAACCAGGGGGCAAGAAGAAAAAGAAAGGGAGAAAAAGGAAACCCCCTACGGGGTGTCATATATGCGATGAGGATCATTGGATGAGAGATTGTCCACATATAGCTGAAGTTAAGAAACTCTTTAAGAGTTCAAAAACCTCAGCAGTATTGACTGATCCGTTTCCAAGCCTGGGTACCAAACTGGTTGCTAATCAAAATGCTTCCCAATCCCAAGTGCTTATGTTGTCTATCTCAAAGCAGAAAAATGATGCTTTGGCAAGGAATAAAGATTACGGGAATCCACAGGTGTCGAATAACAAGGCTAATGAACAAACTAGTAGTTCGACAACAACTTTGACCAAAGTTGTGCCACCCACCATTCCTGAACAAATGATAAAGTCGCCAAAGGGAGTAGGGTAAAAGTCGACATTTAATCCACGTGCAAAAATAGCACAGAATTATAATATAATAGAGGACCTAGCCCAATCGTCGTCCGCTATGTCGACGCCTGAGGTACCACAAAATTGTCTCTCCCAAGAGCAAGCTTTATTATCAGCAATAGGTGAAATTGACCCAATGGACTCCAATCTTGTGGCCTTTGATCACAAAGGATATGACCCTCAGTTACCAGCTCAACTAGCTTTCCTTATTCAAGTGAAAGCCCTCAACAAAACTGTTCATCGAACAATTATTGATGAGGGGGCATCTACATGTCTTATGTCGATGAGTTGCTGGAAAAATTTAGGCTCACCACCCTTGTCGAAATCGTCAACGACGTTAAAAGCATTTGATGGACGATCATACATTCCATACGGGATTTTAAGTAACTTGCAAGTTGAACTGGGGGGCAAAACAGTAGAAGTTGATGTTGAAGTAATCGATGGAAACATCGATTACAACATCCTACTGGGAAGGCCCTGGATATATGCCATGGCCGCAGTTGTGTCGACCTACTTCAGGAAGATTGCATTTCCCTTTCAAGGAGGAATTACAGTCGTCGACCAACAAACTTTCCTCCCCGACAGTTCACAAGTTACGGGAAGCACTCCAACGATCCATGGAAGCAATCATTCGCTTCAAAACATTGGAGTAGGTCTCCTAAAAGACCCTGCCTTAATGGGTACTTTTGCCCTACCGCCTGCGAGTAATCTGGTGAAAGTAGCCACAGTGGAAACCTACAATATGAAATCTTCTATATCTAATGGATTCGGAAGATTCCTAAACATTTTGTCAGCATGGATCATCGCCCTAATAGAAATACTGTAAATACAATGGGCTCCGAGGACGGTTCTAATCTCGTGTCAACCTCGTTAAAAAATGAAACAAGAAGTCATGAGGATAGTTCTTTTACTGTGTCAACCTCATTAAAAAATGAAACAATCTCCTTTCCAAATCTCAAAGGTAAACCTTCATTCCAACCACCAAGTTGAATGCAATGAAGATTGGGGGGCATGCACCTCGATTTGCGTTGTTATGTTAGGTGCATGCAAACTTATCATCGAGCAGTTTTAGCACACAGTTCATGCTCGTTAAAAAATAAACGCAAGATCGAGCAGTTTTAGCACACAGTTCATGCTCGTTAAAAAATAAACGCAAGATCCGAGCAGTTTTAGAACATAGTTCATGCTCGTTAAAAAATAAACATAATACCGAGCAAATGTTTCCACCCACGTTTAAGCTCGTTAAAAAATGAACTACCCGGTAAATAACCATAGTGAATGTAATATCATCAGCCATCAAAGCCTTGGTCGTGTTTGCACCATCACCTCCACTTTTCATTTGGCCGATCGTTCACCTCCATATGATTGTTTACCCATTTTGAGGAACAGCTGCGAAGAGTGATTTCACCTAGCCATCCTTGTGACACTGCCGTGATTGGAAAATTCCAACCTGTACCTGGAATCAGCTGCTAACCCTGTTTATCACTCGTTCCTCAAAAGACGAGTCTTCTTTAAGCTCTTTTCATCTGACTCGTAAAATATGAAAAGATTGCCGAGTTTTGGCCTTCCAGCTCGTTAAAGCGACCGGGAGAGCTATCCCTCCTCTAGATTTTAATCTTTTTGGACCTGAGGGATTATTGCACAAAAAGATCGAGCGGTTATTTTGTTCGGCTCGTTAAAACTATCGAAAACTCATCCCTTCTGTATTGTTTTATACTTTTTCGGACTTAAGGGATTAGATGACGAAAAAGGACTTTTGGAGTTAACTTTATGTACCTTTTCAAACTCTCTAAAAATGAAAAGGACCGAGTTATCCTTGTCGTTAGACTCGTTAAAATCATTAAATAGCGACAAACTTGTCTTTAGACGAGAACGAGTTTCACTATCACTAGGCTCGTTAAAACATAGCGATGGGCTTGCCCGAAGGGCAGGTTATAGAACAAGCATATGTTATCCTCCTCAAGCTTGACAAAAATAAAGAGGTACTGGTCAGCAATGACTGGGGAAAAATTGGGAGAAACTAAAGAAAACTTTGATGGTAGCAAGTTGCTCTTGAACATGACACTTTTCCTCCGTACCACAATCGGGTTGGGTTGTTTCATTCACCGGTCACATCCATGGTCTCGCCATACCATCCATATTTGGGGTAATGCTACCAATCCATCGCATCAGTGTCGCCATATGTTCAAGAGAAGTCGTTCAGAAAAGTCAACCGTGTCCCATCCACTGCCATACATTATCCTTCATCCTTTCATGACCGCCACCCTGAATCATATGTCACAGATCGTTTCCACCTCCATTAAAATCATTAGCTCCGTTCCATGTCACTGATGTGGGATTCATTAAGGCCCTCCTTTGACGGATCGTTTCTTGTCGACATCAGCTCATTATCCAAGAAGTTGATCTAGGAACAACCCCTTCAGTACTTTGAAGCTTGCATGCCTCAATGGCAAGTTTCTCACTTCCGGCGACAGGTATACATCAATGACCTTCGACCGAAAGATTTTGCGTGGTGTTTGACGCCAAGTCCTTTATTCACACCACGTGAATTTTACTGCAGTACCTTGAGGGTCATTATCATTATCGATGATTCCTCTCGCGCTTGTTAACGTTTTACCTCATTGACCGGTAATCAAGCGATGTCTTTCCATGTTCGACTTCAGAAGAATTCTCACATGGATCGACTTGTACTTAGAGTGAAGATCGAACGAGTTTGAAGACCCCGGATCTAGTTTCATCCATCCGGGCTGTGATATATATTCAGGAAAGATAAAGACATTGACATGTACATCATTGCAGCAGATAATCATCCTACTCAAAGGATGATAATTTCATCAAAATTATCAGTCTACCATCAGACGATTGTCTGCTCTATGTACAGAAAAATGAATTTATAAAGCTGAGCATGGGAATGCCCGCCTCAGCTAGATCATGAAAGCAGTATGAAAAATAATGTATTGTATTGTATTGTATTATAGGTCTCCTCCCAGCATTGGATGAACTTCGGATCCCCCTGATAAAGCATTTCACCCGATAAACGGCCTCATACTTTAGGGGGCAACTGTTATAGACATTTTTGTGCCTTACAGCATTGAGCATGAAATGTCCATAATATAAGGGATCCAAAGTCCCTAAACATGTTGTTCCTACCCCTAGAGGAACAAGGCTAACAAACCACAGCAATTCACAGAAGTTCTCCACTTGAAACTGCTCAAAAACAAGTCAATTCAGGATCATTTCAGTGGCTACACTAGTTGTTTGCGCTGAATGTCAAAGCCAACACTGGCTACCTACGTTGAATGTCAAAAGGAACACTGGCTACCTGCGCTGAACGAGAGTGGACATGCGGCAAGCTCATTTCTCAAGGTGTCAAAACCCAGGAAGCTTCCAAAATGACACTTGCCTCAGGGAATTCGACTGGTGATGAGTAAGAGGTTCCAAATCTCCAAGTGGAAGCAAGAACCTCCAAGTGGAATCAAGAACTGACAGAGGGAGAGGACACTAGTCAGATCTCAAGCTGACTCATCCTCTCTCCAAACATCTATATATATGGATCTCTCCTCCATGAGATCTAGAGGCTGGAATTTTTTTACTGCAAAGAATTGTTGTTGGTTTGAGATTGGAATCATTGGGTGCTTAATGCTTTGAAGGGGGTGAAGATAGGAATTCCATTTGCTGGGAAGGAGATGCTGGATTGGAGCCCTCTGGGTTGTATCTCTTCCTGAACCTTGTTATTCATCAATAAAGCTATCTTGGTTTCTCCTATATACTGATGTATTCTTGATGTATGATTGCATTAGTGTATTTGGTTTATTTCTAATCCTAAACTAGTTATGAATGTGAATATTTGTCTTTGTGTAGTGTTCTTCTCTTGTCGCAAGTAGCTGTTCTCTTGTGATCTTGCAGGAACCCGTTGAAGCTGGACAAGCAAGAAGGCAAGTAGCTATTCTCTTGTGATCTTGCATGAACCTGTTGAAGTTGGGCGAGCGAGAAGGCAAGTAGCTGTGAACTCCCAAAGAGAAGAGAGACTGGATCGAGGGACAAATGGAAGACACCGGTAAGTCTATTTATCTCTCTTCTTTCACATTTCATAAAGGAACAAACCAGAACAGCTGTATCTGTTTGTTTCTAAGGCACTGTCACACCTTAGGTGGATAGGATCGTCCTGCATAGGCATTTTTCCCCACAACACATCGGTTAATAAAGGTTTGATACAGGGCTTCAGGGTCAGTTATGGAATTTACTGCGAGTCCTCTAAACCATGTTCTTACATCACCTGTCAGGCTCTGCACAAAAATTTTCATCCTAACCCCATCATCATCTATTTCGTAGTTTTCAAAGTAGTCATGCATTTTCTTAGTATGTTGAAGGGCTGGATAAGAGCCAGTACCATCAAAGTATGAGATCTTGCTTTGGTACTCTTGAGGCATAGGAGCTGGATTGGCCGGTAACTGCAGTGGAGCATATCTATTAGCCATGTTTGGAGGGACAATATGAATAACAGGGATGAATGGGACAAGTGGGGGAAAGGGGGTGAAAGGGGTATGTGTAGTTGATGGAGGGGTTGGAAGAATACCTTGTGAAGTGGATGATGAACTAGTAGATTGTGGACCAGTGGTATGAGGATGAAGAGAAGCCTTAGCAGGGGTTGGAATGTCAGTTTGAATACCCGCTTCTAAGCTAGATTCTGAAAGAGTCCCTTCTGATTTGCGACTCTTGAGGATTCTTGAAATCAAGTTTGGGTTTTGAAACTCAGGTGATGGGTCAGGATGTGGGTTAGATCTTGTATAGCGAGTTTTCTTCTTAGGAGCCAGCTTCTGTAATTTCTATTTAGGAGAATTTTCAAGAAGGCTTATGATATTTGACAAGGACTGATCAGATATAGTGCAACTGTATGGAACTTAAGACTGAATAAATATTGACTGAGGCATCTTTTATAAACTCCTGCAAATGCAAAGCAGAGGGAGTTTCTAAGGCTGTCTGGCTGTCACCCAGGCTTTATCTACAGTATTAAGAATCAGACAGGGGGTTATAAAATTTATTCAAGTCCCCAGCGGAGTCGCCATTTATGTTAACACCCAGGTTGTTCCCTTTGACTCCTGAGGGAATACGGCCGGGGTAACCACTAACGAAGCTTTGGATTACAGGTTCTAGCCAACTTGTAATCAGAGAGGGCTCTCTCTTATGATTTTTCACTATGTTCTTGGGGATCTTCGGCTAGTTATGAGGTGAGGGTTTTGGTTTTATATTTTGGTTGAATGATGTCTTTCAGTACCTAAGATGATATCTTCAGATAGTTTTAGTCCATTGGGCAATGGAGTCTGCAGTTACAGGCTGTTTGAGATGTTTAAGTGGGATTGTTGAAACTGCAGGGCCATTTAAATATTTCATGAAACAAACTTGAAATTGAGGTGATGAAGTATGTTTAACCAGTGGAAGGCAATTAAGAATTTTCCACTAAGCTGGGGGTGTGAGAAAGAGATGTATTGCCCAGGAGCAGGTTTGAATTCCTGAACAATAATCACTGTGAAAGGTACAGTCTGAAGGTGCGGCATCTAATAATCACACTCTTATAACTATAACTGAGGAAAACATTCATAATAACATAGATTGAGTTCAGGGTATTCTATGAATAAATCTTGAAACTATTCTTTTTCTTTGCCATTAAACTGTGAAACATAGAACATGAAATGGATTATGAAGGAAATAACAAACATAACGAAGAGGTTAAAGAAACTTATTGTTCCATGAAATATGCAGGAATCCTGTAGCATTCAGCAAACACACCATAACGCGTCAGACAACACAGAACTTTGTAAATTCCATCAGCTTTTTGTATTAAACTCTGAACATTCGCAGCATAGGATCTCTTGAAGAGAAAATCAACAACCCTTGCAAGCTTATGCAAGGGGGAATATATACAATCGGTTTTACAAAAATATCTAAACCGCTGAGTCATTTGATTAATAAATACATTCACCAACTTTCAAAATAGTAGCTAAGGAAGTTATTGCTGCTCTAAATACAAAATGAATGCTCTTTAATTCTGTCAGAAGTCTTTTTGACCTTTGGAGGCCACTGAGCCAGTTGAGCGTTCTACATTAATGTTGAATGATGTGTCTTTATGGCTGTGTCGTGTTGTATCTTTCTCGGCCCTGTCACCTGTAGCTGTCAGTGTTGCTGTGGTGGCCGAATCTGTCTGCTGAGTTGGCTCAATCCACTCTTCTAAAGTCATACTGAATGCATCAAATTTTCTGAACATGCTGATTATATATTTTATGCAAAAAGTTGATGGATACCTGTTGGTTCACAGCAATAGCTGTATCATGCTAGTCCACCATTCCTGTGTAGGCAATTGATGTCTCAAAATTTCACCTAAGGTTTCATCTGCCTCTGTATATTTGTAGAAATTTGGAGGCACCTAAAACAAATGGCTGATTTCATTCATAATAAAAAACAAATTCTCCACTTTTTCATAAAGGCTCTGCCCAGATGCAGGCCCTGCTTCCTCTGGAGTGCTTGATCCTGCAGTGATCTGATTAGTGGCAAATGCATTTACCCTTTTTGCATAGTTCTCATGTCATAGTAGCCTTCCTGTGCTGTTCAGTAAGCTGGGAAGGCCTCTGTTATGCAATACTATGAATTTTTCCACAAACTTATTTACTTCTGTTTGCATCTCCTGGCACATTCTATCCAAGGTCTGCACCAGGCTTCTCAAAGTGAGCACTCTTTTTATCAGTAATATGGTGTCAGTTCTGCCAGAGATACCCATGGCTGTCAGATGAGAGCCTGTACGGTTGTTGAGGACGTTGATCATCCTGTTGGCTATCTCAGGCATGTTTCCAAGAGATGCCCTTGCCTTTTGAATTTCCTTGTGAGCCCTGCTGATAAGATCCATCTGCTCATGAATAGTCTCTATATACTGCCATTGATCTGTTATTGATTGGCCAATATTGGCCCATAAAACTTTCTTGATCTCCGCCACCACTTTGTCAAGAGTGAGCTCTTTTTCCAGCTCCTTTATCTTCTCCTTAAGAGATTTTATTTCTCTTCCCTTTTCAGCTACACTCTGTTTGGATTTGTCATATTTTTCATTAAGAGTAGCTAGCTTTTCCTTGGCTTCATTCAGCTCTGCCATCTGGGCTTCTAGGACTTGAATTTCATTCATCAACTTCTGCATGTCAAGGCTTGGAGCCTGCTCTGATGTTGGTGCTGGTGCCGATGTTGATGGATCTGTCTCAACTGTCTGTACTGTAGGAGGAGTGACAATTTGAGGGGGTTCCTCAAGGTTGATTACTTGCTGAGGGGGCTGAGATGTTTGGCCTCCTTCTTTCTGTTGTAGGGCTGCCTGCAATGCAACCTCTGTCTCTACCAATTTTCTCTCTGTCTGTACCAGTTGCTTATGGAGTGATATCAGCATGGCTGCTACATCTTGGTCCTGCCTTCGCTGGGCAACCTCTTTAGTTTGAGGGTGAAGGGTTGCTGGGATCTTTATCATCTTTCTTAAAGCTGCAATGTCAGAATCTCTTATCTTTAGGAGCTCCTTTATAGCTTTGGGGTCCTTTGGGTCATGCCCAAGCTCTATGATTATATTCTCCAAAGACCTGATCCTGTTGTCTTTCGCCTGAGAGGATGCCTTCTCCAACTCAAGTTGGGCAGTTGTATTGTTCAGGCTATTTTCCAACCTATGTGCTAAGAAGGTCTTATCTGCAAGAGTTGAATATACCATCTCACCCGTTTTCTTGTGAAGTTCTATTTGATCCATAGGGTGGATGTCTTTTGCAAGAACCTCAAGGTTGGTCCTTATATAGTCTGCAGCTGACTATGGCTGCAGCATGGTTGGCATGAAATGACTCATGGTCATTTTCCCCTCTGTTATGTCATAAGATGACATAAGCCTCTGCTGGTTTGTAGGGGCCATTTTAAGCAATTGATTATAGAGTTGGAGCTTGAGTGGCTCATTTCTATTTTTGATGTCAATGAATTGTTGATTGATGTCTGTTTCAGCTCTCCTTTGCTGACTTGAGGAGCTGACCTCTCCTCCAATGGTTCTCTCTTGTTCCTGCTGAAAGGAACTGGCAGATGCTTCCATGCTTGGTGGGCCCATGCCCAATGATTGCCCAATAGGCATTTCTTCTTCAGAAAGGGGAGTTATCCTCTGCCTTTTCTCCCCTTGAGTTGTGGATGTGGTGAGGGGAGTCTCCTGCTCTCTATCCCTCTTTTGGTTTCTTTCTTCATTCTGTGGAGTTTGGAGCACCGAGGCCTCCACTGTCATTTCTTGCCTAGGAGGCACAGTTTCTTGTGCCTACTGCTCTTTGGATTTTGGGGACTCAGCTGTTTCTTCTTGCTGCATTGGCTGCTCTTGCTGTTGTTCTGCTGTAGGAGGTGGTTGTTCCTGCTCCATCTGCTTTTTTTTACCCTTGCTAGATACCTGATGAACAGTTCTAGCTGCTTGCTTGTGGGTTGTAGAGGATGAGGCAGCTGCTCCAAGTTTCCTTTGATAAGAAGAGGAAACCTGCCCACAAGTTTCCAAGTTAGCCTCTTTCTCAATATTCTTTGCCTCTCTTTGTAGCATTTTCTCTCTAGTAATTGCCTCTTTTAGAGTGCCCTCTTTCCAACTTAACAAATTGGCATACTTCTCAATATGAGGCAATCTGATGTGATCATAGCTACCCAATTTATATTTTACCCTCCTGAGAGAAATGAAATGAGTAGGGTCATAAGGTACCCAGCGGAAACTGGTTTGCAATTGGAGGTGCTCTAGGATGCTATCTGCTTCCTTCCATCCTTCCTCCCTTTTGTTGTAAAGTAATGGGCCTAGTTGGTTCCTGACTTTTAGTTGCACCTTCTTGTTTTTACTGTGGAAATGGACCTGGTCTGCATTTCCAAACTGCCTGAAATATTCTAAGGCAAAGAGTCTCATAGGGACATATCTTGGCAGCCTATAAGGGTTCAGCTCACAACCATATATTCTGATTACTGTATGGTGTTGGTAAAAGTACCAATCACCAATGTTGTAGGCCTTTGAGAGCTGGAGTATTCTTTGCATTTCATCGGTCAATCTTGGAGGAGGGACACCAAATAACAAGGTCATAGTCGGATGGATAAAAAGGTCTATGAATTCACAGTAGGTGTATGGTGAACAGGAGGTGTGATGAAAAACTGAAGTCCAAAATACCATAGATCTTGGGTTTCCCTGGCCATCAAGCTTCTTGAGAGGAATAGGGAAACTTTTAGGCTGATAAAATAAGAACAAGTGATAGATGTATGAAGTGTATCTAAACACCTTTTCCCTTTCTAGATTCATCAGTTTCTCATGAATCTTATTGGCAATGTATGCAGCATAATCATAGTGCACAGCAGGAGGCTTTCCAGGGGAAAAAATGGACAGCATGGCCATAATGGTGTCATCAACATCCTCACATCCCCTGTACCCCAGGACATAACTGATCAAATCCACCAGCATTTTGCCCAAGTCATTGAGATATGGATTTCCAATAGGAGGTGTTCTCACAACTTCAGAGCTTGGCTGAATAAATAATTGATTAATCTTGATGATCTGGGCACTGGACAGCTTGCCCCCTTTCTTTAACAAGTCCATCATGGAAAGAGGAGTTAGTGGCTTTGCAGTGTGAAAGTGCAGCATCTCATTTATGGCCTCAGGGGTTATATGGAACAGAACTGATCCTGAGGGGCTGAGAACAGCTCTTTGACATGGATCATAATTCTCACAGCATCTATGGATTAAGTCTGGAAGGACATTGACTTGAGGAAGGTTGAAAATGCGAAAATTGGAGTCCCAAATCCCTAAAATATCAGCTCCACTGAGGTGTTGAGCCTTTAACTCATTCAGCATATGAATGTTAAACTTAGACTTTATTGAGAATATCTCAGTCATCTGGTAATCTTTATCACCTAGGGCCTTCCACTCTAACTCTCTGTGTGGGGCATTCAAAGGTTGAATGTTCAGTGCTATTGGTGTTTCCATGGTTTTTCTAGTACTCTGAATTGTATTAGGACCTGTTTTACTAGACAGAGCAACACAGAGGGGTATTTTTGCAAGAGTGAGGCAAATTTTAGGGGAAAACGGGGTAAATTGTGGTGAGAGCAATTGAAATGCTCCAAAGAGAGTTGAGTGAGCAAATGCTGGGACTAGTAAAACTGTCTTCACGGTGAATTAGTGCAGCACGGGTTCTAAGTTCACGAATGCGCGAACCGACTGTGAATTTATGAAAACTTGGCTAAATGTGGACTGTGCAGGTGAATTTCGACCCAACAACTGAAAATGAATGCTGGTCACCGGGGATTTGCTGGTAAATACACTGTTTTTCACTCTTTTTAAGCTAGCTTTGGAGAATTATGGACAAAACCAGGCGCGGAGGGAATGATTTGGATAAATACCTGGTGAATTTCCGGCAATGGTTACAAATGCAGGTGGATTGGAAGCGCCCACAGTCTTTGGATCGATTTCTACAGGTTGGCGACGGAATGGTCGTAATTTGCATGCAGAGAGGAGCAATAGTTCTTTAGGAAAAAGTGACAAAAAACACGAATTTTGGCGAAAATATGGCCTTTTTGGGTTATTGGCGCTTTTTTGGATGAGGTCAGCATGACGTCATCGGGTGGGGTTGGGTACAAAAGGGTGACGTGGCGGCCTGTGAGTGGTCCACGGGGACTGGTGAGGTGGCAGACAGGTCGGAGCCGTGGCGGGTCGGGCACTGACGCGACGCTGAGTGGCATGACGTGGGCGTGACGTAGCGGTGACGTGGGCAGGTAGTATACAAAGGGTGGTAAGCGGTTCCATCTGACCGCTTATGGTACGGTGGCGGTATTGGCAGGCGGCCTCCCGATAAGATTTGGGAGCGACGCGTTGCAGAGGCCTCACGTCACCCTCTGCCATTTCTCGGGAGGTAACGTCCGGTCATCGGGGGCGACCCGATATGGATGTGGGCCATCGGATGGGAAAGCCCAGATCCGACGGTCGACGGGTCGATAAGGTAGTAGGACGATACGGCAGCGGGCGGGGAATATTTTAATGTATTCCTTGAAATGCGCGCCCGGGCAGAACTTTAAGCTTTGGCGGTTTTGCGGGTTTTTTCAATGTTTTTTGTGCAAAATTGGTTATAAGGGGTTTATTTACAAAGACAGGGTTAGGCTAGTAAACCAAGCGGGTCTTGGTTTAATCCCAAAAATTAAGCTCTCGGTGCCTTTTTGCATTGCGCTCTAATGCTTTAGCGCACAAACCTTTTAGAGCATATATAAAGCTATAACGCTTGGGAGAGGGGATATGTACATATTTGGGATTTTTCTATAGGATTAACCTAATAATAGGGGAAAGGGAGTATAGGGAGTTAAATAATAAGAAAATAGGAGTTAATATGAGTGGAAGAGGTGGATGAGGGCTGAAAAACACTAAGTTTTATATGAAATCAACTTAGTTTAGGTAGTAGATCAAAATGAAAATAATTTTACATAAGAAATGTGGCTCTCAAAGAAACAAGAACCAACAAAAGACTTTGATTTCTTCCATGATCATAGGTAGTATTGGGATGTTAGTAATGAATGTAATGGGAGATAATCAGGGAGTTAGACATGCTTCATTGTATTGCTGCAAAATTGCTGAATAAGAGACCTGCACTAGCTCCATGTTTTTTCCTTTGCTTGGGCCAGTGACAAAAAGAAATCATGCTTCTGCAACCCCATCTACCTACCCACTCTATTGCCTAGCATTTTTTGTTACTCCAAGGAGGGTGCACTTAGACTTGCAAACCCTTATGTGCCTTTTATTTTCCTTTGTATTTTTCTTTTGATTTTCTATCTAAGGCTAGCCTTATTGCTTCCAAGGCCCCAGATTAAATAGTTGGGAACCTTCATTCTCTACCTAACTACTTTATCTGCCAAGATTGAACTGTTTGGACAGATTTCTTTCTCTAATCTACAACAGAAAATTGAAACGTGGCATGACCCAGCTTAGACTGTTGGATCACCCATTCAGAAGTATGACAACCTCAACCAACTGTAGATATGTGTCTTCCACAAGAATATGAGATCTTTGCATCATCAAAGTGGATCATATTAGCACTTCCCCTGCTAATCATGAAAAATGAAACCTATTGGTATAGGTAGCTAACAGTGGCTCCACTTGGGGATGGTTTTTCTTCTTGAAAGACCAAGAACAGCAGGTCAGACTGCCTTGGCTTGTGACTTCTTCTCAAAACTTGAAAACTTCTTCTTTGGACTTCAAAACTAGAATCTACCACCATTGTGGAACTTGCTGAACTAGAAGTCTTTTCCTGCTTATATACAATACCTTTCAAACTGAGCTATTTACATGCTGAAAGAAAATAACATATACAACTGATTATGTACAAGGGAAAGCTGTGCTATGCACATGGAAAGTAATCAAAGTAGTGCTTTAACATCCAGCCATTTACAGGGCCCTCTTCAGCTTCAGTGCCATCCAAACTTTCCAAGAAATAAGTATTGTTTTCTTGTACTGCTTGAATCACAAAAGGCCCTCTCCAAAGTGAGTCAAATTTGCCATGCTTACCCTTGTCTTCTCTTCTTGAATCCCATTTAAGCACTTTGTCACCAATAAAGAAGTGTTCAGCCTTGGTTCTTCTATCAAAGGCTTTTTTAAGCTTCTCATGTAGGATTTGAACTATGCTATACACTTGATCTCTGGTTTGCTTTAAACATATAATTTGGTTTATTCTTCTTTGCATGTCATTTGGTTCAGCTTGACTTTCTTGAAGAAGTTTCATGACAGGGATCCCTAAGGATGAAGGGAATTTTGCCTCCATTCCATAAACCAATTCATATGGGCTGACCCCGATAGATCTCTTGGTTGTTATCCTGTCTGCCCATAAGGCATTTACAAGTTTCTTGTGCCAATTTTTCTTATTCTCTTCTAGTACCTTCTTGATGATATTGATAAGACTTTTGTTTGATGATTCAGCTAACTCATTGCCTTGAGGATAGTATGCAGTATAATGGCCCAATGTAATGTGGAATTTGTGGCAAAATTTCACCATCTTCTTGGATCTAAAAGCAGCAGCATTGTCTGTTATAATCTTGTCAGGACAACCAAATCTAGAAAGGATATTGGTCTCAAGGAACTGAATGATAGTTGAATCATTTGCCTGCCTACATGGAACAGCTTCAATCCATTTAGTAAAGTAATCTGTGGCTGTTAGAATCCATCTATGCTGGCCTGAGGATGAAGGATGAATTTCCCCAATGAAGTCTAGGCCCCATTGTTGAAAGGGTTTTTCTGTTGCAATAGGCTTTAAAGGAAGTGGTAGTAACTTTCTTTTTCCCTCAAACACTTGACATTTGTGACAAGAAGTGGTAAATTTTTTAACATCAGAGAACATAGTAGGCCAATAGTAACCAGCTCTTAACATTTTATCCACAGTGGACTTCTAGTACAAATGTCCACCACAATCTCCTGCATGAAATTCTTTCATAACATTGTTAGTCTCATCCATATTCAAACAGTTCAGCAGTATACCTTCATGATTTTTCCATAGTAAATTACCATCTATAACACAAAATTTTGAAGCTTTCATTTTTAGAAATCTAGATTTGGTTCTGGACAATCCTGGGGGAGCTCACAGGTTTTGCAACACATAACAGATATCAGAATACCAAGGGGATTGTTCAAAGGCTACATTGATCTTTGGAGTCACCAGCTCCGATTCATTGTCCAGTTGGTTAATGTCCAAGGCTTGAAAGTGCTTCGGACATTAATTTGGCCAAACCTTGCCCTTTTATCAGTTTTGTAGGTTTTATTTCAATGTCAAATTCTAAGATGTTGGCAATCCATTTTCCTCTCCTACC
This sequence comes from Pinus tabuliformis, assembly GCA_031772625.1. Taxonomy (NCBI): domain Eukaryota; kingdom Viridiplantae; phylum Streptophyta; class Pinopsida; order Pinales; family Pinaceae; genus Pinus; species Pinus tabuliformis. The sequence goes on along the minus strand of CM062810.1, from coordinate 524,453,512 downwards.
CTCTAAGTTTTCTTGAGTGAGTATGTCTTTCACAATGGGACTTGGTACATAAGCTATAACATGGGTGTATAAGATGTAGATCCTAAAGTCTTTGATGGCTTTGACCAAAGCATAAGCTTGCTTCTCCATGATCTGATATTTGAGAGGTGCATCTCTAAGGGCTCTACTAAAGAAAGCAATAGGTTTTTCATTTCCTTGGTCATCTTTCTGCAATAAGACAACAACAATGGTATGCTGGGAGGCAAAAGAAAAAATGATAAATTCTCTGTCAAATTGAGGATTTGTTAGGACTGGGGTTTGGGTAAGGGCCAATTTTATACCTTCAAAAGCTTGATTTGCTTCTACTGTAATCTGATCAATTCTGCTAAATTTTATACCTTCAAAAGCATGTTGTTTAGTAATCTGATCAATTCTGCTAAATTTGGGATAAACCTCCTTAAAAAGTTGATCTTTCCCAAGAAGCCTTGTAATTCTTTGATGTTTCTTGGATGGGGCATTTGCAAGATGGCCTGTATTCTGTCTGGGTCAATTCTAATGCCATCCTTTGAAATGATGTGACCTAACAGCTTACCTTCTTCCAAACCAAATAGAGACTTCTTAGGATTTAAGGAGATCCCATACTTCCTACATGTTATGAATATTTGTCTTAAGTGTTTCAGATGTTCTTGGTTAGATTTTGAGAAAGGTGTGACGTCATCTAAGTAAATGACAAGAAAGTCATGAATCTCTTTAGCAAACGCAATATCCATTGCTCTTTGAAACGTAGCTCCTGCATTTTTCAATCCAAAAGGCATTTTAACATATTTGAAAGTTCCCCATGGGGTTGTGAATGTTGTTTTATCTTGATCATCAGGCTAGACTAGGATCTGATTGAAGCCTGAGAATCCATTAAGTAATGATATTCTTGAAGCCCCTACCACTCTTTGGAGAATGTGATCCATATTAGGTAAGGGATAATTGTCTTTAAGGGATACTTGATTCAAATTATTTAGGTCAACACAAAGCCTGATCTCACCAGTTTTCTTTCTTGTGGCCACCAAATTTGAAATCCAGTCTGAAAACCTGATTGGTGCTATGATACCAGCTTTATACATTTTTTGCACTTCTTTCTCAATTGAAGGGAGAAGCATAGGATTGATCCTTCTCAATTTTTGCTTGAATGGCTTTTGATTGGGCTTGAGAGGGATGGTGTGTTGGATAACAGAGGTGTCACAGGATTTTAAATCCTCATAACTCCATGTAAAGACATCTTGGAACTCTTTAAAGAGGTCAACGTATTTAGGCTTCTGGTCAGGAGGTAAAGATGCAGACAATTTGATTATTTTGGGTTTTTCAGGAGTCCCAATGTTGCATTCTTCAATGGCAGCATTGAGGGGCTGCATTTTCGGTTTCCTAGGGACATCATTTGAGTCAAAAATGTCCTCCAATGGAGTTAGGCCTGTTGGTAGAAAGTTATCCTTTAGCTCTATGATTTCAGCCTCTGTTCCAGCTGCTTCATCAAAATGGAATTGTTCAAGTTCTTGTATTTTCTCCTTGTCAAAGTTTGTTGGACAAAGCACTTGATTTGCTGTTTTGGGTGATATTACTGTTTGGTCCTGTTCACTCAATGGTTGTGTGTCTTTCACAGAATCAACATCAATGTTCAAGCCTGAAAATTCATGCTGCAAGGTTAAGAAATTATTTATCTGTGTGTCATCCTCAAATACTTGCCAGTCTTTAACATTGTTTGGGACAGAAGGTCTGTGTTTTATCTCAGCTGTGAAACAATGGTTAGGTTCAAAAGGCAGCTTGCATGTACTAGCAAATGTAGCTAAACTGTGTGCATGAAGGTTGTGGGTTCTAGCTATTTTGGTTATTTGAAATTCATTAAAAGTTTTGAGCATTTCAATTGCAGCAGACCGGTATGACCTTAGTCTTTTGTCATTGGTGACAAAATTGCCTTTCACTTGTTGGATAATAAGGTCTGAATCTCCCATGATCGAAACTTTTGTGGCCTGCAATGATTTTACCAGTTTGAGGCCTAACAGTAAAGCCTCATATTCTGCCATATTGTTGGTACATCTGAAATTTAGCCTAAAACCTCGACCTTCCGCATGATTGCTTTGTTTGTTATGAATCCACACTCCAGCTCCTGCCCCTAATTTGTTGACTGATCCATCAAATTCAAGAAACCATAGGATCTCTTGATTTAAGGGATTTTCAACATTTTCTCTAAGACTTGGGATTATAAGTTGGAGTTCTTGTCTTTCACCTGGTTTGTCTTTTAGGATTGCCTCATCAATTCGTCTCTCAACCTTGATTTCTTGGGAACTTGATTCCTCACTTATACGTAGGTCTTGTTCAAGCATGATAGATTTGTTATTGCCCATTGGACTTACATCATTATTGAACAGAATGAAGGAGTCCATATCTAAATGGACTGCATAAATAGGGAAATTTTGAGGTTTTTCTTCACTGCTCACCATGTATTTCATGAGTGACTCTCTGTATAACCTCTTGGGTTGCCCAAAGACAGAGATGGTAGCATATGACATGTCTAATTGCAGGGAACCTTGGAGTTTAGCCCCCCATGATCTTGATAACAACATTCCATACTTGGGTGGGATATCAACAACTACAACATCCATCAAGATTGTCTTATTTGGGTATTGGACAAGTGACACACAGAGGTCCTTTATCAGGCCTAAACACATAACTTGGCTGGAGTTAAATGAGAATAGGTCCTTGTATGGTCTTGTAATATCTAGATTCAATCTTTCCATGACTGATTTGGGCATCAGGTTGTGAGAGGCGCCTAAGTCAAACATTGCATTATGTAATATCTTATCATGAACATGCAAGCTCACATAAAAAGGTAAGATTCTTGTAACTGTTGTCTTTCCATCAACCTCTGGGCCGAAAAGTAGTTCTGGGGTATCATCCAATACATTAACATCATCTTTATTATGAGTAAGTTGAAGGGATTTCTTGATTTGTTGTTTGTAAATGTTATGCTTAGCTAGCTCTGAAAGAGGGATGGCTATCTTCAATTTTCCAATTTCAGCTTCTAAGTCAAAAGGTCTTTCAGATTGGGTCTTGATGTCTTGCTTAACAAAATTTTCTTTGCTAATTAATTTTTCTTCTTGACTCTCACTTTGATCTTGAGGCTTATCCCTTTTACTCATCTTTTGAGAATTATTTCTTGGATCAAGGTGCAAGGGTGATGTAGCCATTGGTTGCTGATTTGAGGGAGATGCTTCAGTTACTTCTTCAACTGTTACTTCATTTTTGATTGAATCAGTTCTGTCAATTGGCTCTGTGACAATGGTTTTCTTGGGCAGTGGGGTGTCCTTTGTTTTCTCAGGCTATGTCACATTTAAAGTTCTGCTCCTTAGCTTGTATTGCTTATGAACTTCATAAATAGCTGTGTCATAGCCTTGTTTAAAATCAAATGACTCACCTGATTTGGTTTGGAACTGCTTAATGTAATCATCCTTATGATCTTCTTGACTTAGAAAAATTTGTTGATCATCGTTCAGGCCCATTAGGTTAATGTGGGTGTCATCTATCTGCTCATTTGAAGTGGATGCTTCTGTATAATTTTCTTGGAACAGAGGTCTAATCTCTGGTTCAGAACTGGCCTTACCAACGTTAGGGTTTTGACTTCTCCTAAAATTGGGATTCCTAATAGGGTTATTTTGCGGTGCTTCCCATGATGACTTCCTCTCATCTGATTCTACTCTGTCACCTAATCTCTGCATACCAGTGATGATTGCATCCAATTTTTGATCCCAACCTGAAGGCTCTTCTTTGAAGGTAGTCTTTCTCTCAGTTCTTGTCCTATTTCTCTTGGCTATCATGTTGGCTTCTACACTCACTGCTATATCTTGCATTTCAGCTAAAGTTTGAGGAGCCCTTTCTCTTAATTGATATGCCATATCTGAATCAAACCCATCAGGAAAGGTGTATAAAGCTAGGTCAGGCGGGGGTCTGAGATTTTGGGGAATGGCGTTGTAAACATTGTTGAACCGAGCACAATAATCCAAGACAGTTTCTTGGGGACCTCTTTTGATGGTATTGTACTCAGATAAAATATGAAGTGGATCCATTTTCTTCTCCCATCGGTTAATAAAGGTTTGATACAGGGCTTCAGGGTCAGCTATGGAATTTACTACGAGTCCTCTAAACCATGTTCTTACATCACCTATCAGGCTCTGCACAAAAATTTTCATCCTAACCCCATCATCATCTATTTCGTAGTTTTCAAAGTAGTCATGCATTTTATTAGTATGTTGAAGGGCTGGATAAGAGCCAGTACCATCAAAGTATGAGATCTTGCTTTGGTACTCTTGAGGCATAGGAGCTGGATTGGCCGGTAACTGCAGTGGAGCATATCTATTAGCCATGTTTGGAGGGACAATATGAATAACAGGGATGAATGGGACAAGTGGGGGAAAGGGGGTGAAAGGGGTATGTGTAGTTGATGGAGGGGTTGGAAGAATACCTTGTGAAGTGGATGATGAACTAGTAGATTGTGGACCAGTGGTATGAGGATGAAGAGAAGCCTTAGCAGGGGTTGGAATGTCAGTTTCAATACCCGCTTCTGAGCTAGATTCTGAAATAGTCCCTTCTGATTTGTGTCTCTTGAGGATTCTTGAAATCAAGTTTGGGTTTTGAAACTCAGGTGATGGGTCAGGATCTGGGTTAGATATCGTATAGCGAGTTTTCTTCTTAGGAGCCAGCTTCTGTAATTTCTATTTAGGAGAATTTTCAAGAAGGCTTATGATATTTGACAAGGACTGATTAGATATAGCGCAACTGTATGAAACTTAAGACTGAATAAAGATTGATTGAGGCAGCTTTTATATACTCCTACAAATGCAAAGCAGAGGAAGTTTCTAAGGTTGTCTGGCTGTCACCCAGGCTTTATCTACAGTATTAAGAATCAGACAGGGGGTTATAAAATTTATTCAGGTCCCCAGCAGAGTCGTCATTTATGTTAACCCCCAGGTTGTTCCCTTTGACTCCTGAGGGAATATGGCCGGGGTAACCACTAACCAAGCTTTGGATTACAGGTTCTAGCCAACCTGTAATCAGAGAGGGCTCTCTCTTATGATTTTTCACTATGTTCTTGGGGATCTTAGGCTAGTTATGAGGTGAGGGTTTTGGTTTTATATTTTGGTTGAATGATGTCTTTCAGTACCTAAGATGATATCTTCAGATAGTTTTAGTCCATTGGGCAATGGAGTCTGCAGTTACACGCTGTTTGAGATGTTTAAGTGGGATTGTTGAAACTGCAGGGCCATTTAAATATTTCATGAAACAAACTTGAAATTGAGGTGATGAAGTATGTTTAACCAGTGGAAGGCAATTAAGAATTTTCCACTAAGCTGGTGGTGTGAGAAAGAGATGTATTGCCCAGGAGCAGGTTTGAATTCCTGAACAATAATCACTGTGAAAGGTACAGTCTGAAGGTGCGGCAATTAAGAATCACACTCTTATAACTATAACTGAGGAAAACATTCATAATAACATAGATTGAGTTCAGGGTATTCTATGAATAAATCCTGAAACTATTCTTTTTCTTTGCCATTAAACTGTGAAACATAGAACATGAAATGGATTATGAAGGAAATAACAAACATAATGAAGAGGTTAAAGAAACTTATTGTTCCATGAAATATGCAGGAATCCTGTAGCATTCAGCAAACACACCATAACGCGTCAGACAACATAGAACTTTGGAAATTCCATCAGCTTTTTGTATTAAACTCTGAACATTCGCAGCATAGGATCTCTTGAAGAGAAAATCAACAACCCTTGCAAGCTTATGCAAGGGGGAATATATACAATAGGTTTTACAAAAATATCTAAACCGCTGAGTCATTTGATTAATAAATACATTCACCAACTTTCAAAATAGCAGCTAAGGAAGTTATTGCTGCTCTAAATACAAAATGAATGCTCTTTAATTCTGTCAGAAGTCTTTTTGACCTTTGGAGGCCACTGAGTCGGTTGAGCGTTCTGCATTAATGTTGAATGATGTGTCTTTATGGCTGTGTCGTGTTGTATCTTTCTCGGCCCTGTCACCTGTAGCTGTCAGTGTTGTTGTGGTGGCCGAATCTGTCTGCTGAGTTGGCTCAGTCCACTCTTCTCAAGTCATACTGAATGCATCAAATTTTCTGAACATGTTGATTATATATTTTATGCAAAAAGTTGATGGATACATGTTGGTTCACAACAATAACTGTATCATGCTGGTCCACCATTCCTGTGTAGGCAATTGATGTCTCAAAATTGCACCTAAGGTTTCATCTGCCTCTGTATATTTGTAGAAATTTGGATGCACCTAGAACAAATAGCTGATTTCATTCATAATAAAAAACAAATTCTCCACTTTTTCATAAAGGCTTTGCCTAGATGCAGGCCCTGCTTCCTCTGGAGTGCTTGATCCTGCAGTGATCTGATTAGTGGCAAATGCATTTACCCTTTTTGCATAATTCTCATGTGATAGTAGCCTTCCTGCGCTATTCAGTAAGCTAGGAAGGCCTCTGTTATGCAATACTGTGAATTTTTCCACAAACTTATTTACTTCTATTTGCATCTCCTGGCACCTTCTATCCAAGGTCTGCACCAGGCTTCTCAAAGTGAGCACTCTTTTTATCAGTAATATGGTGTCAATTCTGCCAGAGATACCCATGGCCGTCAGCTGAGAGCCTATACGGTTGTTGAGGACGTTGATCATCCTGTTGGCTATCTCAGGCATGTTTCTAAGAGATGCCCTTGCCTTTTGAATTTCCTTGTGAGCCCTGCTGATGAGATCCATCTGCTCGTGAATAGTCTCTATATACTGCCATTGATCTGTTATTGATTGGCCAATATTGGCCCATAAAACTTTCTTGATCTCCGCCACCACTTTGTCAAGAGTGAGCTCTTTTTCCAGCTCCTTTATCTTCTCCTTAAGAGCTTTTATTTCTCTTCCCTTTTCAGCTACACTCTGTTTGGATTTGTCATATTTTTCATTAAGAGTAGCTAGCTTTTCCTTGGCTTCATTCAGCTCTGCCATCTGGGCTTCTAGGACTTGAATTTCATTCATCAACTTCTGCATGTCAAGGCTTGGAGCCTGCTCTGATGTTGGTGCTGGTAGCGATGTTGATGGAGCTGTCTCAACTGTCTGTACTGTAGGAGGAGTGACAATTTGAGGGGGTTCCTCAAGGTTGATTACTTGCTGAGGGGGCTGAGATGTTTGGCCTCCTTCTTTCTATAGTAGGGCTGGATGCAATGCAGCCTCTGTCTCTACCAATTTTCCCTCTGTCTGTACCAGTTGCTTATGGAGTGATATCAGCATGGTTGTTACATCTTGGTCCTACCTTCGCTGGGCAACCTCTTCTGTTTAAGGGTGAAGGGTTGCTGGGATCTTTATCATCTTTCTTAAAGCTGCAATGTCAGAATCTCTTATCTTTAGGAGCTCCTTTATAGCTTTGGGGTCCTTTGGGTCATGCCCAAGCTCTATGATTATATCCTCCAAAGACCTGATTCTGTTGTCTTTCGCCTAAGAGGATGCCTTCTCCAACTCAAGTTGGGCAGTTGTATTGTTTAGGCTATTTTCCAACCTATGTGACAAGAAGGTCTTATCTGCAAGCGTCGAATATACCATCTCACCCATTTGCTTGTGAAGTTCTATTTGATCCATAGGGTGGATTTCTTTTGCAAGAACCTCAAGGTTGGTCCTTATATAGTCTGCAGCTAACTGTGGTTGCAGCATGGTTGGCATGAAATGCCTCATGGTCATTTTCCCCTCTGTTATGTCATAAGCTGACATAAGCCTCTGCTGGTTTGTAGGGGCCATTTTAAGCAATTGATTATAGAGTTGGAGCTTGAGTGGCTCATTCCTCTTTTTGATGTAAATGAATTGTTGCTTGATGCCTGTTTCAGCTCTCCTTTGCTGACTTGAGGAGCTGACCTCTCCTCCAATGGTTCTCTCTTGTTCCTGCTGAAAGGAACTGGCAGATGCTTCCATGCTTGGTGGGCCCATGCCCAATGATTGCCCAATAGGCATTTCTTCTTCAGAAAGGGGATTTATCCTCTGCTTTTTCTCCCCTTGAGTTGTGGATGTGGTGAGGGGAGTCTCCTACTCTCTATCCCTCTTTCGGTTTCTTTCTTCATTCTATGGAGTTTGGAGCATCGAGGCCTCCACTGTCGTTTCTTGCCTAGGAGGCACAGTTTCTTGTGCCTGCTGCTCTTTTGATTTTGGGGCCTCAGCTGTTTCTTCTTGCTGCATTGGCTGCTCTTGTTGCTATTCTGCTGTAGGAGGTGGTTGTTCCTACTCCATCTGATTTTCTTTACCCTTGCTAGATACCTGATGAACAGTTCTAGCTGCTTGCTGGTGGGCTGTAGAGGATGAGGCAGCTGCTCCAAGTTGCCCTTGATAAGAAGAGGAAACCTGCCCACAAGTTTCCAAGCCAGCCCCTTTCTCAATATTCTTTGCCTCTCTTTGTAGCATTTTCTCTCTACTAATTGCCTCTTCTAGAGTGCCCTCTTTCCAACTTAACAAATTGGCATACTTCTCAATATGAGGCAATCTGATGTGATCATAGCTACCCAATTTATATTTTACCCTCCTAAGAGAAATGAAATGATTAGGGTCATAAGGTACCCAGCGGAAACTGGTTTGCAATTGGAGGTGCTCTAGGATGCTATCTGCTTCCTTCCATCCTTCCTCCCTTTTGTTGTAAAGGAATGGGCCTAGCTGGTTCCTGACTTTTAGTTGCACCTTCTTGTTTTTACTGTGGAAATGGACCTGGTCTGCATTTCCAAACTGCCTGAAATATTCTAAGGCAAAGAGTCTCATAGGGACATATCTTGGCAGCCTATAAGGGTTCAGCTCACAGCCATATATTCTGATTACTGTATGGTGTTGGTAAAAGTACCAATCACCAATGTTGTAGGCCTTTGAGAGCTCGAGTATTCTTTGCATTTCATCGGTCAATCTTGGAGGAGGGACACCAAATAACAAGGTCATAGCCGGATGGATAAAAAGGTCTATGAATTCACAGTAGGTGTTTGGTGAACAGGAGGTGTGATGAAAAACTGAAGTCCAAAATACCACAAATCTTGGGTTTCCCTGGGCATCAAGCTTCTTGAGAGGAATAGGGAAACTATCAGGCTAATAAAATAAGAACAAGTGATAGATGTATGAAGTGTATCTAAACACCTTTTCCCTTTCTAGATTCATCAGTTGCTCATGAATCTTATTGGCAATGTATGCAGCATAATCATAGTGCACAGCAGGAGGCTTTCCAGGGGAAAAAATGGACAGCATGGCCATAATGGTGTCATCAACATCCTCACATCCCCTGTACCCCAGGACATAACTGATCAAATCCACCAGCATTTTGCCCAAGTCATTGAGATATGATTTCCAATAGGAGGTGTTCTCACAGCTTCAGAGTTTGGCTGAATAAATAATTGATTAATCTTGATGATCTGGGCACTAGACAGCTTGCCCCCTTTCTTTAACAAGTCCATCATGGAAAGAGGAGTTAGTGGCTTTGCAGTGTGAAAGTGCAGCATCTCATTTATGGCCTCAGCGGTTATATGGAACAGAACTGATCCTGAGGGGCTGAGAACAGCTCTTTGACATGGATCATAATTCTCACAGCATCTATGGATTAAGTCTGGAAGGACATTGACTTGAGGAAGGTTGAAAATGGGCAAATTGGAGTCCCAAATCCCTAAAATATCAGCTCCACTGAGGTGTTGAGCCTTTAACTCATTTAGCATATGAATGTTAAACTTGGAATTTATTGAGAATATCTCAGTCATCTGGTAATCTTTATCACCTAGGGCCTTCCACTCTAACTCTCTGTGTGGGGCATTCAAAGGTGGAATGTTCAGTGCTATTGGTGTTTCCATGGTTGACTAGTACTCTGAATTGTATTAGGACCTGTTTTACTGGACAGAGCAACACAGAGGGGTATTTTTGCAAGAGTGAGGCAAATTGCAGGGGAAAACGGGGTAAATTGTGGTGAGAGCAATTGAAATGCTCCAAAGAGAGTTGAGTGAGCAAATGCTGGGACTAGTAAAACTGTCTTCACGGTGAATTAGTGCAGCACGGGTTTTAAGTTCACGAATGCGCGAAATGACTGTGAATTTATGAAAACTTGGCTAAATGTGGGCTCTGCAGGTGAATTTCGACCCAACAACTGAAAATGAATGCTGGTCACCGGGGATTTGCTGGTAAATACACTGTTTTTCACTCTTTTTAAGCTAGCTTTGGAGAATTATGGACAAAACCAGGCGCGGAGGGAATGATTTGGATAAATAACTGGTGAATTGTCGGCAATGGTTACAAATGCAGGTGGATTGGAAGCGCCCACGGTCTTTGGATCGATTTCTGTAGGTTGGCAACGGAATGGTCGTAATTTGCATGCAGAGAGGAGCAATAGTTCTTTAGGCAAAAGTGACAAAAAACACGAATTTTGGCGAAAATATGGACTTTTTGGGTTATTGGCGCTTTTTTGGATGACGTCAGCATGACGTCATCGGGTGGGGTCAGGTATGAAAGGGTGACATGGCAGCCTGTGAGTGGTCCACGGGGACTGGTGAGGTGGCAGACAGGTCGGAGCAGTGGCGGGCCGGGCGTTGACGCGGCGCTGAGTGGCATGACGTGGGCGTGACATAGCGGTGACGTGGGCAGGTGGTATACAAAGGGTGGTAAGCGGTTCCATCGGACCGCTTATGGTACGGTGGTGGTATTGGCAGGCGGCCTCCCGATAAGATTTGGGAGCGACGCGTGGCAGAGGCCTCACGTCACCCTCTGCCATTTCTCGGGAGGTAACGTCTGGTCATCGGGGGCGACCCGATATGGATGTGGGCCATCAGATGGGAAAGCCCAGATCTGACGGTCGACGGGTCGATAAGGTAGCAGGACGATACGGCAGCGGGCGGGGAATATTTTAATGTATTCCTTGAAATGCGCGCCCGGGCGGAACTTTAAGCTTTGGCGGTTTTGCGGGTTTTTTCAATGTTTTTTGGGAAAAATGGGTTATAAGGGGTTTATTTACAAAGACAGGGTTAGGCTATTAAACCAAGCGGGTCTTGGTTTAATCCCAAAAATTAAGCTCTCGGTGCCTTTTTGCATTGCGCTCTAATGTTTTAGCGCACAAACCTTTTAGAGCATATATAAATCTATAACGCTTGGGAGAGGGGATATGTACATATTTGGGATTTTTCTATAGGATTAACCTAATAATAGGGGAAAGGGAGTATAGGGAGTTAAATAATAAGAAATTAGGAGTTAATATGAGTGGAAGAGGTGGATGAGGGGGGGAAAACACTAAGTTTTATATGAAATCAACTTAGTTTAGGTAGTAGATCAAAATGAAAAGAATTTTACATAAGAAATGTGGCGCTCAAAGAAACAAGAACCAACAAAAGACTTTGATTTCTTCCATGATCATAGGTAGTATTGGGATGTTAGTAATGAATGTAATGGGGGATAATCAGGGAGTTAGACATGCTTCATTGTATTGCTGCAAAACTGCTGAATAAGAGACCTGCACTGGCTCCATGTTTTTTCCTTTGCTTGGGCCAGTGACAAAAAGAAATCATGTTTCTGCAACCCCATCTACCTACCCACTCTATTGCCTAGCATTTTTTGTTACTCCAAGGAGGGTGCACTTAGACTTGCAAACCCTTATGTGCCTTTTCTTTTCCTTTGGCTTTTTCTTTTGATTTTCTATATAAGGCTAGCCTTATTGCTTCCAAGGCCCCAGATTAAACAGTTGGGAACCTTCATTCTCTACCTAACTACTTTATCTGCCAAGATTGAACTGTTTGGACAGATTTCTTTCTCTAATCTACAACAGAAAATTGAAACATGGCATGACCTAGCTTAGACTGTTGGATCACCTATTCAGAAGTATGACAACCTCAACCAACTGTAGATATGTGTCTTCCACAAGAATATGAGATCTTTGCATCATCAAAGTGGATCATATTGGCACTTCCCCTGCTAATCATGAAAAATGAAACCTATTGGTATAGGTAGCTAACAGCAGGAAAAAAATGAATGGTTGAAAGGACAACTGCAAGAAAGAGAGAATCAATTGGCATCCATGGCTAGTCTATCTTTGGAAGCAATCTAGTGTAGGATGCTAACTAAGTCCTATGCACCATACCTTAAGGAACAGTGGTTGCAGTTCCAAATCAATACCCTAGCACAAAGAGGGACCATGCCATTCCAGGATATAGACATTTCATTGATCTCTGTGATCAAAGTACATTAGAGGATAGGGCTAAGATGTCTGATTTCTACTTGCATAACATCGCTTTGATAGATATTAATGTATGGGACTCTAATGTAGAGCTAGGGGATTTAGATTTGATGGATTTGGCATCATGCATAAACCATGAGGAAGCAAGGGCTACAGAAATGAAGAGGATATTAGCAAGGGAATAAATAGAGATTCTTATGATCATAGCTGAGTAGTCCAATCCAATGACTGTCATTAGCACACAATTTAATTGCAAATGATCCTCAACTTGCACCCAGTATCTTACTTTCCAAGAGAAATCCATTACACATTTTGAGGACATGTTCAGATTGTTAGGGGATGACAGCACGCATGCTTGCTTAAGGAGATGGAATACTTTGCCATTCAGTTTGAAGATCAGATAGTACCACTCTCCTCAAAGGACAAGAGAAGCACTGAACAGGACACCCATGTACAAGAAATTCATCCAAAGGCTCAAAGTCAATTGGATTAGCTTGAGACTTAGTCCACCACTGCTCTTGGGGATGTTAGGAAGAAGGAAGGAAGAATAAGAAAGAAATCAATGTGAGGAAGTAGAAAAGAAGGAAAGATTCTACACACAAGAAGAGGAAACCACATCAGAAGCATGGGATGTCAAGGAGGCCACTAGAGCTATGAAATACATGGGTATTGGTTAAGTTTCTCAGAGGATGAGCAACACTTTCAGTAGGGGTTGATGATGAGCCTCATCATTGGGTAATTATATGGGCCTTAATTCACCTCCTAGCCAGTCAAATCAACTCTTCTCATAATTTATTACATGCTTTGATTATATTTTATTTAATGAGATGAGTTAAAGTGAGATATTATGCCTAGTGGACTAATATGCATTAAATGCAGGTTTGGAAGAGAAAATCAAGGAATTTTGGCAAGAATAAGGTTTGAAACTCGAATGGGACAAGAGAGAAAGACTATATGAGGTAAGTCCTCCTCATTTACTCCTCCCCCATTCGAATATTCTTCCATTAATCACACCAGCTCAGAGTGCAATCAACCAAGTCATGAAGATCAAAAGGCAGCCGAGCAAGTGATAGACAAAGAGTTAGCTCATCTTGAGTTTGGGAGTTAAGCCTACCTATATTAAAGGAAGTCATTGGTGACTTCAGTGGTATACATAGAGAGGCCTAGAGCCTCATTAGGATTCAAATTTTTGTTGTAAAAACACTAGTTATTTTCAAGCTCCAGACTTGTGGAAGACATTGAGGTAATTTTTTGTTTTGATAATGAAAATGAGTTTCTTCTTGATCCAACACTGAGTTAACTCAGAGGGCTAAAGCTCTTGGGTTAGGTCCCAACCCTAGCAGCAAAGGATTGTCTTCTTGTATCTGTATTCTTGGCTTAGTTTCATAGATTCATGATCAAATTATCTTTAGAAGTATTTCATTGCAAGTAATGTAGATTTGATTAGTTGTTTATTAGTTTGCTTCCATTTTTGCTTTACTTCAGTATCAGGTTAGAAGGGATAAAAGGAGCACCACAAAGCTTTCAATAGTTATCTTGGCCTCACCTCTTCCCTCAGGGATCATGATTTGAGGAAAATACCCTTATGCAACCCCAGAAAGACAGATTTCCTTTTTCTCATAAGATTTAGAGTTTACTGTACTTGAACCAACATTTGATAATTTTTGCAAGTGTAGGATTTAATTACCATCTCTTCCATATTCAATCTTATAGTAGATCTCATCCATGATTCCATTTTATTTAGCAATTTTCCTCATGCATGAAGTAGACAACTAGTTCATTAAATTCTGCTTTTCTATCTTGTTAGAATTCTTCTTGTTTACATGAATTTTTGGAAATTATAAATGTTTGATGCAGAGAAGGAGATTTAGAAATCTAAAGAGATCTCATAGCAGAAAACCACCTTCCAACTTAATCCATCCATAATCATTCCTTTCTTTCACCAAGATCTTCCCCAATCTCATCGTTTTACATAGAAATTCCTCCAAGCATGTTGAGTGAATCCAACCATCTCCTAACCTTGGTTTTGAGTTCTGATTGATCCTAGGCATTTTATCACTCCATTCCACCCATCCACCACCTTCCCTAAGCCTTCCATCACCTCTAGTAACCATCATTTTTCTCTCAGCTGTATCCTGTAGAAATACAAGGAATCCTGTAGGTTTCTAGTACATCATGTAGTTTTTCCTGTAGTGGCCTGTTTTGAGGCCGAATTGAGGGAACACCTCTAAGAAGCCACACCAAGTCACCCAAGGGTCTCCCAAACCTTCCAACCATCTCCTAAACCTCCCAACCACCCACCAACATCACTAAGCCACTTGCCACATCACCAAAAGAGATTAAGGTTTACACTTGATTTTCTAGAAAAAGAATAAAAAGAAAAAAACAAATTTATTTCAGTCCTTTACATGCACAGTAGTGATGTTTGATGTCTTGAATTTCCATGCTTTAGATATCATTATTTCATACATGTTAGCTTGGAATTATTGTAAAGCATAGTTTCTCAGCGGTTAGTTAGAGAAGGGTGTGTTTTTAACATAGGATTTTAGTCATTTTCCTTATTTGCAGTAGACAAGCTTTCTCCTAGAGTAGATTTCTCTTTCTTTCATCAACAATCAAGCTTCTTCTGAATCCATAGAAGTTTGGCTTGAAAACCCTAGTGGTCTCTCACCAGCTGAACAGTGAAAAAAGGCAGAACCATCACTTTTACTTGTGTATACAACATTGTCACCTCCAAGTTTGTAATGAACCCTGGGTTGATAAAGTAAAGCTGGTAGCTCCAGGAGTTCTAACATTCTTGCTGCAATACTGGTGCTCATCACCTTACAACCCCGATAGCATGATACATGGCTCTTAAGATGGATGGGTTGCAAACTTTGGCATTAAAGTAAGTATGACACAGAGTGTTGAAGATAGTATGGGGGGCTTAGTAAGATTTAATGGCTCGTCATGGAGCCTCACTCCTTTACACAGTGAAGGATCACCAAAACAGGCACTTATAGTCGACCCACTCCATACTCCACAAAAAAGGCATTCAAGCAGTAAAGGAAGAAGCGACGGGGGTCAGTTGAGCAGCACAAGAGCCATACCATGAGAAAATTACAGCCTGAGGTAGAGGTGATCACATGATGGGCACAAAGACTTTTCATTTACTTTTTTGTCTGGTTGTTTACTTATTTTTGTCCTGTAACATGCCTTCCTTCAATGTGGTCATTAATTCCATAATATTTTTGGGCCACAGAGTCATCCCGACCGAGACAGCTAGCCAACCTAATAGCTGAGACCCGACCGAAGATATTTTTGTTGTATTGAGTGTCCACGTGCCCCTCTCTATTATAGACATTTTTGGGCACTGCGACCCCAAGCATGAAATGTCCATAAAACAAGGGCTCCTAATTCCCTAAAAGTGTTGTTCTAACCCCTAAAGGAACAAGGTCAACTGATTATAGCTTCTCCCAGAAGTTCTCCATGAAAAACTGCTCAAAACTGGTCAAAATAGGATCATTTCAGCTGCTCCATAGGCAAAGTACGTTGCATCTCACCTAAGTACACTCTATGGGTGCATTGCATTTCAAAAATCCCTTCTATGGGGTGCGATGGGCGAGAAGTGACAAATGGCAGTGTTAATCCGCGAGGTGGAGAGGCATGGAATCTTCCAGAAACTTCTCCTGTGACACTTGCCTCTCTGAATTCGACCAAGGATGAGTAAGAGATCATCAATCTCCAAGTGGAAGCAAGAACTATCAGAGGGAAGACACTAATCAAATCACAAGCTAACTCATCTCCCTTACAGATATCTATATATGGATCCCTCATCCCAGAGATCCAAAGGCTGGAATTTTGCATCTTGTAAGGAATTGTTGTTGATTTCTTGAGACAACATCATAGTGTTGGGTGATCTAAGCTTTGTATGAGGTGAAGAAGGGCTTACTTGCTGAGAAGATGATGTTGGGTCAGAACAACTGGTTGTAACTCCCTTGGCTCTTTCTTGATTATCAATAAAAGCTATTCAAGTTTTCCTCCATACTCTTGTGTCATTTATGTTTTATGCATTTGAATGGTCAATTTACATCTGATCCTAGATTGTTTATGATTATAGATCCATGTTCTTGTATAGTGTTATACTACTGTGATCCTACAGGTACTTTGTGAAACTGGATGTACAAGGGAGCAAGTAGCGAAAGACTATCAAGAGAGAGAGGAATCGAACTAGGAGATAATCGCAAGACAGAGGTTGGTCTTCTTTGTTCTTCTCTCATCTATATTTCATAAAGGAAAAACCAAAGTAGCTTTACTTTGTTTGTTTCTAAGGTAGCTACTACACCTTAGTGGGATAAGTAGTTCTTTGTAGACACTTTTCCCTGTAACAAAATGGCGACTCCACTGGGGAGCGACTAGGTTGCTTGTTTATCTTCTTTGTTGTTTATTTTATAAACTTATAGACGGAGCCTGAAGTCGAGCCAGGTAGCTTTCGAACTGCATTTGCATAGATAAATGTCGCTTCAGTCAATCTTCGGGATTTGTTTATGAATTAAACAACTGATTTACAAACTCTCTAATTGCCCTCGTGGTGGCTCTTGGAACCTCCTTATATCTACCCCTGATTGTTGATTTATTGATTACCATTTGCTCAGCCAAAACCCCTGAACTGAACTGCAAACTGTGACCCGGAATCCAAGCAAAGTCTCGTCTCTGGCCCAGTGCAGGCTCTGTTCTGTGAATCTGAAATTCAGCGCACTTCCTGAGTGTAGTAGGTGCGCTACATTTCAAGTTCCCTGTGTTACAGGTGCGCTGATCAGACTAGGCATTGTTCCTCAGTTTTGGTTTCTGTGTTCATTATTTTCAGTTCTATTCATGAGTTTTGCTATTTTTAATCAGTATATCTCTGTTTGAAACCACTTTCCTTGCTAATATTCCGCCTCCATTGTGCAAAATAATTGTAAATGTTTTTGTGTATTTGTTGAGTCATTTTCAGTTCTCCTTTGCAAAACGTAACGTAATTGTATTGTCGTTCCTTGATTTGAAAGTGTCGTTTTCAGTCATAGGAAAGAGTTTGGTTGCTATTGATAGTCGATTACCCTGTTACTATTGTATTTGGTCTGAATTTGTAGTTTTTCTAGTGTCGAAAGCAAGTATTCATTTCCAAATCGTAAAGTGTTGTGATTGTCTCCATTTTTTATTTTGAAAAGAAACTTGTTAGTGATTGTCGCTTGAAAAGTAATTCAGATTTGCACATTAGCTTTCTTTTTGCCATTCACATACTAAGAAAGACGAAAACAAATACATGCACGTGCATTTGCATTTAGACTGTTTGATTGGTTTGATTTAGGACAGTGCATTTAGTGTGTGCTCTTTGCTCTTTGTGAAAGAATACTGTCTCTCTTTCCTTAGTAGCTAGGATTTTCATTACATAAAGAAGATAAAAGACCATTTATCATCTTAGATTGCATTTTAGGAATTGTAAATCTACATTTCACGGCGAACCTGAAAGGAAAATTTCTTAAGCAAGATCAACTATAAAATAAATTTAATGAATCTAACAACGCTTTGGAACCTAACACACAACATCTAGAAGTTTAGGCTAGAGACGTATTCCGGCATCGTAAAGCCTGGTAACTGTTGTTCTCACTGATGGTTGGGTGATTCCTCCACTTTGAGACGATAAGTGCCAGTACGGACTTGTGCTCCCATGTACCGTCGAGTATATTTTGGGAGACCACAATAGGCTTAATCCTTTATCGATAGGAAGCCGTGTCTGCCGCCCTATCGATCACAATGCACTGAACACAGCATTCGGGAAGATTGACTGCTATACCGTAAAAAGTATTATGCAGTTTTGTGATTGGTTTGGTAATCCCTCTACCTAGATTTCCAGAGCAGTCCCTTTCGTTCCTTTTCAGACTCCTTAACGGAAAAGGTCCATCTGAGCACTTGTCACTTCAGGCTCATTAAAAATTGAAGGCGACTAGAGACATCTTTTGTTTTTTCTCGACTCTTAAAAATTGAAAAAACGAGTTGTGTCAAAGCCTCTAAAATTCATCTAATTCGGAAACATACTTTCCCTTGATTTTTAGGTGATCGAGTAATCCGCAATCATGGAAGAAAGTCAATTGAAACCCCGTCGTTCACGGAGGCTTACGAGTCAACCGTCTTTGTCTCCGGAATCGAAGCTATTACGAACAAAGCGAACTCGTTTAACCGGTTCCAAATCTCCTGATAAAGTTAGAACAAGTGTTCCAACAATGTCAGAGACTCCGGTTACTCCAAACATTTCTGGTATCCCTGCCTTTACAGAAGAAGTTCAGCAGCCACCAAAGGACAGTAGTACTGATCCTAGTATGAAGTTAAACACTTGTATCACTGAACCAGTTCCATCTACAACCGGTTCGGAGAGTGTTGTTCCCCAAACATCTATCGCTGCAGATTCTGTACCTTCCTCGGCACTAGAAATATTCTACGGACCTGACGGTCTACCCCTTCCACCTGGTCTGATTGCTATAGAAGAGATTGGGGAAGATCCTCCATTTAGTACTCCATCGCAATTTGGAGTCGGGATCACTCTGTATCCTTCTTCATCAGAAATTAGTCTACCGCCAGCGTAAGCTCCTGTATAATCGCAAGGTAATCTTCTGGATAGACTAGAAATGTCTGAACAACCGTCAACATCTAGGACTGTGTCGTCTGACACAGCGACAACAGAACTTCCTGCTATCACTCCAACAATGTTTGCTGGTATACCATCTGTCCCAACTAGCTCTCAATCGCTAGAGGGAGCCCACTCAGGGGCTATTTCGACGGTATGGTCCGTTCTTGTTTGTTCATCTGGAATAATATCTGGAAACTCTTATGTTGAGTCTCAACAAATTGATCCATTTGGAGGTCAATTTGGGCAGTCCGGCCCACAAGGGCAAACCATTCCCTTAAGTACCAGATTACCGCCGTATGGGGGGTAGTATACCCATTCATTGTCCCCTCCGGGAGGACAGCCATACGGGAGTTCACAACAAAATTCGGGTTATGCTAGAATTACGTCAAGCGGTTGGGTACCGCTACTACCTCAACAACCAAGAGTTGTATATTCGATGCAACAATGTTTACCTATGTCAAGTATACCAACTACGCCAGCTATTGTGACAGTGTCGCAAGTTCAAGCGCTACCTGTTGTATGCCAACCTCAGGTTTCTCAGGTTGTAATGCAACAGCCTCTTGACCCTGCAACTCAACCACAATCGCCGACTAGTGGAATGACACAGGTTCAAACGGGTACAATCACCCCTCATCTTGGTCAAACAGTTAGTATCGGGTAACAACACATGGCTTCACAACCATGGCTAGTGCAATACCAACAACCGCAGTTCCAACAAGTATACCAAGGTTCTGAGCAACAAATCTTTGCAAATAGTGGGCAACCGTATATTCAAAATGGTCAAAATCAACCATTCTACAATGGTCATGCCCACCAACCTTACCAAAGTTACCAGCATCAAATGCATTATGCTGGCATGCAAATACCAACTGCTCAGGCAATCCCATCTTATCCTGGGTATGCTTCACCTAACTTGAATCAACAGTTACCCTTCGTGGCGAATTTAGAGTTACCTGATTTAAATCGGTTAACAAACGATCCAATCGCTTACGCCCCTTGGTGGCCAGCGATTCCGCATAAACTTCCATCAGATATTCCTAAATTTAATGGAAATCCAGGTGAAGGTCCGTCGAATCATGTGATGACCTTTCATCTGTGGTGTTCATCAAACACCCTAAACGATGATTCGATTAGGCTTCGCCTTTTTCAGAGAACGTTAACTGGTCCGGCAGCAAAATGGTATGTCGAATTACCTAGAGCTTCGTTTAATAACTTCAGTACCCTAGACACAACCTTTTTAACCCATTTTCAGTTACCAATAAGGTACGAAACAGGAACAGAGCTTCTTACCAATTTCAAACAGACAACGGCCACTCACATATCTGATCATATTCATGAGTGGCGACGTCATAGAATGGTGAAAACATATGTTCCTGATCAGCTGTTAGCTGAATGGTTTATTAAGTCATTGTTACCTTCGATTACAGAAGATGTGGCAAAGAGAGGAGTCGTCACTGAAGAGCAAGTTATTGCTTGTGCACAATATCTCGACTTGATCTATACTCAGTTTGGCACGCTCTACGATAAAATACCTGATGCTCGTAGATCAAAATTTTCCGTTCCTCCCCCTCCTAAATCAAACAAAGACTCTCATGACGGTGATGGCGTGATAGGTACGACAATCACGAAATCGACAAAGGTTACATCTAAGAAAGCCCGTAAGATTTCTGATCAAAATTCAAATGAAGAACTTCTCACCTCGGAAGTAAATGCTGTGTCGACTGACAAGGGCAAAAAATTGAAGCAACCAGGGGGCAAGAAGAAAAAGAAAGGGAGAAAAAAGAAGTAGGATGAGTCATCTCCTGAAAAACCTTCTGCAAACCCTTCTGAGCAAAGGAAACCCCCTGCGGGGTGTCACATATGCGATGAGGATCATCAGACGAGAGATTATCCACATAAAGCTGAAGTTAAGAAACTCTTTAAGAGTTCAAAAACCTCAGCGGTATTGACTGATCCGTTTCCAAACCCAGGAACCAAACTGGTTGCTAATCAAAATGCTTCCCGATCCCAAGTGCTTATGTTGTCGGTTCCGAAACAGCAAAATGATGCTTTGATAACAACAAGGAACAAAGATTACGGAAATCCACAGCTGTCGAATAACAAGGCTAATGAACAACCCAGTAGTTCGACAACAACTTTGACCGAAGTTGTGCCACCCATCATTCCTGAACCAATGATAAAGCCGCCAAAGGGAGTAGTACACAAATCAACATTTAATCCTCGTGCCAAAGTAGCACAGAATTATAATATAGTAGACGACCTGGCCCAATCGCCGTCCGCTATGTCGACACTTGAGGTACCACAAAATTGCCTCTCCCAAAAGTAGGATCTATTATCAGTAATAGGTTGGATTGACCCAACGGATTCCAATCTTGTATCCTTTAATCACAAAGGATATGACCCTCAGTTACCAGTTCAACTAGCTTTCCTTATTCAAGTGAAAGCCCTCAACAAAACTGTTCATCGAAAAATTATTGATGAGGGGGCATCTACATGTATTATGTCGATGAGTTGCTGGAAAAATTTAGGCTCACCACCCTTGTCGCGATCATCAACAATGTTAAAAGCATTTGATGGACGATCATACACTCCATACGGGATTTTAAGTAACTTGCAAGTTGAACTGGGGGGAAAAACAGTAGAAATTGATGTTGAGTAATCGACAGAAACCTCGATTACAACATCCTACTGGGAAGGCCCTGGATATATTCCATGGCCGCAGTTGTGTCGACCTACTTTAGAAAGATTGCATTTCCCTTCCAAGGAGGAATTACAAGCGTCGACCAACAAACATTTCTCCCCAACAGTTCACAAGTTACGGGAAGCATTCCAATGATCCATGGAAGCAATCATTCGCTTCAAAATATTGGAGTATGCCTCCTAAAATACCCTGCCTTCATGGGTACTTTTGCCCTACCGCCTCCGAGTAATTTGGCGGAAGTGGCCACAGTGGAAGCCTGCAATGTGAAATCTTCTATATCTAATGGATTCGGAAGATTCCTAAACATTTTGTCAGCATGGATCATCGCCATTTTAGAAATATTGTAGCAATCAATTTTCTTGGCCTAGGGGGCAAACCCAAATCAACGCTCATCGAGTGTTTGGATAGATAGGTCTAAGGGATATGGCACCTCTTCAAATCCTTGGTCACATATACATTCTACAGACGAAGGAATCATTCAATAAATGATGATAGGAGAGGCACCACCATTGCTCCCATCTTCCGGATTATCACGAAGATTATTCCAGCAACCTTAATCATCCATCAGTTTTTGATTTTCTATCAAATACTGTAAATATGGTGGATTTCGAGGATGGTTCTTATCTCGTGTCGACCTCATTAAAAAATGAAACAAGGAGTCATGAGGATAGTTCTTTTACTGTGTCAACCTCATTAAAAAATGAAATGACTCCCTTTTCAAAGTCGAGTCTTTCAAAGATCTCGAAGGTAAACCTTCATTCGAACCACCGAGTTGAATGAAATGAAGCTTGGGGGCATGCACCTCGATTTGAATTATTATGCTGGGGGCATGCAAACTTATCACGAGCAGTGTTACCGCAGGGTTCAAGCTCGTTAAAAAATAAACCCGCCACGAGCAGTTTTTGGTGAAGTTCAAGCTCGTTAAAAATTAAACCTAAGAAATGAGAAAATGTTTCCCCCAACATTTAAGCTCATTAAAAAATGAACCAATTTCCGGTAAATAACCATCGTGAATGTAGTACTTCAGCCTTTGAAGCCTTGGTCGAGTTCTCATCATCACCTCCACTCTTTACTGGCCGATCATTCACCTCCACTTGATTGTTTACCCCTTTTTGAGGAACAGCTGCGAAGAGTGATCCTGTTAGCCATCCTTGTAACACTGCCGTGATTGGAAAATTCCAAACTTTACCTAGAATCAGCTGCTACCCAATTTTATCACTCGTTCCTCAAACACGAGTCTCCTTTAAGCTCTTTTCAGCTGACTCATAAAATATGAAAATATTTCCGAGCCATTGGCCTCTCCAGCTTGTTAAAGGGACCGGAAGTGCTATCCCTCCTTTAGATTTTAATCTTTTTGGACCTGAGGGATTATTACACAAAAAGATCGAGCGCGTGTTTTGTTCGGCTCGTTAAAAGTATCAAAAATTCATCCCTTCTGTATTGTTTTATACTTTTTTCAGACTTAAGGGATTAGATGACGAAAAATGATTTTTGGAGTTTCCTTTACGTCCCTTTTCAGACTCTCTAAAATTGAAAAGGACCGAGTTATCTTTGTCGTTAAACTCGTTAAAACCTAATAGCGACAAACTTGTCCATAGCAGACAAGAACGAGTTTCACTGTCGCTAGTCTTGTTAAAACATAGAGATGGGTTTGCCCGAAGGGAAAGTTACAGAACAAGCATATGTTATCCTCCTCAAGCTTGACAAAAATAAAGAGGTACTGGTCAGCAATGACTGGGGAAAATTTGGGAAGAAAACTTGAAGAAACTTTGTTGGTAGCAAGTCACTCTTGAACATGACACTTTCACTCCGCATCCAAGTCGGGTTGGGTTGTTTCATTCACTGGTCACATCACCATGGTCCCATCACACCATCCACATTTGGGGTTAATGCTACCAATCCATCACGTCAGTGTCGCCGATATGTTCAAGAGAAGTCATTCAGAGAATTCACCTGTGTCTCACCCGCTACAATACATTTACACTCCATTCTTTCATGACCGCCACCCTGAACCTTATGTCATCAGATCGTTTTCACCTCCATTAAAATCATTTGCTCCGTTTCATGTCATTGATGTGGGATTCATTAAGGCCCTCCTGTGACAGATCGCTTCTTGTCGACATCAACTCATTATCCAAGAAGTCGATCTAGGAACACCCCGTTCAGTACTTTGAAGCTTGCATGCCTCAATGGCAAGTTTCTCACTTCCGGTGACAGGTTTACATCAATGGCCTTCGACCGAAAGATTTTGTGTGGTGTTCGACACCAAGTTCTTTATTCACACCACGTGAATTGTACTGCAGTACCTTGAGGGTCATTATCATTATCGGTGATTCCTCTCGCGCCTGTTAACAACTTGCACCATTGGCTGGTAATCAGGTGATGTCTTTCCATGTTCGACTCCAGAACATCTCTCACATGGATAGACTTGTACCTCGAGTGAATATTGAACGAGATTGAAGACCCCGGATCTAGTTTCATCCATCCGGGCTGCGATATATATTCAGGGAAATAAAGGCATCAAATGTACATCATTGCTGCACAGATAATCATCCAATCAAAGGGATGATGGCTCTACCAGAATCATCAGTCTACACTCAGACGATTGTCTGTCCTATGTACATGAAAATGAATTTATAAAGTTGAGCATGGGAATGCCCGCCTCAGCTAGATCATGAAAATAATATGAAGATAATGTATTGTATCTAGGGGTGATTTTAGGGGCGAATGTTCACCCTTTGGCGAAATTAAGGGGTTTTAAATTTTTAGTGGGCGAATATTTTGTATCATAGTACATTTTTACAAATCACCTCAAATAGCCCACCTTATTTTAAGGGAGAGGGTAAAAAAGGTAAATTTAGCCCTTGAAATTAGGAGTTACAACCTTCCATTCGCCCATTTTCAAGAATAGGTTTTATTTAAGTGAATCCATTCACCCATTTTCAAGAATAGGTTTTATTTAAGTGAATCCTATGGGCCAAAGGCCCAAATACCATATTTATAAAAGAGGTATGGTAAATTAATAAAAATATAAATAAATGAGAGGTATGGTAAATAAATAAAGCATTTTTTATATTTACTCCATAAGTCACCTTATATACATGCAAGGATGTAAACAAATAAAAATATAAGTAAAGTGGAGGTATGGTAATTAAATAAAACGCCTTTTTATACTTACTCAAAAGGTATGGTAAATAAATAAAAATATAAATAAACTAGACGCATGGTAAATAAATAAAACCTCTTTTTATATTTAGTCCATAACCCTCATTCTATTTATGAAGGCTCAAGAAAGAGGTTTTATTTAAGTGAATCCTATGGGCCAAATACCATATTTGTAAAAGAGGTATGGTAAATTAATAAAAATATAAATAAGCGAGAGGTATGGTAAACAAATAAAACATTTTTTTTATATTTACTCCATAAGTCACCTTATATTTATACTATGGGGCAAATACCATGGACTATATTGTTATTAATACCATGCAAAAAAACATTATTAACCCTAATATTAGTATTAATAAAAATAAAAATGGCACATGGTATTGACCCATGGTATTCACTTGGAATATAGCCTATTTAAATGGGGGAATTAAACCAGCATAGATCCATCTTTACTCTGGATCTACTAACCCCCAAAAGGTATCAAATATCGTGATATGTAAACTAGCATAGAGTGAAAAAATATTTGATCCGATCAAGAGTAAAAATGGATGTTGTAATTTAATGTATGTTAAACATTTTAGCTTGGTTAAAATAAAAAATAAAATAAAAATCAACTATTAATTTTATTAATTTTTATAAATTACTAATAGTAATTTTTAAGCTCCAGGTTTATGATAACCCATGGTATTGACCCATGGTATTCATGTGAGCATAGACTATTTAAAGGGGAAATTCTATCTTAGATCCATCTTAATTCTGGGTCTACCAAGTGCTCAAAGGGATAAATAGATTTCATCCCCCTAAGAGTGGTAGATGTGGAGATAAGATGGATATAGGTTGGGTTTTATGATAATGAAGATATTAAATAGACTTAGGAAATTATATTGTAAAAATATCTTAAGGTGAATGGTTAAAGCATAGACATTGGACAAGTATATTTGTATAATTCTGTTTTAAACTGAAACAAATCCAGGGCTAAAAGGAATGGATTGATTGCACTAGTCATCCTTCTATAACTTTCCAACATATGCTGGAGTAAACAGATTGTAATTTGGGTAATTTTTCTAATTGCAAACGGGAACATACTTGTGTATTGGAAGGGTGGTTACGAGGTCCCTAGAAGTGGAGTAAACAGATAATTTGGGTAATTTTTCTAATTGCAAACAGGAACATACTTGTGTATTGGCAGGGTGGTTACGAGGTCCCTAGAAGTGATGAATTTGAATTTTTCTTGTTTTTATATATAGTATTAGGTTTTTTCTCATGCTTTCTATGAATGGCACGGGTGAATTTTATCCTACACCCACTAGGTTATTGATATGTAATTTCAGTCATTTTGATTTCAAAAGATATTTTAAAGAAATGCAATGATTTCATGTGTATTCAATAAACACAAGATTTTATAATTGAGTAAAATATTCGCCATGCCTGGTGAGAGATTCGCCAAAAAATTATATATACATAACATATTATCGATAAAATCGCCTTCCATTTTTCCTATATACCATGGAGATTCGCCCATTTATTATACATGTAAATTTAGGGGGGGTTCTTAAAATTTTCCCTGATTGTATTGTATCTTATTACAGGTCTCCTCCTAGCTTGAAAGAACTTCGGATCCTCATAATAAAGAATTTCACCCGACATCAAAAGATTAACGACCTCATGCTTTAGGGGGCAACTTTTATAGACATTTTTGGGAACTGCGACCCCAAGCATGAAATGTCCATAAACCAAGGGCTCCTAAGTCCCTAAAAGTGTTGTTCTAACCCCTAAAGGAACAAGGTCAACTGATTACAGCTTCTCCCAGAAGTTCTCCATGAAAAACTGCTCAAAACTGGTCAAAACAGGATCATTTCAGCTGCTCCATAGGCAAAGTGCATTGCATCTCACGTAAGTACACTCTGTGGGTGCGTTGCATTTCAAAAATCCCTTCTATGGGGTGCGATGGGCGAGAAGTGACAAATGGCAATGTCAATCCGCGAGGTGGAGAGGCATGGAATCTTCCAGAAACTTCTCCTGTGACACTTGCCTCTCTGAATTCGACCAAGGATGAGTAAGAGATCATCAATCTCCAAGTGGAAGAAAGAACTATCAAAGGGAAGACACTAATCAAATCACAAGCTGACTCATCTCCCTTACAGATATCTATATATGGATCCCTCATCCCAGAGATCCAGAGGTTGGAATTTTGCATCTTGTAAGGAATTTTTGTTGGTTTCTTGAGACAACATCATAGTGTTGGGTGATCTAAGCTTTGTATGAGGAGAAGAAGGGCTTACTTGCTGAGAGGATGATGCTAGGTCAGAACAACTGGTTGTAACTCCCTTGGCTCTTTCTTGATTATCAATAAAAGCTATTCAAGTTTTCCTCCATACTCTTGTGTCATTTATGTTTTATGCATTTGTATGGTCAATTTACATCTGATACTAGATTGTTTATGATTATAGATTCATGTTCTTGTATAGTGTTATACTACTGTGATCCTACAGGTACTCTATGAAACTGGATGTACAAGGGAGCAAGTAGCGAAAGACTATCAAGAGAGAGAGGAATCGAACTAGGAGATAATCGCAAGACAGAGGTTGGTCTTCTTTGTTCTTCTCTCATCTATATTTCATAAAGGAAAAACGAAAGTAGCTTTACTTTGTTTGTTTCTAAGGTAGCTACCACACCTTAGTGGGATAAGCAGTTCTGTGTAGACACTTTTCCCTGTAACACTCTCCAAAATAAATAGGAAGACACAAGACTTCATTGAGGCTCAAAAATTCTAAAGAAAACTCTACATGCAATTTTTAGACTGTGTAACTTCAGGATATAGATCTTTTAGAATGTGAGGAAATGGTGGTGATTCCCCCTTAAAGTATTACAATATGTTATCCCTCTGTTAAAACCCATTATGTTCATGTTTCTTCTTTGATTTCATTCAATCACAACTGTTAGAAATATTTCAAGACTTCCTCATAGATTCGCTGGTATCAAAATGTTATGCATGTGCCTGTAAGTTCCTCACAAATTCATTTATATCGACATTGTTAATGCTAGTGCCTATATGGATTATTGAAATTATGTCTTTAAAGGTTGCTCTTCATGAATCATAGCACACAACTTCTCTTATGCCCATTATATCTACTTCTAACTTAGATAAGTATAGGAATTCTTAAAGCTACAAGCTCTATGTGTTAAATCATAGAATTCTTGATGATGTAAGCTCCATATGATGAGTTACTCCTTCTCCTTATCCTCTATCATTTCTCTTCAAAATTTTATTAAACTGTAAGTCCTTGGACTACTCGACCTCCACTATTTTATGCCTATTTTTGATATTTGTATATGGGAAGAAGTACTAAGAAATTCATGTCTTACTCCTTTAGGTGAATGAACCAACCCATTATATGTGTGTGTGTGATGTCTCCATTTCTAGAAAATCATATGAGATACACAAAATCTAGATGTGCCCACTGATCTTCTAAGAAATCCAAGGTTGTCTCTAGGAGCTACAAGAACTCAATTGGCCACAACCCCTTTCAAGTGGGGTTGGGATTCTAGCCACTATGCCCCATTGATGTTACCATACCATTTGTAACTACTCAAGCAGATTCATCTCATGTCCAATCCAAAGCTGAAAAGGAAAATAACTTCATTGAGTGCATTCAACACATCCACCAATAGGTCCATGACATATTGGACATAGCTAATGCTAAGTACAAGGAGAGTCATGATCAGCATCGGGTGCCACACAAGTTCTAGGTGGATGACAAAGTTTGGTTACATTTGCAGAAGGAGCACCTCGCTAGGCCCCACCGCAAGCTTCACCCGCTACGATATCAGACTTACACCATCAATAAGGCTATAGAGGACAATGATTTTGAGCTCGCCATTACACCATTCCTTGGCCTGCACCCAATGTTCAATGTGGACCACCTTCGACCATTATTACTTTCCACCATTGCTGGACACATCAAACATTGCAAAACAACTCACGCCAATAGAGTTAAACCCAGACTACATGGAATGGGCCACAATTGATCGGATCATAGACACACAGATCAAGAATACTTGCCAACAGAATATCCAACTGTATCAGATTGTCAAAGCTAGCCAACTCCTACACCAAGGCAAGTGGCTCATCGAGGACCAAGTTCAGCAAAAGTTTCCCCATCTCATGGAGGTACTCAATGCAATGGGGACCATTGCTTCCTAAGGGGGGAGGATTGATCCAGATGGATATTGGTTTCCATCCACCTATTCATCTTGGAAACCCACCACAATTTCTTACATTTTTTCAGTTTCCTTAATTGTAGCATAATTTACAATTTTTTGGGTCTTGGACTTCCAGAGCCATTTTGAGGCCCTAAACAACATTTTTTTGGAAAATGGGCAATGTTGAAAGTTGTATTCCTTGGATAGATCTTTTTGATGAGGTATTGTGCACATCAAACAGAGATCATATGCCAAAGTTACAACCCCAGGAAGTTGATGTACCATTTTACCCAAACGGGGCTCACAATTTTGGCGCTTCATCTCCTAGGGTTAGGTTTTTGGACATTTAGGGTTTTCCATTATTTCTCAATAATAAATAGGCCTTCGAGCCTCATTGTAACATAATTCATAGGAATGTAGCCACCACATCTCTTCTCAGAGATAAGCTACTATCGCCCGAGCTATTTTATTTCCATTCTATATGTAAGCATATTTCAGTTCTTTGATATTAATGAAGTGAAGTGTTATTTCTACTACAACTATGTATTTATGGTTATATCTATATTTTGTTGCATTCATGTTTAAGGTTTGATCACATTTATACGGAACAAAATGTACAGGTAGAGAAATTATCAAAATAAGGGTGTTGTATGTCTATGGACCACATTGACTTCCAAGGTTTTGCATTTGGGACAGCTATCTGGGATGGTTGCATAGATATATAAGGGGACCCCATGTTTTTATTAGTATTGCTTATTTTTTCCTTTGGATGGATCTATGGTGGCTCGGCTATGAAAAATTAATGCATTTGATAGTGTCCAATATGTTAATTCAGGGCACATCAATTATGTTAGTATCACGTTTTCGATGAGATGGTAGCATGGATTTGAGAAGATCTCATATTTTTTTATCAAGTCTACCGATTTTTTCCATGGTATGGATCCTTGGTGGCTCGACCTTGTATATATTGTTGCATTTGATGGTGACCAGGTGGACAAAGCGGGGCTCATCAACTTTGTTCTACCATCTTGGTCGTAATCCCAGGTTCTTATGTATTTCTGTTCGAACATGGTTGAAGGTAACATGGTTTATTTATTTTTCTATAAATCACTATGATGGAATGTATTTTTGTTGGTAAATTTACTAAGTATAGAGAAATACATAGATTAGAAGCCAATATATGATTTAGAGAATATGGTCCTCCTACTTGGATTTTTTGTAATGAAAGTTTGTGAAGAGATGACTGACCTGCAACTCGAACTATGCAACTACTTTATCTCTAATACAAGTATGTCATTTTTTTTCTTTGGAAAAAAATAAAATAAAAATCAAAGGGCGGCCTCAATTTTATTAACATTGTTGCACCGTGAAAGAAAGGTAAATCTTTGGAGTAAAAGCAATGGGTTTATAATTACTCAGTCAAACTACTCTCAGCATCCCAACTACTCTAACTAGTAGTGGAGGATGGTTGTCAGAGTCCACTTGGAATATTTATTTGTCTATTTTTGTTAGTCACCTATTTTATCTAGATTCAGGGTCTTCTTTAAAGTGTTATGGTGGTGGCATACGATAATATGTGGGGAATTGAAACCTTTGTTAGAACCTGATTGGTATTTTCAGTCTTCTCAACCCTTGAAAGAACTAGCTTTTGGAATTGAAGTTCATAAATAGAGGCTGGTGGAAATCAATCTATTATTGTCTCCTTTAAGATACCCGGTGAACAACAACACTTTCAAGCTCAAATCAATAATCAAATCTTTGGGACCCTCTTATCTGTTCTATTAATTCAATCATTTCTAAGCTTGTTCGGTTTGAGTAGTTGGTGTACTGTGGAAAAGTGGAGAGTTAGAACAATGCCACCTCAACCTAGCGCAAAATATTATTAGAGAATGGAATGGATTTCGCAATGGATTTCACAACTTTGAGAAGAAGTTATTTCTCTACAACTATGTCATAACCAATTGGTATTCAACATGACCAATATTATTGAGTTACTTATTGCACATCAAACTATGATGTGCATAACCATTACTATGGAGTTTCTTATTAAACATCAAACTAAGATGTTAAAAAATCAGGACAAGCTTGATAGCCTTCATAATTAACAAATCAAAGAGTTACATAGTTCACTCAGCAAGCAGTCCTAAAAAATAGTTCTTCTCAAGAAATGTTATCAGCAAATTAACACAAGATATGCCTTATCTAAATGTTCTAATCTCCCCACAAACTAGAGGATCCAAACCCGTAGATGGCATCCCCTCCACATAGTTAGTATGTAAATGTTGTCAAATTTGCATGTCTTTTGGTATATGTATTCATATAAGAACAAAAGTGTTGATATAAAGGAAATTAGACTTTTTGATCTAGTGGGATTGATCTTGATCTAGTGAGCATTCCAAAGATGGATAGGATTGTGAATTCACAACATAGATTTTCATTAATACAAAAGTTCTTGTTCTAGTTATTAAAAAAACACTCGATGGTGGTTGGTGGTTGCACAAGTTTCATATTTTGATAGTTTCTCTAATGTCATAATTTCGATAATAGAGAGTTGATGGTGGTTGGTAGTTGGGCAAGTTTCATATTTTGATAGTTTCTCTAATGTTATAAGTTGGATAATTGAGAGCCGAAACTAAGATTTTGATATGCTTACTGTTGTGAGCATATTGTTGGATTATAAATTTGGTGAAGTAATTATGATAATTGTGTTTTTAGACAATTTTGAATGGCTTGACTTTAAAATTTTTCAAAAATATAGAAGCTCAACAAACTGATAAAGAAGATCAACAAACTACTAGAAAGAATTGACCAATTTATCTTAAATAGAAATGTTATTTAGAATGTCTTTCGGATTAATCATATTATTAGATTTAGGTCGATGTTCCAAACCATCTAATGTGATTCATCCTGAGGACAAAGATGAAAAAAAGTGTCTAATATTGGGTATAAATAGCAAGGATGCATCAAGTCTCAAATATAAATGTTGGAAGATAATGATGATAAAATAAATATTTTAAGTTTTAAAATGAACGCTAGGATAGAGTTTGGTCAAAATTCTATCCAATAATAATATTAAAAATAATTATTTAGTTATGAAATGAGAAAATACAATAATAAATTCAAGAGAAATAAATAAACTAAATAAATAAAAATTAAAAATGAACATCAGGATCTAGAATTTTGAATTAAAATTAGAAATCAAAGAGAAGAGATTTTTTTTTATAACCACTATAAAGATATAAAAGAATAAAGGTTGGACCAAATAAATAAATAATAAAAGTGAGTAAATGATTTTTATATATTCTTATTATATATATCTTAATATTTAACTATATAATCAAATAATAATAAAAGAAAATTTAAAAATAAATTATTGTAAAGATGAGTTAAGACACAAAATAACAAAATATCCATAACAATTAAAGAAAGAACAAAGAAAAGACATAAAAACTCAAATAGATAAAAATGAATAAAAAATGGATTAAAAATAAATATATAAATAAAAACGAGATATCATGAAGATAAGGCCAAAATCCAACTTTTACTTAATTTCCAACCATTATCCCTATTGAGATTCTTCACATGTTTTTAAATTCGAAAAAAAAAACCTACATTTTCCAAAAAATCTCACTAAAGACAACTTGAACTCAAAATGATTGCATTCATTTTAAATTTTTTCAAAAATATTATAAATGGAACCATCTAAACTCAAAATGGAAAACAAGTTTCCTTAGTTTTATTTTTAATTAAAATCAAAACAAATTAATAAATTAATTGAGACCATTAATATGGAAGATTTCCTAAATAAAATAAAATATTCCAAATATTATGTCCTCTCCTAACGTTTTGTTTTTTTTTTTGAAAAACCTGATGTAATTACTAAGTCAAATTTTGTATGAGAGTTAGGGAAACCATTTGTAAGAGCATGCTTCTTTTAAGTCATTGAACATTATAAAATGGGGCACGTTACGATCACCACGAGACTTGAACGGTTGAACCACGTATTATGAGAGCTGGGCAAGAAGCGAAGTGTACTCATGTGAATTAATTGTATGCCGGCAAAAAGGTTGGTTGATAAGGATATTGTCCAATAAAGTGGAAGAAGTAGCCCCGATGTTGACACTCGTTTACGAGTTCTTCTTTATAGATTTATCGAATGATGAAGAAAAAAGTGGAGGTTGTCTTGATGGTGATACTCGTAGATGAGAGATGAGGTTAAATAATATCTTTTTAACGGATGATTGAGTCGCTCATGTATGGTTTGTATTAGTGTTTTTTAAAAAAGAAATTTTAATTTTAATTTAGTAAAAGTTATTTTGAAGTTGTAAATATTAAGTATTAAAAGCCTGAGGGTGAGAATGGGGTTAATATAATTGAATTTATGAGAAGAAGATAATAACTATTATGCTCAACCCATAATTCCAATTGATTCTAAGATGTTAAATCCTATTATAAAGTGTTGAATCTATTTCCTAAAATATTTTTATTTTGATTTAAAATTTGGAAAAACATATTTTGGATGTGATAGAATTGTAAATATTAATCATTAAATTGTAAAATTAAGTTGTAATAATTATATTTTAAAGTGTTGAATCCAATTTTTTTAAGGGAAAACATCCTTTCTAGAGAGGGTGAGAGTGAAGATCAATATAATAATATTTACATGCATGTAGCCATTACAACGATTTTTCTCATTATCCTATCATTTGCAAGGAATTGAATTTAGGTGGCGGAGATAACAACCATTATGGCCAACCACCCGATATAACCCCAATTGACTCCAACATGTTAAATCCTATTATAAAGTGTTGAATCTATTTCTATATTAGAAATAACAATTTCCACAATTCAAGTTACATTTTAGTAATTTTTTATGACCAAATTATGTTGATGGAAAAATGAAAAAGGTTAAAGTCAGAATGTTTAACCTTTTGTATAGATAATAGTTTCTAACCTAGATGGAAACTCTTAATATTGTGCTTTAATAAGAAATTGATGTAACTCCAAGGGTTAGTTTAATTGGCCGAGTCATTGTCATTAAAGCATCTTTGCTATTAAAAAGTTAGGGGTTCAATTCTCTCGACACTCTCAAAGCCAAGATTTATAACTACATCAATAAGAAATGATCCCTTCAAGTGATCTCTAAAGTCCATAAACCACACTTAAAAAAAGAGAAAAAATAAATAAATAATGCAAAATAGATTATTTAAAGCCTAATTTTTATTTACTAAAAAAGAATAAAGAATCACAAATTTCATAAAAAGTTACCGTGTAAGGATAAGTAATAAACCTAAGATATCAATATTTAAAGTATATATAATTTAGTCTCGATGTTACAAGCATTGTTCTTTAATAATACTTTAATAATAATAATATCTATTTTTAAGGTCACAGCCAAGCCAGACACCAAATTGGTGTATGAGACCCCCTTGTTTGTGGGACAAGAAACCCACCTCTGCACAGCGATTTGACTACTAAATCTAGTAAAGCATACATACTCTTTTTGAACCTATGACCTCTTAAGAGGAAACACATGCTCTTAACCATTAGGCCCACTCAAGCTATATGTTTTGATTTTGACCTTTAAAAATGAAACTTAATTATATACCTATTAAATGTTCTAAAATTTTTATTTATTCACACCATGAGATAGTCATGCTAGTGATTTTGAATATTATATGCTAGTGATTTTGAATATTATATGAAGTAATAGGTCCATTCAAAAAATTCAAAGCATATTAGCAAAAAGCTAGATGATAAAAGGAACGACAATAATATTCAATAAAGTGGAAGAAGTAGCCTTGATGTTGACACTCATTTATGAGTTTGTTGATAGATTAGGCCATGATGATGATCAAGAAAGTGGAAGTAGTCTTGATGGTGATATGGGAGATGATGTTTGAAGTGTTGAAAAAATGATAAAAATAAGTGGCAATCAAAATGTTTTATGATTTTTTTGGTAAATAGTTAATTTTGGTAAAAATTATTTTAGATTGGATGGAATTGTAAATATCAATAAGTAAATTGTAAAGAGGTGTAATAAAGATATATTTTTAATTGTTGAATCTATTTTTATATTAAAAATAATGATTTTTGTAATTCAAATTATATTTAACAAAGGTTTTGATTAAATTTTGGTCATGGAAAAATGAAAAAGGTTAAAGTTTTTTTTTTAAATAAAAGTGAGTATTTTTTATTAAAACCTATTTTTGGTAGTGGAAAAATTTACAAGAAATATGTAGAAATTTACTAGGAAGATAAGATCATCATACAAGATGCCAATTTTCCAGATCTTGACCTAATATAAGAACAAAAATATGACAAATACTTACAGTTTGGCATAACTTTTACAAAATTGGCCCATCAGAAAGATACATTTATAGAGAGATCCCATATTAATAGCTAAGTATCCTCACTCATCTTTGGTAAGTTGAAGTCAAACTCCTTAATGCCCTTGCCATGTTTCCCATCAAAATCTTGAGAGTCCGAGAGTTTAAATCATCAAAGTCTTACATGGCTTATGTCATCGGAGTGTGCCACATGAGGGGAAGCACATTTGGTATGCCCACGATGGAGATAATTATAATGGATGGTGGGGAATTATAATGGATGGATCGTCTTCCAAACATAGATGCCTTAGACACTTGATTTATAGCCACAATCTATATATTTTCCTCTTACAAGAAACCATGATTTATAGAGAGCTAGCATGCGATCTTTTACAACATAGTTGTCTTGGTTGGTTTATGTGTGCTACCAATGCCTCTAGACTATTTAGAGGTATAATTGTTGTGTGGAATCTAGCTATATCATCCTTCCTAGTGTATCAATGTGACGTGGGGATCATTTTGACTGTCTATTTGAGAGGATCTACGAGAAGGATGCGCATTTTCAACGTGTATGCACCATATTTGGGAACAAAACAGTTATGGGAAAGATGCAAGGGAAGAGGTTTATTTGACTTAAGCTCTTCCATATATGTTGTGGATTTAAACTTTACACTAGACAAAAATGAGACATGGGGAATTAGATCAAATATTGATCCATTGGGCCCCTTTTTTTATTTGTTATCTCAGAAAGACTTGGTGGATATCAAACCTGCTACAATTGGACCAACGTGGAACACTGGGAGGAAGGGGGTGGAAGGGATATCTAAAAAACTAGATCATTTTCTTATTCATGCTAATTTGATGGGGTCCATGGAGTAACTACAATCTTCATCACTTGTGTCATCGATATCGAACCATTTTACCATATTCTTTGTGTGGAAGGGTGATGTTAAGCAGCGTTCACTTCCTTTCAAACTTAACCCTCTTTGGTTGCAATATGTAGAGTGTGTTGAGCTAATACATACTACGTCGGTTAATGATATTTTTGGGGATGTGATTTTTGATATGGAGTTGGTGTTCCTCAAACTTAAGACCCTAAAACAAGTTGTGAGAAAATGGGTTTGGCATAAGAAAGTACTATAGGTGTAGGAACTATATGAGATAGAAGCAGAAGTGGGGCGTCTCTCTGACCCAAATCATCCATATTACTTATCTGCTTATAACAAGGCATTATTAATCTCTCTGTAGGGTAGGAAGATGAAGATACTAAAGTATAAGGAAGAGGAGTGGTGTGTGAAGAGCAGAGTACAGTGGGTTACAGAGGGAGATAGGAATACTCATTTTTTTTCACAGGAGGGCATTGTCGAGGAGGCAGCAGAATGCTATATGGAAAATTGAGGATGATGGGGGAAACTCCCATGTTACAAAAAAAACCATATAAAGGGAGGCTATTTACTATTTTAGTTCACTATACAGGGCCAGGGTGGGTGATTTCATGGACAAGTAATTGGATATTATTAATATCTTCCCACATTTTTCGATGAGGAGGAGAAGGATATGATGGAGGATTTGGTGTCTAGTGTGGAGGTTTTGGGTGACCTTAGGGTGATGGAAAAGGACAAGAGTCTAGGGCTGGATGGGTGGTTCATGGAACTTTTCCTACATTTTCAAGACACAATGATGGGGGATTTGACTTCCGTGGTTGATGAGTCTAGACAGGTGGGGGTGATCACAGGATCAATCAATTCCTCTTTCATTGCCCATCCAAGGTCACTAATCCAAGGACACTCATAGGTTAAATCCCCATTTCACTCTGCAATTTGGTTATAAAGTCATATCTAAGATCATTGCTAATAGGATTAAGCTGGTTTTATCCAAGCATGTATCGATGGAGAAATTAGGATTTTTGGAGAATAGACTGGTTCATGATGCAGTTGTTACACAAGAGTTTGCCAACTCGATCATGACCAGGAAGCAGGGTGTCTGCCTACTTAAGATTGACTTGGTCAAAGCTTATGATTGTTTGGATTGGGAGCTCCTAATATTGATTTTACATAAAATGGGTTTCGGTCTGAGGTCAATTAGATGGATAGTGGCATCTATCACATCAACTCACATGAAGGTGATCATTAATGGGTATCCATCCAAATTTTTTAGGGCGTATAGGGGGCTAAGCAAAGGTTGTGCTTTTTCCCCTCTATTATTTTTTATTGTGATTGATGGTATTAGTAGAAGGATTGGAGAGGCCAGATCTAGGGGGACTATTGTTGGATATAAGATGACAAGGCAAGTGACCTTGACATACTTGATGTTTTTTCTTTTTATATACTTCTAATGGGACAGGGGACTATTTTGGAATGACAAACCTTCTTCGAGATACTAGGTGAATTTTGGGAGGCATCTAGCCTAGTCTTGCATCCAAGGAAATCTGCTCTATATGTTGTAAAGGAGGGATTAGTCGAGGTTGTTATAGACATTTTTGGGCACTACGACCCCAAGCATAAAATGTCCATAAACCAAGGGCTCCTAAGTCCCTAAAAGTGTTGTTCTAACCCCTAAAGAAACAAGGTCAACTGATTACAGCTTATCCCAGAAGTTCTCCATGAAAAACCACTCAGAACTAGTCAAAGCAAGATCATTTCACCTGCTCCATAGGCAAAGTGCGTTGCATCTCACCTAAGTACACTTTGTGGGTGCGTTTCATTTCAAAAAGCCCTTCTATGGGGTGCGATGGGCGAGAAGTGACAAATGGCAGTGTCATTCCGCGAGGTGGAGAGACATGGAATCTTCTAGAAACTTCTCCTGTGACACTTGCCTCTCTGAATTCGACCAAGGATGAGTAAGAGATCATCAATCTCCAACTGGAAGCAAGAACTATAAGAGGGAATACACTAATCAAATCACGAGCTGACTCATCTCCCTTACAGATATCTATATATGGATCCCTCATCCCAGAAACCAGGGGGCTAGAATTTTGCATCTGGTAAGGAATTGTTGTTGGTTTCTTGAGACAACATCATAGTGTTGGGTGATATAAGCTTTGTATGAGGTGAAGAAGGGCTTACTTGCTGAGAGGATGATGTTGGGTCAGAACAACTGGTTGTAACTCCCTTGGCTCTTTCTTGATTATCAATAAAAGCTATTCAAGTTTTCCTCCATACTCTTGTGTCATTTATGTTTTATGCATTTATATGGTCAATTTACATCTGATCCTAGATTTTTTATGATTATAGATCCATGTTCTTGTATAGTGTTGTACTACTCTGATTCTACAGGTACTCTGAAGCTGGGCGTACAAAGAAGCAAGTAGCAAAGGACTATCAAAAGAGAGAGGAATCGAACTAGGAGCCAAGCGCAAGACGGAGGTTGGTCTCTCTTATTCTTCTCTCATCTATATTTCATAAGGGAAAAACGAAAGTAGCTTTACTCTGTTTGTTTCTAAGGTAGCTACCACACCTTAGTGGGATAAGCAGTTCTGTATAGACACTTTTCCCTGTAACAAAATGACACGGAACGGAGCAAATGATTTTAATGGAGGTGAAAACGATCTGGTGATATAAGGTTCAGGGTGGCGGTCATGAAAGAATGGAGTGTAAATGTATTGTAGCGGGTGAGACACAGGTGAATTCTCTGAATGACTTCTCTTGAACAAAATGGCGACTCCGCTGGGGATCGACTAGGTTGTTTGTTTATCTTCCTTGTTGTTTATTTTATAAACTTATAGACGGAGCCTAAAGTCGAGCCAGGTAGCTTTCGAACTGCATTTGCTATGCGAATGCAAAGTAGATAAATGCCGCTTCAGTCAATCTCCGGGTTTTGTTTATGAATTAAACAACTGATTTACAAACTCTCTAATTTCCCTTGTGGTGGCTCTAGTAACCTCCTTGGATCTACCCCTGTTGTTGAATTACTGATTACCACTTGCTTGGCCAAAATCCCTGAACTGAACTGCAAACTGTGACCCGAAACCCAAGCAAAGTCTTGTCTTTGGCCCAGCGCAAGCTCTGTTCTGTGAATCTGAAATTCAGCGCACTTCCCGAGTGTAGTACGTGCGTTGCATTTCAAGTTCACTGTGTTACAGGTGCGCTGATCAGACTAGGCATTGTTCCTCAATTTTGGTTTCTGTGATTCATTCTTTTCAGTTCTAT
Organism: Pinus tabuliformis; assembly: GCA_031772625.1. Lineage (NCBI taxonomy): Eukaryota > Viridiplantae > Streptophyta > Pinopsida > Pinales > Pinaceae > Pinus > Pinus tabuliformis. The sequence goes on along the minus strand of CM062810.1, from coordinate 524,414,063 downwards.
TCATGAGTTTTGCTGCCTGTAACCAATATACCTCTGTTTGAAACCCCTTTTCCTTGCTATTATTCTGCCTCCATTGTGCAAAGAACTGTAAATGTTTTTGTGTATTTGTTGAGTCATTTTTAGTTCTCTGCAAAAAAGTAACATAGTTGTACTGTCGTTTCTCGATTTGAAAGTGTCGCAAGTGTCGTTTTCAGTCGTAGAAGAGAGTCTGATTGCTCTTGATAGTCGATTACCTTGTTACTATTGTATTTGATCTGGATTTGAAGTTTTTCTAGTGTCGAAAGCAAGTATTTATTTCCAAATCATAAAATGTTGTGATTGTCTTCATTTTTTATTTTGAAAAGAAACTTGTTCGTAATTGTCGCTTGAAAAGTAATTCAAATTTGCGCATTAGCTTTATTTTTATCATTCACATATTAAGAAGGTTGAAAACAAATACATGCATGTGCATTTGCATTTAGACTGTTTGATTGGCTTGATTTAGGACAGTTCATATAGTGTGTGCTCTTTGCTCTTTGTGAAAGAATATTGTCTCCCTTTCCTTAGTAGCTAGGATTTTCATTACACAAAGAAGATAAAAGATTGTTTATCATCTTAGATTGCATTTTAGGAATTGTACATCTACATCACGCGGTGAACCTGAAAGGCAAATTTCTTAAGCAAGATCAACTATAAAATAAATTTAATGAATCTAACAACACTTTGGAACCTAACGCACAACATCTAGAAGTCTAGGCTAGAGACGTATTCCGACGTCATAAATCCTGGTAACTGTTGTTCTCACTGTTGGTTGGGTGATTCCTCCACTTTGAGACGATAAGTGCCAGTACGGACTTGTGCTCCCACGTACTGTCGAATATATTTTGGGAGACCACAATAGGCTTAATCCTTTATCCATAGGAAGTCGTGTCTGCCGCCCTATCGATCGCAATGCACTGAACACAGCATTCAGGAAGATTGACTGTCGTACCGTAAAAAGTATTCTGTAGTTTTGCGATTGGTTTGGTAATCCCTCTACCTAGATTTCCAGAGCAGTCCCTTTCGTTCCTTTTCAGACTCCTTAACAGAAAAGGTCCATCTGAGCACTTGTCACTTTAGGTTCATTAAAAATCGAAGGCGACTAGAGTCATCCTTTGTTTTTTCTCGACTCTTAAAAATTGAAAAAACAAGTTGTGTCAAAGCGTCTAAAATTCATCTCATTCGGAAACATACTTCCCCTTTGTTTTTAGTTGATCGAGTAATCTGCAATCGTGGAAGAAAGTCAATTGAAACCCCGTCGTTCGTGGAGGCTTACGAGTCAACCATCTTTGTCTCCGGAATCGAAACTATTACGGAAAAAGTGAACTCGTTTAACCAGTTCCAAATCTCCTGGTAAAGTTAGAACAAGTGTTCCAACAACATCAGAGACTCTGGTTACTCCAAACATTTCTGGTATCCCTGCCTACACAGAAGAAGTTCAACAGCCACCGAAGGATAGTAGTACTGATCCTAGTCTGAGGGTAAACACTTGTATCACTGAACCAGTTCCATCTACAACCGGTTCGGAGAGTGTTGTTCCCCAAACATCTATCGCTGCAGATTCTATACCTTCTTCGGCACCAGAAATATTCTACGGACCTGACGGTCTACCTCTTCCACCTGGTCTGATTGTTATAGAAGAGATTGTGGAGGATCCTCCATCTAGTACTCCATCGCAATTTGGAGTCGGGATCACTCTGTATCCTTCTTCATCAGAAATTAGTCTACCGCCAGCGGAAGCTCCTGTAGAATCGCTAGGTAATCTTTTGGATAGACTAGAAATGTCTGAACAATCGTCAACATCTAGGACTGTGTCGTCTGACACAGTGACGATAGAACTTCCTGCTATCACTCCAATAATGTTTGCCGGTATACCATCTGTCCTGACTAGCTCTCAATCGCTAGAAGGAGCCCACTCAGGGGCTATTTCGACGGTATGGTCCGTTCCTGTTTGTTCATCCGGAATAATATCTGGGAACTCTTATGTTGAGTCTCAACAAATTGATCCATTTAGCAGTCAATTTGGGCAGTCCGGTCCTCAAGGGAAAACCATTCCCTTAAGTACCGGATTACCGCCGTATGGGGGGCAGTATACCCTTTCATTGTCCCCTCCGGGAGGACAGCCATACGGGAGTTCACAACAAAATTCGAGTTATGCTGGAATTACGTCAAGCGGCTGGTTACCAATACTACCTCAACAACCAAGAGTTGTATATTCGATGCAAAAATGTTTACCTATGTCAAGTATACCAACTACGCCAGCTATTGTGACGATGTTGCAAGTTCAAGCGCTGCCTGTTGTATGCCAACCTCAGGTTTCTCAGGTTGTAATGCAACAGCCCCTTGACCCTGCGACTCAACCACAATCACCGACCAGTGGAATGACACAGGTCCAAACGGGTACAATTACCCCTCACCTTGGTCAAACAGTTAGTATCGGACAACAGCACATGGCTTCACAACCATGGCTTGTGCAGTACCAACAACCGCAATTCCAACAAGTATACCAAGGATCTGAGCAGCAAATATTTGCAAATAGTGGGCAGCCGTATATTCAAAACGGTCAAAATCAACCATTCTACAATGGTCATGCCCACCAACCTTACCAAAGTTACCAGCATCAAATGCATTATGCTGGTATGCAAAGACCAACTGCTCAGGCGATCCCATCTTATCCTAGGTATGCTTCACCTAACCTGAATCAACAGTTACCCTTCATGGCGACTTTAGAGTTACTTGATTTAAATCGGTTAACAAACGATCCAATCGCTTACGCCCCTTGGTGGCCAGTGATTCCGCATAAACTTCCATCAGATATTCCTAAATTTAATGGAAATCCAGGTGAAGATCTGTCGAATCATGTGATGACCTTTCATCTGTGGTGTTCATCAAACACCATAAACGATGATTCGATTAGGCTTCGCCTTTTTCAGAGGACGTTAATTGGTCTGGCAACAAAATGGTATATCGAATTTCCCAGAGCTTCGTTTGACAACTTCAGTACCCTAGCCACAACCTTTTTAACCCATTTTCAGTTACCGATAAGGTACGAAATGGGAACAGAACTTCTTACCAATTTCAAACAAACAACAGCCACTCACATATCTGATCATATACATGAGTGGCGACGTCGTTGTAGAATGGTAAAAACGTATGTTCCTGATCAGCTTTTAGCTGAATGGTTTATTAAGTCATTATTGCCATCCACATTTGGGGTAATGCTACCAATCCATCACGTCAGTGTCGCCGATATGTTCAAGAGAAGTCATTCAGAGAATTCATCTGCGTCTCACCCGCTACAATACATTTACACTCCATTCTTTCATGACCGCCACCTTGAACCTTATATCACCAGATCTTTTTCACCTCCATTAAAATCATTTGCTCTGTTCCGTGTCATTGATGTGGGATTCATTAAGGCCCTCCTATGACAGATCACTTCTTGTCGACATCAGCTCATTATCCAAGAAGTCGATCTAGGAACACCCAGTTCGGTACTTTGAAGCTTGCATGCCTCAATGGCAAGTTTTTCACTTCCGGCGACAGGTTTACATCAATGGCCTTCGACTGAAAGATTTTGCGTGGTGTTCGACGCCAAGTCCTTTATTCACACCACGTGAATTGTACTGCAGTACCTTGAGGGTCATTATCATTATCAGTGATTCCTCTCGCGCCTGTTAACATCTTACATCATTGGTTGGTAATCAAGCGATGTCTTTCCATGTTCAACTCCAGAACATCTCTCACATGGATAGACTTGTACTTCGAGTGAAGATCGAACGAGATTGAAGACCCCGGATCTAGTTTCATCCATCCGGGCTACAATATATATTCAGGGAAATAAAGACATCAAATGTACATCGTTGCTGCATAGATAATCATCCAATCAAAGGGATGATGGCTCTACCAGAATCATCAGTCTACACTCAGAAGATTGTCTGTCCTATGTACATGAAAATGAATTTATAAAGCTGAGCATGGGAATGCCTGCCTCAGCTAGATCGTGAAAAATTATGAAGATAATGTATTGTATTGTATCTTATTATAGGTATCCTCCCATCTTGAAAGAACTTTGTATCCTCATAATAAAGCATTTCACCCGACATCAAAAAATATTAACGACCTCATGCTTTAGGGGGCAACTGTTATAGACATTTTTGGGCACTACAACCCCAAGCATAAAATGTCCATAAACCAAGGGCTCCTAAGTCCCTAAAAGTGTTGTTCTAACCCCTAAAGGAACAAGGTCAACTGATTACAGCTTCTCCCATAAGTTCTCCATGAAAAACCACTCAGAACTGGTCAAAGCAGGATCATTTCACCTGCTCCATAGGCAAAGTGCGTTGCATCTCACCTAAGTACACTCTGTGGGTGCGTTGCATTTCAAAAAGCCCTTCTATGGGGTGCGATGGGCGAGAAGTGACAAATGGCAGTGTCATTCCACGAGGTGGAGAGACATGGAATCTTCCAGAAACTTCTCCTATGACACTTGCCTCTCTGAATTCGACCAAGGATGAGGAAGAGATCATCAATCTCCAAGTGGAAGCAAGAACTATCATAGGGAAGACACTAATCAAATCACAGGCTGACTCATCTCCCTTACAGATATCTATATATGGATCCCTCATCCCAGATATCCAGGGGCTGGAATTTTGCATCTGGTAAGGAATTGTTGTTGGTTTCTTGAGACAACATCATAGTGTTGGGTGATCTAAGCTTTGTATGAGGTGAAGAAGTGCTTACTTGCTGAGAGGATGATGCTGGGTCAGAACAACTGGTTGTAACTCCCTTGGCTCTTTCTTGATTATCAATAAAAGCTATTCAAGTTTTCCTCCATACTCTTGTGTCATTTATGTTTTATGCATTTATATAGTCAATTTACATCTGATCCTAGATTGTTTATTATTATAGATCCATGTTCTTTTATAGTGTTTTTCTACTCTGATTCTACAGGTACTCTGAAGCTGGGTGTACAAAGAAGCAAGTAGCAAAGGACTATCAGAAGAGAGAGTAATCGAACTAGGAGCCAAGCGCAAGACAGAGGTTGGTCTCTCTTGTTCTTCTCTCATCTATATTTCATAAGGGAAAAATGAAAGTAGCTTTACTCTGTTTGTTTCTAAGGTAGCTACCACACCTTAGTGGGATAAGCAGTTCTGTATAGACACTTTTCCCTGTAACAGAGGTTAAGGATATTTCTGCTCTTCTCGGGGTTGCCATTCATACGTTGCGTGGTGGATTTAGATAATTAGTTTTTAATATCAAGCTTGATAGGTACTTACAAAGTGACTGGAAATGAATCGTAATGAAATTCTAAAAGAGGATGGCATCGTGGTCTAATAGATGGCTTACTTTGGGCAGAATATTAGTGTTGGTAATTTGGTAAAGGTTTCTCTTCAAGTCATGAAGACATATTGGATGCACATCATATGTCTCCTAGTTGTGGTTATTCAAAGGATGATGGTGGTTATGGAAGATTTCCTCTGGGGTGATGTAGGGGACAAGAGGAAGATACATCTGGTAAAATTTGCGAATGTATTTTGATAGGTTTCTAAGGGTGGGTGGGGTATATTAGATCTGGATATATTTAATTGGGATTTTCTATTCAAAAATCTATGGAGGGTTGCCTCTACAGAGGTTACATGGCACAATATAATTAAGAGTAAATATCTGAAGCAGCATTCCTTGATTTCCTAGATCAGAGTTGGAGAACCTGTTAATAAGGAGGCATTGTTGTTCAGGAAGAGCCTAAAGAAATTAACCCTGTGGCTAGTGAGTAATTTAACGCAGACTATGGGAAAGGGTGAGTTAGTGGAGATTGAACTGGATGTCATCATGGGTATTCCTAGGTATATTCAACTATCCATTACCTTGATTAATTTTCTACACAACAGAGATATTAGGTACATCAAGGGTGCCATGGTGGATTGGAATCCTGAGGGCTTGTGTACAAAATGGAAAGGGACAGGGACCATTGAACTTTTTGGGGACCTCACAATTAAGTGGGATGGATATCTTAGTAGTCTTTAAACATTGGACATTTTTTGTACAAAGGAGGATGATCAGTTGACATGGAATGGTCGTATGGTCAAGGCATAACCTGTTGTTAAAGACATTTATACTTTTTTGACTCAGAGATAGGCTGGAAACCCTCATTTTGGTTGGTTTCAAGCAGTGTGGAAGTGCGATATTCCACTAAAATTAACATGTTTTGGGTGGTTCGTGGTCCTTAACAAGATCATTTCATGGGAACATTTTCTTAAGAGAGGTTATGTGGGGCCTGGGAGATGCACATTATGCAGGGAATCTATGGAGGATATGTGTCATATTTTCCTTCGATTTCCCTTTGCTTATACATTTTAGGAGGATGTACTTATGTCCTTGAGGATTTTCTCTAGGCGGGAATGATCCAAAATGGAATTTTGTTTGTTGGTGTGGTTCAGGGAGCAGAAGGAATATAGGGCTCTCCCTCTCTATATTTTTGAGGGCATTTGGAGGGCTCAAAATGACTTGATATTTGAGCAAAGGGATCCTAATTTAAGGGAGACATGTCTCAGGATCACCTAATTTTTCCTCAAGAAAGGTCTAGTGACCTTTATACAAAACACAAGGCACATTACACTATGTGAAGTGTGGAATAATTTCCCGATGGTTTTCTTTTATGGGGATGCATCAACGAGGATATGTGGAAGTGGGATGGTTATCTATTTGAGCCCTGATGAATATGATTGTTTTAAAGGGTGCAGTGGTCAGGGAACAAATATTAGGGAATTTTTTTGGCACTATGGGGCATCCTCTATTGCGCCACTTAGATGGGGATAGAACAGATAAAAAAATTGTCTATTCCAAGGTCATCATTGAGTGGGCTAATAAGTGAGTGGCTCTACATAATCATGACCTATATCACTAGTTTATTAGAACAAGGTATTTACTATCCTCTTTCCAAATGGTCTCACTCTCACACATTTTGATCCAGGTGGATAATGGTTTTCACCTGCCTATTCCACTTGGACCCCAACCACTGTTTCTTTCAGTTTTTCAGTTTCCCTAATTATAGCACAATTTACTATTTTTGGTAGTTTTTTGGGTCCTAAACTTTTGGAGTCATTGTGAGGCCATAAACGACTATTCCTCTTATAGTTATTTCTAACAAGGTATTGTGTGCGTAAAACGAAGATCATATGCCAAAGTTATGACCCCGGGAAGTTGATGTACCATTTTACCCAAATGAGGACTATAGTTTTGGTGCTTTATCTCCTAGGGATAGGTTTTTAAATGTTTATGGTTTTCCATTATTTCTCAATAATAAATAGGCCTTCAAGCCTCATTGTAACCCAATTTAGGGACATGTATTCGTCGCATCTCTTCTCAAAGATAAGCCACCATCGTCTGAGCAAGTTATTTATATTTTGTATGTAAGCATATTTCATCTCTTTTATATTAATGAAGTGAAGTGTTATTTCTACTGCAACTTGATATTTATGCTTATATATGTATTTAGTTACATTCCTATTTAAGTTTGAATTAGTGGTATCAAAGCAGTCTACTCTTTCTCTGTTTTTATTTGCATGTCCCCAATGAGGTTAGGGTATAAGGAGTTAGGGCTCCAATTGGTTGAACCTTTACAAGACCAACCTTGAAAACCCTGATGACCTCCCATGGCAGAAGAAAAGAAATAGGAGGGGGCAAGAGACCCTTTCAATATATTTCTCGAAGAAGCCCTCGAGTGATAGAGGAAGACGATGATGGAAAAATTTTCCCAGATCCTTTGGGGACCCATAGGTGATGCATATCCTTCCAGCAGCCACTCTAGAAGAGCCACACCCTTTAAGGAAAATCACCAGTCCAAATCTCAGTCCATCACATTTAACAATTGTGTAAGCCTAAAAACTTCATGAACAAGCAAATTGAACCAAAGTGGAACCACATTCTCAACAATCATAACTCGGAATTTGCAAAAACATAATTCTTGCCTCTAGAATGCAGCATTCGAGAACCTTTCTAAGGATTTTCTTCCCTCTTTTTATATGGAGAGTGGAATCTTGAAGAACAATTACAAAATATCTCAATGACTCTCCAGTTGTCTGATTGACTAACTTTCTTAGCATGCAAAGGTTCTGTTGCCCAAATCATTACAACATATTTGATTCCTTTCTTTAAAATACATAAATTTTAAAAATAATAAAATGGAACAACTGAATGATGGATGAGAAAAATATCTCCATTCCATTTCCTATGATTTCCTTTAATCGGGCCATGTATCTGCCACGGTTTTCCTCTTCAGCTACCAGTCGGTTTGACTTTCATTTCCCCCCTTAATTGTTTGACTTCCCCACTCTTGGAGATGGGGGTGATTAACTGTGGTGGCCCAAGTGATGCTTTTTAACATATCTATCGACTCATCCATATTTTATCAATTCTGTGTTACACTATCGAAGCCCAATATGTCCTATAATATTACCATAACGTCACTTCGGATCCACAACTCATCAGAACTTCATTTAAAAATACATTACGTAAACATAAAGTTCTAATGTCCTTAGTCCTTCTATGCTTAGCCCCTCATTTATTATACACCATAGAACTAGTTCCTATGGCTGAAGGCTTAGAGCATAGGAGTTGAAATATCAGAGCCTTCTCTCCTCGTAACCTCATTTAAAATAACATTCCAAAATCATAAGGTTTTGATGCCACCAAGATCCTTTTCCATTGTCCCTCTTCTTGTGTATCCCAATGGACTAGGCACCATGACCAAGGGCTAGGCATCGAGGCACTATTATATCAGAGCCTTTCTCTATCCGAATTCCTTTAAAATAATGTTACGAGATTGTATCCTTGAAATGCCTCCCAGTGTTAGGTCCCTATAATAATAGTGATTCCCCCATTATTGTCTATTATGACACATGAAGAAGAGGAAGAAATGCAACATGATATATCAAAATTACGAGACCAAGTGAAAAAAAATTCACTCTCACAAAAAGTAACAGAAGCTAAGATGGATGGTTTGAAGAAAGACATGGAAGGTTGGAAGAAAGGTTTGACAAAGTGTCTACAAGAAAGGCTTCCTAATGGAAAAAAGGTAGTAGATGAAACTTATGATGAGAACAAAAGAATTTTTTCTTTGGAGCACTAGAGGTGGAATATCTGGGTCATATTATATCTCATGAAGGTGTTAAGGTAGACCCTAGCAAAATTAAATCCATTAAGGAATGGAAAATCCCTACATCCATAAAGAATTTTCGAGGATTTCTCGAGTTTACAGGGTATTATCGCAATATTGTTAAGAATTATGGGAAAATATCAACACCTATAACAACATTACTGAAGAAAGATGCATTTTCTTGGACTCCAGATGCAACGAAGGCCTTTGAACATCTTAAAGAGGCAATGTGCCAAGCACCAGTCTTAGCTACGCCAAACTTCATAGAAACCTTCATTGTCGAATGTGATGCCTTAGGAAATGGAATTGGTGTTGTTTTAATGCAAGAAGGAAGACCCATTGATTTTGAAATTCATCCAATCAAAGGAAAGTATTTACACAAAGATATTTATGAGAAAGAAATGTTGGCAATACTACATGCACTTAAGAAATGGCCACCTTACCTAATGGGAAGACACTTCAAGGTAAAAATGGATGATGATAGTCTTAAATACCTTTTAGAACAAATATTATCTTCATAAGGGAAGCAAAAATAGGTTACAAAGATGTTGGGTTATGACTTTGAATTCATCTACAAAAAAGGGACGAAAAATGTGTTGTAGATGCACTCTCAAGAAAGGATGAGGATGTAAAAGAATTGTTTTGTGCCATTTCTATCATCCAACCAGATCGAATAAATAAATCAAGGGATGAATGGAAGAATGATGAAGAAGTGTGGGCACTAATTCAAAATTTGCAGAAAGATCCAAGTACATCTGATATATTTACTTGGAAAAATGATTCGTTATGGTACAAAGATCTCTTATACCTCTCTAAGAAGTCCCAACTCAAGCAAAATATTCTTCTATAATTGCACACCTCTCCCTTAGGAGGTCACTCAGGATTTTTAAAAACTTACCATAGGGTTAAGAAGGAATTTTTTGGGATGGACTTAAATATGATATTCAAAAGTTTGTGGCAGAATGTTTAGTTTTCTAACAAAACAAGGATGAGACAATTAAGGCCTCGGGTCTATTACAACCTTTATCCATTCCAATTCAACGTTGGGAGGATGTTTCAATGGATTTTATCACAGGGTTACCCAAGTCTGAAGGACAGAGTGTCATTAGGGTGGTAGTTGATAGACTTAATAAGTATGGACACTTTTGTGCATTATCTAATCCATTTAAAGCTAGTACAGTTGCTACTGCATTTATGAAAACAATTCAAAAGCTACATGGAAACCCAAATATTATTGTGAGTGAGAGAGATCCCATTTTCACTGGAAATTTTTGGACCATATTATTTTCTTGTCTGGGTACCCAGTTAGCTCATAGCTCATCTTATCATCCTCAATCTGATGGGAAAACTGAGATAGCAAACAAATGTTTGGAAGGATATCTTCATTGTTTTGTATCTGATAAATAAAGACAATGCGTCAAGTGGTTGCCTCGGTTGAATGGTGGTATAACACTTCTGTTACAGGGAAAAGTGTCTATTTAGAACTGCTCTATCCCACTAAGGTGTGACAGCTGCCTTAGAAACAAACAGAGAAAAACCACTTTTGTATTTCCTTTATGAACTATAGATAGAGAGGACTAGAAAGTGTAGAAATTTTGAATAATTTAACACATATTCAACAGAGATTATCCTGATCATGTACTATTGCGGAATACATACACAATACATAAGCTCCTCTACGTTGATCATCAATATAGCAGCATCAATAACAATAAAACATCAAGAGCATTCACACATTAACACAGTATGTATCCCGGGGAAAGCATCTCGCTAAAAACCCCAACTATCTGTATATTAATGATTGAGTCATGTAACATTACACAGCATAATACTTCTCACAAGTATCTCCACCTTTGTTACACACAATACAGCTCAGATCTGATCTCCAAATCTCTTCCACTGCTTGCCTACCTCCACTGCTTAAGAACTGATGAGAATGGCTCACCAAACTCGTTTTTCACCTGCAAAATAGTCACTCACTCTTTGTTTGACGTGAGCACAAGCTATAATGTGGGAAAATACGTGAGCAAACTCATTGGCATACTCAATCCCTTGATTGTGCAAGATCTGGTGCACAACTATAGTCACAACTGATAACAATCTGATTCTCTACCACCTGTCCCTATTGAACTGAACATGCACTGACATGCAACTGAGTTAACTGATGTATTCATTAGTTGTATTATGAGTTAATAACTTGTGAATTAATTAATAACTAATTGACCCAACTCATCTCTACTCTATTTTCCAGTTAGACTAAATACAACCAGTTTAACAAAGCTAAACTGAACACAACTCCATCAACTCCACAATCAACTCCACCAAACTCAACTGATTGAGTTCTAACTGAAGTCATGCATGCAACAACTCAACTGACTCATAAGAAAAGCGTATTTCCTTTTGAAATCTGCATGTGCCACCTCTGTAGCTCAAACTGAAGTGCTCCAAGAGAATAAGATTAAGTTTATAGTCCAAATATTATTGTGAGATAATAATATTTGACTTTTCTATTTTTGACAGCCAGTCTAAAAATAGACTTTGATCACTCACACTGTGATCACTCACACTTTCATCAAAAATAGAAGTCCATCTATTTTCCCCAACTTGACCAATCATCCATAAACAGCAACCTGCAATCCATAGACATGATCCATATGTCTAAAAATAGACATAGTCTAAAAATAGACTTGCGCCAAAAATAGCCTGTGGGCCCACTTAGTGAAGGCGACTCTTTTCACTAAGCTCCATCATCTTGTTGCAATCTCAACAGAAAGAACCAACCTGTGTCTTGCGCTAATCCTTTGATCCAATCCCTTTCTTCTTTGACAGTCTCCATCTACCTGCTCCCTTACTTGCCCAGCTTCACAAAATACCTGTAAGATCACAAAAGAAGAACACTATACAAAGACATGGATCTATATTCATAAACAACTTAGGATTAGATTTAAGTTAACCATACAAATGTAACAAGCATCAATGATACAAAAGCATGGAGGAAAAACTTTATTGATAAACAAGAAAAGATCCAAGAGGAGTTACAACCGGTGGTTCCTGACCCAGCATCAACCTCCCAGCAAAGAAGCCCCTCTTCACCTCCAACAAAGCATAGATCACCCAATACTCTAATGTTTGTCTCAAAAACCAACAACAATTCCTTACAATATGCAAAATTCCAGCCTCTGGATCTCTGAGATGAGGGATCCATATATAGATATGTGTAAGGAGGATGAGTCAGCTTGTGATTTGATTAGTGTCTTCTCTCTGTCAGTTCTTGCTTCCACTTGGAGACTGAAAGCCTCTTACTCATCCTTGGTCGAATTCAGTGAGGCAAGTGTCACTGGAGAAGATTCTAGAAGCTTCCATTGTCTCTCCACCTCACGGAATGACACTGCCATTTGTCATTTCTCGCCCATCACACCCCACAGAAGGGACTTTTGAAATGCAACGCACCCTCACAGTGTATTTAGGTGCAATGCAACGCACCTAGCCAGTGGAGCAGCTGAAATGATCCTGTTTTGACTTATTCTGAGCAATTTCTGGTGGAGAACTTCTGGGAGAAGCTGTAATCTGTTGACCTTGTTCCTTTAGGGGTTAGAACAACACTTTTAGGGACTTAGGAGCCCTTGGTTTATAGACATTTCATGCTTGGAGTTGTAAGGCACAAAAATGTCTATAACAGTTGCCCCCTAATGTATGAGGCCATTAACCTTTTGGTGTCGGGTGAAATGCTTTATTATGAGGATCCGAAGTTCTTTCAATGTTGGGAGGAGACCTGTAATAAGATACAATACAATACATTATCTTCATACTATTTTCATGATCTAGCTGAGGCGGGCATTCCCATGCTCAGCTTTATAAATTCATTTTCATGTACATAGGACAGACAATCATCTGAGTGTAGACTGATGATTCTGATAGAGCCATCATCCTTTTGGTAGGATGATTATCTGTGCTGCAATGCTGTACATTTGATGTCTTTATTTCCCTGAATATATATCGCAGCCCGGATGGATGAAACTAGATCCGGGGTCTTCAATCTCGTCTGATCTTTACTCGAAGTACAAGTCGATCCATGTGAGAAATGTTTTGAAGTCGAACATGGAAAGACATCGCTTGATTACCAGTTAATGATGTAAATTGTTAACAAGCGCGAGAGGAATCACCGATAATGATAATGATCCTCAAGGTACTGCAGTACAATTCACGTGGTGTGAATAAAGGACTTGGCATCGTACACCACGCAAAATCTTTCGGTCGAAGGTCATTGATGTAAACCTGTCGCCGGAAGTGAGAAACTTGCCATTGAGGCATGCAAGCTTCAAAGTACTGAATGGGGTGTTCCTAGACCAACTTCTTGGATAATGAGCTGATGTCGACAAGAAGTGATCCGTCAAAGGAGGGCCTTAATGAATCCCACATCAATGACACGGAACGGAGCAAATGATTTTGATGGAGGTGAAAACAATCTGATGATATAATGTTCAGGGTGGCAGTCATGAAAGAATGGAGTATAATGTATGGTAGTGGGTGAGACACAGGTGACTTCTCTGGATGACATCTCTTGAACATATCGGCGACACTGATGTGATGGATTGGGAGCATTAACCCCAATGTGGATGGTATGGCGTGACCATGGCAATGTGACCGGTGAATGAAACAACCCAACCCGACTCGGACACGGAGTGGAAGTGTCATGTTCAAGAGTGACTTGCTACCAATAAAGATTCTTTGAGTTTTCTTCCCAATTTTTCCCCAGTCATTGATGACCAGTACCTCTTTATTTTTGTCAAGCTTGAGGAGGATAACATATGCTTGTTCTATAATTTGCCCTTCGGGCAAACCCATCATTATGTTTTAACGAGCCTAGCGATAGTGAAACTCGTTCTCGTCTAAAGACAAGTTTGTCGCTATTAATCTTTTTAACGAGTTTAACGATAAAGATAACTCGGTCCTTTTCAATTTTAGAGAGTCTGAAAAGGAACGTAAAGGTAATTCCAAAATACCTTTTTCGTCAGCTAATCCCTTAAGTCCGAAAAAGTATAAAACAATACAGAAGGGATGAATTTTCGATAGTTTTAACGAGCCGAACAAAACAAGCGCTCGATCTTTTTGTGCAATAATCCCGCAGGTCCAAAAAGATTAAAATCTAGATGAGGGATAACACTTCCTGTCCCTTTAACGAGCTAGAAGGCTAAGGACTCGGCAATCTTTTCATATTTTACGAGTCAGTTGAAAAGAGCTTAAAGGAGACTCGTCTTTTGAGGAACGAGTGATAAAATGGGTAGCAGCTGATTCCAGGTAAGGTTTGGAATTTTCCAATCACGACAGTGTCACAAGGATGGCTAATGAAATCACTCTTCCCAGCTGTTCCTAAAAATGGGTAAACAATCAAAAGGAGGTGAATGATCGGCCAATGAAAAAGTGGAGGTGACGGTGCAAACACGACCAAGGCTTTAATGGCTGAAGTACTACATTCACGGTGGTTATTTACTGGGGAATAGTTCATTTTTTAACGAGCTTAAATGCGGGTGGAAACATTTGCTCATGTCTTATGTTTATTTTTTAACGAGCTTGAACTATGTGCTAAAACTGCTCGATGCGGGTTTATTTTTTAACGAGCTTGAACCTTGCGGTAACACTACTCGATTAATCCAGTCGTATGATAAGAATGTCTCATATAAAAACGACAACTTTTAGAGTTTTGCCCCACATCCTTTCTTTATGCAAGTTAGGAGACGACCAATCCTACGAGTTTAAAGGGTTAGAGGTCCTAAAAATTTTAAAAATAAATAGTCGCTCTTTGCTTGCACTCCAAAAGGTTTGCATGCCCCCAGGTATAAAACAGAGTTTCAAGGTCACCCTCTATTCGAGCTGACAAAACATTTGTTTTATCAGGAAGGGTATACCTCTTACAGGTTACCCAAAGATCGTTCTATTCACAGCGCAAACAAAACACTTCTTCGGCAATGTCTACCGAGATAAACAAAGGTGAGTGAAGGAGGCTACTCCACTCACATAACTTTGACAAGAGAATCTTGTTCTAGAATAACCCCCTCTTCCAATCACGGATGGGAGTACAGACTAGTCATATTCTCTCGCGGAAACCTACCCTATACCCAGAGTTTTCCTGCCGAAGCAGACCAGGATGCATGCCCCCTGGGTTTCAGTCATATCCCTCCGAATTACTCGTGCTCATCGGGATGATGGACTGGAGATTGAGACATTTCTTGCATGAAAAGACCATTCAGGGATGGTATATGACTATTTGCTCTGTATGATCTGGGAAATGAAAGCTGGTCCACGAGATTGACCACTCTTCCTTCGTGCGGAAAACACACTACTCTAAAGAGTGAGGAGACAATTTCTCCCATGCAATAAATATAGTCTCGTCCAAGGAGTATATTGTAATCAGGGGTCCTTGAACTACCATTACGTTCATGTGAACTGTTTTCCTTCTCAATGTTATGGGCACATCGGGAAGGATCCCTAACAGTCGACTGGTTCCTTTATCAAAGCCTGTCAGATTTCTCATCTCAGGCAAAACCGATGGCGAACCAAGCGCTTTCCAAGCAGTTGAGGAAAGGATACTCACAGAAGCCCCCTCATCTATGATGGTACCAGCCATAACCGTTCTATATATTTGAACAATAATTTGGAATGGTACGCTAGCTGGTAAACGGGGTCTGCCTAGTTGATTCCAGTCGAAGGAGACAACTAGGTTGCTTGGAGGTGGGACCGAATAGACGGCCGGGTACGGCTCTGACGAACTTCCTTCTTGCGGTAAAGGAACGGGTAAATTGCCGCCATGTTCGTCGGAGTCTGTGTTTATGAAGAGAATTTGGACAGTGTCATCCTTGTTCTCTTCAGTGACTGTATCATCTGAAGGTGAAACCTCTGAAGGCAAGACTGGGTCAACTGCCGCCTCGACCTTTTGACTTTCGTCTGGTATGGATCCAGATGGTTTATCTTCAATGATAGGTGCTTCAGCCGACCACCTAAGCGGGCCAGCCGGATTTTCAACTAGTGACAGACCCGGCAAGAGTTTTTTATATCCAGGAGGAAGTCGTAATGGTGAAACCAGACGATCATCCAAAACTCTTTTAGCTTCTTCTAAGAAGGGACAACGGTGGACGGCATGATCGCCTTCGCACAGTTTACAAGGGAATCTACATTTCCCTTTTTTTCCTGGGGCTTCACTTTCATTAGTTGACGGTGTGCTTTCAACATGATCATCAGAGGTTGACGACACCGGGTTGTGCAAACAAGGAGACCAGTCCCTTAAGATCCGAGGGATACAAGGACAGTCTCTGTGAAAGTGGTCTCCTTTGCAAATGACACATGGCAATTTAGGCCTAGTCGGTGCAGTGTGTGGATTTTCGTTAGACGACACTCGTTTGCCCCCGTCCGCTTTTGGCTCCTTCTTCTTCTTCTCTTTCTTCTTCTTTTCCTTCTTCTCCTTAGGAACTTGACTTTTGGCTTTACTAGCCCCATCAAGCGAAGAGGAAGGAGGAGAGGAATAATTAGAGGAAGTAGAAGGTCGGTGGGCTACTCTGGATTCGTCTAATTGCTGATTCGATTGTTCAGGAATAGTGGTGTTCTGAACGACAGAGGTTGAGAAGAGCCATACAGGCAAACTAATTGTTAGTCCTGGAAGCGACAATGTGGCCATATGGGGCGCACCAACTTCTCCCCAAGAGGAGAAGGGACTAGGATTTCCTCCAAGGGAAATTCCTTGGTTGCTTGACTCCATTTTCTCAACCCAAGATCAACGTAGGAAAGGGGTAATGAATATTCCGTTTAGAATAATTTTTTATACGCTTTGACACAACTTGTTTTTTCAGTTTTTAAGAGTTGAGAAAAAACAAAAGATGACTCTAGTCTCCTTTGATTTTTAATGAACCTGAAGTGACAAGTGCTCAGATGGACCTTTTCCGTTAAGGAGTCTGAAAAGGAATGAAAGGGACTACTCTGGAGATCTAGGTAGAGGGAGTACCAAACCAATCGCAAAACTGCAGAATACTTTTTATGGTACGGCAGTCAATCTTCCCGAATGCTATGTTCAGTGCATTGCAATCGATAAGGCGGCAGACACGGCTTCCTAAGGATAAAGGATTTAAGCCTATAGGGGTCTCCCAAAATATACTCGACGGCACGTGGGAGCACAAGTCTGTACTGGCACTTATCGTCTCAAAGTGGAGGAATCACCCAACCATCAGTGAGGACAACAGTTACCAGGCTTTACGACGCCGGAATACATCTCTAGCCTAGACCTCTAAATGTTGTGCGTTAAGTTCCAAAGCATTGTTAGATTCATTGAATTTATTTTAAGTTGATCTTGCTTATGAAGTTTGCCTTTTGGGTTCACCACGAGATGTAGATGTAATTCCTAAAATGCAATCTAAAGATGATAAACAAACTTTTATCTCTTTTGTGCAATGAAAATCCTAGCTACTAGAGGAAACGAAAGACACAATCTTTTCACAAAGAGCAAAGAGCACACTGTAAATGCATTTTCCTAAATCAAGCCAAACAGACTGTCTATATGCAAATGCACATGCATGTATTTTTTTTCGACTTTCTTAGTATTGATGCTAAAAAGAAAGTTGATGTACAAATCTGAATTTATTTTCAAGCGACAAATATAAACAAGCTCTTTTTCGAAATCAAAAACAGAGATGATTACGACACCTTGCGATTTTGAAATGAACACTTGTTCTTGACACTAGAAAATCACAAATTCAGACAAAAGGCAATAGTAACAGTATAATCGACCATCAACAGCAATCAAACTTTCTCCTATGATCGAAATCGACACTTGCGACAGATCCAAATCAAAGGACGACAGTATGACTATTCTACTTTTGCAATGGAAAACTGTAAACGACTCAACAAACACACAAAAACATCTACAGTTATTTTGTACAAAGGAGGCGGAATAACAGTAAGGAAAAGGGGTTTTAAACAGACATATACTGATCACAGGCAGCAAAATTCAGAGATATAACTGGAAAGAATGAAGCACAAGAACCACAGTTGCACAGGGCTAGTCTGATCAGCGCACCTGTAACACAGAGAATCTGAAATGCAGTGTAGGTTGCCCTTTCGGGAAGTGCGTTGAAATTCAGGATCTCTTAACAGTACCTGCGCTGGGCCAGAAACGAGAATCTGTCCGGGTTCCGGGTCACAGTTTGCAGTTCAGTCTTTGGTTTTTGGCCGAGTAAAAGCAATCAGTAATGCACAATCAGGGGTAGATCTAAGGAGGGTCTAAGAGCTATCACATGGGAAATCAGATAGTTTGTGAATCAGTTGTTTAAATCATAAACAGATCCAGTGAATGGATTGAAGTAGCGGTTGTCTACTTTGCATTTGTTATGGCAAATGCAGTTTGAAAGCTACTTATAAGTTTATGAAACAAACAACAAAGAATGATACACAAACAAACTAATTAGACATTCCCTGGAGTCGCCATTTTGTTACAGGGAAAAGGGTCTATTTAGAACTGCTCTATCCCACTAAGGTGTGACAACTGCCTTAGAAACAAACAAAGAAAAACTACTTTTGTATTTCCTTTATGAACTATAGATAGAGAGGACTAGAAAGAACCAACCTGTGTCTTGCGCTAATCCTTTGATCCAATCCCTCTCTTCTTTGATAGTCTCCAGCTACCTCCTCCCTTACTTGCCCAGCTTCACAAAATACCTGTAAGATCACAAAAGAAGAACACTATACAAAGACATGGATCTATATTCATAAACAACTTAGGATCATATTTAAGTTAACCATACAAATGTAACAAGCATCAATGATACAAAAGCATGGAGGAAAAACTCAAATAGTTTTTATTGATAAACAAGAAAAGATCCAAGAGGAATTACAACTGGTGGTTCCTGACCCAGCATCAACCTCCCAGCAAAGAAGCCCCTCTTCACCTCCAACAAAGCATAGATCACCCAATACTCTGATGTTTGTCTCAAAAACCAACAGCAATTCCTTACAATATGCAAAATTCCAGCCTCTGGATCTCTGAGATGAGGGATCCATATATAGATATGTGTAAGGAGGATGAGTCAGCTTGTAATTTGATTAGTGTCTTCTCTCTGTCAGTTCTTGCTTCCACTTGGAGACTGAAAGCCTCTTACTCATCCTTGGTCGAATTCAGTGAGGCAAGTGTCACAGGAGAAGATTCTGGAAGCTTCCATTGTCTCTCCGCCTCACGGAATGACACTGCCATTTGTCATTTCTCACCCATCACACCCCACAGGAGGGACTTTTTAAATGCAACGCACCCTCACAGTGTATTTAGGTGCAATGCAACGCACCTAGCCAGTGGAGCAGCTGAAATGATCCTGTTTTGACTTATTCTGAGCAGTTTCTGGTGGAGAACTTCTGGGAGAAGCTGTAATCTGTTGACCTTGTTCCTTTAGGGGTTAAAACAACACTTTTAGGGACTTAGGAGCCCTTGGTTTATGGACATTTCATGCTTGGAGTTGTAAGGCACAAAAATGTCTATAACAACTTCCTTCCATACTACAACAAAAATGACCCCATTTATAGCATTTTATGGATATCATCCACTTTCCATCACAACATATTTAAGATAAAATTCTAAGGTTCAAGTAGTGGAAGATCACATCGAGCATCAACAAGAGGTTCTCCAACTCTTAAAGGATAACCTCACTTTGGCATAGAATATAATGAAACAACAAGGAGATCAACATTGCAGCGAAATAAGTTTTGATGTAGGTGACTGGGTATTTCTACGACTACAACCATAAAAACAAATGTCCCTCAAGCAAGCTAAGAAGGATACTAAATTTTCATGAAAGCATTATGGTACATACAAGGTGTTGTAAAATATTGGTACTATGGCATACAAATTGGAGCTTCCTGCATCTTCTAGAGTGCACCCATTTTTCATGTCTCATGCTTAAAGAAGTTTATAGGTGACAAGCTTCCAGTTCAAACAATATTCCCATAACTTGACGAGGAAGGAAAAATCATATTGGAAGTTGAAGTAGTTACAGAAACAAGAACTTGACAACTACGAAATTGATAAGTTTAAGAGTATCTCATCGAGTGGAAGAACTTACCCATTGAAAATTCCACTTGGGAGGATGAGAATTTTATACATAAGCATCCAAAACTACTCAAGCGTTGAGGACAACACATTTTTGAAGGAGAGGAGCATGTTAGGTCCCTATAATACTTGTGATTCCCCCATTATTATTGTCATTGTAGCCCCTTATTGTTATTGTTGTGCCCCTGTTGTCCCCGTATTGTTATTATTGTGCTCCATAGAATCCCACTATTGTTATTGTTGTTCCCTTACATTACTATTACTATGTCAGCTCTGATTATATTGTAACCCCTTAGACTCTTATATATAAAAAGGAGATTTTGTCATTCGAACCATCCAAGAATTATTCATTTGTGTAATGTAAAGGAGGTTTCCCCCTTGAAGACACTTATTTTGAATTCATTGATCTATCTCTTCTTCTATTTTGGGAGTTGGTTGCATAACACCCAGATCCTCGTGTTTAGCCCATTTCCATTTTCCTCCATGAGACCGAGTGTGGTGACCAGAGGCTTGGTCCTTGGGTGCATAAAGTCTTTGAGCTCCTCTCGGGGGCATGTCTTCCTTTATAGTTCATTCTTTTCCCATGGTCCTTTTGAATGCTTGTGACCAAGCGTTGACACATATCAAAACCCCCTTCACCATTGAAACTTTTTCAAGTAAGAATTTACTAGGATTTATGATAATTGTCGCTTTTGATGGGGCCCATAGCACTCAGGTACTAAATGTTTCTTCAGCTCTAGGTTCTGTGGATCTCTTGTAAACAAGTGTCACATACTTTGAAACCCCTTCCATCGAAGGATATTCCAATAAAAATTTTGATGATCTTCCCCTCCAAAATGCTTTATAATGCTTGGGTGTTTGGCCTTGGTCCGAGCCCTTAGTTCTATTGGGTCTTCATGATCAAGAGCCATCATACATCGAAGCCCCTCTTCATCAGAAGATTTTAGAAAAGGAATTTAAAAAAACTCTGATGTCACCATCCTCTGAAATCTCATCTTAGCACTTAGGCATTCCAACTAGCCTTGCACCCTTGGTTCTTTGGAATGTTTGTGACCATGTGCCACCCATATTGGAAGCCCTCTTCATCGGAAGTTATGATATTTCACACTTCTGATGATCTCATAGCTCTCAGTGCTCGACCCCATCCCTGCACCCTTGGTCCTTAGAAATTCCTTGTGTCCAAGTGTCAGCCTACAATCAGAGCCCCTCTTCATCAGAATTTTTCAAAAAGGAAATAAATTTAAGTCTCGAGACTTTCATCTTCCGAAAAACTGACCTTTGATATGCCACAACTCTGATATGTTTCTCTTCCCGTCCCTCTGATAACGGGTTACGATATGATCAGATCCAAAACTTCGACACTCCTCTATAAAACTCATCTTCCTCCTTGACTTTGAAGCTCAGGCCTTTGGCTTGTGGCTTCCTCCTCGAACCTTCAACCTTTAGGATTTGTTCTCCCTTCTGACCTTTTTTGCACTCATTTGACATCATTTGGCATAATTTTCACAAGGTGCAGTAGGTGACAACATTGGCTCCAATTGGGGACAGTGCCTTGCTGACAAGGTGCTGAGAACCTACAAATTAGTAGCCTTCTATCCATTAGGCATGGAGTCATTGTATTAAAATATATGATAATAAAAAACAAAAACATCAAACACTTATAGAATTACTGGTATCTACAATGGCTCACCGATATGTATAGTGGGTGAAAGTGGACCTTTTTATGGCTAGAAGTAAAACTTGAGAAAATGACCATTCATAGTCATCTCACGAATTTCACCATCCAAGTTTTCCAGTGATAAAGTGTTGTTCCCCTTTGCCTTAACAACTTTGAAAGGTCAAAACCATAAAGGATCGAATTTTCCATGTTTTCCTTTATCTTCTCATCAGTCATCCCACCTGAGCACCAAATCCCCCAGCTGTAAGGTTGTGTCCTTTACCTTTCCGTCAAACAGAGCCTTTATCTTTTGCCAATATTGAATCAAATTCTGAGTCATCTCCCCTCTGGCTTCTTGAAGTTTGACTAGCTCATGGATCCTCTTGGTTAGAGAGTTTGGCTTCTCATCAACATCCTGTAGAATTTTGGCCATGGGCATTGCCAATTGTATGGGGAAAATTGCAGCTTTCACATACATTATTTCAAAAGGAGATTTTCCATTTGACCTCTTGGTAGTAACTCTATTTTCCCACAAAGAAAACTTGAGTTGTGAGTCCCAGTTTTTCTGATTATCTAATATTGTCTTCTTAAGAATCCTTACCAAAGTTTTATTTGATGATTCATCCAACCCATTTTCTTGTGGATAGTTGTTCGTGTAGTGACCCACAATGATGTTGTACTTTTGGAAAAAACTCAGAAATTTTTCATATTTAAACTTGAGTTTTATCAGTGATAATCTTTCCTGGGCAACCGAACCTCGTAAGGATATTCTCCTCCATGAATTTGATCACCACAACATCGGTTGTATTTTTAGCTGGCACTCCCTCCACCCACTTAGTGAAGTAATCAATGGTCGTAAGGATCCATTTGTGCTTATCATTGGAGGGAGGGTGTATTTCCCCAATGAAGTATAAATCCCATTGTCTAAAAATTTCTTCAACAAAAATAGGGATTAAAGGCAAAGGTGTTAATTTTTGCCTTTCATGACACATTTGGCACTTTTCATAGGCCTGGAAATATGCATGTACCTCACCAAACCGCTTGGGACAATAAAAACATGCTTTGAGAATTTTATGAGTTCTTTTCTCTCCAACTATAATGCCCCCCCACAAAGAGTTATGGAATTCATCTATCACTTTATGGATCTCTTCTTCATCTAGACATAAAAGAAAAATACCAATTGGGTCCTTCCAATATAATTGGCCATTTAGAAAGACAAACTTCTAGGTTTTTAGCCTCAACTCTCTATATTTCACTTTATCAAAATTGACTGGATAACTCAAAAAAGTAAATAGTGTATTATGTGTTTATACTAGTGAGACACAAGGTACTTCATTGGGATTTTATGCATTGAGCTCTTGATCTTGTTCATCTCCTCTTATCTTCGGCTTTCTTCCTCCTTTGTCAGCAAATTTATACCCAAGTCTTGGCAGTTTGATTCGGACAATATTTTGGTTAATCCCAACCCCTTCATCAGTTTAGTGGGCTTGATTTCCATGTTGTATTCTTGGATTTTATAAATCCGCTCGCCTCTTTTTCCTTCACTATCTCCTTGTACCAGAATGTATTTCATAGTTGTTGTAGGGACATAAGCGATTATGTTGGACTGCAACACATAGATTCTAAAAGCCTTTAGGGATTTGACTAAGGAATAGGCCTACTTCTCTAGGATATTATAGTTTAGCTTAGCTTCCTGCAGGTACCTAACTAAAGAAGGTTATTGGTTGCTCATATCCTTCATTATTTTTCTGCAATAAGACAACAGCCACTGTATGAGGAGAAGCAAAAGAGAAAATAAAAAATGGTTTTAGGTAATTAGGGTTGAATAATATAGGAGCTTTTGCAAAATCATTTTTAATCATGGAAAAGGATTACCGAGACTCTGAATTCCATTTTACTTCATTTTCCTTCTTCAACGTTTTTGTGATCTCTTTTACTATCTCGACATAGTTAGGTACAAATCTCGTCAAAAATTTAATCATGCCCAAATAAACTTGAACCTATTTCTTATTCCTTGGTAGGATAATGTTGTTTATGGCTTTCACCGTCTTGGGATCATCATTCACCCCTTCATTTGCTACTATGTGCCCTATTATTTTTACCTCACTTAGAGCAAACTGAGATTTTTTAGGATTCAGGGACAAGCCATATTTTTTGCATTTATCAAAAGTGAGTTGTAAGTATTCAATGTGTTCCTCATCTTGCTACATAAATTAATACAAACCTGTCGAACTCTCCCACAAATGTTATATCCATTGCTTTTTGAAAAGTGGATCCTGCATTTATGAGACCAAATGGCATTATGGCATACATGAAGGTCCCCCAGGGTGTGGTGAATGCAGTTTTATTTTGATCTTCAAGACGCACTTCCACCTGATTGTATCCATAAAAACCATCCATCATAGATATCCGAGGTGATCCTACTACCTTATGTAAGATGCAATCCATTTTAGGCAATGTGTAATTTTCTTTTAATGAGGCTTTTTTGAGATGCCTGAAGTCCACACGCAACCTTATCTCTCCATTCTTTTTCTTGACAGGAACCAGATTCGCCACCCAATCTGAATATCTCAGGGGTACAATGATTTTGGCCTAGAGTAATTTCCTTACTTCCTTCTCAATAGATGGGAGTAGAAGAGGATTGATCTATCTAAGCTTCTGCTTGTATGGTTTCACCCCACTCTTTAAAGTAATATCATGTTGAATAATATTTGTATTAAACATTTTTAAATCATCATACGACAAATAAAATACATCCATATAATATCTAAAAAGATTTAGATACCTTTTCTTGTACTTGTGGGAAACTCATTTTGCCAACTTGATTATCCAGGGATCCCTTTTTGGATCGATGTTGGAATCCTTCACCTGTTCTTAAATTTCTTGTTCAGTTGGTTTGGTAGCTATATTGTTTGAGTTAAACAATCCTTCTATAAGAATCAAGTGTTGGGTGTGGAGCCTGATAATCTTCTTTATTTAGATGTATCACCACATTGGACCCTAGTTCGTAATGTGGTGGTAACACCGCCTGTAAAATATTCGCCGCCAGGGGGGTCCAGGGGGAGTGACGACGATTATTTGGAGCCGCCCCCCCCCTGGTGGGGGATCGGGGGTAGTGCCCCTGAAGCTAAAAATAGATGTAAAATTTCCTTGTAAAATGTTATAATTTCGTAGTCAATCTGGGCCGTTCATTAGGCGAAGATCTGACGGTAGAAGTTATGTTTAATTTAGGGTTTTTTTCCCTAGAAGGAAACTCCTCACTATATATGAGGGAATTGTATTGCACCTATGTAGATCTATATTCTGAGTGAGAAAGAGAGAGGATATTATGTGAGAGCAAAGAGGGAATTACAAAGGATCTATTGTAGGTTGTATCTCTTTAGTTTTCTAGATAATCTAAAAGGAAGGACTGGTTGTTTCTCCGTGGACATAGCCCGAATTGGGTGAACCACGTATTTTTGTGTGTCTCTCTTGTTTTATGCATTTTTTGTGTTTATATTTTTGCAATATTTTATGTGTTCCATTGCTCTGTAATATATATTTTTCTAACAACTAGTATCAGAGTCGAAGGTCAATTTGGCTAATAAACTCACAGTAGAGAAGGGTTCCTGGTTCGAGTGGGAGAAATGGCAGAAGATGGTAGGTTTAGGGTCGAAAAAATTAACGACCAAAACTACCCGTTGTGGAAGATGCCTATGGAAGACTATTTGTATCAGAAATATCTGTACCTACCATTGAGCGGAAAGACAAAGAAACTGATGAGTATGACAGGCATAGAATGGGATATTCTCGATAGAAATGCACTTGGAACAATACGGTTGTGCCTAGCAGCATCGGTAACCTTTAATATTTCAAAGGAAATGACAATAGAGGGTTTAATGTTGCCATTGGTGAAAGTATATGAAAAACCCTCGGCCTAAAATAAGGTATTTCTTATGAAGCGTTTATTTAATATGAAGATGTCAAAAGGTGGATCTGTTGTTGATCATTTAAATGAATTGAATATAGTTGCTAGCCAATTAAGTTATGTAGGAGTTACTTTTAATGATTAAGTTAGGGCTCTGTTATTTCTATGCTCATTTCTAGAAATATGGAATGGTTTAGTTATGGCCATTAGGAACTCTGTCTCTAGATCTAGTACTTTAAAGTTTGATGATCTTGTCGGTGAAATCCTTAGCGAGGAAATGCGTTGGAAAAGCTTTGATGAGAAATAAGGTAATGCGTTGACTGAAGAGACTATGGGAACAAAAATGGAAAGAGGAAAGATCCCAAGATATCGTAGTAAGTCAAGGAAAGGTAGATCCAAGTTTAAATCAGGGATAGTGTGCTGGAAATGCGAGAAGAAAGGACACCTGAAGAAAGACTGCAAGTCTTGGAAGGGACAAGAAGGAGACGCGTAGCAATAAAACAATCATGAAGTGAATGTGGCATGTGATGTGTTGCAAGATGCTTTGATTCTTTCATTAGAAAATATTATTGATTCCTGGGTAGTAGATTTAGGGACCTCATTCCATGCCACACCAGATAGGAAACATTTTCATGATTATGTTCAAGGAGATTTTGGACAGGTTCGATTGGGTGATGATAAACCTTGTAAAATCATTGGAATGGGTACAGTTTTCATAAAACAGTAGAATGGAAATCAATGGCTATTGAAAGAGGTAAGGCATGTTCAAGATCTGAAGAAAATTTTGATTTAAACAGGGTAGTTGGGAAGTCAAGGCTATGTAACAAATTTTACAGATAAAACTTGGAAGGTCACTAAAGGAGCCTTGGTAATAACAAAAGGAGAAAAGGTTGGTACATTGTATTTATGCAATGGTATTTCTAATTATGTTAATTCTTTAACCTCTACAGGAGAAGATACGACATTGTGGCATCATAGGCTTGGGCACATGATTGAGAAGGGGATGCAGATTCTTCACTCAAGAAAATTTTTGCAAGGTTTGAAGCATGTTGATTTAAAATTCTGTGAGAATTGTGTTTACGGAAAACAAAGGAGAGCCAGATTCCTCAGAGTTGGGAAATAAAAGAAGCGTGAAAAATTAGAGCTTGTGCATAAGATGTATGGGGACTTGCTCAGGTATCATCTCTTAGTTGCTCTTGTTATTATGTTACTTTTATTGATGATGCAACCAGAGAAACCTAGATTTATTGTATTCGAAATAAATCTGATGTATTTGATACTTTCAAGAAATGGAAAGCTTTGGTTGAAAATGAGACAGGAAAAAGGTTGAAGTGTCTCAGATCGGACAATGGAGGTGAATTTTGCAGCAAATAGTTTGATAGGTATTGTTCAGAGAATGGAATTCGCAGAAAGAAGACAGTTCCAGGAACACAACAAGAAAATGGTGTGTCAGAAAGGATGAACAGGACAATCATGGAGTGTGCAAGGTGCATGAAATTGCATGCAGTATCGCCTTTACAATTTTGGGCAGATGTTGTAGATACTGTTGTTTATCTAATAAACATAGGGCCTTCAAGTTCCTTGGATGGTGGTATTCCAGAGGAGGCATGGACAGGTAAAAAGATAAACTACTCATTTTTAAAGACTTTTGGTTGTGAAGCCTCTGTCCACATTAATAAAGAAAATAAGACAAAGCTTGAGGAAAAATCAAAGAAATGTATCTTTATTGGATATGGTGTTAATGATTTTGGTTATCTCTTTTATGATTATGAAAAACACAAAATCATTAGGAGTAGAGATGTCATATTCAATGAAAAGGTTTTGTATAAGGATCAGATGCAGGACAAGAAATAGGAAAAAGAATACAAAGAATAAATAGTTCTTGATGACATCACAAAAAAAGTGAAGGTGCCTGAAAATCATAATGATTAATAGTCAGAACAACAACAACAACCATAACAGTAACAAGTACCTCAAACACCTGAAAGTGGTGTTAGAATATCTACCACGATAAGTAGACCCCCTGAACGATACTCTCCTTCATTATATTATGTATTGTTCACTGATTTTGGTGAACAAGAATGTTATGGAGAAGCAATGGAGGTAGAAACTAGGAAGAAGTGGGAGCAAGCAATGAAAGAAGAGATGGACTCCTTAGCACATACGCAGACTTGGGACTTAGTCAGGTTGCCTGCAAGTAAAATAAAATTGCAGAATAAATGGGTTTACAGGTTGAAGGAAGAAGATGGAGGTATAAAAGGGTATAAAGCTAGACTTTTGGTGAAGGGGTTTGCACATAAAAAGGGTATAGACTTTGATGAGATATTTTCTCATGTTGTTAAAATGACTTCAAATAGAACTATTTTAAGTCTAGTAGCAGCTGAAGATTTGCATCTTGAGAAGTTAGATGTAAAGACAACCTTTCTCCATGGGGATTTGGAGGAAGAGATATATATGTATCAACCACAAGGATATGAGGTAAAAGGGAAGGAGAAACTAGTGTGTAGGTTGAAGAAGAGCTTGTATGGCTTAAAACAGGCTCCAAGGCAGTTGTATATAAAATTTGACAGGTTTATGTCTGAACAAGGTTATATTAGATGTCATTCTGATCATTGTGTTTATCTCAAAAGGAAAAATGATGGCAACTATATTATATTGTTATTGTATGTAGATGACATGCTTGTTGTAGGTTCTAACATGCAGGAAATAAATGTGCTCAAAATAAAATTGGCAAACTCATTTGCAATGAAGGATTTGTGTGCTGCAAAACAAATCCATAGTATGAGAATAACTAGAGACATGAAGAATAAAAAATTAACATTGTCTCGAAGTGAGTACATAGAAAAGGTGTTGAAAAGATTTAATATGCAAAATGAAAAACCAGTTAGTACACCTTTGGCTAGTCATTTCAAACTAAGTAAAGAGGTGTGTCCTGAGACTCGGGAAGAAATGACTTATATGTCTAAAGTTCCATATGCATCAACAGTTGGAAGCTTAATGTATGCAATGGTCTGCACAAGGCCTGATATTGCATATGCAGTGGGAGTTGTAACCAGGTACATGAAAAATCCAGGAAAAGAACATTGGATGGTGGTGAAGTGGATTCTCAGGTATTTGAGAGGTACCACAAATCAAGCATTATTCTTTGGTGGTTCAAACATTGCTCTATAGGGATATGTTGATGCAGATCTGGCAAGTGATAGGGATAAAAGGAGGAGCACCACTGGGTATGTGTTTACTGTAGGTGGAACAACTGTCAGTTGGGTTTCAAAACTACAAAGCGTTGTTTCACTCTCAATGACGGAAGCAGAGTATGTTACTGCTATAGAGGCTAGTAAAGAAATGATTTGGTTACAAAGGTTTCTTGATGAATTGGGTAAGAAGTAGGAGTTGGGCTGGTTATACAGTGACAGCCAGAGTTCCATACATCTTGCAAATAACTCTACATTTCATTCCAAGACTAAACATATACAACTCAAGTACCATTTCATAAGGTTAGTTTTAGAATATGGACAGTTGAGCTAGAAAAGATACACACTAGCCAGAATCCTACAGATATGTTAACAAAAGTTGTAACTAGGGAAAAATTGAGATTCTGCTTTGTTTAAATTGGTCTTCAAGTATGATGATGAATATGAGAAATAGCCAGGTCCAAAGTGAAGCCATTGTCCAGCAAATGAAGCAGCGGTGGAGTTGTTATAATCAGTCTCCAAGTGGGATATTGATGGCAGTGGTGCCTGATTATATTCTTTATTTAGAGGTATCACCACATTGGACTGCATTTTATAATGTGGCGGCAAAACCACCTATAAAATGTTCACCACCAGGGGGGCGACGACAATTATTTGGAGCCCCCCCTGGCAGGGGATCGGGGGCAATGACCTCGAAGCTAAAAATGGATGTAAAATTTCCTTGTAAAATGTTGCAATTTCATAGTCAATCTGGTTCGTTCATTAGGCGGAGATCTGACGGTAGAAGTTATGTTTAATTTAGGTTTTTTTTCCCTAGAAGGAAACTCCTCGCTATATATGAGGGAATTGTATTGCGTCTATGTAACTCTGTATTCTGAGTGAGAAAGAGAGAGGAGATTGTGTGAGAGTAAAGAGGGAACTACAACGGATCTATTGTAGGTTGTATATGTTCAATTTGATGGATATATAAAAGGAAGGACTAGTTGTTTCTCTATGGACGTAGCCCAAATTGGGTGAACCACGTATATCTGTGTCTCTCTCTTATTTTAGCATTTTTCTGTGTTTATATTTTTGCAATATTTTATGTGTTCCATTTCTCTGTAATATATCATTTTCTAACACCAAGCCCCGAGGAATAGTGTTACTCTTCAGTTGTAAAATTTTATGCCCTACAATGGTTTCTTCCCAACTGACCTACTACTCATCTATCATCTTGTCGTCCCCTTGGTCAATTACTGAACTTGAGAATTCCCCAATAACTTCCATGAAGCATTTGATATGCTCCTCATCTTCAAATACCTACCAATCTATGCGATTATCTAGCACTGAGGGCCTGTATCTGACTTCAACCTCATACCTGAGAAGAGGATTTTGAGGTGGTTTAAAATTGATGGCAGCTATGGCCAAGGACTCAATCATTCGATTTCCTTCTCTGGGGAAGATTTGAATCTTGAAGGCAAAGAAAAAATTATCAATCATATCCCAAACCTCATTGTGGTAAGCCTTCAATCTTGGATGTTTGGTTTCACACCGATTTTTTATTTGTTTCACTACCATCTCTGAATTTCCAAACACAGCCAGGCATTCAACATTCATATTTTTTGTAGCTTGCAGGCCCAAGAGTAAAGCTTCATACTTAGCAACGTTGTTTGTGGCCTCAAATTCCAATTTAAAAAAGAGAGGGATCAAACTACCTTTTGGGGATATCAACAACACACCTGCTCCATTTTCTTCCTGGAAACAAGCACCATCAAAGTATAACTTCCGCACCTTATCACAATCCAAAAACTATTAATCTAATTGGACAGAAGGTTGCACCTATGTATTTTCTAGGATCAGATCATCTTCCTCTAACAACAAGCAAGAGAACTCTGTTTCTTTACCATACATAGGAGTATTATTAGAAAAGTCAACTCTTGTAATTGTCTTAACAAACCTTGATTCTCTATACGGTCGTCTCTCTTCTCCACCGAATACAGGGATGGTAGCATAAGTCAAATCCAATTTAATGGAACCTCCAATCTTGGACCCCAATTATCTTGATAAGAGCATACCAAACCTTGCAGGGATGTCAACAACTACAATATCCATTACTACACTTTTTACAGGAATCTGAGCCAAATTCACCACAAAATCTTTAATCATACCTAGACACTTTATCCTTTTGTAGTCAAAGGAATACATATCTTTATATGGTCTGGGTATTTTCAGCCCTAATTGCTCCATGACATATAAAGGAATCAAGTTATGAGAAGCCCCAGATTCTAGCATGCAATTATGTAGCAGAATGTCATGCCCTACCAAGGTAACATAGAAAGGGGCAGTGGAAGGGTCTTGTTCTTCAACATGGGGTCCAAATACAACCATAGGCCTTTCTTCTTGTAGATTCAAACTATCATGTAGGGGGACCATGGTGGATGGACACATAAACTGGGAAACCTGAGCTTTATAAGTTGGTTGTTTTAACAATTCAGTTAGCAGGACAAAGATTTTGACCTTCTCAAGTTCTTTTTGAAGATTAAAGATGACAAGACTCTTCTCATCTATGAAAACCTCAGGGAATTGTTTTTCCTTATCATAGACTGGTTTGGGCAGAGAGGGTGATTTTTCTTCTTTCGAAGCTTTGGACTTATTATGGATTGGATCTAAGGACTCCTTCTTTTTGGGTAAGACTGAGTCTAAAGGCTTCTTTCCCTTTTCTACTGATTTAAGAGAATTTTGGGGAGAGGAGTCTTCATTTTGGTCCTACATCTAGATCTCTTTCTGGAAAACCTGGGATCATATTTCCTATGCAATTGTGCTTGTATGAAGTCCGCAAATTTCCAATAGTAATCATCAATCTCCCCATTATCTAGTGGGGCGTCTAAATCATCCCCTCCTTCCTCATGTATTTCAACTTCGTATTCCTCATCTGAAAAATAAGATAATAGATTTTCATGAACCTCACTGGGTTCTTATATCCGATGTTCTGGATCTTCCTCTAGGTATAATGGGGGTTGAATGTGGTCTTGTTGCTATTTTCTCTCCCTCTGCAAAATTTGCAAGGGAGGTCCCTTATATTGAGGATTGAACCCTTGGTTAGGGCCTTCTGGATTTTTTCGGGGAGGATTCTTATTTTCTAGCTCCAACTTCACAAGCTTATTAGATAGGTGTTTTATCAACTTATTCATTTCCTCTAGCTTCTACTCTTGGGTTTCCTTTCCCTAATTTGAGGAGCTAGCTTCATCTTTTCCTCTCCTCCTTTCTCCATGATCAATTATGCCTCTCGACTTCCTGGTAGAGGTAAAATTTGCTTCAACCTATAAGGCATCTATTTGAATCTGGTCCATACGAGACTTCCTTTCTCTGAGAGTGAAATCAAATTCTAGTTCAAAATCCCCAGCAAACACCACTTTAGCAGCAACTTGTGGAGGTTAAATTTCAGCAGGGAGACTATTATATAATTTGTTAAACCTATTTATGAATTCTAACACATTATCATTATGTTTCATCTTCTTAACATTAAATTCAGTGAGGATGTAACCATGGTATCTTTTCTCCCCCTATTTTTCATGAAAGAATTATCCATCTTCTCCCAGGTAGTAATTGAAGCATTTGGCAGGGATTTAAACCATTTCATGGCTTCCCCATCCATAGAATAGACAAAAATCCACAACACTACATCCAGGTGTTCAACATTTAGGTTCTCTGCAAAGGCACACAACATTTCTATATGCCTCTATGCTGAAATTACATCTTCCCCTTTGAATGTTGGCAAGATCTTGAGATAGTCTTGTGGCATACCATTCAAAGGTTGTGGCAAGTCGAGTGGGGCATATTTGTTCAGGAGAAAACTTGGGCCAACCATATTGAGAAAAGGAGGTAGTGGAAGATTTATTACAGGTCCTTGCTGAGAGGGTATCTGAGTCGCAATTGACTGGATCTAAGTTGGGAAGCTATTCACACTCTGTGTGGGACTTTTTATGAGGATGTTGTTAACTTTTTCAGCATCGGGGGAGGAATGAAATGAGAAATGGGGTGGACTGGAAGAAACGTCTTCATTTTTTACTCTAGGAGGAAATGAGCCAAACAATACATAATGTTCTTCATGATATTCCAAGACTTTAGAGGAAGACTCGGGTTAGCTTAATACAACTTTCTGAGAACTATTTGATGATATTTCTAGAAAAGATCTTGTGGAAACTGGAGTAACAGGGGTCCGTGCTTTCCAAATCCTCTTGGATATGATTTTCTCAGGGTTAAAAATAGGAGTTTTTTGTAGGCTAGTATCAGAGTGAGTATGAGACGTCAGGAAATATAGGGTGTTTAAAATAAGATTCAGACAATGGAGTCACCTAGGTGAGAGATCTTCAACCCACAGTTCCCTTCCTCAATCGACAGACGGAATGTAAAAAATTCCATACCCAGGGAAAACTATTTTGATTCATTCCTCAACAACGATGTCAGAAGATGTTGTAGATTTTTCTATCTCTTATCACAAAATGTTGCCCAAATAATTACAACAAATTTGATTCCTTTCTTTAAAATACAAAAATTTCAAAAATAACAAAATGGAACAACTAAAAGATGGCCGAGAAAAATATCTCCATGCCATTTCCTATGATTTCTTTTGATCAGGCCACGTCACTACCATGATTTTCCTCTTCAACTACCAACTGGTTAGACTATCATTTTCCCCCTTAATTATTTGAATTACCCATTGTTGGAGCTGGGGGTGATTGTGGTGGCCCAAGTGGTGCTCTGTAACATAGTTTTCGACTCATCCATATTTTATCAATTATGTGTTAGACTATCGGAGCCCAATATGTCCTTTAATATTACCATAATGTCACTTCGGAGCCACAACTCATCGAAACTTCTTTTAAAAAGACATTACGTAAACACATAGTTTTGATGCCCTCATTCCTTTTATGCTTACCTCCTCATTTCTTATACACCATAGAAATGCTTCCTGTGACTGAAGGCTTAGAGATATCAAAGCCTTCTATCCTTGTAACCTCATTTGAAATAACCTTCTGAAACCATAAGGTTTCGTTTCCATCAAGCTCATTTTCCATTGTCCCTCTTCCTATGTATCCCATAGGACTGGGCATCATGACCAGGGGCTTAGCACCGAGGTGTTGTGATATTAGAGCCTTTCTCTATCAAAATTCTTTTAGAATAAATGTTACAAGATTGTAACCTTATGATGCTTGGGTGCATAAAGGCTTAGGGCTCCTATTGGGGGCCTATCTTCCTTTATATTTTTGCTTTTCCCATAGTCCTTTTGAATGTTTGTGGCCAAGTGCCTACACATATCAAAGCCCCCTTCAGAACCGAAACTTTTTCAAACAAGAATTTACCAAGAGTTATGATAACTGTCACTTTTTATGGGGCCCATATTACGCAGGTGCTAAATCTTCCTTCAGCTCTAGGTTTTGTGGATCTCTTGTGACCGATTGCCACATGCCTCGGATCCCCTTCAATCAGAGGTTCTTCCAATAAAATTTTTGATGACCTTCCCCTTTGGAATGCTTTATAATGCTTGGGTGCTTGGCCTTGGTCCAAGCCCTTGGTTCTACTGGGTCTTTGTGATCAAGAGCCATCATACATCGAAGCCCCTCTTCAATGGAAGATTTTAGAAAAGGAATTTTAAAAAAAATTGATACCAACATGCTTTGAAATATCATCTTAGAGATTAGGCGCTCTGACCATCACTGCGCCCTTGGTTCTTTGGAACGTTTGTGACCAAGTTCCAACCCATATCAGAAGACCTCTTCATCATAAGATTCCAATTTAAGAATTAACATTGAATTTATGATATTTGGCACTTCCAATGAGATAATATCTCTTGGTGCTTAGCCCTAGCCCCAACCCTTGGTCCTTCAAAAGTCCTTGTGACTAAGTGCCAACCTACAATCAAAGCCCATCTTCATCAGAATTTTTCAAAAGGGAAATAAAGTTAAGTCCCAAGGTTTTCAATATTCTGAAAAACTAACCTCTGATATGCCACAAATTTGATATATTTCTCTTCCCATCCCTCTGATGTCAGGTTCCGATATGATCGGCTCCAGAACTTAGACACTCCTCTGTAAAACTTGGCTTCCTCCTTGGCTTTGAAACTTATGCCTTTGGCTTGTGGCCTCCTCCTCGAACCTTCGGCCTTGGAGATTTGTTCTCATTTTTTACCTTTTTTGCACTCATTTGACATCATTTGGCATAATTTTCACAAGGTGCAGTAGGTGACAATAGTAACCATGAAAATCGACATCATAATAATATATAAAAAATGATCCATGATGCAGTCCATATGATCATGAATGTCACTGACTACTACCAACAACTACCAGATGATCATGATCATGATCATCGTTATCATCATCATCATTTGTATCAACATCAACCTCGTTGTCATATGTATTTGTGTGCAATAACCCCACCCATATCTACCCACTCTCGCTAGCTTGCCAAGGTAAACATGAGAGGAGGAACTACTATGACATGACCTGACCTCCTAAGTCCCATTAAGGAAGTGGGGTCAACTATGGAATACATACTAACATATCATAACATCCTACAGGGACTATAGGTCACTCAGAGTCTAAGTAACCACCCTAGGTGGCCAAAAATTGAGTTGAACACCCTTTTCTCTAACCTGGGTCCCAAACCACACCCACAACAAGCCCTCCATGCTGATGGAATCCTCCAACTACATGCACAAGCCTATATCCATAAGGTTGCTAATGGGCTTCCAAATTAGACATAAATTAAGGCCCATCTGACCATCCTTCAGCACATTAAACCTCTCTTTTTGCATTAGATAATGTATTTTTAACATTAATATGTTCATTAGGAAGATTTATGGATAATTTCATATTTGTGCGTAATATTATTTATTTTTGTGGAATATTATGAGAATATTGGGAAGATTATGAAAATAGGAGGAGGAGATAATTTAGGGACTTACTCCCTACTACAGGAGGATCAATATTAAATAATGAATCAAGAAGATATTATGAAATTATTGTACAGATTTTGGACCTCCAATAATTGAGAAAATCTAGGAATGTGTTATGTGTCATTTAATGCAGATTCCTAGTATTGGGAACCAGATCCACTACTTGAGGGATTTTGGTGGGGGAAAATTCCTCCTTTCATGGGGAATGCTTCCTAATCATTTTGTATAAGTACCAAGTCGAATTTGGCTCTAGGGGTGGATTTTTATTAGTATTCTTGTGGAGAGAACTCATATTTTTGTAACTCCACTTTCATTTTCTGTAGGGATGTAATTGTATTGATGGAAATAATTAAAATTGGTGACATGTTCAACTTCTAAATCTTGGTCTCCTTCATAGGACTCTGATTTTCCTTGGGATTGGCCATCCCAGGAGCCTCAGATCCCTTTTGTAACATTTACTTTTATTATTTTCACTTCTTATTCACATGCATCTCTTGTTCTTGTCTTTTTTCTATTTCTGCATTTAGTATTAATGATTTCTTGTTGTAGGATTGGGTTAAATGGTTGAAGTAAGTTATTTTATACGATCATAAGCATCATTTCATAATTGGAACAACTTTGGAATGTCATAGTAATCATTGAGCTACTTGGATTAGTTTTCTTATTCCCAAATCTAGATTTATGGAAGTCCCTTATGGAAAATAATAGTAAATGTTTTCTATTTTTTACAGCATGCTAATGAGCTTCAATCAAGTTGATTACACTTGAATTAGATTAAAAAAAAATTCAAGTTAATAATTTTTTTTTACCCCATTTCCTTTTCACTTGATTAGGTTAGACATTTGATAGATTTACTAGCTCACTAGTTCTCGAATTTCTAGATTTTAGACTAGTAACTTTCTGTTATTTTTTAGCATGGGTTAACAGAGTTCTTTTTGAAGTATTCCACTTGGAATGGAGACCTAAGACATCCTAGTCAATAAAAAAAATTGGTCCCATCCAATTTGGATTTGATTTGCTTGGTCATTCAGTGAATTATAACTTCCTGTAGCAAATATGTAACATCCTGTAGTAGCTACAAGATCTCCTGTAGCAGCCTTCCAACATGTATATACTTGCCCAGATTCGCTCAAGAAGCTTGGTTTTGGTCCCTTAGGATTGAATCATGACCCCTAGGCTCTAAATCAATGGTTGAGGAAGAATAAAAACCAAATAGGACATGCATTTTTACAACGTAGATAAGGCCTATTTATTTGAATTCATGCTCTTAGGATTTCAATTAGACTTTGTTGTTTTTATCTAGGATTAATTTATTTTCCATTTCGAGCATTTCCATTTCTACAATTAGTTTAGGATATTATTTTATTACATTCACTCCATTACATCATGATAGTGAAGGAAGGACACATTGTATGTTGCACATATAGTGTTGATACCTCTTAAGTTTGTACGAACCCTAGGTTGATAATTAAAGTTGGTAGACTTGGGAGTTTCAACATTCTTGTTGCAATACCGAGGCTCATCATTTTTTGGTGTAATTGTAAGGGAGGTGTCAAGGTATGCATTTTTTTCTTCCCTACTTGATTCATTTCTTTTTACTTTCTGCAAAAACAAAAAAAAAAATTGCATTCGGCATCTTTCATTTCAAGAAGAGAAAATTGCATTACATTAGCATTCTTATTAAAAAAAAAATCTCCAAAACTAACCCCGACCCATTTGATCACGTGGTGTAGTAAGAGCCACACCACCATCCACTTTTGCAGGTAGAAGAAGAAGAGGTGACAGAGAAGGTAGAAGAAATGGATGGAGATGATGATAAGGAAGAAGATGTTCTTGGATTTCCCATTCAAGCTACTAATGTTAGTGTGCACATGAAGAACATCCTTCCATATTTCCTTCCCAACTTCCATGGTATAAGGTCAAAGCATCCGAAAACCTTTCTCTTTGAATTTGAAATTATTTGTAGATATTATGGTTAATTTTTAAACACTCAAAAATTGAGATTGTTTCCAGAAACATTGATGGATAGATCTCTTAAATTTTTCACAATTTTAGGGACTAATTCAATAAGATCATGGAATGACATGCAAAAGATATTTCTAGAAAAATATAAATACCGTGATCTTAAGGAAGAAATATTTAGAATGACTCAGAACAAAGATGAGAGCCTTGAGGATCTAATAGAGAGATTCATGTATAATGTTAAGATGGAAAAATTAAATCATTTATGATCTGACACACTAAAAACCCCCTTACCTAGAACAATTAGGGATGAGTGGATTGATCTCCTTGAACTCATGAGTAGAGGTGATGTATACCAATTATCATTTGAAGAAATTTGTGAAACATGCAAACACATGTCAAGAGGAAGGGCAAGATTAAGTAAATCAACATCAAGATCGTTAAGTCAAGCTAAACTTGGAAATTTGTTTGATGACTTTAAAACAAAGATTCTTAGTAATCTAAGCAAACAAGTAGAAATGTTAAGAATGCAAGATGAGGAAAAAGAAGATGATGATATTTGTGTTGTCCATGCAGAATCACATGTTAAATATTGCCCCTCATTACCAAGGTTGAAGGAAGTTTACGAAGAGGGCAATGGAGCAATTCAATTGCCAATGTAGCTATGTTATGTAACTCCAAGAGGACCATGGCAGCCTATTCAACCCGATATAAGGCAAGAGCTTAATTCATAATTTAAATCTGATGCACATCCATCTCAAAGTAATTGGAACACACCCTTTCCTTGGAAACCTTTGCCATCTAAACCCAAAACCAATCTTGGCAACAAGGTTGGCAAGGAACTTTGGGAGCCATCCACAATATCCTCAATATCCTCCATACTTAGCTCCATGTTATCCCTACCATTCACCTCCACCACAACCACAACCACATCCATCTCAAATATCCACTCCCACTCAACTACATGTACCACAATTTCCGAACCGACACAATGAAGTATCTCATCCCACTTACAATGTTGAGGTACAACACTTCCAAACAACTCCTCTTGATCTAAATGGAATTCATCTTAACTCAGGAAGAGTATCACAAAAAAGAGATTCTCTTGATACCATTAAAGGAAAACATGCAGAAAAAGAAGATTCAAATGAGAAGACCAAAGAATCATGGGCTACACTTGATAAAGAGCACACATCAGAATCAGAGATTGGGAAATTTCCCTCACGTTTAACATCAAATCCCCTATGTGTTCAAGAAAATAATCAACAAAAATAAGAAGATCTGAATTTCATGGCAGAAGAAGACATCCAAGATTATCTAAATCAGCAAGTGGACCAGGGGCATCACAACTATATTAAAATATGGTTCCAGATAGTCACTAAGTTGCAAAAATACCCTCTTCCTCAACTATGCTTGATATCATCAAAGTCAATCTGGTCTCTTCAATTCAAGTACATTTCAAAGAATATGTTTTGAGCCTACACATGATTTTATGTGTCATCTAGTTATGCAAGTGGCTCCATTGGAAGTATTCCTACACTTGAAAATGACTTTCTTTCTTCAAGTAGAGTAGGATAGGAGAAGAAATAAAAAATACGATAAAAAATAAAACCTTAGGTGAAAACCTCGTTTGAGGCACCTGAGATTGGCTCATTGATTGAAAACCTCCATGAGGCATTCAATGGGTTGGAAAAAAGAGAAAAAGAAAATATCCTAGGTGAAAACCCCCTTTGAGGCACTTAGGCAGACCTACTAGTTGAAAACCTCGTTGAGATGGCTAGTAGGTCTAGAAGCAAAAAAGAAGAAAAAATAAAAATCTTTGCTCCATGTATCTCTCTCTCATAATCTAGGTGTTCTTCAACCTATAGAGGCAACAAAAACAAGTTAGCCACCAAAAGAAAAGTTGATCAAAAGCCTAGTCAAAGGAAGTCAAACTTGGACTTTCTCCTCCTTTGCTCAGATGCTCCAAAATGACCAAGGCCATGCCAATCCATCACCCTCATCTATTTCCACCATCCAATCATCATTCCCAATCTTTTACCACTCATTTTCCTTGTTTTCCTAAAATGATACAAGAAGATCCTCTAGTTACTACATGAAACAAAAATACATAGAGCAGAAAATTATTTTTGTCATATCTTGAAAAACATGCATCCGTTTGCCAAGT
Organism: Pinus tabuliformis; assembly: GCA_031772625.1. Classification (NCBI taxonomy): domain Eukaryota; kingdom Viridiplantae; phylum Streptophyta; class Pinopsida; order Pinales; family Pinaceae; genus Pinus; species Pinus tabuliformis. The sequence goes on along the minus strand of CM062810.1, from coordinate 524,373,990 downwards.
TGTTTCAGGGGGAGATGCATATGGATGAGAGTAGCATGCCCAAGCAATTTTAACAAATTTTGGTGCACACATTTCAACAAATAGACCTCCATCACCTACAGTAATTTTTTATTTTTTCAATCTTCATGCATCCATTTGCAAATTTGTTTCATGGGGAGATGCATATGGATGAATTTAACATGGACAAGCAATTTCAGCAAATTCCAGTGCACCGTTGTTGAGAAATCGACCTCCATCACCTACAACTATTTTTTATTTTTCTCGATATTCGTGCATCCTTGGCCATTATTTTTTATGGGGAGGTTCATAAGGATGATGACAACATGCTTAGAAAATTTCAGGTCAATCCCATCTACCGTTTGGGAGATATGCACAAAACAAGTCTGTTACAAGAGGTTGTCCTAAATTACTACAAGAGGATCCTATAGTACTACAGGATGGCCAAGAAGAAGCTACAGGAGGAAATTTGATTGTATAGAGGGGTCAAAAGGGTATGTATTCTTTAGGTAAGGTTGATATATGTCCCCCAACACCACCTTCATCACTCATCCACTCCATCTAACCAAAACCCATCTTCAAAGTCCACTTTGCCTTACATGAAAAAAAAAATAGAAAAAAACTTTAGCATCAAATTTTCCACCACCAACAACACCTCTTGATGATTTTAACCCTGTCCTCATTCTTCCTATGAATTTCCATCAATCCCACATGCATCAATGAGGTCTTGAAGAGGAATTAAATGACTACTATAGGAAGAGGATTCCTCCTGTAAGCAGCCTGCAAAGTTACAACAAAACTCAACATCAATTCTTTTTTCACTCATAGAATAGAAGATCTAGCCACCTTGAGAAACATGAATCCACTCTGAAGATTGAAAAGGGGGCACACCCTCATTAGGAAGTAATTCATCCACTCCATCAACAAAATATTGAAAACTAGAAAGAAAATTGCACACAACAACCTTATCAATCAAAGAATCAGCAAGCTATGAAGACCTATGCAAAAGCAAGCAAAGAAAATTAGCACCTCCAGGGAAGCATGGATCGATCATCAACTCAGCAGAAACATGCATGCCTCTCCAACAACCATCAGGTAGGTATAGGTATGCAATATTCTTGACCTCTTATTATAAGAATATTATAGTTATAAATTTGTTGTCAATGTATGAGAGGTGAGGTTTCATAAAGCTAAGGATAGGTCAGCAGTCTCAACCACCTTCAACTAGTTAATTGCAGCTAACTCCCTCACTTATGCAATGTGCAAAAGCCAAATTAGAAAGGGTGATTATTTAGGAGTGGGGACAACAGTTAAAAGAGGAAATTTGTGCAAAATCCAAGTCACCAAAGCACTCCAAGCCCTCCATCCACTTCATATCCACTATATATCCATCATTCATCAATCCCATTTCATAAGAAAAAAATTAACATTTTTTCAGGAACAAACCCTACACTCTGTCTCACCCTGAAAATTTCTTGAAAAAAACACATAGAGCACATCCTCTCTATTTTCACAAACCTACTCCCTTTGAGTCCTAACATCATCCTCAAAACCATCTACATCATTTCTCATCACTCCCATATAGTTAGAAGACTCTGAAAGAGAAGGAATGACTGATACAAGAAGGTAAAATGTTGCTACAGGAAGGAAGAAAGGAACAATTTGTGCTAAAAAACAAAATGGAAGTGCCTAAGAGAGACCTAATCAAAACAGAGAAATCCAAAGCACATTAGGAAATCATCTAGGCCATAAAAGATAAGCAGAAGGAAACAAAAGGCAAGAAGGCATTCGAAATCAAAATAGAACTAAAACTACAATGATGAAAAGAGATTTTCCAACGGGTCTCTAATCTCTTTCTAGATTTTGTCCAAGGCCTAAAATATGTTATAGAAAGGGGAGAAATGCATGGAAAATCCGGTTTGAAATGGAATTGAGAGGCTTGGAAGTCAATTTGAGGGCCTACCCTAGGCTTAGACTATCATTTCTACTCAAAACATATTTAAACAGGTTACTACAGGGTTTCCTATAGTTACTACAGGAATTACTACAGGATGTCCTAGTTTACTACAGGATCTCATCTAAGGGCATTTTGAGGGTTCCAGAGGTGTCCAAATGGTGGAAAAAGGTAGTAGGAGATTGGAAAAGGATGTGGAAGACCTTTCCAAACCGAAAAATATTAAAGAACCCATCTTGCATAAGGGGAAAAAGGTAGGAATGTACAAATCAGGGAGGCCACCAGGGCCATGAATGAGGCACAATGAGGTCACTAAGTTGCTCAGAGGATGAGCAACACTTTTAGCAGGGGGTATGTTGAACCTCCAAATTATACATAAATTAAAGCCCATATGACCATCCTTCAGAACATTAAACCTCTCTTTTTTCATTAGATAATGTATTTTTAACTTTAATATGTTCATTAGGAAGGTTTATGTATAATTTAATATTTGCACCTAATATTATTTATTTTTGTGGAATATTGTGAGAATATTGGGTAGACTATGAAGATTTGGAGGAGGAGATAATTTAGGGACTTGAGCCTACTATAGGAGGATCAATATTAAATAATAAATAAAGAATATATTATGAAATTATTACATAGATTCTGGACCTCTAATGATTGAGAAAATCTAGGAATGTGTTATGTGTCATTTAATGCAGATTCCTAGTATTGGAAACCAGATCCACTATTTGAGAGATTTTGGTGGGGAACAATTCCTCCTTTCATGGGGAATGCTTCCTAATATTCAATCATGACTTGCAGTGATTTCAAACTTAAGTTATACCCAGTTCAGATCATTGCATGCGTCAGTATACAGATCTAGAATAAACATAATCAACCATATAGAGATAGTTCATTTCAAACCATTTGATCCTGATTTATCCTTAGATCTTGTTCTCCATCAACTGGTGAGATCCCTCCTTAGCTCAGATCAAGCAATGCATCATAAACCCATAACCTGCATACTGGATCTCATCCTTCATCAGATATTCAAGACCTTTTCGATACTCTTGCCTAATGATCTTCTTCTCCTTTTATAGTCTTAAGCCTTGCTCAATACCATGGTCCAAAACCATAACAAACCAATACCATGGACCCAATACTTGCGATCAACACATCTGACGAGATACTATGGTGCAAAACCATAGGTTCAAATACCGAGGACTAACTACAACGGACCAAAAGTAAGTTCTTCAACATGTACGCGCTTTTCCTTGCATGAAAGTGCGTGTATACGCATACGCGCCTTGGAAATGTCTAACACGTGTGTATACGCGGCTTGGTCACGATGAACCTGCATATATATATTTTCTCTTCATTCTTGTAGTCTGATCATCAATTCCTTGTTGTTGACCTGCTGCACTATGATATGTCATCTGTGTGATTTGCCACCAAGGACAACACTTGTCTCATAATGCCAACGATCTCCCCCTTTGGACTTGATGGCAAAGGTAACTTGTCACACTTAGAACTATCATCTGATTCCTTTGAGTTGTCCTGCATTTGATATCTCTTCTTTAGATTCATCTAGTTATATGTACGTGAGATGTTCTTCTCTGAGAGGGTTGCCATCAAGTACAACACATGCATCATAATGCCAACAATTTTCATCTCCAAAATCATTTACTTTGTTTTGTTTCGTAGATGTGGGATACATCAAGGCCCTCTTGCGACAAGATGCTTCTTGTCGACATCAGCACATCATCCAAGAAGTTAACTTAGAAACACCCCTTCAGTACCTTGAAGCTTGCATACATCAATGGCAGGATTCTCGCTTCCAGCGATAGGTTGACATCAATGACCTTCGACTGAAAGACTTTGTATGGTATTCGACATCAAATCATTTATTCATACCATGCGAAATGTACTATAGTACCTTGAGGTTCATTATCATTATCAGTGATTCCTCTCTCGTCTGTTAACAGCTTACATCATTAGCTGGTAATCAAACGATGTCTTTCCATGTTCGACTTCAGAGCATCTATTCACATGGTTAGATTTGTACTTGAGCGAAAGATTGGACGAGATTGAAGACCCCGAATCTAGTTTCATCCATCCGGGCTGCAATATTTTCAGGAGTACTAAATCAAATGTATAATGGCCTTACATTTATGGTCAACCATTCATGGGTCTATATCTGTAGACGACTATATTTGTATATGTAATGAAAGTTTATAAGTTGAGCATGGGTATGCCTCCCTCAGCTAGTTCATGAGAAAAATCAAATTATCATGATATATGTATTGTAATTGATGCAGGTCACCTTCCGTTCGAAACCTCCTCTCCTCGTGATAAAGCATTTCACCTGACATAGATATTTACGACTTCATGCTTTAGGGGGCAACTGTTACAGATCCATTTGGGCACATCAACCCCAACTTACAAATCGATACTATTAGGACCCATCAAACCCTAGTACAAGTTGTTACATGCCCTAAATAAGTTAGTCGTTAGAATGCCTTACTTCCAAAGAAGTTCCATCACTGAAAATATCCAAAAACTACCTCTAAGAAGATCAATGCAGGTAGGCCTTCATTAGGGTGCACTGCAATGCAAACCATACACTGACTAGGTGCTATGCAGTGCACTTGGTCCCTCTTTGGCCTGCGCTGAGTGAATTTGAGCAAAGTTTCGTGAGGGTTTGAAGATTCCTTATCCATTGGAAGCCTCTAGAAGTTTCTCAAATGCCACCTACACCTTTGAGTTCACTTTTGGATGAGAAAGGGAATTAGGAAACATCAATCCCCTATCGCTTCTTCCATGGAACTAATTTCTAAATTTAGAAAGGCATTCATAAACATCATTGATGGAATAACCTCCTTCACTCACCTATAAATAAATCACTCATCTAAGAGATCAGGGGCTGAAAATATTGAGTTGTAAGGAGATGTTGGTGATATGAGATTAGAATTGAGTGCAAGTATTGTAATAGTGTTGGAGTGTCTTGCTTTTCATGAGGTGATGAAGGATTGAATTGGAATGATGATAGTGGATCGAGCTCATATGGGTTGTAATCTTTCCTCTTATCAATAAATTTTTCAAGACTTTTTCCTTATGCTTGTGTTATATGTTAATGCATTCATATGTATATCATGTTTTTGATTCCTTGTTATTTATAAGCAATAGATCATTATGCTTTGATTGGTTTTTGTTTCTGTGATTGTGCAGGTACTTTCCAAGTGACTTAAGTACAGAAAGGAGCAGCAAGATCGGTCAAGGGAGACAAGGAGCTAGTGGAAATTACAAGTAGGTTTCTCTTCTCTCTTGTTGTATCTATTGATTATAGAAAAGGTTAAGATTACTTTGTCTATTGTTTCTAGATCTGTTACTAGATCTAGAAGGTTAGGCGTTTGTCCAAGAACACTAAATATTCCTGAAACAAACTTCTAGTGGTTATATTTCATATTGATAACCGTGAGACATCGTTGGTTTGCAAGGTCGCTTTATATTTCTTTGAAGATTTGCCTATTTCCTTGGCGAGAGTAATTAAAGGGACTTAGGGAATGGGAATAATGAAAGGCAAGAACTATGGATATTTTGGTAACGGGAACAATGACAGCAAGGAACTTGTGTGGATTTTGGGAACAAGAATAGTGATAGGCATGAACAATATATATTTGGGGAATAGGAACAATGACAGACAAGAAAACAACAGCAACAACAATAGGTGTATATTATTCGTTTGGTGAACAACATGATACACACTTCTTCTCTATTACTAGGATCCAATTAGTTGCCTCTAATACGTAGTTAGGTAATCAACCCCTTTCTCTACTTTGCTTGGCTTTTACTTTTGTATGACAATGAGAATACATTAATTATCAAACATGAACATCGGGCAAGAGTTATCAGGCCCTATTGAAACAAATCATCTAGGCCGAGTGAAAAATACTTCTTCAACCAAAGCAGGGAAGTGGGGTTGGGTCAATTCCAAGAAATTTTAGGGTATTTTAAAATGTAGAGTAATCCATTTAAAATGGGGTCAAACAAGGAAAAATCAGTCTTGAAGGGAAAGTATTATGACCCTTCACAATAAGCGTTATTCAAAAAAGTCCCCTCTGCAAGGATGTGGCAACAACAGTTCTAGAGGAAACAAAGTCATTGATCATTTTTCCTCCTACAACCCCACATCCACACTGTTATACAGAATCTACAACTTTGGATAGAAGTATCTTCCCTAGGCCCGATGGACTGACTTAGAAAAACAAAAATACAAATGGACTAATTTTTTCCTTAAATTAAATATATAATGGGATTAAACCTACCTGGAATCTGTCATATGCGTCGCTCCTTCATTGGCTTGTATGCTCCACTCCTAGCTTTTATCATGATAATTAGAACCTGCAAAACCAGACAATACAATCCAATGATCTATGGGATCTTTGTAGTGTCATCTAATCACTTTATTCAATATATCAACATGGTATTGAAATACATGAAATTATAACATAATACATATTAGGAAAACAAAGAAATCTTTTCATTAATAGAACAAGAGTGAGTTACAACCAAAAATAGGTGTTGATCTTGTAGAAGAGCTCCTCCAAGTTGTCTTGTACTTTTCTTGCCACAAATTTCACCTCTAGTCAGCCTAATGCATGGAATAATATCTCTCACACTAGTAGCACAAGGATAGAATCAATCTCCAAAATCTATCCCCTTGCCTATGGATGGAAGTAAATATATAAATGAAGGACGTAGTTCATGAATTCTTATCCTTTCACCAATCTGGGCTTGAGATCCACTCTTGATGGGAGGATGATCTCAAGGGATAAGGGATGAAAAATCTAAGGTAAGATAGGATAGGATTCAACACTTTTATCCAAGGTAAATAGTTACAACAGATCCTGGAATCTTCTGGAAGAGAAATCTTAAGGATTCTTTTTTGTATTCCAAAATTTCTAGAACCAGCAAACCCCCAACACTGAGCAACCTACTGGTGATCAACGTAGGTGCATAGTAGGGAAACATGGTAGTCAATGTTGGCCAATGAGGGGCTAGGGTCCGTTGGTCCTAAAAATGACTAAACTAAAGCAGTTTTAGGCAGAAACTCAGGCATATGAGAGAGGCATACTTAGGGCTTTGTGTAGGGAGGATAACAAAGTGTTCAAAGGATCTAAATGATCTTGTTTGAAGACCTACTGACTAGATGTGACAAAATGGCCTATAACAGATTTCCCCCTAAATCGAAAACTTAGAAATGATAGTTGATGACTGAAGTGCTTTACCTTGTGACAAGTCGGGATCAAGAACAACCGATGAGATCATTATCTGTTATAATATATTTACATCATGCCATATTTTTTGAGGGAGGATTACCCATACTCTGCATATAAGCTAACATTACATGTGCAATGGTCAAAAGACACGTCCACATATGACTAATGGTAGACCCAAGACCGGATGATTTTTTGTACGATCATAGTCATTATACATTGTGATCTTGTAATACTCCTGAAATCGTAGTCTGGATGGATGAAACTAGATATGGGGTCTTTTATCTCATTCACACGACCAACCAATGTATGATTCTAACCATGTGAATCAATGAGCTGAGGTCAAATATGGTAGACACCATCTTATTACCAACCAATGATGTAAGTCATTAACATATGTGAGAGAAACCATTGATGATGTTAACATTACAATCTATATGGTGTGAATAAATGATTTTATGTCAAACACCACATAGAATCTTTCGATCGAAGGCCAACGATTGAAATCAATCGCTAAGAGAGAGGAAACTTTCCATTGATGTATGCAAGCACAAAGGTGCCAAAGGAGTGTTTTTAATCAACTTTCTAGATAATGAGTTGATGTCGACATGAATCGACCCATCACAGGAGGGCCTTGATGTATCCCCCATCAATGACACAACAGGTATCATGATTTGAGACAGAATGATCAGAATGATGCTGATACGGAACTGGATCAAGAAAGGTAGGCATGGAATGAAGGCTTACAAGTATTATAGCACTTAAAATTATTGTAGAAGATATTGACTAAATGACTTCTCTTGAACACAGTGGCGACACCGAAATGGAGTTGGCAGCATTGACCTAGAACCAAAACCAAGACTTTTACACAAGCTTGAAACATGTGGAAACTATGCTTGAGAATACTTGAAGATGGTTTCATTTTTTCACAAGCTTGAACATGAGAAAAACTAGGCTTGAGAGTGGTTTCATTTTTACACAAGCTTGAAACAGAGGAAAATTATGCTTGAAATAAGTTTGCATGCCCCTAGCATAATGACTCAATTCGAGGTACATGCCCCCAAAACTTTATTTCTTTCACCTAAGTAGACTATCGGTTACTAACAGGTGGATGGAATGAAGGTTCATTTATGAGATCAAGTGAAAGACTCAACTAGGAATTTACGAGATATAATCAAAGACTCAAATTGCAAGGGGATGTGTTTAATTTTTAAATGAGATTGACACGGGAAAATAACTATGCTCATGAATTTACTTCATTTTTTAGCGAGGTTGACACAATAAAATGAACTATGCTATGACATCTTGTTTCATTTTTTAACAAGATTGACACAAGAAAAGGAACTCTGCTCATGACACCTTGTTTCATTTTTTAACGAGCTTGACACAAGAAAAGGAACTTTTCTCTTAAGAACCTTGATTCATTTTTTAATGAGCTTGACACAAGACAAGGAAATATGCTCTAGAATCAGATCATGGCCTCCAAGAGACCATGGCTTCCAATAGGTTGTCATCAGATGGAAGAACAATGTCCTAGAAGGGATACATATCAAAGGATCCAATGGAAAGATCACGCTCCAATGCCCCTAGTAAATGATTCACCATGTCACCTACTGGATCTAGGTTGAAATAATTTGAGCATACAGTGAAAAGCTCATCTTCATCAGTAGGTATGTGAATGGGATAGGTTGCCACATAATTAACCTATGGCGAGGAATATACCACTTACATATAAGGAATTCTTAGGGAAACTAGCTGATTAGGAGTCAAATTATGACCAACGAATGAAATTTGATCGAAAGTCACAATCCTTCCATCATATGGGAAGCACATCACTCGAAAGAGTGAAGGGACAAGAGCTCCCAGGAGTAAACTAAAATCTAAAGGGTCTTGGACTACCATCACATCGAAAAAGACATCTTTCCTCCCAAAGTAATAATCAATTTAGGAAGGATCTCTAACGGTTACCTGTTTCCTCTGTTAAAAGCCAACAAATTCTGTGTAATGAGCACAAGCTATAGAGAAACTAAATCTTGCCAAGTAGTTGAGGACAAAATACTAATAGATGCACCTTCATCTATGATTTTTCTAGGTACGACCACATTATAAGCTTGTATTATGATCTGGAAGGGCATGTAAGGAGGAAGATGATATCCTACCATTCAACTCCAATCAAAGGAAGTAACCATGCTACTCGGAGGGGATGTCGTGGGAATGGGAGAATTCCTCCTTGTGATATGGGAATGGAAGAAATTCTCTCCAGTTTTGTGGGAATGGGAGGATTTCTCCCCTGTGCTATGGGAATGGGAGAACTATCCCCAATTCACTGGAACCTGAATAAACGAGAAGAACCTAAGTGGTATGAAGTTCACTGTCTTTGGGAAAGGTATGATCAACTGAAGGTGGAATCGAGTCAATCATTTTCTCAACCAATGGTTGGTTGGATATGTTCTCATGGGATTCACGCTTAGAGAGAGTGGGATTGATCAGAATGGATTATAGTTAATCATTTCATCAACTAGTGGAGGATTGGGAGAAATCTTTTGATAACTAGCCGGAAGATGAGGATGAGAAGTTGTAAGGGTTTCCAACACTTTTGAGGCTTCATCCATATAAGGACAAAGGCGAATATGATTATTCCATTCACATAGCTTATATGGAAACTTGAATCTACCCTTATTCCCATGGACCCCTATCACTAGTGGATGGTTTGTCACCAGCATGATCTCCAGAGGTTAATGACAAAGGCTGATGTGAGCCTATGGACCACACTTCTAATACCTTGGGAATACCAGGACAATCTCTAAGAAGGTGATCACCCTTACAAAGCATGCAAGGGAATTTAACTTTGTGGGGCTGATTGGAAGGTTCCTCCATACTAGTTGCATTCATAGCAATGGTTTCTTAGTTGTCCCCCTACTTATTTTTCTTCTTCTTAATCTTCCTTTTATTCTTCTTCTTATCCACCTAGTTACTAACATTAAGGCTTTCACCAGACGAAGAGGAAGAAGAGGAATAATACCGAACAGACGAAGAAGGAAAAGGGTCAATTTTAGGATCAACTTGAGGTTGATATTGTTCAGGTGGAGGAGAACCTGGTTGAGAAGCAGTTTGGACATTCAGAACCATAGGGGTCGAAAACAACCAAACTGGAAAACCAATGGTAAATATGGGAAGGGACAACATTGCCATATAAGGAGCACAAATATTTCCAAAAGAAGGAAAAGGACTAGGATTCCTGTCGGGGGGTTTCCTTGACTGGTGGACTTAAGAAATGTTTCCATTAGCCTTAACCTAAGATCTACTAAGGAGTTGTTCCACGGTAAGGATGTTGTTCTGCGGTCAATTAATTTATTTTAGAAATTAACAACACAAAATAAAACAAAGGGGTAAACTAAGCAAAAGGTTTACCAAGCAACCATGAAATGCAATATACACCTTGGAGAACCAAGAACTCAACGTACATGTAGGAAATCTCCCCAAATGTTGTGTTTGGTGTATCACGGTATACAAGGAGGCTGACTCGATTACTTAAGGCGAGGATAACAACCTATGGTGGACTTCCAAAATATGCTCGATGGTACATGGAAGAGTAGTTCGTAGTAGTGTTGTCTAATGCATAATCGTTCGATGAGAGTGCTCACATATACTTTACATGCATGAAGCATCGTACAATATACCCAAAGGTACATGGAGAACGATCATATACACTCATGTACGTGGAACGGGATTTCACCCCTAGGATACAACTCTAGAAAACAACGACAACTCCTACTTTTAACCACGTTGGAACACGTCTCTAGCCTAGAACTCTAAGTGTTTGTGTTAATGTGACAAATTCTCCTTAGGTTAATTGAGTGAATTTTAGGGTTTATCTTGAATTATATTTCGATTTCAAGGCTCAAAACTCAATGTCACCTAAACACATCTATGATGCAACTAATATGACAAAAATAACTCTTTTCATTTTCCTTTTAACAAAGAAAGGCCTAAGTAGGTAGGAGAAGAAGAAATCAATCGACAATGCAACAAACAAGTGATGTAGAAATAAATCTCTTCAACTTCACTATTCCAATCAAAATCAAAGCCCTATATACAATGCAAAGATATTTTTCTTTTCTTTTAATGTTTCAAATGCAAAGAAACATATGGATGCAACTTGATCGCTAACAAAAAGAAACCACACGGATTTTAACTGTAATGTAAAGGTGTCTTTTCGAATTCAACAATCAATTTGTGCATATAAACCTAAATTGACACGAAGAAAGAAAGAACAAAGAAAATTCTTATAAAAAAAGGTGATGACACTCAGAAGTGATTAACACTTATACATAATTCAGCACCCCCCGGTGATTAAGGGAGAAAAAAATTGCAAAAATGGAAGAAAAAACACGTAATTTCACACTAGGGAATTCTAATTTCACACCCTAGATGCAATGCATTATGCATAATATTTTTCTTTTCGATTCCACTAATATTCAGATGAAAACTAAGATATTTGCCTAATCAGTGATAAAAGCGAACTCTTCATAACGATGACTAGAACACCAACTATTTCAAGCATTCAATGACAAGGGAAAATCTAAACAAATCCTTACCAAAGGCACTAAAAACAAAATAAAACCAAATGGAGGCTTCAGAGAGACCACAAGACACTCAAACACTCAAGGAAGAGCAACTGGAAGAAGGTTGATCAAGGAGAAAATCAAGACAAAAGAAAATGTGTGCATGAACAGGGGAAAACACAAGTGCAAAGGAGGCACCAGTGCTTTGCAACGTAGGCATAGAGAAGGCTCAGGTGGGGTGCAACACTTTCTCTCAAGACCAAAGGGTGTGTTGTTCAAGGGATGTAAGGTTCTGACACGAACATTGCAATTGAAACTCAATGAAAGGTATTCCTAGGTCTGCTCTTAACTTAATAAAATAGTAAAAGTTTGGAGAAGAGATAAGAAAAGCGCAATGGACAAAGAAACCACCAAGGGAATACACCATTCCCTAGCAGAGTCACCAATTTTTTATATGGAATCTACATCTCCAAATAGAACTATCTTCCCTAAGCCTCATGGACTGACCTAGAACAAAAGAAAGACAAAGGGACAAATGTTTTCCTTAAAGTAAATAAATAATGGGATGAAGCCTACCTGGAATCTTTCATATGCTTCACTCCTTCCTTGGCTTGTATGCTCCAATCCTAACTCTGATAGCTATAATTAGAACCTTCACAACCAGACAACACAAGCCAACGGTCTACAGGATATATGAGGCATCATCTAATCACTTTATTTAATAGATCAACATGGTATTGAAATACATGAAATTATAAAATCATATATAGGAAAACATAGAACTCTTTGCATCAATATAAATGGAGTGAGTTATAACCAAGAATATGTGTTGATCTTGTAGAAGAGCTCCTCCAAATTGACTTGTCCTTTCCTTGCCACAAATTTCACCTCCACTGACCCTAATACATGGAATAATGTCTCTCACAACAATAGCACAAGGGTAGAATAAATTTCCAAAATCCAACCCCTTTCCTATGGATGGCAGTAAATATATAGATGAAGCAAGTGGTTCATGAATTCTTATCATTTTCAAAATCTGGGCTTAAGATCTACTCTTGATGGGAGGACGAGCTCAAGGGATAAGGGATGAAAACTCCAAGGTAGGGTAGGATAGGATTCAAGACTTTTATCCAAGGTAAATAGTTACAACAGATCCTGGAAGTTTCAAGAAGAGGGAGCTTCGGGATTATTTTTTGTTTTCCTAAATTTATAGAATCAATGCACCCCCAACGCTGAGCAACCTTCCAGTGATTAGCGCAGGTTCATAGGAGGGAAACCTCATAGTCAATGCTGGCCAATGAGGGTCCAGGGTGCATTGTTCCTAAAAATGACTAAAATAAAGCAGTTTCAGGAAGAAACTCAAGGATATGAGAGATGCATACTTAGGGCTTTGTGTAGGGAGGATGAAAAAGTGTTCAAAGGATGTGAATGATCATGTTTGAAGGCCTATTGATCAGATGTGGAAAAATGGCCTATAGAACACACCTCTCACTTGGTCATCTGACCTTTATGTGTAAGAGTTGTTAAGTGCCAAGAGAAGGTTGGAGGTTTTGGAAATCAAAGAGCGGGAAAGAGAATGTAAAATCCATGAAATAACAGTTGTAATTTAGACTTTAGCATAAAGTAATAAATTTTTAAAGGAGAAAGTGCCATTGTTGCAAGAATTTCTCTTGATAGGGAAAACCTAATGGAAACACATGAAGGTTGCCTTGCAAATTATGAAAGAAATATGCAATGGAAAGTAAAGGTGTGTTGAATTCAAAATCATCTTAGGATAAAGAGAAAGTAATTGTCCAAGTAGACAAGCATGAAGTGAAAGTAAGAGAAGAAAAGAAAGGAGGTTTTACAAAATATTCCAAAATTTGGACACAATTTATTAGCAATTCTGCTAATATGGAAGAAGAAGCAAACATTCGGGTAGAAATCATGCAAGGCAGAGAAATCAAAGAAAGGAAAGTCAAAGCAGCAAACGTAATTATTAAAGGGGTGAAAGATTATGGGAAAAATGAATGTACTCTCGATCTTGCAAGGGACTTTTTAAAATACAAGTTGCTTTGGTAAAGACAAATATTCCGAGTGTGGAGGGTGAGTAAGATTAGTGTTGAGAGAGTTAGGCCCATAAAATTCGTCATGTTGAGCATGCGTGACAAACAAACTATTCTAAGAAAGAAGAAACTCTTAAGGAGCTCTCTCTTTTTTCTAAAGGAAGATTTAACTATCAGACAACAAGAGTAAAGAAGGGAGGAAATGTCAAAGGTTAAAGTGGCAAGAGATGAGGGAAAAAGAGCATGGTTATACAAAGGCAAAGTTATAATTACATGTTTTGGACCTCGTTCTAAAACAGAACAACAATTTGGTAGCAAAGGAGAAGAAACAAATTCCTTAGTACGAAACCATGCAACAACGTTAGTATGGTCAAATAGGAATGAAGACTCAACCTTGAGTCTTGTATGTTAAAACAAATAGCAATCAATTCCTACCCAGGTTTCCTTAATTTTAGTTAGTTGGAATTGTATAGGTTACCCATGGATATGAGGACCTGCGTTAGGACCTATTGTGGAAGATAGAGACATAATTTGTCTCATGGAAACACATGAGCATAAAGGTTGTGAGACACCTTTGTTTAAAGGATATGTGAAGATGGTGGTGTGGAACAAGGAAGTAGTAAATGGCAAAGAACATGGTATTAATAAGGGGAAAATTCCATTTCATTCAGTTAGAAAAAGGAGACTCAAATAAACAATTCATTTTGTTTAAAATATCAGAAAATGGAAATCACATTAGAATTGGAGCATGTTATTTTTATCTGCAAGTTTTAAAATTTTACAAAGTAGAGGTTTTGACCACAAATACCCCTTTACATCCTTAAAATTGGATAATGCAATGTATTCTCAGTAAGGTGAAGTCCTTCTAGTGGGTTATTTCAAAGCTAGGACTGCAAATGAACAAGCTAGCATTCTTTGTAGTAAAGAAGATCGTGATCCTATTTGGATTGTAGAAGAGAGTAAGAATGAGTGGGCAACAATTTCACAAGACAATAAAGGTTGCAATCTCTTTGGTGTGTCGTTGCTTACTCTATGTGGGACATTCGATTTTAGTGATTTGTAATGGTTTGGCTAAATGGGTGAAGCCTCTGGCAATTTCACATGTTTTACATACAATGGAGTAAGTGTAGTAGATTAAAGTAATTTTCTCACATGGTCTACATGAGAAAATGGAGGAAGTTTTGAATGGGGAAAAATTCTAGGATTTAAAATATTATCTCAAACCAATTCCTTAAGTTTCTCTTGGATTGGAAAGAAGTGGCTTGGTATGAAAACTCATTGTATTCAACAAACTCCTTAAAAGGGAAGAATTATTTTGACTCCAAAAAACTATAATACCCTCAAAATAACGCGAGAGAGACTTTTTCAAAAGGAGAAAATATCATTCCATGATCTTCATAGCCATAAGATAACACATTTAATTCAAAGTGCGCTTGCAAAGTGCAAAGGAGAAAAAACTAGGAAGTCTAAAAAAAATGTTTTCTGGATAATGCTTCGTTTGATGAGGAATGCAAAAAGGCAAGGAGAATGTTGAAAGAGTCAAACAAGGTTAACATAAACCTCAAGGCTTACAAGAAAATTTTAAGAAAGAAAAAAGTTGATTTCATGATCTCAAGGAGAGAAGAACTAATCTTCCTAGGAAAAAATAACCCCAAATGATTTTGGAAGGAGCTCCAACTGAGAAAGAAGAAAAATGAAAATAATATTAAAACTGGTGAATGGTTTGATGGATCCCAAGGTTGACTTTTCCCCATTAGTCAACATTACTACTAAGATTTTCACAGTGCAAGAGGTCAATATGGTCATTAAGAAGTTGGGTGTTAGAAAAGCAAAACACTTAGTTGAACTTCAAATAGAGTATCTAAAGTGAGGTTTGAAAATTCTTGCACCTCACATCACAAAAAAATTCAACAACATCATGCAGCAAGGGTTCCCCACAGATTGGACAACTAGTCTAGAAATACCTTTTTTCAAGAGTGTTGATGTCAATAATCCCTCCAATTATAGGACCATAATGATAAACCCCTTGTTTGCAAAGTTATTTGGAAGCATGCTAGAAAATAAAATTAGCTAGTGGGAGGAAGAAAGAGATAAATGTGTTAAATGGCAAGCAGGTTCAAGACCTAAACATTCCACGATTGATCATGGTGTAACTTTAAGGCACATCATTGAAACAATTTTGGGAAAAAAAGGAGGAAACCTTTTGTTTCTTGGTTGATTTCAAGAAAGCTCTTGACATGGTCCCTAGGGACAAACTTTGGCACAGAATGGAGGAACTCAAAAATGGAGGAAATTTGGGTTCCTATGCATCTTAAAGCAATTTTCCATAGGTCATATAAAGAGGTGAAAGTAAAAATCAGAACTTCAGATGGCCGCTCTCTGAAAGTTTTAGGAGTGGCATTAGGCTCAAGCAAGGGTGCCCATTGTCCCCTGCTCTTTTTAGTTTATATATTGACAAACTTGAAGAGTGGATAAACTCACAAGGAGGTGATGGTGTCCATTTGGGTGAGTTTGTTATAAGGCTTCTTTTGTATGCGGATGACCATGATTTGATTGCTATATCTACTCTTGGCTTGCAAGAGCACTTACTTTCCCTTGAGCATTTTTGTAGAAGGGTGGGATGGAAGTCAATATTAGCAAGATGAAAGTGGTGGTTTTCTCTAAAAAACTAAAAACATAACCATAATAAGTTCTACTTTGAAGGTATCACTCTTGAAGAAGTTGTAGATTACAAATACCTCGAAATTGACTTCAATATAAATCAAAGTTAGGAAGGTTGCAGAAAGAAAAAATAAAATTAAAAAAAAAAAAAAAAAAAAAAAAAAACTTGAAAGCATTTTATGTTTTTCAAAACAGGTGCAGAGATGTAGAGTTATGGGATTGGAAGACCACTAAAACTATTTTTGGGCTTGTAGTGATTATGGCGGTTCTCCATGGATGTGAATTGTGAGCCAGTTGTATATATGACTTACAGTGGAAGCAAATTGAGAAAATTCAGAAATGCTTGATTACTAACAAGTTCAGTTCCCTATGATATCTTGTTAAGTGAAGTGGGGGCTAATCCTATTGAAGCAATTGCTATGGTGTGATTTATAAGATATTTAAAAAAAAATGAGCAAATGGAAGAAGGAAAATGCCTAAGGTTGTCTTCAATGACATATTGTGCAAAAGAAGGAAGACTTAGATGCGTCAAAATGACAAATGGTTTAGTAAATGGGGTATTCACTTGAACATGTGCCCCATAAATAGTAAAGAGATAAATACATTTATTATGGATAAATTCCACAAGTGTACTTAGGATAAAGAGCTAGGGAGAAAGATAAAGTACTATATTGAAGAGTTGAATCCCACTCATAATCATCATCAAAAAGCATACATATGGTCCAATATCTCATGAAGAGTCAAAATTCTTATTACTCAGTTAAGAACTAACTCTCAATAACTTCGTTGTGAAACAGGGCATTGGAAAAGACCAAAAGAAATTTGGAGAGAAAGAGTGTGTATTTTTTGCACTGCTGGAAAAGTGGAAACAGAAAAGCATTTCATTTTAGAATGTGGGGCTTTCAAAGGAAACAAGGACAATTACATAAATATCATGATAGCTAGCTCTTGGGATAATTTATTCAGCGAGAGGATTGTTGAGAAATTAGAAACACTCATTGTCACGTTGTATAGAAAAAAAGCTAAATATAACTGGTACAACCACATTAAAAAAATTAATGTGGTTGATATAACCAAAGGCTTTATAAATATATAAAAAAAAAAAAAAAACTATTGCAACAAAAGAACTATTGCAACACGAAGAATGTTTTACCAATGTACACATTTATATGATTAACCATGTATAAAAAGGTTATGGGTCAACTTTAACTTGAAAAAAAAATTACACTTCTTATTTTAAAATGAACCATTTTGCTAAATAAAATTTTCTTATATATTAATTTCCACATGTAATTAGAATATGAACTTATTAGAATTGGAATAATCTCAAATCCCTAGGAAATTGGTGCACGGGGAGCCACGAATTTAATTTTTTTAATTTATTAATAGTCAATGCAACCTAACAAACGCTGTAACATACTAGTTGATAATCATTAAGACTAAGCATATACTGAGCATATTCCCTTGAGAATCAATCTAGGCCTTCAATTAAAAATAAAAATAAAAAAGTCAACGGATCCTCATCTACCTTAAGTTGGAAAAGACCAAAAAAAAATTGGAGAGAAAGAGTGTATTTTTTGTATTGCCCGAAAAGTGGAAACAGAAAAGCATTTCATTTTAGAATGTGAGGATTTCAAAGGCAACAAGGACAATTATGTAAATAACATGATAGCTCTTGGGATTCAGCGAGAGTATTGTTGAGAAATTATAAACACTCATTGTCACCTTGTATAGGAAAAGGCTAGATATAACTAGTACAACCACATTAAAAATATTAATGTGGTCAAATAACCGAAGGCTTTATAAATATAACAAAAAAAAACTATTGCAACAAAAAAACTATCACAACACGAAGAATGCTTTACCAATGTACACATTTATTTGATTAACCATGTACAAAAAGGTTATGGGTCAACTTTAACTTGAAAAAAGAAATACACATCTTATTTTAAAATGGACCATTTTGCTAAATAAAATTTCCTTATATATTATTTTCCACGTGTAATTAAAATATGAAATTCCCCATCTAATTAGAATATGAATTTATTAGAATTGGAATAATCTCAAATCCCTAGAAAATTGATGGATAGGGAGCCACATAGCACAAATCCAATTTTTTAAATTTATTAAAAGCTAGTGCAACCTAACAAACTCTGTAACATACTACACTCATTGACAAGCATTAAGACTAAGAATATGTTGAGCATATTACCTTGAGAATGGCCATCAATTAAAAAAAAAAAAATTAAAATCAACAAATTCTCATCCACTTTAAGTTGAAATAAGAAACCTTCGACAATAAAAAAGATAGACAAACCTTCATCCACCTTAAGTTAAAATAAAAAACCTTCAACAAAACAATGTATCCACTAAACTATCTTTACCCTAAATTATCTTTATTCTTCTCCACATTAAAATTATTATGCTTGTTTAACCACATTAAAATTAATATTATTCTTCTTCCACAAACTTACATAGGCGCATGTCAATTTTATGCTCTAAGGATCTATTCGGCCCCCTCAATTTTGGTTCCAATGGGTTCAACGATGGAGCGTCATATACGGAATAGATTACTGAAGGGCCCACCGACTGTTTTTCCAAGGCCGTGCCAATCGGGGAAACCGTGTATGGTGTCACGTCAGTCAAATAGAATTCAGATCATGTCTGAATTGTCGAGCAAGTGGTGGTCTATTATCTTTCAGACCAGACTTGAACTGACGAAAAGTTAGTTGAACCACGTGCAATGGGAAGCACATCAACGTAATATGGAGGAAGGCTAACTGTAATTGCGTGGGATGACAGGAAACAAGGTAAGGGTAGTTGGCATTTATTTTAAATTTACCTTTATAATTGTACAAATAAATAAATTATGAAACCACAAGTTTTTTTATTTTTTCCTTTCTGCATCCATCCAATAATAATGGAACTTATGATATGAACGCCAACAAAATGACAATTCATCAGATTGAAAGTGTGTCAAAAGAATTAATTTATTCTATTAAGAGAAATTTAGTATATCTTATAATCAGATATGATGAGATGCATAGTGTAATGCAATAATAATGTGATAATTCAGCAAATTAAAAACATGTACAAACATTTAATTTAATTTATTAGGAAAAATTAAGTATATCTTAACGAGATGTGTAGTGTAATGTAATAGTAATTAATTTAATTTAGTGAGAGAAATTAAGTGTATCTTAATGAGATGTGTAGTGTAGTGTAATGTAATAATAATGTGAATAAATTAATGGAAATATTTATTTTAAATATGAGTAACATTAAAATAAAATAAATAATATATATTTAGATTTTAAAATAAATTACAATAAATTATATTGTATTAGTGGATAAGAATGGGATGTGTATAACATTGCAATTTTAATGATTAAAATGAAAGGAAAATAGTGTATATGGGCTAAAAGCAAAAAAAAATTATGATAAAAAGTTATTAAAAAAACATAGTATAAAATAAAGAAATATAAATTTATTTTAATATTTTTTAAGCATGTAAAATTTAATATTAGATTGTTTTATCTTTTTCTATGCTTAATAAATATAGGGTTAATATAGATTTATGTTGGATGCAAATAGTATAAATTGTTGAAAGACATTCATTTTCTAGTATAAACTCTAGATTAATATCAGGAACCGACTATATTGATGAACATTGTGCTTCCATAAGGCTAACAAAGGTTTTCTAGAATTCCTAACAACTATGTACCTTCACAAGGGGAATCCATCAAATATATTCATGTGTGAACGAAACATAAAATCCAAAATCAAGCTCATACTTATGATGCTCCTAATAATAGTTCCAAAGGAAATGAAGCACCTATGTTTGAGCTTCCAAACCTTTTACATATAGATAAATTGATAGTAGATGCAATTCTACACCTTTTGAAGGGTGATTGAAATGGTCAACACATAATCCAAATGGCAAGGCTACTTTGAACTACAACATTATTAAAGATTTGGACAAGCTTCATGTACTATGTTTGACTCGGAGGTCCTCTAAATCTTCCCCGTGCAATGAAAAGCATTACTATCAAGAATAGGTGCTTTTGTTCCCATGGATTCTCAACTAATAATATTTGACCCAAACAATGTGAAGTTATGACTTCCTCATTGTGTCGCATTTCATATTCAAGTTTCATCACATGAAATGAAAAATTTGTAAGACCATGGTGGACGAAGGTGTTTTCGCTTGTGTTATGTCTTTATCATGTTAGCAATCCATTGGAACCCTAAGATAGTTCCTTTACCAATCATGTCAAAGGCCTTTGATGGGCACACTTTCTGACCTCATGGGATTTTTCTTTCATTCCGAATTCAACTAGGGGGCAAGACCATGCCTATAGAGGCAGGAGTTGTTAATTTTCTTTTAGATCGTAATCTCCTCTTAGGTTGCAATTCAACATATGATATGGTGGTCGTGGTATTTGTGGTCTTTGCATGATATGTTTCCTTTGCCAAGAAATATCATTATTATTAGTTACTATTTGTTTTCCTACATGCCTGATTCAACTACTTCATTGAGACCCAATGTTTCATTGATTGATAATGATCCAAATTGGATCATTATATTATTTTTCATCTATATTCATGCTTTGAAAGTGGAAAAAATTGGAGGAAGCATCTTGCAAGGTTATTTTAATCGTAAACCTTGTTTGGAGAATTGGGGATTCAAACTTCTAGACCCATTTTGATTCTTAAAGTTAAATGTTATGGGGCCAAAAATTTATTGTTATACTGCTAGACCCTTGGAGACTAATCTACACTCAGAGACATTTTCAATGGTTCAAGAATTGCTTCAATCAGAATTCATATGCAAAAGTTATGCATCCTACAAGTTGACCTACCATGTTGATAATTATGGTACGAGGAGGATGTCATGTCAACCCCCATTACTCATACAAATGGGGTTAGTCATGTGTAGAATTCCAAGAAGACTCTAGAAGATCCAAAACTATAACTCTACTTTAAGGTTGAGTCAAACCTTACCCATTGTTGGCTATTGAGCTATGTTATAAACCAGACCACTAGGAGGAGTAGGGGTTCCAATCTATGCTAATGTGTTTTGTTCCATGGTTGAGTAGAGAAACTAGGAATGGGAATTTAGGCAGAGAAATATAGGGGTTAAGGTTTTGTAGTAGCCTTGAAAGCCATAGTTCTCAGGTAATTCCATATAGAGTACCTCTTCTTTTGCACTTGCATATTTCCATACCAAAAAAAAATAGTAGAGCAGCCTCATCTTTTGGTTGGGTTTTCCCATGTAAGTGATTCTGATGGAAAAACTTGTGCCTATTATGGATATGTATGGGTGAATATTTCTTTCTTTTTTTATTTCTCACATTTTATCCATATCATTCATTTAACAGAAAATCAACAATTAAAGAAAATGAGATCTAAAGGAAAATCAATTGTCATAGTAGAGAATTTAGTTATTTTTACGAAATCTATTATGGCAAACTATTCCAGTGGAATATCCATGGTAGTTTACAGATTAGATATTTCTCTTAGGATGTGTGAAAATGTGGGTGTCAAGATGTACCCTACCTAATGGGAACTTTTAATCTCCCTTCACATATATATTACATTAAATCCTCCCATGTGTGTGCAATCTTGTTAGTCACTACAAACCCCATAACTATGGAATATTTCTTCAAAACATCATATTTTGAAGACTTGTGGGTCCTACCAAATCATTCTAGTTCAGTGGAGGAGAATGGACATACAAGTATGTCCATACCTTTTTCTATGTTTGAGGTTTCTTAATATGAAATTCAGACAACCTTAGTAACATTAATCTCATTTCTTCTTTGTTGGAGGAATTTGATCATCTTACTTCATCTATGTGGGCCTCTAACTTTCACCTTGGGTTGCATGCCTTAGATATTTATTTTCCGTCTAATGAATCCATCTTGGAGAGCATGGCTTGTCTTGAGAAGTCTTGGCAACGCATGCACCACATGTCATACTTTCTTCCCAAGTTGAGAGGGATGGGGCATGGAGATTTAGGTATTATCATATTTCATGATTTTATAAGTACTCAAGCCCCCCCTCATGACACATGACATGTACACCAAAAGAAACATCATGAACACTTTGAAAACCATGCTAATTAATTTCTCTAAGAACCCTAATGTCATTGAGAACTTGTTGACTCGGTAGATTGTTGTAGTCTGGAAGCTCAAATTTACCATAGTCATTTTGTAGGAATATCTACGTTTCGGGTCCATAAGTGGATCCATCATCAAGGCAAAAAATTCTTGAGGAAATATTGTCGAGAAGGCAATAATATTAATATAAGAAATGAAAAGCAAAAATGAAAGAAACGAAGAATGTCAACTATTAATAATAATAATAACCCTAATTATAAAGAGAAATAAAATATTAGATAATTTAATAACCTAATAAAATCTTATTAATAATATGTTAAGGGATTATTATATATTGATATAAAAAGTATGATATAATCAATGGAAAAGTTTGGAAAACATTCGCCTGGGGTCTCGGAGTAGCCACAAATAACTAGGCAAAAGAATATGGACTATAGAAAGGACCGAAGTTGGCAACAATTGAAGGAATAATGCAATTTTCAGTATTTGGAGATTCCCTTATAACCATACAAAAAGGTATAAAATGGTCTCAAAACAAGGACCTTGACCCAAATCCAACTATGCAAAGAATATATTTATTGTTGGGCAAGTTTGAAAATATCGAATTTTATCACATTAAAAGGGATAATAATAGGCTAGCGAATGAGCAAGATAATTAGATCGTCATTCTGGAGCAAGGTGAACTTAGGGAGGATGGGAGTGCACCATCCAAATGTCACCTCCCATGAACATTTATAAACTGAAAACCTCGAAGTGTTGGAAGAATATGGAAAAGGGTGAAAAGTCTGACAAAATGATTAATTGTTTAATTTACTCCTTAGCACATATGTTCTACGGAGGGAGTCTTGGTGATAAGTTGGATCTGTCAACCTCCAGATGGATAATTAAGAGGAATCAAGGCAGGATGAAGGATAGTTTGGAGGGCGGAAGTCGATATTCAAGGTAGAGATGCAGCGAAGGAATTTTGTTCTCTAAGCTCGATGAGGATCGCCTCAGGTAGATCATGTGGGAACTAATCTCAGAGCAAGAAGTAATGGAAATTAATTTGGTTGTAAGGATTACGCTACCGAAAAGCATTAAAATTAAGTGACCTCCCGTGTCATCAATCTAGAGCTTATTTTGACTATAAGAAGATGGTTATAGAGGGCATATGCGTTGTGGATTTTCGCTCATCCTCATCGTGTCGAAGACATGGCTACTTCGTCTAGTAATGGCGTAGGAGACCCTTTTGAGAACTCCTTTAATGCGCTCAGGCATGAAGTGGAGGATATGATTTCGCATATTAGGGAGCAAATTATATTAGAAGCTCGGGCTCACTTTACCCTCGTTATGGGTCAATTGGAAGGATTGAGGAAAGATGTGGAGACCGTGCAGGTGGCAATGGAGGTCATCATGGCAAAGATAGTGAATCTCGACCGAAAGGTGGATAATTCAAAAGAGAAGATGGAGATGGTGGTTGTGTCAGTTCTGAAGGAAGTGAGTGGCATTAGGAAGGAAGGTGGCAATAAATCAGCATGTGGCAAGCAAAGATCCCCCCTCTAAAGTTCATGGTACAACTATAAATCCGGCTAGAGTTTCAGCAGCATGAACTTGAGAACGCAAGCCAACAAGGGGAAATAGAAGCGGTCGATATGCAAGAAATCGAACAGCATGAGTTAGAAAATTTTGATTAGTTAGCAAGCAGAAATAGTCTTTTTTCTTTATGTTATGAAAATATGTAAATATTAATGGGTTTTTTTGGTGAATCCATAAGGAAAATGTTGTAGAAAAGCTGGAGAAGAAAACTCTAAAAACTCATAGCCTCTAGACAGAGCATTTTTGGAGGGATATGGAATTATTGTTACTTCTAAATGTAATGGTTCTGGCCAGAACCATTACATTTAGAAGTAACAATAATTCCATATCCCTCCAAAAATGATATATATATATATATATAGATATATATATATATATATATATATATATATATATATATATATATATATATATATATATATATATATATATATATATATATATATATATATATATATATATAGATATAGATATAACAACTCAGATTCTGGCCAGAACCATTACATTTAAAAGTAACAATATATATATATATATATATAGAGAGAGAGAGAGAGAGAGAGAGAGAGAGAGAGAGAGAGAGATAACTCAGATTCTGGCCAGAACCATTACATGTAGAAGTAACAATATATATATATATATATAGAGAGAGAGAGAGAGAGAGAGAGAGAGATTCTATTTTATTATTATTGATTAAGAAGAGATTAAAAGATGAAAAATTATAATATTATAATACTATAATAGTATTATAATGATGTTATAATTCAAGGTAATAAAAATATATAATAATTATTATTCAAGGAAATAATAATCTATTATAATTCTAATTATTCTGATTATAAGAAGTTAAATTAAAGTAGTTAAATTAAAAAGGTTGTATGGTTAAAAATATTGGTTAATAATATATATAGCTTATCATTAATTAACCTTAATATTTCAATTTCATTCAATTATTTATATTTAATTAACTTTATTATTATAAATTTCATGAATAATTATAATGAAGTTTGAATAGAGAGTCATGCAGGAGAGGGAGGGAAAGGAAAGGGGAAGGATACTACAAGGAAAAGATAGGGAAGGTAGGAAATGTGTAGATTGTTCTCCTAATGACATTCAAACATACACTACCATTTTCAAAGAGTTTCATTATATTTTCTTATGATTATTAGGAAATGCAATGCATCCGCCCTAGAAGTTTCAAACATAAAATTAAAATATATGAAAATGTGAAGTTTGTTTGGAAAAAGTTGTGACCAATCAACCTTGGAAATGAAGTTTCCATCAAGGCAGAGGTGGATTAGCTACTCAAAGGTAGCTTCATCTACCCAATTCACTTAATGAAATGGGTTTCCAACATATTTCCTATCAATAAAAAGAAAGGGACCATGCATGTGTGCATGGAATCGAAGGATTTGAACAAAGCTTATCCTAAGGACAACTACCCTATCTCATTCATTTGTCAAATTATCAAAAAATGTGTTGGAAGTGAAATATTCTTATTTATAAATGGATTTTTTGGATACAACTAGATTCAAAATCATCTTAGGAATAGCACAAGATTATGTCTATCCATCCTTCGAACACATTTACCAATAAAAATAGTCATTTGGCCTTAAAAGTGTTGGAGCCACTTTCCAATTGGCTATTTCATATGCCTTTCACAACATAAAACATATTGTTGAAGTTTATCTTGATAATTTGGCCACTTTCTCTCAAAATAGAGTAGATCATCTTACAAATCTTTGTGAAATATGTTATATACACCACTACTACAAGATCCACTTGGATCTTAACAAATGCATCTTTTGTGTCATTCTAAAATATTGTTGGTTTTCATTGTGTCCAAGCAAGGATTTATGGTAGACAAGTAGAGGAAATCATTAAATTACCTCTCCATGCTACATCCACTAGTTATAGAGCCTTCAAGGAAGGGAAAACTTGTTTTGAAGGGCAACAAAAAGGGTTCAACACCTTTTTGAGGAAGGGCATCCCATTCATATGGTATGAATTTTCATAATGGTGATTGGATGCTTTGAAAAGACCCTTATGTACACCCCACTACTAAGTTCTTCATACTATAGTAGAGATTCTATTTTATACCTTACAACATCAAATTCAACCATTAGTATGGTTTTGGTTCAAGAAGATTACCTACACTAGGAGCATATGTGTATTACCTAAACAGGAGTCTTATCAAACCTAAATTAAGGCTCTCATGTCAAGAAGTTGGACTTGGAAACAATTCATGTTGTCAAGTGAATTTGACATTACATAATTCTTAGAAAACCCAACATAACCATAGACACTAGTCCCTTACAATATGTCTTGACCTAATAAGAAATGAGCATCAAGTATAATAAGTGGATTGTGATCTTGAAAAACTTTTATTTGTAGTTTTCTTCTACAAAATCAAAGAAATATTTGGTTTTTTTGAGCTAATGTGAAGTTACCCAAGGATGGTGAGGACCCTTATTCCTCATTTCCTCATACAACTTTAGGTGTGGAGACATCCTAGTATTTCTCAAAACCTTATGGTTTCCCACTAACTTTTTTCATGATGTGGAAACATATATGCCATCACATAATGAATTAAACCTATGTTTTTGGATTCATGGATGGTTCTATCCACCACACATGAAACCTTTCTCCCATTGCTCGGATGATTTACTCAGCCATAAGTTAATTTTTGACCTAAAGTGGTGCTTGACTTAGACCAATGACCAACAATGTCATTGAGTACAACGTTGTAGTTGAGATACTATTAGAAGCCTTTCAAATGGAATTCAACATTTAGTAGCTCACTTGGATTCATAATCGGTGGTGCCATAGTTAAATAGTGTGTATTGGCTCCATGATCCTACACTTTTCCGAATTTGTTTATGGGCGCATCTTCTCGAGCATTATTTTGAGTTCATTACATACATTTACATTTTGAGAAGTTCAAATTATCTATCACATTAACCAAAAGCAAAGCATGTATTTACATAACATGATAAGAAAGCACATCATTTTCTGCAAACATAAGTAAAGGTCGAAAAATCAGTAATATTATCGTAATAATGTAATCAAGTAAAAAAAGTGTAGTGTTATGAAAAAATGGACATCCTAGCCCTTGAAGATGCATATATATAGTTTTAAGATACAACAGATAAGCCCATAGTCCTTAATCCATAACTCAACATGGGTCTCATGGTAACAGATGATGGCATTCACCATGAAAGAGTTGTACCCACACCCATAAGACCTCAACAACCTAGCATAGAATGTGCTCTAGGAGGCATTCTACTTGTTCCATTGGGACCAAACAGTTTAGCCCCTTCAATTTCCACTTCATAGACTATAGACCACACATAGCATCTCCTCCAAGTTGGTCCTTACCTCTACCCCTATGTCCTTTTATAGAGTATATTACAAGTCAAGTCAGTGCTACTTCTGCAACATCAAGGTATTTTGTTAGTCACTTTGCATGCCAAAATTATTTCACCTCTTGCATTTTTTAGTAATTGAAAACATAACAAAAAAATTAATAACTTCAAAAGATAAAAAGTTATTCTTACTAATGTCACCACACATAGTATCAGTTTGTAGTGTTAGGTCAAGATCTCCATGGAAGTCCATGTCAACATAAGGATAGTCATTGATAGTAACCAACTGGTGAGAACACCAATCAAAGGAGAGGCGCCCCTATGGTGAAAACCATCATGGTTTTCAGCTAAGTGGTAGCATGTGATTGGTTATAAGCCCCCTTGCTTCTTACCAAAACCAGGAAGCCCCCCCCTACATGATCCAGGTGGATATTGGTGGCCACCTGCCAAGTCCACCTGGACCCCCACCATTGTCTTTCTCAGCATTTTCAGTTTCCTTAATTGTAGCACAACTTACTATTTTTAGCAGTTTTTCGGGTCCTGAACTTCCGGAGCCGTTTTGAGGCCCTAAACGACGTTTTTTTGGGGAATCCGGGGGAAACATGGGTCCATGGAATGGACCGATGTTGCTCGTTCCAACAATGATAGTGCTCGGATAGATCTTTCTAATGAGCTATTGTACGCGTCAAACGGAGATCATATGCCAAAGTTACGACCCCAGGAAGTTGATGTACCAATTTACCCCAAACGGGGCCCACAGTTTGGTGTTTCATCTCCTAGGGTTAGGTTTTGGAATGTTAAGGGTTTTTCCATTGTTTCTCAACAATAAATAGGCCTTCAAGCCTCATTGTAACACAGTTCAGAGGCATGTAGCCATCACATCTCTTCTCAGAGATAAGCTACCATCGCCCTAGCTGGTTTATTTCCATTTCTGGTTGTAAGCATATTTCAGTATTTTCCATTAATGAAATGAAGTATTATTTCCGTTGCATCTTTGTGTATATGGTTATCTCTGTAATTTGTTGCGTTCCTGTTTAAATATGGATCAGTGGTATCAGAGCGGTCTGCTTTTTCTCTGTTTTTCTTTGCATGTCCCCAACAAGGTCGGGATATAAGGAGTTAGGGCTTGAACTGGTTGAACCTTTGCAAGACCAGCCTCGCAAATCCCGACGGCCTCCCATGGTGGAGGAGAAGAAAGACGAGGGGGCAGGAGATCCCATCAAAATATTGCTCGAAGAAGCGCTCGAGCGACAACGGAACGCGATGATGGACAACTTTGCCCAGATCCTTCAGCGGCTACCCAGAAGCGGCGCATCGGCTTCCAGCAGCTCCTCTGGAAATGACACACCCTTTAAGGTACAAGTTAATTTTGAAATCCCCATATTCGAGGGTCAGATAGACGTCGATGCCGCAGATAAATGGTTAAATCTGCTAGAGGGTTATTTTTCTGTTCATGAATTTTCGAGTCGGGAAAAGATTGTTTTTGCTCTTCTCGAAGCAGCCACCCACGTCAAGGACTGGTGGGAAACCTACTGCGAGCAGAAGGATGAAAGTACTGGCTCACTATTTTCAGTCGCACCCACCTGGGATTCGTTCCGGGATGCCATCAAGGAGCAGTACTACCCTGTCGGAAGCTATGAGGATGAATACATAAAGTGGACCACGCTGCGACAGGGAAGGGACCAAGACGTGCCGGAGTTCACCAATCTTTTCCATACCCTTCGCACAAAGTTTGGTATCAAGGATTCGGAGCAACATTTGATACTCAAATACCGTGGCTGCCTGCACAAGTACATCCAGGAAGAAATACAATTCCTAAACATCCCCTCGCTCGGCGCAGCATACCGATATGCCGTCAAGGTCGAGCAGAAGTTTAAACAAAAGAAGCGAGACTTTGGATCTGCGAATACAAAGCAGGGGAAAGGTGCCCCTAAACCACAGAACAAAGGACAGAGCCAAGGCGGGACAGCCCAAGACAACCAGCCGAAGCTGCAAGCAAAGAACAATGCCGCGAAGCCGAGAAAGGACACTGGAAAATGGTGCGAGTTCCATAAGAGCTCCACTCACAACACAAGTGAGTGTCGGGCCAAGCAGTCACTGGTGGTTGAGCTAAAGGTTTCAAAATCAGATGCATGTTCCGACTCTGAGTCAGAACCCGATAAGGGGTATGAAAAAGGGAAGCAGATAATTGATTCGGATCCCAGCGCCACTGTTGCTACCGCAAAGATCCAGAAAAATGAACCCGAAGATCCAGAGGAGGAGGAGCGTCTCTTCCACTCCCAGATGTGGGTAAAGGGCTCCCTGATACAGTTCATTGTTGATAGCGGGAGTCAAAAGAACCTCATTTCGGCAGAGGTCGTGAGGCGATTGGGCTTACCGACCACAGCACATCCACAACCATACACCATTGGGTGGCTTCACCAAGGGCGAGATCTTCGTGTGAGCCAGCAGTGTCGCCTTCCATACAACATCAAGCCCTTCACGGATGAGGTATTGTGTGACATTGCTCCCCTTGAAGTTTGTGATGTATTACTAGGACAACCATACTTGTGGAAGCGACATGCTGTGTATGAATCAAGGCCCCGTGCTGTTATTATTACATTGGGAAATAAGTTGTTCAGGATACCAGAGGTAGCACCACCTACCGCCATCTCTTTGATTACTGCAAAACAATGCAGTAAGATCATTTCCAAAACCAGGAAATTTGTTTTCCTGATGATACGCCCTCAAGGGAAGAAGAAGACAGTGGCCGCGGCCTCCAAACGGGGTCCCTCTGCACGACAGCTACAGATGGACAAGATTGTGGAGGAGTACGAAGACATCTTCACCTCCCCGGCAGGGGTTCCTTTGCACTGTCAAGTCAAGCACTCCATCGATTTGACCCCAGGTGCGCCGCTACCCAATGGACCAATTTATCGGCGCTCCGTTCTAGAGAACAATGAAATCAAGAGGCAGATTCAGGAGCTCCTGCAGAAAGGTCACATCCGTCCGAGTTCATTGCCCTGTGGGAGCCCGATCGTGTTGGTACAGAAGAAGGATGGGACGTGGAGACTCTGTATTGACTATCGAGCGTTGAACAAGATCACTGTCCGTAATAGGTACCCGATCCCGCGGATTGATGACCTCCTAGACCAACTAAAGGGGGTGAAATATTTCAGCAAGATCGATCTGAAGTCAGGATATCAACAGGTACCAATCGAACCCTCAGATGTGTGGAAGACTGCCTTCAAATCCAAGGAGGGCCTCTTCGAATGGTTGGTCATGCCTTTCGGATTGACGAATGCTCCTGCAACCTTTATGAGGCTAATGGATGACATCTTGCGGCCATTCACCAACTCCTTTGTAGTAGTATACTTGGATGACATTCTGATCTTCAGCCAGAGTTGGGAGGAGCACCTCCACCACATCCGACAGGTTCTCCAAACACTGCGGCAACACAAGCTATGTGTCAATTTGGAGAAATGCACTTTTGGCATGACCGAGGTTCAGTATCTGGGATACATCATTGATGAACAGGGGGTGCATGTCGATCCAGCCAAGGTCCAAGTCATTCGGGATTGGCCCTCTCCAACCACTCTCACAGAGCTCCGCAGCTTTCTAGGTCTTGCCAACTTCTACCGCAGGTTTGTGCTGGGGTTTTCTCATATTTCTTGGCCCTTGAGTCAAGTCACCAAGGGAGGGGCGAAAGCAAAATTCTTTTGGTCTGAATCTCAACAGAAGGCATTCAGGGAGTTGAAGGATCGCCTCTGCACGGCACCAGTGCTCGCGTTACCAGATTTACAACAACCATTTGAGGTCGAGACAGATGCCTCTGACTATGCTATTGGGGCAGTCCTTACTCAACATGGACATCCAGTGGCATATCACAGTGAAACGCTTTCAGACACAGTCCGGAAGTACCCCACTTATGATAAAGAGATGTATTTTATTGTACAGGCCCGCCGACAATGGAAGCATTACATTTTGGGGAAGGAAACGGTCATCCACACAGACCACCGACCCCTGCAGTTCATACAGACCCAAGGGAAATTGCAGAATGATCGCCATCAGAAGTGGTCTACATACCTGCAACAGTTTCACTTGAATATCAAGTATAAAAAGGGCAACACCAATAATTTTGCAGATTGCCTCAGTCGACCACCGATCATGGCGTTGACCACCGTGCTCAACTCTTGTGGGCACGAGACTTCTGATTGGCCACTTCTCTACAAAAGCGACCCAGAATTCGGCCACACATACCAGACACTCTTGGAGGGTCGGAATGTTGCAGATTTTCACCTCCAGGATGCCCTATTATGCCACCTCGGTCACCTTTGTGTTCCTTCAAGCGAGCGTGCCAAGATGATTTGGGAAGCACACTACAGTTGGGCTGCTGGGCATTTCGGGGTCGAGAAAACAGTGGCAGTACTGCAAAATTATTTCTATTAGCCGAATCTTCGACAGGATGTTGGGAAGTACATCCGATCATGTACTGCCTGTGCCATTGCCAAACCGACCATTAAGAAGCAAGGCCTCTATACCCCATTGCCTACCCCTAGTCGACCTTGGGAATCCATCTCCATGGATTACATGTCAGACCTTCCTTCCACTAAGCATGGAAATGACTGTGTTTTTGTGGTCGTCGACAGGTTCTCGAAGATGGCCATTATGGTGGCCTGCAAGAAGAATATCACAGCAAAAGCCACTGCTAAACTCTTCTTTGAACGAGTGTGGGTGCACTTTGGGATCCCACAGTCTATCATCTCAGATTGGGACAGTCGGTTTCTCAGCACATTTTGGTCCAGTCTCTGGTCAATGCTGGACACCAAACTCACGAAGTCCATAGCCTTCCATCCTCAAACTGATGGCGAGACAGAGGTTGTCAATAGGATGATTGTGCACATTCTGCGCATGTATAACTCAAAGCATCCACGCACATGGGACGAGAGCCTCCCCTATGTTTAACACAGCTACAACCGATCTCTTCACAGCTCCACTGGCCATAGCCCTTTTTAGGTGGGTTTGGGATTCCAGCCACTATGCCCCATTGATGTGGCCATGCCACTTGCAGCTACTCACATGAATTCAGCTCATGTCCAGTCCGAAACAGATAAGGCCACCAGCTTCATTGAGCGCATCCAACATATTCGCCAGCAGGTCCATGACATTCTTGAGAAATCAAATGCCAAGTACAAGCAGCGACATGATCAACATCGGGTGCCACACAAGTTTCAGGTGGGCGACAAAGTCTGGTTGCATTTGCAAAAGGAACGCCTTACTGGAGCCTATCGGAAATTGAGACCACTCCAATATGGTCCTTACACCATTACTAAGGCTATGGGAGACAATGCATTTGAGCTCAGCATTCCCCCATTCCTTGCCCTGCACCCAGTGTTCAATGTGGACCGCCTTCGGCCATACTTTCCACCATTGCTAGACACATCCGACATTGCAGAACAACTCAAACCCACAGAATTAAATCCAGATTGCATGGAACAAGCTGCAACTGATCGAATCATGGACACACAGATCAAGAACACTCGCCAACAGAATATCCAACTGTATCGAGTTTTCAAAGCAGGCCAACTCCTTCAATAGGGCAAGTGGCTCACCAGGGAACAAGTTCAGCAGAAGTTTCCTCATCTCATGGAGGAGCTCAACGCAATGGGGACCATTGCTTCCTAAGGGGGGAGGAATGATCCAGGTGGATATTGGTGGCCACCTGCCAAGTCCACCTGGACCCCCACCATTGTCTTTCTCGGCATTTTCAGTTTCCTTAATTGTAGCACAACTTACTATTTTTAGCAGTTTTTCAGGTCCTGAACTTCCGGAACCGTTTTGAGGCCCTAAACGACGTTTTTTGGGGAATCCGAGGGCAACATGGGTACATAGAATGGACCGATGTTGCCTGTTCCAACAATGATAGTGCTCGGATAGATCTTTCTAATGAGCTATTGTACGTGTCAAACGGAGATCATATGCCAAAGTTACGACCCCGGGAAGTTGATGTACCAATTTACCCCAAACGGGGCCCACAGTTTGGCGTTTCATCTCCTAGGGTTAGGTTTTGTTATGTTAAGGGTTTTTCCCATTGTTTCTCAACAATATATAGGCCTTCGAGCCTCATTGTAACACAGTTCAGAGGCATGTAGCCATCACATCTCTTCTCAGAGATAAGCTACCATCGCCCTAGTTGGTTTATTTCCATTTCTGGTTGTAAGCATATTTCAGTATTTTCCATTAATGAAATGAAGTATTATTTCCGCTGCATCTTTGTGTATATGGTTATCTCTGTAATTTGTTGCGTTCTTGTTTAAATCCGGATCACTGCAATACCAATAATTTATTAGAGGAATGCAACATGTGGGCCCCCCATCAAATCAGTAACAAAAACAAGCTTAGGAGGGGGCATCCACAACCAAGCACCGAGGAGGTAAATCCTCTGGTCAACACTCTCGGTCATAAAGGGCCATAAGCTAGCACCCACATGTTAGAATCCCATCAGGCCATCGGGTCATTGAGTTGTGAGCCTTGCTTGACAAGGAAATTAAACCATCTAAACGCTTGGCATCTGAGATTCGAATTGCACCACAGAAGCTAAAGCTCAAGAGGGATGCATAACTAAAACCTCAAGCCTCGAGATCTGAGACTTGACACATGTGGCAAGACAAGTGGCACAAATGACATGAATTTATGTTGAAATTTAGGTGACATGGAAACCTAAGGTGATGACATGTGGCAAGAAAAATTAGCACTTTTAGGTAACCATTATTCCATGTGGCAGTATCATGACATGGTGAATGGTGTGGCAGCATGTGTGGGTGACACG
Organism: Pinus tabuliformis; assembly: GCA_031772625.1. Lineage (NCBI taxonomy): Eukaryota > Viridiplantae > Streptophyta > Pinopsida > Pinales > Pinaceae > Pinus > Pinus tabuliformis. The sequence continues at coordinate 524,339,640 of CM062810.1, read as the reverse complement.
TGATAGGTGATTTCGATACTTTTGACAAGACAAACAAATAATTTGTAAGTGACACATGGTAGGCACACATGAGAAGGTTCTTAGTGGCAACAACAGATGATGTGTCAGACATGACAGTGGGTGGTGTGGTAGTGGATCCCATCTCAGGACTTTGATCTATTGAAGAATCTAGGGAATCAAGGTTATTGTGAGATTTTTCTATTGATGATAACGATTTGTGAAGTACTTTCAATTTTCTTATTAGCATAATTTTCTCTTATTATTATTAGTGTGCATTCTTATTACTTCATCAAATAGTTACCAAAAAAAACGACAAGAACACAAGATGTTGGCTCTCTAACAGGGCAAAATCTCTCTCTCCTAGAGAGGAAAACCCTTCTTGCAAAATTTCTCTTATTGAAGCTTCAATTGACAAATGCCAAACCCTAGACCCTTGACAAGTAGATCCTCCAAGCACAAGACACAGTCTTTCTTCTTCTGCTTTGCACCTTGATCTCTTCCTTCGCACTTCTTCCGACAGTTGGTAGCTCTTTTTCCGACAACTGCAGAAACCCTAGGTCTCCTTAGAGACCTCTTCTTTGGAGTCTCCCTTTCCTTCTCTACCTCGCTTAGAAATCTTCCCTTTCCTTGACACTTAGGCTAGAGAATGAGACCTTCCTTGAGAGATATTTCCAAGATGAGAGGTTGATCCTCTTACCCTACTATAGATTTGAATTCTTCGCACGTGTGGCTGATCTAGGCTTGTAATTCACCCCCCCCCCCATCCCCCCTCATTACTATCCCAGTTCACAACAATTGGTATTTCAATTCCTATAAGAGTGTAATGTGATATTTCCATTCTTGCAAGTGTGAAACTTTCAATTCCTGTAATTTTGGTTTGCTTTATGTGGTGACTTATGAAAGAACATTAACATCCAACTCTGTAATACTTAATTAATACTACAACATCATTAGCACTTAATAGGTTGTATTATTATCTACGGCGCATGAAACTTCGCAAGTTCCATATGAACATTGATTTTACAATTAAATGTACAACTTCGTGTTTATCTACAAAGTAATTAGGAAGTAATTGAAAATCCCATTAGACATGATTTGGCCATGTTATAAAGGAATTAGTGTTTAACAAGTCATCTACACCATTAGAGACTTTTTTTATGTTGTGACTCTGGATTTAGTGCCTTGGATGGAGTTGAAGGTCAACATTAGATTGGCTAATTCAGATAGGTTAGTATTTAAGCAAATCAAATAACTTATCTCAACTATATGCTCATAAATCCATGATTGTAATCTTTTAACCTTGATGGAGTGATAGGAAATAGAATACGGCCAATGCCTTTAAGAAACACAAGCCCATCGATGCTTGCAAGTGGATTTATCCTGACCCTATTTTGAAAGGCCAATTGAATAAGTTTTAGTGGCTTATCTCTAAGAAAATGCCTTGATTCATTGCTTGTGTAATGACCGGGAAAACTTGGTTGAGCCTAATGAAATTTTTTTCTTAATCCCTCATTCTTAGCAGATTGATTATTAGAATTTTAATAAATCGTTGCATTCCTTAGCCTAAATTTGTGTCTTGTGGTTGCCATAACAGTCTAAAGTATCTATTTTATTACTATGCCTATACATAGTTTTCCTCAAATTAAGACACTAAGTTCTACAATAAACTTATCCTTAACTTTACATATATGAACATTCCTCTCTTAAGAGATAAGATTCCTTGGGATTTTGTCAATTGGTTTTATCTAGACTAGTTTAGAAGAGGAGTGTTATTCGCCCCACCTAGGATCACTTATTACAAGTGACATGCTAAGTTCTTACTGAGTATATTGTTAAATTGGCCTTGAACCCTAAGAATACGATTTACCTTGGATATTATCCTTAGAATGAAGGGAAGTGCCTAGTGAGTTGCCTCAAGAAAAAGATTTCCTTATACCTTCAAACTTTGCACACCATCACTACTAATAAAAATCTAATGATTTTTTCTCATTTGGAAAGATAAAAAATGTTGTTATTTTAATAATGTTCTGCATTCTCATAAGCCCTTTTATTAGCATCATAATTCTCTAATATGGGCTAATAAATATATGCATATTATGGTGCAAATCCAAAAGGTTGAGCTAAATGTGGCACACATGTACCAACTATTAAAGTATTGTGTGGGAAGGGGGGTTCCCCTTACAAAATGAGTAGGAAGTCGTAAGTAACTCTCTAGCGTGTTTTGCTCATTCTAGAAAATTCCAAAGATAAAAGGCAAGTCATGCCATATAGTTAATTAGGTTGTTCATGAGAGGATGAAGTGCAACCATAGTCCAAGTTTGCAACACCAAAATGATTAAGTACTTGTGGCTCGCCCTTACGACTTTTGAGATTGAGAAGCCTAATGAGGAACCTAAGTAATGTAATGAGGAACATTTAATGCAATTTCAAAATAAGTGGAGTGAACTTTTATGAAAATGAAACTATAGCTTAATTATCAAAGTTTTATCGAAACAAAAATGGGTATCGAAGTAGACAAGGTGCATTATCTTCACACTCTTTAAACAAGGGGAAAACCTATCGAAATTCAATTGTCAAACCAACAGCGGGTATAGCTATCATTAGTATTATCTATGAATGCAAGCTAACTCATCACTATAATTCAAGGAAAATCACACCACTTGAAATAATCCATTGGTAATCCATAAAAAAGTAGACTTTCACTCTAGTGGTTAACCCATTTCCCTAAGTCGTAAGAAAGCAAGTTTTCACTCCAACGATTAAGCCATTCCTCTAGGTCCAAAGAAAATGAACTCTAATGATTAACCCATTTCCCTAAATCCAAAAAAAACTAACCCTTAACCCAAGAAATAATTTTAAACCCTACCATTTCACACCGTAACCTTTACGCTCTAATTTTTCCTTTTAAATGAAAAAATATCCTCTACAAACTTTGAACCTATTACTTTGGCCCATATTCCGATATTGTCATATGGTATTGTGAATGTCGTAATACAAGCTTACATAATACGCATTAGCAATTTTATTCGCAAGGACCCATTAGGGGTCATCAATTTTAATTATAAAAGGTTCAACGATGGAGCTTCATGTACTCGCTGGAGTATTTAAGGGCCTACGCAATATTTTGCAAGGGGACGTGCCATTCGGGGAAACCATATGTAGTGTCACTTCAACGAAATAGAATTCAGTTCATGTCTCCACTTGTCAGGAAGTGGGGCGTATTATCATCAATATGATACTTTAACTAAAGAAAAGTAGGTTGAACCACGTGCTGTGGGATACACATGACCATGAACCGGCCGGGAAGTGCATGAAACCAAAGTGTAATATCGTGGAATGACCTGAAATAGGGTACCGTTGGATAACTATAAATGCGAATCATTTATTTTAGATTTGTTTTTTAATCGCAAAGTACTATAATGTGTAAGTCTAAGGCAACGTATCTTAAACCACTTTAAAAAGATCGTTTGGGTGAAGTTGTTTTTACTGGCAGTTTGAAAAGAGTTTGTCGTTGAATAATAATTAAATAAAAATTAATTAATTAATTAATGTGTTGAGTGAAGTGAATTTTATTTCAAATTTAAATAAATTTAAATTAGAGATATATATTATGTAACGTAATAATGATGTAGTAGACATTGATAACAATAAAAATAAAATATTAGTGATAATAAAATAAAATTAATATTTTGGACAGTGTGCTAATGAGGAGTCAAGTCAAGTATACATGGTCGTTGTCTCATCAAGTCTTAGTAAAGGTGGATGTGTTGCAGTGTCCTATGTTAGTATATTGCTATCAAATCTTGGACTTGAGATTGATGTTTACACATAGGAAAAATAATGTAAGAAGATTAAGACGACATGTTTGGTTGAAAAATAATGTAAGAAGATTAAGGCGACATGTTTGGTTTAATGTTGTTTGTTATGGAAATCAACACAATGATTAACTTGGTTTGTAGAGGTCTGCAAACACGACAATAGGGCTTATTTCCCTCCTTCCTTCCCATGTTAATCATTCATTATCTACATTATGAGATGCCTCGTCTATGCACATGTAAAATATTGCATGCACCAGAGGTTATATCCTGATACAAATCAAGATTTAGGATGGCTTCATGTCTACTTATGGCCTTCAGCAACCACATTCCATGTCCATTGCAGGTAAGGAGCACCAAGGTGGTTAAATTTCAATTGTTACCATGTTTTTCGGCTCTATCTGGTTGTTTCTTTTTGTTATACGGAAGTTTCATGATTGTGGACAAAGGTGAATTCCCTAGATCTAGTGGTATGATCTAGAACAACAGAAGACAAAAAGGTTTGAGTTTTCCTTAGAGAAATTAGAAAATGGGAAAGAAGCCTACCTAGAATCTGGAGTAAGCTTTCCTTTCTTCCTCGCTTGTAAGCTCCAATTCTAACTCCAAGTGTTATAATTAGAACTTGCACACACGATTAAAACAAGCAAAGGATCCACAACATCCACATAGCATAATCTAAAATCTTTATTCAATGAATTAGCATGGAATTGAAATACATGAGTGCAAACATAACACAACAAATATAGGAAAATAAGATACTCTTTGTATTAACAAATATAGGAGAGAGTTTACAACCATAAATAGTATTTGACTTTGTAGATGTCTCCCCAAGTTGACTTGTCCTTCCTTGTCACAAAGCACACCTCAACATCAACCCTAATACATGAATATGGTGACTCTTTTAGGTTCAAAGCAGCAACATGATGGCACTATCAATCTCCAAAATCCAACCCTGATGTTATGGAAAGCAGTAAATATATAGTGTAAGAGTGGTGGTTTAGGATTTACCATTCTAGGCTTGAAATCCACATATGATGGGAGAATGAGCTTAAGGGATAAGAGATAAGGTCTCCAAGATAGGATCAGATAGGAATTCGAGCTCTCTATTTGTGGTAAATAGTTAAAACTACCTTAGAAGCTTTTGGAAGAGGAAGTTTCAGAGATATTTTTTATTTTCCCAAATTTCTAGAATCAGCGCACCTGCAAAAGGGAGTAACATGTGTTGACCAGTACTGGTGCTTAGGTATGCAATATGCACTAAATGTAGGTGGCCAGACATGGAATGGGCGTTGTGGCTAAAAACGCTGTTTTTGAACAATTTTTCCCAGAAACTCAAACTTTTTGGAGAAGTAATGCTTAGGGATTTGTGAAGGGATTACGACAAAATGTTCAAGGATATTGATTGATTCAGTTTGCAAGCTTATTGAGCAGATGTGACAAAATGGCCTGTAACACTTTTTTACGCCAGATTTTTTCTCTCCTCTAGTCAAATTTCCTTTTGGTTCAATCTCCCCCTGGTTCTACCTTGTATTGTTCTTATTTTTTTCTAATTTTTGTGAAATTCCATGTAACCACCCCATCCCACATTTACCCACTTTTACAAGCTCTCCAGGTAAACATGAGCTGAGAGTTACTATGACATGAACTGACCTCCAAGTTCCATTTATGGAAGTGGGGTCTACTAACCGAAAACAATATTTCCGTCACTTAGGAACACTAGATCACCCAGGTAATTGACAACAACCATTGGTGATGAATCCCTGAGTTGGACTTCCACTTCTTAAGCTTTACACCCTAACCGCATGCTTGAGACACTGTGCATGTGGTCAGATGGCTCCAACTCATGATCCTTCCTCCATGTGGTTATAACCAAAATTCTCTAGTTCAGAGGGTGTGGTTGCAAGATTTGTGACACTCTTTTAGGGTTGGCCTACAAGCCACTGCCCAAAACAACCCATAACTCTTTAGAACTCATTCTAGAACAAAAAGAAGTATTTATAATGAATACTAAGACTAGAACTTGCTCAAACATGCCAGTCACATGATAAACATTTCATGAAACATTTAGTAAGCATAATAGCTACAGGTCATGAATGCATATATGATCATGATCTTCATAACTTCATCAGATAATCATCAAGAAGGCTCAATGCCCTCTCAAGTTGGTTGCAACAACACTTGTTATCCCATGTAGACATTAACCATTCCATAACTATTCAAATCATGAACAAGATCCATAGTAAGAGCACATCATTTAACCATGCTTATAACCAACATATAATGAGAATAGAATCCATGACAAATCATCCCTAAGATCAACATAATAACTAGTACATGTGCTCATCATTCACAATAAGAAAATAGCTCATATTAATCATATGCAAAAGCTAACCAAGTCAAGGACTTCCACGTACCACCCCCATAGATTGGGTTGAACCAAATCTCTCTTTCAGCCAATCACCCTTGTGCCATATTCCAAGCATGAATGTGGGATCACATGGGTTAAACCAAAATAAAACCAACCAGAGCTTCTAGAGGCCAAACCACCTCAACCCTCAACCACAATTATTTCACCTAAACCAGTCCAAAAATCACTAACATCAAAACAAGCTTGGATGCCTCTGACTTCCTTCACTAGCTTCAGAGGAATTTTCCTATCTCCACCCATCCATCAAGAGTTCCAGGAGAAATCCCATCTCCACCCTTGACCCTTTGGAATTTTCCTGAGACCACCTCAATCAGGATCTAATCCTACCATCCATCCAAAGCTTAATCAAAATAGAGAACCCACTACATCATGGCTATCCAAGAAATGGAAAGGCAAGGTTGAAACCACTGTCAATCCAGGAAAATCCCATGCCAATGATAACAAAATAACTAAAGAACCACATGCATGTACCATGCATCCAAATCTCAGCAAGGAAATCACACATGCAACCTGTTACCTACAATGTATACCTATTGTAGATGTTGTTCCAAGCTTTTCCTTGCACTCTCTTGCTTTCCTTTGCTAGCTTTCTTGTCAAAGTGCTCCCTCTCTCTTCTCTCAGAGCTCTATTTCTGAAAGTGATCAAAGCTAGAACTGACAAAACTTGTGAATTGTTTCTCTGATGCCTTTTTATCATTGATGTCTAGTCTCTTCCTTTCCTTTTTCATTTTTCCTTTTTTTTTTTTTTAATTTTCCTCTAATTTCTCTATATTTCCCTTGCATGCATATTTGTGTTTCTTCATCTCCCTTTTTTCCTCTATTTCCCTTTTTTTCCTTTATTTCCTTCATTAAATTTCATTTATTGCCTCTTTGCCTTTTCCAATGACTTTTCCAATTTCCATAGCCATTAATAAACCACAAGTGATGCCCACTACAATGTTTACCCACCAATCAACTTGGAATACATGTTCCATGACATTGGTTTTATTTTATTTACAGGAAAAATCAACCGAGGGTTGTTACAAACCCCTCCCCCTTGGGGGAACATCTTCCTCGGTGTTCGACGACACTTATGAACAACAAAACATACTACCTATGGAACTTTATAACACAACCCAATGCAGTAGCTACAATAAACAACTGATGAAACCATGACAAGCATGACACACATACCACTTATTGGAGCTTTATAACATAGCTCGATGCTATGTTATAAATCTCCAATAAGTGGTATGTGTGTCATGTTTGTCATAAAAACTCATATGCTTCAATAAGCGGTATGTGAGCATATAAAACTCATTTGCTTCAACCAGCAAATAGAGAAGGATATAATGCCTACATCTAATCATCCATCTCCGATGTAGCTTCATCGGGCCCAAAGTGCTTCCACTACACTTTAACCTGCTCTATTGCTCTGTTGCAGAGCATGAGTTGTATCCGCTGTAATATGCATTATGGTTATGGTTGGAACTCTCACTTGCTCTATTGCTTTGTTCCAGGGCATGAGTTGCTTCTGCTGTAATATGCATTATGGTTATGGCTAAAACGTTCCACCTACAATACAAGACAATCAATCACATTGTCAACATCCTGCACATATATCTTAAGCAATGAAACATGGAAAAAAATCATGGACTTTCATTGTTGGTGGCAGTGCAAGTCTGTAAGCCACTGGTCCAGTCCTCTCAAGGATCTCAAAAGGCCCGCAATACCGAAGCATCAACTTGGCACATGACCCAATCCTCAAGGAGCTCCTCTTGGGCTTGATGCGCAAATACACATGGTCCCCAACCTTAAACTCTTTTACTGCTCTATGATAATCTACATAAAAATTTTGCATGTCATGTGTTGCCTTTGAATTCCTTCTAATAACCGGCATCTCCTGCTCCATCTCATCCAACATATCTGGTATAATCAACACCCTTTTCAATGGATCACTCCCACTAATAGGAGTATTACAACTTTTCCCATAGAGAACCTCAAAAGGACTCATCTTCAAGGATTCCTGGCATAGATCCTCCCACATCCTCTGTTGATGCATGACATACATACTCAACAAGTTAGCTTTTGTAGCATCAGAGGTGTTCTAGTATCAAAATTTTGTGGAGAAGCTAATACAAAGGAGTCCTCCATAACCCATAAATCATTTTTGTAAATTCCACCTAGGAAATGTCTAAATTATATTATTGGCCTATTTTTGAATATTTCCTAAGTCTAAACTTAGGAAAAGTGGCTAATTAATCAGTATTAATTGAGAAAGTTGAGAATCATCTACAAACACACATGGATCGAATGGGAAATAATCTTAGCCATCAGTTAAGATATAATCTTGGTTATTGGAGGTCCAACATAATATTATAAGAAGAATCCGATGGGTAGATCGAGAACACACACTCACAGATCGATTTTGTTATGCAGTTTTATTTTTCCAGAGGCAGTAGCCAGAAGATTTCAAGTCAGAAGGGAAGCAGAGACTGAGAGGGGCACAAACAATGAAATTGGAGGGAGGTTTTCTAGATCTGGTGAGTACTTTGCAGAGAGGCCAATATTTTCTCCAAGATGTTGTGAAGAGGTAGCGCAAAACCCTCAAGAGGCACTTCAATTTCGCTGGAGGAGAAGACATTTTTAGTTCCAAAGGTCGGGAAGAGGTTCCAGAGGGTTGGAGAACCATTTTCCCAGTCAACAACAAGTAGGATGGCTAGATTGGTAGTCAATTCAAACAACATGTGTGGAAGGTATTTCCAGAGTGACGTAGAGCCTGTGCAAAAAAAGTTGGACGGCTAGCCTTTTAGATCTCAAACAGTGCCGAGATTGCTCGGAGTGAGGGTAATTTCCCTCAAATAATTTTTGTTAGTATTTTCTCTACAGGATTTCCAATTTCTAGCATCCATAATGTACTTAGATTATTTCATTGTTGCTTAATAATTAAAACCCTCAGTTGCGCATCGGTTTTCCCAAGTTGGGTTTTTCAGTGGACATTTATCCAAAAATAAGTTGTCAAATTTATTGTGTGTGTCAATATTTTCTCAGTTTCCAATGCTTTTATTTTCCGCAATATTTTTGTGACTATTGCACTGTGATTTATTCGATATTTGTCGTAGAAAATAAACTACTAATTAATTTATAGTTAGAAGAATAATTTCAAGTTGTTGCAATAAAATTTCATAGCGAAATTTTCTCAACTGCAGAATAATTTCGTAGCTTGAAATTTTCACATGGTATCAAAGCGAGATTGATCAAGTGGGAATCTCAGAAGTGATAAGTAGAAATTATCCATATTCAAAGGGAGTTTGGTAGCACAATTTCCATATTTGCACAGAAGTTTCCTTAGCAGATTGAACTATTGGGAAGAGGGTTTGATTTTTCCAGTGTAGGTGGCAGGAAAATATTGCAAAGCCCTTAAGCAATTTTAGCAAGTAGAAGAGAAGTTGAAAATAAATTCCAATGAAGCATATCAGATTTTCGCTAAGAAAATTCCTTGCTTGGATGCAAAAAGGTTTTGTAGCAACAGAATAAGCGTCGAGTGGAAGAGAAAGAGCACACACAAAGGGAAATTTCTCTAAGAGGATCTTGAGTTTTAGAGATATCATTTTTCCATTTGCAAATTGGCAATAGCTATGAGCATATTTTCTCACTCCAAAAGGGAGTGCGAGTAGCTGATTCAGTAGCCAAGCAGAGGGAAAGAGGGAAATTTTCGACCAAATTTATAGATGGCCAAATTTGGGCTTAGAGATCAAGATAGGTTGGAGGGAACCTCCAAATTTATCATCTGTAAGGCAAGGATGACCTTCCTTTTGGATGAACATGACTTGAATCCTATGTGGACAATGTGGTAGCAGTACCCCAGGATGTCGATCAGCTCAAGGAGTATAGGAAGCAGATGGCGAAGACGAAGAGATTGATTCTGGATGGAGTTTAGGACCATGTATTCTCACATGTGGCAGAAAAAGGAACAACTAAGGAAATGTGTGATGCTCTCTTCCAGTTATATTAGAACACTTCTGAGTAGTGAAAGATGTTCCTATAGGAGAAGATGAGAAGCATCAGGATGATGAAGGGTGAAGGCATAGACTCCTTTCTCACCAGGATTCAGGAGGTCTGAGATCATCTTGCATCTGTTGGGGAGGCACCTTGACCAACATATCTTGTACGGTTGTCTCTAAATAGTGTCTCACGGGATTGGAAAGAGTTTGTCTAAAGTATCTTGGGTAGAGTCACATTGCCTAGATGGGACAAGATGTGGTCTAACTTACAGCAGGAGGAGTTGAGGTGTGCTCTATTGAAGAGTGCCATCAGTCGAAGCAGCAACAAGGGCATGAAGGGTGAAGAGGAGAATTTGTCCCTAGCAACAAAGGGTTCCAACCAGGGACAGGGGGAGAAGAAGAAGAAGAAGGACATGTAGAAATTATGGTGTGTATTTGCAACTGCTCATGAATTTCTAATCAAAATCACAAGACACAAACCTACTGTACTGCTCTACGAAAGTTAATTCACAATTTAGAACAAAAATTTCAAATATGCAATAAGAAATAACACACATGCACACAATATTTTTCTTGGGGAAAGAAATCTGCTAAAAACCCCAATTCCTACTTGCATTAATCTGATGAATAGATATGTATTACAATTTCTTTGCTCAACTGAGCACAACCTATAAGTGAATAACCTATCTCTCTACTCACTAAGAAGTTATGACCCAAACTTAGTCAATTTATGCCTCTGCTTCAACCCCTATTTCCTTGTGCAATTCCTTAATAAATTAGACCCCTATTATTTAGGAATTTCTCCAAAGTGGATTACGCAATTCCCAAGGTTGATCATTTGAATTCATGCAACACCTATACATTCTAGACTAGTCTACAACTGATGTTACACTACCCTAGAATCTCCACCACAGCTGGGGAACTCAAATTCGCTACATGCACTAGCTATTTTGTGCTGATTGATCAGTTAAATGGATGATCAATGTGTTTGACTGAAGTCCCATTGCACAACTGACCTTCCACTAGTTCCTCCAACAATTGGAACTAGTTTAACTGAAAACAACTTGAGATAACTGACTTTGATTGCTACAAATTAGCAATCACACATGCTTAATTGAAATCTAACTCCTCCAACTCAAATTTACTGAATAAACTGGGTGACACAAGCCATGTCACACAAGTTAACTACATCCAAGTTGTCTGTTGATGTGGAAATTTAAATTTTCTCAATTTAATCAAGGAAAAATTAAAGTGAGAATTTCTTACTTCATTTTTCAACACTTCCTCTGAGCAAGAAAGGGATTATCAACCACCCCTATCCTGCACCTATGGAACTCGAACTTCCCTCTTGACAAGGCCTTTGTCAAAATGTCATCATCTTGTTCCTCTTTCGAAATGTATTGAAGCAACATTATCTGTCGTCCTATAAATGGTGATACCAAATATCTATATGCTAGGATCGATCGTGAAACAAAAAATATTCTCAGAGAGCTTGATGAAACTCTGATTATCGCAGTAGATCACAATTGTATCCATTATCTTACCAAATAGTCCAACAAGTATCTTTCTCATCCAGATAACCTCACATGTTGCTTGACTTGCAACCATGTACTCTGCTTCTGCCAAGCTAAGCGCCACAGATATTTGCGTCCTGTTGTACCAAGAAATAGTTGCGGACCCAACAATGAAAATTCCACCTAATGCAGTCTTTCGGTCTAATGGACTCTTTGCCCAAACTGCATTTGTGAATCCACACAGCTTCACTCCCTCTGTCCGTCTATACCATATTCCAAACTGGGTAGTGCCTCTGAGGTACCTTAAAACATGCTTAGCTTCCCTCCAAAATAATTTGTTTGGCCTAACAATAGCTTGGCTTAGTTAGTTGAATGCATATCACATATCTGGTCATGTGTTCACAAGATACATGAGTGAACCCACTAGCTACCGATAAATGGTATCATCCACTTCCTCACTTGAAGTGGCATCCTCCTTCCTCTAGTTGGTCACTATAGGTGTCTTCATGAGTTTGCAACTCTCCATGCGGAAATTCTATATTATCTTATTTTCATACTTGCCTTGAGAGACAAAGAGTTCCCCACCACCTTGCCATACTTCCAACCTAAGGAAGTAGTGCATGAGACCCATGTCTTTCATTTCAAACTCCCTTGCAAGGTCCTCCTTACAAGATTTGATCAATTGTTCATCACCATTTAAAATTAAATCATAAACATATAAGAAAATAATAAGCAATTTACCTTCTACAAAGATGCAATAAAGGTTTTCATCTACTTCACTTTTGGTTAATCCCAAATTGGTGAGATAGTTATTGATCCTGGTGTACCAAGCACGGGGTGCTTATTTGAGACCGTACAATGCTTGCTTGAGTCTGCACACATGAGACTCTTGATCAAATGTCTCAAAACCTTATCTTTGTTCAATGTACACCTCCTCCTCAATAACCCCATTGAAAAATGTTGTTTTTATATCCATATGGTGGATCTTCCACCCCATCTGCGCAGCCAGAGCAAGAATTCATCTAATGGATGAGTACCTTGCTATAGGAGAAAAGGTCTCCTTAGAGTCAATTCTCTCAACTTGAGATTACCCCTTGGCAAGAAATTTGGCCTTATACTTCTCTATTCTTTCATCTACTACCTACTTTACCTTGAACATTCATCTCGAACCCACAATTGATTTATCAGCTAGTCTTGGGATCACTTCCCAAACTCTATTCTTTACAATGGATTTGTATTCCTCCACCATTGCATCAAACCATACAAGTTTCTCTACTACTTCCTCAAAAGAGGATGGCTCAGTCTCTACAAGTTTAGTCATTAGAGCCATGCAGCCAATGTACCAATTGAGTGACCTTCTCTACCTACACAAATTTGAAGGGGCACCCACATTTTGCCTCGCATCTTGCACAAGTATCTCGGCTTCTCTGGTTCTTTTTCTTCCTTATATGGATGGTTCTCCTTGAGTGGTTATCTCCACTCTGTACTCCTCAATTTGTGGTTTCTCCACAGCTGTCTGAGGTTCCTTCTTTGGAGTTAATTAAAGCTCCTCTTCTGGTGGGATCTAAATCTCCCTCTCAAGAGAGCACTGCATTGATTTCTCCTCATCAAACATTACATCCCTTCACACAACTGTCATTTTGAGGGATGGAAAGTACACACAGTAGTTGTGGGGAGTTTATGTGTAACCCACAAATGCCCCCAAATTTTGTTGTTGGCTCATGCTTCTTCCTTGATTCTTTGGAGACATGGCAGTAAACAAAGGCTCCAAAAATCCTAAATTGTGACACATCTGGCTTTCTCCATGAGAAAACCTCCTCCGGTGTAATCATGCCCAAAATCTGATGAGGGCTTTAGTTCTGCAAATAAACTTTTGTGTTACATGCTTCATCCCACAAATGTAGAGGTAGGCCTTGGTCATGCAACATCACCCTTGTTTCTCCCACAATACTACGTTTTTTCTCTCAGCTACCCCATTTTGTTGTGGGTTTTGAGATGTTTTCAACTCTCTTTGAATGCCTTCTTTCACATATAAATTTTTTAATTCATTCAACACATACTCACCTCCATTATCACTCCTGAGAGCCTTCACCCTCTTGTCGGGTTTCTTTCTCAACTAGTGCCTTGAATTTTATGAACTTGAAGAATATTTCATATTTCTTCCGCATGAAGAAGATACAACGCTCCCTTGAGAAATCATCAATAAAAATGACAAAATATTTTTGTCTGACAGTGGAGGTTGTTGGGAAAGGTCCACAGACATCATAGTAGATCCTTTCAAGGACGGCATGTGCTTTTCTATCCCGATCATGGAAATTGGATTTTGTGTACTTCCCCAAAGTACATCATTTGTATACATCCTGCTGCTCAAGTTCTCCTTTGCGGAGGCCTTTGGTTATTTTCTACATAGTATTCAGGGTGCCATGATGCAAATGGTCAATTATTGTGTACCAAATTTCACTGACATCGTGGCTCTGCACCTTCTCTGCATTTGTGCTTAATGCATCAGAGTTGTCCACATCTAGATTATAAAAGTTCTTCACACAAACCCTGATCTTCTTAACCTATCCCATGGCTATGCGTCTTAGGAATTATTTTCCTTTGTTGAAGACCACATCATACCCATGGTCTTCCAAAATTGCAACAAAGATGAAATTTTTCTTTAGGCCCAGAATGAACATGACATCCTTAAGCTTGAGAGGGGAGCCCGACTCCCTCTAAAAGGTGATTGTACCAACCCTGGTCATGTTGTACCTTCCTTCATCCCCCATATCAATGTGCATTTGCAGGTCTTTCTCCTCCAGGTCACTGGAAAACTCTCTACACCCTGTCATGTGGAACGATTCACCTGAGTCCAAGTACCACAATCTCCCTATCACTGTGCTAGCCATGCATGTGATAAGGGTAAATTTAAGCTCAAACTATGAAGCCAAGGCTTCACCTCCTGCTCCTCCTGAGGTCTTCTTGCTTTCATTTTTTGTGTGGACACTTCGTGGCATAGTGCCTAAATTCATGGCAATGGAAGCATTTAATTTTGGAAAAATATTTCTTCTTGCCCCTTTGGCTGGAATCTGGTTTGAATTGAGATTTCTTCCCTTTTCCCTTCTTTCCCTTTCCAACCAATGAAATATTTTCTTCACCCTCGCCCTTTTATGAAGCCTCATCTCTAGTATTCTACCTTAATTCCTCATGTACCAAATCGGACTATAAGTGTTCCCAATTCAGTAGTTTCTCACTCTCATTCATCGAATCTTGGTAGCTATGCCAGCTCTTGGGAAGGCCTAGAAGGGATAGGGTTACCAAGTCATCTTATGGAACACTAACACCAAGCCTACCAATTTCATCACGACACTATGTGAACTTGCTCAAATACTACAGAATAGTGTCATTCTATTTCATCTTGATATTTCAAAGTTTATCCTTGAGTGTCAACTTCCTGTGATCACTACTATTCTCGAAAAAATATATAAATGTTTTCCACATTGTGAATGGAGTTTCTTTTCCATGGATATTTGAGACAATGTGATCTCATACTCCCTCCAATAATATTCTCCTCGCCTTGGTTACACCTCTCTTCCATTGAGCAAGGTTTTAGGCATAAGATTCTAGTGGTTTTGCAACATCTGTCTTGATGTATTCTAGCAATCCATTGTCATACAATATCGCCTCCATTCAATCCTTCCATGCGATGAAATTAGATCTACCTTCGAACTTCTAAATTCCCACTCTAATATGAATCTTGCTCTGATACCATATAGAAATTATGGTGTAGATTTGCAACTGCTCATGAAGTTTTAATCAAAATCATAAGACACAAACCTACTCTACTGCTTTGCGGAAGATAATTCACAATTTAGAAAAAAAAATTCAGACATGCAATAAGAAATAACACACATTATTTTTATTGGAGAAAGCAATCTGCTAAAAACCCCAATGCTTGCTTGCATTAATCTGATGAATAAAGAAGTATTACAATTTATTCGCTCAATTGAGCACAACCTGCAAGTGAATAACATATCTCTCTTCTCACTGAGAAGCTCCAACCCAAACTTAGTCAATTTTTTCCTTTTCTTGAGCCCGTATTTCCTCACACAATTCCTTGAGAAATTAGGTCCCTATTATTTGGGAATTTCTCCAAAATGGATTGCATAATTCCCAAGGTTGATCATTTGACTGCATGCAACACTTGTACACTCAAAACTAGTCTACAATTGATGCTACATTGTCTTGGAATCTCCATCAAATCTAAGGAACTTGAATTCTCTGCATGCACTAGCTATTTTGGGTTGATTGATCAGTTAACTAGATGAACACTAAGTTTGACTGAAGTCCCACTGCACAACTGACCTTCCACTAGTTCCTACAATAGTTGGAACTAGTTTAATTGAAAACAACTTGAGATAACTGACTTTGACTGCTACAAATTAGAAGTCACACATGCTTAACTGAACTCTAACTCCTCCAACTTGAATTTCCTGATTAAACTGGGTGACACAAGCCATGTCCCACAAGTTAAATGCATCCAAGTTGTCTGATGATGTGGAAATTTTAATTTTCTCAATTTAATCAAGGCAAAACCAATTTGAGAATTTCTTGCTACGTTTTTCAAGAGGGCCTATCTAAGGTCAAGTGCTTTAGGTGTGGCGATTTTTTCCACTAAACATCCACTATCCTCTTAGGAAGAAGGACAAGTAGGAGAAGTAGGACTAGGCAACAACATCCATAGAGATAGACAAGTTGTCATCTAGGCTAGAGGAATATTTTGACATGTTTGTAGTTATACCTTCAAGAGAGAGTTGGGGCTATATGGAGTTATAGTCCCTGAGTTCCAGAGGTTGGGAAGGGTCCATTGAGGTGTACTCCTCATGTATCCATACCTTACTACGGGGGTCCACAGTATTCAGTAGTAGGATGGATCAGAGTCAGTGATGTAGTCAGATTCTAGAATGACAGTTGCAGTCAGGTGTTGAGGAGTGCAGAGCAGTGTTGATAGCAGAGTAGGAGGCGCAGTAGTTGAGTCAGTAGCAACGCATATTCCCTAGTGGATAGTGCAAAGGTTAGTAGCATCCATATGATTAGGTGACATATACATCAAAAATACACAATTGATTCAATATCTAGGATGCTTCTGATTTGCAGTAGTTTCAGCTGCAGCAGTAACAGATGAGAGGGAGTTACAATGCAGATGCATAGTTGGCAGTAGTATAGCAGTGTCACTAGTAGCATAGATGCAACATCACAGTTGCATAGTGGCTTGTGGGAAATGGAAGATAGTCATAGTGGAAAAACTTCAACAACATGACAAAGGATGATACAAAGATGGGGTGTTGTGACAATAGTGCAGCGTTAGAACACCTTCCTCGCTAAGAGGGAGTGTTAGTTTTTGTAGCATCATAGATGTTATAGTCTCGAAAATTTGTGGAGAGGCTAAAACACGGGAGTTCTCTATAACCCAGAGATAATTTCTGGAAATTCCACCTGGAAGTGTCTCAATTATATAATTAGCCTATTTTAAAATATTTCCTAAGTCTAAACTTTGGAAAAGTGACTAATTAATCAGTTTTAATTGAGAAAGGTGAGAATCATCTAGAAACTCACACAGATCTATTCAGAAATAATCTTATCCATCAATTAAGATTTAATCTTGGTTGTTGGAGGTCCAACAAAATATTATAAGAAGAAGTTGATGGGTAAATGGAGAACACACACACATAGATCGATTTCCTTGGGCAGTTTGACTTTTCCAGAGGCAATAGCCATAATATTTTGAGTCAAAATGGAAGTAGAGACAAAGAGGGGCAGGGATAGTGAAGACAGAGGAAGGTTTTCCAGATCTAGTGAGTAATTTGCAGGGAGGTCGAAATTTTCTCTAGGATGTTGCACATAGATCTCGCAGAAGCCTCAAAGGGAAGTTTAATTTTGGTGGAGGAGAAGAAAGTTTCAGTTCCAAAGGTTAGGAATAGGTTCCATAGGGTCAAAGAAGCATTTTCCTAGTCATCAGAAGACAGCATGGCTAGATTGGCAGTTTTTTGGGTGTGGATCATGATTATCTTCTTGATTCAGAGGTCTTGTTTTCAGTTCCGTTGTATACACCAAGAAGACTGTACACCCCTCCATGCGGGGGGACCATCCCCCCCCCCCCCCCCGGATAGGGGTTTTGGGCGTTAGCAGGCCCCTGACGGGGGTTCGGAGGTACCTCCTTTGAAGCTAAAAAATAGATAAAAGAAAATGCGTTTAAAATATTGCAATTTTATAATCAATCTAGGTCATTAATTAGGTGGATGATCTGACGGTAAAAGTTATGTTAATTTAGGGTTTTTTTCCCTAGAAGGAAACCCTTGGTTTATATGAGGGAATCCTATTACAGTTGCATATTACTATTCTGGGCAAGAAAGAGAGAGGAGATTGTGTGAGAGAAAAGAGGAAATTACAGTGGATCTACTGTAGGTTGTATCTCTTCATTTTCCTGGATAATATAAAAGGAAGGATTGGTTGGTTCTCCATGGATTTAGACCAAATTGGGTGAACCAAGTATGTCCGTGTCTCTCTTTTTTTATGCATTTATGTGTTTTTGTTTCCACAATATTTTATTTTTTCCATTTCTCTATGATTTAATTTCTAACACAGTCGATTTAGGCAACTCATGGATGATGTTGAGCTTGTGTAGGCCAAGTTGGATGGATATCCTTTCAGAGCTAATATAGTGTTGATATTTCTCAGAGTGATGGTGATTTCCTTCAGTAATTTTTGCCAATATTTTCTCTGCATGATTGCCAGTTTCCAACATCCAAATTATACTATGATTATTTCGTTGTTGCTTAATAATTAAAACCCTCAGTTGTTGCACCGGTTTTCCTAAGTTCAGTTTTTTCGGGGACATTTGTCCAAAGATAAGTGCGTCAAATTTATTGTGTGTGCCAGGATTTTCTCAGTTTCCAGTGCTTTTAGTATTTTTTGTGAAGATTGAAGTGTGATTTATTTGATATTTTCTGTAGCAAATAAACTACTAATTAATTTATAGTTAGAAGTATAATTTCTAGTCGCTGCAATAAAATTTTGTAGCGAAATTTTCTTAGATGCAAAATAATTTCATGGTGCGAAATTTTTACACAACATATCCTCAAGAATCTTGTTAACCCTCTCTGTCTGTCCATCTGTCTACAGATGATGTTGGGATGGGGTCCTTGGGGTTAAATTTTGTATTTCCTTTTGGTAAAAATGTAAAGCCTTTGCGATTTGTGGAAGCGAAGCGCGAAGACAGTAAGATTCAAAGGGGCTTTAATCTCGTAGTTTGTTAGGTGTTAAAAAGTTTTTGAGACCCACCCATGGTCTGCGGACCATGGTATTGTAAAAGGAAAGGCTATAAATAGAAGAGTCATAGCGAGTCTAGATAAGAATCATAATATAGAAGATCATTGTTTTGGGCAAGAAAGCTAAGATCATAAAGTTTGTTTCTTGTACTTAGGTGAAGGGGAAGGCTCCTGCAGTTGAGTGCATGGAGACCTTGGTAAGTTTGCAAGCTGAGTGCGCGGGCCCCTGCAGCTGAGTACGTATGGCAGAAGAGTCTATACTTTGAAGATCACATCTAATAAAGACAAGTTTTGATCCATACTTTGTGTATTTTCTTATCTGTATTTACTTTTGCAATTTATGTGTTTTCGCTCTGTATCTGAAAGTATATGAATAAATTTTTATCTAATGTGCGAAAGAGGTAGATCAATATAAATTATGCATGTTATGACTAGTTAAGGACCTTCACAAAGATATAATTGTTGTGTATAAGATTTATTGTTATTAACTGTTCTGGAAGGGTTAAGGTTCACGAAGATAGAACTAAGCCCTAGAAGCAACAAGAACCCATCACACAAACCTTTGGATGCAGAAACTATTGGGAATAATATTGAGAGGGGGTCAATTAGTATTTACAAATCAATAATTTTTCATTTCATAATCAAATTTATATACACTACTTTAGTGAAGGGAAATCGTGTGTGCACGTAATTGTTATTAAAAAAACCAGCGTATATCTAATGAGCTTATGATTTAGTTAATTCATCATATGTTGATCTTTAATCAGTGCATCAGTACTTTGTTAAACAATAACCATGTGTAGTGATAACAGAATAAACCATCACACATAAGAAACACACATGAACACTAAGATTTAAGGTGGAAACCCAATGTGAGAGAAAAACCACCTACTGTTGTCGTCTTTGCCTTCTTTTAATATAAAGAAAATATGTTTACAATCTTGTACTAGTGCAGACTCATACCAATACGCAGGAAACCACCTTTAGAAGGCTGCAACCTTCTCTTGTTCTCCAGCTTCTACTGGAAGGGAGCTGCAAACCCCTAACTCTTGTACTAGCCGATATGTTTACCAGTACGTAGGCACCGGCCTACAGAAGGCTATGACCTTCTCTCTTCCTCTAGTGACCACGTTTCATAAATTTTCAGACTGGATACTCCTAGTACACAACAACACAATATGAAGGCCATGTTTCATCAAATCTTCACACTGGACTGATCAATAACATTGAAGCTCAAAACTCAATAATAACTATATCAGCCAACAATCAGTCAATCTAAATAGTCAGATCACCGTCACGAGAACATTGTGCTGAATCCAAAAAACTACATCAACATTGCAACCTCAAAAAGCAAATGTCGGAATGTTTACGCTACTTCAATGAAGCCAACCTGCATGTATACGCTACTTCCTTTAAGCCAACCTGCGTATACCTCTAAAAATACTGAATCATAAAACTTCTTAACCAAGAATTGTACCAACCAGTAGAATTATGAAGATCTACTGTAAAATTACAGAATTCTAAACACATAGCAGCAAAGATCACCCTTCTCACTTAATCAATCAATCAATCGGACTCAATATCCTTATACAGTCAGTTCTACATTCAAATCTAATGAAGACATCTTTGACAGACAGTAGTAAATTAACAATATTGATCAGATAGATCAGTCATCTTTGAATAATAGGATTTTCTTTTGCATACGCTACTTGGAAGAGTCGAACCAGCGTGTATATGGGCCTTCACCAAGGTGAACCAACGTATAGATCTGCAAATACTAACTTAAAACTTCACAGCTATTCCATAATTCAGTCATACCCAGATCATAACATTTATAGGATAAAACATGTAGCAGTATTTAGATCTAGCCCAACCATTATCAGATCATACAATGATAAGTCATTTCAGGTCTCATGATCCTGATCCAACATTGTATCCAAGGTGCAAAAAATATTTTAGATCATATCATAATCATATCCCCTGCAACATAAAATATACTTCAGATAGAAGTATTCTTGAGAAACCCTTTCACTTGCACACCTAGCCCTTTGATCTTCTCCTCCTTATATAGTTTTAGCCTTTCTCAATACCTCAGACCAAAACAACACTTAAAGCCCGTGGTATTCTTGGACGGGATCAAATAATTGTTACTTCACTCAATATTGTGGGCTAATACCATGGTATTTACCCTTGGTATTCTTTTAACCTTAATTTTCCATCCCATACACACTTTTCCTTCTGTTAAAGTGCGTGCATACATATACGCTCTTTTTGTACAGTGAACCTATTTGTATATGCTCTTTTTGTACAATGAACCCGTGTATACAACTTAACATACCTGAAAAAATTATTTTTCCTCAATTTCTTTTTTGATCTGTAGTCCTTTGTCCCATCATCCTGTTCTTCTGTACCATTACCCTGTTACCTCTGAATTGACTTGTTACAAAGTGAGTTTCCCTTTATCAAATTTGAACTAACCTATGAGTGGGTTGCCATCAAGGACAACACTTGTACCATAATGCCAACAGAAACCTAGTTATGTCATCCCCCAATACTACTTCGAGTGAGACTGTAGCCTGCGCTATGTGGGTTGTTGTTGAAAGGGCCAAGAGTTTATGGTTTTGTTGGTTGCCGCAGCTAATGTTGAACCTGGGTCAGGCCCCATCAAGCCAACAAATGGTTCCGTTGTCGAGACCTGAATCTTGCTGAGGAATGTGTGATAAGTGGTTCCCTACTAAGAAAGAGATTGAAAAGTGGATCGATCAGAAGCTGCACATGTTTGTAGCCCAGGAGAACATAAATTTGTGCTTGTCAAAGGAAGAGTGGTTGAATAGTTACCTATTTACAGACGAGCATGAAATATTCTTCTGCTCTTTCCCTTGTGAATTTCACGAGTGGTTATCCAAATTAGTGGATAGTCAAGGTACGTGGAGGCTTGACAGCCCTATTGTGTGGACCCCAGAACTGGTGAAACACTTGGAGGCTTCAGAAAATAACATCGTGCGGGTCGTCGACCACTGGATCGATCGTATTCTAGGAGGATTCATCACTGATTTCATGATCGATATGTCCACCAGCTACAATGAAGCAGAGTGCAGTTTCTTCAAGGGACCAAGAGGTAAGTACGTGTTGACGGTGCTGGACCTGCCAACATTCAGGGGATCACCACGATATGAAGTACCAACTAGACCTCACACCATTTGGTGTGGGAGTCCCATCCGGTATGATGGCCCGGTTTCCATTATCTTAAATGTTTGCCTTAGCTCTTGCTTGTCCACACAAGAGAGTGGTATGCTTTATCTTTGAATAGTGAGGTTCGCATGCCTGGTGATTAATAGTGTTATTTGTGTCAATGTGCTTTCACCGAAGAGAGGAAAGGTGGGAGTGAGTCCCAAGTCGTATGGGAGGAAACACAACACAACAAGACATGCACAGCTTCCGAAGGAGGAATCCACACGGATGCGACAGTCACAACACACAAGGGAAGATAACATGTACAACACTCAGTGAGGAATCTGTGCAAGTGCGATGGTTGTTATAGAAAGTTTACATGAAAGGTTATGTCTCATGTCTGTGAGGTGACCAACACAGGCAGGACAACATTAACAGGATATGCAACACATATGTATTAGAACAATTGAATGAATCCAAGTGTTAAAACAAAGGTTAAAGAAACATGCATTACAAATGTTCAAGATGAATCTTACAAACAGTTACAACACATGTGTGAAAACGTGTTGGCTTGTTAGTAGGATTCTGAATTAAGCAAAAGTTCCAAGACACATCGATACACCATACATCACTAACCCTGTGGGCGGGGCGTTGGAGCCACTACTTACTCCTCAAAGAAAATATTACAGACTCTCAAGGCTATGTGGGAGGAGCCAAGGTGAAAAAGTACTTTGCATGTACAAATGAGGGGGTATTTATAGCCAAGGGTGAAACTGACCCTTGTGGTTGTTCGACTTCCCTCATGACTGTTTGACTTCCATGACCTTTCAACTTTACATGACTCTTCATATGACAAGTGGGTCTCTTGGACTTCCACATTACATTACATTGATTGACAGTATGGCCCACAGTGGAGATGTGGACGACATGACTCATGACAAGACTCGACATGACAGTGTTGGTACATTCGTGTTGTTGCTGGTGTGCATGTCGAGCTGCAGTGTTATTGGGTGATGGATGTCCTCATGGTGTGTCACAGCTTCACCTCCGCATGGAAAAAGTGTGCAGATTCTTCGATGGCCTTTGCGTTCGCTTGATGTTGCATTCACACATTGCTCCTTGCTTATATTTTGGCATGCTTGATAGGTTTGTCAGTTCGCGAAAAGTGCATGTTCGTCCATCATTCTGTCTGCGAACACATCTTCACATGTTCGTTCATCTGTCTGTCCATGAACACATCTTTGCATGATCGTTAGTTCACGATCACATCTCTTTGCATGCATCATTTGTTTTTCCGTTGGCGAACATGTCCTTCTGCATGTACTCCCTTTGTTCATTCCATCCGTCGTCACGCCATGTTTGTTTGTGTACATGTATCTGCAGTCACTCATGACGAGACAACATCAAATCCATAAACCTCCTAGTCTACCATGATGCATGATCATTTCGGATGCAGGTGACCGAGAGAGAAGACAAGGTTACAAAACTGCGCAAGGCAAGCTTCGAGCTAGGATGGAGGCTCTGGGCACTGCTGGTGAAAACTGCGTAGAAATCACTAGGAGATGGTGACGGACAATCCGAATCGACATTGACTATCTATGGGGTCTATCTTGGCTGGAAGACAAATCTACACAATGTTTGGGAGGAGAAATCTGGACTGTGAGAAGGCTGGGCAAACAAAATCTGTGCAATTTTTGGAAGGAGCGGGCAGTAGG
This sequence comes from Pinus tabuliformis, assembly GCA_031772625.1. Lineage (NCBI taxonomy): Eukaryota > Viridiplantae > Streptophyta > Pinopsida > Pinales > Pinaceae > Pinus > Pinus tabuliformis. Next base: position 524,315,704 of record CM062810.1, on the reverse strand, counting down.
ACTCTGGCAGCCAAAACTACGCAATTCCTAGAGGGAATTGGCTGCTGGGACCTTGGCAACAAAAAATGCACCATTCCTGGAGGGAAGTGGCAGCTAGCTGCTCGGACCTTGGCATCAAAAACTATGCAATTCTTAGAGGGAACTGGTAGCTGGCTGCTAGGACCTTGGCAGCAAAAACTACGCAATTCCTGGAGGGAACTGGCAGCTAGCGAGAAAAAATATGCTGATGCTGCGAAGCTAGCCAACTGATCACCTATGCGTAGTTTCTGAGTTGAGCGGACTGTTGGGCAGCAGAGGGCTTGCTCATGAAATCTGCGCAGTTTTCAGGGTGAGCAGCCGGTCGACTAACTGCTGGGCTGGCTAGAAAAACTGTGCAATTTTGTGAGGGAGATAGGGACGAGCACTGGTTTTCTATTTGGTAGTCTGCGCAATTTTCTCAATCAGCGGAGTGAGAAAGTTCTGCAACCTCTACGCAATTTTTGAGGGGAGTCAGTCTCGGGGTGACTATCGGGTCAAAATTTTTGGTTGACCAACAAGAGGGTTGATTGATCATCTTGCAAGAAAAGCAGCTTAAAATGGATTGCTTTGTGCTTCTACGATGTTCTGGGTGATGAACAATCGATTTGATGGTGGGGTGAAGGTCCAGCTGTCAAAGGGGGATCGGGTCATCATAGCTTGAGCAAAATGACTAAGTGTGTGAGCGAGTGAAAAAGTGCATATGTGATCTTGCAAACACACACTTACATGGCTTGACGATGAGATGACTCAAACCATCCAGACACACATGCTCAACATCACTAACCGATGGTGCAAGTCGATAAGCACAATGCCTATGATTGATTGTTGGACGACTGCAACGAAGCTTACGCGACAGTGTATATGACTCTGTGTGTGAGTGCGGCAAGTGTTTACATAATGAACACAACATGTACACATGAAGCAGAGACCTTGTGAATGACCAGAACATGGTCGCAAGCATGACATTGTTACCAACATGCAAAAGTTGTTTACTAAACGATCAAGCAAGGTGGGTGCAAAGACTCACACGAGCTCACAGGGTGAACTCGAGTGTGTGAAAACATCAAGTTAAACTCTCAAAGGAGGCTCTGAAATTGGATGTGGGCCAAAATTTTGGAGGGTGTTGCAGCTGCTACAACACTTGGCGACACACTGGTAGAACTCCAGCTTCTCTGTTTTGGTTCATTGACAACACGGGGACTTGGTCTTTCGGGGAGTATTGAATCATTGTGTGGGTTACTTCAGCTTCCCCACTTACCCCATGGACAAACATGGTTCAACCTTTTCCAATTCAGTCGAACACAACAAAATTTCAGCTTGATCACAGTGTTTCAAAATTGAGAAGGGTAGTTTAGCTCACTAATTGAAGATTTTCAGAGTATAAGTTTTAATCTCTGGTGTTGCTCCGTTGCCAGCGGGCCTGGAGAGTACCTAATCCAAAATGGATCTGGAATAGAATTCTAAGTCTAAAAATGTTCCTCACAAAGGAAAATGAAAGTCAAGGGTTGCTCTTGGAAATGCATAGATCTCTTCAATCTGAATGTACTACAATTTGAATGGGCTAAAATGGACTTCAGATGAAGAAGTTATAGTAGAAAGAAGATTGCCCATTTTCCTTTGAAGAGGAGGCATTTTCTTATTAAATGGGACTTAAGAGAAATAAAGGCTTTCTATAGAAATATCACATCGCAATGTTAAAGGGCGGAGCAGCAGTCCTTATGGATACCCGATTAGCAATCTCTGACATATCACAATTGTAGGAACGCTTCATGCGATATCGGAACCCCCGGGCTGTTACAAATATGATATGCCAATGAGCGATGTGCAATATTAGCGATCGGGCGATCGAAGGAGTAGAGACACGGTCCATTGGGCCGATAGCGATAGCGCCGATAAAGCGATCAGTGATCGGTGAATGCCCGATACAAGGGCCGTTGCGATTATGATATGTGATGTGCCGATATCGATGATCACAACCACAAAAAAGGGTCATTGACATATGAGACGTGTGATTGCGATTAGTGATCAAGGCACAGACCCGATGGGGATTGTAAATGCGATTGCATAAGTTTTGAAATCCAGATTTTCATATTTTCAATGTATTCCTGTGTATTTGGTGTTTTTGGCCATTTCGCCATGCGACTTACAAATGCGATAGGATGACAAACCTGATAGGTTTATAGGGGTGATTCCATATTGTTTGAAGTCTGATTAAACACTCCATGATGTGTTTGCCTGTGTATTCCATTATGCTGTTGTTTTCGAGATTATGGCAGGAGGAAGGTCAAATGAACAGGTTTCCCGTGCCCGCCGATTCCTTTGTAACAGTCCCTATCCTAAAATCATTGTGCCACGCTAAAAGCGGGCATTTTGTAACAATGATGCAGGAATGCATTATACGCAGAGAGACACAGAGCCAGAGGGCTAGATGCAGAGCCACAGAGCCAGTGAGCTAGAGGGCCAATCAAAGAGACAGAGGAATGATTACACGCAGAGGAACGGACAGGAAGCTGCAGAGCTGGAAGGAGGTCTCACAAAAGCCAGAGAGCACAATTGAGAGGCAGCGGCAGAGAGTTTTGGAGTCGCTTGGAGGTCAAGCGAAAACCAGAGAGCTCAGGGAAGCCAGAGCCGAGAGCAGAAGCAAAGGCCTACAGAGGTTGGAGGTAGTTGCAGAGAATAGAGCCAACGTTCATTCTCAAGGTTCCGATAGTTGAGGTGACTGTAGGGGACTGCTGAATCCGTTGAGATGGAGTTCAAAAAATCCTGAAGACTTCTAAGAGCCATGGAGCAGTAATGAAGCTTCAGAACAACAAAGAGATCAAATGATCCAACTGTTGCTGGTGTTCAGAGTGTGCTGAAGATAGAAGAAGGTATTCCAGAGATAGTGAGAGAATTCTGAGGGAGTTGGTACAAGCTAGAGCTTAAGACAGCTCAGAGTGTTGATTGAAGGAGTTTAGTCCAGAGAAGCCTAAATCTGTCTGCAAAGTATGGACAGCCAGTGGGACAAGATGGTATTCTAAACCCATAGGTTTAGTTGTAAACCAATGGATTTGAGCGTGGAGCTTGTAAAAAGAATGTATGCCATAATCCCAAAGAACCTAGTTGAGTTGACTAGAGCTCAAGGAGACGTAGCCCAAGAGGTTTGGGTGAACTCCATATTATATTGTTGTTATGTGTGATGCTTATTTGCTGCACTGTTTCACTATTATATGTTTTTATATTAGTTTAAGCAAATCAACTTAAAGCACATAAATAGTTTAAAAACAAACACAAGCATACACCTATTTTCAAGCACTTTTTAATTCCGCAATTGGTTAATCATAAGGTCTTGGGAATATATAAGCTTTGGAGTGGGAGAGGTTCTTGTAAGCTTGACAAGAAGCCTTTAGTGCCCCATTTTCAGATCAAGTGGTATTGGAGCTTAAGTTTGATTAACCCCACCTTCAAAGAAGGTGATATCAAAGCTGGTTATACCAGAGCAAGTGGTATCAGATCAAAATGCTTGATTGACAGAGCAAAGATTGCTTGTCTAAAAGGTGTTTAAATAGTCAGAGGTTGATTGTATGCTTGTTTGCAGACTGACTATTGTTTGAGTTTGTAGAGGTGAAGGGAAATATATTAATAGCTCGGTCCCGGAGAGGACAGAAAGGAAGAAGGGTTGAAGGCATTCTTCTTATCCCAAAGAACCTCAAGGCAATCCTTGAAGCACAAGAAGTTTGTTGCAAAAGGTTGCTTGAATAAGCTCTTTGTTAATCTTGTTTGAAGTTCTTTTGTTCATTTTGATAATGACAACTTCTACAAGTGAGTCCTCAAATTCCTCCTTCATCACAATATTCTTTGATGGAGACATGAAGCAAGACTTGTTCATCATGATGTACAAGGTGAGGAAAATGTATGAGGATGGAAGGAAGAGCAGCATACTTAGAGAGCAGTTGAATTCCGTGGAGGAAGAGAAGCAGTTGCTTTCTGACAAATTGCAGGAAATGGAGAGGCAACTTCATATTGCAAATATGAACCTAAAAAGGATGCATGAGTTAGAGACACAACTCTTTGTTGCCAAAGAAGCCTTACTCAAGTATCAGCTTGAAGAAGAGGTAAACAATTCCTGTTTGTCTTCAAATCCTTCTAAGAATGCTTATATTGGTTCTTTTGAAAAACATACCAGAGGCATAAGTTCCAAGTTAATGTCCAAGATGGGCTATGAAGGAAATGGCTTGGGAAAACATGCACAAGGTATTGTTGAGCCAATAATTGTTGAGGAAAGGCCTAAGTATTTGGGTCTTGGCTATGGACAATCTTATGGAGAAAGTTCCAAAGCTGCCATGAAGACAATTGAAACAGTTCCAAGAAGGAGTTTCATTTCAGGTATTCTACCTCAAGAGTGTAAATATTGCATTCAGGAGGAAGGCAATAGCTTGAAACATCATTTGCAAGATGTAGATGTTCATAAGCATGCACTTGAACCGGAGAGTTTTTGCAAGGGGAGCCACTTCTTCATTCAATTCACCTCCTCATGAAGGCAATAAAGGTGAAAGAGAAAGGTATAAATCTAGTTCTAATCATATTTCTTTTGATTATGTAAAGCATGATAAATTTCCATATAAGCATTGGAAAAGAATTGCATGTTCCTTTTGTGGTTTGCATAACCATAATGTTTTTAGATGTTGGAAGAAAATGGCCACATACAGGAAACTTTTGAAGGAAAGGAAGCAAGAAGCCAAAGGTCAATTGTGTTGGAAATAATACTGAGAGGGGGGGGGGTGAATCAGTATTATCTAGCAATTTAATAAATCTTCCTTATTTGATCTTTGAATTATTTTTGCATGTCAGTACCATAAAATAATGAGCATGAACAAAGAAAAACAGATAGTCACACCAAAGAACACAAGATGTAAGGTGGAAACCCAATGTGGGTGAAAACCACCTGCTGCAATATGTCTCTATCTTCTTTCAAATTAGAAACTTCTTTTACAATGATTTTGTACTGGTGCAGTCCTTTACCAGTACGCAGGCTGCAACCTGCAGAGAGCTACAACTCTCTCTCTCTCTCTCGTTTTCCAGTCTACTCCTGGAAGGGAGCTACAACCCCCTACTTCTTTTCATAAAGCATCAGATGATCAACAAGTACATAACAGTTACAGTCCACTACAGATATCAGATCAGCAATAACAGAAGTAACCCAGAACACCTTATCAACAGAGAAATTCAATCAACAGAATATCTTAAGACAGAGACGCAGTTTTTCCTTCTGTGGCCTGCGACCAGACGCAGTTAACCTTCTGCTCCCCTGCGTCCACACGCAGATATCCTTCTGCTGCGCTGCGTGCCCACGCACTGTTCCTTTAACTGCTCTGCGTTCTGTTGCTTCAGGGACGCATCCAGAAACACTATCGCGCCGCGTCTTTTGGCTACAAGGACGCACCCAAAAACACTATCGCGCCGCGTCCTTCTGCTACAGAGACGCACCCAAAAACACTATCGCGCCGCGTCCTTTTGCTTCAGAGACGCACCTGAACCTTGATCGCTCTGCGTCCCCACGTAGATCTCCAGTCACTGAACTGCGTCCCAGGCGCACCTGAACTTCGTCTGCCCTGCGTCCCCACGCAGATCTCCAGTCACTGAACTGCGTCCCAGACGCACCTGAACTTCGTCTGCCCTGCGTACCCACGCAGATCTCCAGATTCTGCACTGCGTCCCGACGCACTTTCCTTTCACTGTACCTACGTCCCTTCGGGTATGAATGATTTCAAGACTTTAAGTGTAACCCAAACAGTCAGATCTACAGATCTGATCTTGCGCCAAAGGGATCTCAGTCCTTCAGTAGATTCGCCTTTTAGATCTAGACCAGATCTCACCCAATAAGATATTCAACCAAAGACATGCCTAAACCAAATGATCTCCTTTGCTTTATATAGGCAAGCTCCTCCTCAAATCATGGAACAATACCACGAGCCGACACCACAATAACACAATACCGTCGGCTAGATACCAAGAGTAAAACACAAGAAACCCCCACGTGTGCTTTTCTCTGCCTTAAAATGTGTGCACTGGGTGGACGCACCTCCTGAACGGCTGGCCTGCATCTCTGGACGCGGCTTCTGCATGGTGTACCTGCAGGTACGCACTTTCTGTAAGGTATACCTGCGTCCTCCTTATTTCCTTCAATATTTGATAGCTGATCATCAACTTCTGCTGCTGACTTGAAGAACAGTGACCTGTCACCTGAATGGGTTGCCATCAAGGACAACACTTTAGTCATAATGCCAACAATCTCCCCCTTTGGACTTGATGGAAACCTCACAAACTTCAGCTTCATTCTCCCCCTTTGACATCAAGGGCAAAAGGGGTATGCTCCCCCTGAATATGAACCAGATCTGCAACAAAGAACCATAATCCACCATGAAAGAGATAGAGACATATTGCAGCTATTTCCAAGACCTCCTTCTGACCATCCTCCATAATGCCAACAATGCATTATATGCTCCCCCTGAACCTGTACCATCAATCAGAAAAGATTCAACAACAAGATGATGCATCAACAACCCCCAGCTTTTGCCTGAGGTACTCAAAGGTGTCCCTGGGCAATGGTTTGGTGAGAATATCAGCAACTTGTTCCTTAGAAGGAACATACTCCAACTTGACCTTCTGTTTAAGCACTTGTTCCCAGAGAAAATGATACTTGATTGGTATGTGCTTGGTTTTTGAATGCATAACCGGATTCTTTGAGATGCTGATTGCACTTGTGTTATCACATAAGATGGGGATAGGTGGTGTACAAGTGATTTTAAAATCCTGCAAAGTCTGCATCATCCAAAGAAGTTGGGTGCAACAAGATGCAACAGCAACATATTCCGCTTCAGCTGTAGACAAGGCAATCGAACTCTGTTTCTTGCTGAACCAAGATACCAGTCTGGAACCCATAAAGAACGCACCACCACTTGTGCTTTTCCTGTCATCCACGCTTCCGGCCCAATCTGCATCTGTATAAGCATGAAGAGTAAGATATGTATCTCTAGGATACCATAAGCCATAATTTTGAGTCCCTTGAAGATATTTGAAAATTCTCTTCACTGCCTGAAGATGAGTCTCCTTCGGATTTGCCTGAAATCTTCCAACTATTCCAACTGCATGCATGATGTCTGGTCGGGTACCTGTCAAATATAGTAAACTTCCAATCATAGATCTGTAGGTTGGTTGATGTACTACTGCAGATCCATCATTTGCACTAAGACTACATCCTGTGATCATGGGTGTACATACTGGTTTTGCATCTTCCATGCCGCATTTCTTCAAAATCTGTTTGAGATACTTGGTTTGAGATAAAAAGATTCCTTCTTCTTTTTGTTGGATTTGCAAACCAAGGAAATATGTCAGTTCTCCTAGCAAGGACATTTCAAATTCTTTCTGCATGACCGAGGCAAAGCTTTGACTCATAGCTTCTTCATTGCTGCCAAAAATAATGTCATCTACATACACAACAAGTATTAGCAATTTGTCATTTTCAACTTTTATATACAGATTGCTATCTGCTGAACCTTTTGAAAAACCTTGTTGATGAAGATATTTGTCCAACCGGTAGTACCAAGCCCTTGGAGCTTGTTTGAGACCATAGAGAGCCTTTTTCAATCTGCATACAAGATTTGGATCATTTCCAAGAATGAACCCATCTGGCTGTTCAATGTACACTTCTTCTTCCAAGTCTCCATTCAGAAAGGCTGATTTCACGTCCATTTGAAATACTTTGAAGTTTTGAAAACTTGAGAGAGCAAGGAACATTCGGATGGCCTCAAGTCTTGCAACAGGAGCAAAAGTTTCTTCAAAGTCTATTCCTTCTTGCTGCGCATACCCTTTACAAACAAGTCTGGCTTTGTTTCTAATTACTTCTCCATTTTCATTCAATTTATTTTTGAAGACCCATTTTGTTCCAATAACATTCTTATCCTTTGGTCTAGGAACCAGCTCCCAAGTGTTGTTCTTTTCGATTTGCTCAAGTTCTTCATCCATTGCTTTCACCCAACATTCATCTTTGCATGCTTCTTTCACATTTTGTGGTTCAGTAGAGGAGAGTAATGCCAAATAGCTTGAGGCTTCTGCAACTGTTCTTCTTGTTTGTACACCTGCTTCTTTCTGCCCCACAATCTGAGATTCTGGATGATTCTTCTGAACATATCTGGATGGAGTCTTTTCTTCTATTCTTGTTTGCTCCTCTGGCTCTTCTTGAGGTTCTTCTTCTTCATCATTCTGTCTTTGAGGGTAGCCTTCATCTTCTTCGATGTCTTCATGATGGACTTGTCTAGGAATGTATCCCTTCTCATCAACCACTACATCAATGCTGTCAACAATTCTGCCAAGTCTTTTATTGTAGCACTTGTATGCTTTGCTATATGGAGAGTAACCAAGAAGAATGCCTTCATCTGCCCTAGGTTCAAGTTTGCCAAGCTGCTCATCAGTATTCTTGATATAGCATTTGCTCCCAAAGATTTTGAAGTGCTTTACCGAAGGAGTCCTGCCACTCCAAAGCTCATGAGGAGTTTGAGTGCTGTTCACCCGGACATTTGTTTTGTTGAGAATAACAACCGCAGCATGTGCAGCTTCACCCCAGAAAGTTGCGGGAGTTCCTGATTCATCAAGCATAGCATGAGCCATTTGTTGGATTGTTCTGTTCATTCTTTCAACAACTCCATTTTGCTGAGGAGTTCTAGCTGTAGAGAATTCTCTCCTTATCCCATGTTCATCACAGAAATCGAAAAATTCATTTGAAGTAAATTCCCCACCTCTGTCGGATCTGAGGCACTTAATTTTGTGACCTGATTCATTTTCAACCAAGGCTTTGAAGGATTTGAATTTTTCGAATGCTTCATCTTTGTGCTTCATAAGTCCCAACCAGACAAACCTGGAGAAATCGTCAATAAATAATATCAAGTATTCCTCTCCTCTAGGTGTTCTTTTCCTGAATGGACCACATGTATCTGTATGTACTAGCTCAAGAGGCATGCTAGCCGATCCTTCTTTCTCTGGAAAGTTAGTTCTGGTTTGTTTTCCAAACTGACATGATCTGCATATGGTGTTGTCAGGAATTTTGATATCTGGAAGATCGCGAACTGCCTGATATTTGCATGCTTTCCTTATTTGTGAGAAGCTTAGATGTCCCAACCTTCGATGCCATAACCAGTGCTCTTCATCCTTGCTCAGATAGCATTGTTGTTGTCCTTCTTCAAATATGTACAGATTATTTGGAGTTCTTTTGCCTTTGAGTACTGTTTTACCTGTATCAAGATCACGAACAAGACATCCATTCGATCTGAAAATAACCTCGGTTCTTTGATCACACATCTGACTGACACTTAGAAGATTATGCTTCAATCCATCAACATACAAAACATTTCCAGCTTTGACCTTTTCTTTTAACTGAGCAATGCCTTTTCCTTTTATAGTTGCAGGAGTATCATTTCCAAAAGAGAATTTCTTTCCCTTTTCTAGAGCAGAATAAGATTCAAGTTTTTCTTTATCACCTGTCATATGCTTCGAACATCCACTGTCAATGTACCATAGATTTTCCTGTCCCTCTGCATAAAATGCTATTCCACATCTTTCTGTTTGAGGTTCCTTTATTCTCCATGTTTTGGTGCTTGAGGCTTGCTCCTTTTTCTGCTGAAACCTGCTCCTGCATTCAGATTCTTCATGACCAAAGTTATTGCAAATAGAACATTCGACTTCATTTTCAAGAACCGAAAAGTTGTTATAGGTCCTTTTTGTAATCCCTGTCATACTTCTTTGTTTTTGAGCTTCCCTAGTCATGATTGTTTTATATGCAACACATTGAGCTGCTTTGTGACCAAAGTTATGACAAGAAAAGCATTGTCCATTGAAGAAACTTCTGCGGTTATCGAATCTACCAGCCAACTGATTGTAATTTCTATTTTCATCTATTCTTGGACCAAATTGAGAAGATTTTACCTGTGGCTGGTTCACCCTTAAGATGGATTGCCCTTGATAGTTTCTGTTTGTAATTCGTCCCTGCTTTACCTGATGATCTTCATTGTTCTTTTGCTCATTTCTTCTTGCTACATCAAGATAACTCTTTGAGGTGGATGCTTGAGAGGTTTCTCCATTGTAGCCCAGACCTGTCTTGTTTAGAGGAGACCGCTGCACATTGATAATCTTATCCAAAGTTTCAGATCCTTTGACAAACTTAAGATTAATAGCTTTTGTTTTCTCAATCTCTTTTCTAAGACCAACAATTTCTCCTTCTAGTTTTTCAAGATGTTTTTCCTTTTCATCAATTTGAAATTGTAGAGTATCAATGATCACATTCTTTTCTTCTATACATCTCTTGAGTCTAGTGATTTCATCATAAAGGTTATCCACATCTATAGCATCCATATAATCATCATCTTCAAATGCCATTAATAACTTATATTCATTACCTCGTTCATCTTCATCACTGTTTGATAGACCATCACTATCTTCATGGGTGTAGTAGCTTTTCTTATTTGCACTTTGTTTCTTATTCCATCTAGCAGGTTCCTTTCCTTTATCCTTATAAGGACATTTTGCAGCATAATGACCTACTCTTCCACAAGCAAAGCATTTGAAAGGTAGCTTACCTCTGAACCTTCCAGAACCCCTTTGAAGATTTCTGACAAAATTTGATTCTTCTTCCTCTTCTTCTGGAACATGGCTTGCTTCATAGTAATCTTCTTTGCCTGATGCCTTGAAAGCAGCGTCCCTTCTGTCTGATGGACCTCCCTTTCTCATTTCATAAGCAGTTAGAATTCCATGTAGTTGAGACATAGTGAGAATCCGGAGATTTTCCTTTTCTTCTATTGCAGATACTTTAGATTCAAACTTGGGGGATAATGATCTTAGAATCTTTTCAACTACTATAGCCTCTTTTATTTCTTCACCCAAATTTTTCATACAATTAACAATCTCATCTACCCGAAGAAAATAATTAGCCACACTTTCATCATTATACATCTTGAGAGTCTCATACTGAATCCTGAGAGTTTGAAGTTTAGCTCGCTTTACCTGTTCATCTCCTTCATAACTCGTGACCATTTTGTCCCATATCTCTTTTGCTGATTTGAAGTGCATTACCTTCATGAATTCCGTTTGGGATATACTTCCTAATAGAGTACTGACTGCTTTTGCATTTGTTTCATACTTCTTTTTCTCAGCTGGATCTGTAGGAGTAGCTGAAGGAAAAGCATAGCCTGTTTCTACAATGTCCCAAACTTCTGCACCAAGAGATTGAAGATATGCAGTAACTCTTACCTTCCAATAATTGAAGTTTGTCCCATCAAAAACCGGTGGCCTGATTGATGCTTCTCTCTCGTAGTTTCTCATGATGAACGATCTACCTTCAAGCGATCAAGCTTCTCTGAAGGACCTGCTCTGATACCAATTGTTGGAAATAATACTGAGAGGGGGGGGGGTGAATCAGTATTATCTAGCAATTTAATAAATCTTCCTTATTTGATCTTTGAATTATTTTTGCATGTCAGTACCATAAAATAATGAGCATGAACAAAGAAAAACAGATAGTCACACCAAAGAACACAAGATGTAAGGTGGAAACCCAATGTGGGTGAAAACCACCTGCTGCAATATGTCTCTATCTTCTTTCAAATTAGAAACTTCTTTTACAATGATTTTGTACTGGTGCAGTCCTTTACCAGTACGCAGGCTGCAACCTGCAGAGAGCTACAACTCTCTCTCTCTCTCGTTTTCCAGTCTACTCCTGGAAGGGAGCTACAACCCCCTACTTCTTTTCATAAAGCATCAGATGATCAACAAGTACATAACAGTTACAGTCCACTACAGATATCAGATCAGCAATAACAGAAGTAACCCAGAACACCTTATCAACAAAGAAATTCAATCAACAGAATATCTTAAGACAGAGACGCAGTTTTTCCTTCTGTGGCCTGCGACCAGACGCAGTTAACCTTCTGCTCCCCTTCGTCCACACGCAGATATCCTTCTGCTGCGCTGCGTGCCCACGCACTGTTCCTTTAACTGCTCTGCGTTCTATTGCTTCAGGGACGCATCCAGAAACACTATCGCGCCGCGTCTTTCTGCTACAAGGACGCACCCAAAAACACTATCGCGCCGCATCCTTCTGCTACAGAGACGCACCCAAAAACACTATCGCGCCGCGTCCTTTTGCTTCAGAGACGCACCTGAACCTTGATCGCTCTGCATCCCCACGCAGATCTCCAGTCACTGAACTGCGTCCCAGACGCACCTGAACTTCGTCTGCCCTGCGTCCCCACGCAGATCTCCAGATTCTGCACTGCGTCCCGGCGCGCTTTCCTTTCACTGTACTTGCGTCCCTTCGGGTATGAATGATTTCAAGACTTTAAGTGTAACCCAAACAGTCAGATCTACAGATCTGATCTTGCACCAAAGGGATCTCAGTCCTTCAGTAGATTCGCCTTTTAGATCTAGACCAGATCTCACCCAATAAGATATTCAACCAAAGACATGCCTAAACCAAATGATCTCCTTTGCTTTATATAGGCAAGCTCCTCCTCAAATCATGGAACAATACCACGAGCCGACACCACAATAACACAATACCGTCGGCTAGATACCAAGAGTAAAACACAAGAAACCCCCACGTGTGCTTTTCTCTGCCTTAAAATGTGTGCACTGAGTGGACGCACCTCCTGAACGGCTGGCCTGCGTCTCTGGACACGGCTTCTGCATGGTGTACCTGCGGGTACGCACTTTCTATAAGGTATACCTGCGTCCTCCTTATTTCCTTCAATATTTGATAGCTGATCATCAACTTCTGCTGCTGACTTGAAGAACAGTGACCTGTCACCTGAATGGGTTGCCATCAAGGACAACACTTTAGTCATAATGCCAACAAATTGGACAAGGAAAATCATGTTGTCAAGAGGATGCACATGTGTTGCACTTACTGCCATAAGCAAGGACACATTACTGAAAAGTGTTGGACTCTGAATCCAACAATGTTTCCATGAAACTTGAAGAAGGTGGAAAGAGAAAATGGCAGAAATGGAAAGAAAGATTCCATGATTGATGTGTTTCAGGATGATTCACATGTTGATGCTGATGTGCAAACAAAGGTAGCACCTTTGAAATGGGTTGGTAAGAAATGGTTAGAGTTCTTATCCAATTAAGATTGCATGTCTATTGATGCATCTATTTGCATTTCTTTGTTAATGAGATGCAAGTTGTAGGATTTTACCAAGAAGGTGAATGGAAAATTTGAGTAGGAGACTCACTTTGTTGCTGCAACATTATGTTCATTTCAGCTTCGAAAGTATAGTGTGCTTAAGCGAAAGTTGAAGGATGAAATGCATGCATGAGAATGATGTGCATGAACACAGGGATGTTGATGATTTCCTTGTATTTGAACATGTATGTGTAATTAACTTGAAGGGTTGATTGCTTTGTTTTTAAACATGCATGTAATATTGACTTGAGAAAAGTTGATGTGGTCTCCAAGATGGAGATAATGATGAAGTGCTTCATCTTTGAAAAAGAGTCCTAGAGGTCTTTTTCTACATGCTTGACTTGAAGGGTCAATTGTTTTAAAGGCATGTTTTGTGGGCTTGTTATCTAGTCCATCATTTGTATGCAGATGTAAGACATGGAGGTGTTCACAAGATGTGAAAATTTGTTTCTTTTGTTGAAGCAGGAGTTTAGGCCATCCAGTTGTTGTCTGTATTTCTGTTGTTGTTAACAGTTGTTGTTGACAGTATGTCAAACAGGTACAAATGAAATTTTTTCTGAAGCATATGTAACTTCACATTGTTTTGGGCCACCGTGGATCAATTATCAAGGTAGAGAAGGTTCAAACTACTTTCTGTGACCTTCTCAGCAGGAGTTCTGCATGAAGTCAAGGAGGAAGACAGTTCTTCCCAGGAGGACCAACACATCCAGGAAGGACGTGGTCAAAGGCTTTGGTTCAGAAGCACTATGCAAGGAAAGTGTATGGACACTGAAAGAAGAGGGTGATGTTACTCTCATTTACTGTTCAGATCAGTATATCAATCTTTTGGAGACCAAAAGTTCTTTTATTGGGAAGTTGTGATCCAAAATGTATCTAGAATAGGCTTCTAAGTCTAAAAATGTTCCTCACATAGGAAAATGAAAGTAAAGGGATGCTATTGGAAATAGTCCCATTGCATAGATCTCTTTAATATGAATCTACTGCAATTTGAATGGGCTAAAAGGGACTTCGGATGAAGAAGTTATAGCAGAAAGAAGATTGCTCATTGTCCTTTGAAGAGGAGGCATTTTCTTATTAAATGGGACATAAGAGAAATAAAGGCTTTCTATAGAAATATCACATCGCAATGTTAAAGGGTGGAGCAACAGTCCTTAAGGATCACTGATTAGCGATCTCTGACATATCGCAATCGGAGGAAGGCTTCATGAGATATCGGAACCCCCAGACGGTTACAATCACGATATGCCGATGAGCGATGTGCGATATCGGCGATCGAGCGATCAGAGGAGCAGAGACATGGTCCATTGGGCCGATGTGATGAGCCGATAGCGATAGTGTCGATATGGCGATCGGCGATCAATGAATCCCTGATACAAGGGTTATTGTGATTGCGAAATGTGATGCACCGATATCGGCGATCGGCGATCGCAACCACAAAAAAAGGGTCGTTGACATATGAGACGTGAAATTGCAATTAGCGATCAAGGCATGGACCCGATGGGGATTATAAATGCGATTGCATAAATTTTGAAATCCAGATTTTCGGATTTTCAATGTATTCCTATGTATTTGGTGTTTTTGGCCATTTCGCCACGCGACTTGCAAATGCGATAGGATGATGGACCCGATAGGTTTATAGAGGCGATTCCATATTGTTTGAAGTCTGATTAAATGCTCCATAATGTGTTTTCCTATGTATTCCATTATGCTGTTGTTTTCGGGATTATGGCAGGAGGAAGGCCAAACAAATGGGTTGCCCGTGCTCGCCGATTCCTTTGTAACAGTCCTTGTCCTAAAATCATTGTGCCACGTTGTAAGCGAGCGTTTGTAACAATGTTGCAGGAATGCATTATACGCAGAGAGCCATAGAGCTAGAGCGCCAGAGGACCAGACGCAGAGCCACAAATTCGGTAAGCCAGAGGGCCAGTCGAAGAGACAAAGGAATGATTACACGCAGAGGAACGAACAGGAAGCCGCAGAGCTAGAAGGAGGCCTCGCAAAAGCCAGAGAGCACGATTGAGAGGCAGTGGCAGAGAGTTTTGGAGTCGCTTGGAGGTCGAGCGAAAATCAAAGACCTCAGGGAAGCCAGAGTCAGAGCCAGAGCTGAGAGCAGAAGCAGAGGCCGACAAAGATTGGAGGCAGTTGCAGAGAGTAGATCCACCGTTCATTCTCAAGGTTCCAATAGTCGAGGTGACTGTAGGGGACGGCTAAATCCATTGAGATGGAGTTCAGAAAATCCTGAAGACTTCTAAGAGCCATGGAGCAGTAATGAAGCTTCAGAATAGCAAAGATATCAAATGATCCACCTGTTGTTGGTGTTCAGAGTGTGTTCAAGATAGAATAAAGTATTCCAGATACAGTGAGAGAATTCTGAGGGAGTTGGTACAAGCTAGAGCTCAAGACAGCGCAGAGCGCTGATTAAAGGAGTCTAGTCTAGAGTAGCCTAGAACTGTCTACAGAGTATGGACAACCAGTGGGACAAGATGGTATTCTAAACAAATAGGTCCAGTTGTAAACCAATGGAGTTAAGCGTGGAGCTTGTAAAAAGAACTTATGCCATAATCCCAGAGAGCCTAGTTGAGTTGACTAGAGCTCAAGGAGACGTAGCCCAAGAGGTTTGGGTCAAATCCATATTATATTGCTGTTATGTGTGATGCTTATTTGTTGCACTGTTTCACTGTTATATGTTTTTATATCAGTTTAAGAAAATCAACTTAAAGCACATAAACAGTTTAAAAACAAACACAAGCATACACCTATTTTCAAGCACTTTTTAATTCCACAATTGGTTAATCATAAGGTCTTGGAAATATATAAGCTTTGGAGTGGGAGAGGTTCTTGTAAGCTTGAAAAGAAGCCTTTAGTGCCCCATTTCAGATTAGTACCCCAGGGGAGTCACTCAGGAACACACGTATTTCTCCACTACCAACAAGTCTGGTCAGTACCCTGGTGGAGTTGCATGCTTCACCTCTCTGCGCAGGAAGCCTTTCTCTTCTTTTGCCTTTGTATTTTTAAAGAGGAATGTGCATAGGAACTTATTTGTTTTTGGGGCAGAAGAGGGATCCCGAATTATTGAGAGCAGAAGAGGTTGTTCCTTCAAAGAAGCATGTAAGACCTTTGACATAGGTTTGCTCTTTTAGATTTTCCCCTTCTCTGTTTGTACTAGTTGGATGAACTTGAACACGCAGAGTAGAGGGTTGAGTACAAGCATGGGGCTTCCTAGTGTGGACACAGGTTCATGATTGGACCAAAACTACCCTTGCAGATGGCTCGTATTTTTCATCAAGACTTCATCGGCCAAACGATATAACCAAGCACAGAGAAGACAGACACAAGATTGGCCCAGTGCTGCAGTGTCACAAGTCTCTTCATATCTCAGCCACATACTCATTCAAAAGTCAGAACTTAGTAGATGGCAACACTTATTTCCAGAAAACAAAAATAGTAAGGTATTAAGCAAACCAAACAAACAAAAACAAAAATAGTAAGCAAGGCAAACAAAATGAAAACAACAAGTAGCAATTAGACTATGTACATGGCACAGGGCTCGGCCTAACCTACTAGAAGTAGTGCTTGAGATCTTGGCCATTGACAGGAAGGTTGTCAATCCTCCCATCAAGTGATTGCAGACAATATGTGTGTGTTCCAAGATTCTCATGGACATTGTACGGATCAATCCATAGGGACTGGAACTTTGTATGCTTGCCTTTATCTTCATGGGATTTATCCCATTTCAAGACCAAGTCACCAACATGAAAGTTAGCTTTCCCTACAAACTTCTTATTGAACCATCTCTTGATATAGTTCTGGTGGAGTGTAAATTTCTCTTTTGCTTTCATCCTTTCTTCTTGAAGCTTACAGAGTGTATCCATCCTACGTTGAACTAGCTCGCAACGC
This sequence comes from Pinus tabuliformis, assembly GCA_031772625.1. Lineage (NCBI taxonomy): Eukaryota > Viridiplantae > Streptophyta > Pinopsida > Pinales > Pinaceae > Pinus > Pinus tabuliformis. The sequence continues at coordinate 524,298,579 of CM062810.1, read as the reverse complement.
TTGCCTTTGGATTCTTGGGATAGCTGAAGTGTAGACAAGTAGATCTTGGGTGAAAGGATGGATTCTTTACCATAGACCACGAAGTATGGTGAGGTATTCAGAGAGGGTTTGGGTTTTATGTGGTTAGCCCATAATGCATTCGTCAGGGTAGAATGCTAGTTGCCCTGCTCAGAGTAAACAGTCTTTTTGATTATGCAGATAAGGTTTTTGTTCGTGGATTCTACCAAACCATTTCCATGTAGGTAACAGTTAGATGAGTGTTTCAGCACAATACCATTTTGTAATGCAAAACCATAAAGTTTCAAAGATGAAAATTATGTTGCATTATCAAAAACAAGTGATACTAGAACATTGAAGAGTGAGATGATATTCTGTTGGAGGAAGTTGATGACCTCCTGGTCATCCACTTGTTTGAGTGGAACTTCTTTTCTCCACCACGTAAAGTAATCAGTTGTTGTTAGAATGTAGCGATCTTGTTTTGACGAATGTGGCAAAATTTCCCCAATGATGTCCAAGCCCCATTGTTGGAACGATTCGGTCACTGCAACAGGGTGCAGTGGGGCTGTTGACCTTCGTGTTCTGTCGACACATTGTTGACAAAATGAGCACTTGCGGTCATAAGCATGTGCATCCTTGAATAATGTGGGCCAATAGAAACTGGATTGCATAATTTTGTGTGTAGTGGTGTTTCCTGAAAAGTGACCCCCGGCGGGTCCACCATGCAAATATTGTAATACCTTCTTTGATTCATGTGCCTCCAGGCACTTGAGAAAAACTCTGTTGTTGTGCTTCCTGTAAAGCATTTCGTGCACCGACTGATATGCTAAAGCTTTGAGGTGTAATGCCCTCTTCTGTCTGATGGAAAAGTGAGAGGGTATGGTGTCATGCTCAAGGTACTAGCGCACATCTACATACAAGAGGTTCCATCTTCAGTGGGTGTTGCTCACACTACATCATACATTTTCACTTCCTGCTCCAAATCAGTGAGCTCTTCTTCTTCCTCTGATGCGTGTGCTGCTTCAACTGAGTCTGTAGAGACTATGTCCTTTCATCGTGTGAATTGGCTTGATGTCAAGATTATATTCTTGCAAGTGTGTCATCCAGTTTGCACGTCATTCACCAAGTTCTTTTTGTACAAGCAGTGTGTGGACTGCTGGGTGAGGGATGTAGACTATGCAGTGGTTCTTCAGCATGTAAGGTCTGAAGTGTTTCACCGCCTTGTAAATTGCATATGCTTGTTTTTCAACGATGGGGTAGTTGAGTTCTGGTCCCTGCATGCTTGTGCTCATGAAGGAGATGGGATGTTCTTCATTCATCTCTTCCTTCTGAGTGAGTACTGCTGCGAACAAATTATCGGAGGAGAAGGTGTATAACAGGAAATCCATTTTGAAGTTTGGGTTGTAGAGTGTAGGCGCTTCTGCAATAGCCTGCTTAATATGGGTGAATGCGTGCTTTTCCCTTTTGCCCCAGTTGTAGACTTTATCTTTCTTGATCATGTCCTACATGGGTTTGACTATCTGCACATAATCCGAGATGAACTTCAGGAGGAAGTTTATCTTGCCCAAGAAGGATTGCATGGCTTTCTTGTTGGTTGGGTGAGGGATTTGTGTAATAGTCCAGACCCAGTCTGGATCAACCTTGATCCTACTTTTGGCAACAATTTTTCCAAGAAGGTTCCCCTTAGACACTGCGAATACGCTCTTTTTGGGATTCAAGGAAATCCTATATTCCCGGCATCGCTCAAAAATTTTCTTTAGATGGCGTATGTGGTCCTCACATTTCCTTGAGAACACAGTCACATCATCGAGGTATACCTCTACACTCTATCCGATAGGTCCGCGAAAGTGATGTTCATGGCACGCTGAAAGGTTGCACCTACATTCACAAGCCCAAACAACATCTTCCTGTATGTGAACATACTCCACCTGGTACGAAAGGTAGTCTTGAGTCTGTCAAGTTTTGCCACCAGAACCTGATTGTATCCTAAAAAATCATCGAGTAAAGAAAACATTTGTGCCCCAGATACTATTTGTAGAATGTGTTCCATAGACGACACGGGGTAGTTGTCTTTATCTGAGGCACGGTTCATGTTCTGGAAATCAACACATAAGCGGATTTCCCTAGACTTCTTGCATACAGGAACAATATTTGAAACCCACATGGAATGACAAACTTTATAGATGATATGTGCATCCAACATCTTGGTGAGATCTTTCTGTATGAGGGGTTCAAGTGACGGATGTACTTTCCTCATCTTTTAATGATATGGCTTGACCCCTTCTAGTGGGGTTTGAGCTGGTCGTGTAGGATAACACCCAGCGTATTATGCCTCATATACCTCTCGGATAACACCCAGATTTGATTATTTTTTCCCTTGTATGGAAGCCACATGTATGACCAATCTGTAGCAAAATATTCATTCAGCTTGCTGGACCAGTTCCTGCTGAGTAGTAAATTGTATGCTTCTGGTATATCCACAACAACAACATTGATGCATTGGTGGACTCGACTGTCGTGAGATAGTTAGATGATCACATCTCAGAGTTCACCAATGGATGGTACATATGTTCGGTCAAATTGGATGATTTGTGTGTATGTCTTGCTCCATTGCACATTGATCTTTTTGGCAATGGAGAGCGGAATGACTTTGGCTGTCGCGCCAGAAACAACCAAGCAGTTGTGAACATTACAGTTGAAAATTTCAAATGAGATCAGGAATGGAGGGTAACCTAAGTTTGCATCATCCATCCGGAGTGTGTTTAGCACATTTGAAAGTGATCCGGGAGGTGTGCTTGCTCCCTTGCTGGTAGAGGCTGCGATGTTCGTTGTTGTCTGTCCCAATGCACACAACAGGATGTCTAGCTGACTCTAGATCTTATCTAGATCGAACAAACTAATGTTTGCACGAGTTTTCTTCATGTCATTCATAATGTTGTAGTCCATAGGGGTTAGACTCACCAAGGTGTTCGGGGTAAGACTGATGTTCATGTTGTCCATCGAAGTGTTTTGCAATTTGTTGATCATGGACGTACTCTTGTCTGTCGTTGTCTTCCTAGACTTGCTTTGTGTTTTCTGCTTTGTGATGGTTGGTGGATAAACCTTCCTCATCAGCAGTCTCATATTTTCTTGTGCTTCCCCAACGGTAAGGGGAGCCCCTTTATTCCTGAGATTATAATGATCATTTTTCTTTGGGGGTTGTTTCTCAGTGTTTGTCCTCATCCATGCTTGCGAGCACTGATACATGTCCAACACATGCCCAAAACTTGATGCCTCGTCAGGTGCAACATCTTTGTCATTATTCGAGTCTTCCGGTTGTTCCTGTATACTATTTTCTATGTAAAAAGTACGACTGCATACAAAACCTGTGACTCGCTTCCAGTCTGAACAAGAATTCTCTGGGTGACAATCTTCGTGGAATGAACAAACTTCAGGATTTGTGCACCAATCGAGCTCGAACACAGAGATCTGTGTAGTTTTTGCAGTGAACCGGTTACTGCTTGATGACATGCTTCCTTGTTTCTGTCTGGGCAGATGGTTGCTTATAGAGGTGTCTATTTTCCATTGTTTAAGCTCGGACACTTCTGTTGGTAAGTTCTTAACGAGGCGAGTGAGGATTTCAATATCGTTTGTTTCCCTGTCTCTACCTTTGCTCGCCACTGCCTGGGACTTCCTGCTCACGTCTTTGGAGTCCTTTGTTGGTTCATCATCATTGAAGACTCCAATCGCATGCAGGTCCTTCTCAACAGCAATAGCCTCTTCACATTTTTCCAGTAATGTTGGTTTTATAGCTCGCTTGATGAACTGCGCAATGCTGGTCAGAAGTGCGGATGTGTAGTAATCAACAGTGATGGAGTCATGAGGTTTTGTGTCCGCTGAAAACTTGTTCAATATGCACGTAAATATCTGATTGAAGTCTTTTAACTTTTCTTCCCCTCCATCTTCAGGCTTCCCAATTCTTTGAGTAACATGGTTGGGGTCTTCTCATCAGCAAATTTTTCAAGAAACATGTGTTTGAACGCACCCCAGTTATGTATGTTGTTGGCTGGAAGGTTGTGATACCATGCAACTATGAAACCGTCCAAGGTACATGGAAACAATCTACATGTTACATCGTCGTACTGTACCTCACGGGTCTACAGCTGCAGGTAGAAGTTGTCCAAATGGTCTTGTGCCTTCATCATGCTATCAGGGTTGAACTTGATGTTAATTCTCTCCACCTACTTTGGCATCTTGTGAAAAGCACCCGGGAGAGCCAATGGTCCCTGATTCATCCATTCCAAATTTTGGTCAGCCATCTCTTTGTCTTCTTCGTCCTCCTCCTCTTTGTTACAGGGAAAAGTGTCTATACAGAACTGCTTATCCCACTAAGGTGTGGTAGCTACCTTAGAAACAAACAAAGTAAAGCTACTTTCGTTTTTCCTTTATGAAAGATAGATGAGAGAAGAATAGAGGAGACCAACCTCTGTCTTGCGCTTGGCTCCTAGTTCGATTCCTCTCTCTTCTGATAGTCCTTTGCTACTTGCTTCCTTGTACACCCAGCTTCACAGAGTACCTGTAGAATCAAAGTAGCATAACACTATACAAGAACATGGATCTATTATCATAAACAATCTAGGATCAGATGTAAATTGACCATACAAATGCGTAAAAAATAAACGACACAAGAGTATGGAGGAAAACTTGAATAGCTTTTATTGATAATCAAGAAAGAGCCAAGAGAGTTACAACCAGTTGTTCTGACCCAGCATCATCCTCTCAGCAAGTAAGCCCTTCTTCACCTCATGCAAAGCTTAGATCACCCAACACTATGATGTTGCCTCAAGAAAATAACAACAATTCCTTACAAGATGCAAAATTCCAACCTCTAGATCTCTGGGATGAGGGATCCATATATAGATATCTGTAAGGGAGATGAGTCAGCTTGTGATTTGATTAGTGTCTTCCCTCTGATAGTTCTTGCTTCCACTTGGAGATTGATGATCTCTTACTCATCCTTGGTCGAATTCAGAGAGGCAAGTGTCACAGGAGAAGTTTCTGGAAGATTCCATGCCTTTCCACCTCGCGAATTGACACTACCATTTGTCATTTCTCACCCATCGCACCCCATAGAAGGGCTTTTTGAAATGCAACGCACCCACAAAGTGTACTTAGGTGAGATGCAACGCACTTTTCCTATGGAGCAGGTGAAATGATCCTGTTTTGACCAGTTTTGAGCAGTTTTTCATGGAGAACTTCTGGGAGAAGCTGTAATCAGTTGAACTTGTTCCTTTAGGGGTTAGAACAACACTTTTAGGGACTTAGGAGCCCTTGGTTTATGGACATTTTATGCTTGGGGTTGCAATGCCCAAAAATGTCTATAACAGTTGCCCCCTAAAGCATGAGGTCGTTAATCTTTTTGATGTCGGGTGAAATGCTTTATCATGAGGATCCGAAGTTATTTCAAGCTGGGAGGAGACCTGTAATAAGATACAGTACAATGCATTATCTTCATAATATTTTCATGATCTATCTAAGGCGAGCATTCCCATGCTCAGCTTTATAAATTCATTTTCACGTACATAGGACAGACAATCGTCTGAGTGTAGACTGATGATTCTGGTAGAGCCATCATCCCTTTGATTGGATGATTATCTGTACAGCAACGATGTACATTTGATGTCTTTATTTCCCTGAATATATATCACAGCCCGGATGGATGAAACTAGATCTGGGGTCTTCAATCTCGTTCGATCTTCACTTGAAGTACAAGTCGATCCATGTGAGAGATGTTCTGGAGTCGAACATGGAAAGACATCGCCTGATTACCAGCCAATGATGTAAGTTGTTAATAGGCGCGAGAGGAATCACCGATAATGATAATGACCCTCAAGGTACTGCAGTACAATTCACGTGGTGTGAATAAAGGACTTGGCATCGAACACCACGCAAAATCTTTCGGTTGAAGGCCATTGATGTAAACCTGTCGCCGGAAGTGAGAAACTTGCCATTGAGGCATGCAAGTTTCAAAGTACTGAAAGGGGTGTCCGTAGATCAACTTCTTGGATAATGCGCTGATGTCGACAAGAAGCGATCCGTCATAGGAGGGCCTTAATGAATCCCACATCAATGACACGGAACGGAGCAAATGATTTTAATGGAGGTGAAAATGATCTAGTGATATAAGGTTCAGGGTGGCGGTCATGAAAGAATGGAGCGTAAATGTATTGCAGCGGGTGAGACACAGGTGAATTCTCTAAATGACTTCTCTTGAACATATCGGCGACACTGACGTGATGGATTGGTAGCATTAACCCCAAATGTGGATGGTGCGATGGGACCATGGTGATGTGACCGGTGAATGAAACAACCCAACCCGACTTGGATGTGGAGTGAAAGTGTCATGTTCAAGAGCGACTTGCTACCAACAAAGTTTCTTCAAGTTTTCTTCCCAATTTTTCCCCATTCATTGCTGACCAGTACCTCTTTATTTTTGTCAAGCTTGAGGAGGATAACATATGCTTGTTATATAATTTTCCCTCCTTCGAATTATTAACCGAAGAATCCACAGTATGAACATTTTTATACCAACGTTTCAAATCCCAAATGGGATCCATCATCAGGGATAAGAATGATGATAAAAGAAGAGCAATCAAGACAGAATAAATACTTATGAGGGCAAACCCATCGCTATGTTTTAACGAGCCTAGCAATAGTGAAACCCATCGCTATGTTTTAACGAGCCTAGCGATAGTGAAACTCATTCTTGTCTTCTATGGACAAGTTTGTCGCTATTAGGTTTTAACGAGTTTAACGACAAAGATAACTCGATCCTTTTCATTTTTAGAGAGTCTGAAAAGGGACGTAAAGGAAACTCCAAAATTCCTTTTTAGTCATCTAATCCCTTAAGTCCGAAAAATTATAAAACAATACAGAAGGGATGAATTTTCGATACTTTTAACGAGCTGAACAAAACAAGCGCTCGATCTTTTTGTCTAATAATCCCTCAGGTCCAAAAAGATTAAAATCTAAAGGAGGGATAGCACTTCCGGTCCCTTTAACGAGCTGGAGAGGCCAGTGGCTCGGAAATCTTTTCATACTTTACGAGTCAGTTGAAAAGAGCTTAAAGGAGACTCGTCTTTTGAGGAACGAGTGATAAAATTGGGTAGCAGCTGATTCCAGGTAGGGTTTGGAATTTTCCAATCACGGCAGTGTTACAAGGATGGCTAGCGGGATCACTATTGGTAGCTGTTCCTCAAAAGGGGTAAACAATCAAATGGAGGTGAATGATCGGCCAATACAGAGTGGAGGTGATGATGGCAACACGACCAAGGATTTAAAGGTTGAAGTACTACATTCACGATGGTTATTTACCGGGAAATAGTTCATTTTTTAATGAGCTTAAACGCGGGGAGAAACATTTGCTCATGACTTATTTTTATTTTTTAACGAGCTTGAACTATGTGCTAAAACTGCTCGATTGATCTAGTCGTATAATAAGAATTTCTCATATATGAAAATGGCAATTTTTAGAGTTTTGCCCCACGTCCTTCCTTTATGCAAGTTAGGAAACGACCAATCCTACGAGTTTAAAGGGTTAGAGGACCTACAAATTTAAAAAAAAAAATAGTTGCTCTTCGCTTGCACGCCAAAAGGTTTGCATGCCCCCAGGTATAAAATAAAGCTTCAAGGTCACCTTTTATTCTACCGAAAAAACATTTGTGTTATCAGGAAAGGTCTACCTCTTTCAAGTTACCAAAGATTGTTCTATTCACAGCGCAAACAAAACACTTCTTCGGCGATGTCTACCAAAATAGACAAAGGTGAGCGGTGCAAACGCCTCCACTCACATAACTTTGACGAGGGAATCTTATTCCAGTCTAACCCCCTCTTCCAATCACGGACGGGAGTACAGACCAGTCATATATCTCTCATGGAAACCTACCCTATACCCGAAGTTTTCCTGCCGAAGCAGACGAGCGTGCATGCCCCCTGGGTTTCAGTCATGTTCCCTGAATCACTCGCGCTCATCAGGTGGACGGACTGGGGATTGATGAGACATTCCTTGTGTGAAAAGACCATTCAGGGATGGTATATGACTATTTTCTATGTGTGATCCGGGGAATGAAAGCTGGTCTACGAGCTTGACCACTCTTCCTTCGTGCGGAAAACACATTACTCTAAAGAGTGATGAGACAATGGCTCCCATGCAATAAATATAGTCTCGTCCAAGGAGTAGATTATAATCCAGGGGTCTTTGGACTACCATTACGTTCATATGAACAGTTTTCCCTCTCAATGTTATGGGCACATTGGGAAGGATCCCTAACGGTCGACTGGTTCCTTTGTCAAAGCCTGTTAGATTTCTCATCTTAGGCAAAAGCGATGGCGAACAAAGCGCTTTCCAAGCAGTTGAGGAAAGGATACTCATAGAATCCCCTTCATCTATGATGGTACCGGCCATAACCATTCTATATATTTGAGCAATGATTTGGAATGGTACACTAGCCGGTAAGCAGGGTCTGCCTAGTTGATTCCAGTCGAAGGAGACAACTAGGTTGCTTTGAGGTGGGACCGAATAGACGGCCGGGTACGATTATGATGAAATTCCTTCCTGCGGTAAAGGAATGGGTAAATTTCCCCCATGTTCATCGGAATTTGTGCTTACGAAAAGAATTTGGACGATGTCATCCTTATTCTCTTTTGTGACTGTATCATCTGAAGATGGAACCTCTGAAGGCAAGACTGGGTCAACTGCCACCTCGACCTTTTGACTTTCGTCTGGTATGGGTTCAGATGGTTTGTCTTCATTGATAGACGCTTCGGCCGACCACCTGGGCGAGTCAGCCGGATTTTCAACTAGTGACGGACTCGGCAAGATTTTTTTATATCCAGGAGGAAGTCGTAACAGTGAAACCGGACGATTGTCCAAAACTCTTTTAGCCTCATCTAAGAAGGGACAACGGTGGACGGCATGATTGCCTTCGCACAATTTACAAGGAAATCTATATTTTCCTTTTTGTCCTGGGGCTTCACTTTCACTGGTCGATGGTGTGTTTTCAACATGATCATCAGAGGTTGACGACACCGGGTTGTGCAAACGAGGAGACCAGTCCCTTAAGATCCAAGGGATGCAGGGACAATCTCGATGATAGTGGTCTCCTTTGCAAATGACACATGGCGATTTAGGCCTGGTCGGTGCAGTGTGTGGATTTTCGCTAGACGACGCTTCGTTGCCCCCTTTCGCTTTTGGCTCCTTCTTCTTCTTCTCTTTCTTCTTCTTTTCCTTCTTCTTCTCAGGTACTTGATTTTTGGCTTTACCAACCCCATCAAGCGAAGAGGAAGGAGGAGAGGAGGAATTGGAGGAAGTAGAAGGTTGGTGGGTAACTCTGGAATCGTCTAGTTGCTTATTCGATTGCTCAGGAATTGCGGTGTTCTGAACGACAGAGGTTGAGAAGAGCCATACGGGCAAGCCGATTGTCAGTCCTGGAAGTGACAATGTGACCATATGGGGTGCACCAACATCTCCCCAAGAGGAGAAAGGACTAGGATTTCCTCCAAGGAGAATTCCTTGGTTGGTGGATTCCATATTCTCAACCTAAGATCAACGTAGGAAAGGATGATGATTATTCCATTTAAATAAATTTTAGACGCTTTAACACAACTTGTTTTTTCAATTTTAAAGAGTCGAGATAAAACAAAATATGACTCTAGTCGCCTTCGATTTTTAATGAGCCTAAAGTGACAAGTACTCAGATGGACCTTTTCCGTTAAGGAGTCTGAAAAGGAACGAAAGGGACTGCTCTGGAAATCTAGGTAGAGGGATTACCAAACCAATCGCAAAACTGTAGAATACTTTTTACGGTACGACAGTCAATCTTCCCGAATGCTGTGTTCAATGCATTGCGATCGATAGGGCGGCAGACACGGCTTCCTATGGATAAAGAATTAAGCCTATTGTGGTCTCCCAAAATATACTCGATGGTACGTGGGAGCACAAGTCCGTACTGGCACTTATCGTCTCAAAGTGGAGGAATCACCCAACCATCAGTGAGAACAACAGTTACCAGGCTTTACGACGCTGGAATACGTCTCTAGCCTAGACTTCTAGATGTTGTGCATTAGGTTCCAAAGCATTGTTAGATTCATTAAATTTATTTTATGGTTAATCTTTCTTAAGAAATTTTCCTTTCAGGTTCACCGCGTGATGTAGATGTAAAATTCCTAAAATGAAATCTAAGATGATAAACAGTCTTTTATCTTCTTTGTGCAATGAAAATCCTAGCTACTAAGGAAAGAGAGACAATATTCTTTCACAAAGAGCAAAGAGCACACGCTATATGCACTGTCCTAAGTCAAACCAATCAAACAGTCTAAATGCAAATGCACATGCATGTATTTGTTTTCAGCCTTCTTAATATGTGAATGATAAAAATAAAGCTAATGCGCAAATCTGAATTATTTTTCAAGCGACAATTGCTAACAAGTTTCTTTTCAAAAATAAAAAATGAAGATAATGACAACACTTTGCGATTTGGAAATGAATACTTGCTTTTGACACTAGAAAAACTACAAATTCAGATCAAATACAACAGTAACAGGGTAATCGACTATTAGGAGCAATCAGACTCTCTTCTATGACTGAAAATGACACTTGCGACACTTTTAAATCAAGAAATGACAGTACAATTACGTTACTTTTTTGCAAAGGAGAACTGAAAATGACTCAACAAATACACAAAAACATTTACAGTTCTTTGAACGATGGAGGCGGAATAACAGCAAGGAAAGGGGTTTCAAACAGAGGTATACTGATTACAGGCAGCAAAACTCATGAATAGAACTGAAAAGAATGAATCACAGAAACCAAAACTGAGGAACAATGCCTAGTCTGATCAGCGCACCTGTAACACAGTGAACTTCAAATGCAGCGCACCTACTACACTCGAGAAGTGCGCTGAATTTCATATTCACATAGCAGAGACTGCGTTGGGCTAGAGACGAGACTTTGCTTGGGTTCCGGTTCACAGTTTGCAGTTTAGTTTAGGGATTTTGGCCGAGCAAGTGGTAATCAGTAAATCAACAACAAGGGTAGATTTAAGGAGGTTACTAGAGCCACCACAAGGGCAATTAGAGAGTTTGTAAATCAGTTGTTTAATTCATAAACAAAACCTGAAGATTGACTGAAGCGGCATTTATCTACTTTGAATTTTCATAGAAAATGCAGTTCGAAAGCTACTTGGCTCAACTTCAGGCTCCGTCTGTAAGTTTATAAAGTAAACAACAAGGTAGATAAACAAACAACCTAGTCGCTCCCCAGTGGAGTCGCCATTTTGTTACAGGGAAAAGTGTCTATACATAATTTCTTATCCCACTAAGGTGTGGTAGCTACCTTAGAAACAAACAAAGTAAAGCTACTTTCGTTTTTCCTTTATGAAAGATAGATGAGAGAAGAATAGAGGAGACCAACCTCTGTCTTGCGCTTGTCTCCTAGTTCGATTCCTCTCTCTTCTGATAGTCCTTTGATACTTGCTTCCTTGTACACCCAGCTTCACAGAGTACCTGTAGAATCAAAGTAGCATAACACTATACAAGAACATGGATCTATTATCATAAACAATCTAGGATCAGATGTAATTTGACCATACAAATGCGTAAAACATAAACGACACAAGAGTATGGAGGAAAACTTGAATAGCTTTTATTGATAATCAAGAAAGAGCCAAGAGAGTTACAACCAGTTTTTCTGAGCCAGCATCATCCTCTCAGCAAGTAAGCCCTTCTTCACCTCATGCAAAGCTTAGATCACCCAACACTATGATGTTACCTCAAGAAACTAACAGCAATTCCTTACAAGATGTAAAATTCCAGCCTCTGGATCTCTGGGATGAGGGATCCATATATAGATATCTGTAAGGGAGATGAGTCAGCTTGTGATTTGATTAGTGTCTTCCCTTTGATAGTTCTTGCTTCCACTTGGAGATTGATGATCTCTTACTCATCCTTGGTCGAATTCAGAGAGGCAAGTGTCACAGGAGAAGTTTCTGGAAGATTCCATGCCTTTCCACCTCGCGAATTGACACTGCCATTTGTCATTTCTCGCCCATCGCACCCCATAGAAGGGATTTTTGAAATGCAACGCACCCATAGAGTGTACTTAGGTGAGATGCAACGCACTTTTCCTATGGAGCAGGTGAAATGATCCTGTTTTGACTAGTTCTGGGCAGTTTTTCATGGAGAACTTCTGGGAGAAGCTGTAATCAGTTGACCTTGTTCCTTTAGGGGTTAGAACAACACTTTTAGGGATTTAGGAGCCCTTGTTTTATGGACATTTTATGCTTGGGGTTGCAGTGCCCAAAAATTTCTATAACACTCTTCTTCAGAATTTGACGGTTCTAGCTCTAATTCTGTTGATTTGTCTCCGCCTCTGCCTCCTTTGCTGCCTTCCCCTCTGCCTCATGTACTAGATTTTGAGCCCAAGATCACGAGGGTGTCTCTTTCCCCCTATCAGAATACCAGAGGTTCCTCTCTGTCTTCAACATCTTCTTCAAAATCTTCAAGTGTGGCAAGAACTGCTTCTTCCATTGATGATACAACAACCCCTGTGGGAGTGGTTTTTGTCTTCCTTGATGTGTATGGAATATGTTGTATGTCTGGGATCAATCCAAATGCTTTCACAAACTGGCAGGTGATGGGACAGATGGAGCGAAGGTGGTGATATGGAATTTCGTGTTCAGTCCTAGGAGGTGAGAAGTAACCAACTGCAAAGTCGCGCGTAGGTGAGAGGGAGTGTGAGTTACTACCTTGACCATGTGGTTGATGAGTGAGTGTGAGAGAACGTTCAGCCATAAACAACTGGCGGCCCTCTTTCCAGTGCCAAAAATGTTGATGGTGCTGGACCCTCCAACATTTAGAGGATCACCCCAATATGAAGTCCCAACTAGACCTCACACCATTTGGTGTGGGATTCCCATCCAGTATGATGGCCCGGTTGCCATTATCTTAAATGTTTTCCTTAGCTATTGCTTGTTAGCACAAGAGAGTGGTTTTCTTTATCTTCGAGTAGTGAGGTTCACATTCCTAGTGATTAATAGTGTTACTTGTGTCAAAGGTGCTTTCACCGGAGAGAGGAAGGGTGGGAGTGAGTCCCAAGATGGATGGGAGGAAACCCAACTCTGTTAGGAACACACAACACAACAGGACGTGCACAGCTTCGGAAGGAGGAATTGTTGGGCGTAGGATCACCCAAGGGTAGTTTTAGGGCTTAAAGCCCATATTTTGGTCTAATTTTTGTAATCTGATTGTAAAGACTCCGCATTTTGTGGCATGGAGTGCGTAGTTGTTAAAGAGTCATAGGGTTGTCCGCCCTTATTTTGATAATGTAATGTCGGTTGTAGAAGATCTACCCATGGTCCGTGGACCATGGGATTGTATAAATAGAGCGAAGCTTTAAGTAGTCAAAGGCATGGAAATAAATGAATAATTGATGATGTATGAGAGATAGCTCTGAAGTAGAAGTCTAAGTTTTGGGTCAAAGCATAGGTAGAGGCTCTGCAGCTGAATGCGCAGAGGCCTAGAAGTCCGCAGCTAAGTGTGCAGACCCTTGCATCTGAGTGTGCACGGCGAGTCGAGTCTGTAACAGTTTAGAATTATCAATAAAGAGAAGTATTCTACAATTTATGTGTCTTTATTTCATGTTTATGCATCTGTTACATCGGGTATGAATTTAAATTCTAATGCTTATATGATGCGTGAATATGTATAATTGTATTGGTTAAGTGAACGCAAGTAATAAAATCTATTTACACGAAGCTAACTAAGATCTGTAAATAAGATAAGTAAGATAATTAGTGTAGTTGGGAAAATATCACAGATTCATTGTCATAGCAATGCAAAGCATATCAGCCCCAGGTTAGGGCTACGCAAAAGCCAATTGTGACATTTCACAAAGGTACTAAAGGGTAGATAATAGGGATAAGAAACCTGCACAAAGGCAGGTATAGTTGTAATAAACCGACATCACAACCATCTCAAGGGTGCGGAAACATGGTTCCAGCATCCCCCCATACTGCTTCGGGTGAGACTTCAGTCCGCACTCCTAAGGATGATGCCGAAAGGGCCAGTAGTGTAGGGATTTTTTTGGCTAACTAATGTTGAACCTTGGTCAGGCCCCCACAAGCCAACAAATGGTTCTGTTGTCGAGACTGGAATCTGCATGAGAGATGTGTGATGTCATATCACTGGAATCCAACTAAGAAAGAAATCGAAGGTTGGTTGGATAGAAGAATTCACGAGTTCAAGGTACAGGAGAACAGAAACCCGTGATTGTCAAAAGAACAGTGGCTAGACAGCTACCTGTATACGAAGATCCACGAAATATTTTTTGCCTCTTTCCCTACTGAGCTATACGAGTGGATTGCGAAGCTAACAGATAGCCAAGGAAGGTGGAAACTTAACGATCCTATTGTGTGGACCCCAGAGCTAGTGTGAAGGTTGGAAGCATCAGAGGATAATATCGCATGCACCATCGATCATTGACTCGGTCACATTATAGGAGGATTTGTTACTGAGTTCGCAGTCGACACCTCAATCATCTATAGCGAGGCAGAGCGACATTTTCTCAAAGGACCGCGAGGTAAGTACGTAAAATATTTGAATACTTGGAATAAAATGTTATTGTGCGAAAAGTGGGTTATGCAGCTGCCTTGATGTTTAGGTCTACGTGAAGCGGAATAATTTACAGAAACGAAGGAAATAAGGGTCTAGAGCACAGCCCCTTGATTTCACCTCCGCGAGGAGACGAAGAAGGGATCGAGAAGGTCTCTCTGCGAAGTGCTATTCAGTTGATAAGACAAGGATTTCTGCGAATTCCACCTCTGCCCACAACACCACCGACTTCACCTCCAACTTCACCCATACCACCTCCACCACCACTGCGATTTAGTATGGCGAACACAGTGAAGATTCCTTTGTTCAAAGGCTTGGGAAATGAGGACCCAGACCAATTCTGGTTCATTGTAAGGGTTGTATGGGAAGCACAAGCTATTACAGAAGATAACATAAAGAAGGCAACACTAGTTATTTCTCTGAAAGATCATGCACTAACCAGGTATATTAAGTACTCCAGTGATAACCCGAATGCTAGAGTAGCAGACATCCAAGCAGCACTAAATAGGCAATTTAGCAGACCTAAATATGAATCACAGTTGATTGTTGGATTCAAAGAGATCACGGTGCTACCAGGCGAGATGCCTTGGGAACTAGAACAGAGGTTGAAATTTATGATGCATGAAGCCAACATGAATCTGACAGATGGACAATATCGTGAGTGGTTTGTGGCTTCACTACTACCACGCTTAAGAAGTGTGTTGTTGCAACCGAAGATAACAACTCAGGCAGAGGCCTTGGAGATTTCCATGAGACTGCATGAGACCCTGATGCAAGATCCTA
This sequence comes from Pinus tabuliformis, assembly GCA_031772625.1. Lineage (NCBI taxonomy): Eukaryota > Viridiplantae > Streptophyta > Pinopsida > Pinales > Pinaceae > Pinus > Pinus tabuliformis. The sequence goes on along the minus strand of CM062810.1, from coordinate 524,283,153 downwards.
ATCTAGGAGTTCAACAGATCCACGCGTAGCTGAAGAATATGTGCCTTGAGATGCAAAGCTTGAAGCAGGATAGGACAGTTCGGCCAGAGGTACGCGAAGAGGTATGGTGCGTGAAATGCAAGAGTCAGGGTCATGAAAAAGACCACTTCTCGGTCTTTACAAATTACCTTATAGGAGGAGGACTAATGCCTTTAAGGTCAGAAGCTCAAGCAGGACCTAGCGTGGCGCCTACTTTGTGGTGCGCTATCTGTCAAATAGCCAGAAAACATGCCACAGATAACTGCCACTTGTTACAGAAGTATACGCAAACTCTGCAACAATTATTCTGCAATTTTTGCAGATTCATAGGACATAACGAGCGCACTTGCAGGAGCTATGAATTGATGATGGATAGAACGCTTGCCTACAGGGTTCAGGCTGAAATGCAACCCCTTGACCAGAATGTAGGAATGGCGTGGATAGGATTTCAGGGGCGCGGATGAGGCCGAGGCGGAGGAGGACCTGGTAGAGGTTGCAGACAGTTGATTTGCTATAATTGCGGAGGGCTAGGACACTATGCCCATGATTGCACTAATCCAACACGACTGTCATGCAAGTATTGCATGCTGTTTGATCATGAGACAGAAGATTGTCCTGCACTGATAGCTAGGATACGTGACAAAGGAGCGCTACCGCCTCCCCCTACTCAGAACCTGCAGATGATGAGGTCAGAGCCACGCGAGGAAGATCGAAACGTAAATACAGTGCTCCAAAGTGGAATAGCAACAGGAGATGACAAGGGAAAACAACCGGAAGACAGTACCTAGGTTTGCAAAGCCCTGGCGAAAGAAGTTGAGTTTGATTTGGAGCGCGCTCGGGAAACCTTCATGGAATCTAAGAAGAGCTTCGTTGAGGCCTCCACTTCAGGAAGCAAAGATAAGCCTGAGCTGAAGATGGACCTCTCTATGCTCGCTACTTTCCTAGAAACCCGTATGAAGTTACTGTGTGATAGTAAGGTTGTGAAAGGGTTACAAGAACTTATCAATAGATGTGCTGGGACCCCGCCAGGAGAACTGCGCGTAGTCCAAAAGATCGAAAATCATAAGACAAGGACGGGACATGAAATGAGACTCACCGCACAGATCGAAGAATACGAGATGGATCAAGTCATTCTGGATTTGGGATCAGATGTGAATGTACTGAAACAAACATGGGAGCGAATGGGGCAACCTGTGTTGCAATGGTCTCTGATTCAGCTAAGGATGGCGAACCAGCAGAAAATCATACCCATGGGGCGTTTTCAGGGAGTAACCATGGATATTGAAGGAGAGAGCACGTTGGCAGAATTTGAAATAATAGAGATTGTTGATGACAACAATCCATACCCCGCTCTCTTGGGAATTTACTAGGCTACTGATATGAAAGGAGTAATCAATCTGAAGAAGCGAAAGATGATCTTTGAGAATAAATCACTACACGTAATTATACCCCTGGACCCTGCTGAAGGATCGCACTATACGAAACTGGTCTGTGATTATGAGAGTTGTTCGGTGCGGGATCCCCCAAAGGAATTTTTTGGGCTTAGAGCCTAGATTTTGGTCAAAAGTTGTAGCCCCGATGTAAAGACTCCACATTTTGTGGGCGCAGAGCACGTAGTTTATAAAAGAGTCATAGGGTTGTCCGCCATCAATTTTGTAATGTAATGTCAGCTGTAGAGATCAACCCATGGTCGATGGACCATGGGATTGTATAAATAGAGCAAGGCTCTAAGTAGTTAATAGAAAAATCAATCACAGATCTAAGGATGAAGAGTTGAGTCGTATCTAAAGTGTAAAGTCTAGTTTTGGGTCATAGAGTAGGAGAAGGTTTTGCAGCTGATTGCGCAAAGGTCTAGTAGTCTGCAGCTGAGTACGCGGACCCTTGCAACTGAGTGTGTAGGATGGGTTGAGTCTGTAACAGTTGGAAGTATTAATAAAGAGAAGTTTCATATCTATTCTGTGTATTTATTTCCTGTTTTATGCATTGAATATATTGGGTATAAATTTCACTTCTATTGTTTATATGATGCGCGAATATATATGATTGTATTGATTAAGTGAATACAAGATATAATATCTATTTATGTGAAGTTGACTAACATCTGTAAGAAGATACGTAAGATACGCGGTATAATTTGGGGAAATAGCACAGATTGCTGCCATAGTAGCACGAAAGCACCTTAGCCCCTGGTTAGGGCCATGTGAATGCAATTATAATAGATCACGAAGGTCTCACAGGTCAACACATTGCGCAAAGTGACCTGCGCGAAGGTAGGCACAGTTGGACTAAATCGACACCTCAGACATCTCAAGGGTGCGAAAACTTGGTTCCAGCATCCCCCCATACTGCTTCGGGTGAGACTTCAGTCCGCACTCTACGGGTTTATGCCGAAAGGGCCATTAGTGTAGGGATTTGTTTGGCTAATTAACTCCAAACCTGGGTCAGGCCCCATCAAGCCAAGAAATGGTTCCGTTGCCGGGACCAGAATCTGCATAGAGATGTCCGATGTTGTATCATTGGAATCCAAATAAGAAGGAAATTGAAGGTTGATTGGACAGAAGAATTCACGAGTTCGCAGCGCTAGAGAATAGGAACCAACAACTATTAAAACAAGAATGGTTAGACTGCTACCTGTACACAGATATCCACAAAATCTTCTTTTCGTCTTTCCCTACTGAGTTGTACGAGTGGATCACGAAGCTAGCAGATAGCCAAGGAAGGTGGAAACTCTACAGTCCTATTGTGTGGACCCCAGAGTTAGTGTGAAGGTTAGAAGCATCGGAGGATAAGATCGCGCATGCCATTGATCATTGGCTCAATCGGATTATGGGAGGATTCATTACTAAGTTCGCGGTTGACACCTCAGTCAGTTATAGCGAGACAGAGTGATGCTTTCTCAAGGGACCGCGAGGTAAGTATGTAAAGTCTTTGAATACTTGGATTAAAATGCTATTGTGCAAAAAGAGGGTTATGCAGTTACCTTTATGTTTGGGGCTACACGAAGTGGACAAAATTACAGGAACGAAGGAAATAAGGGACCAGAAACTAGCCCCTTGATTCCACCTCTGCGAGTGGACGAGGAAGAGCTTGCGAAGGTCTCACCGTGAAGTGCAATCCATCTGATAAGGCAAATAATTCCACGAATACCACCCCCACCCACACCGCCACCAGCTTCACCGTCATCACCTCCATATTCACCCATACCACCTCTGCCACTACCACAATTCAATATGGCAAGCACAGTGAAGTTGCCTGTGTTCAAAAGTTTGGGAAATGAGGATCTAGACCAATTCTAGTTCATGGTAAGGATTGTATGGGAAGCGTAATGAGTTACAGATGACAATATAAATAAAGCGACATTGGTTAGCACCCTACAAGACCACATGCTGACCTGGAATATTAAGCACTCCAACGATAATCCAAATGCGGGAATCGCAGATATCCAAGTAGCACTAAACATAGAATTTAGCAGGTCGAAGTCTGAAGCACAGTCGATCATTAGATTCAAAGAGATCATAATGCTACCAGGTGAGACTCCTTGGGAGCTAGATCAAAGACTGAAATGCATGATTCACGAAGCTAATATGAATTTGACGCATGGACAACATCGCGAGTGGTTTGTAGCCTCGCTAACGCCACATTTAAGGAGTGCTCTATCGCAACAAAAGCTAACGACTCACGCAGAGACCTTAGAGATCGCGATGAGGCTGCATGAGACCCCGATGTAGGATCCCAACTCTGTAGTTCAGCAGATCCACGTGCAACTGAATAATGTATGCCTTGAGATGCAGAGTCTGAAACAGGACAAGACAGCTTGACCAAAAGTGCGCGAAGAGGTATTGTGCGTAAAATGCAAGGGTCAGGGTCATGATAAGGACCACTGCCTGGTTTTCACAAATTACCTCGCAGGAGGATGACCAATGCCTTTAAGGCCAGAAGTGCAAGAAGGACCTAGCGCGGTGCCTACTTTGTGGTGCGTGATTTTTCAAATAGCTAGAAAGCATGCCACAGACAACTGCCATTAGTTACAAAAGTATACGCAAAATTCGCAACAGTTGTTCTGCAACTTTTGTAGGTAAATGGGACACGATGAGCGCAATTGTAGAAGCTATGATTTAATGATGAATAGAACTCCCACCTACAGATTTTAGGCCGAAACACAGCCCCTTGATCAAAATGAAAGAATGGCACAAAGAGGATTTCAGGGGCACGGACGAGGCCGAGGCAGAGGAGGACCTGGAAGAGGTCGCAAACAATTGATATGCTATAATTGCGGAGGGCCAGGACATTATGCCTGCGATTATACAAATCCAACTTGCCCATCGTGTTTGTATTACAAATGATCATGAGACAGAAGATTGTCCTACGTTGATAGCTAGGATACGCGACAAAGGAGCGCTACAGCCTCCCCTGACTCAGAACCTACAGATGATGAGTTCTGAGCCGCGCGAGGAAGATCTGAATGTAAACATTGTGCTCTGAAGTGGAATCGCGATGGGAGATGGCAAAGGAAAATAGCCAGAAGATAGTACTTGGGTTCACAAAGCTCTGATGAAGGAAGCAGAGTTTGATTTGGAGTGCACTCAGGAAACCTTCATGGAAGCTAAGAAGAGCTTCGCTGATGCCTCCACTTCAGGAAGCAAAGATAAACCGGAGTCGAAGATGGACCCATCTATGCTCACAACTGGAGACATGTATGAAGCTACTGTGCGACAGTAATGCGGTAAAAGGGTTACAGGAACTCATTAACAGATGTGTTGGGACCGCACCAGGAGAACCATGCATAGTCAGGAAGATCGGAAAACATAAGACAAGGACGGGGAGAGAAATGAGACTAACTGCGAAGATTGGAGAATATGAGATGGATCAAGTTATCCTAGACTTAGGATCGGATGCGAATGTTCTTTTGAATCAAACATGGGAGTGAATGGGGATACCTATGCTGTAGTGGTCTCCTATTCAGCAGCGAATGGCGAACCAACAAAAAATAATACCCATGGTGCGACTGGAAGAAATAACCATGGACATTGAGGGAGTGAGCGCGCTAGCAGACTTTGAAGTGATAGAGATTGTTGATGACAATAATCCCTACCCCACGCTCTTAGGAATTGAATGGGCCACTGAAATGAACAGGGTGATTAATTTGAAAAAGTGAAAAATTATTTTTTGAAAAGAAGTCACTACGCGTAAGTATACCCTTGGACCCTGCTGAAGGATCGCACTATATAGAGTCAGTGCACAACTATGAAAGTGATGATGATTTGGGCTACATTTATAAGATAATAGTGTGAAATTAGGACTGGGTGAATCCCATTGCAGATGGGTGGATTGCATGGGATCGCGAAAGCTCCTGTACTTCGGATTCAGACGAAGAAACAAAGCGATGGCATAATTGGTTACATGAGGTAACTACACTGAAGTGCAATATGATGACAAGGTCGTTGCACTGCATATCGATAGAAGTAAGAGCCCTACCTACTTATGATGGCCTAAGTGAGGTAGATACCTTCTTGAATAAATTTGAAAGGGAGGTGCCGAAAAATCAACGCTTCTAGGTCTTGGACTGGGTACTGCGTGCTACGCTCGCGAGGTGGTGGGGTACGCACAAGGGGAGCTTTGATGACTGGCACAAACGTAGGAGAATGATGTGCATGCGATTTGGAAAGACTAGAGTGCGACTGGAAGACAAATACAATGGACAAGAAAGTCCACACGCGCATCTGACCAGGGGGGTGTAGGCATATGGAAAACAACCTACACAGATGCACATGAACTCCACGTTGAAAGGAATGGTCAATAAGCATGTGTTGGGGGATCGATGTGCAAATGGCTCTTAATGTTGGGAAAATATTATGTAGGAAGAACAATCATGTAGAAGGTTATTGACACGAAAGCATTCCACAAGGTATGCAACGCGCTGAACAAAGTATGTAACGCACAACAAAGTGATTGGGACCTACACATACCCACAATATTATGGGCTTATAGGACGACATGCAAGAAACTGACGGGACAGACACCTTTTAGGCTTATCTATGGAGTGGAAGTTGTAATGCCTATGGAATACATCGTGCCTAGTCTGCACATAGCAGCGCTCACAGGTATGACGGATAGCAGGGCCCTAGAGAAGAGGCTCGCACAGTTGGAGGAGATTGAAGAAGAACAATTTTTGGCTGGATTTCACCAGCAAGTCCAAAAGCAGCGAAAAGGCTTAGCACGATCGACATTAAGTTGCGCACCTTCAAGGCAAATGATTTGGTGTTGTTGTATGATATCAAGTTCGGTAAATTCCTAGGGAAGCTTAGAATGCATTGGTTGGGACCATATGTGATTAAGGAGATAACATATGGTGGCGCGATGCAGTTGGTAAAGTTAAATGGAGAACTCTTCCCAAGAAAATTTAATGGCAGTCATTTGAAGGTGTACACAGGGACCTTGGCCATCTGACTAGCCGACAGAAGCACAATCTTAGTGATCCATGCAGTTGAAAGGAGGCGCGGGACTATAAACTACTCTGCCTAGGAGCTACGCGATGTCAGGACTGCACATAGTAGTGAAGTGTCACAAGGTTCACGGCAGTGCGAGGGTAGTTGCGCTGCCGCCTGGGTCAGTTGGAAAGTGACCGTTACAGTCACTATTCACGATATGATGCTTGGTTTGAGACCAAATGGAGCGGGTGGCAAGCATTTAAGGTGAACTTTATGGGCTAGATTCTTGAAAATATATCGCCAAGTGAGAATTAATGGACCGAATGTGGGGGGAACGATCGAATTAAAATTCAAAAGGTGCTATAAATTGCAAAGGGTTGTCCAGCAAACAACACTTGGTAATTTGAGAATGAGCTGTTGCGCGCCCAGACATTCATGAACCCAGACTTGTTCAATCTGTTGAAGGCGAATTTGTTGTTTGAGAACTTACCCAAGTTGTTGAGAGAATTGTGGAATAGTACTATGGCCGCACCTGAGGAAGCCATGGATACTGAAGTAATGACCGCTGAGGAGGCTACGCGAGCCATGACAATAGGAGAAGCCCCAGAAAGTGTTGGGATAGTCACAGAAATCCCTAAATCACCACACACGCCGAGACCCAAGAAAGATAAGTAACATATGGTACCGGTGCATGTGTCCCCTAGTAATCCGTTAAGGACTAGGCTTACCATGAAAGAAAAGGGGAAGGCGACCAGTTTGAAAGCCGATGAGGAGGAAGACTTTGAAGAAATCCTGGTAGTGGAGGAGGAGGATGTAGAAATGGAGGTGGAAACGCAGGGTGCAAACCCTCTGACCAGGCTGCCCACATATGTTCCTCCATGGAAGGGAAAAGCGAGGGTGCCCAAAGACATAGATGAGAGAAAAATCTCTCTGCAGACTCTGCTGCTCCTTGACGACATCATTTTCGATGGAGCACACTTGGGGCGATTGCCTACGATAAAATTTAAATACTAGGATCTCACGGATCATGAGAAGTTCCCACATTTGGAAACTGTACAGCTCATGCACCAGAAGAAAGACGCGCCGACGATATTTATAGAGTTGGAGCCACGTAAGTGGCTAAGAGGTGTGAAAAGGGCAAGATTGTTAAACCTGCTTTGGGTTCCGCATTACCATTGCGCCCAAGTGACTATTTTTGTCATCAGGCAGCTGCTCTGCCTAGTGCATGATGGGTGCATGATGGATGCTTATGGCTGGCGGAGCCCATCCCCATCACGGACCACTTAATTCCCAAAATTACCCAGCTCCCTAACAAAGGGGAGGACCTAGCAAACATCTCGGAGGGTAAAAGTGATGATTTGGCCTTTGCAAAGCCCATGAAGAAGAAGTTCAAGCTAGAGAAGAAAAAGAGAGGATATGCGATTTCCAACATCAACAACACTGCGGTCAAAGTCGTGATGTAGATATTGGCTGGAAAGGTTATGTAGAAGTGTCGTGCAGATGAGGTACCTACGTCGGTGGTTGCATTTGCCGCGCAATGCATAGAAGGAGTCCAATTTAACTGGGAGGACTACTTGTGCAGAGAATTCCTTGAGAACTGTCACAAGGCACAGGATCAAGGGAAGAATTTTCATTATGCATGGCCGTTATTGTCCATCGTGCTGGTGGCATGGGAATTCCCCGACGACAGCCAGTTCCCGACAATCGCGCAGGACCTTCCAGAGGCAGTGAAGTACGCTTTGTTGTGGGCAACTAGAGATGTGCAGAGAATCCGAGACAATAAGATATTCTGGGTGTTCATGGATGAAAATCAGAATGGGGATTAATCGCAATCCGCGGTTATCACCCACTATTTATAACAGTCTACAGAGCTTCGCGGACTTCAAGGCCAACTTTCATCACGTATACATCAAGGTGCGCAAGGACCCCACAAAGACTTGGAGCGAGCTCCCTTATCTAGCGTAGGACAATGTCATATTCGCCATCCTTGAGTCGTGGCCGCCAGAGTGGCGCACTCTGGCCAGCTCCACAGTGGAAGTAGAGAAGTTTGATGTGCAGAGGAAAAAGGATGAGGCAAAACTAGGGATGGCGCAGTTGGCAGAAAGGCAAAGGAATGAAGAAGCAGTAGCCAAGGCGCAGGAGGCGCGAGACACTGTGAAGGCGGTGGAAGAGTAGCAGAAGGTAGCAAAGGAGGAGCGCGGCGGCCAGAATCACCTTCGCCCAAACATGAAACAAATACAGAGAAGGGTGGTGGGGACCTACAGACAGTGTCCACACAGCTGAAATTACAGTGCCCAAGACAGCAGGTAGGGCTGCGGAAGAAGTCGAAGGCTTCCAAGACTTCTTTCAACCTGATCACCCTCACTGAGGAGGATCTGCATGACATTGGCAAGACGGTGAGGGACGTCACCGCAGAGCCCTTCCAACAGTTCGCGTAGGAACACCAGATGGGTTTGGGGGCTCTCTAAGTGCAGATACAATAGTTGCAGGTGCGCACTCCACAGGCTGGCACTATGTCAACCAGCCTCGCAGTAGGCACGTTTGCGGCTGAGGAAATGATGTGTCCCGAATGACCAAAACTATAGTGCTGCCAGAGGGAGCACTCATCACAGAAAATGAGGTCGACAGGCCTATGCTTAGTGGGTTGGAGGGAGTCGGGATAAATCTGGTTGTGTTCCCTCGAGAGACGCTCTACGTTTTGCAGGACGGAGTTACTGCAGAACTGCGAGCCAAGGAGGGTCGCGCGCTCCAGGTCATGAGCGAGCAGTGCATCAACATTGAACAGTTGAGCCTGCAGTGCGATGAGGTAGTGGCACAGAACTGACAGCTAGTGTAGGTGGTCGACGAAGCCTACCAGATGGTCCCGGAGTTGGACACCCAACCAGAAGAACCAGCGGAGGCGCGCATCCAGAAATTAGCAGCACGGATTCATGAGGCAAAGGAAGAGATGGCTAAGGTTCAGCTAGAGCTGAACCTTCAGATCGTTGAGATACAATTGAAGGCGCAATCAACTCCGCTAGAGGTTAAGGAACAGTGCACCAGCGCGATTACAGCAGCAATGACGGAGGTAAATAGTGCAGTGAAAGACTGCACAAGGATTTTCGAGGAGTCGTTCGAGGTTCTCACCACTCTGCAGGAGGACCCGAACATACAGCACCTAGAAACATAGGCATGTGAGCTACGGAAGAAATATGAGGAAGTAAAAGGGACCACACAGATGGTTTCCCTTACACATAGGCTCACGCGGATGCAGCAGGTGAAAGCTCTCAAGGAGCAGGTGGATGATGCTCGACACAAGGAAACAGTTTTGAAGGTGCACTTACAACCATGGATTGATGAGGCGTATATCATTACAGCCTCTATTGAAGAAAAGCTCGCACAGATGCAAGGGACACAGGAATAGGTTCATGGAGGCAGTTCAACTACAGCGGTCTCTAAACAACGCGTCCAAGAAGTGTAGAAGGCAGTCGCTCAGTGATATTCCCATCTTGCAGTGATCCAGGAAGAATTGGGAGGTCTTCGCGCAAAGATCTCTGCACCGACAAAGTGACTCGAGGGCGAGTCATGATGTTTGTGTTGGGGGCCTGTTGGGTGCGGGATCCCCCAAGGGAAGTTTTGGGGCTTAGAGCCCAGATTTTGGTCAAAAGTTGTAACCCTGATGTAAAGGCTCCGCATTTTGTGGGCGCGGAGCACATAGTTTGTAAAATATTCATAGGGTTTTCCACCCTCAATTTTGTAATGTAATGTCGGTTGTAGAGATCTACCCATGGTTCGCAGACCATGGGATTGTATAAATAGAGTGAGGCTCTAAGTATTTAATAGAAAAATCAATCACAAATCTAAGGATGAAGAGTTGAGTTGTATCTAAAGTGCAAAGTCTAGTTTTGGGTCATAGAGTAGGAGAAGGCTCTGCAGCTGAGTGCGCAGAGGCCTACTAGTCCGTAGCTGAGTGCATAGACCCCTGCAGCTGAGTGCACAGGGCGGGTCGATTCTATGATAGTTGGAAGTATTAATAAAGAGACGTTTCATATCTATTCTGTGTATTTATTTGTTGTTTTATGCATTGAATATATTGGGTATAAATTGCACTTCTATTGTTTATATGATGTGCGAATATATATGATTGTATTGATTAAGTGAATACAAGATGTAATATCTGTTTACATGAATTTGACTAACATCTGTAAGAAGATACGTAAGATACGCGGTATAGTTTGGGGAAATATCACAGATCACTGCCATAGTAGCGTGAAAGCACCTCAACCCCTGGTTAGGGCTACGCGAAGGTGATTATAACAGATCGCGAAGGTCTCGCAGGTCAGCACAGTGCACAAAGTGACCTACGCGAAGGTAGGCACAGTTGGACTAAATCGACACCTCGGACATCTCAAGGGTGCGGAAACTTGGTTCCAGCATCCCCCCATACTGCTTCGGGTGAGACTTCAGTCCGTGCTCCATGGGTTTATGCCGAAAGGGCCAGTAGTGTAGGGATTTGTTTGGCTAATTAACTCTGAACCTGGGTCAAGCCCCATCAAGCCAACAAGAGTGATGATGATTTGGACTGCATCTATAATATAACAGCATGAGACCAAAACTGGGTGAATCCCACCGCAAATGGACGGATTACATGGGAGCATGAGAGTTCCTGCACTTCAGATTCTGATGAAGAAGTAGAACGATGGCAGAATCAGTTACACGAGGTAACTATGCTAAATTGCAACATGATGACCTAGTCGCTACGCTGTGTGTTGACAGAAGCAAAAAATATGCCTACTTATGATGGTCTAAATGAGGTATATACCTTCTTGTATGAATTTGAAAGGGAGGTTCCAGAAACGCAACAATTCCAAGCCTTGGATTGGGTATTGCGCGCTACGCCCGCAAGATGGTGGGGTATGCACAAAGGAAGTTTTGATCATTGGCACGAATGTAGGAGAATGATGCGAGTACGATTTGGGAAGCCTTAGATGCGGCTAACAGACATGTATGATGAACAGAATGATCCGCACACATGGATACAGGTCTATGAATAAAAGCCCCAACCTTAGCAGGTACACCTATACTCTGCGATAAAGTACCTGGTTAATAAGCCTATGTTGGGGGGACGCATCTGCAGATGGCTTTTATTGTTCCAGGAACATGATTTTGAAGTTGTTATGAAGCCTGGACGATTGAACATAGGACCAGACCACCTATTGCGCATCGAGACAGGGGAGGAACACACTAATTTGGAGGAAGGATTACCTAACGTGCAACTCTTTGTTGTGCACATTGTGGATGGACATTTTGAAGATATAATACACTTTCTGACAACTAGAACTGCACTGGAAGGAAACTCTGTCGAGCAAAAGAAGGAATTAGTGGTGCGTCCAGAAGACTTCTCGGTCATTGTTGGACATCTATAAAATATGGGGAATGATGAGACACTGCGAAGGTATGTACCTGAATTTCAATGAAGCAGCATCCTCACGGATACTCATGGGGGCGTTGCGGGAGCACATTATGAAGGAAGAGCAACCACGCAGAAGATTCTACGCGTAGGGTTTTGGTGGCCAACCCTTCATCAGGATTCAAAAGCATATTGCAAGGCTTGTCACGTATGTCGAAGAACAGGTAAACTATCACGGAGGGATGAAATGACTTTGAATCCACAAATGACGCTGCAACCTTTCAAAAAATGGGTAATAGATTTTGTAGGACCTATTCAGCCTCGAGGGAAGACAGGTGCGAGGTACATTATCACTGCGACGGAGTACTTAACTCGTTGGGTAGAAGCGCAAATGGTGAAGGATTTCACGGGCATGACTGCCGCGAAGTTTCTATTTGAATATGTACTAACGCGATTTGGATGTCTGAAGATCTTGATGAGCGATCGCAGTACGCATTTCCTGAATGAGACAATCAATGCACTAACGGAGGAATTTCAGGTGTATCATCAAAAGAGCACACCTTATCACCCACAAGCCAATGGAACAGTGGAGGCATTCAAAAAAGTGTTGGAAAATGTGTTGACCAAGGTATGCAATGCTCAGCAAAGTAATTGGGACATATGCATACCTGCAGCGTTATGGGCTTATCGGACAACATGCAAGAAGCTGATGGGACAGACACCTTTTAAGATTGTCTATGGAGTGGAAGCTGTGATGCCTATGGAACACATTGTGCCTAGTCTACGTATAGCAATGCTCACAGGTATAACAGATCGCGGAGCCCTGGAAGAGAGGCTCGCGCAGTTGGATGATCTCGAATAAGAATGATTTTTGGCTAGATTTCACCAGCAGGTCCAAAAGCGACGTGAAAAGGCGTGGCACGATTAACATATTAAGCTGCGCAGCTTTAAGGCAAATGATTTGGTGTTTTTGGATGATAGTAAGTTTGATAAATTTCCAGGGAAACTTAGAATGCATTGGTTGGGGTCGTATGTTATAAAGGAAATTACCAACAGTGGCACGGTCTAGCTGGTTATGTTGAATGGAGATCCCTTCCCAGGAAAAATGAATGACAGTCATTTGAAGCCATACACAGGTGGCCCGGTCATCTGACTATCTGACAAAAGCACAATATTAGTGCTCCAAGTAGCTAAAAGGAGGTGTGAAATTATAAACTACACTACCTGGGAGCTATGCGATGTCAGGACTGCGCGAAGCAGCGAAGTGTCACAGGATCCGTAACAGTGCAAAGACAGCTGCGCTGGCACGCAGGTCTGCTGTAAAGTGACCGTTAAAGTCACTATTCGTGGTTTGATGGTTCGTTTCAAGCTAAATGGAGTGGGTGACAGGCATTTAAGGCGAACTTTATGGGCTAGGTTCTTGAAAATCTACCGCCAATTTAGCATTAATGGGCCGAATGTGGGGGGAACAGTCAAATTCAAATTCAAAAGGTGGTATAAATTACATATGGCTGTCTAGCGAACAACACTTGGCATTTTGAGAATTGAGTTGTTGCGCTATCAAGTGTGTATGGACCTTTCAAACTTTGAGGCTTTGAGAGAAAGTTTAGTGTTTGAAACATTTCCGAAGGAGACTCAAGACCTTCTAACTAGACTGATGTCGACACCCACGGAAGCCGCGGAGGAAATTACGAAAGTAGAAGCCCCAGAGAGTGCCGGAATGATAATTGAGGTCCCTAAATCACCCAGAACGCCAAGACCTAAGAAGGATAAACAGACTATGATACCAGTGCGTGTCTCGCCCAGAAACCCACAGAGGACTAAACTCACCTTGCAAGAAAAGGGGAAGGCCATTAATCTGGAGGTCAATGAAGAGGAGTATGAAGAAATCCTGGTGAATGAGGAGGGCGAGGATGTAGAGATGGAAGTTGAAACCCAGGGTGCAGACCGTATTACATGGTTACCTGAATATGTTCCTCCAGGAAATGGTAAATCCAAGGTGGCGAACGATATAGATGAGAGCAAGAGCTCTCTGCAAACTTCGCTGCTCCCAGACAATATTGTTTTTGAGGGAGCGCACTTGGGGCAGGTTCCTGTGATGAAATTTGAAGACTGGGACCTCGCAGACCATGAGAAGTTCCTGCGTTTAGTGACTATGAAGCTAATGAGCCAGAAGATGGAAGCGACAGCTGGGATGATTGAATTGGAGTCACGCAAATGGCTCAGAGGTATAGAGAAATCTGGGTTGCTAAACCTGCTCTAGGTGTCGCATTACCACCACACCCCAGTGACATCTTCATCATCAGGCAGCGGCTCTACTTGGTGCATGATGGGTGTTTGTGGCTGGAGGAGCCCATCCCCATCACAGACCATCTAATTCACGGATTTCATGACAACCTTGCTCAGGGGAGGATCCAGCCAACATTTTAGAGGGAAAAGGTGGCGAGTTGGCCCTCATGGAAGCAATGAAAAATAAGTTCAAGCTGGAGAAGAAGAAGCGAGGGTATGCCATCTCCAACATTAACAACCTTGCAGTCAAGGTCATGACACAAATACTAGCAGGGAAGGTGATGCAGAAGTGTCGCGCGGATGATGTGCCCACGCCCGTAGTTGCACTAGCGGCCCAATGTGCGAAAGGAGTCCAGTTCAACTGGGTGAACTATCTATGCGCCAAGTTCCTTGTGAACTATTGTGAGGCACAGGAGCAGGGAAAAACGTTTCACTACACATGGATCCTGTTTTCGATAGTATTGGTGGCATGGGAGCTGCCCAAAGATAGCCAATTCTCTTCGGTCGTGCCAAACCTTCAAGAGGCAGCGAAGTACGCTTCGTTGTGGGTGACCAAGGACAGGTAGCATATCAGAGAAAGAAATTTTTTTGGGTGCTAATGGAGATGAATATCCGAATGGGGATCAATCGCAAGCCATAGTTATCACCCACAGTCTATGCCATTTTACAGAGTTTTATAGATTTCAAAGCAGATTTTCACCATGTTTTTATCAGGGCATGGAAGGACCCTATGAAAACGTGGCACAACTTACCCTATCTGGCAACTGACGACGTAATATTTTCAGCCTTGGAGTCTTGGCCACCAGAGTGGCGCGCCCCACCTGGCTCCGCAATGGAAACAGACAAATCCGCCACACAACGCAAGAAGGAAGAGACCAAGCTTCGAATGGCACAACTGGCAAAGAAGCATAGAAGAGAGGAAGCAGAGGCTAATGCCCAAGAAGCATGTGACATTGCAAAGCTGGTGGAATAGCAGAAAATAGAAGAAGAAGAGCGCGAAAGACAGAAGTCACCTTCGCCTGAACTAAAGACAGACACAGAACAAGGTGGCATAGAGCCGCAAATGATGTCCACCCATCTCAAGCGTCCGCGGCCACGAGAGCAGATGGTGCGAGGAAATAAAACAAAGGCATCGAAGACATCTTTCGACCCAAGCACCCTCGCTGAGGTGGATTTGCATGATATCGGCGAAATGGTGAGGGATGTCACCACGAAATCCCTCCAACAATCTGAAGAACAACAGCAGCTGGTATTGGGGGCTCTTCGAATAGACTTGTAGGAGTTGCAGGTTTGCACTCCACAGGCTGGCATAGTGTCCACCAGCCTCGCAATCAGCACTTCGGCTGTCGAGGAGATGTTGCGCACCAGGGTGACCAACATGATAATGCTACCAGATGGAGAACTCACTACAGAGACAGAGGCCGACAGGGCCATGGTCAACAGTTTGAAAGGGGTCGGATTAAATATGGCTGCACTCCCTTGGGAGACGCTCTATCTCTTGCAAAATGGAGTCACTACGGAACTACGAGCCAGGAAGATTCGCGCTTTGTAGGTGATGAGCGAGCAGCGCATCAACATTAAGCAGTTGGGTCTGCAGCGCAATGAGGTAGTGTAGCAGAACAGGCAGATTATGCAGGTGGTAGAGGAATCCTGCCAGATGGTCTTAGAATTGGACATTCAAGCAAAAGAACCGGTGGAGGTGCGTGTCCATAAGTTAGCCACAAGGGTGTGTGACGCAAGAGCAGAGATGGCCAGGGTTTAACTAGAGTTGAACCTGCAGATCACAGAACTATAATTGAAGGCTCAGCCTTCAACTCTATTGGAGATCAGGGAACAACGCACCGTTGTTGTTACAACAGCAATGGCGGTGGTTAACACTGTAGTGACAGACTGCATGAAGTTGTTCGAATAGTCATTTGAGGTCCTAACCACCCTGCAGGAGGACCCGAATATAGAGCACCTAGAGACAGAGGCGTGCAAGCAACAACAGAAATATGAAGAGGTAAAAGGGACTGCGCAGATGGTTGCACTTACACAGAGGCTTGCACAGATGCAGTAGGCAAAGGCACTCAAAGAACAAGTGGATGTCGCTAAGCACAAAGAGGCGATCTTAAAAGCACACCTACAGCCATGGATCGATGAGTCTTATACAATTACAGCCTCCATTGAATTAAAACTCACTCAACTGCAAGCAACTCAGTAGAGGATTCAGGGCAGTAATGGTCACCGAACAGCGCATGGAGGATTCAGGGCAGTAATGGTCATGGAACTGTGAAACAGCTCGCGCTAAGATCTTTGCACCTATAGAGTGACTCGAGTGCGAGTCACGATGTTTGTGTTGGGGGCCTGTTGGGCATGGGATGCCCCAAGGGTAGTTTTGGGGCTTAAAGCCCATATTTTGGTTCAATTTTTGTAATCCAAATGTAAAGATTCTGCATTTTGTGGTGCGAAGCATGTAGTTGTTAAAGAGTCATAGGGTTGTCCACCCTTATTGATAATGTAATGTCAGTTTGTACAAGATCTACCCATGGTCCGCAGACCATGGGATTGTATAAATGGAGTGAAGCTCTAAGTAGTCAAAGGCATGGAAATAAACAAATAATCGATGATTTATGAGAGATATCTCTAAAGTAGAAGTCTAAGTTTTGGGTCGTAGTGTAGGTAGAGGCTCTGTCGCTGAGTACGCAGAGGCGCGAACCCCTGTAGATGATTGCGCAGACCCCTGCAGCTGAGTGCGCAGGGCGAGTCGAGTCTGTAACAATTCAAAATTATCAATAAAGAGAAATATTCTACAATTTCTGCGTCTTTATCCCCTGTTTATGCATCTGTTACATTGGGTATGAATTTCACTTCTAATGATTGTATGATGCGCGAATATGTATAACTTTATTGGTTAAGTGAACGCAAGTAAGAACATATGTTAACGCAAAGCTAACTAAGATCTGTAAATAAGATAAGTAAGATACTTAGTGTAGTTGGGAAAATATCACAGATTCGCTACCCTAGCAACGCGAAGCATATCAGCCCCAGGTTAGGGATATGCGAAAGCCGATTATGACATTCATGAAGGTACTGAAGGGTGGAGAATAGGGATAAGCAATCCGCGCAAAGGCAAGTATAGTTGGAATAAATCGACATCACAACCATCTCAAGGGTGCGGAAACTTAGTTCCATCATCCCCCCATACTGCTTCGAGTGAGACTTCAGTCTGCGCTCCACGGGCTGATGCCGAAAGGGCTAGTAGTGTATGGATTTGTTTGGCTAAACAACGTTGAACCTGGGTCAGGCCCCCACAAGCCAATAGGAATCCACACAGATGCAGCAGTCACAACAAACAAGGGAAGATATCACGTACAACACTCGACGGAAATCCGCGCAAGTGCGACGGTAATTATAGAAAGTTTACGTGAAAGGTTTTATCTCATGTCCGGGAGGTGACCAACATGGGTAGGACAGCGTTAACAGCATATGCAACACATTTTCATTAATATATATGTATTAGAACAGTTGAATGAATCCAAGTGTTAAAACACAGGTTAAAGCAACACGCATTACAAATGTTCAAGATGAATCTTACAAATAGTTACAACACGTGTGAAAACGTGTTGGCCTGTTAGAAGGCTTCTGAATTAAGCAAAATTTCCAAGACACATCGATACACCATACATCACTAAACCTGTGGACGGGTTGTTGGAGCCACTACTTACTCCTCAAAGAAAAGATTATACACTCACAAGGCTATGTGGGAGGAGCCAAGGTGAAAAAGTCCTTTGCATGTACAAATGAGGGGGTATTTATAGCCAAGGGTGAAACTGACCCTTGTGGTTGTTCGAATTCCCTCATGAATGTTTAACTTCCATGACCTATCAACTTTACATGACTCTTTATATGACAAGTGGGTCTCTTGGACTTCCACGTTACATTACATTGATTGACAATATGGCCCACAGTGGAGATGTGGACGACATGACTCATGACAAGACTCGACATAACAGTGCCAGTACATTCATGTTGTTGCTGGTGTGCATGTCGAACTCTAGTGTTGATGGGTGATGGATGTCCTCATGGTGTGTCATAGCTTCACCTCTACATGGAAAAGTGTGACGAGTCTTCGATGGTTGTTGGGTTCGCTTGATGTTGCATTCGCACATTGCTCCTTGCTTGTATGTTGGCATGCTTGACAGGTCCGTCCGATCGCGAAAAGTGCATGTTCGTCTGTCCATCTGAGAACACATCTTCGCATGTTCACTTGTTCATTCATCCATGAATGCATATTTTCGTGATCATATGTTCGCGAGCACATCTCTTTGCATGCATCGTTTGTTCGCCCATTGGCAAACATGTCCTTCTACATGTACTCCCTTTGTTCATTCCATCTGTTATCATGCCATGTTTGTTTGTGTACTTGTATCTGCAGTCATTCATGACCAGATGACATCAAATCCATAAAAATCCTAGTATACCATGATACATGATCGTTTCGGATGCAGGTGACCAGGAGAGAAGACAAGGTTACGAAAATGCGCAAGGAAATCTTCGAGTTGGGATGGGGGCTCCGGACACTGCTGGTAAAAACTGCGCAAAAGTCACTGGGAGATGGTGACGGGCAATCTGGATCGATAATGACTATTCACAGGGTCTATCTTGGCTAGAGGAAAAATTTGCGCAATTTTTGGGAAGAGCAGTCCAGGCTGCGGAAGGTTGGGTAGACAAAATCTGCACAATTCTTGGAAGGAGTGGGCAATGGGACCCTGGCAACCAAAACTGCACAATTCTTGGAGAGAAATGGCAGCTAGCTGCAGGGACCTTGGCCAAAAAAACTGTGCAATTCCTGGAGGGAACTAGCAGTTGACTGTTGGGACCTTGGCAGCAAAAACTGTGCAATTCCTAGAGGGAACTGGCAACCAGCTGCTGGGAGCTTGGCAGCAAAAACTTCGCAATTCCTGGAGGGAACTGGAGGTTGGCTGCTGGAAAAAAAAAATTATGTTGATGCTAGGAGGTTGGCACGCTGATCAACTCTGCGTAGTTTCAAAACTGAGGGGACTGCTGGGTAGCAGAGGGCTTGCTCATGAAATCTGTGCATTTTTCCAAGTGAGTAGTCATTCGGCTGAGTGGTGGGTTGGTTGGAAAAACTGCACAATTTTCTGAGGTAGATAAGGATGGGCACTAGGTGTCTGTCTGGCCTATCTGCGCAATTTTCTTAGTCAGTGGAGAGGGCAAGGTCTGCAGTCTCTACGCAATTTTTTAGGGGAGCCAGTCTCGGGGTGACTATCAGGTCAAAATCTTCGGTCGACCAACAGGAGGGTTGATTGATTAGCTTGCGGGCAGCGTGACTTGAAATGGCTTGCTTGGTGCTTTAGTGTTGTTCTGGGTGACATTCGGTCGAGTCGATGGTGAGGTGAAGGTCCAGTTGTCAAAGGTGGATCCGGTCGTCATAACTTCTGAAAAACGACTAAGTGTGTGAGTGAGTGAGGTGCATACGCGATCTTGCAAACACACACTTACATGACTTGATGACGAGACGAATCAAACCATCTAGACACACATGCTCAACATGACCTACCAACAGTGCAAGTCATAAAGCGTGAAGCTTATGATTGATCGTTGGACAATCACGGCAACGCTTGTGCGACAATGTATACGACTCCATGTGTGAGTGCGACAGGTGTTTATATAGTGAACACAACACACGAAGCGGAGACCTTGTGAATGACCAAAACATGGTCGCAAGCGTGACATTTTTACCAAAATGAAAAAGTTGTCTATTGAACGATCAAGCAAGGTGGGTGTGAAGACTCACACGAGCTCATGGGATGAACCCGAGTGTGTGCAAACGTCAAGTTAAACTCTCAAAGGAGGTTCTAAAATTGGATGCAGGCTAAAATTTTGGAGGGTGTTGCAGCTGCTACAACAGTCCGCAAGCTGAGTGTGTGGGCCCCTGCAGCTGAGTGTGTAGGGCAGAAGAGTCTGTACTTTGAAGATCACATCTAATAAAGACAAGTTTTGATCCATACTTTACGTATTTTCTTATCTATATTTACTTCTGCAATATTATGTGTTTTCGCTCTATATCTGAAAGTATATGAATAGATGTTTATCTAATGCACGAAAGAGGTAGATTAATATAAATTATGCATGTTTTGACTAGTTAAGGACCTTCGCGAAGATACAATTGATGTGTATAAGATTTATTATTATTAACGGGTTTGCGAAGACAAAACTAAACTCTAGAAGTTGCAGGAACCCACCACACAAACCATTGGATGCAGAACCCTAGTTTTTTCATCACCCAATACTGCTTCGGGTGAGACTGCAGCCAACGCTACACAGGTTATTACCGAAATGGCCAACAGTTTAGGTTTTTTTAGTTGGCGCAACTAACTGTCTGGAGGCCCAAGATGAGGGAAATACATTTCATTATGCCTGGTTACTACTTTTTATTACATTAGTCACATGGAAGACGCTAAAGGATAACCAGTTTCCTCCTCAAGAATCATAACTTCCAGAGGTAGCGAAGTTCACTTCGCTCTAGGCAACGAAGGACCGTGCGCAGGTCACAGAGACCAAGATGTTTTGGGTGCTGGTGGAGATGGATCTATGCATGATGATCAGCCAAAGGCTGAGGCTGTCACCTACCTTATATGAGCAGTATGAGCCTTATGCCAACTTCAAGACTGACTTTCATAATGTATTTGTTCGTGCCAGAAGGGATCCAAAGAAGATATGGCACAAGTTGCCTTATCTTGTTGGCAAGGTGGATGTCACAGAGGTTGTAGGTAAATGGCTAGGAGAGTGGCTTTACCCATTTGATCCAAGTGCAGGAAAAAGCAAGGTAGTCGAAGATGCCACCCTGTAGACATTAGCAACAGAGACACAAAAGGAAGCCCAGAATGTTGTAGCTCGGGAGAAAGTTGCGCAACGGAAAGAGGCTGCAGCTAAGGAAGTTGTTGCCAAGGCAACTACTGACAAAGAGCAAGCGGCCCACGAAACCACAATTGAGGTTGAGGAGTCTGACTCTCAGGACATGCAGGACCAGGAAGGGTTAGATACAAAAGAGGGTGGGGGAGTGGAGCAGGGAACCCCCTTTTTGGTTAGAAAAAGAACAAAGCAAACAACCTCGTGGCCGCGAAAAAAGAAAAAGTCGACTAGATTCTCCCAGGTGCATCCATTAGTCCTCATTGAAGGGGACTTAGATGAAATTTGTGACAAGGTCCGAAACACTACAACAGAACTATAGACCGAGTTTGAGCAACATTACCAACATGCACTGGGAAATGTACATAATTATCTGCGTGATCTGCAGATCCAGACAGGTCGAATGCAAGTGAGCGTAGGTCAAGCAAGCACGATTAAGGCGAGCATGAAAGTATTGGACACGGATTAGAATTTGGATCTATGTGTGATTCAGTTGCCAGATGGGACCCCGCGCGCTGACTCAAAAGAGGCCAATGTCCAGCTTTCACAGATGAAGAATCTGGGCATCAACCTCGCTATACTTCCTATCCAAACCCTACATGAGTTGCACCATGGAGTATCAGATGAACTAAGTGTTAGGGAGTAGCATGCGCTATTGGTGATTAATGAAGTAAAACAAGAAACACACATATCTTTGAGGAAAAGGCACAGGGATTGAAGGAAAAGGAAGAGATTTCTACGTGTAGCCAGCACTTTGAAGCAGTGATTACAAAGGTGTGTAATGAGCTACCTAAAATTAACATTGCAGCTGATGCAGCGTCAACAAAAAAGATAGAGAAGATGGTCGTGGCAGTTAAGGAGTCCAAAGATGAAATCTATTGAGTCTACTTTGAACTACAACTACGGATTTTAGAGCTGCAATTGAAATTGCGGCCGAAAACTCCGCTAGAGGTTTGAGAATAGCGCGGAGCTGCTATAAAGGACAGAATGGCCACATTAGAAGCAGCAGTCAAGGACTGCACAAAGTTGCTCAAGCAAGATATGGAGCTATGGACATCTCTGCAGGAGGACCACACACTGTAGAAGATTGGCACAGATCTTAGAGAAAAATAGCAGTAGTTCAATGAGATTAGATCGACTATGCACACTTTGGTGTCGGTATAGTGGTTCATCAAACTACAGGAAGGGAAGCAGCTTCATAATGAAATTGAAGAGATGCATCAGAAAGAGGTCGTTCTTATGGCACGAACACAACCTTGGACAGAGGAGGTCAGCCAGCTAACTTTGTTGGTGCATAGCAAGCTTAAGGCCATGCAGAAAACTCAAAGGACCATGGGCCTCATGGTGGAAGGCCCTACTATAGAGAAATTAGTCGAGGAAGTGCAGCAGGCAGCTACGTAGGGAACAACTGATCTGTAGCTGAGTGACTTGAGGACGAGTCACCCAATTGTGTTGGGGGCCTGTTGAGATGGGGTCCATGGGGTTAAATTTAGTATTCCCTTTTGGTAAAAATGTAAAGTCTCCACGATTTGTGGAAGCGGAGCGCAAAGATAGTAGAGTCAAAGGGGCTTTAGTCCCTTAGGTTGTTAGGCGTTAAAAACATTTTGAGACCCGCCCATGGTCTGCGGACCATGGTATTGTAAAAGGAAAGTGTTGGCTCAAGACAGTGATCAGGGGGAAGACCCTGGGTTCGGGCACAGGAGGCCAACAATGGTTCGTTGTAGTCTAGGACAGCACTAGCATTTTCACCGTACCCCAAAGGGCAAGGAGTCTCACCCGAGGTGAAACGCGAAAAAAAGGGAGAAGGGTTCAACATGGGGTCGAGGGAGTTCAATCGGGTGCATTTGATCACATACATATATATCCATTATCTCTAAAGTAGAGATAGCAGCGTCCTTGAGACAATCTATGAATTAACGTCTACATGAAATTGATAGGCCATTCAAAATTTTAATAGATACACTAAGCACAAGGCCAAAATACATCAGAAGTTGTAACCAGCATCGGTTATATCTTATATTACACTTAACATGAAAGATTACAACATGATCCACCATTCGCCATAAACATTACATAAAGTACCCGTCTCAGTCTCACGAGTTCGGATTGGTTCCACGACTAAGTCCCTCAGATCCCAGCACTCTGTCATTCAGCCTCCACAACTGTGTATCCCTTCGCCTACTATTACAGGGAAAAGTGTCTATTTAGAACTGCTCTATCCCACTAAGGTGTGACAGCTACCTTAGAAACAAACAGAGAAAAACTACTTTTGTATTTCCTTTATGAATTATAGATAGAGAGGAATAGAAAGAACCAACCTGTGTCTTGCGCTAATCCTTTGATCCAATCCCTCTCTTCTTTTATAGTCTCCAGCTACCTGCTCCCTTGTATGCCCAGCTTCACAAAGTACCTGTAAGATCACAGAACAAGAGCACTATACAAAGACATGGATCTATATTCATAAACAACTTAGGATCATATTTAAGTTAACCATACAAATGTAACAAGCATCAATGATACAAAAGCATGGAGGAGAACTCAAATAGTTTTTATTGATAAAAAAGAAAAGATCCAGGAGGAGTTACAACCAATGGTTCCGACCTAGCATCAACCTCCCAGCAAAGAAGCCCCTCTTCACCTCAAACAAAGCATAAATCACCCAACAATCTAATGTTTGTCTCTAGAAACCAACAGCAATTCCTTACAATATGCAAAATTCCAGCCTCTGGATCTCTGGGATGAGGGATCCATATATAGATATCTGTAAGGAGGATGAGTTAGCTTGTGATTTGATTAGTGTCTTCTCTCTGTCATTTCTTGCTTCCACTTGGAGACTGAGGGCCTCTTACTCATCCTTGGTCGAATTCAGTGAGGCAAGTGTCACAGGAGAAGATTCTGGAAGCTTCCTTTGCCTCTCCACCTCGCGGAATGACACTGTCATTTGTCATTTCTCGCCCATCTCACCCTACAGAAGGGAGTTTTGAAATGCAACGCACCCTCACAGTGTATTTAGGTGCAATGCAATGCACTTAGCCAGTGGAGCAGCTGAAATGATCCTATTTTGACCAATTCTGAGCAGTTTCTGGTGGAGAATTTCTGGGAGAAGCTGTAATCTGTTGACCTTATTCCTTTAGCGGTTAGAAAAACACTTTTAGGGACTTAGGAGCCCTTGGTTTATGGATATTTCATGCTTGGAGTTGTAGGGCACAAAAATGTCTATAACAGTTGCCCCCTAAAGTATGAGGCCGTTAACATTTTGGTGTCGGGTGAAATGCTTTATTATGAGGATCCAAAGTTCTTTCAATGCTGGGAGGAGACCTGTAATAAGATACAATACAATACATTATCTTCATACTGTTTTCATGATCTAGCTGAGGCGGGCATTCTCATGCTCAGCTTTATAAATTCATTTTCATGTACATAGGACATACAATCGTCTGAGTGTAGACTGATGATTCTGATAGAGCCATCATCCTTTTGGTAGGATGATTATCTATGTTGCAATCTTGTACATTTAATGTCTTTATTTCCCTGAATATATATCATAGCCCGGATGGATGAAACTAGATCCGGGGTCTTCAATCTCGTCCGATCTTCACTTGAAGTACAAGTCGATCCATGTGAGAAATGTTTTGAAGTTGAACATGGAAAGACATCGCTTGATTACCAGTCAATGATGTAAACTGTTAACAAGCGCGAGAGGAATCACCGATAATGATAATGATCCTCAAGGTACTGCAGTACAATTTACGTGGTGTGAATAAAGGACTTGGCATCGAACACCACGCAAAATCTTTCGGTCGAAGGCCATTGATGTAAACCTGTCGCCGGAAGTGAGAAATTTGCCATTGAGGCATGCAAGCTTCAAAGTACTGAATGGGGTGTTCCTAGATCAACTTCTTGGATAATGAGTTGATGTCGACAAGAAGTGATCCATCATAGGAGGGCCTTAATGAATCCCACATCAATGACACGGAACGGAGCAAATGATTTTGATGGAGGTGAAAACGATCTGATGATATAAGGTTCAGGGTGGCGGTCGTGAAAGAATGGAGTATAATGTATGGTAGTGGGTGAGACACAGGTGACTTCTCTAGATGACTTCTCTTGAACATATCGGCGACACTGGTGTGATGGATTGGTAGCATTAACCCCAAATGTGGATGGTATGGCGTGACCATGGTGATGTGACCGGTGAATGAACAACCCAACCCGACTCAGACACGGAGTGGAAATGTCATGTTCAAGAGCGACTTGCTACCGACAAAGTTTCTTTGAGTTTCCTTCCCAATTTTTCCCCAGTCATTGCTGACCAGTACCTCTTTATTTTTGTCAAGCTTGAGGAGGATAACATATGCTTGTTCTATAATTTGCCCTTCGGGCAAACCCATCGCTATGTTTTAACAAGCCTAGCGATAGTGAAACTTGTTCTCGTCTAAAGACAAGTTTGTCGCTATTAATCTTTTTAACGAGTTTAACGACAAAGATAACTCGGTCCTTTTCAATTTTAGAGAGTCTGAAAAGGAACGTAAAGGTAACTCCAAAATTATTTTTTTGTCATCTAATCCCTTAAGTCCGAAAAAGTATAAAACAATACAGAAGGGATGAATTTTCGATAGTTTTAACGAGCCGAACAAAACAAGCGCTCGATTTTGTTGTGTAATAATCCCTCAGGTCCAAAAAGATTAAAATCTAGGGGATGGATAGCACTTCCTGTCCCTTTAACGAGCTGGAGAGGCCAATGGCTCGGCAATCTTTTCATATTTTACGAGTCAGTTGAAAAGAGCTTAAAGGAGACTCGTCTTTTGAGGAACGAGTGATAAAACAGGTAGAAGCTGATTCCAGGTAAGGTTTGGAATTTTCCAATCACGGCAATGTCACAAGGATGGCTAGTGAAATCACTCTTCGCAGCTGTTCCTCAAAATGGGTAAACAATCAAATGGAGGTGAATGATCGGCCAATGAAAAGTGGAGGTGACGGTGCAAACACGACCAAGGCTTTAACGGCTGAAGTACTACATTCACGATGGTTATTTGCTGGGGGAATAGTTCATTTTTTAATGAGCTTAAATGTGGGTGGAAACATTTGCTCATGTCTTATGTTTATTTTTTAACGAGCTTGAACTATGTGCTAAAACTGCTCGATTAATCCAGTCTTGTGATAAGAATGTCCCACATAAAAACGGCAACTTTTAGAGTTTTTCCCCACATCCTTTCTTTATGCAAGTTAGGAAACGACCAATCCTACGAGTTTAAAGGGGTAGAGGTCCTAAAAGTTTTAAAAATAAATAGTCGCTCTTCGCTTGCATTCCAAAAGGTTTGCATGCCCCCAGGTATAAAACAGCATTTCAAGGTTACCCCTTCTTTAGTCCGTTAAAACATTTGTTTTACCGAGAGAGGCCTACCTCTTACGGGTTATCCAAAGATTGTTCTATTCATAGCGCAAACAAAACACTTCTTCGGCGATGTCTATCGGGATAAACAAAGGTGAGCGGCGGTGCTCGCCAGCTCACATAACTTTGACAAGAGAATCTTGTTCTAGAATAACCCCCTCTTCCAATCACGGACGGGGGTACAGACTAGTCATAGTCTCTCGCGGAAACCTACCCTATACCCGAAGTTCTCCTGCCAAAGCAGACCAGGGTGCATGCCCCCTGGGTTTCAGTCA
Organism: Pinus tabuliformis; assembly: GCA_031772625.1. Classification (NCBI taxonomy): domain Eukaryota; kingdom Viridiplantae; phylum Streptophyta; class Pinopsida; order Pinales; family Pinaceae; genus Pinus; species Pinus tabuliformis. Next base: position 524,256,447 of record CM062810.1, on the reverse strand, counting down.
TGTCCTTCTGAATCACTCGCGCTCATCGGGAGGACGGACTGGAGATTGAGACATTTCTTGCGTGAAAAGACCATTTAGGGATGGTATATGACTATTTGCTATGCGTGATCCGGGAAATGAAAGCTGGTCTACGAGCTTTACCACTCTTCCTTCGTGCAGAAAACACATCACTTTAAAGAGTGATGAGACAATAGCTCTCATGCAATAAATATAGTCTCGTCTAAGGAGTAGATTGTAATCCAGGGGTCCTTGAACTACCATTACGTTCATGTGAACGATTTTCCCTCTCAATGTTATGGGCACATCGGGAAGGATCCCTAACGGTCGACTGGTTCCTTTATCAAAGCCTGTTAGATTTCTCATCTCAGGCAAAAGCGATGGCGAACCAAGCGCTTTCCAAACAGAAGCCCCCTCATCTATGATGGTACCAGTCATAACCATTCTATATATTTGAACAATAATCCATAATGGTATACTGGCTGGTAAACGGGGTCTGCCTAGTTGATTCCAGTCGAAGGAGACAACTAGGTTGCTTGGAGGTGGGACCGAATAGACGGTCGGGTATGACTCTGATGAACTTCCTTCCTACGGTAAAGGAACGGGTAAATTGTCCCCATGTCTGTTGGAGTCTGTGCTTATGAAAAGAATTTGGACGGTGTCATCCTTGTTCTCTTTAGTGATTGTATCATCTAAAGATGGAACCTCTGAAGGAAAGACCGGGTCAACTGCCGCCTCGACCTTTTGACTTTCGTCTGGTATGGATTCAGATGGTTCATCTTCAATGACAGATGCATCGGCCGACCACCTGAGCGGGTCAGCCGGATTTTCAGCTAGTGACGGACTCGGCAAGAGTTTTTTATATCCAGGAGGAAGTCGTAACGGTGAAACCGGACGATCATCCAAAACTCTTTTAGCTTCGTCTAAGAAGGGACAATGGTGGATGGCATGATCGCCTTCGCACAGCTTACAAGGAAATCTATATTTTCCTTTTTGTCCTGGGGCTTCACTTTCACTAGTTGACAGTGTGTTTTCAACATGATCATCAGAGGTTGACGACATCGGGTTGTGCAAACAAGGAGACCAGTCCCTTAAGATCCGAGGGATGCAAGGACAATCTCTGTGAAATTGGTCTCCTTTGCAAATGACACATGGCGATTTAGGCCTGGTCGGTGCAGTGTGTGGATTTTCGTTAGACGACACTCGTTTGCTCCCATTCGCTTTCGGCTCCTTCTTCTTCTTCTCTTTCTTCTTCTTTTCCTTCTTCTCCTTAGGAACTTGACTTTTGGCTTTACCAGCCCCATCAAGCAAAGAGGAAGAATTAGAGGAAGTAGAAGGTTGGTGGGTAACTCTGGACTCGTCTAATTGCTGATTCGATTATTCAAGAATAGTGGTGTTCTGAACGACAGAGGTTGAGAAGAGCCATACAGGCAAACCAATTGTCAGTCCTGGAAGCAACAATGTGGCCATATGGGGTGCACCAACATCTCCGCAAGAGGAGAAGGGACTAGGATTTCCTCCAAGGGGAATTCCTTGGTTGGTGGACTCCATTTTCTCAACCCAAGATCAACGTAGGAAAGGGGTAATGAATATTCCATTTAAAATAAATTTTTAGACGCTTTGACACAACTTGTTTTTTCAGTTTTTAAGAGTCGAGAAAAAACAAAAGATGACTCTAGTTGCCTTCGATTTTTAATGAGCCTGAAGTGACAAGTGCTTAGATGGACCTTTTCCGTTAAGGAGTCTGAAAAGGAACGAAAGGGACTACTCTGGAGATCTAGGTAGAGGGAGTACCAAACCAATCGCAAAACTGTAGAATAATTTGTACGGTACGGCAGTCAATCTTCCTGAATGCTGTGTTCAGTGCATTGCGATCGATAGGGCGGCAGACACAGCTTCCTAAGGATAAAGGATTTAAGCCTATAGGGGTCTCCCAAAATATACTCGACGGTACGTGGGAGCACAAGTCCGTACTGGCACTTATCGTCTCAAAGTGGAGGAATCACCCAACCATCAGTGAGGACAACAGTTACCAGGCTTTACGACGCCGGAATACGTCTCTAGCCTAGACCTCTAAATGTTTTGCGTTAAGTTCCAAAGGGTTGTTAGATTCATTGAATTTATTTTAAGTTGATCTTGTTTATGAAGTTTGCCTTTCGGGTTCACCACGAGATGTAGATGTAATTCCTAAAATGCAATCTAAAGATGATAAACAAAATTTTTATCTCTTTTGTGCAATGAAAATCCTAGCTACTAGGGGAAAAGAAATACAGAATCTTTTCACAAAGAGCAAAGAGCACACTGTAAATGCACTTTCCTAAATCAAGCCAAACAGACTGTCTATATGCAAATGCACATGCATGTATTTGTTTTCGACTTTCTTAGTATTGATGCTAAAAAGAAAGGTGATGTACAAATATGAATTTATTTTCAAGCGACAAATATAAACAAGCTCTTTTTCGAAATCAAAAACAGAGATGATTACAACACCTTACGATTTTGAAATGGACACTCATTCTTGACACTAGAAATTACAAATTCAGACCAAAGGCAATAGTAACATTATAATCGACCATCAACAGCAATCAAACTTTCTCCTATGATCGAAATCGACACTTGCGACAGATTCAAATCAAAGGACGATAGTACGACTATTCTACTTTTGCAATGGAAAACTGTAAACGACTCAAAAAACACACAAAAACATCTACAGTTCTTTTGTACAAAGGAGGCGGAATAACAGCAAGGAAAAGAGGTTTCAAACAGACATATACTAATCACAGGCAGCAAAATTCAGGGATAGAACTGGAAAGAATGAATCACAAGAACCATAGCTGCACAGAGCTAGTCTGATCAGCACACCTGTAACACAGAGAATCTGAAATGCAGCGCAGGTTTCCCCTTCGGGAAGTGCGCTGAAATTCAGGATCTCTGAACAGTACCTGCGCTGGGCCAGAAACGAGACTCTGTTCGGGTTCTGGGTCACAATTTGCAGTTCAGTCCTTGGTTTTTGGCCGAGTAAAAAGCAATCAGTAATGCAACAATCAGGGGTAGATCTAAGGAGGATCTAAGAGCTATCACAAGGGAAATCAGATAGTTTGTGAATTAGCTGTTTAAATCATAAACAGATCCAGTGAATGGATTGAAGCAGCAGTTATCTACTTTGCATTTGTTATGGCAAATGCAGTTCGAAAGCTACTTATAAGTTTATGAAACAAACAACAAAGAATGATACACAAACAAACTAATTAGACATCCCTAGTGGAGTCGCCATTTTGTTATAGGGAAAAGTGTCTATTTAGAACTGCTCTATCCCACTAAGGTGTGACAGCTACCTTAGAAACAAACAGAGAAAAACTACTTTTGTATTTCCTTTATGAATTATAGATAGACAGGAATAGAAAGAACCAACCTGTGTCTTGCACTAATCCTTTGATCCAATCCCTCTCTTCTTTGATAGTCTCCAGCTACCTGCTCCCTTGTATGCCCATCTTCACAAAGTACCTGTAAGATCATAGAAGAAGAGCACTATACAAAGACATGGATCTATATTCATAAACAACTTAGGATCATATTTAAGTTAACGATACAAATGTAACAAGCATCAATGATACAAAAGCATGGAGGAGAACTCAAATAGTTTTTATTGATAAACAAGAAAAGATCCAGGAGGAGTTACAACCAGTGGTTCCGACCTAGCATCAACCTCCCAGCAAAGAAGCCCCTCTTCACCTCAAACAAAGCATAAATCACCCAACAATCTGATGTTTGTCTCTAGAAACCAACAACAATTCCTTACAATATGCAAAATTCCAGCCTCTGGATCTTTGGGATGAGGGATCCATATATAGATATATGTAAGGAGGATGAGTCATCTTGTGATTTGATTAGTGTCTTCTCTCTGTCAGTTCTTGCTTCCACTTGGAGACTGAGGGCCTCTTACTCATCCTTGGTCGAATTCAGTGAGGCAAGTGTCACAGGAGAAGATTCTAGAAGCTTCCTTTGCCTCTCCACCTCGCGGAATGACACTGCCATTTGTCATTTCTTGCCCATCGCACCCTACAGAAGGGAGTTTTGAAATGCAACGCACTTAGCCAGTGGAGTAGCTGAAATGATCCTGTTTTGACCAATTCTGAGCAGTTTCTGGTGGAGAACTTCTGGGAGAAGTTGTAATCTGTTGACCTTGTTCCTTTAGGGGTTAGAACAACACTTTTAGGGACTTAGGAGCCCTTAGTTTATGGATATTTCATGCTTGGAGTTGTAGGGCACAAAAATTTCTATAACACCTACTCTCGGCTTCAACTAAATTCTTCTTCCACTAGCTAGTTCAACAACAACAACAACCTTTTTCCTCTCTGGTCTTCCCCTTTTATATCCTTCTCTGTTGCTTGGAATGCCAGTTCTTGATCGGCTGTTCTCCCCCTCGGCTGCTTCTGCCTTCCCACATCCTCGGCTGCCTTTGCTTTCCACTGCCACCTTGCCACCACAACTGTTCGTTCCGCCACCCAACCGTTGTTGCCTTTTGTTTCTTTCCCACCCTTCGGTCAGTCAAAACTGGTCAAAACCTTTCAAAATTAAACGAAGGCCCCAACAGGCCCCGACCACAATTTCTTGACTCATCCCTGAGTCAAGTCATTTCGACCTCTGTCGGTCCTGTTGTTACTTCCATGTGCTCTACAAGTGGTGGTTACGTTACTATCGGCGATGTCTTTGTTGTTTGTTGTGCCGACACTTCTGCAACTTCGATCGTTTCTTGCAGAGTGGGTGCCTCTTCTGCCTCAATCCTGGCTTGCGGCATGGCATCTGTTCATGCGGCCCCTTCTTGCCCTTATGGTTCCCTCGTTCCAAACGAAGGCTCCAACTCTGGGACTGAGGCTGTTGTCTGCTGCCTGAACTCTGTGTATCTTTGAAGGGCCAGGTCCCAGTTGGCGAGAATTGCATCAATGCCATAAGTGAACGCCTCGTCCAATTGCGATGTTAGGGTTGTTGACCATTGGCTTTGCAGGTTGTTCCATTGTTGGCCACTGGAATCGCATACCTTCTTCAATAGTAGAACTTGCATTCAAACCGGGGGCCACAGATCTCTGATTATTTGTTTTGTTTTCGCTGACTCCTCCTTAATGTTGTCAACCTAGGCCTAGAGGATGTCGATTTGATCATTGATCTGTTGTAGTTGGGTATGGTCTGTACAATTTCTTGTGCTAGCGAACAATGACTGAATTTGTTCTCTGAGCGGGTAAACTAGGTGGTTCTTTAGTGCTAAACTTCCTGACCAGTCATGGACCTTGTCCATTAGGGCGTATCTGTCGCAAGGGCCTCGGCCAAGGCTTGCTTCTTCACTTCCAATTCCCTGACCTTTCCCTCGACCATCCACACATAAATTTCCACTAGATCTGGTAGTGTGGACCTTACTGTCTCTAGCTTTCGTCACATCTCATCATTGGTGGCTGCTAGGTGTGTGCACATTGTCTATATGTGATCACAGCAGTCGACCAGCATGTAGACCATCATGTCTGATGGTGCTTCAGTGTTGGCCTCGATGACAGTCGGCCATATTGATCTAAACTGTTGTGTAATCTGATCAACCTGGGCTTGCAATTCCTTGTTTGCTTGCCGTAGGTGATCTTGCTCCTCCATCACCAGGTGCAACTACTTCATCTGTTATTCATGTTCTTTGGCCAGGTCCTCATGGAGGCTCTCAGCCTTATGTGTTGCTTGCTGAATAAATGAAAATAATTGGGTCTATGACCAATGATGGACCGTATCAGCCTGCATTGTGCTCAATTCATGGAACTGCTACTATAGGTGTAGGCTGCTGGTGATGGATTTGTCGGAATGGGAGGTGGGTGAGTGGGCTTGCTATGATGGCAGAGTGAACTGTGGGGTGTTTGGAATAATGTTAAGGTTTGGCGGTATTGCGAGCTTTATAAGGAGAGTTGGCAAGTATGGGTCAATCCTTTCCCCCTACCGAATGGTATCTAGGTGTCTCCCTTCTGGTGGGTCCAACCCAAGCATTGGTGATGTACTCTCTGGTGGTGGCGTTCCCATGGTAGGGGTGGTGCCCTCTGTCCGGCCAGCTGACTGAACTTCTGCGTTTGCAATATTCCTTCGTTGGACGAACAGGAGGATCTCGAAGAGGGTCGTAGAGGTGGAAGTGGTTTATGGGCACAACTCCTACGACTGATGTAATGCGATGGATGTAGTAGCATGGATCTCTTCAACTATAGTGGTTGCGGATATTTACTGCTCGACCTCAACAGTGAGGTCGATGATTGGGGTTGGCGGGTTAATTTTAGGCTTTTTAGCAGCAGGATTTTCGGCAGCCAGGGTTCAGATGACTCACCTTTTCTGAGGTTTGGGGACCATGGTCTAGGAGGGAGCCTAAGCTTCTCCTGAGGGAAGCGCCATAGCGAGCGGTGGCATTACAATGGGGGAAAGCATGGTGGAACCTTGAAATTTCTCAGGATAGTTGCTCTCACCTGGGTCGAAGCTGGCGACTGTCCGTCTTAGTTCAAACATCTTTTCCTCCACTAGGAGCAGCATCGCCTAGAGTAATTCATCCACGACCTGCTTTCAATTGCTCTCTGCCCCCTCTCCCTCTCACACCTATGGCATTAAGGCTCCGAAAAGGTACTTGGGTTTCCCTTCTCTTATCTCACAGGCCACTCCCGGCCAAGATTCCACCTCTCTACGCAACGCTTCCTCTGTCAAGCTAAACCTCTGCAGCCTCAACTTAAACGTGCTCGGGTTGACACACCGTGGTCTCAGGTAAGTGTGCATGTGGGAGGCTCCAAACTAGAGCTCGTCTGAGAATTCATCCAATAGAGCCTTGGGTATCCTCTCGGTGGATCAAATGGTGTCTAACATCTGCTCATACCAGCCCTTGAAAGCTCTCTCTTTGATTTCCTTTGTTCTGGTATCCCCTGATGCCTTCCACAGTTCATACCGGAGCGCAATTGGTTGGTATTCGGTACTAGTTTCCAATTGCCTCTCTTGTGGTGGCCTCCATTTCCACATTTCCAGTGCCATTAACAAGTACCCAAACACAAACCCAGTGCTCCTCCTGTACACATCTTCACAAGCCTCGAACAGTTCATTGAGCATGAAGGCTAACCAGTTGAGTACCTCTCCTTGGCAACAGTGTTCCGCAACTGAAATGGCATCCAAGGTGCACTCGTTCCTTGTGAAGTGCCGCATTGTTTTACCTACAATGAGGTAGCAAGAAAACCTGATATTATCCTTGTTAATCTTGTCTAGCTTTGCGCCCCTCCCACCTCGCTCTGTCCTGTATCTGGCATAAATGTTGTCCTCCATCTACTTCTTTCCCCGCTTGGCCCCAGCCTGGAACGCTATGCTGACTACATTTCCAACTTCGGCCAGCCCGGTGAGTCAACTAATATCCTCCACATGGATGGGATACTCCTTATCCAACCATAGCGACCCTCCATGCATCCTGCTTGTTAGAAATTTTGTGCACTGCATGGTGGAAAATTGGGTGCCGAATACGGGAAGATTTCTTAAGTGGAATAGCATGGACTTTTGTATCCCCCTAAACTCTTCTCTGATCCTGGAGGTCCTGGTGCCATTCTCCTTTTGAAATTCTTTGCATACACATCCATTTGCATGGCCGGAAACTAGAAGCCGCCTGTGAAGTCATTGTCAACTAGATTCGACCTATCATACTTTCCATACAGATCATCCACTACTTCAATTCGTGCATCCAAAGCATTCTGTGGGACTGATGTTATTCCTTTCGCCATCGCTTCTCTTCTCCGGTAAACTATCTGCACTAGAGGTTTCTTGCTTCTCGTCCTCTGCCCCTGTTCTTCAAAGCGAACCTAGAATTCTTCTATGATCTGCAATTGAAATTCTAGAGTCCCCTGCATCCTCCTGCGATTTAAGTAGCCGACTCTGACATGACGTCCCCTGATTGACGAGGCTTTACAACTAATTACTCCGGCAACCTTTCCATGTATCCTAGCTATATCCTACCGTCGTCGGCCGACTTGGACATGACAACTATGACGTGGTCTGGAAAGTACATAGTGGGATGTGTTAGTGTCGGTCTTGAAAGCCCTCCATCAGTGATCAAATCTCTTTGCATTTGCATTAGTAGGTGTCTCATCAGTGTCAAATTTTGCATCCCGTTAGACATGCCATAACCCTGATGGAGGAGCTGGTCTATTTATACCCCTCTTGGCTTTGCTCGATCAGGTTATATCAGTCATTAAGTTTTTCAAGCTTGTCTTGATTTGTCTTGAGGTCAAAGTCCTAGGTCTATGGTTTTGGTCATTTATCTCTGCAAGGTCATGTCTTTGGAAATCCATGAGTACTCAGCAAGCCAGAGGGAGGATTGTAAACATGTTTCTCCGATATTTTTATCTTGTACAATGAACTTTCACCTTGGATTTAAAAACTCTGTTTTTAAAGCCAAGGTCATTTTCTCAGTTTTTGTAAATAAGTGATGAAATTTCAAAAGTCTTCAGCGGACAAAATGCAACCTTGGTCCCCTTGCCAAGATCCCTCAGATGATCTACCTGCAAAAAGAATCAAGTCAAAGCACTCAAATAAGTCAAAATCAGGATAAAAGAAACCAAAAATCAGTGTTATAAAGTGTCAAAAGGAAAACATTAGAAAGTGGGTTTATGAATGAAATTTTTTCAAATGAAATCCATAAAAGCCTAAATTCCCTCCTTTCACTCTCATTGTGCATCCTAATGCTTGCAAGAGAGGTTTGAGAGAGCGATTGTGAGAAAGGAGCAACGGCAGAGCAATTTCGGGCAGCAGAGAGGTGCGCGACCCGTTGAGCCAGGTGCGCGACCTGTTGGGTGTGCGCGACCCGTCAGAGGGTCTCCCACCGTTCAGAAAAACAACGGGCGCGACCCGTCAGAGGGGCGCGACCCGTTGAAGGTGGTGCGCGACCCGTTGAACCGCCTTGCTGCAAACTTCAAACAAATTACCTCAAACTCCTTCCAAGCTATCAATTTGCTCGAGGTAGGTGCTCTAAACATGGATTAATTGCTGGTTATGATGGTGGGTGTCATGAACATGTTAAAATGATTAAAATTTTGCAAGTGGAACTCCTTTATATGGCTGCAATGTTAATGAGCAAATGGTGCTAGGGTTTATGTTGTTTCAAGTTATTTTTCCCTTTGGTTTGTTTCCCTCCTTTCCCTTTCACTCACACTTATATGTTCATCTCTTTTCCCATATTATTTTACAAATAAAATGCAAATCTTTCCCCATCCCTAATCATTAAAAAATGAAAACCCTACCCCTCTCCCAAATCATCAAAAAACAAAATTCAAAACCCTAGTTTCCCCCACCATATGCATGTGTAAATAAAACAAGAATGTTGGTAAATATGTCAGCATGTTGTGTGTATGGTTTCCCTATTTCCCCTATTAATGCATGTAAGCATATTCCCATGTTCACTTTCATACATGTTTTTTCCCATATACAATGATCTTTGCAAATGATTTTCCAATTATAAATATGTATTCATGTATGCATAATGATTTGCAACATTTCCCTTAAAAATTCCCTGTTATATTTATATATTCCCATTCCTTGTTAAAGAATCCCTCCCCTAACATTTCCCTCATGTCTTTTTCCCCTTGAAACAGCATAGATTTCAGCACTTTTTGCAGGCAGAGACAGCAGTTCAGTTTGTCCACTTTGCTCCTAAACCATGTCAGAAACCGAAACTTATGAGCAAAGTGATGACCATTCATCATCTACAGAGGTTGAGGTACAGAGGAGGCCTCGTAGGGGTGGTAAGGGTGGACATCATAAGCGAGAGGAGCCCACCTCTTTGGCAGAATTACATGCTTGTCCCATGGCAGTGACTTGTTTCCAGTACATGTCTTGTTATCCGTTTTGTGAGAGGATCTCCCGGATTCAACATCACAGAGAGTTGGCCCGCCTCTTTGTTTTACATTTGCATGATGGACATGTCAATCTAGCAGGGGTATATTTTACATTGACACCCGAGGTGATCTCGCATGCTACAGGGATACCAAATGTTGGTGAGGTGTGGCCTAAGCGCAAGTTGCTAGATATTGTTCACTTTGAGCCTTATGTCCGGGCACCATTCTTGAGACATTTAGAGGGTGTTTTTCCATTCAGATTTCTCCGGAGCGAGTATGCTCCCATCATGAGGCTTATCATGCATTATTTTACCTGTGAGGGAAGATTTTCACAGGTGTACTCATATCACATTCGCCTCTTGATGCACTTCACCCGAGTGAGGATGATGAACATCCCGGTTTTCTTCTTTCAGAACATTCAGAAGATGGTGCCCATGTTGCAGAGGAAGACCCCGGCCCAGCAGTACAGGAGCTTATGTCATTATGGTTTGATTCAGCTCATAGTCTTGCATCAGTTGACACAGCAGGGTATCTCATGGGAGGAGTTTATCTCTCGTGAGTATTTCACAGTGCCACCTCAGCCACATCATGAGGAGGTCATTCATGAGGAGGGAGGACCATCTCAGCAGCCTGATATTCCGGTCACCCAACATGTCAGCTCCACACCTCTGGTCACCTATCAAAAAGGCCCAAGGGCCTTATTTGCAGCAGCTAGGCGAGTACTATCTCCACAGCAGGTGGAAGGGGTCTCTCCTTCATCATCATCTCAGCGAGTGTTATCTCCACATCAGGTGGAAGGGGCCTCGCTCTCTTCATCAGCACAGAGGGGCAAACAGCCCATGATTCATGAGGGTCCATCAGGAGTCCCAGACACCGAGGTCATTGATCTTGAGGCCAGTTCTCCTAGCCGAGAGGCAAAGGAGATCATTCAACATCTCAGGGCTGAAAATGATGCTTTGCAGAAGAGACTTGAGGGTGCCCAATGGACTATCACTTACTTGGAGCAGCGGAACAAACAGTTAGAGGAGGAGAAAGCACTTGATGAGTTATGGAGGATTCGTAGTGACCGAGTCTTGAACCGAAGAAGACCCGGTGATCCATTGCCTGCTGACCGAGAGTCAATGCTCATTCAGGTGAATGCATACTTAGAGAGGTTGTTGGCTAAGGCCAACCAAGAGAAAAAGCTGCTGAGAAATATGAAAAATCATTATTGGGCAAGGATGCATGTATGCAAAGCCAAAATGAAAGTTTTTCAAAGGAGGTTGACCGAGGCTCAAAAACAGAGAAAGAAGCCAAATCCCCTCTGTATCTTGGCTGAGGCTTCACTCAAGGATCATGGCACTCATTAGCCTAGCCACAACTAAAATCCCAAAAAATTCTGAAAGTTTTGGGTAATTTTGGCATTTTTTGGAAATTTACAAGTTTTGGCTCCTCAACGGGTCTCACCCTCGGTGAGACCCTTTGTCATGACAGGTCCTTTTTGAAAAAACTCAGCATTTCTAGATTTTTTATGCAAAGTTACATATGCTTATGGATGGACTTGAGTTTTTATGGGGTTTTGGGCCTCCAGAAGGTCAAAATACATGCAAAATTTGACTTTCTGCCCCTTTTTTGAGTTGCAGAAACCAGTCTTGGGAGAATTAAGTTTTGGCAGGGAAAATGACCTACAAATTCAAAAATTCTAGTTGGGTTGGAAAGTCGACTCATAGACCTTTCCAACGAGCTATCCTGCACCCAATTCTGACACCTGAAAGTGCCTCAAACATAGCTCCCAATGTGCGCGACCCGTCAGGCAGATGTGCGCGACCCGTCAGGCAAACTTTGCCAGATTTCACTGTAACAGCTCGGAAAAGCACAGTTTGACTTGGTTTGACTTTGTGAGGTTAATGATGGTCCTCTTTGATTTAATTGTGACATTTCTTAGACACTTTTACCCTTTTTTAACTCTTCTAGAATATTCATTCATGTAAAGGGTAAAAATTGAATGTATGAACTGATTTCCAAGTTTATAGAGGCAAGTTGTTTTGACTGCCTATTTTGTAGTGCTTAGTTTAGAAGTGGTTCAAACAGCTCCTAGGATAGTGAGCTCGACCCATGGAGGTAGGGAAAGAGGTTAGATCATCTATATTATGTACTTTCTTGCTCATTTTCATGGTTGGACTCTTGAAGGAGAAACTATCATTGTATTATTTCACTGTATCTCTGCAATTTTTGGCTAAGGAAGACCAGGGTTTTGCAGTCATCTTTGGGATTCTTGTGGACTCATGTGTTGATGGTGTGTTTCTCAATGTTCTTGTAAGCTTTGTTATGTGATTCATTTCCTTTCTTTACTGCTGCACATTAAACAAATAAAGTGTTAAAGTATGAATTCATGCTAGCCATGATCTGCTTTTAAATTTGTTTAATTTCAATGTTTTCTACTGTCTAAAGGGAATTCAAAGTCATTGTTTGCTCTCTTTAGCTCCTCATCTTTCATTCCTAATCATCCATCTCACTTTAAGGCATCAATACTGTTTCCTACCTTGCCCCAAGGAACCCCCTGCAGAAACTGTGTCCAATCCCCGCACCCAAAATTGCAATTCCTCAATTTGCCACCAAAAACCCAAAAAACCCCAAATCAACCTTTTTGATCAGTTTACTGGCCTAATATCAGTGTTACCTTGTTGGTCATTTCATCTCATTGAAGATCTGCCGAGATTGACCGGAGAGAGCCTTCTCCTGCCCCGTAGGGCTAGCTACGAGGCTGAATGGTTTGATGTAGCCTTGAGGTTTACCTTTCTCAGCCTGAGGTGAAATTTCAAGCGCTAACATACTGGTGACCATACTGGGGAGAACATCTAATTCTTTGCTCATTGACGTGTTATTTCATAGGTCTTAGACGGAGCCTGAAGTTACGCCAGGTAGCCTTCGAAAACGCTCTTGTTTTACATCAGCGCAAGTAGATAAACGCTGCTTCAGTCAATCTCCGTGAGCTTGTGAACATAGCGCTTCATTGACATCCTATCCCAGTGTAATTGTTAACTCTAAGCCGTGGATGATAGGTTGAGAGTTTTCACAGGCTGAATGCTTTTTCTTTCCTAGTCATTTTGAGAAAACAAGCTGGCTACAGATCCTAAACCCATTTTTAGATCTCATTCATGTCCAGCTATTTTTTATTATCTTGAAGATTTAGATTTTGACGAAAGCTTTGAGTTGTCTCTGTTTAAAGCTAAATCTGAAAGTGCGCTCGATTCTCTAGTTCTTGACCCTGATTTTGCAGCTGCTATTGAGTTTGAGAGACATAATAAATTGGTTGAAAATTTCATCCTTAGACATCTTCAATCACGTATTCAAGCTACTACCCTTGCTGATTTTGTTGAGAATATTTCTGATCACATTGGATCAACTATCACGGCTCACGAAGAAGCTTATCCTCCTTATGTTTCAGTTTCACCTATAATCACCTATCCCGAATCAGCAGTCGGTTCTCCTCCTTCTTCTCCTACTCCTCCGACTCCCCCAACTCCACAAACTACACCTCCTCTTGTTATAATCCCTGCTATCACAGCTCCTCCACCTCATACTCATCCTACTCCCCCACCTAGAGCAATGGCTGCCCGGTTTGCCCCATTGGTTTTACCTGCAAATCTTCATGATATGCCAGCTGATTACCAAAGTAAAATCCCCATGTTTGATGGCACTCCACAAAGTATTACAGCTCAGCAACATATCGACAAGATGACCACATTTTTTGATCTATATGAGTTAGATGAGGAAGATGTCACCATGCGGTTATTCGTGCAAACATTTGCAGGAGAAGTTAGAAAATGGTTCAGAGGATTGACAGCTAACAGCATCACTACTTTGGAAGCACTTCAGAATCAGTTTTTAGATCGGTGGGAAATCAGAAAGGATCCGCTTCAAATTAATGCCGAATACAACAATCTCAAGCGTAATCCGGGTGAGTCTGTTCAAGATTACATAATCAGGTTCAATACAGTTTATAATGCTATTCCCGATGATTTGAGGCCATCTAGAAAATCAGCACTTCTTAAGTTCCCGGATGGTTTTGATCCGGAGATGGCTTATTCATTGAGAGACAGAGATCCACCTACATTGGAGGAAATGCAGAAAATTGTTGTCAGCGTTGAGGCAAATTTGAATGATAAAAGAGTGAGGATGAAGGCAGAAAAGCGAGTCACAATCAAGGAGGAAGCATCCACATCAAATCAGGTTGTTCTCCGTGAACTTGAGCAGCTTAGAAGGACATTTGAAAAGGTTACTATTGACAAGCCGGAGCCTCAGATTCGTAATCCCAATTTCAGAGGTCAACAGCAGCAACAATATAGGATCAAGCAGCGCGAAACAAAGGCACAAGACACAGCAGTTCAGCAGCAAATGAAACCTCCTTTTCAGCAGAATTTTGTTAGCCAAGAATCTGAAGATGAAGGTGATAATGTTGGCGAGGAAAATCATTTCTTCACTCCTGATGATATGCCCACATATATTACGGAAGAAGATGAGTTGGTGAGTAATTCTGTCTTTCCCCAAGATGAGCATTATATTTTGTCAAATGATACAATACTTGAAGAAGAATCTGAAGAATATCAAAGAGGGTACTTAAATGCTTTATCAGCTCAGCAAGGACAGCAAAGGCAATTGAGAAGCCGAGCTATTCCTATAAATCCCGTGCAGAAAAGGAAAGACATTGCAGCAAAGAATGATTCGGTTTCCTCAAAAGGTAAAGATATAGTCGGTCCATCAACAACTCAATCATTACCAGCAGCAAAGATAGACCAGCCATCAAATGCACCGAAGGATAAAGCTGAAAAAAGAGATAATCCGGCAAAAGAAGGTGAGAAGCTTCCAGTTTTCAGTTTGGAGAATGAGATTGCAAAGTTGAAGATATCTATTCCTTTGACGGAGGTCATGAAGAACACCACTTACCGAGGCCAAATTTCCAAGTTGCTGAATTTTGATCCAATGTTAGACATGGTGAATGTACAAGATGATCAGCCGGAGTTAATCTTTGGGCCAGCTTTAAATGGTGAGTCTCCCGAAAGTGATATTCCTCCATTTTATATCAGTTTGCGTTTGCATGAGTTTGTGTTGCACAATGCCATGTTTGACTCGGGAGCTTCACATAATTTGATGCCGAAAACAATCATGGAGAAGCTGGGACTGGACATCACAAGAAAGTATCATGATTTGTATTCGTTTGATTCCAGCCGGGTAAGATGTATTGGCTTGATCAAAGACTTAGTGGTGAGTCTAGATCAAATTCCAGCGAAGAATGTTTTGATGGATGTGGTGGTGGCGGACATTCCTCCACGGTTTGGCATGTTGTTGTCGAGATCATGGGGAGCCAAACTCAAAGGTACAATTCAGCTTGATTTTTCTTATGCAACAATTCCAGTTTTCGGTCAAATGAGGAAGTTATATCGGGAACAAAAGATGAAATACATGATCACTAGTAAGGAAAAGCCCGTTAATCATCCTGTAAATTATGTACAAACAGATTTAGAATCTTTTGTTTTGTTTGCGGAAAATTTCAATGAGGTAGATAGCCAGTTAGTTCAAGTAGAAGATATACCAGACATTTCAGAAAATTTCAGGGAAGTTTTGAGAAAGGAAAGTGAAGAAAGGTCTACTGTCATAAGGCCAATTGCTGAAACAAATGGGCAGCAAGCAGAGCAGGAATCAAAATCAGATTTTCAGCACTTAGAAGATGATGAGGATGGTCTTTGGACCATGGATTTTGACGGGGCAGTAGGCAGCGATGGTGCTGGTATAGGTGTGTGGATTCGAAGCCCATTCTCAGCCCAAAATCAAGTTCCAAGCAAGGTACGGGTATGTTCTTATAAATTGGCATTTGATTGTTCAAATAATGAGGCGGAATATGAAGCTCTTATTGCTGGTCTGAAAATCCTTCGGAAGTTGAAGGCAAAGAAGATAGCGGTATATGGCGACTCCGAATTAGTTATCAAGCAAGTGAAAGGTGAATTTCAGGCCAAACATCCTCGCATGAGAGCATATAGGAATGTTGTTTTGGACATTTTAAAGAGGTTTTCTGAACATACTTTGACATGTGTGCCCCGGATTCAGAATGGTGTTGCGGATGCATTGGCTAAGGCAGCGAGTAATCTGAAAATTCCCATGAATTCCAGCAATAAGTTTGAAATATATGTAAAGCATCGTCCTACAGTTCCAGATAATCAAAGGTGTTGGCAAGTTTTCCAAGATGATGAGGAGATCAAAGATTTTCTGCAAATTGAGGGAAAATTCGAAGACATTTCAATAGACACGGAAGCTGAAGGAGTAAATCAGATGGATGTGTTGCAGCTCAAGGACAATTATATTCCTAAAGGATTGATTCCTTTGGAAGAATTGTTTGATCAAGATGATGTGGCCCGCAAGCCAACTTTGAGGCCAACGGACGAAGGAGTTGAAGATGTAAATCTTGGGACAGCTGCAAATCCAAAGTTGGTGAAGCTTTCAAAAGCATTGCCGCCTAAGGTAAAGCAAGAGTATATCAGATTATTGTCTCTGTATTCTAATGTTTTTGCATGGGACTATTCAGATTTGAAAACTTATGATACAAGTATCATTCAGCATACCATTCCCATAAAACCAAATCAAAAACCTTTCCGGCAAAAGTTGAGAAGAATTAATCCTAAATTGCTGCCATTGATTGAGAAGGAAGTCAACAGGTTGTATAAGTCTGGGATCATAGTGCCAATCCGGTTTTCTGATTGGATCTCAAACTTGGTGCCCGTGAGGAAGAAAACCGGTGAGATTCGCTTGTGTATAGACTTTAGAAATCTGAACAAGGTGTCATTAAAGGACAATTATCCGCTGCCCAAGATGGACCACATATTGCAGCGGGTTGTGGGGGCATCTAGAATGTCATTGCTCGATGGTTACTCCGGATATAATCAGATTTTGGTGCACGAAGATGACCGTGACAAGACAGCATTTACTACTCCATGGGGTACATTTCATTATGCCAAGATGCCGTTTGGATTGAAGAATGCGGGTGCCACATTTCAGCGTGCAATGGACATGGCCTTTGCAAATGAGAAAGATGTCTTTTTAGTTGTTTATCTTGATGATCTGACCGTGTTTTCTAAATCAGATGAAGAGCATTTGTTTCATTTGACTAAGGTGTTTCAAAAGTGCAGAAAATATGGCATCTCATTGAATCCGAAAAAGAGTCTTTTTGCTATGAGCGAAGGCAAGTTGCTCGGCCATATCATTTCTAAAGACGGCATTCGTATAGATCCTGCACGAGTGAAAGCAATTCAGCAAGTGGAGCAGCCCCGTAGCAAGAAATAAATTCAGTCCTTCAATGGTAAATTGAATTTTCTGCGTCGTTTCATCCCCAATCTTGCTGAACACCTTAGAGAGATAACAAATATGCTAAAGAAGGACAGCGAGCTCAAATGGACCGAAGAGGCGGTGAAATCTTTTAATTTGATAAAGGTAATCTTATCTTCAGCCCCAACTTTGATTAGCCCGGATTATACACAGGATTTCATTTTGTTTTCATTCGCCTCTGAGCATACATTGGCAGCCGTGTTAATGCAAAAGAGAGATGGAGTTGAGAGGCCCATAGCTTTTTTCAGCCGCATCATAAGGGACGGAGCGCTGAATTATAATATCATTGAGAAGCAAGCATTGGCACTGATCAAAGCTTTGAAAGATTTCCGGGTTTACATATTGAATTCTCATATTTTAGCATATGTTCCTAATGCAGCTGTGAAGGATGTTTTAGTACAAACGGAACCGGAAGGAAGAAGGGGTAAGTGGATCGCTGCACTATTAGAATATGATGTAGAAATTAAGCCTACCAAGTTGGTTAGAGGTCAAGGTCTTGCTAAGTTGATGGCTGAAGCAAACCTTCACGTCCTTGATATCAATTTGATTGCTGCCTTGTCCGATGAAGATGAAGAAAATTCAGTTCTACAGGTGTCCGATATCTTTGTGTCTTCTCCTTGGTATGCTGATATAGTTTATGTGCTTCAAAACTTATCTTCACCTCCTGGAATGCCTAGAAACAAAGCTAGAACATTGAAGCTAAAGGCTGCCAAATTTTGCATTATCAAATCTGCACTTTATTGGAAAGATCCTGGTGGCATCTTGCTGAACTATTTGGTCGAAGAGGAAGCAAAGACAACAGTAGATGATTTCCATAAAGGTGACTGTGGGGGTCACTTATTTTGGAAGACCACAGCTAATAAGATCTTGAGAGCTGGTTTCTATTGGCCTTCTTTATTTTCTGATGTGTATAAAGCGGTAAAGAGCTGTCATGAATGTCAAATTTTTCAAGGAAAACAGAAATTACAGCCATTGCCTCTCAAGCCGGTTGAAATCAGCGCACCATTTCAGCAGTGGGGCTTGGATTTTATTGGCGAAATCCACCCAGCATCTTCCGGGCAGCATCGATGGATCTTGACCGCCACAGATTACTTCACAAAGTGGATTGAAGCCATTCCCACCCGGCAAGCCACGGATTCGGTAATTATCTCTTTTCTTGAAAATAATATCTTGTCACGTTTCGGCTGTCCACAAAAGTTGATTACAGACAATGCAGCAGCATTCAAATCGAAGAAGTTGGTTGATTTTTGCTATAAATATAACATCAGCTTGGGGCATTCAACCGCTTATCATCCGCAAGGTAATGGGCTGGCCGAATCTTCAAACAAATCTCTAGTGAACATTATAAAGAAATTGCTAGAAATAAATAAGAAGAGCTGGCATAAGAAGTTAATAAATGCATTATGGGCTGATCGGGTAAGTCAAAAGAAGTCAATTGGTATGTCACCTTTTGAACTTGTTTATGGAGTAGATGCAGTGTTTCCTACTTCACTTAGTGTCCCAGTAGCCAAGTTGTTTCAAGAAGCTAGTGGTGAGGAGGATCCTATGCAACGACGGATCAGTCAAATGATTCATTTACAGCAGACACGAGAAGAGGTTCACCAGAATTCCCTTAAGTTGCAGGAGCGCATAAAGAAAATCTATGACAAAAAGGCCAAAGCAGATGAGTTTCAGATTGATGATGTTGTGTTATGGTGGGATGCCCGCAATGAAGATAAAGGGAAGCATGGAAAATTTGACAACTTATGGAAGGGTCCTTACAAAATTGCAGCATATCGTGGTCCAAATGCTTTTCTTCTCAAAGAAATGAATGGTGATGAATGTCTTGGTGGGTCGGTGAATGGCCGGCTGCTCAAAAGGTATCATGCTTGAGCATTTTCTGCTCTAATCACTCTCATTGTAAATACCATTCCATTTTCTTTCTGCAGCAAGTGTGAAGCTGATTTCCCATCTTCAGTTTGGGGCCCGCGGTGAAGGCTATAACTCTGAAAATGGTGATTAGTTGGTGTGAGTTTTACAAGTTGTTTCATGTCAGTTCATTTTCTGCATAGAGTAAGTGAGTTAGTGTCCAAGTTAGTCTAGAATTTCAGTCAATTGTCCAAGTCAAATAAAGTTGTTTTCAAGTTGGTCACATGTGAATAAGTTGACTCCATTGCAAAATGAAAAAAGCACTGGTCTGCTCTCCCAGAGGTCTGAGGTTCTTGGTACCTCCAAGGAGCTACCATCCCCATTGGAGCCAATGTTAGTGTCGGTCTTGAAAGCCCTCCATCAGTGATCAAAGCTCTTTGCATTTGCATTAGTAGGTGTCTCATCAGTGTCAAATTTTGCATCCCGTTAGGCATGCCATAACCCTGATGGAGGAGCTGGTCTATTTATACCCCTCTTGGCTTCGCTGGATCAGGTCATATCAGTCATTAAGTTTTTCAAGCTTGTCTTGATTTGTCTTGAGGTCAAAGTCCTAGGTCTAGGGTTTTGGTCATTTATCTCTGCAAGGTCATGTCTTTGGAAATCCATGAGTACTCAGCAAGCCAGAGGGAGGATTGTAAACATGTTTCTCCGATATTTTTATCTTGTACAGTGAACTTTCACCTTGGATATAAAAACTTTGTTTTTAAAGCCAAGGTCATTTTCTCAGTTTTTGTAAATAAGTGATGAAATTTCAAAAGTCTTCAGCGGACAAAATGCAACCCTAGTCCCCTTGCCAAGATCCCTCAGATGATCTACCTGCAAAAAGAATCAAGTCAAAGCACTCAAATAAGTCAAAATCAAGATAAAAGAAACCAAAAATCAGTGTTATAAAGTGTCAAAAGGAAAACATTAGAAAGTGGGTTTATGAATGAAATTTTTTCAAATGAAATCCATAAAAGCCTAAATTCCCTCCTTTCACTCTCATTGTGCATCCTAATGCTTGCAAGAGAGGTTTGAGAGAGCGATTGCGAGAAAGGAGCAACGGCAGAGCAATTTCGGGCAGCAGAGAGGTGCGCGACCCGTTGAGCCAGGTGCGCGACCTGTTGGGTGTGTGCGACCCGTCAGAGGGTCTCCCACCATTCAGAAAAACAACGGGCGTGACCCGTCAAAGGGGCGCGACCCGTTGAAGGTGGTGCGCAACCCGTTGAACCGCCTTGCTGCAAACTTCAAACAAATTACCTCAAACTCCTTCCAAGCTATCAATTTGCTCGAGGTAGGTGCTCTAAACATGGATTAATTGCTGGTTATGATGGTGGGTGTCATGAACATGTTAAAATGATTAAAATTTTGCAAGTGGAACTCCTTTATATGGCTGCAATGTTAATGAGCAAATGGTGCTAGGGTTTATGTTGTCTCAAGTTATTTTTCCCTTTGGTTTGTTTCCCTCCTTTCCCTTTCACTCACACTTATATGTTCATCTCTTTTCCCATATTATTTTACAAATAAAATGCAAATCTCTCCCCATCCCTAATCATTAAAAAATGAAAACCCTACCCCTCTCCCAAAGCATCAAAAAACAAAATTCAAAACCCTAGTTTCCCCCACCATATGCATGTGTAAATAAAACAAGAATGTTGGTAAATATGTCAGCATGTTGTGTGTATGGTTTCCCTATTTCCCCTATTAATGCATGTAAGCATATTCCCATGTTCACTTTCATACATGTTTTTTCCCATATACAATGATCTTTGCAAATGATTTTCCAATTATAAATATGTATTCCTGTATGCATAATGATTTGCAACATTTCCCTTAAAAATTCCCTGTTATATTTATATATTCCCATTCCTTGTTAAATAATCCCTCCCCTAACATTTCCCTCATGTCTTTTTCCCCTTGAAACAGCATAGATTTCAGCACTTTTTGCAGGCAGAGACAGCAGTTCAGTTTGTCCACTTTGCTCCTAAACCATGTCAGAAACCGAAACTTATGAGCAAAGTGATGACCATTCATCATCTACAGAGGTTGAGGTACAGAGGAGGCCTCATAGGGGTGGTAAGGGTGGACATCATAAGCGAGAGGAGCCCACCTCTTTGGCAGAATTACAGGCTTGTCCCATGGTAGTGACTTGTTTCCAGTACATGTCTTGTTATCAGTTTTGTGAGAGGATCTCCCGGATTCAACATCACAGAGAGTTGGCCCGCCTCTTTGTTTTACATTTGCATGATGGACATGTCAATCTAGCAGGGGTAGATTTTACATTGACACCCGAGGTGATCTCACATGCTACAGGGATACCAAATGTTGGTGAGGTGTGGCCTAAGCGCAAGTTGCTAGATATTGTTCACTTTGAGCCTTATGTCCGGGCACCATTCTTGAGACATTTAGCGGGTGTTTTTCCATTCAGATTTCTCCGGAGCGAGTATGCTCCCATCATGAGGCTTATCATGCATTATTTTACCTGTGAGGGCAGATTTTCACAGGTGTACTCATATCACATTCGCCTCTTGATGCACTTCACCCGAGTGAGGATGATGAACATCCCGGTTTTCTTCTTTCAAAACATTCAGAAGATGGTGCCCATGTTGCAGAGGAAGACCCCGGCCGAGCAGTACAGGAGCTTATGTCATTATGGTTTGATTTATCTCATAGTCTTGCATCAGTTGACACAGCAGGGTATCTCATGGGAGGAGTTTATCTCTCGTGAGTTTTTCACAGTGCCACCTCAGCCACATCATGAGGAGGTCATTCATGAGGAGGAAGGACCATCTCAGCAGCCTGATATTCCGGTCAACCGACATGTCAGTTCCACACCTCTGGTCACCTATAAAAAAGGCCCAAGGGCCTTATTTGCAGCAGCTAGGCGAGTACTATCTCCACAGCAGGTGGAAGGGGTCTCGCCTTCATCATCAGCTTAGCGAGTGTTATCTCCACATCAGGTGGAAGGGGCCTTGCTCTCTTCATCAGCACAGAGGGGCAAACAGCCCATGATTCATGAGGGTCCATCAGGAGTCCCAGACACCGAGGTCATTGATCTTGAGGCCAGTTCTCCTAGCCGAGAGGCAAAGGAGATCATTCAGCATCTCAGGGCTGAAAATGATGCTTTGCAGAAGAGACTTGAGGGTGCCCAATGGACTATCACTTACTTGGAGCAGCGGAACAAACAGTTAGAGGAGGAGAAAGCACTTGATGAGTTATGGAGGATTCGTAGTGACCGAGTCTTGAACCGAAGAAGACCCGGTGATCCATTGCCTGCTGACCGAGAGTCAATGCTCATTCAGGTGAATGCATACTTAGAGAGGTTGTTGGCTAAGGCTAACCAAGAGAAAAAGCTGCTGAGAAATATGAAAAATCATTATTGGGCAAGGATGCATGTATGCAAAGCCAAAATGAAAGTTTTTCAAAGGAGGTTGACCGAGGCTCAAAAACAGAGAAAGAAGCCAAATCCCCTCCGTATCTTGGCTGAGGCTTCACTCAAGGATCATGGCACTCATTAGCCTAGCCATAGCTCAAATCCCAAAAAGTTCTGAAAGTTTTGGGTAATTTTGGCATTTTTTGGAAATTTACAGGTTTTGGCTCCTCAACGGGTCTCACCCCCGGTGAGACCCTTTGTCATGACAGCTCCTTTTTGCAAAAACTCAGCATTTCTAGATTTTTTATGCAAAGTTACATATGCCTATGGATGGACTTGAGTTTTTATGGGGTTTTGGGCCTCCAGAAGGTCAAAATACATGCAAAATTTGACTTTCTGCCCCTTTTTTGAGTTGCAGAAACCAGTCGTGGGAGAATTAAGTTTTGATGGGGAAAATGACCTCAAAATTCAAAAATTATAGTTGGGTTGGAAAGTAGACTCATAGACCTTTCCAACGAGCTATCCTGCACCCAATTCTGACACCTGCAAGTGCCTCAAACAGAGCTCCCAATGTGCGCGACCCGTCAGGCAGATGTGCGCGACCCGTCAGGCAAACTTTGCCAGATTTCACTGTAACAGCTCGGAAAAGCACAGTTTGACTTGGTTTGACTTTGTGAGGTTAATGATGGTCCTCTTTGATGTAATTGTGACATTTCTTAGACACTTTTACCCTTTTGTAACTCTTCTAGAATATTCATTCATGTAAAGGGTAAAAATTGAATGTATGAACTGATTTCCAAGTTTATAGAGGCAAGTTGTTTTGACTGCCTATTTTGTAGTGCTTAGTTTAGAAGTGGTTCAAACAGCTCCTAGGATAGTGAGCTCGACCCATGGAGGCAGGGAAAGAGGTTAGATCATCTATATTATGTACTTTCTTGCTCATTTTCATGGTTGGACTCTTGAGGGAGAAACTATCATTGTATTATTTCACTGTATCTCTGCAATTTTTGGCTAAGGAAGACCAGGGTTTTGCAGTCATCTTTGGGATTCTTGTGGACTCATGTGTTGATGGTGTGTTTCTCAATGTTCTTGTAAGCTTTGTTATGTGATTCATTTCCTTTCTTTACTGCTGCACATTAAACAAATGAAGTGTTAAAGTATGAATTCATGCTAGCCATGCTCTGCTTTTAAATTTGTTTAATTTCAATGTTTTCTACTGTCTAAAGGGAATTCAAAGTCATTGTTTGCTCTCTTTAGCTCCTCATATTTCATTCCTGATCATCCATCTCACTTTAAGGCATCAATACTGTTTCCTACCTTGCCCCAAGGAACCCCCTGCAGAAACTGTGTCCAATCCCCGCACCCAAAATTGCAATTCCTCAATTTGCCACCAAAAACCCAAAAAACCCCAAATCAACCTTTTTGATCAGTTTACTAGCCTAATATCAGTGTTACCTTGTTGGTCATTTCATCTCATTGAAGATCTGCCGAGATTGACCGGAGAGAGCCTTCTCCTGCCCCGTAGGGCTAGCTACGAGGCTGAATGGTTTGATGTAGCCTTGAGGTTTACCTTTCTCAGCCTGAGGTAAAATTTCAAGCGCTAACAGGATGCATGGCATCTTTATTTTGTCATTATGGGTTTATTTACTAGCTAATTCTATGCTTAACAGGAAATATTTTGCGACCCTATCTTGACAGTTGCCTTATTAATTACTTAATCGGGAAATAACTATTGGTATGGTGGATGGGACAGGTACTTGTGCGGTTATCAATTCTGGACAAGGTTCGGACCTACGTGTATTCTATTGATTAGGATGACATGTGTGGCCATTGTCTCTGCTGACTAGGCCTACCAGCGTGACCACTGACGCTACCTCCCCCCCCCGCCCCCCGACCACAAATGGGTTGCAGCACACTAAGTTTTGTTGCAACCTTATTATCTCGAATTTTTTTTTCTTTTTTTTACTTGCGGAAGGGCTTCAGGTGCGCGCCATTCACCCATCCCTGCAGTAGGACTCCACCCAGTTTTGTGAGCCTTATCGCGCCCAATTCTCTTATTTTTGCGCCTATGAACGAGCCTAACCAGTGCATCTACAACTTCCCTGGGAACTTCTGGAACTTGCTGTCATAAAGGACCACCTGGTCTCCAACTTCAAACAACTGCTTCCTGATGTGCCTATCATGCCAATCCTTTTGTCTTCATTTCTCAACTGATTGATGGAACTCTACTAGGAACCGAGTTTCGTCAACTTCCATCAGCTGGCTTAGCCTGTCTCGCAAGGCAATGTTATCTGTCATTCCCGTAGCTTCTGAGATGAGCATGCTGGGTAGAATAAATTATGCTGGTACCACCGCTTCTCTACTATACACAAGCTAAAATGGAGTTTTCTTGTGTAGTCTTTTTACTGTTGTCTTATATGCCCATAGAGTCACTGGAATTCTTTCATCCCAAATGTCCTGGTTGGTAGATATGACTTTTGTTAACCCTTTCTCTAATAATTTGTTAAATGCTTCTACTGCACCATTGGCTTGTGGGTGATACGGATTACTCTTATTATGCTGAACCATAAAAGTTGTTAGCAGAGTCTCAATGGTTTCATTCAGAAAGTGGGTTCCCTAGTCACTTGTGAGGCTCCTTGGGCATCCAAACCTTGAAATAATATTTTCAAAAATGAACCTTGTTGTTGTTTTTGCTATGTAGTCTTTCACTGGTGCGGCCTCTGCCCATCTTGTGAGGTATTTTGTCGTTGTTATTACGTATCGGACTCGCGAGTGCCTTGCTGGTGGAGAGATTGGTCCAATGAAGTCTATTTCCCACTTATCAAAGATCTACACTGTATGGACCGGATGTAGTGGTAGCTCATCGCGTCACGAAGGCTTACCAACCCTTTGATAGACATAGCACTCCCTAGAAAATGCTTTAGAATCCTTATGGATAGTGGGCCACCATAATCTTGCATGGAGTATCTTTCTTGCAGTGGCCTTGCCTCCTACATGGCCTCCTGCGACCCCTGTGTGGCACTCCCATAAGACATCCTTTCTTTCATGTTGCAGGACATAGTGCATGAGTATTTGATCCAAGCCCATTTTGTAGAGGTGTCCTGCGATGAACTGGTAATCTACTACTCTGACCACCAAGTGTCATCTCTATGCTGACGTGTATCCCTCTGGGCAACGACTTGTTGTTAGCAATGCAATGATCTCTTCTAGGTGGTCGAGAATCGCCTCTATCCTGAATAATTTGGCATTGGGCAACCAATCGTCTATTGCTCCTTCATTCTCCCCTGTATCCAGTCGCAACAGGTGATCTGGTCCTACATTCAATCTGCCAGGCTTAACAACCACTTCAAACGTGAATTCTTGGAACAGTAAAATCCACCTGCATATTCTTCCTTCTAGTACTGGCTTGTTTACTAAGCATTTCAGCGTGGAATGGTATGTAAAGAACTTGAGTGGCACAGCCAGTAAGTAGTGCTTGAACTTTTGGAGAGATTAGACCATTGCCAAAGCTTCTCATTCGATTGTTGTGTAGTTCATTTCCGCCCTAGAGAGCTTTCTGATAGCGTAGTCTACTGGATGGTCCATCCTTTTCTCCCCTAGTTGTGCTAAGACCACTCCTAGTGCTATTCCAAACACGTCAATATGTACGTGGAACATTTTGTTCCAATCTGGGTACACCAATATGGGGGCTCTTACTAATCATTCCTTCAGTTTATTCAGAGTTTCTTGACAGTCCGTAATCCAGATGAATTATTTTGTCTTTAGCAATTTTTCCATCGAGGCTATTATGGATGTGTAGTTCCTGATGAATCGTCTGTAGTACCCCGTGTGACCCAAAGTTGCCCTTAGTTGTTTCATGTTGCGCGGCGGTTCCATGTGGAAAATTGCGGCAATCTTAGTGGGGTCTACATAGACTCCATCCTTGCAGATGATATGGCCCAGTAGAGTTCAGAAGGGAACTGTGAAAATACATTTTTTTAGATTTAAGGAAATCTGCAACTGTCTACACCTCTCGAACATCACTCTTAATAAGTTGGTATGATTTTTCAATAGGTTGTATATTGTCTAGTCGTCCATGTAAACTTCTAGGAACTTATGAATATAATCCCACAATGCATCTATGACAATCCTCGAGAAGACTTCTAGTGCATTATTTAGTCTGAATGGCATCACATTGTATGTGTACGACCCCCACTCAATCGTGAAAGTTGTTTTCCTTTTGTCCTCTTCAGCTATTCAGACCTGGTGGTAACCTAAGAACCCATCTGTGAACGAGTATGCTTCATTCCCCACAAGATTTTCTAGGAATTTATCGCTGAATGGCATGGGGAATGGGTCGTGCACACATGCATTATTCAGGCTTCGGTAATCAACACATACTTAATTTCAGTTGCATCCTTCTTGTTCTGAATAACTATGGTGCTTACCTAGTCAGCTTCATCTACCGGAAATATGATTCCTACATCCAACATTTTTTCAATTTCCCTTTTGACTTTCTCTTTCACCCTTGGGTTCAGTCGGTATGGTCTGTGCTTTACCAGCCAGGTGTCTGGTTTCAGAACAATTTTCATTTCTCCCGAGTTACCTTTTATTGCCTTGAGTTCTTCCACTGAAGCAGGGAACAGGTGATCCGGATTTAAACAGGAACGCAACAGATTACAGAGATAATCATAAATACAGAGATGCGATAACCATAAAAACAGAGATGTAGCGGAAATAATACTTCATTTCATTACTGTAAAATACTGAAATATGTTTACAAACAGAAATGGAAAGAAACCAGCTAGGGCGATGGTAGCTTATCTCTGAGAAGAGATGTGGCGGCTACATGCCTCTGAACTGTTCCGAACTGTATTACAATGAGGCTCGAAGGCCTATTTATTGTTGAGAAACAATGGAAAACCCTTCACATACCGAAACCTAACCCTAGAAGATGAAACGCCAAATTGTGGGCCCCGTTTGGGTAAATTGGTTCATCAATTTCCCGGGGTCGTAACTTTGGCATACGATCTCCGTTTGACGCGTACGATAGCTCGTTAGAAAGATCTATCTGAGTACTACCACTTTGGGGGGACAAGATAGGGCTCGGTCGCCCCAGAATTCCAAAAAAAAACGTCGTTTAGGGCCTCAAAACGACTCCGGAAGTTCAGGACCCGAAAAACTGCTAAAAATAGTAAACTGTGCTACAATTAAGGAAACTGAAAATGCTGAGAAAGACAATGGTGGGGGTCCAGGTGGACCTGGCAGGTGGCCACAAATATCCACCTGGATCATTCCTCCCCCCTTAGGAAGCAATGGTCCCCATTGCGTTGAGTTCCTCCATCTGCTAAACTTGTCCTGCAATCTCTGATGTGTCCAGTGATGGTGGGAAGCATGGTCGACGATGGTCCACATTGAACATTTGGTGCAGGCGAAGGAATGGAGGAATGATGTGCTCCAAAGCATTGTTCCCCATAGCCTTGGTACTGCTGTAAGGACCATGTCGGTGTGGTCTGAGCTTCTGATGGGTTCTGGTAAGGCGTTCTTTCTGTCGATGCCACCAGACATTGTTGCCCACCTGAAACTTGTGTGGTACCCCTTTGGGTGAGGAGAAGTTGTTCCTGTGTTCTGTCATGACCGTATCCCTTTTCTGCTGCTGTTGCGTGGAGGAACCCTTTGCCGGGGTCATGGATGTAGCAACGATCTTCCCCTTATTTTGGGAGTGAACCAGACAGATGAATTTCCTGGTCTGTGATATGAGCTTGCTGCCTTTCTTGGTAGTGATCAAGGATGTGGCAGTAGGTGGGGCTACCTCTGGTATCCTGTATAATGAATTATTCAAAGAAATAATGACAGCACGAGGCCTTGACTCATACACAGCATGTCGCCTCCATAAGTATGGCTGGCCTAATAGTACATCACAAACATCCAGAGGTGTAACATCACACAATACCTCGTCTGTGAAGGGTTTGATGCTGTAGGGAAGGCGGCACTGCTGGCGAACTTTCAGATCTCGTCCTTCATGAAGCCACCCGATACTGTATGGCTGTGGGTGTGGTGTAGTCGGTAGGCCCAACCGCTTCACGACCTCTGCTGAAACCAGGTTCTTTTGGCTACCACTGTCGACAATGAATTGCAGCGGTGAACCCTTCACCCACATCTGTGAGTGGAAAAGACGCTCCCCCTCCTCTGGATCTTCGGGCTCATTTTTCTTGATCTTGGCAGTGGCAACAGTGGCGCTGGGATCCGCATCAATGATCTGCTTCCCTTTGCCATTCCCCTTGTCGGGTTCTGGCTCAGGGTCAGAATATGCATCTGATTCGGAAGCCTTCAACTCGGCCACCAACGACTGCTTGGTCCGACACTCACTTGTGTTATGAGTGGGACTCTTGTGGAACTCACACCACTTTCCTGTGTCCTTCTTCGGTTTCGTGGTGTTGTTCTTTTCTTGTGGCTTCGACGGGTTATCTTGGGTCACCCCGCCTTGGCTTTGTCCTTTGGGCTTCGGATTTGTAGATCCAAAGTCTCGCTTCTTCTGTTTGAACTTTTGCTCGATTTTGACAGCGTATCGGTATGCTGTGCCGAGTGAGGAGATGTTCAAGAACACCATCTCTTCTTGGATGTATTTGTGCAGGCAGCCACGGTATTTGAGTACCAGATGCAGCTCAGAATCTTTGATACCCAACTGTGTGCGAAGGGTATGAAAAATGTTTGTGAACTCCGGCACATCTTGGTCTCGTCCCTGTCGCAGTGTGGTCCATTTGATGTATTTGTCCTCATAGCTTCCGACAGGGTAGTACTGCTCTTTGATGGCATCCCGGAAGTCATTCCAAGTGGGTGCGGCTGAAAATAGTGAGCCTATATTTTCATCCTTCTGTTCGCAGTAGGTTTCCCACCAGTCCTTGACGTGGGGGGCTGCTTTGAGAAGAGCGAAAACAATCTTTTCCCGACTTGAAAATTCATGAACAGAAAAATACCCATCCAGCAGATTTAACCATTTATCTACGGCATCTGCGTCTATTTGACCCTCAAAGATGGGGATTTCAAAATTAACTTGTACCTTGAAGGGTGTGGCATTTCCAGAGTCGCTGTTGGAAGCCGATGCGTCGCCTCTGGGTAGCCGCTGAAGGATCTGCGCAAAGCTATCCATCATCGCGTTCCTTTGTCGCTCGAGCGCTTCTTCGAGCAAGATTTTGATAGGATCTCCTGCCCCCTCGTCTTTCTTCTCATCCGCCATGGGAGGCCGTCGGGATTTTCGAGGCTGGTCTTGCAAAGGTTCGACCAGTTCAAGCCCTAACTCCTTATATCCCGACCTCGTTGGGGACATGCAAAGAAAAACAGAGAAAAAAGCAGACCGCTCTGATACCACTGATCCGGATTTAAACAGGAACGCAACAGATTACAGAGATAATCATAAATACAGAGATGCGATAACCATAAAAACAGAGATGCAGTGGAAATAATACTTCATTTCATTACTGTAAAATACTGAAATATGTTTACAAACAGAAATGGAAAGAAACCAGCTAGGGCGATGGTAGCTTATCTCTGAGAAGAGATGTGGCGGCTACATGCCTCTGAACTGTTCCAAACTGTATTACAATGAGGCTCGAAGGCCTATTTATTGTTGAGAAACAATGGAAAACCCTTCACATACCGAAACCTAACCCTAGAAGATGAAACGCCAAATTGTGGGCCCCGTTTGGGTAAATTGGTTCATCAATTTCCCGGGGTCGTAACTTTGGCATACGATCTCCATTTGACGCGTACGATAGCTCGTTAGAAAGATCTATCCGAGTACTACCACTTTGGGGGGACAAGACAGGGCTCGGTCGCCCCAGAATTCCAAAAAAAACGTCGTTTAGGGCCTCAAAACGGCTCCGGAAGTTCAGGACCCGAAAAACTGCTAAAAATAGTAAACTGTGCTACAATTAAGGAAACTGAAAATGCTGAGAAAGACAATGGTGGGGGTCCAGGTGGACCTGGCAGGTGGCCACAAATATCCACCTGGATCAACAGGTCCTGGTATTCCTGCAATAAATCGAAGATTTCTTTGGTGGTTTGTTCATCCTAGTAATCTCCCACTGATGCTATTTTTGGCTTATCTTTTGTCCCCACATTCTATCTTCTTAGTTCACTGGTAGGAGATGGGCACCTTCTGTTGAAGGGCTCTCCTGAATACCTCTTTCCCCTTCCGTTTCTCCAAAGGCTAGGTGTCTAAGCCCTTCCAATCCATCCTCTGCTGGTTCTGCATCTATTTTGTTGCAGGTCACAAATCCTGACGATTCCATATCATACAGCCATTGTAGAAAAATTCCATCACACCCTCCTTCAAGTAACGTCCCTGGGGTGAACAGAGCCCCTTTTATTCTCTGGAGTACCCCTGTCATTTGTGCCTCATTACCCATGAATGAAAAAATGCTGACGAATTGTTCCTCCAAGGTACCCCAACTAGTTTTCTGTGGTCGTAGCTCATCCTGGATATACCAAGCCTGATGGAAAACGCCGAGGGTATGTATAAACGCATGCACCCATTGATTCCTTGGTAGTCCCTGGCTCTCACTGCTGGTCGTGCCGTCTTTGATGTGCTTCTCGGGACCCAAATCCCCTGTGTATTTCCCTTCATCCTGTGGTCGATCTGCCTCTTGGCCAAACCTCTCCTTCTTTGCTTTCTTAGCACTCCTCCAGTCTTTTAATACTTCGCAGTGTTCCTTCCACCATCTTCCTAACATTTCCACAAGCCCAATGTTAAGAAAGGGAATCCTTTGATCTTCTGCTATTTCCTAGTCCACCCTATCTAAAAAATGGTCCACCAGCTTAAGACCATAGTACTTTGAGTAGTCATCCACTTCCATGTCTCCCAAGTTTACTCGACTTATCATTACACATCGTCGAGTGGTCAGTTCATATCCACCCTGCTGCCATGCATCCCATGCAACTTCTGAGCTAGTCTCCGAGCTTTGAATGCTTCTCCAACTAACTGATCCTTCGGTTGTAGGATTTATGTAGTCCTCCTTTTTCCCTGTTGTGAGCATATATAGCTGGTCTAACACCCCTTGTTCATCCCTATCATCTGTTGGCTCTGTAAACCTAGGCCCTTGGTAGGGGTCTAACGGCTGGATCACCCTTAGCCCATCTGCTTCAAAAATCATCAGCTCCTTCTTCATATCTATGACAGCGTAGTTTTCATATGCCTAGTCAATTCCTAATAGTGTTGGATATGGGTCATTATCATCCATAATTTCAATTACTTCGAACTCAGTGTGTGTTTTCACCCCTGCCACATCAACCTCTACATTTTCCAATCTCACGATGGGCAGTATGCAGTATTGATTCGCCATTCTTAATTGAATTGGTGAGTACTTCAGTTGTGGCTTCCCCATTGCCTCCCAAGTCTTCCTGGGTAGGATGTTTACATCCGACCCTAAGTCTAGCATGGTGTCCCTTATCTAGAACCCTGCCACTTGCGCATTGATTTGGAACTCCTTTCTGCTCCTTTTCTTATTCCGCTTCACTCTCTTGGAAGCTTTCTCTGGCAAGGTTGCACACGGTTGTCCCACTCCCTCTCCCTCCATGGATACCGCGGCCTTTAAGCTTTTCCACAATTCCTTCAGCATGGCCTCATCCTCAACAATTTTCAAGAACAATTTAAACCACTCCCCAATCGGCTGGGTGTGATCGGGCATGTGGACTTGCGGTCTTTGATTGTCTCTATCTTTGGTCATTCTCTCGAACAATTTGGCTGCTTCTTGATAGTATTGTCTTTGGCGCTTGGGCTAATATGCCTTCTGTGGTGATGTCACTTTGATGATCAAGGGGGGGTCCTTTGCATAGCAGTCCTCCCCTATCTTCTTCCCTCCTTGGGTGACTATATTGATATTGGTCGCAGGGAGGCCATCATCAGTCCAAGGCTCAGCATTCACCAAGTTGGCCCCCTACTGCCTGGTTCTCTCTTCCCACTTCGTAATGAGCTCTAGGTAGTCCTTTGTCGCATGGGTGTTAACTCTACACTGTGAACACCAGGGTCTCCTTGGGAGTGGGCATTATCTAGGGACATCTCCTTCCTGGTTGCATTTGTAACACCTTAAGGGCCCTCTTCCTCCTGTTCTTCCTTCGCGTCCATTTCCTCCTCGCCCTCCTCAACTTGCTTCATTGACCCTGAACGTGGATCTATCCAGTCTTTCTGCTAGAGCGTCCAACGCTTGGCACTGATCGGTGTGATGATTTGTCAATGTGTAGAACTCACAGTAGTTGTTATTGGGGACATTAGAGTATTTTTGTAGAATTGGGCACATCCGCAGCAGGTGTCCATATTCCCTACAGATCTCGCAGAAGTCCTAGTTATTCCTTCTTTGGAAGTGTCCTTGTGCTCCGACTACTGCAACCCCTACGGTGGGAGGGGCCCCTGACGACCCTGCCACTCCCCCTGGGTGATTAAATCCCCACAACCGTGGGCATTCCATCGCAACATGCCCCTCCACCAGGCAGTGGGTGCACCAAAAATTGGGCCTGGCTAGTCGTACGGGTTGTAGATCCCTTAGCTTCTCGGTCAAGTTTGCGATCTAGCTCTACAGGCCTGTGATCACCAGATCTTGCAAACTTGTGCCTCCCCAGTATTCATGGGGATATCCCGCCATAGCTTCTATCTGGGATGCTTGCTCCAATGCATCCTGCAGGGCATGGTATATTTTAAGAAACCCCCCTAAATTTATAAATATAATAAATGGGCGAATCTCCATGGTATATAGGAAAAATGGAAGGCGATTTTATCAATAATATAATATGTATATATAATTTTTTGGCGAATCTCTCACCAGGCATGGCGAATATTTTACTCAATTATAAAATCTTGTAAGATCTTGGCGAGTCTTTCACTAAATAATAAAACTTTGTAAAGTCCTAGTGAATCTTAGCATAGGCTACATGCTGGTTTAATTCCCCCATTTAAATAGGCTACACTCCAGGTGAATACCATGGGTCAATACCATGTGCCATTTTGGTGAATACTATGTGCCATTTTTATTTTTAATAATTCTAATATTAGGGTTAATAATGGTTTTTTGCATGGTATTAATAACAATCTAGTCCATGGTATTTGTCCCATAGTATTTTGGCCATAGGTTTCACCTAAATATAACCCATTTTTTGAGTGTTCGTAAATATAAGGTGACTTATGGAGTAAATATAAAAAAATGTTTTATTTGTTTACCATACCTCTCGTTTATTTATATTTTTTATTAATTTATCATACCTCTTTTACAAATATGGTATTTGGCCCATAGGATTCACTTAAATAAAACCTCTTTCTTGAGCCTTCATAAATAGAACTAGGGTTATGGACTAAATATAAAAAGAGGTTTTATTTATTTACGATACGTCTAGTTTATTTATATTTTTATTTATTTACCATACCTTTTGAGTAAGTATAAAAAGACGTTTTATTTATTTACCATACCTCCACTTTACTTATATTTTTATTTCTTTACACCCTTACATGTATATAAGGTGACTTATGGAGTAAATATAAAAAATGTTTTATTTATTTACCATACCTCTCATTTATTTATATTTTTATTAATTTACCATACCTCTTTTATAAATATGGTATTTGGCCCATAGGATTCACTTAAATAAAACCTATTCTTGAAAATGGGCGAATGGATTCACTTAAATAAAACCTATTCTTGAAAATGGGCGAATGGAAGGTTGTAAGTCCTAATTTCAAGGGCTAAATTTACCTTTTTTACCCTCTCCCTTAAAATAAGGTGGGCTATTTGAGGTGATTTGTAAAAATGTACTATGATACAAAATATTCGCCCACTAAAAATTTAAAACCCCTTAATTTCGCCAAAGGGCGAACATTCGCCCCTAAAATTATCCTTGCTGCAGGGTTCCTATCTTTTGTTGTGTCAACGGTGTTCTGGTCAAAGGCAAGAGTGCCTTGATAAACCAGTCCCGCTGGTGATTTGGGTGCAGGGTGTAACTCAACTTGGCGATGGGATCCTTAAACCTTTTCATGAGCTCCCAAGCCATATCACCCTCCCTCTGCTTAACCCACAGCTCTGATAGCCCCTGTTGGTCTGTATGTGGTACCTTGAATTCCTACACGAATCCCCTCTTAATATCATCTATTGTGGGATTCTGGTTCTGCTCTGCCCACTTTATGAACCAGCATAGAGCCCTTTCTCTTAGCGTGGTCTGGAATTCCATCGCTTGGACGTTATCTGAAGTCTGACGGGCCCTCCAAATGGCTTCACAGAGGTACCAGTGCTGCTCCACATCCTCGTTTCCCCTTCCTGCAAATTCTGGATATCTAGTAAACGACCCCGCCATACTGCTCTGAGTATGGGCTAACAACACAAAACCTTTGCTTCCTGGCTGTTGGGATCCCTGTAGTCCTAAGTTACTGCTATAGTTGGTTCTTGCGTTACTTCCAATATTGAAACTGGCCTTGTATCTCTCCCGCACACTATATACTCGCGCTGCCTTGGCTAAGCTAATAACAAATTCCTCTGGTTTGTGATAAGGTACCAAGGGAAGGTTGGGGAAAATGCCACTTATGTTTCAGGGTTGGTGTTGTTGAATTTTGACGGATGCTTCTTCCTCATCAAACAACCTCCTCATCACATCGCCCACATTGTCTTCATCTCTTTCCTCATGTCGATATGGTTTCTGATCTTGCGATTCTCCTTCCGCAACCTGCAGGGAAGGTCCTCCGTCAGTTCCCTATTGCAATTCTACTTCCGCAACCTGCAGGGAAGGTCCTCCTTCAGTTCCCTGTTGCGATCCTATTGCCGCAACCTGCAGGGAATGTCCTTCTTCATTTCCCCGGCTCTGACATCCCTCTTTCCTACACTTGGGTTGCCTAGCACCGTCTTCTCCTTCCTCTTCAACTCGGGGTTTTCCCATCACCACTCCTACTTGGTGGGGCCCCCTCCTTCTCTTCCCTAGAGCCTGAGCTACTCTTGCCTGCCACTTGTCTGCTAGCAACACCCTCCTTTGTGCTCTAACATCCCTAGCTCTTCTCAATCCTTCCACATCCATCCCCTCAGCAGCATCCCTATCCCTCAGTAGGCAGCATCTCCCCCTCTAATTCCTTCCCCCAGTACTGGGGTTTTATGCTTCCATCCCGGTAGTGGGTAAAGGAAGCAGTCCTTCCTCTACCATAAACATCTTAATCCACGTCGAGACTTCCCTTATCAACTCCCCTCTCAGTCCAGAGCCTAACAGAGCTTCTGCCTTTGAGAAAGACTGGTAGCTCTCCGCAGCAAACTCGACTACGTACCCATCCACCATAGCCTTCACCCAGAAATCAACTGCTATAGTCTGATCATTATCTAGTTGTTGTAGCAGTGCAATATCGGATGGATTCCAACTATAGTGAACTTCGCCGATCCACCTGACTGACTCTGTCTCTTCAGCTCCCTCAACCAATTGTATATGTCCTCAGGGAACTTGCACCAGAAAATTTCATATTGGTAATTGATGCCATCAGCGTATAAAATACCTTCGCTTACCTTGCCGATCGGTTGATTTCTGTGGGCAGCTTTCTCTACCACAAATTGATCTACTTTATGATTCCACCAATCTCTGATTTCTCTTTTAAATATCCTTGACACCATAGTCTGAACCAGTTCTCGCAACTTCGGGTCCCAGCAACGGAACCATTTGTTGGCTTGAGAGATTCATCAGGGGGAAGACCCTCGGTTCGAGCACAAGAGGCCAATAGTGGTTTGTTGTAGTCTAGGACAGCGCCAGCATTTTCACCTTACCCCAAAGGGCAAGGAGTCTCACCCAAGGCGTGTCGTGACCAAAAGGGAGAAGGGTTTAGCATGGGGTCGAGGGAGTATCAATCGGGTGCATTTGATCACATACATATATATCCATTATACATAAAATAGAGATAGCAGCATCCTTGAGACAATCTATGAATTAACGTCTACATGAAATTGATAGGCCATTCAAAATTTTAATAGACACACTAAGCACGAGGCCCAAATACATCAGAAGTCGTAACCAGAATTGGTTATATCTTATATTAAACTTGACATGAAAGATTACAACATGATCCAACATTCGCCATAAACATTATATAAAGTACCCAGCTCAGTCCTGTGGATTCGGATTTGTTCCACAACTAAGTCCCTCGAATCCTAGCACTCTGTCATTCAGCCTCCGCAACTGTGTATCCCTTCACTTGCTCTCAACTTCAACTGACTCCTTCTTCCACTAGCTAGTTCAAAAACAACCTTTTTCCTCTCTAGTATTCCCCTTTTATATCCTTCTCTGCTCTCTGGACTGCCAGTTCTTTCTCAGTTGTTCTCCCCCTTGGCTGCTTTTGTGCCTTCCTGCCTCCCCGGCTGCCTTTGCTTTATGTTTCCACCTTGCCACCGCTCCTCCGCAACTGTTCATTCCGCCACCCAACCATTGCTACCATATGTTTGTTTCCCTCCCTTCGGTCAGTAAAAACTGGTCAAAACCTTTCAAAATTAAACGAAGGCCCCGACAGAAAGGCTATAAATAGAAGATTCATAGCGAGTCTAGATAAGAATCATAATATAGAAGATCATTGTTTTGGGCAAGAAAGCTAAGGTAGGAAAGTTTGTTTGTTGTACTTAGACGAAGGGGAAGGCTCCTGCAGTTGAGTGTGTGGAGACCTTGGTAAGTTTATAAGTTGAGTGTGCGGTCCCCTGCAGCTGAGTTCATAGGGCAGAAGAGTATGTACTTTGAAGATCACATCTAATAAAGACAGTTTTGATCCATAATTTGTGTATTTGCTTATCTATATTTACTTTTGCAATATTATGTGTTTTCGCTCTATATCTGAAGGTATATGAATATATGTTTATCTAATGCACGAAAGAGGTAGATCAGTATAAATTACGCATGTTATGACTAGTTAAGGACATTCGCGAAGATATAATTGTTGTGTATAAGATTTATTGTTATTAACTGTTCCAGAAGGGTTAGGGTTCGCAAAGATATAACTAAGCCCAAGAAGCCACAGGAACCCATCACACAAACCTTTGGATGCAAAAACCTACTTCTTTCATCCCCCAATACTGCTTTGGGTGAGACTGCAGCCTGCGCTACGTGGGTTGTTTCCGATAGGGCCAGAAGTTTAGGGTTTTGTTGGTTGGCGCAGCTAATGTTGAACCTGGGTTAAGCCCCATCAAGCCAACAGATGATAAGTTGTATTGAAGGCGAACTCACTCCAAAATCCTGTAAACAACTCCTTTCAAAACTTTGAAGTGAACTTGGCATCTCTATCTGATATAATATTCTTGGGAACACCATGCAACCTCATTATCTCTCTGATGAAGATATGAGCTACCTCACTAGCTAAATTAGTACACTTCACTGCAATGAAGCTACATTTATCAACCTATAAACTGCAACCATGATGGAATCATGTTGCCTCGATGTCCTTAGCACAATATTGTAATGAAGTCCATGGAAATGACATCCCATTTACATTCGAGAATCAGAATAGGCTGCAACAAACCACCTTGATGCTTGCATTCATCTTTCACCTATTAACAGTCCAAACACTTTACAACAAAATCAGACACCTCTTTCTTCAAATTGGGCCAATAGTAGTGTTGAAATTTGGTACCGGAGGACAGGTGGTTCCCTAAGGCTTTGATCTTTGGCCTAGGGAAAAGTGTCCAAAAGAATTTAATTTTTCTCCTAAAGTAACTTTATAATTTTTATAAAGTTAAATCTAATTTGAAAGTGACTTTAAGTAGAGGGAGTTGATTATGAGGAGACCTTCGCTCCCGTGGCTCGATATACTTCGATCCGCTCCATTATATCGATAGCAGCAGAGATGGGTTGGAAGATCCACCAGATGGATGTGAAGACCGCATTTCTCAATGGCTTCATACAGGAGGAGGTGTACATTGAGCAGCCACAAGGCTTTGAGGTGCATGGGAAGGAGTCCCATGTGTGCAGATTGAAGAAGGCCTTTTATGGCCTGAAGCAAGCTCCCAGAGCTTGGTACTCCAGGATAGATGCATACTTGCAGGGGATGGGTTTCACAAAGAGTGAGGCAGATCCGAACCTTTACTTTATTGTGATTGGTGAGGAGCCTCTCATTCTGGTGCTGTATGTGGATGACTTGATCATTATAGGTGCAGAGAGACTCATAGAGCACTGCAAGAGAGATCTTGCAGCGGAGTTTGAGATGAAGGACATCGGCTTGATGCATTACTTTTTGGGTTTGGAGGTGTGGCAGGAGGAGGGGCATTTCTTCCTGGGGCAGGGGAAGTATATTGTGGACATCCTTAGCAGATTCCACATGGAGGATTGTAGACCCATGTCGACACCGATGATCACCAACTGGAAGAAGCTTCATGCTTCGGATTCCGAGTTGGTGGATCCCACATTGTACAGGCAGCTGATTGGTTCCTTGATGTATTTGGTCAACACCAGACCAGATATCTGTTTTGCAGTCAACACGATGAGTCAGTTTATGTGTGAGCCTAGGAAGGTTCACTGGGTGGCTGCAAAACACATTTTGCGGTACTTGCAGGGGACAGTGGATTATGGTCTGGACTACAGGCAGGGAGATGGAGTGAGATTGGCAGGATACACTGATTCTGATTGGGCAGGTTGTGCTTCTGATAGGAAGAGCACTTCAGGGTGTTGTTTTGGGTTGGGTTCAGCAGTAGTGTCATGGTTCAGCCGGAAGCAGCAGTCAGTAGCACTGAGTTCAGCGGAAGCAGAGTATATGGCAGCCAGTCTAGCTAGTTGTGAGGCCATCTGGCTTCGCAAGATGTTGTTTGGCTTATTTGGTCAGCCGTTGAGACCTTCAGTGATTTACTGTGATAATCAGAGTTGCATTAAACTCACGGAGAATCCAGTATTTCATGACAGGTCAAAGCATATCGGGATCAGATATCATTTCATCAGAGACCATGTTCAGAAGGGAGCTGTAAAGCTTGAGTATATTTCCACTGATGAGCAGGTTGCAGATATTCTTACCAAAGCCTTACCACGGGGCAAGCATGTCTACTTCAGAGACAAGATGGGTGTGGTGAGGAACACCTTCCTCGGTAAGAGGGAGTGTTGAAATTTGGTACCGGAGGACAGGTGGTTCCCTAAGGCTTTGATCTTTGGCCTAGGGAAAAGTGTCCAAAAGAATTTAATTTTTCTCCTAAAGTAACTTTATAATTTTTATAAAGTTAAATCTAATTTGAAAGTGACTTTAAGTGATAAAGTTACTAAGTGTAATTTTAAAGTGATTTTTATAAAGTCAATGAAAAATTAGAAAGGAAAAGTGACTTTGGAAATAAATGACTAAGTGGGTCTTTATTAAAGTGGGGTGAATTAAAAAATAGAAAGTGAGATTTAAATGAGCATTTAATCTCAGCCATTGATCTAAATCTATTTCAGCCATTGGATTTAGGGATCACCCAAAAGTCATTTAGGGTTGGGTTAAGGGAGGAAAAGGAGAAAGAGATCATTCATTCTTTCATGAGCAGATTGGGAGAAGGAGAGCAAGAGAGCAAGGGAGATTTCTGGACAAGGAGGAGAAAGAGGCAGCAGTTTGGCACACACACCAAGGCAGCATTTCAGCAAATCTGAACAGCATAAAGAACAAGCAGAAAAAGGCAGATTTAGTGAGCAAAACAGTGAAAAAATTATTTTTCAGCACGAATATCGAGGAGGCGATTTTCTGCACTTTTCCCGAGGGCTGTCCGTACAAGTCCGTACGGCCGTCCGTACAGTCCGTACAGTCCGTACGGTCCGTACATCCGTACGTTCGTACAGTCCGTACATCCGTACGGTCCGTACAGCTCTTCCAGCAGTTTTCAGATTGTCGTTTGGGCTGAAAACAGATAAGTTTTGCTTGCTGGAAAAATTTCTGTTTTGCTGATTTTTTGCTGAAAATATTTTCTCTGTAAAAGGCATTTTCCAGAAATAAAGAAGAGCTCTCTAACTGGTTTTCCCCAAGAGTTGTAGGGGGTTTTTCCAGGGTCAAGTTGACCAAAAATCACTGAGTTTAAATGTGTTTTTATGGCTGTTTTAATTGCTGATTTTTTATTTCTGCAATTTCCAGCACTCTGAAAAATTTCCAGAATTTGTGTTTTCAGCAATATTTATTTTTTCAGTCTGTTAAATGTATGGCTATGGGAATGGGCATTTAACTATATGGGAGAAATAAGGTGAAACTGAAAACCGGGGTGGGAAACAGAAAATTTTACAAGTAGAACTTCTTAATTGTTTTCAAAGTCTTCGGGTATCCTGAGTAGCATAAATATAGCTTGACATGAAACTCTCTCAAGATAAGCTTCTTTAATTCATTACTATCTCGCACATAAATCCTAATCTTAAATCTAACCAGGACATTTGTCATGAGTTTGTACTCCTAATGCCTCACCTTCACCTTGTTGTTGTAATCTATGCTTCAGCTGCTGATACCTCTCATAATGTTGCCCTACCTATAAGATCTACTCCTGCAAAAATATCCCATAAGAGCTCATAGCTGAAATATGGTTCACATGCACTCTCCTGCTGAGAGAATCTGCAACCCTGTTCTACTTGCCCTTAATGTACTTAATCTCAAAGTCAAACTCATTGAGGGTAGTCAACCATATAGCTTGCCTAGAATTCATATTGGGTTGGTCAAACAAGTACCTCTGCCCACTATGATCACTCATCAGAACAAAACTCCTATCAAGGAGATAATGTATTCAAATCTTCAATGCATGAATGATGGATGCCAACTCAAGATCATGAGTCACATAGTTATGTTCGTTCTCATTCAGATTCCTTGATTCATAGAAAACCATTTATCCTTCTTACATTATGACTCCACCAAGTCCTTCCTTGCAAGCATATGTACAAACCAAAAACTCCTTATCAGGATCTAAAATCTTCAAAACCGGATCATTTGTAATCAACAACTTCAATTGTTCAAAACTAGCTACACACTCAGCAAGCCATTCAAATTTCTTCCCTTTCCTCTACAAATATGTGATAGAATAGCCAATCTTTGAGATATTCCTGATGAACTGCCTACAGTAACCTGCTAGTCCCATGAATTATTTGACCTCATCCATATTCCTCAGAGTTGGCCACTCCATGAAAGCTTTAATATTTTCTAGGTCCA
Source organism: Pinus tabuliformis (assembly GCA_031772625.1). Lineage (NCBI taxonomy): Eukaryota > Viridiplantae > Streptophyta > Pinopsida > Pinales > Pinaceae > Pinus > Pinus tabuliformis. The sequence goes on along the minus strand of CM062810.1, from coordinate 524,214,869 downwards.
CTATTATCCCTTCCTTGGAAACAATGGCATACAACGGATGATCTCTCAAATACCTCAACACTGCTGCTAGGTGCTCTGCATGCTCCTCATCATTCTTTGAATATACCAATATGTCATCAACAAAGACTATCACAAACTTATCCAAGTAAGGGTTCAACACATTGTTCATCAAACACATTAAAGTGGTTGGAGAATTGGTAACATCAAAAGGAACCACCACAAACTCATAGTTCCCATACCTTGTACAGAATGTAGTCTTGGAGATGTATTCTTCTTTGATGTGAACCTAATGATCTCATGATCTGAAATCAATCTTTGAAAACAATGCAACTCCCTTCATCTAATCAAACAAGTTATCTATCCACGACAATTATATATGTTCTTGATAGTCACCTTGTTCAATTGTCTGTAATCAATGAAAAATCTGAGAGTATTATCATTATTCTTTACAATCAACATTGGTGCACCCCAAGGTGATACACTTGGCCTAATGTACCCCTTATCAACCATCTCCTTAATTTGCAACTTCAGTTCCACCAATTCTGAAGTACTCATCTTGTATGGTGCCTTAGATGTTGGTGTTGCTCCTGGCATCAACTCAATAAAAAAGTCCACCTCTCTATGAGGAGGTAACTCTGGAATATCTACAGGAAACACATCCTGAAACTGCTAGAAGACAAGATAACTCCTCAGTATTTCATCATCCTCGTCATCCTTCCCATTTTCACTATAAATATGAACTGCAAACAATACACATCCCTTCCTATGATTGTGCTTTGCCTACGTAGTTGTAACCATTCTCACTGATGTAGGCTTCTTCTTTCCCTGAAATATTCTCCTTTCCCCATCATCATCTAGGAACCTAATGGCCTTGTCATAGCAGTCTACCTTGGTCTTATGAATGAATAGCCAATCCATTCCCAAAAGCATGTTATATGATCCCAAAGGAAGTAAATTTAGATGCGTTGATGTAGGTGCACCATTACGCTCAAGTGAATAAGATCTCACCCAATGATGAACTCTTCTCTTGGTTCATGTAGATAACTGCAGCAACCAAGATTATTCATGTACTTCTTTATTCAACTGAAATTGATCCACCAGGTCAGGACTAATATAGCTATAATTAGATCTAGGATCAATCAAAATGTAAATAAATTGATCACAAAGCTTACCTTCCATCTCGATAATAGATGTATGGTGATATTCTTGCCTGTTATCCACTATTGCATATATCTGGGGAATACTTTGACCTACATCCCCACCTGTCTACACCTATTGAGCACTTTAAATATGAGGCCCACCACCATAATGTGATGGATAATACCTCCTATGATGCTCTCCACCACAAGTACAACACCTCAAAAGTTTCTTGCCATCGCCTTTATTCTGCTGCTCCTCAGGCTGAGACCCATGTCCTCTCTCAGTTTCATTGAACTTAGTATGAGGTCCCACATTTTCCTTGCCACCTACATCCTGAGATCTTCCTCACTTCTTAGGCCATTTTCTTTTAGTCTTCTCATTACCTTTCCAGTCATACTTGAACTCGGGTTTGCGCTTAAACTGCTCATAACAATGCTTTAGCTTCCTAGTGAATGCCTCCAATGATAGAGGCTCATCATACTCAATCTGATATTTAAATGCTAAAGGAAATCCATCGATGAACCTTTGGACCTTTGTTTTTGTAATTGCCTCTTCCCACATTTACCCACTTTCACCAGTTTTCCCAGGGTAAACATGAACTGAGGGTCACTATGATAAGACTCATCCTCCTATATGACCTTAAGGAAATGGATTCGATAACTTAAGACCTTATTGACTCCCCTCAAGTATTACAAGACCTCCAAGAGTTACCCAACCCTTCCAGGTGTCCAACCCCTGACTTAACTCTCTTTTTCATTGACCTAGAGCCTCAGCCACTCCCTTGACAAGGCCTCTAAGTGACTGTAAGCCTCCAGTCTCTCTCAAAGGTCTACTTCCCAGTGATTGTGGACATTTTCAAATAGTTATGTGCTAGTGACCCCAAATTTTGAGCCACTTTTTCAAGGCTAGGACTTAGACCTCTACCCAAAACTCAATGAAACTTCCAGAAATGATAAATAACATGGGAAAAAATCTTCTAAACCAAGAACTTGAATAAGGACTTGACCTGACCCCTCCCAACCAGGACAGACATTCCATGAAACACAAGGTAAACATGCAACCTATAGGTCATGAATGCATATCTAAACATAGGGATCTAAAACTTATCTAATGTTTAACAAGAAGGACAAATGCCTTCTCAAAATAGCTTCCATAATGCCATCTAGGTCATGCATTCATTAACCAGACATTCATTAATTAAAATGTGATAAGATCCATACTTAAATCTATCATATAATCATGCTTATAACTAGCATATAAATAGGTAGATAACAATGATAGAACAGTCATTAAAGCCACCTAATAACAAGTATAATTACTCATCAAAAACACGAGAAACTTAGCTCTTATTAACCATATGCAAAATCTAACCAAATCAAGGACTTCCACATACCACCCGACCATAGATTGGTTGAACCAAAACTTTCTTTCAGCCAATCACCCCCATGCAATATTCCAAACATGAATGTGGGATCTCATGGGATAAACCAATCCATAAACAACCAAGGAAATACAGAGGTTAAACCACCTCCACCCTCACCATATCGTGATCTCACCTAAACTAGTCCTGAGATCACAAAACTAAACCGAGCTTGGATGCCTCATAATTCTTTCACCATCCCTTGAGGAATTTTCTTGTCTCTGCCCACCTGTTAAGGGCTTCTCAAAGAAAACCATCTCCAACCCCAACCCTTGGGATTTTCCTGAGACCACCTCACCTGAATCCAAAACCTTTGGGAAATCCAAATCTCAACCAAGAATGAATCCCATCACAACATGTCTATCCAGAAATGGGAAGGTAAGGCTAAAACCACTGTCGAAACCCAGCCAAACCCATGCCATTGATAGTAATGAACCAAATACAAACATGCACATACCATGCATGCCAAAAATAGCTAGGAATTCATACATGCAACCTATTACCTACAAGTATTCATGTTGAAGCTGATTGATCCAACCTTTCCTTGCTTGATCCTTACATTCCTTGCCCTTCCTTTTCTTTCCTTGTCCTTCCTTTTATTTCCTTGTTCTTACTTTGCTTGCTTGTTTTACTTCTCCTCTTGGTGCTCTTCTCCTCTTTGAGACTAATACTAAAACTGAACAGGAAAAAAGGCCCCAAATTGATGCTCTGATGTCTTCTTATTATTGATGCCTCTAATTTCTTCATTTTCCTTAATTTTCATTCACTTTCCTCCTCACATGCAACATGTGACCTTTCACCTCCCTTTTGTCCTATTTTCATAAATAAAGTACCAATAATTCATTTTTTGCTTTTCAAAGTCTTTGTCATTACCTTTGTTAATTTCCCCTTAGCCATAATACACAACAAGTGATTCCCACTAGGATGTTTTACCCAACATTCATCTTGGAATAAGTGTCCCATAACCTTGGTCTTATTTTTCCTTTATTAACTTTATTACATGAACTTTTAACCTAGGGATGTTACAATTTTCTCATCCTTGAGGTAGGGCACATACCTCAATAACCACATAAACTTGGTCATGTAATATTCATCTATCATGGAACCCATATTGAGCTCATAGAATTCCTTGGGCTTCCCATCATAATATCTATAAAACAAGTACTTCTTCCTGAAGAGTATTTTAAACTCATTCCAACTCAAATCCTCTTCCCTAGAGCCTCTAACATGCTTAACATTTTCCCACCAAATATCTACTTTTCCCTTAAGACTGAAGGTATTTATCTTGGCTTTCATGTTCTCTGAATAATCATGCAATCTGAAGAATTTCTTCATCCCAAGTAGACATGCTTATGCATCTTCTCATTTCTTCACTTCCCCATCAAAAGTAGGAGGTTTGGCTTTCCTAAATTCATTTTAAAAGTATCCCCTCTCACTCCTCTTATAAGGATGCTAGCAGTAATGATGACGATGTCTCTCAGAAACAGAGTTGGAATAAAATCCATGAGTGTTATCCCTCTTGTCAGTTGTATCCAAATATCTGCCACTTATGACTATATCATCCTTGTCCATCATGTGTCTTATCTTAGACCTATTACCATATTCCCCATTTTTCTTTTACTTCCTGCCTATCTCCATGATTGTTCGCCAAATGTCTCTACTTCTGTAAATTGGAAAGGCTCTGAAGAATCACTGCATTGACTTCTACTTACCTTTTCCAGAGCCCTAGAAAGCCTTTCCTATGCCTCCACCAACCTGTTAATATCTACCTTGCAACTTCGAATCTATGCCCCCAAACTCCTCAGTGTATTTGCTAGATCAATAGAATACTCTTCTCATTGTTGCTCAATTGACTTTTCCCATTCCATTGATTTCACATCAGGCCTGTAAGGGGATTCATGTGAACTTTATTCCACCACTCTTATATTCATCTCTAATCTTCTATTTCCTACAAACATACCATGTTAAATAAAACAAATAAAAGCCATAATCAAAATCATACCTTTATGTATCTCAAGGGAGGCTATCACATTTGCACAACTCGGTCCAGATTAGCACGATATATAAATAATAGCAACACATATCAACATCATGATGCATGCATGATAATAATACAAAATTTCAACAATAATTGCACACATAATAACCATAAGCATATACACGTAGCTCAAGGTCCAATGTTGCAACCTCGCTCTGATACCACCCTTTAACCACCCCATCCCACATTTACCTGCTTTTACAAGATCTCTAGCTAAACCTTAGCTAAGAGTGACTATGACATGACCCGACCTCCAAATTTTAGGGGTCTACTAACAGGAAACACACTGTCATCCCTCAGGAACACTAGATCATTTTCTTAAGAACTATCGTGACAATAATCTCATTCCCCCATTTGCTCGAATTAATCATAGATTACATAACAGATACAATAGCAAGGGGTTTTTTCAACTCAGCATGTCTCTAATAAGGTCAGAAATTAAAAGGGTTAGGGCTTCTTTGGATAACCTTGGACGCTTAGCCCTCTCAGCTCACCTAAAGTTAGCCAACACCATCAGCGAGAATCTCTAGTTTGTTATTGATGCAAGGGCCGCTCTGAAAGCCATTAATGAAAGACAAGTTACTGAAAAGCGACAAGTCAAGAAATTGTCCAATTTACTACACAAATCCCATTATAAAAGTGAGAAACTGGACATTTCAATTGAAAGATCATCAGTCACAGAAGAATCAAGAGGCTCGGACAGATACACGCAGAACGCAGGTAACCTGGGCATTGATGGCATCAGTGAACCTGCGCAGAGTCATAACCTGTTGTGCAGCGGTAACTGTAATAACAATTCAAATAAAGATGATTCGGGCAGCGGTAATATGCAGAACACAGTCTGCATTAAGGAACCAATTGAGGGCAGCGGTAATTGTAATATCAATTCGAATAACAATGATTTGGGCAGCGGTAATACGCAGAGAGCAGTCTACGGTAAGGAACCAAGTGAGGGCATGTTTCAAACGCAGATCATTGATCCTCCTGCGCAGATTCATAATCTGATGTGCAGTTCTCAGAACGCAGATACACATGAGATGTTTCAAACTCAGTCCAATGATCCTCCTGCGCAGATACACAATCTGATGTGTAGCTCTCAGAACACTGATTGGGGCAGAAGTAATTTGATGTGCAATACACATGATTCGGGCAGCGACAATTGGGAAAATAAGAACGCAGACCCAATGTTTCAAACGCAGAGCAATAATCCTCAAGCACGGATTCCAGAACTCTCGATGGGCAGCATGAATACTCAGGGCGCTGTTGTGAGCATGAATCACATCAAGGAACCTGCGCAGAAATGAATAATCGACTGTAACTCCGTGGGCAGCAATGACAGGTATGCGGTGATCCAGAATCAAGGTTTAGACGAATATAATACGCACAGTAATTCGCACAACTCAGTTGAAAACAAAAATCAAGGATTAAAGAACACTGATTTAACCAGAATTAACAACAGACAGGATCTAAAGAACGATGGAAGATCTTCGGTCAACACTTCCGAATCAAAATTAAAAAGAAAAGTTATAAATCTGTCTTCCCAAGAAGTAGAGCCCGAGGTCATTAATGTACTCAGAAAAGGTTTGGGATTTGCAGTTGCTCCGAAAAACCTTCCTATTGAGAAAATGATATGTAGCATAGAGGATGGGATTAACAATCTTCCTTTGGAAGATAGGGAAGCATTAAGACAAGAGTGCTCCCTTATTATGAGAAAGGCCAAAGCTCCCAAAAGTAATTTGAGTAAAGCAGAACAAAGAGCCTTCAAATCCCTGCGTAACAATGATAAAATTGTGGTTCTCAAGGCAGATAAGGGAGGAGCAGCCGTGATCTTGGATAAAGAAGATTATATTCACAAAATGAATGAACACCTAAAATGTGGTAGTTATAAGAAACTCAGCAGCAACCCCATCCCCAAGATTATGAAAGAGGTGAAAAAGGCAATTTTGGAATCCAGCCTTGATGATAAATTAAAAAAGAAATTAATTCCCTCTTGCGAATGCATCCCAAGGATTTATGGGTTACCCAAGATCCATAAAGAAGGAGTCCCTCTTAGACCAATAGTCAATACCATTGGATCCCCAACCTATGAGCTCGCTAAGTATGTTGCTAAAATCCTCAAGCCCCTTGTCGGAAACACTGATTCTTACATCAAAGACTCCCTTGACTTTGTGAATCTTATTAAGAATGAGAAGATAGAACGTGATGACATCCTTGTTAGCTTTGACGTAGTGTCCTTATTCACCAAGATTCCTCTTGAAGAAGCCATTCAGGTTATAAAAGATGTTACTGATCCTGGGACTGCAAGATTGGCCGAAATCTGCTTGCGATCAACAGTTTTCACCTTCCAAGGAACATATTATGAGCAGACATCTGGAGTAGCAATGGGATCCCCCCTTTCGCCAATCGTGGCCAACTTATACATGGAATATTTTGAAAAGAAAGCCCTGGAATCTTACCCTTTGAAGCCAGCATGGTGGAAACGATTCGTCGATGATACCAATATAAAATGGACACATGGTAAATCAGAGCTTGACAAGTTTTTTATTCACTTAAATTCCATCTCTTCATAAATAAAATTCACTATGGAACTTGAAGAGAACATGAGCATTCCTTTTTTAGACATTCTCATCATGAGAAAAGAGGATGGCTCCATAGGGCATAAAGTTTTCAGGAAATCAACCCATACAGAAAACTACCTCCATGCTGATTCCCACCATCATCCAGCGCAAAAATTTGGTGTTCTTAACACTCTTGCTATCAGAGCCCTTCGAATTTCTGACGCCGATCATCTGAATGAAGAAAAGAAGCATTTAGTCTCAACCTTCAAGGGTATAGGCTACAAAGAAAATGAGATTAAAAGAGCAATTCAGAAAGCCGAGAAAAGGATGTTATCTCATGAACCTAAGGCCCAAGTAAACGTGAGAGTGGTAGGGTTTTTCTACCTTACATTCATCAGGTTACAGATAAGATTGCGAAAATCCTAAGAAGGAAAAACATAAGCACGCAATTCTCTGCTCCTGGAACTATTAGGCAAGGTATGAGATCTGTCAAGGATAATATTGATAGACATCAACTTAAAGGGGTCTATAAAATTGATTGCTCATGTGGAAAAAGCTACATTGGTGAAACAGGTCGCTCTCTGTAGACCAGACTCAAAGAACATGGAGCTGATATTAAGAATGAAAGGTCTCGTACTTCCACCCTTGCAGAGCACTCCTCAAAGACTAAGCACCATGTCTGCTTGGAGAGCGCCTCGATTATCGCCAGGGAAGAGCAACACCATAGACGAAAGATCAGAGAAGCCCTTGAAATTATCAAACACCCGCATAATCTCAACAGAGACAATGGTATGGAGATTAGTGGAAGCTGGCTTCCCCTAATCAGAAAAATCTAACTCGTTTTATTAATTTAAATATAATAATAATAATATTATTATTATTATTATTATTATGATTATTATTATTATTATGATTATAATAATAATAATAATAATATAATTATTATTATTAATATTATTTCTAATTATTATTAATAATAATAACTAATAATAATAATAATAATAATTACAATTAATATTAATAATAAATAATAATAAATTCTAATGATCAAACTTTATTATAAAAATTAAATATTAATACAATATTCTAAGATAAATATTTTTAACATTAATATCATTAATACTAATTATTATTAAATTCTAATTATTATTATTATTTATTATATTAATAAAAATAATTAATAATATAAGTAATATTAATAATAACTATTATAATTAATATTAATAATACTATAATATTAATAATGCTATGATATTAGAAATAACTATCATATTATTATTAATATAAGTAATATTAATAATAACTATTATTATAATAATAATAATAATAATAATAATAATAATAATATTATTATTATTATTATTATTATTATTAATAAATATTATAATAATAATAATAAATATTATAATAATAATAGTAATATAATAATTATTATTAATAATATTTATTAATAATATTTATTAATAATAACAATATTATTATTAATTAAATATAATAATAATTATAATAATATTATTATTATAATAATAATAATAATAATAATATAATAATAAGATTATAATAATAATAACATTATAATAATAATAATATTATTATTATTATTATCAATAACCATATTAATAATAATAACAATATTATTATTAATAATAATATTATTATTATTAATATTATTAATTATTATTATTATTATTATTATTATTAATATTAATTCTAATTATCATTATTATTAATAATAATAATAATAATTACAATTAATATTAGTAATAAATAATAATAAATATTAATGATCAAACATTTATTATAAAAAATAAAAATTAATACAATATTCTAAGATTAATATTAATTATGATTATTATGTATCATTAATACAAATTATTATTAAACTATAATTCTAATTATTATTATTATTTATTATATTAATAATAATATAAGTAATATTAATAATAACTATTATATTATATTAAATGTAACTAATTATTAAAAGATTATTATTAATTAATTTAATATTAATAAAAAAAATTAATTATAGTGATCAATCTTAATTGAAAAAAAAAAATTAATTAAATTTATTTATTTATTAATTAAAATAATCTGTAACAGCCGACTTTCATCTCATTTTACTCTCCTCACTACTATTTAATCTCTCAGTTAAGCTCTTCTTCTATCAAGCATTCAAGTTGTCCTGATGATGGATCCCAGTTGGGATTTGAAACGTTGGCAGAAAATGGTTCTTACTGTGGATTCTCCGGTAACTAAGTCGAAAGCAATAAACCACAGAGGTCTTAAATCCAGGAACACTAGATCACCCAGGTAACTGAAAATAACCATTGATGATCAATCCCTGAGATGGACTTTCACTTCTCAATATTTACATCTCAATAGCATGCTTCACACATTATGCATGTGGTTGGAAGGCTCCAACTGCATGAGCCTTCCTCCATGTAGTTATAACCAAAATTATCCATTTCAAAGGGTGCAATTTCGAGATATGTGCCACTTTTTTAGGGCTGGCCTACAGGCCACTGCCCATAACAACCTAGAACTATTCAAAACTCACTCTAGAATTACAAAAACTATTTACAATGAATAATAAGACTAGAACTTGCTCAAACATGCCAGTCACGTGATAAACGTTTCATTAAACATGTAGTAAACATAGTAGCTACAGGTCACGAATGCATATCTGATCATGATCTTCTTATCTTCATCAGATAATCATCAAGAAGGCTAAATGCCCTCTCCAGCTAGTTGCAACAGAACTTGTTAGCCCATGCATACATTAACCATTCCATAACTATTCAAATCGTGAATAAGATCCATAATATGAGCACATAATTCAACCATTCCTATAACTAACATATAACCATAATAGAATCCATGGCAAATCAGTCATAATATCAACATAATAACATGTACATGTGCTCATAAATCATAATAATACAATAAATCATATTAATCATATGAAAAATCTAACCAAGTCAGGGAGTTCCACGTACCACCCGACCATAGATTGGGTTTAACTAAATCTCTCTTTTAGTCAATCTCCCCCATGACATATTCCAGTCATGAATGTTGGACCACATGGGTTAAACCAAAATAGAACCAACCAGGGCTTCTAGAGGCCAAACCACCTCAACCCTCAACCATAGTGATTTCACCTAAACCAGTCGAGGAATCACTAACATCAAAACAATCTTGGATGTCTCCAACTTCCTTCACCAACTCTATAGGAATTTTCTTGTCTCCATCGATCCATTAAGAGTTCCAGGAGAAATCCCATCTCCACCCTTGACCCTTAGGAATTTTCATAAGACCGCCTCAACTGGGATCTAAGCCTACTGACTATCAAACGCTTAATCAAAATAGGGAACCCACTACATCATGGTTATCTTGGAAATGGCAAGGCAAGGTTGAAACCACTGCCAATCAAGTAAATCCCATGCCAATGACAACAAAATAAGCAAAGAACCACATGCATGTACCACGCATCCAAATCTTATTAAGGAAATCAGCATGCAACCTATTACCTACAATATACACCTATTGTAGCTAATGGTCCAATATTTTACTTGCCGCCCTTGCTTTCCTTTACTTGCTTTTTTGTCAAAGTGATCCCTCTCTCTTCTCTAAGAACTATAAGTGATCAAAGCTAGAACTGACAAAAGTTGTGAATTGTTTCTTTGATGCCTTTTTATCATTAATGTCTAGTTTCTTCCTTTCCTTTTTCCTTTTTCTTTCATTTTCCTCTAATTTCTCTCTAATTTCCCTTGCATGCATATTTGTGTCTCTTCATCTCCCTTTTCTCCTATTTCCTTCATTTCCTTCATTAAATGTCGTTTATTGCCTCTTTTCCTTTGCCAATTTCCATAGCCATTAATAAACCGCAAGTGATGCCCACTACAATGTTTACCCACCGTTAAGCTTGGAATACGTGTCCCATGACCTTGGTTTTAATCTTTTTACATGAAAAATCAACCAACGGTTGTTACATTCCATCCCTCTTTACTCAAACTTTTGGATTCTCGCCCTTGTCATCATGCTTTACGTTTCCTTTGGTCTCAGCCTTCACTTTCCCTACAACTCTCCCGACTAGCCTTTGTCCCTTTCACACCCCCCTACACTTTGCCCTCACTCCCAATTTTGACCCTTCTCTCTCTGACTATTCCTAGCTTTCATATTGGTTGGCACAATGCAAGGTAGCAAGCCATAAGCTAGCAGAATATAACATATTACAGGGATATGGGAAATTCTAGAGCCAGCAACAAGTAAAGACTTGAGTGAGGCTCTTCTGTGCCCACATGCCCCAGCTCGTCAAAGACAAGATCATCAAGGTCAAATGGGAGATTGTTGTTGAAAGAGGATTCCTAAGAGATACTAAATTAGAAGGTGAAATTGCTAATTTTATTCTTGATGTTGGACACACCAGTGGTCGATTCAACTAATACATGTATATAGTGAATATATATTTTCACCTCAATACGTTGTTGGGGAGAGTTATGTTGAACTGTAACAATGCTAAGGAGGATATTCTCCTTATGTTTGATGAACTTTAGCTCTTAGATTTTGGTGTAGATAGATCTCTATAGTGCATTGAGGCTCATTTAGGATTCTCTCCAAACCAATATTATGCCCTTGGGAGCAATAAAAAATTAATTACAATTGAAGAAATAAACTCCCTTGAGACTGAATGATGGTTATTTTCATTCTCTTTTTACTAATTTTCCATGTTGGTTTTTTAGTTTTCATACTATAGTTGCATCAATGAGACATACGCCTCAAGACATACCCATTATAATTTTGAAATTAAAAATTTTTGATCATTTTTGGATGCTGAAAAAATGTTACTTTACCACTAGTATGGTTTCCCTATTGGCGGATCAGGGAAAATAATTCTATGTCTTTTAATCAATTTTAAGAAATGAAAAACATTTTTCTTACAAATAAATAAATAAAATTAATAGTAATTATATTAGTGTATATTTTGATTTTAAAGTATGGAGTGTTTTATGATTTGATGTGGATGAGATGTGTAAGACAATGGAATTCCAAGAAAGATGACATGTGTAATGTAAAAGTGAAAATAAAAGGATCATGATAATAATAAGAGAAAAAATGACATGAAATAAAATAAACTATGTAAACATAGATGAACCATCACCTTTTAAGCACATAAATTTACTATTATATTTTGTTTATCCCTCTCGATACATAATAGATTTGAGGTTGAGATATACGTGTTAACAAAAACAAATTAAAACAAAAAACTAAGGTTATGTTGGTTCATCACACCTTTAGAGCTTCTAAAGACAATTAGTTGAAGGATCAACTAATAGGAGACAGTTAGTCGAATGTTCAACTTGCAGAGCAGTCAATTGTACAACATGTTGAGTGGTCAATGGGTCAATTGAATGGTCAACTAGTGAAGAAGTCAATTGGGTGGTCGAAGGAATTGAATGGATAATTGGGTTGACTTGTGTAGTCGATTAGTCTATGAGGACTAGGTCAACTAGAATAGTCAAGAGGTGGTGAAACAATGTGGATTTCACATAAATGGTTGAAACTAGCAATGCTCATTTGTGGATTGAATCTTCCACAAATCAAGGAAATTGGTTAGATTTGGACACTATAAATAAAGGACCCTATGTACTGAATATACACTCATTCTATTACATTCATTATTATTCAAACCATGCATTGTGATGTTTTGATCACAATGTGTTGTGCTTAAGTGTTTTAATGGTGTTTTTGGAGACCACCCATCATCTTGAAGCATAATTACTCTTATGTTTATTTATTTAGATTTTGTCTCATGTTCTCTATTATCAGGTTTCCTCAATCCTCAGCATTGTATCAAATTTATTTGTTTTGACCTAGCCTTGTTGTCTGCAAATTATGGTAACTCATGTCTTATAGTGGCTGACTCTAGTCTTATTGATTTGTTGATTGGAACCTAATTTAGAACAAATTACATATTTTACAAATTTAAAGATGGATTTCAATACTGACATTGTAATTTTGGATGGATAAAATTATTTTATTTATGCACTAAATGTAGAAACCCTTCTAAAGAGCAAAGGGATTTGGGAGTATACTAAGACCACAATTATGGATCCAAAGGATGACAAGATGAAGTTTGTCATTTGTGGAAAGAAATATGAGGCCATCAATGACATTATGACCTATGTTTCTCAAGAAATGTGTTTTCATACAAGTGGGATCAACTATCCTCATGAGGTTTGGAAGAATCCAAAGTTATTGTTTAACAAAGTCGACAAAAGTTAGGTCATGCAATTAGAGAAACAATTGATCTCTCTTAATCCCTATTCCTTTAAAAGGATTGAGGTTTATCTAGCTCATGTCAAAGAAATGCCATTAAAGATGTGCTAATGCAGGAAGAATTTTTCGAAGAGAGATGATAACTCGTTGAACCGGTCCCAATGAATCTAAGAACACCTTATGATGTGTTATATTCATTATTTTCCACCAACTAGAGACCATGTATGGAATATGGTAGGGACTACACCTTTGACCTTTTGTGATATGTTGATCAAGGACCAACATAGGTTACCTAGTGCAAGGAGTCTTGGAAGTAAACACTAGACTCACTTTCTCAAAGGAAAGGCCAAGCCAAATCAAAATGAGATAGGAAATAGGTTGGAGTGCCTCGACCAAAAAGCTTTAGGGAATAGCAATGGGTTGGGTATCAACTAGGAAGAACCGAAGTAAGGAGACATGTCACTACTAAGGAAATTTGGGACGTGTGGAGAAAATATCTTGGAAGACTCATAATTACATGGAGGAGAAGGTTGAGAAACTTGAAGGAAATGTGTATGCTAAGATATTGGTCAATCGATCAATTGACTCTTCAGCTTCTTGGTTTAAACTTAAGCATTGCATACTCACACCCATATAGAATGAACGGGTAGTTGATTGTGGATGTACTCATCATATGGAGGAGGATGCTTCTCTATTTTTCTCCTTGGATAAGGCTACTAAGCAAAATATTTGTCTAGCAGATGATTTTTCTCTACACATTGTTTGTCACAATGACATACCTTGTTGACATGGAAATATTATGAATGTCTATCATATGCCTAGTCGAACCATGAATTTATTGTCATTTTCCCAACTAATGCAAACTAGTAAAATTATTGATTTTAGTTGGATTGATTCTTTATTAAATATATGAGGAAGGAGAAGTTGATTGTATTCGAAGGGGTTCTTGATTCAAAATATGGAATCTATAAGTTATGTGAATTGTACCAGATGTAATTGACTACTCTCATTTCATTAAAAATCTAAACAAACACTAGCATGAATAACTCAAACATCTGAAGCTCCTTCCACCTAATGGAGTCCGTAGAGAGTGTGTGCTAGGAAAGAATCATCAAGTACCTTTCAACTCTAGAAAAGCATGGTGTGTGTAGAAGCCATTGGAACTTGTTCACAATGACCTCTATTATATTCATAAGCCTTCATTGGCATGTGAGAAGTATATTTTAACCTTTATTGATGATTTATCAAGGTTTACTTGGGTTAATTTCTTGAAAAATAACTCGTATCTCTAAAAGATTCAAGGAATTCAAGGCATTGGTTGAAAAACAATGTGGCCAACCCATTAAATTATTGAGATATGATAATGGAGGGGAGTATGTGAATTGATTATTTGAAGAACACAGAGAAATGTTTGGTACAGATTATTATAGTATCGTTCGCAAAGTAGATAAGTTAATTCTTGTGGTGAGTTCAAGCTGATTATTCGAAGGCTTCCTCTGGAGGTATCATCCTAGTTACGAAGGGAGGAGGTTCTCGCAATAGCCATCCTATGCATTTTCTCATGTTCATGTTCATGTTCCGTTAGTTGGAAGAGGTCCTTCCCTCATCTTTCTTAATGAGATGGTGTGGAAAAATGTAAAAATCAAACCCTAGTCAAGACAACTTCATGGCTCTTACACGCTAAAGAGTTGCTAACTAAATTTTGCACTGAAGTTGTCTATTATGCCAAGTATCTGATAATTCTTATTCCCACTGGAGTTATCGATTTTGTGACTCTATTCAAGGATGGTGTGGTAAGAAACCCTTAGTCACCCACCTCAAAAAAATTAGATCCACTGCTTGGGTGCATATTTCCAATGATTGGAAAAAGAAATTAGACGCAATGAGTCATTCTTGCATCAAGATAGGATACTATATAGAGATAAAATCCTATCAACGGTTTGATACTATCAAAAAACAAATCATTATAAGATAAACGTAATCTTCGATGAGTAATCCTTCAGCATTAAGTTCTTGAATTCTTCTTCTAAAATGTTACACAGTTATCCATTTTATATTGTTGTAGACAACGGATCAACTATTCTTTTTTCTAGTATCTTGACCACTCATTTGGCCGTTGTTCCTTAGTCAACTAACTAATGGTCATCTTCAACTAAAACCATAACCTCTCCTACTCAAATTTATGAAGTAATTAACAATTCATCAACTCCCTATTTACCTCGTTGGTAAGACAATTGAAGTCGTTCAACCCAATGTTAGTGATGTTTTTTCAAACTGAAAAACTCACAATCAGAAGCAACATGCTAGTATTTCTCTAATGGATCATGCTCTTTATACTTGTGATCCAAATTCCTATGTTGATGCACAAGGACAACCAAAATGAGAATAAGTTATGCAGATTGATATGGATTCCCTTTTGAAGAATCATAGTTTGAACTTAATTCCTTGACCGCAATGGAATAACATCATGAAGTTTCGATGATTATATAAGACAAAATTCACCTCTAAATGTGTTTTCAAGTGCCATAAGGCTCATTTAATAACAAGAGGATTTTCACAACAAGAAGGAATTTACTACACTAAAACCTTTGCACCTCATTGCAAAGATGAATTTTTTTCAACTAGTTCTTTCACTTGATGTTTGTTTGGGATGGAAAATTCATCAAATGGATGATAGGAATTCCTTCCTTCATGGTGACTTATCTACTTAAATATACATGGAGAAACACCCTAGTTTTACGACAAATTCCAATTTTGTTTATCCACTGCAAAATTCGTTATATGGTTTAAAGCAAGCCCCCTGCTTGGTATGCTAAGATTGATCTATTCTTTCTCAATATTGGGTTCAAATGTTATGAATCTAATCATAATATTTATGTTGAAACAATAATGGTGATACTTTAATTTTGATGATCTGGTCAAAACTAACATTATTATTAATGAAATTCTTATATTGAAGAGTTGACTTGTTGACATTTTTAAAATGAGAGATCTTGGTCTTCAAGTTTTACCATTACATGATGGTCTTTCTCTCTCCATATAAATATGTATTGGACTTATTAAAATAATTAAGATGGATAAATGTAAGCAATGTGCCAAACCATTTTATTTAGGTATCAAATTGGCTAAAGAGTGTCTATCTTCAAAAGTTGATGTGTAATACCTTGACTGGAACCCCAAATTGTAATATATTTTGTACATTGGTGATACATAGGGTGGTGAGGTGGTACTAGACTAGTGAGCCAAGTTCTATTGAGGCCTATGTGCCTCTATGAGAGTAAATGTGTTAGGCTAGTGGGCTAGTGTATTGATGAGTTTTAAGGTCAGGGTGCTTGCATGGTCAAGCCAAAGATCCTATGTGTTAAAAGGTCAGTGAGTCTAGAGAACATAATATGTAAATATACTAACATTAATACAATAAAACCATGTTGATAGGATTTACTCAGAGACTCACTGAGAATGGGTTGTGTCTCCCTAAGTTGGTTATGCTATCTCCTTTATCTAGGTCAAATTTCTCCTGGAGGGTTTACAATTATGGGTATAAAACATCATTGGTCTAATAATTACACTCCCTTTGTTAGAGGGTTGTAATCTAGGAGCCTTATATATGGGTTTTATTGTAATTGGTTGAGTATGGAATGTCAGATAATGTGTAGTAGGCAAGGGGGAGGGGGTCATGGTACTCAAGGCCGAAATAGAGCCCATCAAAAAGCTCAAGAAGTTGTTGATAACTACCATGAAGTGGTTCCTCCAGATACCCAAAATAAAATCCAAAACTTGGAGTCTCATGTTGTTAGTGAAAGACAAGTTTTCTCAGATTTTGAGATGATGGAAGATCTAGCCACTTAGGTTTGATCTCGAGCATACCTAAGGATGAAGGAAGCATTATTTTGGAGCACTAAATATTTATTGGAAAATGAGGAATTTGTTGGGAAGGAATTTAATGGATAAGCAGGCTAAGAGATACAACATATTTGGGGTTTTTAGGATGTTAAAGACACCAGCGTCACATGAATTATCACCTAGAAAAAATTTAAGATAAGCTTGCCCATATCTGGAGGATGTTAAAAGGCACCAGCGTAGCTTAAATTGTCACCTAAGAAAATTGGACATAAGCTTGCCCATATTGAGCTCTGTCTCCAATGTAAACCAACTTCACATGATCCTCCAGGATAGAGTGCTTGAGATATTGTTCCAGTTACCTCTCCTAATACTTGAGTTGGCATGATTATCTTCTGTTTTTTTTTATAGTTCATGCATAGATATTTTTTTCATGTTAGAAATTTTGATACTTCTTGAATTTTGGACTGATTAATCCATTGGTAGGTGGCCAAAAAATCTGGTTTCTCGTTGGGTAGATTAAGACCACCTACTTGATGGCATGTGGCCTAATGAGGATTCATGGATGTATATGGTTTGCATTATTTTTGAAGGCAAGGCAACTTAAATTTACAAAACAAAATGAAGTAACACCACGTCTAGAAACCAAGGGATGAAAAGAATGGGGGAAATAACTCTCCAACATGAAAAATGAAGGAGCTAGGGAGATTAAGAAGGGGGATAAGTCATGAAAACATTATGTTAGGCCTAGCCAATATTATAAGGAAAAGTGCCTTGATATGAAATATATTATAACATTATAATATATCATTAAATTATAAAGAAAGGGACACCATGCCTATATAAAGGTGGTTTCCCCATTCAGTTGGATATCTATCAAAAGGGACAAGTGCCCTTATGTGAGGGCCTAGACTATACTTGGAGATCCCTAAGGGTAGCAGGAAATTTTGGAACCCACAAGGCTCTAATACATCCTTGATCGGCCCGAGTTGGTCACCCTAGAGGTAATTGCATAGCCTGAGGGACTATCGGGGCAGAAAATGGGGTGCACTACTTGGGTGTGGGGCTTCTGAGGGATTTGATCCTATTAGTTGGAGGTTGATGGGGTTTGGTACCTTGTCCCTATTCATATTAGGTATTGGATATGTACTTGTCTTGGGTAGTTGTTTCCACTATGGATTCATGGCCCCATATCAAGGGTAATTAGATGTTTAGAGGGCTAAAGTAGCGCAGTATATGGCTGGGTGGTGCGTCAAAGGTCTACAACCAATCATTATATTTTTAATAGATAGGTGTTTGAAACATGTTTTATGCATGCTCGTGGTCATGTTTTATGGATTTTCTTCAATAGTATTTCAATAATCAGTCATGTTATGTATATGTATCATTTATGATAATGGTATTAATGTTGGTGGTGGTGGTATCGCCCCAATTAGATTACTAGGGGATGTTACAAGTGGTATCGTAACCCAAGTGTCAACATTAAGCCTGCATGGGCCAAAGACAATGCAGAAGTAAAATTTACAATCTATGATTGCAAACTATTTATCATAATATCTAAAACCATTTCTTGGAATTTTATAAATCTCAAGTCCTATAGTCTCGTGGGAAGGAAAGCGGCTCTATACCTACATCATAAAATTTCTCTTAAAGTGCCTTGTTTACAATGAACTCATTTATTTTCATACATTCACAATGCAAAAACATAGCCAATGCATGTAATTTTTTTAACAAAATTTTTAAATAAAAGAGGGTGTCATGGAACATAATAACACTTAGGGTTGTTGGGCATGGGAATAGTGAAGAAACTTTGAGATTGTTGTTATTTTTTGAAGGCTATAAGAATCCATTACACCCTCATTCTATTTTGGTGAAGCCAAAAACAATTATTATTATTATAGGATTTAAATTCATCGATGGATGAACAATTCTTGACACCTTGAAGCTCTAACTATGGTAGCCACCCATGCCTTATGATATTTTATGCAAAGGAAATTGACTAAGCTAATTCCCAACCTCAAAACCTTGGCTAGTGTTCTCACAGCACATGCCAACATGCCAGCAATTGAACATTGTTGTGGCGAATGCCTTGATATATTTTTTTGGAGTTGTCTATAATGCGACTTTTTGGAGATTCCGGTGATGGAATTCGGCGGAAGAAATTGAGGTTAAATCTTGATTTGTTGCAGTTAAAATGGTTTTTTAACTGCATATTTGGATTCAGCACCCTCAAAAACCCCTGGGAGGCTTTCATTGTGCAGAAACTAGCTATCAAACTTGCGATTCCAATAAATTCCTGCCGGATTTCGACCGGAAAAAACCGCCAGAAAGACTTTCAAAAAGTCGCATTATAGACAACTGCTATTTTTTTCCATAAGGAGGAAATCGTCATTTTCTATTAAATAAAGGAGTACATGAACTTTTTACATTGATGATTTAGACAAAAAAAATGCCCAGTATTGGCTGATAATAGAAGGGTATTAACTACAAAAAGGAGTGACCAACATTCACAATATCAACCAAAGATGTGTCAAAAACTAATACAAAATAAGCATAAAATAGTTGACAGTTATATTCAATAAATTCTGTTAGAAACATATCACTAAGAGGAGGTAACTATGTTGATGATTGAATAGACAACGTGACAAATGCGCTAAGAAAATATAGAATTCATTCAAGTAGCTTGTTTTGGAGTACAAGCTAAAGACAAATCTGGACGAGGGACAAAAGATTACATGAGGATATGGATATATTCCCACTATTTTTAATTTGGTAGCCTTGCCTTTCTTCAAAAAAAATAAAACCCTCATCCATACTAAGGGCACTCATGGAGAGAATGTTTGCCAGCGTGTTCCATTCTCTATGAATGTGTTAAAAAGAAAGAAAATTAAATCTATCCTTCACAGTGGATATTCTATCCTTCCAAGGGCATAAACTTAAAACTTGTAGATTGTTGGATCTTGTGACCCAATCATAACACATTTAGAGTCACCATAAACCTGTAAGGATACAATATTAATGAGAGAGGAAAAATATAGTAGAGCCCAGCAGGCATAGATCTTAGCCTTGTATTGAAACCAAAACCCAAGTTCACCCAAATGTGGTAGGAATATGCCCCCTAAAGAAGTATGTAGGAACCCTTACCACATAGATTGACTTGGGAGGCACCGTCAAAAAATCCAACAATGCAGGAGAGGGAACTCGACAGATAACATAAAGTATGGATATGTTTGAGCTTTGGAGTTCTCAAAAAATCCTTTAAGAAATAAATGATGTGAGAAAGGATGCAATGATAATTTATGGACAAATCCTCAAAAATGTGTTTGTTTTTCACCTTCCATATGCCCGGGCAATAAAAATGGGGATTTGTAAATGCGCATATTGATATCCCACCACTGAAGGCAAGAAACAAACGATGAATAGTGATCAGGATCTAGAATATGGAGAGTTGATAAAACATCTATCCATAAATATTTAGAATAATAACACTAAAATAAAAATTGATCAATAAACTCAGACTCGTTCTGGCATAAACAACAAATATTTTGTCTAGTGAAACCCCTACATAGCAAATTGTCCCAGGTGAGAATGTGATTTTCTAAAATGATCTAACCAAATAATTTGAGCTTATGAGGAAAGGTCTAGTGCCAAATATTTCTATGCCACGACACATCCCTGGGATCTAAAGAGGAAGTGGTGATACATTCATAGTCCAACTTGGCAGTGACATATCTAGTGGCTTAATTGCAACTCCATGCCATGGAGTCCTCCTCCTCATTTGTTAAAATAAAAAACATTTAAAGAGATACTAATGATAAATAAATCCCATTTTATGGCTAGAGACCCCTATAATCCCAAATCCAAATAACGTTTCCAAACACAGGAGTGTGCAACCTGAGAGCAGGATAAGGAAGCGTGACCTAACTTGTAAACCCTTTTTGCATGCAAAGTGTTAAAATATGAAACTGCAATCAAATTCCACTTTGGATAGCTCACTTGATAGAGATAATTAATGCATTGAATTCCTCTTTTCAAGATGACCAAAATCGACCTAAAGATCACTCAAATCAGATAAAGGAAAGTGTACTTATGTAGAAAATCCCACATGTGCACATTTGATAAGGTCGGCCCTAAAGAGAAGTGGACACCCTTGTAAGGCTATAAATACAAGTGATCTCTACCTCATTTGGAAACAATGATTAGACACTCTTTTATCTTGTTTTTGGCTCACACAAGTCTAAGGTTCGTCCGCGGAGGACCAGGTTCGCTCTAAGGTAAAATTGTAGGGTTTGAGGATCGCATCTTCGATTTAGGGTTTTGGGCCCCAGTGGCAGGCACAGAACAAGAAGGATTTGACTATATTCACATGCATATAAGCTCATCTGTGTGACTGGAGCCTTCCATTCGCACGGACAACCCTTCATCCATGCAATCAGGGGTTTAGGGTTTCCATAGTCCATATCTGACCCTAGTCGCTCGCATGTCAGGCTTAAGGGAGTGACTCAGAGATCTATAGTCACTCACATGTCATCTCCTCCATGCGACCAAGACCTTAAAGATGAAATCTTAGTCTTCCAAAGGTTTCACTCAATAACCACAGGGTTTAGCAGTTGACTACAGACAGTGATAGTTCAATAAGTTTTCAGAATCATATTTGTGAGTATATACATTGTTGGGTTCATTTCATGGATGTTGTATTTGTTTTATTGGTTAGTTGCATAGATGAAGATATCGATCATTGCAGTCGCTTTTGATTAATCATCTGATGACAATCTAAGAATAATAATTTGTAAAGTTTTTCCCCATAGTGGGTTTTGCCTTGGTCTCTGACCAATACTGGTGTCTCTATGTGTGAATGCTTTTCTTCTATTATTCCTTTTATGTTCCACTGCATTGATGATGATGATATTGTTATTTCCACATAGTTGCATATGATGATGAATAATGATGTAAATCTAAATAATGTTATGATGTTTTGGTGTGAACTTAATGTGTTAACGAAGAAATGCAATTATCAAAGCAAAGAATAATATAGCACTATGAAAAATAACATGGTATTAGAGTTGGGCTGAAGAAAAGTCATGGAGATCACCCCCATGGAGACACCTTTGATGGAAGCAAGAGAAGATGGAGGAGACCTAAAAGAATTCTAGGGTTTGAAGATAACCTTAGGCAATTTGTGTATTAGGGTTTGATGGATATTATGAGGTTAGGGTTTGAGAGAAACCCTAGTTTATGGAAAATATATGAGATATGAAATCTAGCATGGTCAATGTGAAGATGCTCAAGCACTTGTGACAGATTTGATGAAGCCCTAGATGGGATAGTCTCTAGTAGGTCTGATTATGGATAAAGTTGATTGAAGGCAACATTGTTATATGTACAATGGACAGTGATGGCTCTTGAAGGTTGGTTCAAGAGGGAGAGGATCACCTCTCATTGAAGATAAGTGTTTCTTGACTTTTGAAGCTCCTTTATGTCTTTACTTTTGTTTAGACTTATTGATCTGATTATTGTTTTGATCATTACTTATACTTCCTGCATGTATATTTGAGTATTTGGATGTTTCTAACCTCCTTGATGAGATGTAATAAGAGGATCCTTCTTGAGGATCATTTGAGATGCAGGAAAGAAAATCTAGAGCTGGAAAAGGTAAAGCACCTGATGAAAAGATGACTAAGTGCTACATGTTGCCTATGTCAAATTAAAGGATGCACATGTATTTGAATACTACAAGATATGCATGGTATATTGTTTCAATTTTATGTCAAGGTAAGTCCTAAGGTATGATAATGTCTCTTTCTCAAATGGCTCATGCATGCATATGAAAGTGATTTGGATTCATGGTTCTTATGATGAAATGGTGCACTTGGTATTGAACAAGTATCTTACCTTTTAGACATAATGAAATTACTGACTCTTTGGAGCTATTTGGAAATATTGATCTTTGGTATATTGTTATACTTTATGTTTGGCTAACGTCTATCTTGATTCTGTGAAGAGGGCTAGCTCCTTGATTCTAATAAATGATAACTTGATGCTACTAATTTTGTTTATGAAAAGCATGATAGCCATGATGATAAAAGACACTCAAGATCTTTTGTTCACCATGGTTATGTTTTGATGTGCTTAGTGATTATGGAATTTGGTAAAATTGAATGCCCTGACTTAATGGATTGAGTTATTTGACAAAGAAGTAATGGATGTGATCATGATTCTTGAAATCTACTCCTAATAGTTCTTTGAAACTAACCCTTGATGAAAGATTGATGTCATGAGGCCATGATGAAGTAGCTGATGATAACATCATGAAGAATATGTGATATGTTTGACTTTATGATCTAATAGATATGTTGATGCATTATAGACAGGTGGATGGCATGAATGAAGATGATTGAAGTGGATTCCCATTCAGAGGGAGAATCTCTCCATAATATCTCCTCTCATATTGTCATTTACATTATATGTATATTCTTTACTGTTGAAGAATGATTTATGGGCGTGAATAAACAAATATCTGACATTGTTGATCTGCAACAAAGTTATGATCTAAGAAGAGAGAGTTTTTCCTTACCCTAAACCTCAGGCACACAGAATCAGGTTCGTAGGTGCAATCGTAGCCTTTCAGCCCCATAGAAGTAAAGTCAAGGGTGTGACTATAGTCTCCCAACCACTTGCAGGGAAGACCTATGGGTGCGATTATGCTTGCAGAAGACAAAAATGAAGTTTTGTGCATGAGATCATATGTTCACCTGAAAGATGTTTGTCCTACAGATGTGGAGCAGATGTCAAAAATATCTATGGGAAGGCAAATTTGAATGTTTACTAGAATAAGAAAATATACACTGAACACGTGTTTGCAGGTGACCGGGACATGCATATAGATGTGTCATTATGTTTAAATTTTGTGCTACAAGAGTTTGACATGATTTGGCTGATTGATATAGATGAACAGTGTTTGGATTTTTGACATGATTCTTGATGTAGATATTTGACTTGATGATGAGATATGTTTTGGACTATAGATCTCCCTATGATAGCAAAATTTGGGATTTGACCTGGTGATTAATGATTTGATTTGACGATTGATGATTTGCCTTGATAACAATGCTATATGGGCATAATGACTTTCAGTGACTAGTATTGGTATTTGATAATGGTTTCACATTGACCTCCTCGTTCTTATCACATTGGTTGAAGTATTGACAGTTGTGATTCAGTGTGAAGTAATATCTCAATGAATGGATGGAACCTTCATAATTTGTTCTTGGTGTATGAATTTTCATCTAGTGACTTATATTATGATCATGAGGATGACTTGATACTATTTGGAAAATGATAACTTGTTGGCATGACAATACATGAAGTTATGACTTGACGAGAGCTCTACCTGTCACCTGGTCTAAAGAATTAATATTGTGATATTGTGATTATTTTGATATTGGTTCTGATTTGTGTGATGATTTTGATATTGGTTCTGATTTGAGATCTAAACTTTGATAAGATTACTTAGTTGATTTGATTATACAATATTGAGCATATTGGTGTGGAAAAGTGTTATGGTTGCAGAGAGCATTGTATGAAGCAAGCTCCCCAATCTAGATATGTCTGCATTAACAGTTATCTAGCGAAGCCAAGAAGATGTTTGATCAAAACCTCTACTTTAGAAGTGTTCCAAGGTATGAATTTGATTTTTAATTTGGTTTTATATACTTATGGTATACTCTTGATAGGAAATGAGCCTATGATGATCAAAGTAAGAGGGAGATGGCTTCTGAAGCTTGAAATACTGAGTCATGGCATGATGAATCGATTTCTGAAATGGGGAAAACAAAAAAGTATATTGCAAAGCTATTGAAGAAGCATTGGAAAGTGGAAATGCAAATCCTTGGACACTCCAATTGAATTTCAAGAAGTTGTGAATAAATCTTGTTGAACTCAACTTGGAAACTGACAGTTGATTGAAGCATTGATGTTCTATTTTGAAGATTCGTCCACATATATATATATATATATATATATAATGTGCATAGAACCTGAGTCAATTCATGATTGAGTCGCTTCATTCACATTGAGTTTTTGCCTAGCATCCTTAATAATACTTGCATGAGACTATCTTCCTGTGATATGTGACTACTTGGGTGTATTGATGATTAGATCATTATTGATGAGATGAGCACATTTGGATGTTACCTTAGTATGAGATCTGCCATGATATCTTGGATGATAGGTCCATAGAATGATCGAGGTTGAGTATGACGTTGCTAGCATGACTAGCCATGTGGCAGGATAAAGAAGCTCCTTGGAGAGTCGCCTGAGCAGGATCTATGATATGGCATGGATACATTGCGATGATAAAGAGTGGGATCCAATTAGTGGAGAATCCCGCATAGAGCTGAGACTGAGTTTCCTTTGTATATTGAGAGAGTGTTGTTGTACAAGACAATCTTAAGCTTATGGTTGGCACCTCCTTGAGAGGGAGGATGAATATGGTATCCTTTTGTGATATAATATGATTGTTTATGTTCTAAAATGATATTTGATTTTATGTCCTGAATAAATAAGAGACAATTTCTAGTGATACATGATGATTACCATATATGAGCATGATGATATGTTTCTAATCTACAGAGAGCAGGACTGATCGAGAACATTGAGCCAACTCTTCCTCCCCTGTCTGAGCTCCCAGGGTGTGGAATTGAGATAGAGGGCTCCTGGGGTTGAGGGAACTCTGGACAATAGAGCATCACCCCTATCTGTTACCCATAGGGTTGGAGTAGTAGGTCACTCTATCTTGGTCTTTGCATAGTATACCCCAGTTGGCATCATACCCACAAGCAGGGCTTATTAGGATTGTCCCTCCCCGTCTGGACAACGGGTTGAGGAGGATTCGAGGCGTGTGATCCTTACCTCTTGGTAAGTTGCGTATCTCGTCCAAGATGGATTATGATGCAGGTGTTCTACCACATGACTATTGGGGGTCCATTAGGGGAATTTTTAGGTCTAAAATGGGCCTCCTAAGGAAATTATAAAATAATAGTGGAAATAATAAAATAAGATTAGATTACATCATCAAATTTTAGAGGGAAAAAAAAAAAAAAAAAAAAACTATTTTTTCAACTCGTATTTTCAACTTATCTCCCTACAGGTTTGCTCAAATTTCAAGCGGAAACACTTGTTGAATGCAAAATTTGATTCCTCATCCAAGGATTACCCATGTTGCATACTTTTGATGGACCCTACTACATGAAAAATGTGATTGCAATCATGTTTTTTTCATGTATTTCTGGTTTTCGTGTAACAGGGTCCATCGAAAGTATGCAACAGGGGTACTCCTTGGATGAGGAATTAAATTTTTCATCCAACGAGTACTCCCACTCGAAATTTGAGTAAAACCCTAGGGAGATAAGTTGAAAATACGAGTTGAAAAAGTAGTTTTATTATTTTATTATTTTTTAATCTTTTTACGTTTTTACTCCAAAAATGGTGAATCATCCCCCATGGTTGACATCATCATCTTGAATCCGGTTTGTGCTTAGAAATTTTATTTGGGTTGTACATTTTTCTTCGAAGGCCCATTTTAGACCTCAAAATTCCCCTAGTGATTGTTGGGAAGATCAGTAGACAATAGGATGGGTTGAGTAGTATCACCCATATATCACTTATTGTTCGATATGGGGTCATAATAGTAGCTCCCCCATGAGATTTTGGGTTGAGTAATAGCTCCCCGATGTGGTTCCAGGTTGACATGTTCTCCCTCATTATATGCTCCCCTATGTTGATGTGGGTTGTAGATCTGACTCCCCACCCATATTTCCAGGTAGTAGCCCGTTGATAGAGATTCTGGGTAGTAACCCACTGATAGAGATTCCGGGTAGTAGCCCGCTGATAGAGATTTCGGGTATTAGCCCGTTGATAGATATTCCGGGCAATAGCCTGTTGACAGATATTTCGGGTAGTAGCCAGATGAATAGAGGATGGTATCTTAGGCTCCCCTCTGATGACAAATTCTTCTTTTAGATTCGAGCATGTTCAACATATGAGCAGGGACAATCAAGAGATAAGAAGGAATGAGTAAGAGATGAATTTATATTATCAGCGATGATATGAGATGATGAGATCCTTGATATTGGATATGATTTGATGACAAGATACACATGACATGATGCAGGTGGAATTCTCCCTAGTTGAGAGGGAGTGTTAAAATGTGAAATTGCGGTCAAATTCTACTTTGTACATATCACTGGATATAGATAATGATTTTATTGAGTTCCTCTTTTCAAGAGGACTAGAATCGACCTAAAGATCACTCAAATCAGATCAAATAAGGGAAAGTGTACTTATGAAGAAAATCCCACATGTGTACATTTGATAAGGTAAACCTTAAATAAAATTGGACAACCTTGGAAACCTATAAATACAAGTGATCTCAACCTCATTTGGACACAATTATGAGACACTCTTCTATCTTGTTTTTGTCTCGCACAAGTCTAAGGCTCGTTCGCGAAGGATCAGGTTTGCTCTGAGGTGAAATTGCAGGGTCTGAGGCCCACATCTCTTGTTTAGGGTTTTAGGCCCCAGTCGCAGGCATAGAACAAGAAGGATTCGACTATATTCACACACACAAAATCTCATATGTGCAACTAGATCCTTCCAGTAGCTTGGACAACCCTTCATCCATGCGACCAGCGGTTTAAGGTTTCCACAATCCAAATCTAACCCCAGTCCCTCGCATGGCAGGCTCAAGGGAGTGACTAGGACAACTATAGTTGCTCGCATGTCATCTCCTCTATGTGACCAAGACCTTTAAGATGAAATCTCAGTCTTTGAAAGGTTTCACGCAGTGACCACATGGTTCAGCATTTGACTACAAACAGTGACAATTTAGTACAGTCTTCAAAATCAGATTTCTTAGTATATACATTGTTGGGTTCATGTCATGGATGTTGTAGTTGTTTTGTTGGTTAGTTGCATAGATGAAGATATGGATCATTGTACTCTCTTTTTCTAAATCATTTGATGACAATCTAAGAAGAATAATTTGCAAGGGTTTTCCCCACAGTGGGTTTTTCCCTAGTCTCCGACCAATCCTCGCGTCTCTATGTGTGAATGTTTTTCTTCTATTATTCCTTTTAGGTTCCACTGCATTGATGATGATGATATTTTTATTTCCACATAGTTGCATATGATGATGAATAATGATGTAAATCTAAATAATGTTAAGATGTTTTGGTGTGAACTTAATGTGTTAACAAAGAAATGCAATTATCAAAGCAAAGAAAAATATAGCCCCTAAAAACCCAAATCCAAAGAACTTTTCCAAACACAGGAGTGTGCAGCCTAAGAGAGGGATAAGGAAGCATGACATAACTTGTAAACCCATTTTGCATGCAAAGAAGAGATAATCTTTGGAGAGTTAGGAAGAATGAGTTCCCCCCCCCCAATAAAATAATTCTTCCCAAAAATAATTTGATGCCTATTACCCACCTTCCCAGAAAGCCATTTAGCAATCCATGGAGAAGACGCACAAGTCCCCTCTAGGAGATTGACCTAGAGGAATATTCTTGAACATTATATGATCTCATCCATTCCAAAAAATTTCGATTATGTAAGTATTTGTTATGGATGATACGGATCCAAAGACTCAAACCTATAACCATCATCCAAAATATATTCATGGAAAGGGCAAGACCAAAACAATGAATATTTTAAAAACCCCATCCTCCAATATGCTTGGGAAGAGATAACAAATCCCATTTAGCTAGATGAAAACCATATCTTATCTTAAAGTGTGGGAACTTAAAAAAATTTCATGAGTTGTTTGACAATATACACAAATGATATGTTGTCTCATTGACATATATGATTGTAGGGTACACATTGAAGGACTATGGCAATGAGGCTCTTGGACTCTATGAACAAATTAAATCCTTTGGTGTGTGTTGGGATAGGGTCCCCTAGGGTTAATTTTGGGGCAAAAGCCCGAGTTTTGGGGCAAAAAGCCCAAATTTTTGTTGTGTAAAGTGTAAAGTCCCCACAAATTTTTGTCGCGGAGCACGTAGATAGTAAAGTGTCATAAATAGTTTTACCCTTCTTTTATGTAAGTTGTGTTGGCTTTTATGGATCTAACCATGGTCCGTGGACCATGGGATTGTATAAAAAGGAGAGTCTTAGAGAGTCTAAAGGAGAAGAAAGCAATGATGAAGACGAATGTAATGGGTCATTAAGAGTAAGAGTGAAGAAGTCTTAGAATAGAAGAGAGGCTTTGCAGCTGCGTGCACAGAGCCCTAGAGTAGAGTCTGCAACTGAGTGCACGGACCCCTGCAGCTGAGTGTGCAGGGAAGTCTTCAGTCTGTAAGCAAAACTGAAGTATTAATAAAGAGATTATTCCATAAATATCTGTGTTTGTTTATTTACTTTTGTTATGAATGAATGTGCTATTATGTTATGATGAATGATGGGTTTATGAATTAATATTGTATTGATGCGCGATTTTACATGATTTGTATTGTCATATGAACATAAGTAATGATAATTATTTACATAGAGAATATGTTGTTGTATGTTAAAGTTATCGAACACTTAAGCCGATCTAGGTAAATACGGATTTAGGAGTAATCACAGAAGCACATAAGTAGTTGATTCGCTTGTCTAGGGTCTACGAAAGACAGTCGTAGACCTTCGCGAAGGTCTAGAGGTTGGTAAAAGGAAGTTATATCGATAAGCCTTAAAGGCTTATCGATCTGCGCGAAGGCAAGTTTAGGGCATAAAATGACATCACGCTCAT
This sequence comes from Pinus tabuliformis, assembly GCA_031772625.1. Classification (NCBI taxonomy): domain Eukaryota; kingdom Viridiplantae; phylum Streptophyta; class Pinopsida; order Pinales; family Pinaceae; genus Pinus; species Pinus tabuliformis. Next base: position 524,184,810 of record CM062810.1, on the reverse strand, counting down.
CTCTGGGTGCGGAAACTTGGTTCCAGCATCCCCCCATACTACTTCGGGTGAGACTTCAGTCCGCGCTCCGTGGATTGATGCTGAAAGGGCCAGTAGTGTAGGGATTTGTTTGGAAAACTTAACTCTAAACCTGGGTCAGGACCCACTAAGCCAACAAATGGTTCTGTTGCCGAGACCGGGATCTGCATAAAGAGATGTGTGATGTCACATCACTGGAATCCAACTAAGAAGGAAATTGAAGATTGGTTAGATAGAAAGATCCACGAATTCGCGACGCAAGAAAACAAAAATCCACAACTGAAGAAAGAGCATTGGTTGGATAGATATCTATACATAGAGATACACAAGATTTTCTTTTGTTCCTTCCTGATCAAGCTATACTAGTGGATTGCTAAATTGGTAGATAGCCAAGGACGATGGAGGCTTGACAATCCAATAGTGTGGACCTTAGAGTTAGTGTGGAGATTAGAAGCCTCTAAAGATAAGATCATGTGCGTTTTCGATCACTAGCTTGATCGTGTCATTGGAGGGTTTATGACAAAATTTGCGGTTGATACCTCGGTCATCTACAGTGAAGCAAAGTGACACTTCTTCAAGGGATCACGAGGTAAGTATTTAAGATCTTTGAATTCTTGGATTAAAATGCTCTTGTGTGAAATGTCGGTTATGCCATTACCTTGATGTTTGGAGCTATGCGAAGTGGAAATCTATTTAGGGATAGATGAGGAACAGGCCCTGAATATAGCTTGGTGATTGAGCCTCCTCTGAGCGACGACAAAGGAGCAGCACAAGCTTCATCGCAGAGCGATATCTAGTTAATAAGGCAAGGGCTTCCTCGAATACCCCATCCATCCACACCACCTCCATCTTAACCTCCATAGCATACACCTTCACCCACACCGCCACCACCTCTGCTGCCGTTCAATATGGCGAATACAGTGAAGTTGCCCGTTTTCAAAGGCTTGGGAAATGAGGACCCGGACCAGTTTTGGTTCGTTACGAAAGTCGTGTGGACAGCCTAGAATATTACAGATGATCAGATGAATAAAGAAACGTTGTTTAATGCTCTATAGGATCATGCGCAAACATGGTACGTTAAGTACTACACTGATAATCCGACGACTCCATTAGCATATATTCAGACTGCACTAAATAAGGAATTTAGTAGGCCCAAGTCTGAATCACAGTAAATCGTTGGATTCAAGGAAATCAAGATGAGGCCTGGAAAAACACCCTAGGAGCTGGATCAGAGATTGAAATGCCAGATCCGTGAAGCTAACATGAATCTTACGGATGGACAGCACCGCAAATGGTTTGTAGCTTCGCTCTTGCCTCACCTAAGGGTTGCCTTATCACAGCAAAAGATTTGGACCCATGCGGAAGCCCTGCAAATTGCGATGAGGTTGCATGAGACACCAATTCCAGATGTTGATTTTGGAGTTCAACGGATTCATGTGGAGTTGCGGAATCTTTGCCTAGAGTTTCAAAGTCTGAAGAAGGATAGAGCGGCTCAGCCAGAGGTGCGCAAGGAAGTTTGGTGCCTGAAGTGTAAGAGCCAGGGGCATGATAAAGATCATTGCCCCGTCTTCGTGAATTATGTTGCAGGAGGAGGGTCGATGCCTCTGAGACCGAAAGCTCAAGCAAGGCCAAGTACAGGGCCCGCATTATGGTGTGCTATCTGTCAAGTAGTAGGAAAACATGTAACGGACAATTGCCACTTGCTACAAAAATTTGTGCAGACACCGCAACAACTCTTCTGCAACTTTTGTAAATTGGTGGGTCACGATGAGTGTAATTGTCGTAGCTATGAATTGATGATGGAAAGAACACCCGCGTATCAAATGCAGATAGAAGCTTGGCCTCTAGATCAAGGCACTGGGGGAGTGCAAGGAGGATATCAAGGGCGAGGACGAGGCAGAGGAGGAGGAGGACCTGCGAGAGGTCGGGGGCAAGTCATTTGTTAGAATTACGGAGTGCCAGGGCACTACACGTGAGAGTGTACGAGCCCGACGTGCCTATCATGCCAATACTGTACTCAGCTTAATCACGCGATAGAGGACTGACTTGTATTGATAGCCAAGATGCAGGAGAAGAGGGCGCAGCCCCAGCAGCCTGTTAGGATATTCCGACACATAGGATATAGTTAAGTTCAACTTGGTCTAGTATAGAGTTAGGTTAGAGTTAGGTAAAGTGTGTTTCTTTACCGTTGTACATTTTGTAACTTACAATCCGACGGTCACGATATGTAGTGATCTGACGGTTCACTCTCACCTCGGTATTACCGACACTTGATCCGTGGCTTGACACCCGATTGGTCCATGAGTTCTATTTAAAGCGCATGGAGGGTCATTGTTCGGGTAATCCGTGCATGAGAGAAGCTTATGTAAATTTTCATTCTTTGATTAATAAATTGCCTGTAGTACCCACGTTGGGACAGGTCGTGGACTGTTTCCCTCCTTGCACTTTGAGGGTTTTAACCACGTCAAAAATACTGGTGTATTGATCTGTGATCTGGTTGTGAGCGGTGTCCTTTTGGTATTCTTTCTGAGGAACTTACCCTGTAAATTCCTACATGGTATCAGAGCTATTTGAGGGCCGCGTCCGTTGGTGATCCAAATCTGAAGCCGGTAGAACTGCATGCGGCTGTCGTTTCCTAGATCTACTGTTTCTGACTGCTTTCGGGCCGAGAGGACTGCTCTGTTGCGTTCGGAGCATCTGTTCCAGTGAGGAACCCCTTTCGTTTCACGCGAAAAGGTTTCCGGTAGCCCTAGCTGCGTCATTTTTCAGATCGGGAGGTATACAGTGTTTTTTGCAGTTTACTGTTATTTTCTCTCTGCTTATTTCGGTCTCAGTTTATTTAGCTTTTTTTTAACCGGATCTATACCTTTCATTTCTGCGTATGCTCTTTGCCCTGCGACTCTGTGCGATCTGGGCAAATCAGAAACAGAAAGGAAGGATTTTTCTCATGCGTATGCTCTTTTCCCTGCACCTTAGTGTGATCTCGGAAAATCAGAAACATTGAGAAAAATATTTAGTTTTTCGGCTAAAGCTAACTTTGAGATTTTTTTTTTCTAAATTTCTAGTTTTTTGGCTAAAGCTAACTTCGAGCCGCAAGGTTCGTTTTTCTTTGCATATTCGTGTTGGGTTTTGTGTTTTGTGTTTTGTAGGGAAAAAGAGCTTTCTCAAGGCAAGCACGCAAACCAAGGCCCCCCCCTCTCTCTCTCTCTCTCTCTCTCTCAAATTTTTTGTATAGATCAATTGGTTCAAAGCTCTCTCTCTCAAATTTTTTGTATAGATCAATTGGTTCAAAGCTATTTTAAGAGAGTAGAGGTCTTGGGTTCAAGTCTCCATTTTGTGGGGGCGGATTTTTTTTCATTCCCGCACATTCGCGCACTTTGCCGGCAACGTCAACAATTTTTTTTATTTTTATTTTTCAAAAAGCCATAACTTCTTCATCCGGAAGCCTTTTTCAGAGCCGTTTTTTTTAAAACCGCCTATTTTTTCGAGATCTATCCATTGGAACACTTACTTTCAGCATCTTCAGCTTCAGTTTTTTTAAAATGGAAAGTCCATGCCAAGTCATTCTTGACAGCACTAACTACTTCCAATGGGTAGCCTACATGGAAGATTTACTTAGAAGTAAAGGTCTCTTCAGAATAGCCACAGACCAAGAGAAGAAACCAAAAGATGAAGACAAGGCTGCAAAATGGGAAAATAGACAAGATCAAGCACGTGGTTTGATAGGGATGTCTATTTCTCCTGATCTTAGATTCCACATTGCAGAACTTGAGACTCCTCATGAAGCATTAGAAAAACTCGCTAAAGTTTTTGGGATTAAAAATGAAATTAGAGCCCATCAACTTGAAAATGAGTTGCTTACTTTGGATCCTAATAATTTTTCTTGCATTGAAGATTTCTTGTCCAAATTCAAGACCCTTAGATATCTCTTGGAAGGTGTTAAAGTTAAGAAAGAAGATGGTAACCTTATTTATTCCATCCTTACTAAGTTGGGACCAGCCTACTCTGTATTTGTTTCCACTTTCCATTCTACAAGGGAAGCTTTCATTTGTCAAGGACAAGACTACAAGGCCCCTTCCTTTGACTCCTTTTGTGATTCCTTAATAAGAGAACAAGAAAAACTCTTACACCTTGGTCTTCTTAATCTTGGAAACTCTTCCACGAAAGCGTTAGCCGCCCAGCAGCAACCAAATTCAAAGAATCCTAAGAAGTCATATCCTCAAAAGAATGGTCCTAAACCATCTCAGCCTCAAAATGAAAGATCATTTCAGCAAAATGATAAGACCAATAAAAACAAATGGAAGAAGACTGATAGACATTGTAACTTTTGTAATCGAGATGGCCACTTAGAATCTAAATGCTTTAAGAAGATGGAAGCCTTGGAAGCCGCAATGAAGAAACATAACATCCATGTGGAGCCTACTTCAACTTCAACTTCCGGAATGGCACTTTCTGCATGTCGTTGTCAATCATCTCAGTCTGGTTATGCATTAAATGTATCTTCTTCTTCTTCTCATTCTCATGAGTGGCTCATTGATTCTGGAGCCTCTTATCACATGGCCAAAAACCAAGCCATGTTTTCTTCTTTAAATGATTGTAACACCAAAAATATATATATTGGTGATGATAGATCTCTTAATGTTGTAGGGACTGGAACTGTTCATCTAGACAATGGTCAGTTTAATGATGTATTATGTGTTCCAACCTTATCCTGCAACCTTCTATCTGTCTATCAGATAACTCATTCAGGTGAAGGTAAAATTGTTGAATTTTCACCTCATGATGTTGTAATCAAGGATCTAAAAGATCCTAAACAGATTCTAGCTACTGGTCTTGCTGATGATTCCAAAAGGTTGTATAAGTTTCACAACTTTGGGTCATCAAATCTTCCCTCAGTATTTGTTGCTCATAATGATGAAGTGAGCAAACTTTGGCATGAGCGATTTGGTCACTTAAACTATCGCTCCCTTCAGCATCTATGTAAAGAAAATATGGTGACAGGTCTTCCTATGGTATCTTGCAGAGATGGTGTTTGTTCCGGATGTGTACTCGGAAAACATCATCGGGACAGTTTTGACAAACGTGCCTCTTGGCACGCCTCAGCCCCTTTACAGCTTGTGCACAGTGATTTATGTGGTCCTCTTCCTGTTGCTTCATTCTCTGGCTGCAAGTACTTCTTAACTTTCATTGATGATTTCTCCAGACGCACTTGGGTATACTTCTTAAAACTCAAGAGCGAAGTATTTAACACTTTTTTGGCCTTCAAAGCCTTTGTTGAAAAACAATCTGGACATCAAATTCTTAAGCTAAGAACTGATAATGGTGGAGAATATGTTAAAAACACATTCATCAACTTTTGCACCGAAAATGGAATTCAAATGCAACATACTGTTCCATACACTCCACAACAAAATGGTGTAGCTGAAAGGAAAAATCGCACCTTAAAGGAAATGGCTAATTGTATGCTGCAATCTAAAGGACTCAGTCTTAGTTTTTGGGCCGAAGCAATTAATTGTGCAAATTATATAATCAATCGCACTCCTACTAAGGTTCTAGAGAATATCACTCCAGAAGAAGCTTGGAGTTCCATTAAACCAGATGTAAGTCACTTTCGTGTGTTTGGAAGTGAAGCATGGGCCCATATTCCAGATGAAAAGCATAAAGCTTTAGAACCTAAGAGTGAGAAATGTACTTTTGTTGGATATTCTGAAGATGTAAAAGGTTATAGACTTATTCCATTTAAGTCCAAAAATGTTATCATTAGAAGAGATGTAAAATTTGATGAAAATAAATCGGCCTGCGAGCCTAGTCCGGCGGATGTGCCACCTCTTCCTATCTCTTCTACTTTTGAAAACATTTCTTCTTCAGATGATGAAAGCGAGGATGATAATCCTCCCCCACCTTCTCAGGATCCTCAACTTCCAAGATGGGTCCGTGCTACTCGGGATGCAGCAGGTGATCTTGCCGGTGATCCTACAGATCAGCGACGTACACGTTCTCAGTTTGAAAGAGCCTCTTCTTTACTGGCTCAAGCTCCAGTAAATCATGATCCTGACACTTTTGCAGAAGCTTCAGGCCATCCACATTGGGAAGCAGCTATGAATGAAGAATATCATTCATTGATGACAAATGATACATGGGATCTTGTTCCTCTACCAAAGGGACGCAAACTTGTTAGATGTAAATGGGTTTACAGAACCAAGTATGGACCAGATGGGAAAGTTGATAAACATAAAGCTCGTCTCATTGCTAAGGGCTTTTCACAGGTTGAAGGCATTGACTACACTGAAACCTTCTCCCCTGTTGCCAAAATGAACTCTATCCGCCTTGTTCTTTCCCTTGCTGCCTCTTTAAAATGGGAAGTCCATCAGATGGATGTTAAATCTGCCTTCTTGCATGGGGACTTGCAGGAAGAAATCTATATGGAACAACCCATTGGCTTCATACAAACAGACTCCAGCCTTGTTTGTCGACTTAAGAAATCCCTTTATGGCCTCAAGCAAGCTCCTCGGGCTTGGTATGCCAAAATGGATAGCTTTCTTTTAGAATCTGGCTTTTCTAGGTGTCATTCTGACAATACTGTCTACACCAAGAAAGTGGGCAACTCTCTTATCATCCTTGTTCTTTATGTTGATGATCTTATTCTTACTGGTAGTGATCCCAACCTTATAAACCATGTGAAGTCCAGCCTTAAAAAGAAATTTGAAATGACAGACTTAGGACACTTACACTATTTTCTCGGTCTTCAAGTCTTGCAATCCCAGGAGGGTATTTTCCTTTCCCAGTCCAAGTATGCTTGTGATATTCTTCGTCATTTTCACATGGAAGACTGTAAGCCAGCCCCTTCTCCCTTTCAGTCTGGAGTCAAACTTTCAGTCTCTTGTACTTCTCCTGAAGTTGATGCTACCTTATACCGTCAACTTGTCGGAAAACTCTTGTATTTAACCCATACTCGTCCTGATCTTTCCTTTGTTGTTGGCCTTGTTGCTCGTTTTATGCAAAACCCCCGTGAAAGTCATTGGAAAGCAGCTAAAAGAATACTTCGTTATGTTCGAGGTACAGTACAGTTTGGGATTCATTACAGTGCCAAAGCAGCTCCTCTGTTAGTTGGTTTCACTGATTCTGATTGGGCTGGTGACCCTGATGATCGGAAGTCTACTGCCGGTTATGTCTTCACTCTTGGTTCAGGACCTATTACATGGGCTTGTAAGAAACAGGCTGCCATTTCTCTTTCGTCAGCAGAAGCAGAGTATCGTGGTGCCGTGGAAGCTAGTAAGGAAGCCTTGTGGCTTCGTCAGATCCTATCAGAGTTTGGCTTTGAGCAGCAGCATCCAACCACACTTTGGTGTGATAATCAAAGTGCCATTCAGCTATGCAAAGATCCAGTCCAGCATCAGCGCAGCAAACACATTGAACTACACATGCACTTCATCAGAAAGCTCATTCATGACCATGTTCTTGAAGTGCAATATTGTCCAACAGATGATCAGGTTGCAGACATCTTCACAAAGGCTCTCACAGAGGCGAAGTTCACTAAACTTCGATATATGCTTGGAGTTCAGGAAGTTGTCACTAAGGGGGGATAGGCTCTAGTGCCTCCTTCCTTCTCCTATTGTGTCATATTTGTAAATCCTTCAATCCTATCCCAAGTTGTTCTTAAGGGGGGATGTTAGGATATTCCGACACATAGGATATAGTTAAGTTCAACTTGGTCTAGTATAGAGTTAGGTTAGAGTTAGGTAAAGTGTGTTTCTTTACCGTTGTACATTTTGTAACTTACAATCCGACGGTCACGATATGTAGTGATCCGACGGTTCACTCTCACCTCGGTATTACCGACACTTGATCCGTGGCTTGACACCCGATTGGTCCATGAGTTCTATTTAAAGCGCATGGAGGGTCATTGTTCGGGTAATCCGTGCATGAGAGAAGCTTATGTAAATTTTCATTCTTTGATTAATAAATTGCCTGTAGTACCCACGTTGGGACAGGCCGTGGACTGTTTCCCTCCTTGCACTTTGAGGGTTTTAACCACGTCAAAAATACTGGTGTATTGATCTGTGATCTGGTTGTGAGCGGTGTCCTTTTGGTATTCTTTCTGAGGAACTTACCCTGTAAATTCCTACACAGCCTACCCAGAACCTGCAAATGATGAGGGTTGAACCTCGCGAAGAAGATCCTAATGTGAATATCATGTTGCGAAGTGGAATGACGACTAGCGATGATAAGGGAAGGTAGCCTGAAAAGAGTGAATGGGTCCGTAAGGCTCTAGAAAAAGAGTTTGGGTTTGATCTGGAGTACACGAAATAAATGTTCATGGAAGCGAAGAAAAGCTTCGCTGAGGCCTCTACCTCAAGAAGTCAAGATCAACTGTCCGAAGAAATGGACCCCTCCATACTTACTACCTTCTTGAAAACTTGCATGAAGTTGTTGCACAATAGCAAGGTCGTGAAAGGATTATAGGAGTTGATAAATAAGTGTGCCGGAAAAGAAAATGCTCCTGAAGGACCTCACGTAGTCAGAAAAATTGGTAAGCATAAGGCAAGAACAGGGCGTGAGATGAGGCTCACTTCGCAGATAGGAGAATATGAGATGGATCAAGTTATTCTGGATTTGGGGTCAGATGCGAATATATTTCCTAAACAGACATGGGAAAGAATGTGGATACCTGCATTGCAGTGGTCTCCGATACAATTAAGGATGGAAAATCAATAGAAAATTATTCCCATGGGAAGTTTGCAGGGAGTGACAGTAGATATTGAAGGCGCAAGTTCATTGGCTGATTTCAAAGTGATAGAGATTGGCGATGACAGCAATCCATACCCCCCGCTCCTTGGGATCAATTGGTCTATTGACATGAATGGAGTGATCAATTTGAAGAAGCAGATGATTTCATTTGAAAGGAAATCGCCCTGAGTAGCAGTACCTTTGGACCCTGCAGAAGGACCGCACTATACTAAACTAGTCGATGGTTATGAAAGTGATGATGATTTGGACTAGATCTACAAAATAACAGCGCGAGATCAATATTGGGTGAATCTGACAGCAGATGGATGCATTACATGGGACCGCAAAAGTTCATGTACATCAGATTCAGATGAGGAGCTGGAACACTGGCAGAATAGGTTGCACAAAGTGTCTACGTTGTGTTGTAACATGATGACTAAATCGTTGCGTTGTGTATCGTCGGAGGTAAGAATTTTGCCTTATTATGATCGTTTAACTGGCGTCGATAAATTTTTGGATGCATTTGAAAGGGAAGTACCAGAAAAGTATCACTTTCAAGCCCTGGATTTGGCACTGCGCTCTACGCCCGCAAGATGGTGGGGTATGCATAAAGACAGTTTTGATGGATGGCGTGAGTACAGAAAAATGATGAGATTGTGATTTGATCACCTAAAAGTTTGGTTAATAGAGAAATATGATAGAAGGAATGATCTACACGATCATTTGGAAAAATGGACTGAGGTTTATGGAGTGGAGCCACAACTTGAGTGGGTGCATTTATATTGTCACACATTAGATGTAATACCCATGTATTGGTACCTGGAAACAGAGCTCCGTCATGGCACTAAAGAGTGGGACATTTTGAGACAGGGATTCTTGATGACATTCAGCTTTGATGATAGATTTGAAGACATTGATGAGGCATTGCAGGAGGTTAAGGCAGCGATCTTCATAATACCACAAGATCCGTTGGATTTGATTCAACTAGATTGGACCACCCAGCTAAGCCATGCGCTGGAGTGCTATAATGTGACTACTGAAGAAGAAGATGAGGCTTCAAGGAACATTAATATCCTAGAGGTCAAAGAATAGTGTGAAGTCGTTGTGAAGGATGGAGTCGCAACAGTAGATTCTGCGGTGGTGGATTGCACCGCGCTCTTTGAGCAGTTCATGGAGGTAGTTACGGCGCTGCAAGAAGATCCTAACCTGCAGAGGTTAAACATAGAAGCCCATTACTTTCATCAACGATATGATGAAGCGAGAGCGACGGCATGCACTATTGCTATAGCACAACGATTGACCAAGCTGCATGAGGCCAAATAATTACTCAAACAGGTGGAAGCAGCGCAGAGGAAAGAGGCAGTCCTCGAGGCCAGATTAGTGCCTTGGCTGGATGAGGCCTATGTTATCTCTGCCACCATTGAGGAGAAGTTGGCAAGCCCACAGAGAACGTAGCAAAATATCAAGGAAGACAGTGTAGGACCAGCAACAGAGCAACTGGTGGAGCAGATCAAACAGCCAACCACACAGAGCGCGGCTAAGGTAGCAGTGGCACAAATAGAGTTGGGAGGTCTCCGCAGTAAGATCTCTGCACCAGAAAAATGACTTGGGGACGAGTCACTATATTTGTGTTTGGGGGCTGTGGGGACAGGGTCCCCTAAGGTTAATTTTGGGGCAAAAGCCCGAGTTTTGGGGCAAAAAGCCCAAGTTTTTTTTTGTGTAAAGTGTAAAGTCTCTGCAAATTGTGGTCACAGAGCACGTAGATAGTAAAGTGTCATAAAGGGTTTTACCCTTATTTTATGTAAGTTGTGTCGAATTTTATGGATCTACCCATGGTCCGCAGGCCATGGGATTGTATAAAAAGGAGAGTCGTAGAGAGTCTAAAGGAGAAGAAATAAATGATGAAGATGAATGTAATGGGTCATTAAGAGTAAGAGCGAAGAAGTCTTAGAGTAGAAGAGAGGCTCTGCAGCTGTGTGCACAGAGGCCTAAAGTAGAGTCTACTACTGAGTGCACGGACCCCTGTAGCTGAGTGCGTAGGCAAGTCTTGAGTCTGTAAGTAGAACTGAAGTATTAATAAAGAGATTATTCCAGAAATATCTGTGTTTGTCTATTTACTTCTGTTATGAATGAATGCACTATTATGTTATGATGAATGATGGGTTTATGAATTAATACTATATTAATACTCAATTTTACATGATTTGTATTGTCATATGAACACAAGTAATAATAACTGTTTACGTGAAGAATATCTTGTTGCATGTTAAAGTTATTGAACACTTAAGCCGATCTGGATAAATATGGATTTAGGAGTAATCACAGAAGCACATAAGTGGTTAATTCGCCTATCTAGGGTCCACGAAAGATAGTCATAGACCTTTGCGGAAGTCTAGAGTTTGGTAAACGGAAGTTATATCGATAAGCCTTAAAGGCTTATCAATCTGCGTGAAGGCAAGTTTAGGGCATAAGACGACATCACGCTCATCTTTGGGTGTGGAAACTTGGTTCCAGCATCCCCCCATACTGATTCGAGTGAGACTTCAGTCCACTCTCCACGGATTGATGTCGAAAGGGCCAGTAGTGCAAGGATTTTTTTGGAAAACTTAACTCTAAACCTGGGTCAGGACCCACTAAGCCAACAATGTGAACCCAAACCACATCACATTAGTTGTGTTTTGACTGCATGTTTTTATGTAGGTATGGTGGAAGAGACGCTAATAATGAGTGAAAATTCATACTTGTCATAGAAAAATGGCCAAAATGTGTTAAATGTAGTAGATCCACTAAACCCACTTGCATTCATTATTGATGGGAATTCTCATAATGTGGGTTTTTGCAGAGCACGTTTCCCCACCAAAAACAAAAGAAAAAGGAGACTATTCCAATGCCTTCAATCGATATTATCTTGGATTTAGATATTAATATTGATCAATTTACAAATGGGTAGGGCATGGTTTCCTGCAATATAGATGAAATATGGTAGCTCCAAGGTGCCTATGGGTTTAGGTTTTGTCATCTTCATCATAAATATTATCTGATTAACATACTATAGTATTTTTGTTTTTATATAGCTTTGTCCAAATTTTGCAATTAGGGAATATAATGGCAGGAGGATTATGTAAATGCAAAAAAAATTGCATGGTTGGATATTGAGAATTGTCATGTCCCAAATGGGTTGGATGCCCATGTAATTTCCCAGAACATCAAATATGCTCTTTCAAATCTGGAGTGCAGAGCCCCTGCTTCTATCTACTGCATACAAAGACACAGATCTCTTATCTCCATATGTGTGAGAATCCCTCTCTAGCACGAGTATAGCCTTTCATGATGTTCCCCCGAGTGTTAAGGATGCAAGTGATAAAAAATTCTAGTTGACATGTTGTTCTTGGTAATGGACAATCATGCACCAACAAATTATATGCTTATTCTAGAGATTTTGATTTTTCTAACGCACTTCATATGTTTCAACTAGGGAGGTATAATGTCCTATTGGTACATCCTGCTGAAGATGTATTTTCTCCTCTAATTTGAGCAGCGAAGAGTATTTGGCTTTGGGAAAATTTAGAAAGGGGTGAGCTGACCCTTCAAAATTATTTGTTAGACTCTAAAGAAACAGAGAAAAAGGTTAATTCTATTACTTCAAAAGATGCTCCAAAAACATAGCCCTTGGAGGAAATTCTCTCATAATTAAGTTTAAAATATGTGGTTTCTTAGGGTAAGCAATCCATGCCAAGAGTGTTTACAAGCAACACAACTTGTCATTCTATGGAATCTAATTTTCAAGAAGTTGCCCAATTTCAACCAAAACTGTCTAAGCATATAGTGTCACAGGACATCCAAATGAACAAGAGCAACATGGTATCTCAATGGGCCTTCCAAGAACAAAACCTCCTATTATTACATCCAAATTTAACATTCCATCTCATTTATTTCTTAGTGAATTAGGAAATTCTAATGTTATAGGAGCCTTATTATAGTGACAGGGCATCCAAATGAGCAAGCACATTCTGGTAACTCAACTCACTTTCAAGGAATGAAACGTATTGTCATAACATATGAAGGTAACTTTCTAGTGCATTCACATTCCAGTGCACTAGAAAATACTAATTCTATGGGGCCTTTATCCTCTTTACATTTCTCTATTAATTTTCACTATAATAATCTTAAGAAGATTCCAACTGATACCAATTATTCTATCAACCCATCTATGAAGTTCAACTCATATCTTGCTCCTCACGGGAAAAGTTATGGAGCTAAAAAAAATCCATTTCATCCTAAAGTGATGCCAAATATTTTTCCCAACCAAACGCCTAATCTTCAGCGACCTATTACAAGTAGTTTATCTATGGAAAACATTCGTGTATGAAGGAAAACAATATATTTTGACTCAAGGACTAATATTTTGCAACAAAATCACAATGTACAAGCTAGATGTTACATTTCAAATTAAATACATCAAAAAAAATTATCCATAATAGAAACCTACTAATCTAGGAGATTTAAATCTGAACACCTCTCCTTAGGTGAATCCAATAGGAAAGTGGCTACTACCTTCGAAGCATAACGATATTGGATCTCAAATAAGGATTATTTTGCAGGCGATATAGGCACAAACAAAATATGATGGTACCTTCAAAAGGTAATATTAAAGGTTGCATTAAATATGAAGAGATGCATATTTATAATTTCAACATCCATGAGTTATTAAGGAAGGTTATTGAGAAAAAGGAAATAGTGATAATAAGAGTTGGGGAGCATCCCCATTATATCTTCCTCGAGCTACTAGTCTTTGGAATTGTGTGGATCTTTGCAATATGCACGATAACTATCCTAATGAAGCATGAAAGGAATTTCATAACTATCTCTATGTTTTGAAGGACATTGACACGATGATGAAATCAGAGAGGTTGCATCATGCAGCTTTAATGTTGAAGTCATGTTGTTTTAAAAATATTAAATTGGTAGAGATTATACATATGCCATTGTTAGCAATTGATAAGAGACGGTGAATATCCCATCATCAAGTAGGGTGTCAACCCTTATGTATTACAATTTACAATAGACCATTTTGATAAATCTGGGACTACAAGTGTGAATCTTAGTAGTCATTTTACATTGTAAGCATATCAAATACATAAGTATATGTTCTACATTTACATATAATAGATGTAAATGCGGTGCATATATGTAAAATGTTCAATATTTATGCTTGGCGCTTGGATTATTTTTCTGATAGGCCTAAGCTATGGAATTTAATTGTAAGTGGATATGCAGGATTGGCAAAAAAATTATTTATCAAAAGCACAATATGCAAGACTCTGGTTGGTATACATCATGCTAATCAATTAATAGGTTCTATGTAACAACTATCAAGGTTAGGCCATACTTCTGCTTATTTTTTATCTAGAGCCTAAAACACAATTTTGGTTAGTTTAATGTAACTCTTGTAACTTTCTTGTAATGGATTTGTTCATTTTATAGGTTGTAGTTCCTTTAAGAATATCACCAAATAGAGTGCAATTAGACAAAATATGTTGTCTTCAATAGCATTTGGGAATGGTGTACGACTTATCCAAAGAATTATAAGACATTGCGTGAGATATCTATGAAAAAGAGTATTGAAGCCATTTATCTGGCTTTCGCCAACTATTTGAAACATATGGGATTTGCATCATTGCTAAAAGGCCAATGATATTAGCAAACATAACATGTAAATATACTAAGATTAATACAATAACGCCATCCCTGCAAACCAAGGGATGAAAAAAGTATGGGGTCGTAGGACTCCATGACATGAAAAATGAATCAATTAGGGAGCTTAGCAAGGGGGCTAAGCCAAGAAAACATTATTTTATATGTAGTTGATTTTTTTCCCAAAGGAAAAATCCTAATTTCCGTTAGAAACAAAAATGAAAATTACATATAATAGATGCTATCAAGCATATCCTGCATAATATATGTAGATGATATTATAAGGAAAAGTGTTTTGATATCAAAATATATTATAATATTATAATATATCACAGAAGTATAAATTAAGGGGAATTGTTCATATATAAAGGTGATTTCCCCATACATTTTGATATATATCAGGAGGGACAAGTGCCCTTGTGTGAGGGCCTATAGGGTACTTAGAGACCCTCGAGGGCAACGAGAACTCCTGGAAGCCACAGGGCTCTAAGACATCCCTAGTTAGCCCAAGTTGGCCACCTTGAAAGTAGTGGCATAGCTCGAGGGTTTGCGAGCGAAAATAAAGGGGTGCACTACTTGGGTGTGGGATTGATGAGGGATGTGAATTTGTCGGTGTGAGGTTGTTTTGATTTGGTACCTTGGCCCTATTCATATTTGATACTGGATAAATTCCTAAATTGGGTACTCATTGCATTGTGGAGTCGTGGCCCTAGCTCGAGGGTGATCGACTGCTGAGAGTGTTAGAGTAGCACAATCTATAGTTGGATGTTGCATCCAAGGTCTGTAGCCAATCGACATTTTTTTAACAAATAAGTGTTTGAAACCTATTTTATGCATGCCCATGGTTTATGTTTTATGTTTTGACCTACATGTTATTTTACTATTCTATCATCTTATGTATATGTATCATTTATGATTATGGTTTTAGTGTCGGTTGTGATGGCTTCACCCCAGTTGGATGACTAGGGAGTGTTACATGATGCTACCCTTTATTGACAAGTAGTTGATGTCGTTATTTAATTAACTCACAGTCAACCTAACATTTCTTATGTTATTAATGTGGTTTCCCAGTTTATGTAGGATATGCAAGGAAGCCACTATAAGGCTAAAAAAAATTCCTTTGTTACATTAAGGGTACCTCTCATTTTGGTATAAAATGATCTCAAATTTTATATTTGTTACTCAACTTCATCGACTCTGACTAGGCAGGTGACAACAATGAGAGAAAATCCATTGATGTTTATGTGTTTCACTTTAGTGTTGGACCCTTAATTTGGTCATGCAAGAAAGAACATGTAGTCTATTTGTCAACTACGAAAGCTAAATATTGTGGAGTTATTAATGCAAGGATAGAGGCAGTTTGGATTCATCAACTCTTAGGGAGCTTGGGTTTCCTGTCGAAGCCTCAACTACTATTTATTATGACAATCAAAGTGAAATTTAGGTTGGTGACAATTGTGTTGCACACAATAAGATGAAGCATGTTGAACTTCATGCTCATTGCTTATGAGAATTGAATAAAGAGAAGTTTGTCACTCTGCTCTATTGTAGAACAAATGATCAAATTGTTGATATAATTATGAAGTCATTGTTCAAAGCCAATTTCATTAAGCTATGTGATATGTTAGGGCTTAAGGGAGCTATAGTTATTGGGTATTTTTCTTTGGGGGGTGTCTTGCTAACATAATTTCACCTCTTGAACCTCTAGAACATTGTAATGATGGGGACGTATTGGGATATAAGGTTATGTTGGTTCATCAAACCTTTGGATCCTCTAGAACTAGCATGAGAATTAATAGAGTGGTTGACTAACAGAACAATCAATTGTTTAATCAACTAAGTGGTTGACAAGTTGATTATATGATTGACAAAGTGGATGAAGGAATCGACTGGATGGTCAATCAACTAGTGAACATCCAGTTAGTTTAATGGTCGAAGTAGTTGACAAGATAGTCAATTTAACTTGGGTAGTTGTTTAGTCAATCAGAATTGGGTTTACTAGAACATTTAGCTAGTCAATGAAACAATGTAGCTTCACATAAACAATTAATGCTTCCAACACTTGTTTGTGGACAAAATCTTCCACAATTCAAGAAATTTTCTTAGGTTTGGACACTATAAATAAAGGGCCTTGTGGATCGAACATACACTTGTTGTATTGTGTTCATTATTTCTCAAACGTTATGATGTTTTGATCACAATGTGTTGTGCTTAAGTGACGTAATAGTGTCTTTAGACACCACAAATCATATTGGAGCATAATTGCTCTTTTGTACATTTCTTTATATTCTATTTTTGGTTTTCTTCTCTTATTTTCCCTCAATCCTCAACATGTTGGATGCAAACAAATTAAACAAGGGACCATAAGTATAAATTGTCTAAAGACATTGATTTTTCAATATAAACATTTGATTAGATATAGGCTCGAGAAGGATGTGAGGGGTGGCATTCTGGATTGAATTTTGAAAGGTATGTTGTTCCCTTGCTAAAATGAGTTTCTAAATATATTAAGTGTGCTCGTTAATCAAAGAGAATGATTCACTTGAAAAAATTATTTAATGCTCCTCGTCATTCTTTTTGGTGGCTCTTATATGTCTTAAGATTACCACATATCATTATGAAAAATGGATCGATTATATTAAAAAATTATGGAGTCCCAAACATGGTGTTTTGGCTAGATGTATTCAAAATGTTAAATATTCTTCTCTCGCATTGTGGTTGAACCATCTAGAGTTATCATGGTTAAAATATTAGTTGTAATAGTTGGAAACCTATTTTATAATAAATTATTTAGGGATGAATACAATATCTCCTTGTGGACTTCAAACTCATATAAGAAGTTTTCAATCTTAACATATTAAAACTATCAAAAAGACAAGCATCCTAGAAATAACATCTCAACCACAAGTGGCATGGTCAATAACAACCCATTATGCCATAGGCTTCTCTTCCCAATTACAACAAAGGAAAATATATAGGGAAGTGATGTCTCTACCATAATACTTCCACACATTCCATCAAAGAGTGTTGTACTCACAAATATCTTATGATGCAAGTAGATAAATTCCAAATTACACTAGAGTTGGAAGCCCAAGTAATTGTCTCAAAATCTATAACAAAAGTTCTCACAATGCTCGCCATGTAGGCCACAAACCTTAGCAAAGAGAGATGGAATACATTTTTCATTCACAAATGTGGGGGATATATAACCTCTTCCTTCATCATTAATGATGGAAACTATAAAACTCTAGACTCGATTTGACTATAGTAATATTCCCACAATCAAATGGCATTTTTATCAAATGCTTGTGCTTGTTAATAATATAAACAATAATCACATGGTATCCATATTATCAAAAAAATATGTGTTTAAGCAATCATCGAAAGCAAGATCAAAATGACAAGGCCCACTAAATTACCCATTATCTAAATATTGAAATTACCACTTACACATACATTAAATCAAATAAAGTGCAAAATTCATAAACATGTAACCACATGGAGAAACCAATGGTCTTGCATGCATGGCGAGAGACACAATCAATAACCATAGCTTGTGTAAGATAATAAGTCATTATTGCACTAATCACCATATCGTGTGCAAGAGAAGAAATCATTATTGCACTAGATGATACCATGGCCATGCTTTAGGGATGACTCACACCCATCATTCATTGACTTAGGGTCAAGTATGATTGTATCCCCTTCATTTTTTCATGGACTAGACTTTAGAGGATTTTATAATTATAAAATAACAAGGGTAACTATATGGAGTTTTCATCCTAGTTTTGAGGTGGGGAGACAATTATAAAATAGCAATTATGAACATGTTCCCCTATGCTTATAAATTACTCAACTAGATCTAAGGAGAGGTCTCTCAACTATCCACAGTTGGGACTATTTGAGCTAGTCAAGTGCATAGGAGACATAGCAAACAAATCCTTGATTGTGGTGCTTGGTACACATAATACTTCTAGCTCAACTTGACTATCATATTTTTATTTACTTTTTGTATGTGAAAATATAATAGAGTTTTTTTAGAGTCTTGAAAACAAATAGAGGCACCAAGAAAGAAATGTCTATCTAACCTCAACATGCCAACAAATTAGGTGAATCCTATAAAGTTTCTTTACAAATTTGTCATACTCAATCCCACTAGATTTTGGAGTTTGAGACATTACAAAAAATCTGGAGGCAAATCATGGTATTCCCTAGTGAGATCCAATCTTCGAGGATTTTGATGTTTGTGTCTTTAACAAAATTCCCTTTAATTACATACCCAAATCCAAAGAAGGGGGGTGATTTTTATTAAATCTTGGCCCAAATGCACAATGGATATACCAAGGCCTCCATCATCACGACATATAGAGCTAAATCCAAAGGCTTCCATGTTAAATGAAATTAAATAGCCTTACGTACTTTGGCTTATATCTAATAATGAACAAGGAGACCAAGCTCTCTAAGAAACAATTTGAACATGTATGCAAAAAATTTCTTGGAACCTTCCACCTACATGGCCAAAATAAAGAGAAAATGACTTTACCATAAACATTTGCATAGTCAAACTTGATGAATATGGTATCAAGACCAAAGAATTTATCCCAATCCCTAGTTGAAGAAATGGCTATAACATTTTCCAATATGGGAAAAATTATACTAAATATCATTCATCAAGGGTGAATAATTTCATGAAGAATATGCTTCATATGTAGGGCCAACAACCTAGCTAAAATTTCATAAGAGGCATTCAAAAATGCGTTGACCTTTAGCAAATATTCCCACTAGGGCTACCCAAATATGGAATGAACCTTAGTAATTCTTTCTTGTTCCAAACACCCAAGTATTTCTTTTTATTTTTTTATTGATTATTTGTACACGAGGAGGAAGTTATCTTCGAAAAGTCACGCACTAAGCCATATAATTTTGGTGACTTACCCTTGAGCATATCCATCAAAGAAACTCATCCATAGTAACCAAATCCTCACACACCCTTTCATTCCCTTGGATGTGGGCCCAGATCAAGATAAGTATACATGTCCACCAAATTTTATTTCATAGGCCTTGTGACTAGAAAAATAGCATATAGTCATTAAGAAATCTTCAATCTCCTCCTACTTGGTGATGCAACCATGAACTATTTTAAGAAATACACTTTTCTTAGTAGCCTACAACTTGATGGTTGAGGGCTTGAACAAGTCCTTTGTGAGCCTCACTCCTAATTCAAGACAGTGTGGATGGGCTCTTATTTGATAACCTCTTTCCCAATGCCCATAATTAAACTCAAAGAAGTGTAAGAGCTTAATAGCTCTATTTTCTTTTATTAATTGAAGGGATTGCATCTTCCTTATATTATCCACCCTTCATCTAAACTTTAGTTAGGAAGGAGGTTCTAAATCCCCATAGTGAAATCCATAAAACTTTAGTCTTTTATAGGATTAAGATTAAATGTAGTTATTTTGAATCTAAATCTTTAAATTTGTGATATCCCCAACTGAATAAATTGTGCTAACATACTTCCATTTTGGCAATTTTGGCATTAAGAGAAAATTTTGATGATTCAGAGACTTGGGAAAAGTGGGTTGAGTAGACCCCACTTTGATTTTGGAGGCAAGGAAGGCCATGCACATATAAGGGAAAAATAAATTTTCTAGTGGAATGTGGGGGCCAAAAGGAGGGAATTCAAACCACATGAAGCAATTCACACTAGACGAGATAGGAGAGAGAAAAAGGAAGCGTGAGTTGGTGGAAGATGGGGCCCACCAAGGGAGAAGCAACCAAGGCTTCTAAATATCACATGGAGGCCTTCATTTGCATATTTTGTATATCTAATTCCAGAAATAAAACTCTCTTGGATTTGTTGAGCACAATAAGAGAAGTGTTGCTTAGCACAAGAATTTCAGGGGAAATTCCACCCCCATTTCAGAGAAATTTGAGTGTCTACCTAGTGAGGAAATTTGGGAGTCCAATTCAGGGCTTCCCTTGAGCATATTGTAGGAGTTTTCATAGTTTTGCATGTTACCTAAGCACAGAAGGAAATTCACACTCTTCATTTGGAGAAGCTACAGTTGGTTGGAGTTTCAGAGTATTTGCAGAGACACTCCCTATTGTTGAGGCTGAAGTTTGGTGGCTTTTTGCAGGGCTGAAGTGGAGGATATTTTTTGGGTCGAATTTCTCTATCACAGGGGTCTCTAGGTAAGGGTTGCGTATGGGCTTAAGGAGAGGAATTTGAGGGAGATTTGGGTTGAAGGAGAAGGCTGGTATTTACGGAGGATATTTTTGGTGAAATTTCAATGGCATTTGAGGGGAGTATTTGGGCCTAGTAGAGTAGTGATTTTCTTGTGGTGCATACAACCAGCCTAGGTAGATAATTCACACTATTTTGCGGCTTCCAAGTCAGCTGAATCAACCCAAACCTTCTCTGGGTTTTTGAATGTTTCATGAGTGAAGTCTAAAGCTACTTTTGTAGAATTTTCTAAGCAGTTTAGAGGGCATAAATCCATCTATATTCCGACAAAAATTGGTATATTTTTTGGGGAGTGCACATATTTTGTCAGAGCTAGTATCATTACTTGGGCCATCATAGTTTCACCTAGATTTTGCATACCTTGCATGAGCAAGCCCAAGTTCCTTTGTTCTCATTTTATTGTACCCAGATTTCATTGATATCAATAAAATGGCTCAGCTTTATTGCCCATTTTATTTGGTTTACTGATTGTGCATGCATCGTCGAAAATTTTATTGTTGTAGCTTAGTTCATGTTCTTAATATTTAATGTTATTTCCTAGTTGGAATATTACAAAATCAACATAGTATATATAGAAGTAGATAAGTAATTGTTTTGGGAGTGTGCCCTCATCAATAACTTGCACAAACAAACAAACAAACCATATTTAAACAACAATATAGACTTCAAACTATTTATGACACTTTTATATCCCTTTTATTGGATCAAGTAAACCATGATTTGAATGGATTTTTTTCTTTTGAATTGATTAGGGTCATAAATACTCATCCTAAGTTTGAGAGAAATCCGAGAAATTCACCCTCGTGAAACTCTTATAACCATTATTTATTTATTTTCATCCTATGCATCTACCATGTTGAAACCCTTGTGTATGATGCAATGACATTTCAATAACTCATCATCCACACATATCCAAAAATGGATTATTTTTCAACGTTTTTTGATGCATGCAATATGGGAAAACCTAGTATATGACCATCCATATTCAATAAAATCGAAAGAAATTTCTCAGAGGGGTTATACCTCCCATTTAGACTAGAAGGGGATACTTTACATCACCTTCACCATCAACAAGGTTTGTGGTGTAGACATTGGCATGCATCCAAATAACATTGAGAGGAGTATGGTTGTGTAAAAAACCAACAATTTTCACTTCATGAATACAAAAACAATCAAGATTGTTAATTACAACTCTTATTATACAACCCATTGATTTTATATTTGCATGTAGGAGACCCTTTAAATTATATGTTGTTACCTTTGTTACCACTATCACCCATTTCAACTGGGATTTTGTCTGAATTCTAGATTGTTGGGCCTTTTAACATAAAATCACATAACTAATTATCCAAGCTATGGACTTTACAATTTATTTGGGACTCCTCAAGAGAGTTTTTCATGGGGGTTAAAAAGAAGAGAATCATCACGATTTCATTCTCTTCCCGTTATCTTTAGAGGAGGAATATTAGGATCAGTCCACCTGTTGTAACTTTTTTCACCATGTTACCTTTTCCATTTTCCTTATGTTGAAAAATAGAGAAAAGAAAATAGAAAAAGAAAAAAGAATATATAGAAAAAAGAAAATACAAAAATAAAGAAATAAAATGGGATTTTCAAAATATATATATATATGAGAAAAATAAAAATAAAATCCCAAAGTATAGGTGCGCTTGTTTAAATGTCATCGTAATTAGAATTATATTATTGTTAATCTTTGTTATGTTAATTAATCAATGATTAATTGTGTTGGCTTGTTGGGGCCTGACCTAGGTTCGAAGTTAATTAGCCAAAAAAATCCCTGTCCTACTGGCCCTTTTGGCAACATTCTACGGAGCGCGAACTGAGGTCTCACCTGAAGCAATATGGGATGATGTTGGAACCAGGTTTCCGCACCCTTGAGATGTCTGAGGGGTTGATTTAGTCGAACTGTGAATACCTTCACGTAGGCTACTTTGCACACTTCCCTAGCCTACGAGGCCTTCGTGCAGCCCTAACCAAGGGTTGTGGGGCTTCTGCGTTGCTGGAGCAGCGATCTGCACTATTTCCCCAAGTCACACCGTGGATATTACTTATCTTTTTATACCAATTAGTTATCTTTGCATAAATAGATACCTTGTATTGTATTCACTTACTCATCACATTTATATAAGTTCGTGCAATAAATAAACAGTAAACTTGCAATTCATACCCAACAATGCATAAAACAAGAAAAGATACACAAGATTATGGTAAAACTTCTCTTTATTAATGCTTCCCACGGTTACAGACTCGACCTGCCCTGCGCACTTAGCTACAGGGGTCCACGCACTCAGCTCCAAACTATTAGGCCTTTGCACATTCAGCTGCAAAGCCTTCTCCTACCCTACGACCCAAAGACACAAATCTACACTTTGACTCAATAATTCATGGATTGATTTCCTTCTCTCCTTATATGATCTCTTTACACTTAGAGCCTCGCTCTATTTATACAATCCCATGGTCCACGAACCATGGGTAGATCTCTCAAACCAAAACTACATTTACAAAAGTAAGGGAGGAAAACCCTATGACTCTATTACAACTTCAGGCTTTGCGCACACAAATCACGGAGTCTTTACAATGGACTTAGTCAAAACTTGGGCTTTAAGCCCCAAAACTTGCCTTGGGGGGATCCCATGCCCAACAAATTAATATATTGTTAATAAATTGAATTGATGTGATATTTTTGTTGGCTTGTGATAAAGCCTGGGCGAGAATCAAAGGCAAAGATCACCCTCGCCTGGATCAACGGCAGGGGTTGAACTTCGGACCCCCCCCCCCATGCTATTGACGTTTAACCAACGGGGGGGTCTAAAAAGTTGTTTTGAAAATTCCACCCGTGGCTGCGTGGCCCATCCACATCCATTTCGGGCCCCCCTCTCCAAAACCGTAAACAACCTACCCCCCCCCCCAACAAAAGCCACTCACTCATCTACTCCACTCTCGTTGTCTATTTCATACCTCCTCACACCTTGCCACATGACATTCCCTCATTTGTCCACGTTACATTACCGGTACAACTAATAAATCTTCCCGCCAACATCTATTGCATTAACTAGATGCGCCAAAATTGAATATTCACCCAATCCCTTTAAAACATTTTGCTGCCCTCCACGTTCCTTTTCTCCCGTCCTCTTGCAGAAGTGCAAGCACAATTTGATTTTATTAGCATACAAGCATTTGCTACACTAGCGATCACCAGTTCCTAGTAATTCGATGCACATGTTTACAAATTCATAGTTCAGCAAGTCGTCCTCCAAAGGAAAGTCCAAATTAGTGGTATAAAGGCAAAAGTTTCCCCCTATAGTTAATTTAAATGAATTTCCCCTGGTTGACAAGCAATACAAAATCTTTGAATCCCAACGTGAGGTCGATCTTTATGAACTCCACAATTGGGTAAATCAAAAATTGTTAGATGATAGTGATGAATTGAACGTATGGGACTCCTTCCTACCCCAATTCGTCTTTCCTCGAACCCATTTCTTCCCTGAATTTGTCACCTATTGACATTTAAGGTCTTTACCCAGTCATAGGGTCGTAATTACCCAAAATAATGAAGTCTTGTTTACTATCACTCCTAAGTCAATATGCAAATCCTTCAAGTTCAACATATAGTCCCTCTGCATCCTTTTTATGTAGACTCTCTCATGGAGATCTATCAGAAAATCACATTCCCTCAAAGAGACAATATATTTGAATCATTTTTACGTGAGAACTCTGAGTTACCAAGAACCAATCCTCCCTACTCTTCTTCAATATTTCCATAAATGTTTAGGCAAGTCATCTATATGGTTTCATGTCTATTAGGTTACCCTAGCCATCAGTGGGTTGATGAGGTAATTCTACCATTTTTATCAGCATTTTCAGCAGGTGATAAACCATCACTCATTTTCAAATACAGTTAATTTCTAGCAGAGAGCACTCGTGATCAGTTTCTGAAGTTTTCTACATGAAGGTGCTTTTAAGCATCAATCAGTCCTTGTGTATTTATTTATATTTTTCCAAGCAGATATATTGACATTTCCACTACATAAACTAGATGCACAAGGGAACCCTAAGTTTGTTATTCATTGGACTTCATTGGTAAGAAAGAACACAGAGGAGTATTCTTTCAATGATTATGTAAATCAGTTTTTACATACAACATTGTGTCTTCTCAGTAATGATATTATACCCATAATTTCACTTGAAATCAAAAGAATTCTTCACCTCTCTGAGCAAACTAAGATTGGAGACTAGTACCTCTATCAGAACTACACAAAAATCAAGATCTATGGATGTGAGCTTCCTCCCTATAGGTTGCCAAAATTTGTACCAATCAGAATTTTTGCACTAGAATATATCAGACAAATGATGAACATGGATGATCTACATTTTGTATCCAACAAGAAGAAATCTCAATTTAAACTAAAAGCACAAATTGGACCATTTATTGTCAACACCAGAGCAACAACAAAGGAGGCAGATCTTCTCTTGAAACAAATGAAGTTCAAATTGAGCTTCACCTAGTCTTATGATCCTTTGGGGATTATTTCTAAGTTAAGAGTCAAACATAAGACTACACCTTATGCACATACACCTAGGCCAGAAATAGAATAGTATGTAAATCAAGAGAAGTGGCAATATAACACATTGCAAGAGGCAGAGGAACAAATTCATATTCAAACAGATTCATAGAGTCCAGTTCCTCAAGAGAAAGAGACTAAGAGGCCAAGAACAAGTTTATCTACTTCAGTTTCAGAAATTTAAGAGATAGACTTCCAAGTGTTTAAAAGAAGAAAGAAAACTAATACTCAGGAGGAGCCTTTTCAAGTAGAAAGTTCACAGGAGCAAGCAACAATGATATTGATAAGTTCTCATATTTATACCTTTCCAAGGATTTAGGATATTTCGACAGATTCTCCTATATCATCTGTTTCTCAGGGTATAGAAAAACAGAACATTTTTGCTCAGTACAAAGAGATTAAAATAAGGAATGAAACATTGAAGGCCACCACATATTCTAAATTCTGAAAACAAACTTCAACTACCCAGCAAAGACTTCTGTCTGCACTCGATACTGAAAAGGGGAAATTTCAGCTAGCTTTCTTGTAACCCAAATTTCCAATCCCTAGAGGTGCAGAAGATTATAAAACATCATTTTTTGCTTTTTACACCAAATAGATTCATGTCATTGATCATATTGACCTACATAAGTAGGCTAGAGAAATGATATATTCTACTTTCACCAGTTCAACTATGGAAGCCTCCAAACTACAAGGTTCACTTTATTACATTCATTCACAATTAAAGATGGAGAAAATGGCATCCCTGGCCAAAGATACCATAATTAAGTCATTGGAAGATCTGGTAATAAAATTAGGATATGATCCTAATGATGTTAAAGCAGTTGAAGAAATTATCAAGAACAAGAATGTTGATATTCAAGCATTAAGGAAACAGTTGAAGCTTCCTACTATAGAACATCCACAGGCCAAAGAAGTTGGTCAATTGGAGATAGAAAAAGAGAATATGTTCAAAATGATAATTAAACAAAATCTCCATATACAAAAGATGGAGGCTGAAATGGAGACATTGTTAAAGGAAAAATAACAATAGTTGGATGTTTTAGCAGTTATCCCCATAGAAAAATCTATTGCGGATACTTCAACAGCAGGGGCTTCTACAAAAGCAACCGTTACAGTGGATACATAGTCCATTGATGTAGCAATAGATTTATTCAAATCCATGGGAGACTTAACACTGAAAGATCAGGAGATTGAAAAATTGAAAACTCTACTTCAGAAGCTTCAAGAACAAATGATTAAGACTAATAATTCATACTTGGCCAAGTTGCAAAAAAGTTATAAGTTGACTCAACAAATAGCAACTTATGAAAATGTTGTAATTGCTCACACCATTTCTCAGGCCAAAGAAAATATTTGGCTTAATATTGTTGAATGAATTACTAAATTGTGGCCTTCAATTGAGATTATTTTTGAACAGGAAGAGTTGTTACAGAAATCAAAGGAAGCAGTGGCAGAAGTAAAGGAAGACCTCAACCACAAACCAGGAGATGCTACAAAAATAATCAAGGTTCTGAATTCCAAGACAAAAGAAGAGCTTGAAGAATATGGTATTGAAGACAAAACTGAAGTTGTCTTGGAGGTGAGAAGGGTACATACTAAAATAAATTTAATGCTATATCTTAAGAATAAATGCCATAATTTAGAACTCCAAATCAAAAAGTTTAATAGAAAATTTAATTCATTACATGTAAAAGGACTTCCAGTTCTACAGGGTATAGGTGATAAACTAATTCCACTAGAAGAATATCAGCATAGATTGCATGATATAGCAATAGATAAAGCTAAATTTGCTAAAATCAAAGGAACCATCATTGGAAAGGCTTTCATGGAAGGTCTTAGTTGTTATTTACTAATTCAGCATGAGATCAAGAATTTTTTCATAACTAAGCCTACTTTTGAGAAATAAAATGAAGTAGATGAATCATACAGAAAATTATTAAAGTTTTCTATTCCTAATGAAAAAAGATGGGACAAGTTGTGTGAACTCATCGAATGAGAGACAACATATTTTTAGCAACAGAATACCAAGTTTTCAGGGACAAAGAAAATATTTTCGATAAAAACAAACAGAACAACATCTTTATAGCTCCAGTCGCTAGCAACAGTCCTTGAACTCTGTGTAAGATGTCAAAACAGTTCAAATTTCCTCTTTTCTAGTTTGATTTTTGTAATAAATCCAAATCAGTTTGGAAAATATATTTCGTAATAATTTTTTATTTTAAGTCTAGATATTTTGATTAGAAACTCTATAACTACTTTATATTTTGAAATAGGAAGGGTTGAACCCTTGTGATAAGCCATTGAGCATGATTGTAATTCTCTGAACTGATTTTGAGATTAATAGAAGGATTATGGACTCATTTTCAAGCAGCTTGTGTTTTCCTATGAGTTTTATAGTTTCTTATTATGTTTCCATCTTTATTTATTTCTACACATGTTTAGAGTTAATAGAAAATCCGGGTAAGATAAGATTGAATATCAATCTTTCTGAAATCCCTACGAAGTTATAATCAATTACAGAGATTAATTAACTGAAACTATTTGTTTGAGTTAATTCCTCTACATAATTTAATTGTTGCTTCATGTTATCTTTAAATATGTTATGTTTGGTTGTAAAAGGATTTTACATGCATCATCTATAAATGAAAAGTTAAATACTCTATTTTAATGTTTAAGGAATCATATATATCATCTTAAAACTCTACCTTTCATAAACATTTTAAAGGTTAATTATGTTAAAGGTGAAGAATCAGACCTTTTTATTATATTAGAAATACTTAGGATTTGCATATGTTTAACAGTTTAAAGCATTGATCATCCAAACCCAATTTAAAACAACATTTTAGATGCTTTGACACAGTTCCTTAACCTAAAATTGTCTATAAAGGACAACATCAGATTGGCATTGTTGCCAGGGAACGAAAATTTGAAGTTTCTTTTCCCTAGGACAATGATTAAACTTTCTTCTTAGAGGTGAATAAGAAGTTAGCTGGCTAAAATCATTCACCTGGCGACTCCATTAAGTAAAATTGTCTTCATGCAAGCATATTAGATCTCATTCTAACTATGATCATCATTCTCCATTATCAGATCCTGAAAGGCTAGTAAGCATCGCCTCTTCTAGACTTAGAAGCCTCTTCTTCTATTCCTACATCTCTTCCACTAGAAACTGTATCACAACCTGATCCTTTTTAACCTATCCCAATTCCTACATAATTATCAGATCTACCACAAAAAGTGTTAGAACTATTATCTAAAGGAGTTGACCTTCAATCAGGTTTATTGGTTCATCAATTTGAATCAATTTACCTTTCCTTTCCTACTTCACAGGAAGCTGATATAGAAGTTCAGTTAGGTTTCGAATTACCAGATTTCAAACCAGCTAATTTTATTTCTTCTGTGATACAAACTTACCCATCTACTTCTATCAAACCTAAGGAAGGTTTTACTATTTATACCAGTCCTTTTTATTTTGAAGAAGAAGACAAACCTATCCCAGAAGTTCATAAATTAGTTATCCCTTCTCAATTCATACAACCTCCTTCCACCTCTTATCATCCATCTTCATCTCAAGTAATTTCTTCCCAACATCCTTATTCATCTTCTCCTTCTTCTTCCTCATCTTCATCTTCATCTTCACCTACATCACCACATTCAATGGTTGGTTTTCGACCAATCATAATAGCTCGTTATGCAGCACTAGTCCTTCCTCCTGCAACTCAACTCCATCCTTTTCCTGATGGATATTTGAAACATTTACCCAAATTCAATGGAGAAACAGGCCCATCTGTTGAAGATCATCTAGCTGCATTTTTATATTTTGCTAATAATTTGAATATCGAGCATGAAGATGTTTATACTAGACTCTTTGTCTAGTCATTAGAAGGAAATGTTTGAATTTGGTTTAGACAATTACAACCAAATACTATTAATTCTTGGGCTGAATTAATAAACATTTTTAAGAATCAATGGGGAATTAAGAAAGATGTTGTTTACTATTTAACTGAATTTGAAGATTTGAAAAGAAACCCAAATGAACCTATTTCTAATTTCATAAAGAGATTTAATAAATTATATAACAAAATTCCCCCAAACTGTAAACCTTCAGTAACTACTTTCAAAGTTAGATTTTCTAAGGCATTTGAAGATGATTTTGTTGTTATTCTTAGAGAAAGGAAGTCTAAAACTTAGTAGATATGCATACCAATGCAATTGAAGTTGAAGCTAATAGGTCAGCGTCTAGTAAACTGAGAGCCAAAGCTGAGAAGGTTGAAAAGAGGATAAAAGATAGAGAAGGAGGTGCAACATCATAAAAAACTAAATATGAAGGAACCAAAATTGATGAAATAACTTATCTCCTTAGAAATATATCTAACAGGATCTCTAAGATGGAATCTCAACCTAGAGTTATTCAATCGGTTGCAAATAGACCACAAATTCAATATGAAGACCTTTTCAACCTCAAATTTTGCAAAGACCAAATAATGACCAGCAAATCCAACCTCCCTTATTGATTGATGATCAAGACCCAGAAGAAATTATTCCTGTTGTTACAAATGATATCAATCAATTTGAATATTCCTCATCCCATAATGCAATTGTTCCCATAAATCAGGATCAAGGCTCTGCCCAAAATCAAGAAAGTTCTCAAACTTCTAAATATTAAGCTTTTTCTAAGTTTCTTATTGTTGAGTTAAACAGAAGATATGATTTAAGGCCTAGGCCAGGACCTAGTATACCAAAAAGGTAACCTTTGATGAAACTCAAGTTAAAACTTATTAAACACAAACATCATCAAGTGAAACACAAAATTAGTTACGAGAACAAAATATTCCTAAAAAAAAAAAAAACTACTCCAACAATTTTTAACGTTGAAAAAGAACTAGAAAGAGTTAAAATTCCAATTCCATTATCTGAACTCTCTAAAAATCTAGGTTATAAAAATCAATTTTAAAATTGGATTTAATCTTAAAGTATTGATTCAGAAGAAGATTTCATAAGTTTGCAAGATGAAAAACCTCAAGTAGTTTTTGGTCCTAACTCTGATATGATTGGTGAAATTGTACATCCCTTCTATGTCACCCTGAAAATTCATGATTACCTTTTATATAATTGCATGTTAGATTATGTATCTTCTCATCATCTAATGCCTAAAGTAATGATGGATCAAATTCAACTGCAAATCACCAAACCACGTCATGGCTTATACACTTTTGATTCTAAGAAAGTACCTTGTCTCGAATTAACCAAATATTTATTAGTAACAGTCGCCCAAATCCTTGTCAAGAGTATGGTCTTGGATATCGTGGTCACAAATATTCTCAAAAAATTTGGAATGTTATAGGGATAAGTCTTGAGATGAACATGTCTTTTGCTACAATCACGGTTAAGGAGGTGAACATTTAAGGTTATATAGAGAGGTTAGATTTATTAACATTTTTTGTAAAGAAAATCAAGCTATAAATCACCCAAATTATGTTATTGATCAAGATTTTGGATTATTTACTTTAGCTAATAATTATCTTTCAAATTCTGAGATAAGAATTCAAGAAGTTGTTAGTACCCCTCCAATTTTAAATACTGAGATTTTGAAAATGTATTTTGATGGATAATTTTCCAAAGATGGAGTTGGGGCTGGAATTGTACTCATCTCTCTTGATAAGAAAAAACATAAATCAATCCTTTAAATTAGACTTTGATGTTACAAATAATGTAGCAGAATATGAAGCCTTACTTTTAATATTGCAGTTAGCTAAAAGCCCAAAGGTTCAGAATTTGATTGTATTTGGTGATTCAAAGTTAATTGTAAAACAAATTAGAAACCTTTTATCAAACTAATCATCCTAGGATTATATCTTACAAGAATGAAGTTTGGGACTGTGTATAAAACTACTTTCCAGCTTTTAATATCACATCAATCCCAAGAGAAGAAAACATTCATGTTGATGCCTTGGAAATTTCTGCCAACTCCTTTAAAATTCTCAATCCTATGCAATTAAATTACCATATTGAAGTGAAATAAATGCCCTTTATTCTGGATAACCTTAAACACTAGTAGGTCTTCGAAGATGATGAACACTTAAAAAAATTATTACAAGCAATAGATGAATTCTCAGCCTTACATAGTGAAGAAGAACAAATTGATGAAAGTAAATCAAATGAATACAATCAACACTTAAAGTTAGAGCAAAAAATAGTAGATCACGATATAATTCAATTATCTAATAATTACATTCCAAAAGGACTAGTTCCCCTTGGAAAACTATTTGATCATAATGATGTCTCAAAAATATCATTATTAAGTTCACAGCGAGAGGATGTTTAGGATTGTAATATTGGAACTTCTGAAGAAATTATAAATGTTAAAATTTCAGCATCATTGCCTCATGAAATTAAAGACCAATATGTCAATATTTTCAAACATTATAAAGACGTATTTGCATGGTCATATGATGAGTTGAAAACCTATGACACAGCTATTATTCAACATAAAATTCCTCTCAAATCCGAAGCTAAACCTTTTCAGCAAAAGTTAAGAAGAATAAATCCAGTGTTGCTTCCAATTATTGAAAGAGAAATTAAAAATCTATTGGATGCAAAAATAATTGTTCCCTTAAGATATTATGAATGGATAGCTAACCTAGTACATGTCTCGAAGAAAAATGGTGAAATAAGACTATGTGTCGACTTTAGAAATCTAAAAAAACTATATTTAAAAGATAATTATCCATTACCAAATATGGATCAATTACTTTAAAAAATCTCAAGCTCAAGTAGAATTTCAATGTTAGATGGTTTTTCTGGATATAACCAGATTTTGGTTAGTCTTGAAGATAGAGAAAATACAATATTTACAACTCCTTGGGGTACATTTATTTATGCTAGAATGTCATTTGGTATAATCAATGTTGGAGCAACATTTCAAAGAGCAATGGATCTTGCATTTATTGCTAAGATAAATAAATTCATTGTCATTTATCTGGATGATTTAACTGTATTTTCTAATTCTGATGAGAAACATTTGAAACACTTGAGGAAAGTTTTTGAAAGGTGCAGGAAATATGGGATTTCACTTAATCCCTAAAAATCAATGTTTTCAATGAAAGAAGGGAAGCTATTGGGACACATAATCTCAAAGGAAGGAGTTGTTATTGACCCAAAAAGAGTATCAGCAATTGAGGTAATTACTTTACCTAGAAATAAAAAGTAAATTCAAGCATTTCTAGGAAAAATAAATTTCTTGAGAAGATTTATACCTAATTAAGCTGAGATAGTCAAAGATATTACTAATATGCTTAAAAAGGATCGTGGAGTGAAATGGATAGTACAGGCTAGATATTATTTTTCACATATCAAGAAGGCTATTTCTGAGGCCCCAGTACTAACTAGTCCAGACTACTCAAAACCCTTTAGCATATTTTCCTTTGCCTCTGACACTACCTTAGCTATTGTTATACTACAAAAAAAATGATGATGGATATGAGGAGACCATTGCCTTTTTAAGCAAAGTAATGAGATATGTTGAGTTAATATATGATATCATAAAGAATAAAGCATATGCTCTTGTCCAAGACCTAAAAACGTTCAAAATCTATGTCGTACACTCTCCTATCATTGCTTATGTTCTAAACCATGCAGTAAAGACAGTTTTGACACGGCTTGATACAAATGGAAAAAGAGGAAGATGGATCGCAAATATACTTGAATTTGATTTAGATATCAAACCTACCAAATTGGTAAAAGGACAAGTTTTAGTTAGACTTTTGGCCGAATCAAATTGTAAGGCTCTTTGTATCAATACCATTTTGCAGAGTTCAAGTGAGAAGAATCCACAAGAACCTTCTTCCAGTTCAGATCATGTTCCTCTTCCTTTACACATTGATGAGAAATTCCTACTTTCATATTGGTATAAAGACATAATGAATTTTCTTCGAGATTTAAAATACCCTCCTGAATTTACAAAGAATCAATCTAGATCTCTTAGACTTAAAGCCATGAAATATTGTATCATCAATCCCAATTTGTATTGGAAGGATCCTCTCAATATCCTTTCATTATTTCTAACTGAAACTGAAATAGATGGAGTTATTGAACAGTTTCATGAAGGCTTTTGTGGAGGACATTATGCTTGGAAGGCAACTGCATAGAAGATTTATAGAGTGGGATTTTATTGGCCTATATTATTTGCACATGTTGGAGCTAAAGTAAGAAGTTGTATTTCGTGTTAGATATTTGTTGGTAAGGAGAGATTAGCAACACTACCCCTTGTTCCAGTTTTAGTTCAAGCTCCTTTTTTACAATGGGGATTAGATTTCATGGGTGAAATAATTCCAGCATCAAGTAACCAACACAAATGGATTCTAACTGCGACAGACTACTTTACCAAGTGGGTAGAAGAAATTTTTGGCTTGTGAGGCCTGACCCAGGTTCAACTTTATCTGCACCAACCAACAAAACCCTAACTGTTGGCCCTTTTGGCAACAACCTGCGTAGCGCAGGTTGCAGTCTCACCCGAAGCAGTATTGGGGGATGACAGAACCAGGTTTTTGCATCCAGAGGCCTATGTGATAGGTTCCCACAGTCTTTATTGTTCAGATCTACTTTTATGCACCCTTAACCCTTCAAAATAGACAATTATTGTAAATGTACTTAAACAACTTCCAGATCTTCATGAAGGTTCTTAGTTAGTCTTAACATGCATTAATATTATAGATCTATTATTTTCGCGCAACAAATAAGCATTAATTCATGTAAATCATAACAAAGAGCGAAGATACATAAGCTTTCAAAAGTAAGAAATAATGCACATATATACTCAATTTGGATCAAAACTATCTTTATTAAGTATAATCATTCAAGTACAAACTTCTTTTCCCTGCGCGCTCAGATGCAGGGGCCTGTGCACTTAGCTGCAAGAGCCTTCCCCTTTTGCCTAAGTACAAGAAATAGACCTTTCCTACCTTAACTTCTTTCCCTTACAAAGATTCTTACCAAAAAGTTACTTGTCTAGATTCGCTATAACTCATCTATAGATAGCATTTTGCTTACAATACCATGGTCTGCGAACCATGGGTGGGTCTCAAAAACCTTCTATCACCTACCCACCTAAGGGACTAAATCCCCTTTGACTCATACTAGCTTCAGGCTCTGCTTCCATCTTTCATGGATACTTTACATTTTTTTACAAAAAGATATTAAATTTTACTCAAAATTTGACCCAGGGACCCTATCCCAACAGGCCCCCAACACAGATTGGGTGACTCGCCCTCAAGTCACTCGACTGGCGCAACAATCTTTTCCTGGAGTTTGTGGAACTCCACCTTCAGCACCTGCAAATCAACAGTACCCTACACCGTTGCCTGTTGTACTTCTTCAACCAGCTTCTCTGTAGTAGGGCCTTCCACCGCGAGACCCATTGTCCTTTGTGTTTGTTGGATGGTCTTCAATTTTTCCTGAACTAACAGAGTGAGCCGACATGCTTGCTATGTCCATGGTTGTGTCCTAGCCCTCAAGATGGCATCTTTTTGTTGCAGTTATTCAATCGTTTTCTGTAGCTGTTGTCCTTCCTGTAGCCGAGCGAAGCACTGGACTAGTGTCAGTCCAGTGCTTCGCTCGGGTACAGGAAGGACAACAGCTGCAGACAGCGATTGAAGAACTGCAAAAAAAAGATGTCATCTTGAGGACCAGGACATAGCGATGGATGGAGGAAGCATGATGGCTCACTTTGTCATTTCAGGAAAAATTGAAGACCATCTAGTAGACACAAAGGATGATGGGTCTCGCAGTGGAAGGCCCTACTACAGAGAAGTTGGTCGAAGAAGTACAACAGAACACGGTGCAAGGTACTACTGATTTGCAGGTACTGGAGGTGGAGTTCCGCAAACTCCAGGAAAATATTGTTGAGCCAGTCAAGTGACTTAAGGGCGAGTCACCCAATTTGTTTTGGGGGTCAATTAGGATAGGGTCCCTGGGGTCAAATTTTGAGTAAAATTTTATATATTTTTGTAAAAAAATGTAACGTCTCCACGAAAGATGGAAGTGGAGTGCAAAGCTAGTATGAGTCAAAGGGGCTTTAGTCCCTTTGGTGGGTAGGTGATAGGAGGTTTTTGAGACCCGCCCATGGTCCATGGACCATGGTATTGTAAGTAAAATGCTATATATAGATGAGTCATAGCGAGTCTAGAGAAGTAACTTTTTGGTAAGAATATTTGTAAGGACAAGAAGCTATGGCAGGAAAGATTTGTTTTCTGTACCCTAGGGGCTTCCACCACGAGGCCCATCGTCCTTTGGGTCTATTGGATGGTCTTCATTTTTTCCTGAACTGACAAAGTGAGTCGACTTGCTTCCTCTGTCCATGTTTGTGTCCTGGCCCTCAAGATGGCCTCTTTTTGTTGCAATTCTTCAATCAATGTCTATTGTTGTTGTCCTTCCTCTAGCCAAGTGAAGCACTGGACGGCGCCAAAGTGTGCACAATCGACCTTATTTCATCAAATTGTTGTTGCTTCTCCCTAATATTTGTGTCAATCTTCTCTAGAGTGGGGTCCTCTTGCAGAGATTTCCAAAGTTCCATGGCTTGTTCAAAGTGATCTGTGCAATCCTTCACTGTTGTGTCCAAAGTGGTCATTCCTTCTTTAATCATTGCTTGCAAACTTCTCGCGGAGTGGTCAGTTGCAACTTTAACTGCAATTCAGAGATCTGCATCTGTAACTCAAATCAGACTCATCGGATTTCCTCCTGTGATTCCCTGACTGTTGCAGCCAATTTTTGAATCTTTGCTACTGAATCTATGTCTTCGGGAATGTTGAGTTCTGGCATCATATTGCATGCCTGTGTAATGGCTACCTCCAAGGTTTGGTTGTGCGTGGCCATTTCTTCCTTCTCTTTGAGC
This sequence comes from Pinus tabuliformis, assembly GCA_031772625.1. NCBI lineage: Eukaryota > Viridiplantae > Streptophyta > Pinopsida > Pinales > Pinaceae > Pinus > Pinus tabuliformis. The sequence continues at coordinate 524,148,653 of CM062810.1, read as the reverse complement.
ACCAACACCTTTTCTGCAAAAATCTGCTCATTTTTTCTCTTCACATCGCTGATGACTAGCAACACGCGCTGCTCCCTAACCCTTAATTCGTTGGATACTCCTTGATGTAATTCAGGGAGGGCATGAACAGGAAGCGCTGCGACATTGACACCCAAGTCCCTCAGTTGTGCCAACCCTTCGCACTCTATAGTAAAGTAGTTCTTCTCTGCCTTTGATAGTTTCCTTCTTATGAAGGCTATAGGATGATTAATCTCACCTTCATCTGGCTAGGTCAATACCGCACCTAGCACAATACAGGAGGCATCCACATGAACATGAAATTCTTTCTTCCAGTCTGGGAACACCAAGATGGTCGCAATCACCATCTTTTCCTTTAACACATCCAGACTATGTTGACAGTCTTCATCCCAATAGAAAGTTGTGTCCTTCTTCAGTAATTTCTCCATTGGCACAGTTATCTACACATAAGCTTTGATAAACTTCCTATAGTATCCAGTATGGCCCAGCATTGTGCGTAGCTGCTTTACATTCTTGGGAGCCTCTATATTGACAATAACAGTTATCTTTGTAGGGTATAACATTAACCTTTCTTGCATACCACATGGCCTAGAAATATCCCATATGGCACACAAAAGATACATTTCTTCAAATTCAAGGTAATCTAGTATTGATGACAAGTATCTAACATAAGGTGCAAACTTGCAACGTGGCACTTTACCAACCCAAACATAGTCCAATCATAAAAATACAATTCTAGGAATTTATGGATGAATTCTTTAAAAGCTGCAATTACAACCCTTGAGAACATCGCGGGCACATTCTTCAATCCAAATGGTATCACTCTGTACTGGAAGCATCCCCACTCCATTGCGAAGGTAGTCTTGTTGCGATCCTCCGGCACGATCTTAATCTGATGGTACCTTGAGAACCCATCAATGAACAAATAAGCTTCCTTCCCTCCAACATTTTCCAAAACTTCATATGTAAATGGCGTTGGAAATGGGTCATAAACGCATGCATCATTGAGCTTTCTCAGATCTATGCATATCCTTATTTCATCTTGTTGCTTCTTCTCTTGAACAACCATAGGACTTACCCAATCAGACTCTTCCACTGGCTCAATGATTCCAGCCTCCAGCATTTTGTCTATCTCTTTGCGCACCTTCTTCTTATACTTGGGATTTATATGGCAGGGTCATTGTTTCACGGGCTTCGCATCGGGCTTTAGAGTGATCTTCATTACACCCAGATCCCCTACTATTCCTTTCAGATCCGAGAACTTTGTAGGAAACAAGTCCTGATATTCACACAGTAGCTCCACAATTTTATCGACTCTATATTCATCCCAATAATCGCCTATCTTTGTAAACTTAGGTTGCATGTCAAATCCAATGTTTACTTGCCTGGTCTTTAGAGGTTTTGTTATATTAGGGTTCGCTGCTTTGGGGCCTTCAACCTTGCGTTGTCCCTCGATCTCTGGAATGTTGATATTTCGTGGATCCTCTTCTTCTACTTCTGTAGTCATGTTGTAGAATTCCAACACATGGCGCAGCTGTGTATTCCAAACCGGTTGAACCCATTCTACTAGTTCCTTATGCGTCCTAAAGATTGCAGCCTTGATTTCTTGGAGCGCTTCATCAATACATGCAAATTTAGCAAGAAAATTTCCCTCAGGATATCCCATTCATCCATCCCATGGCGTAGCTCCATTTCCAAGTACCAGTTCATTGGAATAGTATCTAGGGTGTGACAAAACATATGAACCCATTCTGGTTGAAGCTCCTCTCCCTAAGATTTTTTCCATCATGCCAAATGCTCACGCAGATCATCCTTACTTGAGTATTTATTTGTCAGTCGGGTATTCGCATACCCGAACCTTAGCTTCATCATTCGCTTGTACTCTTTCCAGTGAACGAAGCTATCCTTATGTGTACGCCACCAATGGGTAGGCATAGCGCTTAGCGCCAAATCAAGAGCCTAGAACTAATGCTCTTATGGCACCTCTTTTTCAAACTTCTCTAGAAACAAACTAACATTATCTAAGCCATCATAATGAGGAAGATTTCTTGCCTCCATGGATACACACCGAAGTGATTTTGTCATCATACTACAACGCAACATTGAAACTTCGTGCAACCTATTTTGCCAATGCTCGAGTTCTTCATCTGAATCTGAGGTACATGAGCTATCTTTATCCCATGTAATTCACCCATCTGTAGTGGGATTGATCCAATCTTCATCGCGCGCAGTAACCTTGTATATTTGACCCAAATCATCGTCCTCTTCATATTCGCAGATTGGTTAAGTGTAGCGTGCTCCCTCAGCAAGATCCAGTTGTATAATAACTCGCAGTGCCTTCCTTTCAAATGTCATCCTTTGCTTATTGAAGTTAATTACGGCATCCATGTCGAAGGTCAAATAAATTCAATAGTGCAGGGTAAGGATTGTTGTCATCCACTATTTCAATTACTTCAAAGTCTGCAAGAGAACTTGCTCCCTCAATGTCTACTGTTACCCCGTACAAGCGCCCCATAGGAATGATTTTATATTGATTAGCCATGTGTAGCTATATAGGATACCATTGTAGCACAGGTCTCCCCATTCTTTCCCACATTTTCTTTGGCAGCACGTTCGCATCAGATCCTAGATCCAGGATGACTTGATCCATCTCGTACTCTCCAATCTGCGCAGTTAGCCTTATTTCACGCCCTATCCGCTTCTTATGTTTACCTAATTTCCTCACAGCACTTTGTTCGGGAGGATTCTTGATTTTACACATACAATTGTAAATTAGTTCCTAGAGCCCTCCCATGACCTTTCTATCCTGCAACAGCTTCATACAGGTTTTCAAAAAAGTAGCCAATAGTGAGGGATCCACATCTTCCGCTTCATTGTTTCTAGTCAATTTCTCCAGACTTTCTGACATAGAAGCCTCAGCAAATTTCTTCTTGGCCTCCATATATATTTCTTTAGCCTTGTTGAGTTCAAATCTGACCTCTTTTTTGGCAGCCTTATTCACCCAGCCTTCGATTTCTATCTACTTTCCTTTATCCTCTCCTATGGCAATACCACTTTGTGTCACTATCTTGATGTTATGGTCCTCTTTGCGAGGTGTCGCCCTCATCATTTGTATGTTTGTGTGGGTTGTTGCATCTTTTTCTCCTGCATTTTGGCTATCAGCACTAGACAATCCTCTAACACATGGTCAAACTGTCTGCAGTATTGACAGGATGGATGTGTTGGGTTCTGACAGTCATGAGAAAAATGTCCTACTTCACCACAATTATAAAAAATGACTTGTCCACGACCTCGGCTAGCCCCTCCACCTCTTCCCCCTCCACGGCCATGGAATCCTCCGTGCACTGCACCTACGCCCTGATCCTGAGGCCCATTTTATACCTACATTCAATGCGTAGGGTTCTTTTCCATTATTAATTTGTAGCTTCGGTAGTTTCGCTTATCATGTCCAACTGATTCACAAAAGGTACAAAACAACTGTTGCAGATTCTGCACAAACTTTTTCAAGAGGTGATAATGGTTAGTTGCATGCTTCCAAACTATCTGGCAGATAGCACACCATAAAGGTACTCATGTGCTCAGTCCCACAATGTTCTCAGGCTTCAAAGGAACAAGACATCCTCCAATTAGGTAATTCTGATAGATAAGTTAGTGATCCTTATCATGTCTATTGTCTTTACATTTTTTGCACCAGACTTTTGCATGCACCTCAAACTGAGCTTCCTTCCCTGTCTTCAAGCTCTGCAATTCCATATGCAAGCTTTCCAGTTGTGACTGAACCTATTGTACTCCAACATTCATGTCTTGCACTGGTGAGGCTTCCAACCTCATCGTGATCTCCACAGCCTCTGCTTGTGTTCCTATCTTCTGTTGTGACAATGGCAATCTCAGATGAGACAATAGCAAAGCGATGTACCAGTCTTTGTGTTGATCATCTGTGGTCTTCATATTAGCCTATCGAATTAGGAATTTTAGCCTCTGATCGAAGTCCCATGAAGACTCATTCACCCTTTGTTGTATTTCCTTAAACTCTGTTACAGACTATGCCTGAGACTTAGGCTTCTTAAACTCATTGTTCAGTGCCTATGAGTCGATGCCATCATCGCACTAGGTTGATCTGTACAGAAATTGATATACCACGTCAATGCCCTATCCTACAGTGTTGTGACCAGCTGCACTTTCTTCATATTATAATCAGTAATTTGTTGTGTCTCCCACACAGCATCCGTGACGAACCATAATTGTTCGGGGTCTTCGCTTCATACCCTTTTAAATATTGACATCTTCATCATGTTCGCCATGTTGAATGGTTGATGTGGAGGTGGAGGTGTTGGGTAGGTAAATCTCCTCTGCGGACAGAGGCGATCCCACTAGCCTAAAATAGAACTAGCCACAATCAAACCCCGTTGCTACGCAAGTTCCTAGTTATGCATCAAAGGTGAATTAAGAAGACCAACCTGGAATCCAACGCTATGATTGAAGCAGAGTTGATATTCCCGCTCCCTCACTCCAGCAGATCATAAACGAACACCTGCACATGCAAAGGGAGAGACAGATACCAACATAAAATCTACCAAGGCACAACTATATTTCAGTCAGAAAGGAAATAAATCAACACATCACCATAATAGACAATGAGATTGGAACTATAATAGCAGTCACTCATCAATTAATAATAAACAGGAAAAGTTACAACCATGGTTCTGACGTTGAACCTCTCCTGGCTGGGCGAGTAACTATATGTGTCTTGCAATGCATCTCCTCTCCGGCAGCATAACCTCTCTAGCATTCACTAGCATTCCTCCAAGAACTCAAGAACTCAACATCTAGCACTCCATGACTAACGATTATCACTAGCTTGTCAAATGCATAAGGACAAGCTTATATAGATGAAGAAGGGAGGAGGATACGATGAACCGGGACACCTATTGTGGATTAACATTATCTCCAAAAGCCATTAAAGATGGAGATAGGATAGAGCTCGACATAAGACTGATTTTTTATCCTCAAAAAGCTCCATGTAATGAAGGAAACAACAGTCGGACGTGCGTTAAGGCAAAAAGCATGACCAAACTTGGTTGGCGCGACTGCTGCTCTAAGACAGAGCGCCAATGGTCGCGCCCTCTTTTGAGGATCTCCATGATTGGTGCTGGTAAGATACTGTGGACCTGCGCCAATGGAAAAAGAGCACTTTTCAGGGATAATCTGTAGAAGGTGTCTTCAGGGAACATGAAGCACATACTCAGGGGAACATAATGCAAGTGTTTTTAGACTTTGTCACTTCTTATAACTCCCGGGATGAGTCCTCCAAGGTACGACAAGAGGAGTAACAGGGATGGTGACAAATTACTGTGTAACAGATGCCCCCTAAAGCATGAAGTCCGAGAGGTGGAGAGGGGTGAAATGCTTTACAAGAACACACATAAGAACACATATAGTTACTACCGCCGAGGATCTGTGTTAAGAGACATGACTGATAGTTCAATTACATGATGTACGTGGTATGGTCGCAGCCATCCATAAGAGAGTACATAAATAATCTAGATCCATAGTATGGACGCAGCCATCTGGTTAGGATCAATGAATTGACTCAGGTATGGTCGCAGCCATCCATTGAATGAGTCAAGTATCAAGAATCACGCCTGGATTACAACAGACACAATCCAGGGTCTTGCGCTCCATCTCGACCCGAACAAGAGTACAAGTTCAAGCATGTGAATATATGAGCTGAAGTCGAACATGCATGAACATCGTCTGATTACCAGTCAATAGTGGAAACTGTTAACAGACGCGAGAGGTACCACCAATAATGACAATGGTCCTCAAGGTACTATAGGTACAATCTACGGCGCGTGAATTAATGATCTGAAGTCGAACGCCCGTAGAATCATTCGATCGGAGGCCAATGATGAAAACCTAACGTCGAACACGAAGAACCTGCCATTGAGGCATGCAGGCTCCAAGGCACCGGAAAGGAGTCTCTAGATCAACTTCCTGGATAATGAGTTGAAGTCGACAGGAAGTGACCTTGATCGAAGGTGGGCCATAATGTTTCCCACATCATCGACACGAGACAGAGAGATAATGTTGTGAATCAAGATTGTGCGAACTATCAGAGGGAGGTTATTTCTTTGCAGAGGTCAACTTCTCTTGAACATATCGGCGGCACATTAACGGAATTGGCAGTATTCGACATCAATGTATCAAAGGTCATGATGACGAGGCAATGAGTGGATGAGAGGTCAAATAAGGTACCCAAGTCCACGGAAGCAAGTAAAAGATATGATATGAGATATCCCTACCCTGGACACGAAAGCAGAAAAGTGCCATGTTCAAGAGCGACATACTGCCGTCACGGTAATAATTATGGTTCAAAAATTTTCTTTTCCCCCCGCCATTTCTGGCGAGTACCCCAGTTATTTTTAACAAGCTTGATGGGGATAGCATATGCTTGTGTTGTGACAAAATCCGATGTCATTAAGTTTTAACGAGTCTGACAAAGGAATAACTCGGCATCTTTTCATGTTTAGAGAGTTTGAAAAGACAGCAGAAAAGGAAACTCCAGGGATGTCCTTTTTCGTAAAGTTGTGTCTCTCGGGCCCGAAAAAGTATAAAATAATACCCGAAAGAACCGCCCGATCATTATGATCGAGGAGTACTTTTCATAATTAGTGATTTCGACCTGAAAAAGTAAAAAAGCGGTCAAAACCACGTCGTTTCGTAACCATTAACGAGTTTGGAACGACAAAAACCCGGTAATCTTTTTATGTTTTAACGGTCGACAAAAAGAACTTAAAACGACCGCCCCTTATTACCATTTAACGAGTCAAGAGGAGCGACTCGGCAATCTTTTCCTCTTTAAATGGTCAGAAAAGAGCTGAAAGCAGACCTTCATTTTTATTTTCTTTAACGAGTCAAAAAGGAAAAAAACTCGACAATCTTTTCATATTTTACGAGTCAAAAAAGAGCGTAAAGGTGACTCGTCCTGAAGGAACGAGTGGTATAAATGGTAGTGACTGGTTCCGGTAATGGTGGAACTTGCTCGAAACATGTAAAGGTTGAGAGGCTGGCTAATAAAACCACTCATCGCTGCGGTTCCTCAGGAAAGGAGAAACAACCAAGTGAAAGCATATGATCGGCCAAAGAGATGGTGGCGATGGAATGAAACAACCAAGGCTCATCTAGCAGAATTTAGCAGATAAAAGGCAATCACGGGATGTAAATCAGGTATGGGTTCATTTTTACACAAGCTTGAACCATGGAGAACTTTGCTTGTTAAATTTTTTTTGCATGCCCCCAGCATGATAATGCAAAATCGAGGTACATGCCCCCCAAGCTTCATGGCATTCACGGAGTGGATGGAATGAAGGTTTACTTGGAAAGACTCGATTTTGAAGGAGGATGCATGCCCCCCCCCCCCCCCCGGGCCTCAGTCACGCACCCGGGTCAGCTGCCGTCATCAGAATGACGGGGTGGATGCTGGGGCATTTCCTGTGGAAATAAGACCATTTAGGAATGGTAGATGACTATATGTAAAGTGTGAACCGGGGAATGAAAGTTGGTCTACAACCTTGATCGTCCTTCCTTCATGCGGAAAACACATCACTCTGAAGAGTGAGGACACAATTGCACGTATGCGATAAATATAGTCTCGTCCAAGGAGTAAGTTGTAATCTAACGGACCTTAGATTACCATGACGCCCATTTGAACAGTCTTCCCTTCTAATGTGATAGGTACATTGGGAAGAATTCCTAAAGGTCGAGTGGTTTCTCGATAGAAACTTGTAAGGTTTCTTATCTCAGGCAGAAGCAGTGGGGAACCAAGTGCTTCCCAAGCTGTTGAAGAAAGGATACTCACAGGAGATCCCTCATCAATAATTGTACCGGCCATAACCATGCGGTAGACTTGGACTATAATTCGAAATGGTATGGAGGCTGGTAACCGAGGATTGACTAGTTGATCCCAATTGAAGGAAACAACTAGGTTGCTTGGAGGTGGGACTGGATAGATAGCCGGATATGATTCTGATGGACTTTCTTCCTGGTGCGAAGGAATGAGAGGGATGCTCACTTGATCATTAGAGTCTATGTTGATGAATAGAATTTGGACGGTGGGATCTTCATTCTTTGCAGTGATAACATCATCCGAGGAGGTAACTTCTGAAGGCAAAATCGGGTCACTTGTAAGTTGGACCTTTTGACTTTTGTCTGGTTTGGATTCAGATGTAAGATCATCTAAGGCTGGAACTTATGAAGGTAAAACCGGGTCACTTGTAAGCTGGACCTTTTGACTTTTGTCTGGTTTAGATTCAGGTGTAAGATCATCTAAGAAGGGAACTTCTGTAGGCAAAACCGGGTCACTTGTAATCTGGACCTTTTGAAAGACTGGGTCAACTGTAATCTGGAACTGTGGACTTTCGTTTGGTTTGGACTCAGGTGGTTCATCTTTGATGATAGAGTGGTGCATAGATGATGAAGGTAAATCAACACTCGTTCCGACCAGGGACTGGTCTGGAACAGGCGGAGCACAGTTAGGTTCACGAAGAGAAGGCTGGACCAAAGAGGAATCATGCTTGATCACTTGGTTAGTGGAGAGATGATCTGCAGTTGCAAAAAGACGCTGATATCCAGCGGGCAGTTGGGGTAAGGGAGCTGACAGACTCTCCAAAAGATGGGAGGCTTCATCCATAAGTGGACAAAGGCGAACGAGATGATTACCTTCACAAAGTCGACAAGGGAAACGAACCTTCCCTTTTCTTTTACCAACTGACAAGGTATCGTCGATTTGCGACGACAAGGGGTGAGTCGGGTCACGGGACCATATATCTAGGATCCTGGGAATACCAGGACAATCAGAAAGAAAATGGTCCTCCTTGCATAATCGACAAGGAGACTTAGCCTTCCGCGGAGGAGCAGAAGGTGGTTCCACTTCAGATATTTTCGTGGTAGATGCGACCTTTCCCTTAGGAGACTTCTTCTTTTTGGTCTTCTTCTTCTTCTTCTTAGCCACCTGGTTCCTGAAATCCAAGGTTTCACCAGGCGAAGTATAAGATGAGGACGCAGCAATGGGCGAAGAAGGGAAGGGGTCCACCTTAGAATCAACATGGTGTTGTTCGGGTGGAGGAGGTGGTGGCGGAACAGGAGTCATCACACTTGAGACCACCGAGTTTGAAAACAGCCATACGGGTAAACCAATGGTCAACCCAGGAAAAGACAATGTTGCGATATACTGAACACCGACATTTCCAACAGAAGGAAATGGACGAGGGTTCCCATCAGGAGGAACACCTTGGCCGGTGGGCGCCGAGAAGGCTGCCATTGAACGAGAAATAATCCTACTCAAGCTAACGCAAACAAAATCTAATTGGGTAGATGTTATCGTGGCCAATAAATTTTAAGACATTGAACTTAACCTTTTCATTTTTTAAGAGTCGAGAAAAGGATAAAAGATGACTCTAGTCTCCTTCGAATATTTAATGAGCACGAAGTGACAAGACGCTCACAGGCACCTTTTCGTTTAAGGAGTCCGAAAAGGATCAAAAGTGACTGCTCTGGAATTCTAGGTAGAGGGTGTGCCAAACTTTTCGCAAAACCACAGAATACTTTTTAGGGTACGGGTGGTCGATCTTCGTGAATGCTGTGTTCACTACATTGCGAATCGTAGGGCGGCTGACACGGCTTCCTATGGATAAAAGCTTTATTCCTATAGGGGTCTCCCAATATATACGCGACGGTACGTGGGAGCACAGTCCGTATTGGCACCTATCGTTTCACCGTGGAGGAATCACCCAACCACTCGACGATAAACTACCAGATTTAAAGACGCCGGAACACGTCTCTAACCTAGACCTCTAGAGTATTTGCGTTATGTTCCAATGCGTTGTTATGTTCATTGAGTTTATTTTAAAGTTTATCTTCGATTATGTTTCAGTTTTTGGTCCTACCGTATGTGATATCTCAAAGACTTCTTAAATGCAAACTATATGCCAAAATTATATCATTTGATTCGATGAATTCTATCTACAGGAGGGTTGAGATCTTTACAAACGAAATGATCACTCAACCAACAACAAAGATCCTAATGCAGCTAATAACAAGAAATGAAATTTTTTCTTTTTCTTTTTAATAGCAACAAATAACAACAAGCGCTAACTAATATGATGCAAAAGATTTTTTGTTTTTCTTTCCTTTAAGATGGCATGATGCATTTAAACAAATTTTAAGAGATATGCACAATCCAAGTTCACTCAATGAAATAGAACCAATTCTGAAACACCAAAATGAACTATGCAAGCAAGGAAAAACACAAAGACTTTCACTGAACCATGTAATCTAAGTTCGAATGAAGTCAAGTGAAATCCAAAGAGGCTAGAAGTGAATCACTCAGAGTATAGAAGATCAAGCTTTAACAAATCACTGGATAGGTGCAGAACACAACCAACAAGTTGACTGGATAATCAAGAGATCAAAACTTCCCACAGAAGGTTAGACATGCAAAGTCACTAGATGTCCTAGGGTTGAGACGAAAATCAATAGAAATAAGCAAACAGCTAAAGGATAAAGGCTAAGACCAGTCAAGCAGAGGTTCAACACACTTCCAGAGGCTGTAAGAGATATAAAAAGAGACTGAAAGAGCTTTCCACCCACACACAGGCAAAATTAACAGGGTTGGCGCGACTGTCAGCCTGCAACTTGCGTTACCACAGGATTGGCGCGAGTTGCTTTTGAGCAACATGCGCCAACTAGCGCGACTGTCAGAGTAATAACCGCGCCAATTAAGCTTGCCGGCTAGAAAAATAAATGATACGACCTCAGGTCGGGTTGACAGTGCTCAGATGGGTCAAACAGTAAAGAATAAACTCAAAACTGACTTAGGAAGCTCATTCACTCAAGCAAGCAGAAGAAAATTAACATGCAAGACAAATTCCAAATAGCTTCTCCCCAGTGGAGTCGCCAAATTGTTGGTTAGGTAAATCCCCTCTGCGGACAGAGGCGATCCCACTAGCCTAAAACAGAACTAGCCACAATCAAACCACGCTGCTACGCAAGTTCCTAGTTATGCATCAAAGGTGAATTAAGAAGACCAACCTGGAATCCAACGCTATGATTGAAGCAGAGTTGATATTCCCGCTCCCTCGCTCCAGCAGATCATAAACGAACACCTGCACATGCAAAGGGAGAGACAGATACCAACATAAAATCTACCAAGGCACAACTATATTTCAGTCAGAAAGGAAATAAATCAACACATCACCATAATAGACAATGAGATTGGAACTATAATAGCAGTCATCAATTAATAATAAACAGGAAAAGTTACAACCATGGTTCTGACGTTGAACCTCTCCTGGCTGGGCGAGTAACTATATGTGTCTTGCAATGCATCTCCTCTCCGATAGCATAACCTCTCTAGCATTCACTAGCATTCCTCCAAGAACTCAAGAACTCAACATCTAGCACTCCATGACTAACGATTATCACTAGCTTGTCAAATGCATAAGGACAAGCTTATATAGATGAAGAAGGGAGGAGGATACGATGAACCGGGACACCTATTGTGGATTAACATTATCCCCAAAAGCCATTAAAGATGGAGATAGGATAGAGCTCGACATAAGACTGATTTTTTATCCTCAAAAAGCTCCATGTAATGAAGGAAACAACAGTCGGACGTGCGTTAAGGCAAAAAGCATGACCAAACTTGGTTGGCACGACTGCTGCTCTAAGACAGAGCGCCAATGGTCGCGCCCTCTTTTGAGGATCTCCATAATTGGCGCTGGTAAGATACTGTGGACCTGCGCCAATGGAAAAAGAGCACTTTTCAGGGATAATCTGTAGAAGGTGTCTTCAGGGAACATGAAGCACATACTCAGGGGAACATAATGCAAGTGTTTTTAGACTTTGTCACTTCTTATAACTCCCGGGATGAGTCCTCCAAGGTACGACAAGAGGATTAACACGGATGGTGACAAATTACTGTGTAACAGGAGGTGTAGGTGTATGTGGTGGAGGTGGTGGTGGGGGTGGAGTGGATGGATACGATATCCCCTAGATGCCCTAGCTTACAATCTGCAACGCGCTTCATGGTGTTCTCAGAACAGTTCCTTCGTCATCGCTATCAAAAGATCCTAACAACGGACTATATTCAGAGCCTGATTCTCTATTTCTTCTTAAGGGTTTTCCGCTTCGTGTAGTCCCAAACATCAATGTAATGGCATAACCTGTCTCTCACAAAAAATCATCTTAATCCAGGTCTTCAGGGATTTTAAATAATTACCTCTTGCTCCCTTGAAGAACATGCACTTTGCTTCACTACGGCTAATAGTCATATTGATCGCAAGCTCAGTGAATCCAGTGATCAACAGCCTATGCGAAGTTATTTTCTGAAGCTTCCAAGTGCTTCACTAGCTCTAGGGTCCACACAATAAGGTCCTCAAGCCGCCACGTACCCTAACTATCCAGTAACCTGGACAGCCACTCATGCAGTTCGTAAGTGAAGAAACAGAAGAAAGCTTCAATCTCGTTTGTGTACAGGTATCTATTCAGCAACTGTTCCTTGGATAATCGCGGGTTTTTGTTCTCCTGGGCTAAAAACGTGTGCAACTTCTGATCAATCCACTTTTTCATTTCTTTCTTAGTAGGGAACCACTTATTCAACATCACACATTCCTCAGATAGATCCTGGTCTTGGCAACAGAACCATTTGTTGGCTTGATGGGGCCTGACCCAAGTTCAGCTTTATCTGCGCCAACCAACAAAACCCTAACTGCTGGCCCTTTCAGAAACAACTTGTGTAGCGCAAGCTGCAGTCTCACCCGAAGCAGTATTGGGGGGGTGATAGAACCAGGTTTCTACATCTAGAGGCTTGTGTGATAGGTTCCCACAGTCTTTATGGTTCATATCTACTTTCGTTTACCCTTAACCCTTCAGAATAGACAATTACTGTAAATGTACTTAAACAACTTCCAAATCTTCGTGAAGGTTCTTAGTTAGTCTTAACATGCATTAATATTATAGATTTATTATTTTCACTCAACAAATAAGCATTAATTCATGTAAATTGTAACACTGAGCAAAGATACATAAGCTTGCAAAAGTAAGAAATAATGCATAGATATACTCAATTTGGCTCAAAACTGTCTTTATTAAGTATAATCGTTCAAGTACAGACTTATTTTACCTGTGCACTCAGTTGCAGGGGCCCGCGCACTCAGCTTGTGGACTTACCAAGGTCTCTGCACACTCAGCTACATGAGCCTTCCCCTTTTGCCTAAGTACAGGAAACAGACCTTTCCTTCCTTAGCTTCTTGCCCTTACAAATATTCTTACCAAAAAGTTACTTCTCTAGACTCACTATGACTCATCTATATATAGCATTTTGCTTACAATACCATGGTCCGCGGGCCATGGGCAGGCGCAAAAACCTCCTATCACCTACCCACCTAAGGGACTAAAGCCCTTTTGACTCATACTAGCTTCGCACTCTGCTTCCATCTTTTGCGAACACTTTACATTTTTTTTACAAAAAGATATTAAATTTTATTCAAAATTTGACCCCAGGGACCCTATCCCAACAGAAATTCCTATCAAGAATGCAACATATATAGTAGTCATCAAATTCATTGAAGAGAACATATTTTATAGATTTTGCTATCCACAAAAAATAGTTACAGATAATGCACAAGCTTTCAGTAGTATTAAAATGATAGAGTTTTGTCAGAAGTACCAGATTTCATTACATCATTCTACACCTTATTACCCTCAAGGTAATGGATTAGCAGAATCATCAAATAAAATTTTGGTTAAGGTCATTAAGAAAGTATTGGAAGATCATAAAAGGAGTTGGGATAGTCATCTTAAATATGCAGTTTGGGCAAACAGAGTATCACCCAAAAGATCTACAGGCAAGTCCCCTTTTCAACTTGTCTATGGAACTGAGGCAATTTTTCCCACACAACTAGCATTTCCAGTCATGAAATTTCTACAAGAATCATATGATGAAGTTGATGATTTTTCAAGAAGAATCAATCAAATAATTGAATTAAATCAAGACAGAGATGAAGTTCAATTCAAACTTTGGCAATATCAAAATAAGATGAAAAGTTTATTTGACATAAAGGCTAGAGAAAGAGACTTTAGACAAGGTGATCTAGTTTTAAGATGGGATACCAGAAGAGAGGAAAGAGGCAAACATGACAAATTTGACAATTTGTGGTTGGGACCATTCAGCATTGCAGAAGTAAAGGGTAACAATACTTTTATTTTGCAGAACCTGGAAGGACAATATTCTTCATTGCCAGTTAATGGGCAATATCTCAAACATTACATTCAGTATTAAAAATGCTTGCATCCGTAGTTCTTTGTAAATTTCCAGTTTTATTTTAAGTTCCACAGTCAAGTGTGATTTTCACAGCAAAGAATCCATAGCCTGAGGATAAGGCACATGGATCTGCAAATTCTCTGCATCCCGCAGGGGGAAGCAATCCCCAGATGGAGCCAATGTTGTAACTTTTTTTCACCATGTTATGTTTTCCATTTTCCTTATGTTGAAAAAAGAGAAAAGAAAATACAAAAAGAAAGAAATAAAATGGGTTTTTCAAATATATATATATATATATATGAGAAAAATAAAAATAAAATCCCAAAGTATAGGCGCACTTGTTTAAATGTGGTCGCAATTAGAATTGTATTATTGTTAATCTTTGTTATGTTAATTAATCAATGATTAATTAATATATTGTTAATAAAGTGAATTCATGTGATTTTTTTGTCGGCTTGTGATAAATCCCAAGCAAGGATCAAAGGCGAAGAGCACCCGCACCTGGATCAATGGTGGGGGATGAACTTCGGACCCCCCCCCCCCCCCCCCCGCGATATCAACATTTAACCGAGGGGGTTCGAAAAGTTGTTTTGAAAATTCCACCTGTAGTTACGTGGCCCCTCCACATCCATTTCGGGCCCCCCCTCCAAAACCACAAACAACCTACCCGCCTCACCCCCACCTCCCCCCCCCCCACCGCCCCGAAAACCACTCTCATCCACTCCACTCCCGCCATCACTTTCATACCTCCTCACACCTCGCCACATGTCATTCCCTCATTCGTCCACATCACATTACCATTACAAATAATAAATCTTCCCGCCAACGTCTAGTGCATTAACTAGATGTGCCAAAAATAGTTAATTCACCCAATCCCTTTAAAACATTATGCTTCCCTCCACATTCCTTTTCTCCCATCCTCTTGCAACAGTGCAAGCACAATTGGATTTTATCAGCAGAGAAGCATTTGCTACACCAACGATCACTAGTTCCTGGTAATTTGATACACCTATTTACAAATTCATATTTCACCACATCGCCGTCCAAAGGAAAGTCCAAATTAGAGGTAGAAAGGCCAAAGTTACCCCTGTAGTGAATTTAGACGAATTTCCCCTGATTGACAAGTAATACAAAATATATGAAACCCAGTGTGAGTTCGGTATTTATGAACTCCACAACTAGGCAAATCAGAAATTCTTAGATGATAGTGATGAATTGAACATATGGGACTCCTTCCTACCCCAATTCATCTTTCGTCGGACCCATTTCTTCCTTGAATTTGTCACCTGGTGTCATTTAAGGTATTTACCCAGTCAAAGGGTCGTAGTTTCCCAAAATAATGAAGTCTTGTTTACAGTCACTCCTAAGTCAATATGTCAAATCCTTAAAGTTCAATCTACAACTCCTTTTCATCCTTTTTTTGTAGATTCTCTCATGGAGATCTATCAGAAACTCGCATTCCCTCAAAGAGCCAAGATCTTTGAATCATTTTTACATGAGAACTTTGAGTAACCAAGAACCAATCTGCCCTACTCTTCTTCAATATTTCCATAAATGTCTAGGCAAGTCATCTCTATGGTTTCATGTCTATTAGGTTACCCTAGAGATCAGTGGGTTGATGAGGTAAATCTAGCATTTTTATCAGTATTTTCAGCAAGTGATAAACCATCACTCATTTTCAACTACAGCCAATTTATGTTAGAGAGAATTCATAATTAGTTTCCGAAGTTTTCTACTAAAGGTGATTTTAAGCATCAATTAGTCCTTGTGTATTTATTTCTATTTTTCCAAGTAGATAAATTCAAATTTCCACTACATAAATTAGATGCACAGGGGAACCCTCGGTTTGTTATTCATTGGACTTCATTCGTAAGAAAGAACACGGAGTATTCTTTCATTGATTATGTAAATTAGTTTTTGCTTATGACATTGTGTCTTCTCGACGATGATAATATACCTATAATTTCACTTGAAATCAAAAGAATTATTCACCTCTCTTAGCAAACTAAGATTAGAGACTATTACCTCTATCAAAACTACATAGAAATCAGAACCTATGGATGTGAGCTTCCTCCCTAGAGGCTGCCAAAATTTGTACCAATCAGAAATTCTTGCACTAGAATATATCAAATAGTTGATGAACATGGATGATCTACATTTTGTATCCAGCAAGAGGAAATCTCAGTTTAAACTAAAAGCATAAATTAGACCATTTATTGTCAACACCAAAGTAGCAGCAAAGGAGGCATATCTTCTCTTGAAACAAATGAAGTTCAAATTGAGCTTCACCTGGTCTTATGATCCTTTGGGGATTATTTCTAAGTTAAGAGTCGAACAGAAGACTACACCTTATGCACATACACCTAGGCCAGAAATAGAACAGTATGAAAATCAAGAGGAGTGGCAAGAGAACACATTGCAAGAGGCAGAGGAACAAATTGATATTCAAACAACTTCACAAACTCTAGTTCCTGAAGAGAAAGAGACTAAGAGGCCAATAGCAAGTTTGTCTCCTTGAGTTTCAGAAATTCAAGAGACAAGCTTCGAAGTGTTTTAAATAAGAAAGAAAACTAATACTCAGGAGGAGCCTTTTCATGTAGAAACTTCACAGGAGCAAGAAACAATGATATTGACAGGTTCTCATACTTTTACCTTTCCAAGGATTGAGGATATTTCCAAATATTTTCCTATATCATATGTTTCTCAAGGTATAGAACAACAAAACATTTTTACTAGGTAAAAAGAGATTAAAAGAAAGAATGAAGCATTGAAGACCACCACATATTCTGAATTCTGGAAACAGACTTCAACTGCCCAACACAGACTTTTGTCTGCACTCGATGCTGAAAAGGGGAAATTTCAGCTAGCTTTCTTGGAACCCAAAGTTCCAATCCCTAGAGGTGAAGAAGATTATTAAACGTTAATTTTTTCTTTTGACACCAAACAAATTCATGCCATGGATTAGATTGACCTGCATAAGCAGGCTCAAGAAATTATATATTCTACTTTGACCAGTTCAGCTATGGCAGCCTCTAAGCTACAAACTTCACTAAATAAAATTCATTCATTATTAAAGATGGAGAAATGTCATCCCTGGCTAAATATACCAGAATTAAGTCATTGGAATATCTAGTAATAAAATTAGGATATGCTCCTAATGATGTTAAGGCAGCTGAAGAAATGATCAAGAACAAGAATTTTGATATTCAAGCATTAAGGAAACAGTTGAAGCTTCCTACTATAGGACATTCACAGGCCAAACTTAAGTTGGTCAATTGGAGATAGAAAAAGAGAATATGTTCAAAATGATAATTGAACAAAATCTCTAGATACAAAAGATCGAGACCGAAATGGAGAGACTGTTAAAGAAAAAATAACAACAGTTGGATGTTCCAGCAGTTATCCCCATAGCAAAACCTATTGCAGGTACTTCAACAGCAGGGACTTCTACAACATCAATTGTTACAGTGGATATAGGGAAGAAGTTTAAGGCATCAAAAAAATCATTGGGGGGAAAACTTTATTACTTAAGCATCGCACCCCCTACCATTATTCTACATATAGATACCTTTCCAACGGTGCAAGAATAACCTCAATTGAATTTTGCATACAAAATTTATGCCACCCAAAATTTGACCTTCCTGTTTTAACCACCATGATTCAAGAGGATGTTATGTCAGCCCACATTATTCATGGAAAAGGTGATATCAACGTGATCATATGAATAAGGCTCTGGAAGAGTTGATATTGTAACTCTGCTTAATATTTTAAGGAGTCAAACTTAACCATTAGTAGTTTATCGAGCTATGTTATAACCTGGACACTTGGAGGAAAAGAGGTTCCATTCTATCTGAGTGCATTTTGTTCCACAATTGAGCAGAGTAGCTGAGAGTACATAGGGATATAGAAAATAGAGAGGGCTTGTGCAATGTGGCAACCCATGAGCCACGACTCTCACTTCTCTATATTTGCATCCATTTCCATTCAAAGAAAGAGAGAGCAGAGCAACCTTACCTTCTAGCTAGGTTTTCTCTCGAAAAGGTTTCACATGTCATATCTTATGTTATCACAATTCTGAGTGATTTTATTTCTGTTTATTCTTTGTTTTATACATTTTCTATATCACAAGCATAAAAATGATAACTTAATAAATCCAAAAGTCTAATGAAGATAACCCTCATAGTATAGATTTTTTATTTTTAGTACAAATTTATCATAATTTTGTGAGGAACTATCCAATGGAATATCCACAATAATCTATAGATAATTTGTGAATGGAAGAGACACTCCTCGTCTTAAGGTTCCTCCAGCTCTTATGGTCGGATATTTACAATAGTGATGGTATCACTACGTTTTGCATTGATGATTCGCTTTCCTTTATCATGTTCTGAATAAGAATAAAAGCTAGATTTGGTTTCCTTTTTTTTAAGCTCCACCAACAATGATTATTTCATGTGGCATTCACCAACATCATGTTAGGGGATATTTTGAAACTCACACCACTTTCCAGTGTCCTTTTTTTAATTCCCATTACCCTTCTTTGCAATGACCTAGGTTAGTTGTCTTGAGTTTGACTATCCTTTCTCCATTCCTTATTCTATTAGTTTAGGTTGCCTTTCCCAGGCTTTTGTTGTAGTGGTTTTGTGAATTTAACTCCCACTTATTACTTTGCTTCAATTTCTACTCAATTTTGACAACATATTAATAAGCAACTCCCACTGAGGAGATGTCCAAGAAATCCATCTTGGTTTTGATGTACTTCTGTAGACCACTACAATAATTTAGAACCAAGTGCCCCTCAGAGCCTTCAATACCCAACTTTGAGTGTAAGGTATGGAAATTATTGGTGTAGTATGGCACTATCTGGTCTTTCTCATGTAGCAGGGTTGTCCATCTAATGTATTGTTCATTATATTTCACTGCAGGGTATAATGCCTCCTTAAAAGCATCAACAAAGATTCCAAAGTGGATGTTTCCTTGAATATCATAGGCTCCTCTTCCTTTTATCTCTTTGAGTAAGCGTCCAACAATAGTTTACATAGGGAAGGGCTTTCAGGAGCGTAAATGTAATATTTTAATTATTGGGATAAAATTGGACTGAGTAAGAGCCCTCTGACAGAGTTAACCATTTATTGAAATCATTTGCATATATTTTGCCATCAAATAAGGGGATATCAAAGTTAACTAGTACCTTGAAGGATGTTGCACCTCCAAAATTACCAGTAGTTGAAGGTGCCTCAATCGTTATTGGAATTCGTCAAAAAATCTGGGAAAATTGTCCATCATCTCTTCTTTGTCACACAAGTGTTTCCTTGAGAAATAACTTGATAGAATCTCTTGCTCTGTCATCTCTCTTTTCTTCCACCATGGGAGCTCGCTTGGATTGGTTAGGGTGATCATTTCCAAGTGAAATCGAGATCCAACACTTTGTACCCTGACCTCATCATGGATATGCACTAACAAACAACAAGGAGCATATTATTTTGATATCACTCATCTTGGTTGTACAATGAATGAAATGAAAGGAAAGAAAGGAAATTAAACACACACAAAAAGATAAATATATATGAGATAAAAATATATTATGGTGAAAACCCAACTTCTATTGATAAATGAAATAGAAAATTACTATAGAACATAAACTAGTTAAAATAGTGGTAACTATATCTGAACATAGTGAGATGACGGCTACACAGATTCACAAAAGCTTACAATATTCCAAAAGAATGGAATTTTAAAATAAATAAAGAAAAATAGAGGTCCAAAACCCTAACCTTGGAATATGAAATGCCAAAAGGTTTGTGGTCCTCGAGCTGGTAGTTGTGTAAACTTCTTAGGGGCGTAACTTTTACATACAATATTTGTTTGGGGCACATAATAGCTCATTAGAAAGAATTGCTAAAGCACCACAAGTTTCATTTTGGGAAAGGGAATTTCATAAACACACTTCTCCCCCCCCCCCCCCCCGCCCCGCGGTAATTGTAAAAAAACGTCATTTTGGGCCTCAAAACAACCCTAAAAGTTTGGGACCAGAGAAACCATAGAAAAATTTCCAAGAAGATAGAGAAAAATTGAGTCAATCGAAGAGGTGGCCAAGAGGTGGGTGGCCACAGATATCCACCTAGATCAATCCTCCATCATTAGAAAGAAATGGTATCCATTGTGTCAATTTCCGTCAACATATAGGGAAAATTCTACTAAATTTGGCTATTGGTGAGCCACTTGCCTTGGTGAAGAAATCAGCCTACTTTGACAACTCGGTAGAGTTGTTTGTGATGTTGGAAGGTAGCATTTGTCTTGGTGTCCATGATTGGATCCATTGTGGGTGCCCAAAAATATATACCTAGATAAATCCTCCCTCCTTAGCAGGAAATGGTTTCCATTGTGTCAATTTCTCTCATCATATAGATAAAATCCTACTAAATCTGACTCTTGGTGAGCCACTTGTCCTAGTGAAGAAATTGTCATGTTTTGACAACCTATTAGAGTTATATGTGTTGTTATAGTATATCCTTTGTCTTGGTTTCCATGATCTCATCCACTCTAACTTGTTCAATGCAATTAGGATTGAATTATGTGGGAGCTAATTGGTCGACTTACTCCAAGGTATCCATCAGATGTGGAAATATGGCCAAAGAAATGCCACATAAATATTGGGTAAAAGCCAAGGAAAGGGTGAATATTCAATTCAAAATAATTTTCATCGAAAACCTTTGTGCCCATATGGGAGTGGTCTAAGCTTCTTACGGGGGCCTATGAGGCACTCTTTCTATAAATGCAACCACATCTTATTTCCAACTTGAAATGTGTGTTAGACATGTTGATACTTGTAATTGCTTTTTGCTTTTTGTAGGATATTGTGAATCTATTATTGGAGGTCTTGAGTTCATTCAACAAATTTTACTACTCTATCTACCTTGACCTAAGCGTGGGTGCATTTTGTCAATAAAGATGTAATGGGAAAATCTACATTCATTAGGGCCAATGGTTGGAACCCAAAGCACACCTGAAAAGGACTATGGCCAATAAAGTTGTGGAGGGATATTTTTTAGCTACGTTAAACATATGGAAGGATTTCATCCCATGTACATGGATCCTTGTATTTTTTCATGCTCGAAGAAGAGTTTAACGATGGCTTCAATTGTGATACCCTTCTTGCATGGTGCCAAAATAGTCATGTTAGAGAATTGATGGACAACCACAAGCACATAATCATTGATGTGCTTGGTGGAGGGGATTTTCTAAGGTAGGTATAGGAATGCATGACCATGGCCTATTAATGGGTGGTTTAGAAATTGCATACATAGTGCATGATCTAATATATCGGTGGACGTCCTTTCGAAGCTTTGTCTAGTAGAAATATTTTTGAAGTATTGCTCCAATATTCTTCATACCAAAGTGCCCTACCACCTGATTGTAATGTACCTCTAATATCAACTTGGCATGATCACTTGCAAGATCAAAAAGGTGGCCCAAGTAGCACAAGAGCACATCCTAGAGGTGGAAGTCTGGAACTTGTTTGCTTGTGATCAACGTCTGGTATGTGGCAATGAAGTTAGAGTCACTTTTTTATAATTTTTTCTACTCAGAGGTCTCATGCCCACAAGAGTTAAGAATTGTGGTTAGCGCCATAAACCTGGGTTGATTGAGGCATTTTGCAACATGATTAGTGGTACCCTTCTTATATTTAATGTTCAAGTGGAATTGTTGTAGTTATGTCAACCATTTTTTATGGCAATCATTTTGTAACTTTCCTCATGTTTGCATGAATAGCAGAGGCTTGTGATCAATCTAGACAATTGTCTCTTTCCGTGTAATATAATGCATCCATTATTGGCATGCTTATTGATGGAGTACATCTCCTTGTTATAGGCAGGGTATCTCTAAATAATATTAAAGAAACTTTTCACTACAAAGTACCAATAGATGTCCTTGTTGAGTGAGGACGACATCGATGGCATAGTCGAAGGCATTTATCCCACTTTCAAATGGTTGTTATAGGTTTCTGATGTGGTGAGGACTAGTATAGAGCTAGGGCAGTGTTTCAAATCCTCGAATGCTTTTTGTTGTGACTTAGACCAGGAAAACTACAGAGCTACAGAGCTTTCTAAGGGTTGTCAAGGTTATCCAATCTTGAATTACTTAGATCTTAGTTGGGTTCACATGCATATCATGTTCATCCATAATGTATTCCAAATATTAAATTCTTTGCATGCCAGATAAGCATTTCTCGATATTGGCATACAATGTGTTGTTTTCCTGTGCTTAGGAATTCCTAAATTTGTTGCAAATGTTATGCCTAAGTTCTACTAAATATGAGGATATCATCCAAATATACAACCATGAAATATTTTGTGAACGGCCACATGATATCATCCATCATCCTCATTAATATTGTTGGAGTATGGGTTGGGCCAAAGCGCATGACCAACCACTCACAAAGGCCTTATTTAGACTTGAAATTTATCTTCCATACATTGGTTTGCTCAATTATAACTTGGTGGTAGCTTGACTTCATATCAATCTTGTTAAATAACTTGGCACCCTTAAGTTGATCAAGAAGATCATTAATCTAGGGGATCAGGTATTTTTTCTTGGTAGTGATTTTGTTCAGGGCTCTATAGTCAATAGATAGTCTCCATTTCTCAACCTTCTTCTACACCAACATAATTAGACTCCCCAAGGTGACAATACTGGTTGAATGTGGTCATTTTGAACAAGATCATGAATCTAATGTTCATTTCCTCATTCTCCAAGACAGAGAATTTACATATTGGGCCATTAGGTAAAGGAGCGCCATTTATCAAGTCAATTGACTGTTTTATTTTGGTAGTACAAAGGGACCCCCATAGGTGGAGTGAAGTTGTCTCTGTATGTCTCTACAATCTCATCAACTTGCTATTGTTGTGTAAAGAGGCCTCATGCTAAGGTTTTGGTGGTAGTAGTGACCTTCCTTTCACTTTCTGGATTGAACCATGAAAAGGATAAGCTTTGTAGTATGAGAGACTACCTTTTGGCACTATTTTGTTGAGATGGATGAAATTGTAGTAGTTGGAACTACCTATGGTACCCTGTAGAGATGACTTCCTAGAGTAAGAACGACACTACAGTGACTAGATTCATAAATAACATGACATTTCCATATATAAGGTTGTCTTAAAATAACATCACAAACTTCAAGTGGGGAACCATCACAAAATACCTAATCTTTGAAGGGCTTGATGCCATAGGATAAGCATGATTGTTGACTAGTAAAGATGCCTTGTCTAGGGATCAACCAACCAATGATGTATGGTTAGGGGTGTGGCACTACCAGCAGCTTCAATCTCTTGATGACTTTGGTTGAGATCAGGTTCTTCTACCTCTCCCTATCAATGATGAAATTCAGTGGGGTCTGCTTCACCCGCATCCATGAATTGAAGAGGTGCTCTTCCTCTTCAGCCTCCTTTGGCTATTCTACAAGGATATTTGTGTCACGATTATAGCGCTAGGTTTTGCATCGATGATTTGCTTTCCTTTATCCTGTTATGAATCAAAATAAGAGCCAAAGTCAATTTATTTTTCTTTAAGCTCTACCAACAATGATTGTTTTGAGCAACATTCATATATCTTGAGCTAGATAATTTTGTAGAATTCACACCACATTCCAGTGTCCTTTTTGAACTTCCCATTACCCTTATTTTCTTATGTAACACCCCACCCCACATTTACTCACTCTTACATGCTTACTAGGGTGAATGATGAGTTGAGAGTTACTATGCATGACCCAACTTCCAAGATTTAATTATGAAAATGGGGTTCACTTGTCCAAAACTTACTGCAAACACCCAGAGACTCGTACTCACATTGTTATCAGACTATATTTCCCTCGTGATCATTCTCCATGGGCTTAGATCACTTCTTGAACTAAATTATTTCCAAAACACGCACGTGCAGGCCTATCAGTGTGTTTAGAGACCTCCAGCCACATGCATAACCCATCCTTCGTGCGGTTGTGGCCAAAATTTCCTTGATTTGTGCATGTGTCCATGAACTTAGCTCCAGAAATTTTGGGACAACATTCAAGCCACTTCCCAAAATTTTCTAGAACTTTATCAACATTATGTATAAGAATTCATTCTCTATTCTGAGATTATGTTGTGACTCATGCTTGTCCAAAACATGTTATTCATTTATACAAACAATTTGTGACTATGGTACATGTAGTTCAGTAATGCATAATTTGTTCATTGTTTTCATTAGTTTCATTAGATGTCAATCAAGAAGGCTTGTTGGCCTCCCATACTAGCTACAATAAACACAAATTAGCTCATGCATCCATATAAATTATCCAAAAGTCTATCAAACCATGAAACAAATCAATAATAAGAGCACGTCATATAATAAGTAAGATATTATGCATGTGACATACACTTAACCAAAAAATGGAGTCATGACATACCAATCACACATTCAACACATTAAATAAAAACATATGCTCATTGGTCCTAATTAAATATTAACACATATTAACATATGCATAATACCAACCAAGTCAGGGACTTCCACGTTCCGCCCTACCATAGATTGGGACTGGACCAATTCATTCTTCCAACCCAATCACCCCCATTCCATATTCCAAGCCTAAATTTGGGATTACATGGGATAAACCAAAACATAACCAAACAGGGAATCCAGAGAAAACTACCTCCACCCTCAAGCCACAATGATTTCACTTAACGCAAGGTCAAGAAATCACCAAAATAAATACAAGCTTGGATGCCTCAGAATTTCTTCACCATACCCAGAGGATTTTTCCTGTCTCCACCCACCAGTCAAGAGCTTACCCGGAGAAAACCATCTCCACCCTCAACCCTTGGGTTTTTCTTGATACATCCTCCACCAATATCCAAAATCTATTAGCATCCAAAGATCAACCAAACAGGGAACCCACTGCATCATGGCTATCTGGGAAATGACATATGGCAAGGTTGTACATGACTGTCAATTTAGGAAAAATTCCATGCTAATGAAAGTAAAAATGACCAGTAAACCAATGCATGAACCATGCATTCAAATTCCATCAAGATAATCAAACATGCACATTGTTACCTGAAAAAATCCTCATGTTAGTTGAACTTTTCTTTGTTCTCTTCTACCCTTTCTAACTACTTTTCAAATCTTCTTCTTGGCTTAAACACAAATTCCTCTTGTGCTCCTTGCTTTCCTTGCTTGTCTCTTGCTTATTTCTTGCTTGTATCTTGCTTGTCTTGCTTCTATCCAAGTGTTGCAATGTCGTCTCTCTCTCTTCCTCTCTTTTCCCCAAAGAGAATTCTAGAATGTCGTCTCTCCAATTTTCTCTTCTTTTTTTTTCTTTTTCTTCATTTTTCCTTGACAAGACAAAATTGTTGAAAACATGACAAACATACTACCGATTGGAACTTTATATACACAGCTCGATATAGTATTTGCAATGACACGCGCACACACACACATACAAGCACAGTTTCTTCAACCAACAAATAAAGAAGGATATAATGCCTACATCTATTCATCCATCTCCCATGTAGCTTCCTCAGCCCAAAGTGCTTCCATTGCACGTTAACTTGCTCTATTTCTCGGTCCTAAAGCTCCAACTTCCTCTATTGCATGATGTGTTGAGGCTCTAGTTGGAACTCTCCCTCTGGTTCCACTTGCAAAACCGACCAATCAATCAAATCATCAGCATCTTGTACATACCTTTTAAGCAGAGAAACATGAAAAAACATCATGGATTTTCACTAATGGAGGCAAATTAAGCATATATGTTATTCGTCCAATCCTTTCAAGTATTTCAAAGGCTCGAAAATAACGAGGTGCATACTTGGCACATGATCCAATCTTTAAGGAGATATTCTTGGGCTTGATACGCAAGTACACATGCTCTCCAACCTAAAACACCTTGAATACTCTATTTTTTTCTGCATAACTCTTCTTCCTATCCTAATTTGGCTTCAAATTGTTTTTGATAACCTGCATCTCCTGCTCCATATATCACAACATATAATGTATGATCAGCACCCTGCTCACTAGATCACTCCAGTTGATAGGAGTATTACAACTCCTCCCATAGAGAGCCTCAAATGGACTCATATTCAAGGATTCCTAATACCCATTATTATAAGCGAAATCCACCAGTGGAAGATACTCCTCCCACTTCATTTGCTGATGTGTTACATACATCCTCAACATATCCTCAAGGAGCCTATTGATTCTCTCTTTCTGCACATCTGTCTGCAGATGATAAGCTATACTGAAGGCTAGCTCTATCCCTAAGCCTGCAAAAAAATCCTTCCAAAACTTGGAAGTGAACTTGGCATCTCTATCTAATACAATCCTCTTCAAAACTCCATGCAAACTCACAATCTCCTTAATGAATATTTGAGCCACTTCACTAGCTGAATTAGTATAATTTACTGCAATGAAGTGAGCTACCTTGCTCAACCTGTCAGCCACAACCACATGGATTCAGTTTTCCTTGATGTCCTTGGAAATCATGTAATGAAATCCATGGAAATAACCTCCCATTTCCATTCTAGAATTGGAATAGTTTTCGATATACCAGTTGAATGCTTGCATTTAGCTTTCACTTGTTGACAATCCAAACACTTAGCAACAAACTCAGTCACCTCTTTCTTCAAATTAGACCAATAGTATAACTTCTTAATAGTTGGCAAAGTATTTTAGTATCTTGGATGACCTTAATATGGCTTGACATGAAACTCTCTCAAAATAATATTCTTCAATTCACTACTATTTGACACATAGATACTGCTCTTGAATGTAACCAAGCCATTTGTTGTAAGATGATTCTCCTCGTGCTCTCACCCTCACCTCCCTACTACAATCTCTACTTGAGCTGCCAGTACCTCTCATCATGCTACCCTGCACATAAGGTTCGCTCTTTCAACTTTGTCCCATAAGATCTCACAGCCAAAATATCATTC
Source organism: Pinus tabuliformis (assembly GCA_031772625.1). Taxonomy (NCBI): domain Eukaryota; kingdom Viridiplantae; phylum Streptophyta; class Pinopsida; order Pinales; family Pinaceae; genus Pinus; species Pinus tabuliformis. The sequence goes on along the minus strand of CM062810.1, from coordinate 524,121,350 downwards.
ACATGTACTCTCCCACTGAGTGCATCTGCATCCCGATTCTCCTTGCCTTTGATGTACTTGATTTCAAAGTCAAACTCACTGAGAGTAGCCAACCATCTAGATTTCCTTGCATTCAAATTGGGTTGGTCAAACAAATACCTCAATCCACTATGATCACTCATCAAAATGAACTTCCTACCAAGGAGATAATGTCTCCGCATCTTGAATGCATGAATGATAGTTGCCAACTCAAGATTGTGAGTCACGTAGTTATGCTCATGCTCATTCATCTTTCGAGACTCGTGGTAAACCACCTAGACTTCCTGAATAGGGACTCCACCAATTACTTCCTTGCAGGCATCTATACAAACCACAAAGTCCTTATCAGGATCTGCAATCCTCAAAATTGGATCATTGGTAAGCAATTGTTTCAACTAATCAAAGCTAGTTCCACACTTAGTGGTCCATTCAAACTTATTTCCTTTCCTCTACAAAAATGTGATAGGATGGCCAATCTTGGAGAAGTTCCTGATGAACCTCATGTAATAACCTGCTAGTCCCATGAATGATCTGACCTCATTCACATTCTTTGGAGTTTGCCATTCCATGATATCCTTAATCTTTTTTGGATCCACAACTATGCCCTCCTTGGAAACATGTCCCAAGTAATGAATATGAGACTAAAGGAAGTTACACTTGTTGAGCTTGGCATACAACTTGTTCTCTCTCAACAATGTCAATATTGATGGAAAATACTTTGCATGCTCTTATATCAATATATCATTGAAAAAGAATCTCACAAACTTATCCAAACAAGGGTACAAAACATTTTTCACTGCACACATGAGGGTGGTTGGAGCATTGGTAAGACCAAAAAGTAACCATAACAAACTCATAGTGCCAATACCTTTTACAAACTGCAATCTTATACATGTCTTCTTCTTTGATGCACACCTGATGATATCCTTATCTCAGATCAATCTTTTAAAATACTCCAACTCCCTTCAGTTGATCAAACATGTCATCAATCCAAGGCAATGGACACTTGTTCTTGATGGTCACCTTGTTCAACTGTTTGTAATCAATGCACAATCTGAGAGTATCGTCCATCTTCTTTAAAACCAATATTGGTTCTCCCTATGGAGATACACTTGGCCTTGTGTATCCCTTGTCAAGTATCTCTTTAAGCTGCAACTTCACTTCCACCAACTCGAGAGTGTTCATATTGTATGGTTCCTTAGATGATGGTGTTGCTCCAGGAATCAAATCAATAGAGAAATACACCTCCCTATGAGGGGGTAGCTCTGGAATCTCTATAGGAAACACATCCTCAAATTGTTGTAAGAGAGGATACCTCCTCAGGAAGTCACCATCCTCATCATCCAACCCTTTCACTAGAGATGTGTACTACAAACAATAAACATCATTTTATGCGGTTGCGCTTAGCTTTCTTTGATATAATCCTCCTCACTGATGTAGGCTTCTTCTTTCCATGAAAGGCTCTCTTTTCTCCAGTCTCATCCAGGAACTCAATACCCTTCTCATAGAAATTTTCCTTGGTCTTGAGAATAAATAGCTAATCCATGCCCAATAGCATGTTAAATGCACCCAAAGGAATCAAATTCAGGTTTGTTGATGTAGGCATGCCATTAAGCTCAAATGCACAAGACTTCACCCAATGGTGAACTCTTCTCATGGTCCCTGTAGCCAACTGCACCAACCAATATTCTGCATGCACTTCCTTATGAAAATGACATTCATCCACCAATTCAAGACTAATATAGCTATAATTTTATCTGGATCAATCAAAATAGAAATAACTCAATCACAAAGCTTAACTTCCATCTCAATGACAAATGCCTGGTGTTCTTCTTTCCAGTTATCAACTACTGCATAAATCCGAGGAATGATTTGAGCTACATCCTCAATTGTTTGTGCCTCCTGAGCACTGTAGATATGAGGCCTAACACCCTAATGTGATGGAAAATCCCTCTTGGGGTGGTCTCCACCACAAGTCCAACACTTCAATGGTTCCCTACTACTGCCCTCTTTTTTCTACTCCATAGGTTGAGACCTGTGTCCTTTCTCATTTGCATTGAAATTTTTATGAGGAGCCATATTTTCCTTCTCACCTACATCTTGAGATTTTCCTTGTTTCTTGGGAAATTTTCCTTTAGTATTTTTGCCACCATTCCATTCATGCTTGAACTCAAGTTTTCACTTTGACTGTTCATAGCAATGCTTCAACTTCCTAATGGCTTCTTTCAATGACTGAGGCTCATCAAACTCAATTCGGCCTTTAAATGATAATGGAAATCCACTAATAAACCTTTGGATATTTTCATTCTCATCCTTGAGATGTAGCACATATCTTGATAGCTCTAGAAATTTGGTTGTATATTCTTCATATGACATGGAACCCATCTTCAACTCATATAATTCCTTGGCCTTTCCATCATAATACTTCTCAAACAGGTACTTCTTTCTGGAGAATCTTTAAAATTATTCCCAAGTTGTCTTCTCTTCCCTAATTCCCCTGACAAGCTTGACATCTTCCCACCAGATATCTGCTTTTCCTTTGAGGCTAAAAGTAGCTATCTTGGCTTTCATATTCTCTAAGTAATCATGAAGTTTGAACACTTTTATCATTCCAAGCAGCCATGCTTATGCATCTTTTGATTTGGTCATCTCACCATCAAAAATAGAAAGCTTGGCTTTCTTAAATTCCTCTGGGAAGTATTCCTTCTCCCTCCTTCTATGATAATGTTGGCGGTGATGGCGATGAGTCTGAAGTAAAGCTAGAACAAAATCCATGCATACTAGCTCTCTTCTCAAGTGTCCTCAAGGGTCAGCCAATCTTTATTGTATCATCATTGCCCATCCTATGCCTTTTCTATGACCGAATTTCATCTTCCCCATCAGTTTTTTCTTCTTATCTATCTCCATGATGGGTTCCCAGTCGTCCATGCTTCTATAAATCTTAAATGCTTTGAAGAATAACCACATTAACCTCAACTTGTTTTTCTTGAGTTTTTGCAAGGCTTTCCTGAGCTTCCATCAACGCTCATTATTAGATTTACAACGTATTATCTTTGCCCTCAAACTTCTTAATGTGTCCACTAGATTAGGAGAGTCTCCCTTTCCCTACTACTCAACATATTTATCCTATTTCAATGATTTTTATTTTGGCTTGTGTGGGGAGTCATATGAATTGTACTTAACCACTCAACTCTTCATCTCTTAGCCCTCTATTTTCATAAAATATACCACTATTAAATAAACCATACAAAAGGTGTGATCAAAGCATTACCTCAATTTCTTTTTGGTGAGGCTATTACATCTGCACAAGTCAATCCAAATTAGCATGATACATAATAATATCAAGAGCACATCATTTCATACATGAAACAAAATAATGACACCAAAACTGTAAAAACATCATGTGCATGGATATAATAGCAATAATAATAAAATAACTCACATGAATGCATGATAAACATATAGATCTGCATTTATAGTGAGGTTTAGTGATGTGAACCTACTTTGATACCACTCTATAACACCCGACCTCACATTTACCCACTCTTACATGCTTACCAAGGTAAATGATGAGTTGAGAGTTACTATACATGACCCAACTTCCGAGATTCAGTTATGGAAATGGGGTCCACTTGTCCAAAACTTACTGCAAACACCTAGAGACTCATAATCACTGCTATCAAACTATATTTCCCTAGTGATAATTTTACCTGGGCTTAGACCACTCCTTGACCTAAATTACTTCCCAGTCACATGCATGTAGACCTGTCAGTGCGTCTAGAGACCTCTAGCCACACACATAACCCATCCTTCGTGTGAATATGGCTCAGTTTTTCTCAATTTGTGCATTCGACCATGAACTTATTTCCATAATTTTAGGGCTAGAATTCAATCCACTGCTAGACTTTTCTATAACTCTGTCAACATTATATATAAGAATTCATGCTCTATTCTTAGTATATGTTGTGACTTATGCTTTTCCAACACATATTATTCATGTATACAAACACTTTGCGACTTTAATACGTATAGTTTAGTAATGCATAGTGTGTTCATTGTTTTCATTAATTTCATCAAATGTTCATCAATAAGGCTTGTTGCCCACTTATACTAGTTGCAATAAACACAAATTAGCTCATGCATCCATATAAATTAACCAAGAGCCTGTCAAACCATGAAACAAAAGAGCACATCATATAACAAGAAAGATACTATGAAGGTGACATACACTTAACCATAAATGGAGCCATGACAATCTAGTCACACCTTCAACACATTAAATCAAAACTTATGGTCATTGATTCTCATTAAATATTAACACATATTAACATATGCATAGTACCAACCAAGTCAGGTACTTCCACATTTCACCCGACCATAGATTAGGACTGAACTAATTCTTTCTTCTAACCCAATCACCCTCGTGCCATATTCCAAGCCTGAATTTGACATTACATGGGATAAACCAAAACATAACCAAACATGGAATCCAAAGGAAACTACCTCCACCCTCAAGCCATAGTGATTTCACCTAAGGCAAGGTCCAAAAATCACCAAAAGCATTACAAGCTTGGATGCCTTAGAATTTCGTCACCATACCCGAAGGATTTTTCCTATCTCTACCCACCTGTCAAGAGATTACATGGAAAAAACCATATCCACCCTCAACCCTTTGGATTTTCCTGAGACCACCTCCACCAAGATCCAAAATCTATTGGCATCCAAAACTCAACCAAACAGGGAACCCATTGTATCATGGTTATCCAGGAAATGATGTATGTCAAGGTTGTACATGACTGTTAATCTAAGCAAAGCTCCATTCTAATGATATAAAAAATTATCGGAAAACCAATGCATGAACCATGCATTCAAATCCAACAAGATAATCAAATGTGTATACTGTTACCTACAAAAATCCTCTTGGTGGCTACTATTTTCTATGTTCTCTTCTGCCCTTGCTACTTTTTGTTCAAGTCTTCTTCTTGACCACCACACAAATTCCTCTTGCACTCCTTGCTTGTTTCATACTTATGTCTTGCTTATGTCTTTCTTGTGTCTTGCTTGTGTCTTGCTTGTGTCTTGCTTATGTCCAAGTGTTGTAGTTTCCTCTCTCTTCCTCTCTTTTCCTTCCTCCCTTTTCCCAAAAAAGAATGCTAGAATGTTCTCTCTCCAATTTTTTGTTCTTTTCTTTTCTTTTTCTTCATTTTTTCTTGCATGCATATTATTTTACTATATTTATCCTTTTCTTGTCTCTTCCTCTTCCCCACCTGCTGAAGTGGAATTTCTTTCAATTTCCTTTATTGCTTCTACATTTTTGTCTTATGTCCTTGTTCCCCTGTAATAATTAATTTCCATTTATTGTCTTTTTGCCTCTTTCTAATGCCAATATCCATAGCCAATAAATAATTAACCATAAGTGGATCCCAATGTAATTTTTTTCCCCTCATTTAGCTTGGAATACTTGTCCCATGACCTTGGTTTGAATTTTTTTTTTATAATGTCCATACATTATTTATTTACATGGAAATTTAACCTGGTGGTGTTACAAACCCTTCCCCCTTAGGGGAACACTATCCTCAGTGTTTTATGATGCTTATAAAAGACAAAACTATTGAAAAGATGACAAAAATACTGCTTATTGGAACTTTATAAACACAACTCGATATATATATAAGCATCATTGCTTAAACCAACAAATAAAAAAGAATATAATGCTTGCATCTAATCAACCATCTCCCATGTAGCTTCCTCGAGACAAAGTGTTTCCATTTCACTTTAACTTGATCTATTTATTGGTTCCATAGCATTAGCTTCCTCTGCTACGCGATGCGTTGAGGCTCTAGATGGAACTGTCCCTCTAGTTCCACCTACAATATCAAGCAATCAATCACATGATTAGTATCCTGTACATATCTTTTATGCGGAGAAACATGGAAAACATCATGGATTTTCATTGATGGAGGAAAAGCAAGCCTATATGCTACTAGTCCAATCCTTTCAAGGATTTCAAAGGCTCCACAATAGCGAGGTGCCAACTTGGCACATGATCCAATCTTCAAGGATCTCTTATTGGGATTGATACACAAGTACACATGCTCTTCAACCTGAAACTCCTTGAATACTCTATGTTGATTTGCATAGCCCTTCTACCTATCTGAGCTACCTTCAAATTATTTTTGATAGCATGCATCTATTGCTCCATCTCTCTCAACATATGAGGTCCAATCAACACCCTACTCATTGGATGACTCCAATTGATAGGATTATCACAACTCCTCCCATAGAGAGGCTCAAATGGACTCATCTTTAAGGATTCTTGATACCAATCATTATAAGTGAACTCCACCCATGGAAAATACTCCTACTACTTCCTTTTTTGATGCCTAACATACATCCTCAATGTATCCTCAAGGATCATGTTGATTCTCTCTTCCCACCCATCTTTATGTGGATGATAAGTTGTATTGAAGGCTAGCTCTGTCCCCAAGACTACAAATAATTCGTTCCAAAGCTTAGAAGTGAATTTGGCATCTTTGTTTGATATAATCCTCTTGGGAAATCCATGCAACCTCATTATCTCCTTAATTAAGATTTGAGCCACTTCATTAACTGAATTACTAGACTTTACTACAATGATGTGAGCTACCTTGCTCAACCTATCAACCACAACCATGATGGAGTCATTTTGCCTTGATGTCCTTGGAAAGTCTGTAATGAAATCCATCGAAATAACCTCCCATTTCCATTCTGGAATCGAAATAGGCTGCAGTAGACCAGTTGAACGTTTGCATTCAACCTTCACTTATTGACAGTCCAAGCACTTAGCAACAAACTCAGTCACCTCTTTCTTCAAATTAGGCCAATAATATAACTTATTAATAGCTGATAAAGTATTCTGGTATCCTGGGTGGCCTGAATATGGCTTGACATGAAACTCCTTCAAAATGAGCTTCTTCAATTCACTACTATCTGGCACATAGATCCTGCTCATGAATCTAACCAAGCGATCTAATGTGAGGTGATTCTCCTCAACCTTATCACCCTCACCTTGTTGTTGTAATCTTTGCTTCAATTGTTGGTACCTCTCATCATGCTACCCTGCACATAAGATCCACTCTTTCAACTCTATCCCATAAGATCTCATAGCTAAAATATGATTCACATGTATTCTCCTACTGAGTGCATCTACAACCCAGTTCTCCTTTCCTTTGATGTACTTGATTTCAAAGTTGAACTCACTGAGAGTAGGCAACCATCTAGTTTTTCTTGCATTCAAATTGGGTTGGTCAAACAAGTACCTCAGTCCACTATGATCACTCATCAAAATGAACTTCCTGCCAAGGAGATAATGTCTCCACATCTTCAATGCATGAATGATAGCTACCAACTCAATATCATGAGTCACATAGTTCTTCTCATGCTCATTCAACTTTTGACACTTACAGAAAACCACCTAGCCTTCCTGAATTAGGACTCCACCAAGTCCTTCCTTGCAGGTGTCTGTACAAACCACAAAGTCCTTATCATGATTCGCAATCCTTAAAGCTAGAGCATTGGCAAGCAATTCCTTCAACTAATCAAAGTTGGTTGCACACTCAATACTCCATTCAAACTTCTTTCCTTTCCTCTGCAAAGATGTGATAGGATGGCCAATATTGGAGAAGTTCATGATGAACCTCATGTAATAACCTACTAGCCCCATGAATGATTTGACCTCATTCACATTATTTGGAGCTAGCCATTCCATGATAGCCTTAATATTTTGTGGATCCACAGTTATACCCTCCTTGGAAACAACATGTACCAAGTAATGAATCTGAGACTAAAAGAAGATACACTTATTGAGCTTGGCATACAACTTGTGCTCTCTCAATAATCTAAATACTACTTCCAGATGCTCTGCATGCTCTTCCTCATTCTTTGAATATACCAATATATCATCACCAAAGACTATCACAAACTTATCCAAGTAAGGGTGCAACATACTATTCATCATACACATGAGGGTGGTTGGAGCATTGGTAAGACCAAAAAGGAACCAACACAAACTTGATGCAACCTAAGCCGCACATACCCACAGTATGCAAATAAAATTGCATGTCACATTATGTCCCAGGAATTCCAAAATTCCATACTTGGGGAAACCTTCCATAACCCAAGGTTTAACTCTCTTTATTAAATACTTAAGTGGAAGCTATTTAATCATATATTAATCAGATTACACCTGTGGATTTCCTTACCATCTGATCCACAACAAACCTGACCAATCACCGTCAACCATGTGTCGCATAGTTGATGTATTCATTTCAATGTTTGACTTTATGCGCTCCAAATCTCCACCGTCGATCTGTCTCGCTTGATCCAATGGCTATTGCCTCGCCCTCTCACCTTATAGCTTGCCTGATCTCCATCGTTGATCAATCTCGCTCGATCCAATGATTATTGCGCAATCTCGCGTGAAACCGTGCATGACTAATATAAGATCGAGAGCGCACGAGAAAAGTAGTTTTCTTGTGCCACGTGTCAGCCGTTAAGGGTAATCGCGTGAAATTTTAGAATACCATTTACAGCTTTTAGGGTGCGCGATATACTGCTTACCACCTACAAAGACCGCTCCATCATTCTACATGTTTTCCACCCTTCTATCGACACGTGCCTTGATGTGATCCATCCATCTATTAACTTAAGCTCCTGTTATAAGATCTCCACCACTCATCTTCCATTAATCATGTTCGTTGTTCCAACTAATCCAACGATTCTTGTGCATTGTTTCTTCATTACTTCTTCCTTTCACTGATTTCGATCTTCGATTGCTCTTCCGCTTGACTCCTTCCTTAACTTTGTTCTGCATATTATTTAAACATTACCACTCCTGAGCTTTGATTTGGTTATTCAATCAAACTCCAACACTGTTCGGTCATCACAATACTCCTCTGAGCAATGTCCTCTCTCTTGGATTCCTTTTGAAGTCCCTGCACACTTATGTTATGCAGAATTACTCTAATCCACACACAATTTATAATTCAATTACTCAATACACACAACACAAACCTAGAAATTGCACTTTTGTATTAATAAATAAATATTTACACAATGAATTCCTTCTCAGCCTGATCTTCTATATTAGTGGCCTTTCCTTTCCTGTCCGTAATCTTACAGTCAAACCCTATATAATCTCTGAACTCTAATTCTCACTCTAACTAACTGGTTCTCTCTATGCCTTTTAGGCTTACATTTATACAAAAGGTTATGTTAACCAATTCTGGTTCAGATCCTTAATCTGTTGAACTAAATCCCGAATATCCTCTAAGTCCACTTTTGACTCCACTGATCCCTAAGAGTCCTCTCTAGTTCCACAAACCATGAAACCAATTTCTAATCTAAGATTTACAATTGATATCCAAATCTCTCAATTCTCACTAATCACTCATCATCACTCATGTTCTCCTACATTCGAGAGCATTTACAAATATCCTCACAATATCTAATTAATTCTTATTCCAATCACTCAAAACATTAATAATTACATTAATTTGATACATAGGAATCCAACTTCCTTGAAAACACAAGACCCCCTAAGTTAACTAGAATATAATGAAATTGTTGAGCTGGATGCTCCTGCATCAAAACTCATAGTTCCATTAACTTATACGAAATGTAGTCTTATAGATGTCTTCTTCTTTGATGCGCACCTAATGATGTCTTGATCTCAGATAAATGTTTGAAAATACTACAGCTCCCTTCAGCTGATCAAATAGATCATCAATCTAAGGCAATGGATACATGTTCTTGATGGTCACCTTATTCAGTTGCCTATAATCAATGAACAATTTGAGAGTGTCAACCTTATTCTTTACAAAGAACATTAGTGATCCACAAGGAGATACACTTGGCCTTATGTATCCTGTTAGTGTCCAATAGTCACAGTGATCAAATGTACTCTTTCCATGTCATTGATAGAGTCTTAGGTCAAATTATTATATTTTCAAATAAAATTTGACACATCTCATGGTTGTCAAATGGTCACAAATCATGGTCTATTTTTCATTGCTACTCCCTCCAGTGCATTCAAGCTCACCAAAAACCATCATGGTCATGTCACCATTCCCTGCCCTAGGTCATTAAAAGAGTTAACGTGTCATCATATAGGTCATGGTCTAGGATTCAACTTTGATTGTCATCATTATATCAGTCATCAAAAGAAATCAAAATAGCATTTCCTTTTGAAGAAATAATGTTACATGTCAAATCAATCAATTGTCATTTTCTCAAAAGTACACATGGTGTCATGTTTTCATCAAGCCAAAATCGAGATTTTTGAGTTATAAAGGAGCAATAAACACGGGAGTCATGTCATCATTTTGATCATCATCATGGAAGTTAGCAATTAGGGAACAAAAGAAATCAAAATAGCATTTCATTTTGAAGAAATAATGTTACATGTCAAATCAGTCAATTGTCATTTTCTCAAAAGTACACATGATGTCATGTTTTCATCAAGCCAAAATCGAGATTTTTGAGTTATAAAGGAGCAATAAAGCATTTCAAGACTTCATTATATCCTTCTAAAGCTTCAATAGCTCCTCTCTTCCATTGTAACACTTGCCGCATCCATCACAAGTTCGAATTCCATCACCAATTGCTTTGTTTGTCAGTTTGTTACGTTTCTGCTGCGTTTCTGGTAGGGTTGCTGCACTTTTGGTTTGAAGGTCAAAGGGAGCAAATAAAGGGCTCATTTCTCACTCTACAAGCTTCAAAGACTCTTGAGAAAGTAATTAAAGCCTTCACAAACTCGCTGATGCAGTCATTTATTTCAAAAAGTGATTAAATCCCTCTCCTAGGGTTTTGTTGCGCTTTTCATTTTATAGCCTTTTGCTTTATTTGACAGATGAATCCTTTTGTTTCTAAGCTTATACATCCATAAAAACCCTAATTGAACATTCCCTAATCATTTCCCAGATAAAATTCCCTCATTCCACCATTTTTCCCCTAAAACCTGAGGTTTTGTTGCGCTTTTGCTGCATTTCTGGGTTGTGACTGTGTTTTCAACTTTTTACCGTTTCTTTCTCACCCATTTTGAGATATTCCACCACTAATGTGTCCCTAACATCTACCCTTACCCCCTAAAATTTCCCTAGAATTTTCCCTAATTTCCTTCCCCTTCATCCCTTTCCCTAAACTTGTTGCGCTTTTTTCCCTATTTTGGATTTTAAATCCATTATCCCCTCTCTTTTCAAACTAGGGTTTTCTGTTGAGTAAAGCCAAAAGCATAGCCAGTGAAAGTAAGAAGTTCAAGGGTGGAGAGATGTGAAGATATGAGCCAACTCATATGCAAGAGATCAATGCATCAAAATAGATCAAAAGATCATTTGAGCAGGTAGGTTACCTAGGGTTTTGTAAGAAAGTGCAGGAGGTGGGTTATAATCATGACCTAACAAGTTTATTTGCCATCAATTTCAAAAAATATCATGTCACAATTGCAAGGGTGAACTTTATGGTGTCAGCAGAGATCATAGCTTCAGCAACTGGTATCCCTAACCAAGGTAAGATTTAGTTCAAGGGGATGGATTTAGACATAGAGAACTACATAGTGTTTTTGAAACCACGGTACAAGGAGTCCCCTTCTCATATTTTTCCTAGCAGATAGTTGTTGGAAAAATACAGCCCCTTGATGAGGATGATCATGAAGTACATCACTTGTGAGGGCATGTTTAGCAGGTTATATCAGTATCAAATTAGCATTTCACTTCTCAAAAGCCCTTAAACCTACCTAATTACTTGTTTAGAAGCTTGGTGAAAATGACTAAGAAGGTTCAAACCAAGGGAAGAGATCATCAAGCAAATTTATTTCATCATGCTCTAATAAAAGTCATAGTTCTCCACCAACTGGCACAGGTCAACATGTCATGGGAAGCATTATTGAAGGCAACTTCTCTCTTACCTGTCTCCCACCAGTCAAAGAGCCTAAATACTCCTGCATCATCTAGGCCACAAAGACCTGAAACATCAAGCATACCATCAGTGACAAGAACTCAGCCTAGAGAAGAAATTTCAAAAACATACAACAGAGGTAAGAGGTTAGTTTTTGCCCCTAAGATAGAAAAGTAGATGTCTAGTCCTAAACCTAGAACTAGGTCTCAGGCTAAAAGACTACCTAAGGAGGTTGTTAGTGAAAAATAGGTGCAGATTGAAACCATGATAGAATAACCTAAAGATATAGATGATTCACTTTTCGAACATCATGAAGAGGTACCTCCAGAAATAGAGATGGTTGACCTAGGAGAACAACATGGAGACAAGGCAATAGAAGACATAATCAAAGAGAAAGAGGCACATATTAGGGAGTTAAAAGATGACCTTTCCAAAGCAAATTTCATGGTGGATTTCTTGAAGCAAGAGAATAGACAGTTGAAACTAAGCCTAGTGCAGCAAAGAAAACCACAAGAAGATCATCCATCATCGAGCAAGGCAGATGTTTTAGAAGCTAAAGACAAAGGTAAGGCTATCATTGATGTGGAGTATTTTGAAGATAAAGACATCCAGGTACAGCAAGGGAGACCCAAAACTAGAGCCATGATCAAAAAGGAAAAGCTTGTGAAAGAGCCATCTCCTCCTCAAGCCCATAAAGACACAAATGACACCTTAACTGTTGATTTTGAAGAGAACAAGGAATATTGGCTTGAGAAGGTAAATGTGCACTTGAAGAAGTTGTTGAAAAAATCAAACAATGATACCACCATGCAGAGGCATATGGAAAGGCACTATTATGCAAGAAACATGATTTCTAGGGTTAAGGTAAAAAAACATGAAGAAAAAACTCAAGAATACCCTAAGGAAGCTTAAGATGAAAGATAATCTTGATCTTTCAGCAGAGGCATCACTAGTTGTTTGAAGGCATGATAGAAAGCAAGGTAAGGAGATAAAGTTTTGCAAATTCTTGAAATTTTGAAGTTTTCCTGCACATATCAAGTGTACCCTACATAAACGCAGCGAGTACTCATTGCGTTTTTTATCAGAGGGTCAAAATGAAGAATGGAAATCATGTGGAGATAGCTCTAGACTTGTACATGCTGGAAAACTACATGGGGTCACTTAATAGTTCATAAATTTTCACCAAAAAAAAAACAAAACAAAAAAAAAACACCAAAAACTACCTATTTTCCTCCTTTCTACCATTGTTTCAGAGGACTCGCTGCGCTTCTATGGAGGGAGCCTTTTTCTGCATTTTCGTGGTGCAGAGTTGACTTTTCCTGATGTAATTAGTGTCTAAATGATTTTACCTTATGTAGTTGAGTGTTTTAATGATGGTTAGAGTGGATTTCTTGTAATTAAATGCTTTCAAAGTCATTCTCAAATCGGTTCGTGTAAAAAGGGAATTGGTTTCTAACCTCCCTAGTTTTTGGCAATGGTTAGAGAAGATTGTGTAATTAGTTCCTAGGAAGGAAGATTCAACCCCTTAGAGAGGGAATGTTGTTTTTCATATATATGTAGTCAAAATGAACTCATAGAGAGGGTTGGATATTGGAAGCTCGGACTCTTGGACTAGTGTATTTTGACTATTTGCAGAAATATAACAGATAGTTGCAGCTATTTTTGTGGGATATTTGTGTTGTGGTCAGTGGCTTTGTTTTTCCTATGTTTTCTTATATATTTGATTATTAGCAGCCATCTACTTTCTTATTATGATTTATATCATAAGTTTTAAATAGAAATCATTATTTTAATGCTCTGTTTTGTTTGGGATTAGAATTCAATGTTTTACTTCTAGATAAGTGAATTCATGATTTTGCTCACATAAACTCCTACTGTATTCTCCTCACCACACTATAATGACAAACCAATTTGTGCCACTGATTGCACCTACCTTGCCCCATCTTATGACTGTAATTGACCTTTAGAATTACTTGAGCTAGATCCTAAACCTAATGCTCTTTATCTATCAAACCCTAATCAAAACCCTACTGAGCTGATACCTAGCCTAAAACCCACATATTCTCCAGTCACTTCCATTGGTTGTGAGGTTGTTTTAGAGAGAGCCCTCTCTGATTTGGTAGGGCTAGCTACCAAGTCAAAAGTTGGTCTGAGGTTACCTCTTTGGTTTCCTTTCTCAGCCTTGCAAAACTAAGGAGTGCGAACATATCCCTTGTCAAACATCTCTTTAAGTTGCAACCTCAGTTCCACTGTAACAACCCAGGTGAGCATTTCATGTAATAATAATTAATAAAGGAAAAATAGAACCATGGTTAAGGGACACTTATTCCAAGCTAAATGTTGGGAAAAGATATCCTAGTAGGCATCACTGCATTTGTGTTTTTGGCTAAATAAAATTGGCAAAGGCATTAAAAGGAAAATAGCCATTTTTGGCACATTTATTTATGAAAATAAAGGAAATTAGGAGAAAAATAAGGTGAAAGGTCACAAGTTGCATGTGAGGAGGAAATTGAAGGAAAATAATGGAAAATGAAGAAATTAGATGCCTCATTGATAAAAAAGCTTCTGAGGTTCAGTTGGTAACATTTTGTCAGTACAAGTTTGGAGCTCTCTCATTATTCTCTCTCTCTCTCTCTCTCACTCACTCTTGGTCACTTAGAGTATTCTTGGAGCACTCTAGCTTTGGATCAAGGAAGGAAAAGCAAGCAAAGGGAAAGGAAGGAAATAAAGGATCAAGGAAGAAGAGCAGGATCAGACAGCTTTAGCAGGAATACTTGCAGGTGACCTTTTGCATGTGTGATTTCTTAGATGGTTTGGACATGCATGGCTTACATGTCAGTATATGGTTCTCTTGTTGTCAGTGGAATGGTTTTTCTGGGTTATGACAGTGGTTTTTAGCCTAGCCTTTCCTTTTTCTAGATGCCATGGTATGTTAGGATGTTTATTTTGGTTTTGAGATTTGGTTTATCAGATGGATTTCAGAATCCAGGGTGGACGTGGTCTCAAGTTTCATTCCCAAAGGCCTAGGAATCCCTTGACCAGTTTTGGCAGGATACACGTTAAAACCTAAGGGAGAAATATCGTTTTAGGGCCTAGTGATCTGGGTTTGGATTGCAGCAAATCTAGAGAGACTGGTCTCAGTTTAGGGCCTGGTGATCCGGGATTAGAACGAGGTAAAGCCTGAGAGAGAAGGAGAAAGAAAATTCCTCAAGGATAGTGATGGATTCTAAATGACATTCCAAGTTCGGTTTGGTTGTGATCGGAGCATTGGTTTTAGTGTGATCACGGTTTGATGAGGGTGGAGGTGGTTTAACCTCTAGATTCCCTTGGTTGTTCTATGAGATCCCACATTCATGCTTGGAATATGGCATGGGGGTGACTGGCTGAAAGAGAGATTTGGTTCAACCATGTTTATGGTTGGGTAGTAAGTGGAAGTCTCGAACCTGGTCAGATTTGCCTATGATTAATAAAAGCTAAGTTCTCTTACTTTTGCATTGGTTTATATGTGGATTTAATTTTTGTCATATCTCTTATATTTACATGGTTTTATGTTGGTTATAAGCATGTTTAAATGATTGGTTCATGTCATGGTTTTTTCATGTATTTACTTGTAATAGTTAAATGGATGGATGCAAGACCTAATTGTTATATAATAGTTCAATGGAGAAGGAGGTGATCCTTATTATTATGTTTCATAAGTTCTTTCAATCATTTACGCTCTGCCTTGTATCCTTGACCTGCAGGTTGCATTGATGCTAAGTGTTTGACAGAATGTCAATCCCGGTTGGGATGCTCAAGCCTAGTCCTGAGGTTGATTTTGATTTGTTTATATTATCATCATGTCTTTGATGGATTCTGAAGGTTATAACAAGTTATGGGCAGAGGTCAGGATTCTGGGCTAGAAAAGTGGCTCAAATCTCGGCAACGTTGGCACACAGGCTTGTGAGAGCGACTTTGGCTTCTAGTCGTTGTCTTGCCTATAGCATGAGAGTGACTAGGGGTTAAAAGGCTTAAATCATCTATGGGACTCAGGGACAAAATTTATGAGTGGTTGACATGTCCCATGAGGGTGTTTTTGCTAATGTGGATGGGTTTGTTTGATATCTTCCGTCGGTTCCATTTCCTCAAGGTCACTAAGGAAGTTCAATCCCTTATGGTAGCTTCTCTCGTCGCATGTTTACCCTGGTCGGTCAGTTGCTTGGGCGGACCTGGGAGGAGGGGATGTTACAGATTGGTATCAGAGCATGCTTGCGCTCTCCTTGGGTGAAGGTGCTTGGTCATGCATGCATGGCAGTTGCATGTGTGTCTCTTACACTTGCATTCCATGTGTGTGTTGCAAAGCATCATGTTGATCATAATTGTAGTAAGGTTGTCATGAGGAACTTGATGTGATTCTGTGGGATGCATCGTCAGAATTATATGATTGGTTGCATATGGTTATATGTCATTTACATGTTGATTATATGTCGCTTGACTACATCCTTGTATGTCAGGTGCATTCTTGAATGTTTTGATTACATGTATTAGTCTTGTAGGTTGATTACAAGAATTGATCGCTTATGCTCGACTACATGCGTTCATACGTATGTGTAGTTGATTAGGCATTGCTTATGCATGTTGATAGTTTCATGTGACAATGTGTGCAATGGAGTAATGGTTGTTGTCATGCATGAGGTCATAGCATGCATTGTTGATATGGCCTTACATTGATGACTGGACCCTAGCTAGAATGATGTTTATGCATTGATACACTTATTTGATATATATCTATATGTTGTTATGATTATGTTATACATGTATCACGTTGATTTCATGATCTTGTAGACAAGGTATCCTCCCCAAATTATGCTAAGGTACGTTGGTTTATTGTGATTTGGTTTAGCTAACATAGTATGCCTTGCAAGAAATAGATCAGATGGCTAGCATGGTGGTAGACTACATAGAATCTCCCTATGCATTAGATGGGAAGCATGGTGCATGGCACTCTTCTAACTTGGCAGACACATTGAGAAGCCTGAAGGAAGAAATAAGGAGTTGCAAAGAAGACAATGACAAAACCATGCATGCAAAAGAGAAACAAGGAAAGGTGAATGCGATACTACTTCAGAGTTTGTCATATTTGCAGTGACAAGGACCACTTCGGATTAGCCATGGACATGAGGACATAACTAATGGGGCATATGGTAATAGGTCTCCTAGTAGACACAAGTCGGAGAGATCTAACACGATCAGAGATGGCAGGTCATTGGACACTCCACATAGGAGAGGTGATCGACACAGGTATTATTCTAGTTCTGGCTCTAATAGGCATCATGATCGTCATCATCATAATCCTTACAAGAGGAGCGATAGGGGATACTTTCCGGATGAGTTTAAGAAGGAAAATCCACCTACCTTCTATGGAGAAATGAATAAATCATAGGATGCAGGGCATGGTTGCTTCGTATGAATAAATTCTTCCAATTGCATGAATATTTAGAAAACATTAAAGCAAAGATAACCACTTTTAGTATTAAAGGTAAAGCGAACATTTGGTGGGAAGACATGAAGAATGTCAAAGGTATACATGAGGAGGATTTGACTTGGCATGCATTTGAAAGGCTCTTCAAAAAGACATACTTATCTGAGAGGTACTATGATGGCAAAGCTAAGGAGTTTTATGAATTGCGGATGGGTTCTATGACAGATGATGAGTATACTAGTAGGTTTTTGGAGTTGTTGAGATATGTACCTTACCTCAGGGAGGAGAAAACCAAGGTTCAGAGATTCATATGTGTTCTACCAGTTGCATACAGAGACCAGATTGAGTTCGATGAGCTTAGATCAGAGGAGGCCATCTGAAAGTTGAAGCATTGTTATGAGCACTCAAAGCGCAAAGTTGAGCATAAGTATTACTTGAAAAGAAATGAGAAAGCTAAAGGAAAATGGCCACCAAAGAGAGGAAGACCTCAAGATGCAAGTGAGAAATAAAATGCAGTTCCTTACAAGAGATTCAATACAGGTGAGAAGGGATGTGGAGAGCAGTAAGATAGAGGCGGTGGTAGGGAACCATTACATTGCTGGATATGTGGTAAGGATCATCGTAAGAGGGATTGTCTGCAGTATCAGAGTGGTGGTAGACCCCAGATCTACAATGCTTAGGAGGTGCATACAGTTGGTGATGTTTTTCATAACATTCCTTGGATCTATGCAGTTGTTAACAACAAGAAAGCAGATCATCAGGCATCGATTATTGAGATGGACGGTAAGCTTTGTGGTCAAGTTGTTTCTATTTTGATTGATCCTAGATCTAACTATAGTTATATTAATCCTGACCTGGTGGATAAGTGAGGTTTGAGAAAAGAAGTGCATGCAAAATCTTGGTTGGTACAATTGGCTACAGGTACGAAGAAGGGAGTTCACTATTGGGTGAGAGCTTGTGAATTTGAGTTAAATGGTATGCCTACAGCAACACATTTGAATGCATTTCCTTTGGGATTGTAGAGTGTGATTTTGGGTATGGATTGGCTATACCTTCATAGAACCAAAGTGGATTTCTTCGACAAGGCCATTGAGTGTGTGGACGAGTGGGGAAAAGAGGAATTTGCAGGGGAAGAAGAAGCCTACATCAATGAGGATGGTTACCGCTATGCAGGCTAAACGTAGTTACATAAAATATTGTGTGATATTTGCAGTATAAATTTCTAGTGACAAGGGTAAGGAGGTTGAGGATTTTGATGTGTTAAGCAGCTACCCAGTTTTGTAGCAGTTTCAGGATGTATTTCCTGAGGACATTACAGAGTTTCCACATCACATGGAGGTAGACTTTTATATTGAGTTGGTGCTAGGGGTAGCTCTAGCATCAAAAGCACCTTACAGGATGAGCACACCAGAGTTGGTAGAGTTGAAATTGCAGTTAAAGGAGATGCTTGACAAGGGATACATTAGGCCAAGTGTATCGCCTTGGGGTGCACTAGTGTTGTTTGTAGAGAAGAAAGATAGTACTCTTAGATTGTGCATTGATTACAGGCAGTTGAACAAAGTAATGATCAAGAACATGCACCCATTGCCGAGGATTGATGATTTGTTTGATCAATTGAAGGGAGAAACAGTGTTCTCTAAGATTGAATTGAGATCGGGATACCATCAGGTACGCATCAAGGAAGAGGATATCTTGAAGACTGCATTCAAGACCAAGCATGGGAATTATGAGTTTGTCGTTGTTCCATTTGGTTTGACTGATTCTCCAACTACATTTATGTTTTTTATGAATAGTGTGTTACATCCTTATCTGGACAAGTTTGTTATTGTGTTCAATGATGACATACTGGTATATTCTAAGAATGAGGAAGAATGTGTCGAGCATTTAGCAACAGTGTTGAGATTGCTAAGAGAGCATCAATTGTATGCTAAACTTAGCAAGTGCAGCTTCTTTCAAAATGAGGTACATTACTTGGGGCATGTTGTGTCCAAGGATGTTATAGTGGTGGATCCAAAAAATATAAGGGCCATCATGGAGTGGGCAACTCCTAAGAATGTGGATGAGGTGAGATCATTTATGAGATTAGAAGATTACTACAAGAGGTACATCAGGAACTTCTCACGCATTGCATATCTTATCACATCATTGCAGTGGAAAGGTAAGAAATTCGAATCAACAGAAGAATGTGAAGCTAGTTTTGATCAACTTAAGCAGTTGTTGACACATGCACCAAAACTAAAGATTGTGGATCCAGACAAGGAGTTTGTAATTTGCACAGATTCTTGGAAGAGATGACTTGGTGGAGTTCTCATGCAAGAAGGATAGGTAGTGTGCTATGAGTCATGAAAATTGAATGAGCATGAGCAAAACTATCTAACACATGATCTTGTGCTAGCAGCGATTATACATGCATTGAAGATGTGGAGACACTATCTTCTGGGCAAGAGGTTTACATTGATGAGTGATCAAAGTGGGTTGAGGTATTTGTTTAAACAGTTGAATCTAAATGCCAGGCAAGCTAGATGGTTGGATACCCTTAGTGAGTTTGACTTCGAGATCAGATACATCAAAGGTAAGGAGAACCGAGTTGCAGATTCTCTTAGCAGGATGGTACAGGTAAATCATATAGCAGCTATGAGCTCTTATGGGACAAAGTTACATGATAAGATATTACAGGTAGGACATCATGATGACAAATACATGGAGATTATGCACAGGTATAGGTGCAAGTATAGGTACAAGTGATCAGGATGCAGACTATCGTCTCACGGTAGATGGTTTGGTGAGATTTAGAGACAGGATCTATGTACCGAATTGCAGTGAGCTCCAATTGGTGGTTTACTACAACCTAAGAATCCAGGTGGTTTACTACAACCTATAACAATTCCGGAATGGAAATAAGAGGTCATTTCCATGGATTTCATCACAGATCTTTCGAGGACAATGAAGTAGCATGATTCTATTATGGTCGTGGTTGACAGGTTGAGCAAGGTAGCTCACTTCATTCCAGTAAATACTACATATTCAGTCAGTGAGGTAGCACAGGTGTACATCAGAAAGATAGTGAGACTGCATGGTAATCCAAAGAAGATTGTGTAAAACATGGATGCAAAGTTCACTTCCAACTTTTGGAAGAAGCTATTTGCAGGTTTGGGTACAGAGTTGGCCTTCAGTACAACTTATCATCTGTAGAAAGATGCACAGACAGAGAGGGTCAACGGGATCTTGGAGGATATGTTGAGAATGTACATGATGTACCAACATAAGAAATGGGATGAGTGCCTTCCATTGGTTGATTTCACATACAACAATGGTTATTAAGATTCGTTGAGGATGAGTCCTTTGCACGCATTGTATGGGCGGAGTTGTAACTCTCCCATCAGCTGAAGTGATCCAGTGAACAAGGTACCTATTGCCGATATGTTGGCAGACATGGAGCAGGAAATGTAGGTTATAAAGAAGAATCTAAATTCAACACAGGATAGATAGAAAATTTATGTGGATAAGCACAAGGTGTTCAAGGAGTTTCAGGTTGGGGAGCATGTGTATTTTTGCATCAAGCCCAAGAAAAGTTGTTTGAGGATTGGTTCATGTGCCAAGTTGGCACCATGGTATTGCGAGACTTTTGAGATACTTGAGAGGATTGGACCAGTGGCATATCGACTTGCACTACCTCCAATAGTGAAAGTCCATGTTTTTTTCCATATTTAATTGCTTAAGAAGTATATAAAGGATGTTGATCATGTTCTTGATGGGTCTGTATTGCAGGTGGAGCAAGAAGGAGAGTTCCAGTCGGAGCCTCAATGCATATTGTAGTGGAAACATCTCAAGCTCAAGAACAAAGCCATAGAGCAACTTAAAGTGCAGTGGAAGCACTTTGGGCGTAAAGAAGCTAGATGGGAGATGGTGGATAAGATGCGGGCCTTGTATCCTTCATTGTTTACCGATTGAGGCAAAGCAGTTTTGGTTCGATGTTGGTATATGTTTGGCATATGTTTTGGTATATGTATGTATATGTATACAAATGTAAATACCACCATGAGCTAAGTTATAAAGCTCTAATAAGCGGTATGGGTGTCATGTTATTATGGTTTCTATATTATCACGTTGTCATGATGTTTTTCTTTTAAGCAGGTCTTTCATTGTAAATACTACAACGAGCTAAGTTATAAACCTCCATGGGCAGTATGTTTTCTTTTCAGCAATTTTGTTGAGTTCATGGTGTGGTTTAACACAGAGGACAACGTTCCCCAAGGGAGAGGGTCCTGTAACATCCCTGGTGAAATTTTCATGCAATAAGAGTTAATAAAGGAAAAATAAGACCACGGTTAAGGGACACTTATTCCAAGCTTAATGTTGGGCAAAGATATCCTAGTGGGCATCACTGAATGTGTGTTTTTAGCTAAGGAAAATTGGCAAAGGCTAAGGCAAAGGAATTAAAAGGAAAAAAAGGCATTTTTCACATTTATTTATGACAATAAAGGAAATTAGGAGCAAAGTAAGGTGAAAGGTCACAAGTTGCATGTGAGGAGGAAATTAAAGGAAAATAATGGAAAATGGAGAAATTAGAAGCCTCATTGATAAGAAGGCTTCTAAGGAACAATTGGTAACCTTTTGTCTGTTCAAGTTTGGAGCTCTCTCTTTCTCTCTCTCTCTCTCTCTCTCTCTCTCTCTCTCTCTCTCTCTCTCTCTCTCTCCCTCTTGGTCACTTAGAGTTTTCTTGGAGCACTCTAACTTTGGATGAAGGAAGGAAAATCAAGCAAAGGGAAAGGAAGGAAAGCAAGGATCAAGGAAGAAGAGCAGGATCAGGCATCTTCAGCGGGAATACTTGCAGGTAACCTTTTAAATGTGTGATTTCCTAGCTGGTTTGTACATGCATGGCTTTGCATGTTGGTTTATGATTCTCTTGTTTTCGTTGGCATGGTTTTGCCAGGTTATGAAAGTGGTTTTCAGCCTAGCCTTGCCTTTTTCCAGATACCATGGTATGTTGGGATGTTTATTTTGGTTTTGAGATTTGGTTTGTCGGATGGATTTCGGAATCTGGGGCGAAGGTGGTCTCAAATTTCATTCCCAAAGGCCTAGGAATCCCTTTGGGGCAAGGTAGGCAAGTACTTTAATACTTTGTATTATATTGATGGAATGGTTTAGACTGATGAGATGCTAAAAAGAGCATGGAAATCATGAATTCATTTTAAATTGAGGAAATGAAATAAATTATGATGATTTTCCCAAAACATAGCATAGAAGATGAATTTTGCTTATCACCCTTGAAAATCAAACATATTTAGGAGTGAAATGGATCATGGAAAATAAAAAACATTCACACACATGTAGCTGAAGAAGAAACAATATCAAAATACCATGCCACAGGAATCCCACCAAAATAGTTTCAACTGTCTGAAACACTAGTGCAACATCCAATGGAGTCCAACCTCTTCCAAGAGTGAAGAAGGGAATGATATAGACATAAAAACAAACTCCTCCAAACCTCAGGGGTCAAATCCATGAGAAGATGATCAATTCCACCAAAATCTAAACTGATATCTAGAGTGTAGGGTGGTCAAAGTGACTCATCCCTGATATCTAGAGTGTAGGGTGGTCAAAGTGACTCATCCCTAATTACATTGAAATTGATTCATCTGACTTGATGAAGACTATTAACCTAATTTATTTACCCCTAGGTAATAGTAAAAGACCATAATTACATTTATCATATCAATTACATTAGTAAAAACTTGATTTCCCACAGGTCAAAATAAAATCTGGAGAAGAATAGTGAAAAACTAGGCCAACTGTAAAGTGCACCATCTCTGTGTCAAGTGCGCAGCACCTGTGGCAAGTGGGCAACGCTTGTGGCAAGTGCGCACCGCCATATTCAGACCCACTTTTGCCTGCCTTCCCGGTGTCCAAATTTAGCGCAAGATAGCTCATTGGAAAGCTTATCCCTTCTAGTTTCCAAATATGCCTTTAGTTTTCAGAATGGCCTTGATTTTACTCTCCATAAATTCATTCTCCCAAGATTGGTAAAGTGCACAACGCCTAACTAAAAAAGAGGGAAGAAACATGATTTTTTGCTAGTTTTTCACCCTTTTCACCTACCAGTTTTGCAAACCAAGGTTGGAAACATGGTTTTCTTAGATGTATTGGTCCTTCTGCATCCATTGGTGGCTCCCATTTCTCCAAAAAGTGTCCCAAAAAAGTACGCAACACCTAGGGCGTTGCGCGTTTGACCATGCAACTGATATTTAAATTGCCTAAAAAACACAGAAAACATATATTTGCTAAAATGTGCCAAGAGACTTCAAAATTGGTCAAGGAGATGATGTTTGGTGTAGCTAGGCTTGGAGTGAAGCCTCTGCAAGTATGTCAAGCTTCTCCTTCTCTTTTTATTGAGTTAGGGCTTCAATTTTTGCCTTTGTAGACTTGAGTTTTGCCCTGGCATTCCTTTCTCTGTTAGCATAGTGTTTTTCCATCTTCTTCTGAATTTCATTTTGCTGGTTAGTTTTGTCTAGGAGCTTCTCTAAATTTTGATTGACTTTATCAAGCCAATGCTCCCAGTTCTCATTGATCAAGATGGAAAATTTCTCATTCCATGTGAGCTCATTAGCAAGCTCAGCCTCCTTTTGTTTCTCTAGTTCTAGAGCTCTTTTTAGCCCTCTAGTTCTAGGTCTTTTTCTAGGTTCTTGCTCTTCTTCAAGTTCACCATACCTATCATAGGCCTCATCTAGCAATGCCTTGGCTTTCGTTTCTTCCCTCTTTCCCTTGATGAGCTTAATCTCCATGACATCATGTTTGGCTTGAAGCTGCTTATTTTCCTACTCATAATATGAGATGATGTATTTTGATCTCTCTAGGTTGATCTGGAGCTCCCTGATGAGTGCATCTTTTTCTTTGATGACAATTCTTGTGCTCTCACTGTCATCATGCTCACCTAGGTCAACCAAGTCAAAATCCTGCTCTGTCTCATGGAGGTCCTCCTCCTCATGCTGAATCTCTGTCTCTGTCATCTTTTCCTTTCCCTTCTATACCTACTTTGCTGATGAAGAAGGCAAGGCCCCTCCCACAATTTGTTTCAAAGTTCCCAAATCAACCCCTTTAGGCTTGATGACCTCAACTTGTCCAATCTTCTCCTGCTCTCAGATTTCATCTTTTTTAGGTGAATGAATGTGCTAATGAAATGGTGATGATGGAGGTGATGGTGAGGGTGCCTGATCAGATGAGGATGAATGATCTATGGGTTGAGATGGAGGAATGGACGTGGAAGGGTGAGATGATGAAGGGATACTTTGAACATTCTGAGTATATGAATCAATGAATATGGGATTGGCTATGAAGGTACTCCATGCAATGTTGAGCTCTTTGAGATGATAAAGGACTATGATTTTAATGAGGGAATGATGAAAGAGACTCTTCATTTTATGTTCATACTCCCTTTTCTGGACAATGTAGGCCATCTTATCAATGATCTGGAACAGATAGTAGGGTATATTGAGCATCTTCACCCTAGTGAAATGCATTAAAAGTCGGATGTCATAGGAATAAAACCTAGAAAATCTACCTTCACATGAAAAGTATTTCATGATAATTTTCATCATGGGAGCATATTTGTCTAGTAGGTGAGAAAAAGGGAAATATCCTTTTATTTCATTTCTGTACCTTGGTTTTATGAAAGGCTCATAATAATGTCTCTCTAACTCACCTTGTTTAAACCATTTCTCCCCAACATCTGGGATTCTGGTGGCAGTTGATATAATGGTGGTAGATAAGGTAAAAGTGACCCCTGCTAAAGTGACTTAGTTGTCTTGGAGTTTGGATATGAAGAGTCTAGTCAACATAGGATGGTGTTGGACTACCTAAATTTGCTCACAGAAATCATAACAGCATAGATATTTGAAGGATGTCACAGCCATAGGAGATGCCAAGAGTTACCTAAGATATGTTGGCTCAAATTTGAGTATCCTGCCTCCTTTGTCAGTTTTCTTGACCTCTATTTCTTCTCCCTTTGTTTCTTCTTCCTCGTTGTATGGTTTATATTCCTCTTCTACCATAATGTTTTAATATCAAACCCTAGGGAGGTATAAGGTTGTTGGAATGTGGTTTTTTTGGGGGAATAGGGAATGGGGAAGGGAAATGTGAAGGATATGAGTGAAGGGATGTATGTAGTGGAGGAGGATATGGGGTATTAATATGATAGTTTTTTGGGATGGGGAAATTGTTTGCAATGTAGGGGGTTTGGGAGCCTAGGTAGTTGCAGCACCTAGGACTTAGTGTTTAGGTACAAATTTTTAGAGATTATTTTGGATAAAAGGGTTTAGGGAAAGGGAATGAAGGTGTAGGGGGTATATGAAATTGTAGGGGAGTTGAAATTTAGGAATTGAGAGTGCAAGGGTAGTTTTTAGGGAGATACTAGGGTTTAGATGTGAAAATAACACCAAATCTTCAATGAACTTTCACAACACCAAGAGAATGATTTTAGGAGGAAGAAACATGTAATCTTTAGTGGTTAGTTACTTGTGGGAGGTCGAATGCAACTTTGGTGGAGTTGAGGAGGCGATTTTAGCTCTCTTGGACAAACGTGCAGCGGCTATGGCAAGTGCGTAGCGCCTCTGGCAAGCGCACAGCGCCTGAAGGGAACGCGCAGTGCTTGTGGAAAGTGAGCAGCGCTGTGCAAGTGTGCATCGCCTGAAGAGAATGCATAGCGCCAGAAGAGAACGCGCAACGCTTGCTCTGTTTTGGTGATTTTCGCCTAGAATTGTGAAAAATGGTCTTTTGGGGTTTGCTCAAGAAATGATAAGAGGAAAATGAAGTTAAGTTAGATGCTAGGAAGGCCTTATTACTCAATTTAATTTGATCTTTTAGCTTTAAAACCCACTTTATAATGTTTCATTTCTCCTTTTTGAAATGTTTGCTAATTTCCCTTTACTCTTTGATTTTCTTTTTTGCAGGGTGATGATGCATGCAGTTTTGGCACTCTTCACGTTTGAATTTGCTTGGATGAAGTTGGCACATAGTTCTTTGAGTTGACAGCTTAGGAATAGTAACTTATTACATATAATGAACATAAAATTACGTAAATTAGAAAAAATATTACATCTCTGTTTTTTGAAATAAAGTTATGTTATGAAATAGAACTGATACTTGGAATAAAAATTAGAACTTGGGCAAACATAGTCACGTGTTTACCAATCCTTTTTAAATGACAAAAGGATATTATTTTTCTCACTCTCGTACTTTTTTGTTGGCTTTATGCAGTGAAATGGAGTATTATTGGACCTTGAAAAAATGAAACCTAATGAACTAATGGGACCTTGAATGAGCAGACCCCATGTGGACTTTACTGACACAAAACATGATGAAATGAGCCTTTATGGTCAATGTATGCTCATAAGACACATGAAGGTGGGCCAACAAATATTTATTTTTGAGAGAGTAGGGATTTTGACATAGGGCTACCATCAGTGAGTAAATTTTAAATGAAGACCTAGGTGGAATGACAAAAATTTCAGAATGGGACCCTAATATGATATGAAAGAGCGTGATAACTGATGACAGTATGCAAATATTGACTCTAACATAACAGTTTTGGTGGGATACACGATAAAGCCTCAGGGATAAGTCTCGGTTTAGGGCCTAGTGATCTGGGTTTGGATTGCGATAAAGCCTAAGAGACTGGTCTCAATTTAGGGCCTAGTCATCCAGGATTTGATTGCGATAAAGACCAAGAGATAAGGAGACGGAAAATTCCTCAAGGATAATGATGGATTCCAAATGGCATTCCAAGTTCAGTTTGGTTGTGATCAGAGCATCAGTTTTGGTGTGATCACGGTTTAATGAGGGTGGAAGTGGTTTAACCTATGGATTCCCTTGGTTGTTCATGGATTGGTTGTTCTACGAGATCCCACATTCATGCTTGGAATATGGCACGGGGGTGACTTACTAAAAGAGAGATTTGGTTCAGCCATGTCTATGGTCGGGTGGTACGTGGAAGTCCCGAACCTTGTCAAATTTTCCTATGATTAATAAAAGCTAAGTTCTATTACTATTGCACTGTTTTATATGTGTATTTAATGGTTGTCATATCTCTAATATTTATATGGTTTTATGTTAGTTATAAGCATGGTTAAATGACTGGTTCATGTCATGGTTATTTCATGTATTTACTTGTAATGGTTAAATGGATGGATGCAAGACATAACTAATGATATAATAGTTCAATGGAGAAGGAGATGATCCTTCTGGTTATTTTTCATAAATTCTTTCAGTCATTTATGCTTTTTCTTGTATCCTAGACCTGTAGATTGC
The DNA here is from genome assembly GCA_031772625.1 of Pinus tabuliformis. Lineage (NCBI taxonomy): Eukaryota > Viridiplantae > Streptophyta > Pinopsida > Pinales > Pinaceae > Pinus > Pinus tabuliformis. Next base: position 524,093,638 of record CM062810.1, on the reverse strand, counting down.
ATTGACACCAAGTGTTTGATAGAATTTCATTCCCTTTTGCGGATGCTTAGGCCTAGTCCTGAGGTTGATTTTGATTTTTTTATATTCTCATCATGTCTTTGATGGATTTTGAAGGTGTTGTAGCGGCCAAAACCAACCTCCAAAATTTTTCCTTAGCTTTATTTTGGAGCCTCCCTACCAACCATCCTTAGCAGCATGTCTTGCACTATCAAGTACATAGGCTTCAATTGAGTTTTAGTGGCCTGTCGGCCTGTGTATGTCACCTTGTTTGACTCCCTTCCATAGATCGACCTTCTGGACTTAAAATATTTGTTGGCTGAAAGGCTCCCCCAGAAAATTACACAATTTTGGAGGGGAACCATCCTTCCCTCTAGAAATTGTGCAAATCAGCTAGGTAGCCTGCTGGGCTCCAGAATTGCGCAAAACAGTCAGGCAGTCCTCCTTTAGAAAACTGCACAATCTGACCCGGCACTGGGCCTCAGCCTAGAAATTGCGCAATTCTAGGAGGCAGTGACCTACTCAACCTAGAAATTACACAATTCCTAACAGACATCCAGCCATGCTCAGCCCAGAAACTGTGCAAATTTTCATCCTAGGCTTGCAGCCTGTTGCATGTGCCTTCAGGTTGACCGGTTCCCTCCGGGACCGAGCAATCCTAATTTGCATGCATGGGTTGCTTTTCCCAAAATAGCAGAAGGCAACATGCAAAAGGCATCCTTAGATTTTAGGGATCTATTTTTAGTAGCTGGAGGTTACATGCAAAGATCGTTTTAGAAACCTCCCGCCAAGTGTCACTTTTCCCTAGATTTGTGGCATGCACGTCATAACCTCAATCTTATCAAAACTTATGTACCGGACGTTGCAGAGTTCATTCCTCACATCGATCTTGCAACTCTGACATCCCATTGTTGGCATTATGATACAAGTGTTGTCCTTGATGGCAACTCACTCAGAGACAGGTACAGGTGATGGCAACTTAATCAAAGGACAGATCTTAATACAGCAAGATAGAAAGAGAAAATATATACACGCTGGTTCACTATATACCAAGTCGCGTATACAAGCAGGTTCACTATATACCAAGTCGCGTATACGCAGGTTCGCTATATACCAAGTCGCGTGTACACGCAGGTTGGCTTCAGTAAAAGAGCGTGTATGTGGAAAACTTATCTTTGGTCCGTGGCGGTTATTCCTTCGAAGTTGTGCCTATAGTTTTGGACCATGGTGTCTCGACGGACGTGTTGATCCCTAATTTTGAAGCTGATGGTATTGTGTTACTACGGTTTTGGATCGTGGTATTGTAAAGGGCCTAAGGCTATATAAGGAGAAGATCATTAGGCAAGTGGAGGCATGCAGTGTGTGTCTGATGAAGTGAGAAGATCTGGTATTTGCTAGTTATCTGTTCGGGACGCTTGGCAAGGGTCGGATCTGATAGCGAAGGCATAAGTAATTATTTCTAGATCTGCATGCGGGTTGCCTTTGGAGAAAGCGCGTATACACGCGGTTTTGGTACAGTGAAGTAGCGTATGCATAATAAGATTTGATATTTCAGGTTGTTGTTGATTCTGGTGGTTGTTGCAGAGTTCTGGGCTCTGGTTTGGGTTCTGTGTTCTTGATGACAGGGTTTCAGTGATTCAGTATTGGGTTGTTTAATGAATTATGATGCAAGTATAAGTTGATGATTGTATTGCATTAATGTTTGTTTTGTACTCTTGGATCCAGTCTAAAAATTGATGAAACGTGGTCCCAGAAGGAAAGAAGGTTGTAGCCTTCTGTAGGGTCAGCACCTACGTACTAGTAAATGGATCGGCTAGTACAATAGCTAAGAGGGTTGTAGCCCTCTGCATGTTGTAGCCTGCGTACTGGTAAAGGACTGCACCAATACATTGTAAAAGAAGTTTCTTATTAAAGAAGAAAGAGATGAATTGCAGCAGGTGGTTTTCACCCACATTGGGTTTCCACCTTATATCATGGTGTTCATGTGTGTGGCTTTTGTGTGATGTTCTGTTCTGTTATACTGCACCTGTTTACTGTTTAATATGGTTAATAATGTTCTGATGCATCTACTGAAGATTAAGCTAACTGAATTATAAGATCTCTGGATATACGCAAGTTGCATTAGACACAGTAGCGTGTACACGCGGGTTCACTTAATTGAAGTAGCGTATATGTTTCTGAGTATGAAATTGGAAAGGTTTTACTGATCTGATAATATTGATTCACCCCCCCCCCCTCTCAGTATTATTTCCAACAATTGGTATTAGAGCAGGTCCTTCAGAGGAAGCTTGATCGCTTGAAGGAAAAGATCCATCAGAATGGCTAATCCAGAAAGAGAGGCACACATCAGGCCACCAGTCTTTGACGGGAACAATTTTACTCACTGGAAGATAAGAACCACTGCATATCTACAATCACTTGGAGCAGAAGTTTGGGGAATCGTAGAAGGAGGATACAAATTTCCATCAGCAACTCCTACAGATCCAGCAGAGAAAAAGCAATATGAGCTCAATGCCAAAGCTGTTACTGTGCTATTGAGTAGTTTGACACAATCAGAATTTATGAAGATCATGCATTTCAAATCAGCTAAGGAAATATGGGACAAAATCATTACAAGCTACGAAGGAGATGATCAGGTAAAAAGAGCAAAGCTTCAAACTCTCAGAATCCGGTATGAAACTCTTAAGATGCATAGCAATGAAAGCATAGCTAATTATTTCCTACGTATGGATGAGATTGTGAATTGTATGAGGGATCTGGGTGAAGAATTTGAGGAAGTTGTCTTAGTTGAAAAGGTTTTGAGATCTCTGTCTGCTAAATTTGATTCTAAAGTATCTGCCATAGAAGAAAAGGAGAATGTGCAGAAAATCACCATGTCACAGCTTCACGGGATCTTAACTGCTTTTGAAATGCGACAAGAGGTACCACCAGAAGCCGCATTCGAAGTGTCAGAGGAAGAAGATGAGGTAAATTTTGTCAAGAATCTTGAACGGGGAACTGGACGGTTCAAAGGTAAGCTACCTTTCAAATATTTTCTATGTGGTAGAGTTGGTCACTATGCTGCTAGATGCCCTCATAACAAAGGAAAGATATCTGAAGAAGATGGTAGAAGCTATTATACCCATATTAAAAGTTCATTCAATGATAGTGAAGATATTAAAAGTCTCATGGCACATGAAAAGAAGAATGCAGAAACTGAAGAAGTTGCCAAAATAAAAGAGCAATTGGAGACAGAAACCAGGGTAAGGGAGCAATTGCAGGATATAGTAAAGGATCAGAGCACAACTATTTAGAGACTTGAATCAAAGATCCTCTCTCTAAAAGAAGATCTTAAAAAATCAAGAGAACAGAACAGAGAAGCTCTTGAAGATGAAGTGATCAAACTAAAGCGACAAGTGGAAGAAGGAAGAAAAGCTGAAAAAGACCTAAGGAATCAGTATCTGAAAAAGGAAGAACAACATCAAGTTGAGGTAAATATCTTGAAAGGTAAACTAGAAGAAAAGGATAAGCTTTTACGATTTCAAGATAGTACTAAAGTCTTGGATGATATTCTTAATAGTCAAAGGTCTCCTGCTATCAAGACTGGTCTTGGTTTTCATGAATATGTTGAAGGTGAATCTAGTTTACAAGGTGAAGCAAGAAACTCTAATGAGAAATCTGAAATGCTCAACAAGGAACAACCAAGGAAAGAAATTCCTCAAGGAAGATCCTTTACTCCTAACTATGGACGTGATAGACGATTATTTCCTCCACTGAATAATGTTGAATGTTATGTATGTCATAATCTTGGACATGTTGCAGCCAGATGTAGAAGTAGAATGGTTCAAGACCATTACAAAAGATCATCGCATCCCAGGTATTTCAGAGGATATTGCTTTGCCTGCAATGCATATGGACACAAAGCAATTGATTGCGATAGAAGGAACATGAAATATGTAAGATGTTATACATGCAACAAATATGGACATATAGCAAGGGAATGCAGGAGCAGATTTCAAAATTCAAAACAAGAGGACCATACATCATCACAGTTCCAGGAATTGAAGAAGACAGAGACAGAAAAGTGTGGCATAACTCAGTCAGCTGACATAACAGACACAGGGGAATCTGAAAGTGATGAAATTCAGTATTCCATCTTGCATACGTTGATATAATGAAGACAAGTCGCGTATATACGCGAGTTACAGGCTGCAAAGTCGCGTATATGTAGAAAGGGCAGCAGAACAGACCCAGGAAATGGTTCAGTCATGGTTGGCTCAGGCTCAGGGGGAGCATAAAGGGCAGCAGAACAGACTCAGGAAATAGTTCAGTCATGGTTGGCTCACACTCAGGGGGAGCATATACTTCAAATAATTCATTGTTGGCATTATGGTTAGAAGTTGATGATGAAACTAAATGATACATCTTATTGTTTGATCAAAGGAATGGTTTTGCAGGCTTATGCGTATGGTACAGATCATTTATGATAAATAGTTATTGCTGGTCTTAGAACCTGCATCTGATCAGAGGGAGCATGGATGGATTGATACAATTTGGCATATACAAAGGGGGAGCCAAATCAGAAACTTCAGCATGTACTCAGGGGGAGTATGGACAGCAGTATGGACAGCAGAAGGTATACCAAAGAAGAGAATATCTTGGTCTGCCCTTTGCCCTTGATGTCAAAGGGGGAGAGTGACTTGGTGTGGTGGTTGCCATCAAGTCCAAAGGGGGAGATTGTTGGCATTATGATACAAGTGTTGTCCTTGATGGCAACTCACTCAGAGACAGGTACAGGTGATGGCAACTTAATCAGAGGACAGATCTTAATACAGCAGGATAGAAAGAGAAAATATATACACGCTGGTTCACTATATACCAAGTCGCGTATACAAGCAGGTTCACTATATACCAAGTCGCGTATACGCAGGTTCGCTATATACCAAGTCGCGTGTACACGCAGGTTGGCTTCAGTAAAAGAGCGTGTATGTGGAAAACTTATCTTTGGTCCGTGACGGTTATTCCTTGGAAGTTGTGCCTATAGTTTTGGACCATGGTGTCTCGACGGACGTGTTGATCCCTAGTTTTGAAGCTGATGGTATTATGTTACTATGGTTTTGGACCGTGGTATTGTAAAGGGCCTAAGTTTATATAAGGAGAAGATCATTAGGCAAGTGGAGGCATGCAGTGTGTGTCTGATGAAGTGAGAAGATCTGGTATTTGCTGGTTATCTGTTCGGGACGCTTGGCAAGGGTCGGATCTGATAGCGAAGGCATAAGTAATTATTTCTAGATCTGCACGCGGGTTGCCTTTGGAGAAAGCGCGTATACACGCGGTTTTGGTACAGTGAAGTAGCGTATGCATAATAAGATTTGATATTTCAGGTTGCTGTTGATTCTGGTGGTTGTTGCAGAGTTATGGGCTCTGGTTTGGGTTCTGCGTTCTTGATGACAGGGTTTCAGTGATTCAGTATTGGGTTGTTTAATGAATTATGATGCAAGTATAAGTTGATGATTGTATTGCATTAATGTTTGTTTTGTACTCTTGGATCCAGTCTGAAAATTGATGAAACGTGGTCCTAGAAGGAAAGAAGGTTGTAGCCTTCTGTAGGGTCAGCACCTACGTACTAGTAAATGGATCGGCTAGTACAAGAGCTAAGAGGGTTGTAGCCCTCTGCAGGTTGTAGCCTGCGTACTGGTAAAGGACTGCACCAGTACATTGTAAAAGAAGTTTCTTATTAAAGAAGAAAGAGACGAATTGCAGCAGGTGGTTTTCACCCACATTGGGTTTCCACCTTATATCATGGTGTTCATGTGTGTGGCTTTTGTGTGATGTTCTGTTATGTTATACTGCACCTGTTTACTATTTAATATGGTTAATAATGTTCTGATGCATCTACTGAAGATTAAGCTAACTGAATTATAAGATCTCTGGATATACGCAAGTTGCATTAGACACAGTAGCGTGTACACGCGGGTTCACTTAATTGAAGTAGCGTATATGTTTCTGAGTATGAAATTGGAAAGGTTTTACTGATCTGATAATACTGATTCACCCCCCCCCCCCCCCTCTTAGTATTATTTCCAACACCCATGTCGCATCTAGAAGTCTTCAGCTCCTTCAGCTTAGCTGTTTCAGGGTAAGTCTGCTTCTCATGTCTTGCATTGCTTTCTGTCGCTTTTTGTTTTTTACTTTGTGTAAATGTTGTATGCTTGATTTCAATGAACGTTTTTGTCATTTTAATGTATGTTAGCTTGTAGAAGCACCGTTTTAGTTCTCGTTTGCATCTCACTGTTATCGCATGCATGACACTATTTTTGCACCAATGGTCGTCATTGTAGCGACCCGCTTCACACACATGCATGTTTTCCCATTTTATGAATCTTGCACTTATTGTTTTCATGCATGATCATTCACTCTTATTTACACTTAGTTTCACCATGCATTCAAACTTCTCGTGTTTTCAGTCGCCCATCGGCGGGTCTAGGCTACCTTAAGCCGGACCTTGCCTTGCCCGGCTAATATTGCGCATTATGGAAGTGAAAGCTCTGCCTTCCCTCAAGAAATTTTGCAAGTCTCGCCCAGCATTGACCTCCAGACTTGCATTGCACAATTTTGGGAGGCAGTGCTTTGCTAACCCCAGAAACTGCGCAATGCAATTTGCTGGTTTTGCATGTCACTATTGACTAAAATTGTGCATTGCGCTGTTTTAGTTCTCAACAGGTTAGGTTGGTTTATGCATTACACAATTCCAACAATCAGTTAGCCTCCCGATAGCCTAGACCGTGCCTTGCACAGTTTTGGCAGTTAGTCTCCCAGTGAAAATTGCGCAATCTTCATACATAGTCACATAGGTATGTTGCATGTCAGTCATCCAGTTTGTTTTGGTTTTCAACTAACAGATTGCTTGCCATGAGTGTTGCTATGTCTAGAGATATCATAGGTTTTCATCTGCCTCTCGGCAGTATAGGTACAACAGCCCCAGAAAGTAGAGTCAAAGGACACCATTGAGAGCGCAACTGGGGATAGAGTCGATCAAGCGTCTATGAACTTCACTATCTATGGAGACATCAAGTTGTTCATAGAAAAGGATATCAATATGAAATGGCAGTGACATCACAGCGAGTAGCACCATCAGAAGTAGCAGAAGGTAGCAGACTTGCAAGCGACAAAGGTAAGAGGAAGGTTGTTGATAGCACAAAGGCAGAGCAAAACTGCAAGCTCAAGCAGATCCTCTTGTGATGAGAGAACATTTGGAGATTGAGGCTAAGAGGTGACAGCGTGACAAGAGGATTGCGTGAAGGCAGAGAGAGAAGGGGAGAAGGAGTTACAGGTCTTCAAGCAGAAACTCAAGGAAGAATAGGAGTTGCACAGACGAGAGAGGGAGTTGTAGCAGGAACATGTACAACAAGAGGCACAACATGCACAGACTAATGAAACTACGCCCATATAATTTATAAACCCATCCCAACAATTAACACAGAGTAGACAGGGTGAGAAGTTTTGTCGATCGCATGCAAGGGTGTTTAGGAGAATGGATGTCATTGTATGCACTCATGTGATCCCACCCATTGGCATACTCATCGAGGCAAAGACAAACCAAGTCTAACTGGAATTGAACATGTATGTCGACAAGTTGATGTGTATAATCACCAGAACACACTTGGAGATCAACACAGACACTGTGCATCAGTATGTCGATGGTCTAGCTGCACTCAAGATGATGATGTGCATGTTATCAGACAAGTTGGACAGAGGAGCCATATTAGTGTACTCGGATGCAACAGAGGCAAGAGTTTTCTTTCAGCAGGATGTCACCATTGAGCACGCGGACACCATCACGAACGACCAATATTGGCATCAGTTCGCCACCATCGATCATCGCGAGGATGTCGAAGAGTTGGTCTTCCCACAACTGTCTGAGTCTTAGTGATGTCTTGCATGGCTTGCTCAAGCCTATTTTGTCTCACATGGGTACATGTGCAGATTGTATGTAACATCTTGTAAAGTGAAAGTCCAAGTGTCGATAGTTGAATGTAACAGTCATAGAGTAGTTGAAGAGTCATGAGGGTAGGTGAATAGTCACAAAAGGGAATGTATCTTAGAGAAAGCTTCTGATAAGAGTATCTTAGAGAAAGCTTGGAGTGTATTGTAATGAGCCTTGACTTCTCCACAGTGCAAAGCTAGTACATCTCTTTGGAGGAGCAAGCGGCAGTGATTGTAACGTTCCGTTATCGGGACTAGTGGTTGGTCATGGTTGTATTGTATGATTGGAATTTTCACTTCTTAATAAAACAGAGCCAGCAATTTTCATGCACATGTTGTTATTGTATTTCAGTTAACTTGGTTACTCTAATGATATATGTAGTTGTTTGCTTACGCATGTATGTATAGACTCTTTTTGTATATGTATGTATGAATCTTACTGAGATGTGTTGTTGGTTTAACCATCACTTTGGATTGTTGGTTCACCTGCCTTCTAGTTTGTGATGCATCTTTGCTCGTGTGTTCCCTTCCAAGCTGCATGTTTCCACAGGTTTCCAAGGGGCGCACTCACCCCACTTTCCATGTGTTAGAACCATTCATGCACCTTCCTTAGCTTGTTGCGCATGTCACACCTTTTCTACCAACAAGGACATCCTACTTGCCTCTGCGTGCAACCGCGGTCAAGGAAATATCGTATGACCCACTTGTGGTGAAGTGAATTCTAAGTGCAGACACAAACAATTCCTCTAGCCTGATAGCGGGTCTAGCCACTAACAAGATATTCTATGGAAGATTTCCTTAGGTTAGAACCAATTAAGAGGGCCTACCTCTTAGTACGCTTATCCCATTTGGTGATGACCTTACTTGCTTGCTCCAGCTATCTCCTGTTTCCTTCTTCAAACACCTGAAACAAGTAAACAACAACAAACAACAACTATGATAATAGACAAATTGTAATTCAACCTGTTAGCTCTGCTACATACTTTGAAATTTCGAGGGTAAAATACAGGCCTGGTCGTGTTGTTCATGCTCAAAGAGGACTCACATCAGTCATCTTCCTCCTTCTCCCTCACTCTACTTACTCTCTTTCACCCCCACTGCCTCCGTTTTTCCTTTCATACCCGGCATAAACCCCTATTTCTTTAAGACCCAAGCGCTAAGTTTAAAATCCCATAGCATCATAACCACGCCTCCATAACCCTTCATCGCCTTTTAATCAAAGTCGTCGATCGTCGTGTCCCGATCCAACTGTCTCCCGTCACATCAAACAAAATAACCTGCGCACTTAATTACCCACCGTCCGATCATCCCCTCTGTGATCAGACGGCGATCGCTTCCCCTACGCCCACAAAACAACTACGCGATGACGCACGATGGAAAGTTGCTTTCCCGCCCCTCTGTTGCCACGCGTCGCCCTCTGGGGGGTATCGCACGCCGCTGTACGATTACCGCCTAACCTCCATCGGTGGTGCGAGCAATACCGCCCACCACAGAAACCGCTCGTCCCCGCCAGTTAACCCCCGCGTATCTCCTCCACCCGGCGACCATTGGATCTATCCGCCCAAGATCCAACGGCCTGTGATCACCCCGCTCCCATATCTCCTGATATCTTCTGCAAACCAATCCCCGTTGTCAATCTGCCCAATCCAAAGGCCGATTTTCCCTCTCCATTCGACCCGGCTATTCATGTCCCTTAATTACTTCGTGCACCCGAAGGACAGATGTAACCAGTTACCTATACTCGGTGTAGTAGCTCCTCAACAACCGCATTCATCAGGGAGGATGGTCGAGAAGGAAAAGGACAACCCTTGAGAAGATAAATGCATTTAACCGTGATGGAATTTCACCCATACGACACTCCACCTTCCCAAGAAGGACAACAGAGCACCCGAGAAGATCAAACTTGTTCACTGAAGCAAGCAAATTGCACCAAAGACTCCATCAGGCAGTTAAAGCGGTTGGTCGTCAATTATGGACCCTCCACACCTAGAATGATAGAATGCCTTTGTAATGAAACTCTTTATATACCCAGAAAACAGATGTAATCAGGGTTGATGGTTGTTGTTTTGATGTAAGGTTCAACTTCTAGAGACTGTAGCTTCTTTGATACTTGTAGCGTCTCGTCTTCATTTTCAGCTAATACAAGCTTCTTTTGTTGTTAATTGCTCACTTTCCATTTCTATTTTGTTCTAGGCTGTGCTTGATATGTATTTTTCCTGAATTCTTGATGTGTAGCATTAGAGGAGCTGTCATGCTACCTCTGTGTTATAATCTTGTATGTATCAGTGAAAGTATTGATCAGGTTTATTTTCACTTAGTGACAGAGAGCTGTCATCCTGTCTGTACACTAGGGAATTAGATTTGCAGACCTCTTTACTGGTTACAGTCGGCCATCACAGGGTCCTGTGCATCTGTTGGTGTGGTCAATATTCTCCATATTCACCAAATCCTTAAACTGTGAGTAATTGGTGGTCTAAAGCCTTGTAGTCTGGGGGTGTTCACGCATGTCTGGAGTCAAGCAAAGTAGAAGTGGTATATTGGCTTGAACAAGCACCATTCCTTCCATTCATCCATTTCCAACATTGATTTGAGTTTGTAATGTTCCCGAGCATCTCCGAGCTACAACCTAGGAGAGTTTCTTGGGTGATAACATTGATTGGCGCCATTGCCGGGGAGAGGAGGTTGAAGCTCAGCTTCCCTGGGAGAATGATACAGTTCCATGCTTTGATGATAGACAAAGTCTGGACACATTTCTGGTTGTAATCATCTATCTGGCGACTCTACTGGAGAACCTACCTGGTGGCGACACCACATTACAATGCTGGCTCAGTTTGTGAGACATACCCGGAAAAATCCTCAAAAATCACTAGCTGACCCAGTGCTTGGCCCTGAGAAGATTGCTAAGCAAAGGAAAACATCACAGAAAGGAGCATCAGGATCAGGTAAGCCTAAGAAAACTTATGCATCTCTGAAAGATAAGGTTATAGATGAGGATATACAGTTTGAATATTTAGAGCCCAGCATTGTTAGTCAAGAAATTCCTTCAGAGATTAATAAAGATCCTTGTTCTGTCAGTTCCCCTTTGGATCTCAGTCCAAAGAAAGCCTCCCATATAGTCCCTCATATTCCTTTGTCTCTGTCACCTATTTCATTACTTCCTACCATTCAATCTGCCAGTATCCTTCCACCTATCCCAGTCATGGCAGGCCAGCAAGCTCCCACGAAGATTGAAAGAATCATAGCTGCTAGGTATGGACCCCTGGTCTTGCCTGTTCCTTTCAATGCCATGCCTGTAGGAGAATATAAAAAATATATGCCCAAATTCATTGGTACAGAGGGAGTAACAGCTGAAGAACACCTTGAGTATTTTTATAGTTAAGCTGATAACCTGGATATCAGTGAGGATGATGTATGGATGAGAGTGTTCATCTAGAGCCTTGATGGAGAGGCAATAAAGTGGTTCAGAGAATTGGATCCTAGGTCTATAGGAGACATTGAGGCCTTAGATGATGTGTTCCTAAAGCATTGGGGGGATAAGAAAGATCTGCTCTACTATCATACTGAGTTTAGGAACTTACAGAGGGAAAATGGTAAGCTGATGTCTGATTTCAATAAGAGATTTAACCTCCTGTACAACAGGATACCAGCTGAAGTTAAACCCCCCCCACCTCCGCTAAGCTCGCCTACGCCAATGCCTTTGATTCTCATTTTTGTTTACTACTGAGGGAGAGAAGATGTGCTTCTTTGGCTGATATGCAAGATGCAGCCCTGGAAGTAGAATCAAACATCATGGCTGCAGAAAAGCTCGAAGGTAATGCTGGTAGGAGAAGACAGAGAGGTGAGCTCTCATCATCCTCAGATCCTAAGATCGATGAAATGGCCAGGATGATAGAGTCATTAGCCTCTAAAGTTTCCAAATTAAGGATTGAGCAGCGTTCAGGGAAAGGACAAGCTCCCTATACCTTTGCTCTTCCAAATCCAAATCTATATAGAGGAGAAAAGGAGCAGTTGCAGAGTTTGCAAAGAAACAGAGACCAAAGGGTGAAGACCCTTCTTCAGAATATAGTCATGGAAGAAGAGCAATTTGAAGATGAGGATGAGGTCCATGGTATGGAAGACAAGGGCAGTGCCCCTTTCTTAACCAAAGTTGCCTATGAGAAGTCATTATCCAAAGGCTTTGCTCATAATTTTGTTGTCCTTGCAGAACAAAAAGCTTATAAGCAGAAGCCACCAGTAGCAGATCCTGTCATCCTCAAAGTTCCAGCTATAGAGGTAAGAGGCCTTGAAGGTTCCCCTTCTTCTCTCAGTTTTCAATCAAAAATTCAGAAGCCAAGAATACCCATGCCTCTGATTAAATCAGTGAAGAATGAGTCCTTCAAGAAATCCATCCTTGAAGACCCTGAACCTAAAGCCAGCCCAACTTCCAATGACTATGCAAATTTGCAAATTGACCAACCTACTGTTATCCCCAGCCCAGTGATTAAAAAGGGTGAAGTCAGTTCCCCATCATCTTATGTTTCTTTATCTGATCAAGAGACAATCCCTCATAATGGCCCCCTAGTCACTGGAGTCAGCTATAACTCAATGTCCAAGGCTGACATGGATAATCTCAGTCTTGATATCACGAAGCCTAACCAGTTGGCCTTCACACAGCTTGAAAGGGCAGTTTTCCAGATCAGAAAGGAAAAAGGTGCACAGAGTTGGGGCGCCTCCTTGGATGGGGCTGGTCCTAAGCAAGCTACGGAAGCAGGTGAAGTCTTTGTGTCCCACACATAAGAATACATTGGTCCACCATTTATATTAATTTTGCAGGCCACAAATGACATAGTTGAGTACGCAGCAGCCATCGTTATCCAGCAGGTGTACAAATGCTTCCACGAAGAACATCCAAGGATGAGAACATACAAAGAAGGGGTGAAATATAAGCCATCTCTACTTGATAAGGTCAAATGCCCCAAAATCTTTGAGGTAGATGATCAAATCAACTTGATTTTGCAAGTCTTTGATGAATCGGCTGACATGCATACTGACTAAGAGAAAGGGAAACAATTTTGGTGGCCCAGTAAATGGGCAGTTTTTGAAAATTTAGGTTATTTAAGGTTTTCAAGCCTTAATGTTATAAATGTGTTCTTTCACAGATTTTAGTGTAGACTTAATTAGACTCCATTCCCAATGGAATACTAGGCAAGGTTTTTAATCTTGTTTTGATGTAGAAGGCAGTGGTCTACGGTTCTTGAGACCTCACAGGGAGGATCTCATCCCCAGAAGGAGCCAGTGTTAGCTATGCTACATACTTTGACATTTTGAGGGTAAAATACAGGCCTGGCCGTGTTGTTCATGCTCAAAGAGGACTCACATCGTTCATCTTCCTCCTTCTCCCTCACTCCGCTTACTCTCTTTCACCCCCATTGCCTCCGTTTTTCCTTTCATACCCGGCATAAACCGTTGTTTCTTTAAGACCCAAGCACTAAGTTTAAAATCCCATAGCACTATAACCATGCCACCATAACCCTTTGTCGCCTTTTAATTAGAGCCATCGATCGTCGCGTCCCGATCCAACTGTCTCCCGTCACATCAAATGAAATAACCCGCACACTTAATTACCCATCGTCTGATCATCCCCTCTGCGATCAGACGGCGATCGCTTCCCCTGCGCCCGCAAAACAACCGCGCGATAACGCGCGATGGAAAGCGGTTTTCCCGCCCCTCTGCTACCACGCGTCGCCCTCCGAGCAGTAACGTACGTCGTTGTACGATTACCGCCTAACCTCCATCGGTAGTGCGAGCAATACCGCCCACCGTCGAAACCACTCGTCCCCACCGGTTAACCCTCGCGTATCTCCTCCACCCAGCGACCGTTGGATCTATCCGCCCGAGATCCAATGACCTGTGATCACCCCGCTCCCATATCTCCCGATATCTTCTGCAAACCAATCCCCACCGTCGATCTGCCCAATCCAACGGTCGATTTTCCATCTCCATTCGACCCGGCTAATCACGTCCCTTAACTGCTCCGTGCACCCGAATGATGAATGTAACCAGTTACCTGTACTCGGCACAGTAGCTCCTCAACAACCGCATTCATCAGGGAGGATGGCCGAGAAGGAAAAGGACAAGCCTCGAGCAGATAAATGCATTTAACAGTGATGGAATTTCACCCATACGACACTTCACCTGCCCGAGAAGGAGAACAGAGCACCCGAGAAGATCAAACTCGTTCATTGAAGCAGGAAAATTGCACCAAAGACTCCATCAGGCAGTTAAAGTGGTTGGTCGTCAATTATGGCCCCTCCGCACCTAGAATGATAGAATGCCTTTGTAATGAAACTCTTTATATACCCAGAAAACAGATGTAATCAGGGTTGATGGTTGTTGTTTTGATTTAAGGTTCAACTTCTGGAGACTGTAGTTGCTTTGATACTTGCAGTGATTCGTCTTCATTTTCAGCTAATACAAGCTTCTTTTGCTGTTAATTGCTCACTTTCCATTTCTATTCTGTTCTAGGCTGTGCTTGATATGCATTTTTCCTGAATTGTTGATGTGTAGCGTTAGAGGAGCTGTCATCCTACCTCTGTGTTATAATATTGTATGTATAATTGAATGTATTGATCAGGTTTCTTTTCACTTAGTGACAGAGAGCTGTCATCCTGTCTGTGCACTAGGGAATTAGATTTGCAGACCTCTTTACTAGTTGCAACCTGCCATCACAGGGTCCTGTGCATCTGCTAGTGTGGTCAGTATTCTCCATATTCACCAAATCCCTAAACTGTGAGTAATTGGTGGTCTAAATCCTTATAGTCTAGGGGTGTTCACGCATGTCTGGAGTCAGGCAAAGTAGAAGTGGTTATCTGGCTTGAACAAGCATCATTCCTTCCATTCATCCATTTCCAACATTGAGTTGAGTTTGTAATGTTCCCGAGCATCTCCGAGCTACAACCTAGGAGAGTTTCTTGGGGTGATAACACAACCTACTTAACAATTCAAGAAGCATTAAGCCATAAACATGTGAGATGACACATTAAGTAGGAAATCAATCGATAGTTGCATATGTATTAAATCAAGAAGATATTACAACTGTTGCCTTGACGTTGTTGTTCTCCTCCAACAAATCCGGGTTCCCACACACTTCCGTTAGCATTCCACGGTGGCCTCAACAATGATAGTTTTAAGGCTCATCCCTTTAGTCTTCACACTAAACCAAATTCACACTTCTCCCTCACACACAACTACAGAGCTACAATTATGAATAACTTGTTGATTACTCCAAACTTAATTAGCACTAGCACACCAACATTAACACTAGCTTGTGCTTGAGAAAAAGGGAGGTTTATATAGCATGAATGGATGGGAGATGGTTCCTCTTCTAATGGGAGAAGGTCTTATCTCTTGAGGTAGTTCCATCCTAATAGGGGAAAGGATCCCAAACGAACATCCTCGACTCCATCCGGCCCAACCATTTACCAGACTTTCGTTACGAAGCTTCTAGAGCTGGAAGCTTCGGCTCCTTATTTAAAAAATTGTCCAAAAAAGGATTAGCGCGACTGGAACAAGGCTCATTTGCTCCTGTCAGTGCTAGGGACATTTTTAATCCTTGCATATCGGCACGAGGAGCACACTGGTCATTAGCGCTGGTCTTGTAAACTGGGAAAAACATAATATTTTTGGGAAATGATGCAAAAGGGAATTGTTATGCTCATGAAGAGGGACATAATGGGAGTTTCTTCATGAAGGGGAAGCATATCAGATTCACTGTAGAGGTCCTCCATGATCATGGAATGGGGAGTATAGGGACAATGACAAAATGTTGTGTAACATATGCCCCCTAAAGCGTGAAGGCCGAACTAGAGTGAGGGGTGAAATGCTTAATGAATCAATTCGGGGAACTGGAGTGTGTCGTCGGAAAACCTGCAAGCAAGTACAGATACATATACATAACTAAAAACTCTGTCAAATGGTACCTGAATCATGGTATTGACACAACCATCCAGAGAAAGATCATGCAAATGGATCTAGGTATGGGCACAACTATCCGATAAAGAGGATCATATCAAAACCAAGGTATGGTAGCAGTCATCCAATAATGATAAGGATCACATATGACAACTCATGGTATGGTCACAGCCACCCATCTAAAAGGTACATGTATATCAACATGATCATGTCACATCGCCTTGCAACCTGGACTTTTATAATATGAGCCCAGGGTCTCGCGCTCCAACACGACCCAGTCAAAGTACAAATTCTAACATGTGAATAGGTGTGTTGACATCGAACATTCTAGAAAATCGCTTGATTACCAGCCGATGATGTAAACTGTTAACAAGTGCACGAGAAACCACCAATAATGACCATGGTCCTCAAGGTACTATCAACACAATTCACGGAATGTGAATAAAGGAACTATAGTCGAACACCCGTGAAACCACCTAATCGAAAGCCAATGATGTGAAGTTGTCGTCGAGTGCAAAGAACTTGCCATTAGGGCATGCAAGCTCTAAGACACTGGAAGGGAGTCCCTCGGTCAACTTCTTGGATAATGATCTGAAGTCGACAAGATGCGACAATGTCAAAGGAGGGCCATAATGTATCCCACACCATCGACATGAGACAAAGGGATGCAAAATTATTTTGGATGATACAGAGAATCAGGGGTAAGTGTAACTGCAGAAGGACAACTCTTGAACATATCGATGACACGACTAGAAGTTTGGCGGCTTTTGGATCCATAGGATCAGTGTTCATGATGACATGGTAGAGATCAAATCGAAAGAAAAAATAAAAGGCCCAACCCAGAAAGGTCAACAATAAAAAGGAGGATATCCCAACCCAACACGAAGCAGAAAGTGTCATGTTCAAGAGTGAGCTGCCGACACAACTAATTGGATTTCCAAATTTTCCCCCACCATTTCTGGCAGGTACCCCAATTATTTTTAAATCGCAGGCTTGAAGGGGATAGCATATGCTTGCACTGTAAGTCCATCCTTTGGATGAATTTGACCTAGTAAGTTTAATGAGCCCTAGGAAGGAGAAGCTCGTGTTCATCATGGTGACGAATCTGATGTCATTGTATGTTTTAATGAGTTCGACAAAGGTGCAACTGAGTATCTTTTTCATGTTTAGAGAGTTTGAAGAAGACACGGAAAAGAAAACTCCACATGGTCCATTTTCGTACATTTGTGTCTTTCGAGCCCGAAAAGGTAGAAAACGATGCTCGAGATAACCGCTTGACCATTTCAATCAAGGAGTACCTTTTTCGTAAATAGTGCATCTCAACCTGAAAAAGGGGTAAAAGTATATTGGGCGCATGACATTTCACATCCGTTAACGAGTTTGAAATGATAAGAGCTCGACAATCTTTTCGTTTTTAAAGAGTCAAAAAAGAGCTTGAAAGCAAACCCCTCGTTTTTTATTCTCTTTAACGAGTCAAAAAGGGAAAAATACTCGGCAATATTTTCATGTTTTACGAGTCAGAAAAAGAGCTTAAAGGTGACTTGTCCTGGAGGAATGAGTGGTATAAAGGCTAGCAACTGGTTCCGGCAATGGAGGAATTGCTCAAAACATGTAATGGTCAAGAAGTTGGCTAACAAAACCACTCATCGTTGTGGTTCCTCAGGAAAGAAAAAACAACCAAGTGAAAGCATATGATCAGTCAAAGCGATGGTGACGATGGAATGAAACAACCAACGCTCATATAACAGAAATTAGCTGATAGAAATGGCAATCACGAGATGTAAATCGAACAGGGGTTCATTTTTACACAAGCTTGAACCATGGAGAACTTTGCTTGGATTCGGTTTCATGTTTACACAAGCTTGAAACGAAAAACTATGCTTGTTATAAGTTTGCATGCCCCCAACATAATGACTCAATTGAGGTACATGTCACCCAAGCTTCATTTCAATCAACTAGATGGATGGAATGAAGGTTCACTTTCGAGATCTTGGAAAGACTCGACTAGGATTTTACGAGATCTTAATCAAATACTCGATTTGGAAAAGGGATTCGTTTCATTGTTTAACGAGGTTGACACAGTAAAAGAACTATCATCGGACATATTTTTCATTTTTTAATGAGTTTAACACAAGACAAGGAACTATGCTCATACCTTGTTTCATTTTTTAACGAGGTTAACACAAGACCAGGAACTATCCTCATCCCTTGTTTCATTTTTTAATGAGGTTAACACAAGACCAGGAACTATCCTTATCCCTTGTTTCATTTTTTAACGAGGTTAAAACAAGACCAAGAACTATCCTCATCACATGTGTTCATCAACCATACGAGAACATGGCTCCCAAGAGGTCTTCACTAGATGGAAGAACCACACTTTGGGAGGAATACATGTCAATTGGTACCATAGACAGATCGGGTTCCAATGCCCCCAATACATAATGTACTATACCATCTGTGTGATCATTAGCAGATGTGGAGACGGAATGGGTAGCCACATAATTGACCTATGGCGGAGAAGGTATTGCTTGCAAATAAGAGCCGATAGGAAACAATGGTTGCAAAGGAATCACTTGGTGACCAATGAACGATAGTTGATCAATAGTCACAATTCTCCCTTCGTGCGGAAAAGTGAAGAAACAAGAGCTCCCATGACATAAACATAGTCACGTCCAAGGAGAAGATTGAAATCTAAGGGACCTTGGACTACCATCATGTCTATATAGACGTTATTTCCTCCCAAAGTAATAGGGAACTTCGGAAGGATCCCTAAGGGTTGATTGGTTCCTCCGTTGAAAGCCAACAGATTCGAGGTTACAGGCACAAGCTGTGGGGAACCCAAAACTCGCCAAGTAGTAGAAGACATGATGCTGACAGATGCACCTTCATCTAATATAGTGCCAGGTACTACCATATTATAGGCTTGTGCTGTGATCTGGAAAGGCACATAGGATGGGAGGCGAAAAGTAGTCAACTGACTCCAATCGAAAGAAACGATAAAACTACTTGGTGGGGGTATCACATGATTTCCCCCATGCTCTGCAGGAAAAGGAGAGGGACACTCCTGAACCACTAAGATGGGAGGGTCACTCTTCGATTCATGAGAATCTAAGGAGATGAGAAGAACATGAGAAATATGATCACTAGTCTCTCCCAGAACAGAGTGAGCAACTGATGGTGGAACCAAGTCAACACTCTTTTCGACCAATGGTTGGTCGGAAACAGACACAAGAGAGTCTCACTCAGGAAGAGAAGGATGGGCAAGAGATGAATCCAAGTCAATCTCTTTACCGGCCGTGAGAGGGTTAAAATAAATCCTTCGATAACCAACAGGGAGTTAGGGTTGAGGAGCTGCAAGGTTTTCCAAAACTTTTGAAGCTTTATCCATAAGAGGACAAAGGTGAAGAAGATGCTCTCATTCACATAACCTACAAGGGAATATAATATTTTCCTTCTTCTTACCATCATTAGCTGAGGGTGTAGCATCAACATGATCTCCAGAGGATGGTTGATTCAAGCCTTGAGACCATACCTATAAGACTCTGGGAATGTCAGGATAGTCTCGAAGGAGATGGTCACCCTTACACAGCTTGCAAGGGAATCTGACCTTCTATGGAGGATTAGAAGGTTTGTCTACAAGAGGTGCATTTGGAGTAATAGTTGCATGATTGGCCTCTCGCTTATCTGATTTCTTCTTTATCATCTTCTTCTTCTTCTTCTTAGCCTCCTAGTTATTGGATTTCAAACTTTCACCAGGCAAAGTAGAAGATGAAGAGGAAGAAACAGGGGAAGAAGGGGAGAGGTCAACCTTAGAATCAACATAATTTGATTCAATTGGAGGATATGGTAGGGCAGGAGTTGGGACACTCGGGATCCCCAAGGTCGAAAATAACCAGATAAGTAAACCAATGGTTAACCCAGGGAGGGACAAAGTTACCATATAAGGAGCACCAACATTTCCAAAAGAAGGAAAAAGACCAGGATTCCCATCCAAGGGGAACGCTTGACTGGTAGACTCTAGGAATGTTTCCATTGGAATCGACTTTTAAAGAAACACTAAGGAAGACAACTTTAACCGGGAATATTTCATGGGAAGTTAATTTTAAGACACTGAAACAAAACTTTGCCTTTTCATATTTAAAGAGTCAAGAAAAGGACAAAAGGTGACTCTAGTTGTGTGTGAGGGAGAAGTGTGAGTTTGGTTTAGTATGAAGACTAAAGTGAAGAGCCTTAAAAATATCATTGTTGAGGTCATCATGGAATGCTAACAGAAGTGTGTGGGAACCCAGATTTGTCAAATGAGAATAGCAACGTCAAGACAACGATCGTAATCTCTTCTTGATTTAATATATATGCAACTATCAATTGATTTCCTACGTAATGTGTCATCTCACATGTTTATGGCTTAATGATTCTTGACTTGTTAAGTAGGTTGAATTACAATTTGTCTATTATCACGGTTGTTGTTTGTTGTTGTTTACTTGTTTCAGGTGTTCGAAGAAGGAAACGGGAGATAGTTGGAGCAAGCAAGCAAGGTCAACACCAAATGGGATAAGCGTACTAAGAGGTAGGCCCTCTTAATCGGTTCTAACCTAAGGAAATATTCCACAGAATGTCTTTTTAGTGGCTAGACCCGCTATTGGGCTAGAGGAATTGTTTGTGTCCGCACTTAGAATTTTGCTTCACCACAAATTGGCGAGCTACAACTATGAATAACTTGTTGATTACT
Source organism: Pinus tabuliformis (assembly GCA_031772625.1). NCBI lineage: Eukaryota > Viridiplantae > Streptophyta > Pinopsida > Pinales > Pinaceae > Pinus > Pinus tabuliformis. The sequence goes on along the minus strand of CM062810.1, from coordinate 524,072,997 downwards.
CCAAACTTAATTAGCACTAGCACACCAACATTAACACTAGTTGTGCTTTGGAAAAATGGAGGTTTATATAACATGAATGAATTGGAGATGGTTCCTATTCTAATGGGAGAAGGTCTTATCTCTTGAGGTAGTTCCATCTGAATAGGGAAACGAGCCCAAACAGACATCCTTGACTCCATCCGACCCAACTATTTAGCAAACTTTCGTTACGAAGCTTCTAGAGCTAGAAGCTTTGGCTCCTTATTTAAAAAACTTTCTAAAAGAGGATCGGCGTGACTGGAACAAGGCTCAGTCACTCCTGTCGGCACTAGGTACAGTTTTAATCCTTGCATATCAGCGCGAGGAGGACATTGGTCATTAGTGATGGTCTTGTAAACTGGGAAAAATATAAGATTTTTGGGAAATGATGCAAAAGGGAATTGTTCTTCTCATGAAGAGGGGCATAATGGGAGTTTCTTCATGAAGGGGAAGCATATCGGGTTCACTGTAGAGGTCCTCCAAGATCATGGAACAAGGAGAATAGGGACAGTGACAAAATGCTATGTAGCACCATTATTGGGACTCATACACCATATGGTCTGAGGTCTAGTTCATACTTCTTACCGGGGAGATCCCCTGACATGTTGGTGGGTACCGTCAATAGAAGGTTATAACAAGTGCTAGGCAGAGGCCTGGATTCTGGGCTATAAAAGTGGCTCAAATCTTAGGGACGTTGGCATAGGTCTTATGGAAAAAGTCTAGGGATGTTGACACAAAGGCTTGTGAGAGTGACTTTGGCTTCTGGTTGTTATCTTGCCCATATCATGAGAGCGACCAGGGGTTAAAAGGTTTAAATGATCCATGGGACTCAGGGACAAGATGTCTGAGTGGCTGACACGTCTTCTAAGGGTGTTGTTGCTGATGTGGATGGGTTTGTTTGATATGTTCAGTCGGGTTACATTTCCTTAAGGTCACCAAGGAAGCTTAATCCCTTATAGTAGCCTCTCTCGTCGCATGTTTACCCCGGCTGGCTGGTTGCTTGGGTGAACTTGGGAGGAGGGGGTGTTACATCCACCAACCTGGGAGTGCTCATTCTATATGGTGCCTTAGATGTTGGTGCTCCTCCAGGTAACAACTCAATAGATATATGCACCTCCCTGTGAGGGGGAAGCTCTGGAATCTCTGCAAGAAACACATCCTCAAACTGTTGTAAGATAGGATACCTCCTCAGGAATTCACCATCCTCATCATCCAACCCTTTTTCACTGGAGATATGTACTGCAAATAATAAACATAATTTTTTGTTGCACTTAGCTTGCATGGCTATAATCCTCCTCACCGATGTAGGATTACGCTTTCCCTGCAAGACTCTCTTTTCTCCAGTCCCATCCAGGAACTTAATGGCCTTCTCATAGCAATCTACCTTGGCATTGTGAATAAATAGCCATTCCATGCCCATAACATGCTATATGCACCCAAAGGAAGCAAATTCAGGTTTGTTGATGTATGCATGCCATTAAGCTCAAATGCACAAGACTTCACCCAATGGTGAACTCTTCTCTTGGTCCATGTAGCCAACTACACCAATCAAGATTATACATGCACTTACTTATCCAAATGGCACTAATCCACCAATTCAAGACTAATATAGCTATAATATGATCCTAGATCAATCAAAATAGAATCAACTTAATCACAAAGCTTACCTTCCATCTCGTTGATAGATGCCTGGTGGTTTGCTTGCATATTATCAAATGTTGCATAGATCCGGGGAATGCTATGAGCTACATCCCCAAGTATCTACGCCTCCTGTGCACTATAGATATGAGGCCTAAAACCTGATACGGTGGACAATCCCGCCACATGTCAAACACTTCAATGGTTCCATGCCACTGCCTTTATTTTGTTTCTCAACAAGTTGAGACCCATGTCCTTTCTCAGCTGTATTGGACTTCTTATGAGGAGCCATATTTTCTTTCTCACCTGCATCCTGAGATCTTCCTTCGTTCTTGAGCCATTTTCCTTTATTCTTCTCGCTACCCTTCGAGTCACGCCTTGAACTCAGGTTGTGCTTTGACTATTCATAGTAATGATTTAACTTCTTGATGTCTTCTTCCAATGAAAAAGATTCATCAAACTCACTCAGGTCCTTGAATGATAATTTATCTGGAAATGAAACTTCGATCGTCCTCTGACACTTTTCAAGCGTGATAAACTTGGGTCTTTAAATGTAAAATTGGTTTTGTAACTTCTTCAAAGATGAGTGCTTAAGTTTTCACATGAACTTAAAAGTGAAACAAATTCACATGTTACTCAATATGATAAACATGCAGATAAGAAACAAGTAAGTGATAACGAAGTTCACCCATCTTCAGGTACGTCTTTAGGCCCTGCTCTAATGGCTAGGCTACTTTATTAATTTCAGTAGAAAATGAGCGCATTACCAGTTGTTGAATCTGGAGTGGCATTGTTTCTCCTACAAAGAATTATCACTCAAAAAGATGACTCCCTACAACAATTCATGATTATGTCAACAGAAGAAAAGGACTCTTTCACAATAGGTCCTTGTACTCCACTTGAAATAAAAAAGCATAAACATACAACTACCTCACAATGAAGTTTTGGAAAGGGATTTTCCCATAAGCACACTAAGAAAAGACTAAAAATAACTACTCTATTGAAGTAACAACTATTGCAGATGTAACTGGAAGGTTGGAAAGCCTCTATCTAGGATTTTTCCATGCTCAAATATGCCTCCATCTAGCCTCAAAACTCTCTCTATCTCTAGCACTAAAGGACTTGACTCTGCAAAATGTCCATCATATACTGCTCAAATCGGAAATCTGGTGCTTCCATTGAGTTCAGAACACTCAAAAACACCTATCTAGGCTCTTCTTCAGCTCAAAATGGTTAAAAAATTAGCAAGATATGCTTCTTGGAACCAAGATCTGCTAATTTTCCTGCAAATTGGAAAACTTGTTATTCATTCTAAGAATCCAACCTTTCTGCCAACTGTCGAGCGATAATTCCACCCACAAATGGTGCAACTTGTCGCCTCATTAAATCCACCAATAAACTATTAAGCATCAATTTTATAGCCCTTAAGGGCAGTCATATGGGCACATATGGCCAAGGTCCGGGGCTAACCGCTCGCCCTTTCCAGCTAAGTCTTTGTTGTGTGGTCATGTGCATGTCATGAGGCCAGGGGTTGGGCCATGCATCAGACCCTCTGGTTCTGGCCCTTTGCTGCATTAGCCATCAGTTCTGGATTTGTAATTGTGACGAGGGGTCAGGCTAACCGCCTGCCTCCTTCACTGTGGCTCCTCCGCTTGGTCACATGGGCTCCCATAAGCCTAGGTCCAGAGCTAACGGCTCTTCCCAGCTCCCCTTCACGTGCATCGGTGGTCACATTCAATACATATGGCTTGGGGCTGGGGCCAAGTCCCTGCCCTCTCCGTCGATAGCACCTTCATTGTCCACCACCCAGTCTTGTGGTGTGTCGACAAGATCGGGGGCTAGGTCCAAGTGCCTCGCCCCTCTCGTCATTGCACCAATAACTATAATTTAAATATAACCGGTCTCCCATATATATTAAGAATTTCTCGCGTGGTATGATGCTAAACCATGGCATTAATCTAGCTGAGGTCTACGGGTCAAACCCCACTGAGGCCCTTGGACCACTTAAAATTTGTTTGACTAGACACCAAGGGCCACGTGGCACCCTCTGATTGGGCGATGTGGTGCCTCACCATTGGTCCACTTCACATCAAATGAACCCAATAAAATCGCGCCACCTGCTTCAGTACGAAGGTGACACCTTTCGAGCCTGGATTTGTCCACCGCCATCTGTATGCCCAGTCAACATGCTGAAATCAACATGATGTCAACTATACGGTATGGCCATTCAACAACCCAGTCAACCCTGTTGTTTGACTTTTCAGCGGTTAGGCCAAAACTTCATAACATCACAACTTCCTCCAATGACGTCAGATTGAGGCGATTCCAGTGGTGTTGGAATCAAGACGATGAACACTACAATCTGGCATTGTTTTTAGGAGATTCCAAGCACTTTCATTATGGAGCCTATTTTTTTATCTCCAGAACATACCTCCACAATAAGAATTTTTGGTCCTCCAAAATTTTGTCTTCACTCAACAAAATAGTGAGGAAACAACTCCTTTACTTTCCCAATCTAAATCCTTCTTTCTCTGTTCGAATTGGTGCCTTTGAGCCTCGTTCAAGGTACTCCACATTGCCTCTACGTGAAGTACTTATCCTCCTGTCAAGAATTGTGACATGTTGCAATTATTCTAAATATTCAGGAACAAAAGCTTTAATGGATGGCATCTAAACATTCTCTTCGTGTCCATCTTTCCTTGGTGTCTCATACAATCCTCATCTTAAAGTTTCTCCTTTTTGATACATAAGAAAATTTGATCTTGCACATGGAAATCATGATCAAACTTATGGTTGACATGCCTTGCTTTGTACATGGCCTTGCTTTTCTCAAGTTTCACTTGTACTTTTTAATGCACATCACTATGTCCATCTTCTGCAAAATATTTACCAAAGATAAAATCCAAAAAGACTTTGGAAAATAACACAAACAAGCTTCACATGGAAATACATGTATAAATGAGTGCTTAACACAATTGCAGACATGCTATATGAAATGAAAATGCTCATACCCAAAGTTTAGGATGATTAAAACAATTTCCATGAAGGAAATGCATCTTACAATATGGAATAAATTCGACTCTTCGAATTCCATATAAATTGACTCATCAACATGCCAACATAACTTGACAATTCCCAAGAAAACATTGTTGCATATAAGTTATTTATTTACAAGCATCATTTTTACAAAATACCCAATTGTGGGAACATGAAACATGTGAAATACAAAAGAAATACAATGTTTAATTAGACATGTCGTCCAACAATTTCTTACCCAACCATGCCAGGGAATTTTCTTTCTGCACTTCACCTCCTTCTGGAACTGCTTCAAGAATGATTATGGTGTGCCTTGCACATTCCTCTACATTCTCATTATCAGGTGATTCTGTTACTTATTTTCCTTCTTTAGATGAAGATGTGGATGTAACTTCCAACACTTTTCAATCCAATGCCCAGTCATGTTTCAATGAGTAAAAAATATTTTGTGAGTATTTCTTGGCAATTAGGTCTTTAAATTTGGATGAGAATTTTCTTTCTTAGTCTCACTTCCAATCGAAATATTCATTTTCTTTATTAATGCTTTCATTTTCTGGCACTTAACTACACAATGGTTAGGTGCTTGACAAAAAGTGCAAGGAAAAACATTCCAAAACATGTTATTCAAATCATAATTTTGTTTGTAATCATAAAAATCCTTTGAATAATCAGGACACTTATACCTCTTATGGTTTTCCTTTGTCTTATGAGGTGAGGAGAACTTGATTGTCGTGTAGAACTTGAATTCTTTCTTCCTTTCAAGTACTCATCTCTCTTTGGAGATGTCTTGCCTTCTACATCATCATCATGACATGATTCTCCTTCAACCTGCAAGGGTTCTTTCTTCACAAATTTCACACTTGTAGAATTATTTGACCTTGCATCTACAGAGCATTCTCCAACTTCTTCTTAGAAATATCCCAATCCTTGATGTTGAGGTTGTGCTCTTACCTCAATGGGATTAACAATTCCATGATTATGGATTCCAATACCCTTACATTTGTACCCCATTTTGGTCAATAATTTCATATCAATACCCTTGGTATGTTTCTCAAATGATGAAAAATAAGCATGATCATTATCAAGAGAATAAATTGAACAAGAGGTATGTTTTACCTCCTTTTATGCTTGCGACTCTTGCTCCTCTTCTTCAAGTTTAGACATCTCCTCCTTCTCTTTTGTTGACGAAGTGGTACATGTGGACTCAAGAAAACCACTATTGTGATTTAACATGTAAGCAATGTTCTTCATATGGAAAAGGGTACAATCCTCAGTCATTCCATGACCACAAACTTGTTGAGCCTTAGTGTAAGCTTTTGAAGTTGAACATTCCCCAGTTTTCTCTTCAAGGACATTCTGCAACATAAGATGAAATTTCTTCTTTTCATCCTTTGTTACTTCAAGTAATCTTCTCAATTACATTTTCTCCACTTCGAGAGAATAATACATTTCCTCCAATTCTACGAGTCATTCATACTGCAAACTTTCACCTATACTTGCAATCTGGTCAAAATCTAGCTCTGATACCATGTGATCTGAAAATGAAACTTCGATCATCCTTTGTGTAAGACCCTCCTCCTACATCTTCTCAAGTAACTGAACAACCGAGGTAAACATGTGGCGAAGATTTACTATGATATGATTCAACTCCCTATGTATAAGTTAAGGAAGTGGAACCAACAGAACACAACCAACTGACCTTGTACACATGCAACATAACCCCCAGGAGCCATCCAACCCATCCAGGTGACCAGCCCACAAGACAGACTAACATTTTGTTGCATTAAATTCTCAATTTCTCCCTTGACATGGGCATGCATGCGACTGGGAACCTCCAGTCGCTCCCACAGTAAGGCATGCTTGCAACTGGGGACTTTTCCAGGTAGTTCTGTGCCAGCGACTCTGGATTCTGTGCCACTTTTTTAGGGCCATGACTCAAGCCAATGCCCATAACTCCATGAAACTTACAGAAATGAAAAGTAACATCAAAACAATGACACAAATGTAAATACTTAAACTAGGACTTGACTAGACCCCTACTACCCAGGACAGGCATTATGTCAAACATGTCACAAATATGTATTCTAAGGGTTTAAACAACAGATATGAGCATAGGGATCTCACACTTATTTGAGAATCACTATGAAGCATTGATGCCTCATCACATTAGCTACATTACCATCTAGTAGGTCATATATTCATTGTGTTCATTCAGTTACAAATCAAAACATGATGAGATCCATACATCATCATTGTCATAAAACATGCTCATAGCCAGCATATAACCAACAAAAATAACAAGGATATAACAAACATAAAACCACATATAAATAAGTATATTTACCCATCAGATACAAGAGGAAATAATCTCTTATTAACTTTTGAAAAATACAACCAGGTCTCAGACTTCCACGTACCACCCGACCATAGACTAGGCTGAACCAAATCTCTCTTTCACCCAGTCACCCCCGTGCCATATTCTAAGAATGAATGTGGGATCTCATAAAACAAATCAATCAAAATTAAAATATTCTAGAGGCCAAACCACCTCAAACATCAACCAATTATTCCACCTCACAGTCGAACATCACTAACCATCACCAAATTTTTCTCTACCTAATCTGTCCAGGGCTCCAAAGTGTTTGTTCCAACTAGGGATTCGAGGACTAACAACTCAACACACAACTTTCAATGGGATTCCAGGACTAGTAACTCAACCCACCAAGGGCTTCAAGAGTGTTTTTCCAACCAAGGCTTCTAGTACTAGTAACTCAACCCAAGTTGTTACAGGGCTTCTACAACGTTTGTCCAACCAAGGCTTCCATGAACTAATAAATCAACCCACAACACCATGACTATCTAGGAAATGGAAAGGCTAGGCAAAACCACTATCAATCTAGAAAATCCTTCATGCCAATGACAGATCATGACTAGATTACCACATGCATACGCCATGCATGCAAAAAATAGCAAGGAAACCATATATGCAACTCCGTACCTGCAAGCAAAATCAGTTGTAGTTTTTTATCCTAATGTCCTCTTGCGCTTTCCTGATTTTCCTTTGCCTTCTTTCTCTAATTCCCAAGTATGCCACACTCCTCCAAGAGTGCTCCAAGAAAACTCTAAGTGTCCAAGAGTATGAGAGAGAGAGAATAGAATGAGAGCTCCAAAACTGAACTCACAAAAGCTACCAATTGATCCTCATAAGCCTTTTTATCAATGAGGCCTATATTCTTCATTTTCCATTATTTTTCCTTCAATTTCCCACTTATGCAAATATGTGACCTTTCACCTTCCTTTTATCCTAATTTCCATTATATTCTTAAATAAATGTCAATTAATGACACTTTGTCTTTCCAAAGCCTTAGTCTTTGCCTTTGCCAATTTCCTTATCCATAATAAACCAAATGAACACCCACTAGGGTGTTTTTCCCACCATTCAGTTTGGAATATGTGTCCCATGACCTTCGTCTTATATTTTTTACATGGATTTTTTACCAAGGTTGTTACACTCTAACACTTTTCAAGTGTGATAAACTTGGGTCTTTAAATGTAAAATTAGCTTTTCAACTTCTTTAAAGATGAGTGGCTAAGTTTTCACATGAACTTAAAAGTGAAACAAATTCATATGAAACTCAATATGATAAACATGCAGAGAAGAAACAAGCAAGTGATAATGGATTTCACCCCTCATGGGCTAGGTCTCTGGGTCCTACTCTAATGACTAGGTCACCTTATTGATTTAAGCAACAAACGAGGACATTACAAGTTGTTGACTCTAGAGTGGCATTGTTTCTCCTACAAAGAAACATTCTTCTACAAAGAATTCTCACTCAAAAATATGAATCCCTACAACAAGCCATGATTATGCCAACAGAAAAGGATTCTCTCACAATAGGTCCTTGTAGTCCACCTTAAAAAAAAAATAAGTAAATAAATAAATAAAAATCATAAACATGCAACTACCTCACAATGAAGTGTTGGAAAGGGATTTTCCCATAAGCACATTGAGAAAAGGCTGAAAATAGATGTTCTACTGAAGTAACAATTGTTGCAAATGTAACTAGAAGATTGAAAAACCTTTATCTAGGCTTTTTCCATGATCAAATATGCCTCCATATGGCCTCAAAACTCTCTCTATCTCTAACACTGAAGGAATTGAATTTGCAAAAATTCCATCACACAATTCTCAAATAAAAAATTTGATGCTTCCATTGAATTCAAAATACTCAAAACCCCTTGTCTAGGCTCTTCTTGACCTCAAAAAGTTTAAAAACTTAGCAAGTTATGCTTCTTGGAACCATGCTCTCCTAACTATCCTGCAAATTGGCAAAACATATTATTCATTCTACGAATCGAGCCTTTCCAAAAACTGCCAGCGATAAGTTCCCCCGCAAACAGTGCAATTTGTCGCCTCATTAAATCCACTAATAACCCCTTAAGCATTGATTTTATAACCCTTAAGGGCGGTCATGTGGCCACATATGGCCAGGGGTTGGGCCACACGCCAACCCCTCTGGTTCTGGCCCTCTGTCGCGTTATCCATTTGTTACGAATATGTAATCATGACCAAGGGCTGGGAAAACCTCCCACCCCCTCCTTTATGGCTCCTTTACTTGGTCACGTAGGCTCCCATAAGCCAAGGGTCAGATCAAATGGTTATGCCCAGCTTCCCTTCGCGTGCACCAGCCGGTGTTCACATTTGATACATGTGGCTTGGAGCTCGAGCCAAGTCCCCACCCTCTCCGCCAATAACACCTCCATTGTCTGCCACCCGGTTGTGTGGTGTGTCAACAAGACAGGGGACTGGGGCTAAGTGCCTCGCCACTCCTGCCAACGAGCTTGAATAACTATAATATAAATATAATCGAGCTCCCATATATATATATATTAAGAACTAATCATGTGGTATGACAGTAAACCATGGCATTGCTCTAGCGGTGGTCTAAGGATCGAACCATTCCAAGGCCCTTAGGTTGCTTACAAATTTTTTTACCAACCCCCGAGGGCCACATGGTGCCCTTCGATTGGGCCACGTGGCACCTCACCATTGATCCACTTCACACCAAATGCACCCAATAAAAATCGCGCCAACTACCTCAATATAAAGGTGCCACTTGTCGAGCCTAGGTTGGTCCACCATGATTCATACGCCCAATCAACATGCTGACATCAACATGACGTTATCTTTATGATTTACCCAGTCAACCCTATTGTTTGACATTTTAAATGTTTGGCCAAAACATCAGAACATCATAACTTCCTCATACGATGTCGGGTTGAGGCGATTCAAGTGGCGTTGGAATCACGACGACAAACACTACAATTTGTCACCAGTTTTAGGACATTCCAATAACTTTCATTTTTGAGCCTGTTTTTGATCTTGGGATCAATAATGGAAATTCACTAATGAACCTTTGGATCCTTGCTTTCTCATCCTTGGGATATGACACATATCTCAATAGCCCTAGAAATTTGGTTGTATATTATTCATCTGACATGGAACCCATATTGAGCTCATATAATTCCTTGGCCTTTACATAATAAAACCTCTCAGGCAGGTGATTATTTCTTAAGAGTCTTTTAAATTCTTCCTAAGTCATCTTATCTTCCCTGATGCCCTTGACATGCTTGACATTTTCCCACCAGATTTTTGCTTTTCCTTTGATACTAAGAGTAGTTATCTTTAATTTCATATTCTTTCAGTAATAATAGTTTGAATTTTTTTCTCATTCCAAGCATCCATGCTTCTGCATCTTCTAATTTGGTCATCTCGCCATCAAAAGTAGGAGGCTTGGATTTCTTGAATTCCTCTGGAAAATATTCCTTCTCACTCCTCCTATGAAGATGTTGGTGGCAATGGCGATGACATCTCCTAGAAGTAGATCTAGAATAAAATCCATGCACACTAGCCCTCTTCTCAGGTGTCCTCGAGTATCAACCACTCTTTATTGTATCATCATTATCCATCCTATACCTCTTATGTGACTGACTTCCATATACCACATTAGGGTTTTCTTCTTGTATATCTCCATGACTAGTCCCTAATTGTCCATGCTTCTATAAATACGAAAGGCCTTGAAGAATAACTACATTAACCTCAGCCTGCTTTTCTTGAGCTTTTGCAAGTCTTTCTTGAGCTTTAATCAACCGCTCATTATCAACTTTACAACTTCTGATCTCTGCCCTCAAACTTCTTAAAGTGTTCATTGGATCAAGAGAGTCTCCCTCTCCTTGTTGACCAAAACCACACTGACCTTCCTCAAGAGCTACAATAACCCCAGAGGTTAAACAACCACTCCAAGTGCCCAAACCCTGAGTGTGATTGCTTTTTAACAAAAATAACCCAGTTGCATGCACAATCCTACATCCATGCGACTATAGGCCTCTTATCGCTCCCATAAGCTTGCAAGGGAGAGACTGCAATCTTTTTCAGCTAGTTGTGCACCCGAGACCATGAGATTTGAGCCAATTTTTTAGGGCTAGGATCCAGATCACAACCTAGAAATTGATGAGACTTTCCAAAACAATACATGACAAAAAGACAAATCCTCTAACACAAAACTTGACCAAGGACATGGCCTAACCAAGCCTAACCATGACATACATTTCACCGAACATATTGTGAACATGTAATCTAAAGGCTATAAATGCATATCTAAACATAAGGGTTTGATTCTTACTTGAAAATCACCAAGAAGGTTTAATACGTTCTCATAATAGTTGCAAAAACTTCTATTAGGTCATGCATTCAATAGCCATTCATTTACAAATCAAATTATGCTAAGAGTCATAACTAAAATCTGTTATGAAACCATGCTTATAACCAACATATAACCATAATAATATCAGTGATAGAAAAACCATTAAAACCAAATAATAACAAATACAAATACTCATGAAAAACAAGGGGAAACAACTCTCATTAACATATGCAAAATCCAACCAAGTCAGGGACTTCCACGTACCACCCGACCATAGATTAGGCTAAACCAAAATTTTCTTTCAGCCAATCACCCCTGTGCCATATTCCAAGCATGAATGTGGGACATACAACAAAACAACCAGGGCTTCCTACAGCTTTACCGCATTCCACCAAGGGATTCCTAGGACCAAGCCCTCATCTATACAAATAGGCTTTACAACAATCCCGCCAAGGGATTCATAGGCCCAAACAAGAAACATACATTATTAGGATTTACCGCAATCCCACCATATACCGGTCCAAGGATCACTAGGTCTATACAAGCATGGATGCTTCTAGATCTCTCCAACTAAACCACGAGAAATTTGTTTGTCTCCACCTTTAGCTTTATTGTATATCCCGCCATTACTAGTTAAGGGATTCCTAGGCCCAATGAGGCTCCACCCTCTAGGTTTTACTATATATCCTGACGTTCACTGGTCAAGGATTCCTAGGCCTAACGAGGGCATACATAATCAGGGTTTACCGCAATCCCGCCTTCATCGCTCTAGGGATTCCTAGGCCTTGTGTTAATCCCCTGAGACCACCCCACTCAATTTCGAAACCATCAGAAAATTCAGCTCAACCAAATAAGAGAAGCCCCATCACACCATGGCTATCCAGAAAGGGCAAGGCAAGGCTAAAAATCAATGTCACACCTTGAAAAACCTATGCCAATAACAACAGGAGAACCAAAAATGCACATGCATGTACCATGCATGCCAAAACTAGCAAGGAAATCATATGTGAAACTCGATACCTGCAAGTAATCCCACTGTAGACGCTAGATCTCGCTCTTCCTTGCTCAATCTTTGCTTCCCTTTCCTTTCTTGTCCTTCCTTTGCCTTCCTTCCTCTAATGCTAGAGTGCTCCAAGAATACTCTGTGTATGAGAGTATGAGAGAGTAGAGAGAATAGAGAGAAATCCAAAACTGGATTGACAAAAGTCTATGAACTGATCCTCAAAAACCTTTTTATTAATAAGGCCTTTTTTTTCTTCATTTCCCATCATTTTCCTTGATTTTCCTCCTCACATCCAACCTATAACATTTTAACTTCCTTTTCTCCTAATTTCCTTTATTTTCATAAATAAAACATCGATAATTTCCTCTTACCTTTCCAAAGCCTTTTCCATTGCCTTTGTTAATTTCCCCTTAGCCATATTAAACCAAATGAACACTCGCTAGGATGTTTTTTCCCAACATTCAACTTGGAATACGTGTCCCATGACCTTGATATTATTTTGCCTTTATTAACTTTATTACATGGATTTTTAACTCGAGGTTGTTATAAACTCCTCCCCCTTAGGGGAACACTATCCTTAGTGTCCAATGACACCTATAAACTAAGAAACCGCTAAAAACAAAAAATACTGCCCATGGAGATTTATAACATAACTTGTTGTAGTATTTACAATGACTACTACTGAAACATGACAAATGCACCATTTACTGGAGCTTTATAACACATCTAATTGTGATATTTACAATAGCAAATACATAATTATGCACATTTGCTTCAACTAACAAATAATCATATTGTCTATGGAGCTTTATAAATCCATCTCGATACAATATTTACAATAATATACACGTATGCACATTTTCTCTAACCAACAAATAAAAGGATACGATGTCTACATCCAAAACAAGGGAATCTAGAGGCTCACACCTCCACCCTCAAAAGTAGTACTAGGATTCACTTCCTTCCTAGAAAGTTCAGAATCCAATGCCAAATTCAAAGTCCACAACCACTGTCCAATGCTACAATCCTATGCCACTTGTTCTCTCAGTGAATAGTTACTGGCTCATTGTTCCAGGGCACACTCCCAATGTGCATCTGATTCCATCTAGCAATGCTAATGATGAAAACAAATCCATCCCCCAACCTTCCATGTTGAAATGCAACAAGAAAATCCTGATTTAATTTTGTCCTTAAATTAAATTAGGAATAAAATTGTAATTCCACATCACAAAACAACTTGCACGAGTTAACTAAGTTAATTTGACTTAGTTGGCTCAGTTAATTCGAGTTGAGGGTCTAACTTGAGTCATGTAGGATGTCTCCTGCTTTATAGGAGCCCTAGTTGAGTTTATTTTGAGTTGTAATTAATTAATTCAGTTTAATTAAGTTGAAGTCAGTTAAACAAGTTCCTCATGTCTCCTGCTTTATAGGATCCCTAGTTGAGTTTATTTTGAGTTGTAATTAATTAATTCAGTTTAATTAAGTTAAAGTCAGTTAAACTAGTTCCTCATGTCTCCTGCTTTATAGGAGCCCTAGTTGAGTTTATTTCGAGTTGTAATTAATTAATTCAGTTTAATTAAGTTAAAGTCAGTTAAACTAGTTCCAACTAATGGAGGAACTAGTAGGAGGTCAAACAGTGGGGTGTTGCTTCATGTGTTCAACTAGTTAACGGATGATTCACACATAAATAACTCATGCATGTCATATTTGAGAGTTTCCCAGTTGATATTGGAGTTCAAGGGTAGTGTACTATTAGTTGTATAATAATCCAAATTATACAAGTGTTGCATGCAGTTAGAGGAAGGCCTATGAGGATTGTGCAATACCTATTAAGGAATTTCCCTAATTAATAGGGGGCTAATTCCCAAGGAAACAACGCAAAAAAAGGGACTTGGGCAAGTCAAAATTTGGTTAAGTATTGGCCTAGGCTTGTCTAAGAAGTTGTGAGACAAATAGAGATAGTGCAGAGGTTGCTCAATATTGAGCAAAGCATTGTAATCTTCTCATATTTTATGACAAATGCAATATACAGATAGTAGGGTTTTAAGTTGTGGATTTCCCTAGGAAATCATTGTGTAATGTATTGACTGAATTCTTTCTCTTGTATACTTCGTTATTTCTCAATCGATTAATTATTTCTGCTGATGAGTAGAGTAGATTCAAGTCTATTGTTTTAGTAAATTACAATTAGCAGATTGAATCTATAAGGAATTTCTACATGGTATCAGAGCATAAATTACACTAGAAGAGGAGAATATGAGTTTGTCTTTGTAGGTGAAATCAAATTTGCAGGATCATTCTTCAGAGCCAACAAGATTTCGTTCTACGAATTGAGACTCAAATATTCCCTTGAGGGTAGTTCAAACTATATTTCTTGGAAGGACAAGATGGAGGCAATCTTGGAAGACAACGAGCTAAAGGAATTCATAGACAGAGATATTCCTAAGCCTCGAACAACAGATGCTCAAGATTTGGCAGAGGGGAAGAAATGTATTGTAAATGCGAGAAGGATCATTCTAGAAGGAGTTCGAGATCATATTTTCTTGAACCTCCATCAGAAGGACACGCCATATGAAATGTGGCAAACCTTGGTCGACTTGTTTTAGAACAACAGTGACCACAGGAAGTTGGCACTGAAGGACAAGCTTCAGAAGATCAAGATAGAGAAGGACAACACAATACCATAATACTTGAGCAGGTTCACCCAATGTCGGGATGAGCTTGGAAGTGTTGGTATTATAGTTGTTGAAGATGATTTGGTGAGCCTAACACTTCTAGGCCTTCCCAAGAGCTTGCATAGCTACCAAGATTCAATAAATGGGAGGGATAATCTACCAAAGTGGGAGCGTTTGTGGTACGACTTGGTGCAAGAAGAGATAAGGCAGAGCACCAGAGATAGAATCTCATCCAAGCATGATGATGAGGAGATTTGTGCCTTGTGTGGAAAGGAAAAGAAAGGGAAAGGAAATAAATTCAAATCCAAAGGAGATTCCAGTCAAGGCGACAAGAAGAAGGACTTTTTGAAGGTTAAATGTTTTCACTGTCATGAGTTGGGACACTACGCCATGAAGTGCCTGCACAAGAAATCCAACAAGAATACCTCGGGAGGAGCAGTAGGTGAAGCTCTTGCTTCATAATTCGAGTTGGATTTCACCCTCACTACATGCATGCTGACATTGGTGATGGGTAGTGTGTGGTATTTGGATAGTGGAGCCTCATTCCATATGATTGACAAAAAATAAATTTTCAATGACATGGAGGAGTAGGACCTCCAGATGCGCATCGAAATGGGAGATAATGGAAGGTATAGCGCGACCGACATCGATATTGTTACTTTTTAGAAGGAGTCAGATCTCCTATCACATTAAAAGATGTCATGTATGTTGCGGGTCTGGATAAGAATTTAGTTTCAGTTGCTATGTTGGAAGACCATGGCTACGATGTGATATTTAGCAAAGGAAAGGATTTCCTTCGTCACATGGCCACAGGACAAGTGAAGCATACCAGGGTTTGGGTGAAGAACCTCTACAAATTAGATGTAGAATATTGTGCAACATTGAGCACAAAAGCAGAGAAGGTGCAGAGCCGAGACATCAGTGAATTATGGCATAGGAGACTTGGCCATTTGCACCATGGATCCTTGAAGATCATGCAACAAATTTCTACAGGACTTCCCAAGGGTGCACTAGAGCAACGAGATATATGCAAAGGGTGTACATTGGGGAAGTACACCAAAGCCACCTTTCATGATAAGGACAGTCGAGTGCAAGTAATCACTAAAAGAGTTCACTCATATGTGTGTGGACCATTCTCAACAACCTCCACAGCCAAGCACAAATATTATGTAATATTTTTATATGATTTCTCATGTAAGTGTTTGATTTTCTTCATGCAAAAGAAATTTCAAACGTTCTCTAAATTTTGTGAATTTAAAGTGGCATGAAAGTGAAGGCTCTTAGAGCGACAACGGTGGAGAATATGTGTCGAATGAATTCAAGAACTTCTATGAAACATAAGGAATTCGATGGGAGCTAATAACACCCCCTAACCGACAACAGAATGGGATGGTTGAAAGGAAGAACAAAAATATTTTGGGAGCTGCACGAGTGATGTTACATGTTCAGGGCCTACCATTGCACTTGTGGGTTGAAGCATTCGACACAACTGTATATGTGCAGAACATGAGTCCTCATGGGATTCTTAGGATGAGTACACCAGAAGAATATTTTTCAAGGAAGAAATGAGATGTGTCACACTTCAGGATCTTTGGTTCATCAGTTTACTGTCATGTTACCAAGGTTGCACGGAAAAAGCTAGAACCGACAGATGAGTTAGGCATAGTTGTGGGGTACATTGATACACCTCACAACTATCTGGTGTACCTGCCATTTCACGGGATGATAGTTGTTTGTAGGGATGTGAATTTCTATCAAGAGAAGTCCATGAGATGTTCCCTTAAGAGGGAGCTTCAGTTGCATGCAGATGAAGAACTTTTAGCTCTAAAGGAAGAACCTCGGGATGATATGGAGCAACCACATGGAGAGGAGCAGAGAGTGGAAGCACCCACTCATGCAGATACATCTAGATATGGAAGGAGGTGCACCCGATAAGTAGACAATTTGATGCATGATGCTAGAGAGAATGTGGGAGCACCCACATCACAGTGCAGGAAGAGGAGGTCACCAGATCGATACACTGGCTACATGGCTCTGATGAGCGAGAGTGTAGAGATTGAGTCATCCTCATTCGAGGAATCAATGTAGCAACCAATATGGGTTGTTGCCATGGTAGAGTAGTATGAATCCATTATAATAAACAATGTTTGGGAAGTGGTCCCAAGACTAACAATTTAGATTTTCCTATATATTCACATCTCATGTAATTTCCTAAAACACAAGACAAGAATCTACTCTACCTTCAAACGACGGAAACCAATGATCGATGAAAACAATAATCAGCAAGAGGAAGATAATCAATGTCACATAACACAATATTTATCCAGGGAAAGCCACAACTCAAAACCCCTACTATCTATATTGCATTAATCAGAAATCCAAGATGAAAACACAATGCTTGTTCTCACAAGAACAATTCCTACACAAAAATGATCAACTCTCTGCTTACAAGCTAGCTGAAGCCAAACTTTATCCTATTCTGTTTCTCTCTAAGCCCCTATTTCCTTCACATTTCCTTGTGCAATTTCAAGAGGAATTAGCCTCTATTTAATGAGGAAATCCTTCTTCCATAACTGCGCAATCGAAACTTAGGTCCTTCTCTGATTGCATGCATGATCTGTACAAATCGGAAAATCATACAACTGATAGTACATTGTCTTTGCACTCTAATCTCAACCAGGTCTTCCTCTAAATTGACATGCATGAGTTTCTCACGAGTGAATCTTGAGTTAGCTGGAGTAGCACTGAGGATGTACCAGTGCACCAACTCACTACTAGACTTCTACTAGTTCCACCAACAGTTAGAACTAGTTTAATTGTCTATAACTCAATCAAACTAAGTTATCTAATTACAAATCCAATAAACTCAATTTGGACCCCTAAAACTTAGGGATCACACTTACATGGCTCCATATAGACTTCCAACTCGAATTTCCTAAGCTAACTAAGTCAAATTAACTTAGTTAACTATTACAAGTTGCTATGAGAAAAGAATTACAATTTAATTCAAGGACAAATTAAATTGGAATTTCTATATGTTATTTTTAACATTTCTTGTTGTTATTTTCAACACTCCCTCTTGACAAGAAATAAATTCAACTTTATCCCGATCTTGAACCTTTGGAATGTTCTGCATGCAAAACTGATCTCTAGTGTTGTTTCTACAAAAACTCCTGGAAAAAATAAAATAAAATAAATAAATAAATAAAATCCAACCTAAATCTGTATGATGCATTTGTCATCAAAGTCTCTGACTGCTACTGCCTCTGTCGACTGAAAAATCTGCACTTCTGCTGACTCTACCTTTTTGCACTGTTGTCAACCCTTCTCTATGCTCTTCAACATCTTACTGCTCTAGCTTCTATCACTTTGATCTCTGACTGCATCAACTACCACTGATTACTCCAGCTACTATGTGCTTTGGGCTCCTGTAGCAAGGTACAATCCATGAGACTAAATCTCTCAATGGACCCTTCCCAATTTCAGCCCTCCTGGAACTATCACTTCACATTGCCCCACCTCACACCTATAGGTATGGTTGCATGTGCTCTCTCATCCCACTTGGCTCAAAATTCGCCCCTATTAGAGGGCTCTGCATGAGTGGATGCCTCCACTCGGTCTCCTCTTTGCTTCTCCAATTGTGGTTGCTCCACAATTTCCTGATATTGCTTCTTCTCTGCTTGAGTGGATCTCTCCACTCAATCTCCTCTATGCTTCTCCAGTTGTTGTTGCTCCACAATTGTCTGAGACTACTTCTGAGGCTTCTTATGGGGCTGCATGTTGAGAGGTAATTTACTCTCCCTTTCAACCACCAAATCTCTAACCTTTTCCTGCATATTGAACCTCAAGAGAATACAAGTTCTTGACTCGTGCACTGATTTGTTTCACCTGTCCTGTGGCGATGTGTCTAAGGAAAACATTTTCCTTACTAAAAATCACATCATAGCCACGGTCTTCCAATACTACGACTGAAACAAGATTATTCTTTCGTCCTGGAACATACATCACATTTATGATTCTGAAAGGGGAGACAGAATCCCTTTGAAAGGTAATTGTACCAATCTCGGTAGCTCTAGACCTCTTGTCATCTCCAAACTCTATGCTTTGCTTGAGGTCTTTCTCCTAAAATTCACTAAAGAGATCTTTGTTCCCCGTCATATGGAACGAGGCACCATTGTCTAGATACCACACAACTCCCATGACAGTGTTGGCCATGCATGCAATGAGAGTGAAATCAAGTTCGAATTGTGAAGCTAGAGCTTCACCTGCTGTAGCTATTACATGCTACTTCTTGCTTGCTTTCTTCTGTGGGAAATTCATGGCATAATGTTTGTGCTCGTGATAGTGAAAACACTTGAATTTCGACAAGTCCATATTCTTGTTGCTCGTCTTGCCTTGGGACTTCTTCCCCTTGGCTTTCTTTGCCTTATTCGCTAAGGCAAAGTCCTCTTCCACTTCCTTCGAAGAGGTCCCATCTCTGGTGTTTCATCGAAACTCCTCTTGCACCAAAGCTGACCACAATCATTCTCAATATGGCAACTTCTCCCTCCCATTGACAGAGTCCTGATAACTATGCCAACTCTTGGGAAGTCTTAAAATAGCTAGGCTCACCATATCATCCTCGACAACAGCGATTCCAACACCTCCAAGCTCATCTCGACAATGAGTGAACTCGGTCAAGTAATTTGGAATTGACTCGCTAGCCTCCATCTTGATTTTTCAAAGTTTGTCCTTCAGTACCAACTTCCTATGGTCACCGTTGTTCTAAAACGGGTCTGTTAATGCTTTCCACTTAGCATATGGAGTTTCCTTTCCATGGAGACTCGAGACAATGTGGTCTCGAACTCCCTCAAGGATAATTTGCCTCGCCCTTGCCACACACTTCTTCCATTCAGGAAAATATTTTGCATCCGATGTTGGTGGATTAGGAATGCCTTGATCAATGAATTCCTTGAGGCCATTATCCTCCAACACTGCCTCCGTCCTATTCTTCTAGGCTATGTAATTTAAGCTGTCATCCAAGGCATACTCGAGCCTCAAACCGTAGAAAGCCATCTGTCGATCCTGAAGTATGTATGTCAAATTCGAATTTCACCTGTAACCCCAAACTCGAAACTTCCAAATCCCCTCTAGTATATTATCTTCAACTCTGATACCATGTAGATTTTCCTATAGATTCATAGCTCATGTAATTTCCTAAAACACAAGACAAGAATCTACTCTACCTTCAAACAACAGAAACCAATGATCGATGAAAAAAATAATAAAAAAGAGGAAGATAATCAATGGAACATGACACAATATTTACCTGGGGAAATCCACAGGTCAAAACCCCTACTATTATATTGCATTAATTAGAAATCTAATATGAAAATACAATGCTTGTTCTCATTAGAACAATTTCTGCACAAGTATGATCAATTCTCTGCTCACAAGGTAGCTCAAGCCAAACCTTAGCCTATTTTGCTACTCTCCAAGCCCCTATTTCCTTGTGCAATTCCTAGAGGATTTAACCTCTATTTAATGAGGAAATCCTTCTTCCATAACTGCACGATCCAAACTTAGGTCCATCTCTGATTGCATGCATGATCTGTACAACTCGAAAAATCATACAATTGATAGTACATTGTCCCTGCACTCTAATCTCAACTGGGTCTTCCTCTGAACTGACATGCATGAGTTTCTTATGAGTGAATCTTCAGTTAGCTGGAGTAGCACTAAGGATGTACTAGTGCACCAATTCACTACTAAACCTCTACTAGTTCCACCAACAGTTAGAACTAGTTTAACTGTCTATAACTCAGTCAAACTGAGTTATCTAATTACAACTCCAATAAACTCAATCTGGTACCCTAAAACTTAGGGATCACACTTACATGGCTCCAGATAGGCTTCCAACTCGAATTTCCTAAGCTAACTAAGTCAACCTAACTTAGTTAACTATTACAAGTTGTTGTGAGAGAAGAGTTACAATTTAATTCAAGGACAAATTAAATTGGAATTTATAGATGTTATTTTTAACATTTCTTGTTGCTATTTTCAACAAACAAACAAGTCATCCGTGAGTTCCAGATGGCTTTACAAGGTAAAGCAAGCAGCAGATGGGAGTTTCGAGAAACACAAGGCCAGATTTGTGGCCAGAGGGTTCTCTCAAGTGGAGGGAATTGATTACGAGGAGACATTTTCTCCAGTAGCAAGGTATTCTTCAATCGGATCTATTCAACACTTTCAGGGCAGAGAGGATGGAAGATACATAAGATGGATGTTAAGACAACATTCCTCAATGGAGTGATTGAGGAAGAGGTGTACATTGAGCATCCAAAAGGATTTGAGACCTTCAACAGAGAGTCACATGTGTGCAAACTCAAGCAAGCATTGTATGGATTGAAACAAGCACCTCGTGCTTGGTACACCAAGATCGACAACTATTTCACCAGGTTGGGCTTCACCAAAAGTGAAGCAGATACAAACCTTTACCATATTGTGGTTGAAGGTAAATGATTGATTATAGTATTATATGTCGATGATTTAATTCTAACAAGTGATGAGAAGCTGGTCAAATCTTGCAAAGAGGATCTTGTAAGAGAATTCAAGATGAAGGACATGGGTCTCATGCATTATTTCCTTAGTATGAAAGTATGGCAAGGAGATGAAGAATTGTTTATCTCTCAGGGCAAGTATGCCAACGCGTTACTGAAGAAATTCCACATGGAGAGCAACAAACCCAGGAGACTCCTCTAGTAGGTAATTGGAGGAAAGAAGATGCTACTTCATGTGAACTAGTGGAGGCTACTATTTACAATTAGTTTTTGGCTTCACTTATGTATTTGGTGAACATATGAACAAACATGTGTTTTTCAATTAACCAACTTAGTCAAGCAATGGTTAAACCAACCAAACTCTATTGGAAGGAAACTAAACATGTGTTGAGATACCTCAGAGGCACCACTGAGTTTGGTCTTTGGTACAAATAGACAGAGGGAGTAAAGCTGTAAGGCTTCACATACACATATTGGGTAGGGAGTCCATCAGACAGGAAGAGCACATCAAGGGGAATCTTCAGTATTGGGTTAGCAACAATTTCTTGGTACAGCAAGAAGCAGATATCAGTTTCACTCAATTTTGTAAAAGTAGAGTAAATGGATGTTAGTTAAGTAGCTTGTGAGGCTATCTTGTTGTGGAAGATCCTTGTTGGGTTATTTGGTCAGCAAATGGATCCTACAGTGATTTACTGTGATAATTGGAGTTGTATCAAACTCTTTGAGAATCTAGTTTTTCATGATCCATACAAGCATATCGACATCCGGTATCACCATCTATGAGATTGTGTGCAGAGGTGAATCATGTTGTTGGACTACATTCCTACAAAGGAATAAGATTCAAACATCTTGACTAAAGTAATGTCAAGAGGAAAATTCGAGTTCCATAGAGGCAGAATTGGGGTATTTGATAATCCATTTTTTGTTGAGAGGGAGTGTTGAAAATGCAACAAGAAAATCCTGATTTAATTTTGTCCTTGAATTAATTTAGGAATAAAATTGCAATTCCACATCACAAGACAACTTGTACGAGTTAACTAAGTTAATTTGACTTAGTTGGCTCAGTTGATTCGAGTTGAGGGTATAACTTGAGTCTTGTAGAGTGTCTCCTACTTTATAGGAGCATTGGTTGAGTTTATTTTGAGTTGTAATTAATTAATTCAGTTTAATTGAGATAAAGTTAGTTAAACTAGTTCCAACTGATGGAGGAACTAGTAGGAAGCCAGAGAATGGGTTGTTTCTTCAAGTGTTCAACTAGTTAATTAATGATTCACTCATAAATAACTCATGCATGTCATATCTAATAGTTACCCAATTGAGATTGTAGTTCAAGGGTAGTGTACTATTAGTTATATAATCATCCAAATTGTACAGGTGGTGCATGTAGTCAGAGGAAGGCCTATGAGGATTGTTCAATTCCTATTGAGGAATTTCCTAATTAATAGGGGGATAATTCCTAAGGAAATAATGCAAGGAAATAGGGACTTGGGCAAGCCAAAATTTGGTTAAGTATTAGCCTAGGCTTGTCTAGGAAGTTGTGAGACAGATAGAGATAGTGCAGAGGTTGCTCAGGCTTGAGAAAAGCATTGTAATCTTCTCATATTTTCTGACTAATGCAATATACAGATAGCAGGGGCTTTTAGTTGTGGCTTTCCCTAGGAAATCATTGTGTAATGTGTTGATTGAATTCTTTCTCTTGTATGCTTCATGATTTATCGATCGATTAATTATTTCTGCTGATGAGTAGAGTAGATTCAAGTCTATTGTTTTAGAAAATTACAATTAGTAGTTTGAATCTACAAGGAATTTCTACATTCCCTTCTCTACTACACAGTCCCTCTGGTAATATGGTAATACCCTTCCGTGTAGTCACTCACCTTCCAAGTTCCCCGACATCCCTGTCCTGGGCGATCCATCCCTTGGCAAGGTTTCCTCACATAAGAAGGTCCAAAAACCAAGGCATATCCCTGCCTCAAAACCATCATACGGGTCATAACATGCTCGTGGATATCAGTAGACACTATTGGGTACCAGTGTCCCACAATGGCCCTGCTCCTAAAGCGCTTTACCAACATACTGCTACCTATTCTAATTCCTTTTGTCGTTGCTGCTAATTCTATGGCAGTCAATACAACCACCCAAACTGGGAATTTCAAAGCTTTCCTGTACCAAGTACATAACTTCCATTAGATTTAAAATAAATTCAAATCACACCTCATTGGTAGCTCATCAATAAGGTACACTTGCAATGCAATTTACTTCCTATCACAACAAGTCAAACTAGCTCTTCAATTAAATCATCATGTATAAACATATCTCATCTTATTAGCTCAAAACTCAACCGTCATAAATCAAAATCATATGCAATCATCATAAATCACATGTAACCATCATAAATAAGAGTATAAATCACAAGAATATTAAAACTAAAATAAAATATTGACACTTATCCTTTAATATGTCCTTTTTCCTTTTCGTACACACACCGGATTGGTTGCCACACCCGACAAGCACCTACACCCAACATACAACACAACACATACACCTACAACCAATGTACAACACAACACATACACCTACACCCGGTGTGCAACACAACGCATGCACTTACACCCAGATTATATGACAACACAATATATATATATATATATATATATATATATATATATATATATATATATATATATATATATATATATATATACACATACAACTCAACAAAAACACATGTCACGATACCACAACTACACAATGCACATACGTAGTACCACATGTACAAAACATAGCATGTATGACATGCACACGATACCACATGTACAACATGTACCCAGTACCACTTGTACACAACACCACATGTACAACATGTACACAACAACGCACACACACAACACCTTATGTATTGCATGTACATGGCACCACATATACACAACACCATATGTACAACATGTACTCAACACCATATATACACAACATCATATGTACCATCTGTACACTGCACCACATGTACACAACACCATCTGTACATAACACTGCATATACAACATGTACATAGCGCCATTTGTACCTAGCACCGCATATGCAACATGCACACAACACTATTTGTACATAATATTGCATACACTACATGTACACAACACTAGTACTGCCCATCCTAAGACCACATTGTCCTTACCAAGCAACCTTGCTTCTAATTCCTTATCCATGCTTGTCCCAGCATGTATATCACACTGCTTTCATTCCACTGATGTATCCTTCAATGTTACTTGTTATGATGTATCCTTTAAGAGTTGGATAACTTGTTGTTGATGCTCTATGTGATCTTCCACTGCTTGAACCTTAGAATTTTCTCTTAAAGATGATGTGATGGACGGTGGATGATATCCAAAAAGTGCCATAAATGGGGTCATTTTTGCTGCAACATGGAAGGAAGTGTTATACCACCATTCAGCCAAAGGTAACCACTTGACCCATTGTGTTTGTTTATCAGATACAAAACAACGAAGATATCCTTCCAAACATTTGTTTACTATCTCAATTTTCCCATCTGATTGAGGATGATAAGATGAGTTATGAGCTAATTGAGTACCCAGACAAGAAAATAATTTTGTCAAAAATTTTCCAGTGAAAATAGGATCTCAGACGCTTACAATAATCTTTGGGTTTCCGTGTAGCTTTTGAAGTGTTTCCATAAATGTAGTAGCAACTGTATTGAATTTAAATGGGTGAGATAATGCACAAAAATGTGCATACTTGGTAAGTCTATCAACTACCACCATGATGACACTCTTTTCTTCAGACTTGGGTAAACCTATGATAAAATCCATTGAAACCTCCTCCCAACGTTGACTTGGAATGGATAAAAGTTGTAACAGATCCAAGGTCTTAATTGTCTCAACTTTATTTTGTTGGCAAACTAAACATTTCGCCATAAATTTTTGAATATTAGATTTAAGGCCATCCCCCAAAAAATCCTTCTTAATCCTGTGGTAAGTTTTTAAAAGTCCTGAGTGCCCTCCTAAGGGAGAGGTGTGGAATTCCAGAAGAATATTTTGTTTGAGTTGGGAATTCTTACAAAGGTATAAGTGATCTTTATACCATAATGAATCATTTTTCTAGCTAAATGTATCAGATGTACTGGGATCTTGCTGCAACTTTTGAATGAGTGCCCACACTTCTTTGTCATTCTTCCATTCATCCCTTGCTTCAGTTATCCAATCTGGATGGATAATAGAAATGGCACAAAGCAATGCTTCCACGTCCTCATCCTCTCTTGAGAGTGCATCCGCAACAACATTTTGCTTCCCTCTTTTGTAGATGATTTCAAAGTCATAACCTAACATCTTTGTGACCCATTTTTGCTGCTCTTCTGAAGATAATCTTTGTTCTAAAAAGTATTTAAGACTATCATGATTTGTTTTTGCCTTGAAGTGCCTTACCACTAGGTAAGGTCTCTATTTTTTAAGTGCATGTAGTATTGCCAACATTTCCTTCTCATAAATAGCTTTGTGTAAATACTTTCCTTTGATTGGACGACTTTCAAATGCAATGGGTCTTCCTTCTTGCATTAAAACAACACCAATTCTGTTTCCTGGGGCATCACGCATTCCACAATAATTTTTTTTGTGAAGTCTGGCGTAGCTAAGATCGGCGCTTGGCACATTGCCTGTTTAAGACGCTCAAAGGCCTTAGTTGCTTCTGAAGTCCAATAAAATGCATCTTTCTGCATTAATGTTGTTAGAGGTGTTGTTATTCTCCCATAATTCTTAACAAACTTACAATAATACTTTGTCAACCCGAGAAATCATCGCAGATGCTTTATGGATGTGGTGATTTTCCATTCCTTAACGACTTTAATTTTGTTAGGGTCTACATTAACACCCTCGTGAGATACTATATGACCCAGATATTCCACCTCTTGTACTCCAAAGAAACATTTGGAGGTTTTTTCATATAATTGTTTCTCCTCTAATAGCTTGAGCACCCTGTCGACATGGTCAACATGATCCTTTCGAGACTTGTTGTAGATTAGTATATCATCAAAAAATACTAGCACAAATTTTCTAAGGAAGGGTTTGAAAATGGAATTCATTAAACCTTGAAATGTAGAAGGTGCATTGGTAAGGCCAAAAGGCATGACCAAAAATTCATAATGGCCTTCATGAGTTCTAAATGTTGTTTTCGGAACGTCTTCAATCTTCATTCTTATTTGATGATATCATGAATGAAGATCCAGCTTGGTGAAGTAAATTGCTCCATGTAATTCATCCAATAATTCATCACTGGCGGGAATGGGAAATTTACCTTTAATAGTGAGCTTGTTGAGCTCCCTATAATCTGGACACATGCGCCATGATCCATCCTTCTTGTGCACCAATACTACTGGAGCAAAGAAAGAACTTTGACTGGGTTGAATTATACCAGCCTCTAGCATTTCTGCAACCATACGTTCAATTTCACTCTTTTGAGCATAGGGATATCTGTATGGCCTGATGTTTGGAGGAATACTTCCTAGAATCAAATGAATAGCATGATCATGATCGCGAATAGGTGGGAGGCCTTTGGGAGTCTAAAAAACCTTGGAATGATTGTCCAAGACCTTTTGGAGGTCTGGAGAAATAGATGATTTCAATTTTTGAACCTCTAGTGAACATAATTGTACAATTATGCCCTGTTGTTATTTCTTTAGAAGCTTTCTCATGCTATTAGAGTTAATTATCTTTCTTGGTTTCCCTGTGATACCCCTTAATTCAACTTCCTTTCCTTCCCAAAAACAAATTCAATAAAATTTCTTGAAAATTAAAAGCTATCATACCCAAATATTGTAACCATCGGACTCCTAGTACAACATCAACACCACCCATTGGAATGGAAAGCATTGGGCTATTCAATACATATTCTCCCATGGATAGATTGATATTATGGCACTTTCGAGAGCAATTTATGGTTCCTTTTGCAACCATCACTTGACAGTGTGGTGCTTGATATAGGAAGCAATTTAATTCCTTTGCTATCTTACAATGAATAAAATTATGGGTATTACCCGAAATAATCAACACTATTACATTTTTCTTATTGATATGTCCTTCTATCTTGAGAGTTTGAGGAATGGTAATTCCTGCCATTTCATTACAAGAGATGTTCGGATTCATTTCTTCTTTCTATGGGGTTGATTCCTGGTGTATATCTTCCTCTTTTGATGTTACTTGCTCCTTTTCTTCCTCCTCTTCACAATCTATGTAGAATTTCTTCTCATCACACTTATGACCTTAAGTGTATTTGCTATCACAACTGTAACAAAGCCCTTTTGCTCTTTTTTCCTCCAATTTTTGTGGTTTCAACCTTGTAGGTTGTGGAAGACTAGGACCAATAACACTTCAATATTTATAGTTGTGATTGGTAGACTTCCTTGTTGCCATAATTTTGCTTTCAACTTTTCTTACCACCCTAAATGCCTTCTCCAATTAATCAAGTTCCCAAAGGCAAATCTCATGTTGGATGTTATCTTTTAAAGTCCCTATGAAGACATCAATCCTATGATGCTATGGAATATCGGTTACCCTAATATTCAATTTTTTGAAATCTTCAATGTGCTCTGCCATTGAACAATTTTGTTTGAAATTTATCAATTGGCTAAAGAAGGTGTTGCTCTTTGTATCTTCATAATGTGCTATCATTTCCTCCGTAAAAATTGACCAGGTGACAAGTGGTTTATGAGAACAAAGCCATCTATACCATACAAATTGATTGGGTTCTAAATATAAAGATGCAATATGTACCTTTTGTGAGGGTTGCACATCCTGTAGATCAAAATATTGTTTCATCTGTAGTATCCAAGTTATCGGATCCTTGCCATCAAACTTCCTCATCTCTATATTTGGAATTTGGTGGTTCTTAAACCCCACGTGGGAGTCTCTAAAATCATGATTGATATTTCTTCTGTCTTCATCATTATTTTCATGGATTGCCTTGTCACCAATGGGACGCCTTTCTTCTAGCAACTTTGCCAAACCTTCTTTCAATCCTTCTATCTTGACATTCATCATTGCTTCCATGTCTAATTTTAAACCATCACTCAAAACTACCATGTCCATTTTATACCATCTATCTTAACATTCATCATGGCATTTTTGTTACTTTTTGAAAGAGCGAAATTTGTTGCATTTGATCTTCCAATTTTGATATATCATGTTGCATTTCTTCCTCTTCTTCATGTGTCATAGTGGAGCTTGTGGGTTGCTTACTAGGTGTTTCCATTTTCTTTCTTTGGGGCATCAATTAATGATAATTATGCTTCATTATTCCCTTTGAACCCCTTCAAACTAATTTTTCAAACCAAACTTATGCAAGTTTTTAAAAAGACTAGACACTTTTTTTTGTTGCTTCGTATGAGCTTGATATTGAATATGTTGTATCTCTGTAATTTCGGATCTCCAAGGTTTGAAATTTTATCCTGTGGTAGCCCTTTGAGTCCTCTTTCCAACCCCATAGGTTTGATCAAGATTGGAGTCTTCAAGAAATAGTTAGGCCAAATATCCCTCGATGACCTGATTATAGACTTCTTCAGTAGAGAGAACTTGTACAAAGTGCCACGTATCACTGTTTCAACCTTCGAAATTGAAAACTCTACACAGAAAACTACAGTTTGTCCTCTTTTTGTTCCTTCTTACGAAATTTCAATCTGATACTCAGAGAGAAAGTTATGACGATTTTCCCAAGGTCACTTATTTGGGATGTAATTCGGGATATTGCAAAAACCCTAACTTCCTTGGATCATATCTCCGACAATATAGCGAGACAAAATATGAAATTGGGACCTAAGGTTTAGCGATATTTCGGATCAAATAGGTTTTTTTAATAGTGAAATTTTGCATGATGACCTGTTTGGAGCAACAAAACCCTAGAATCTAAAGCTTTGATACCAAATGTTATGTAACCAACTCAAGAAATAGAAGAAAATATAGATCAACGACTTCAAAATCAACCTCTTCGAAAGGGAAACCTCTTTTACATTACACAAATGAACAATTCTTGGATGATTCAAATGAAACAACCTCCTTTCTATATATAGGAGTCTAAGGGGTCACAACATAATCAGAGTCGACATAACAATAATAATGTAAGGGCACCACAATAACAATAGTGGGCTTCTATGGGACACAACAATAACAATAAGGGTGTTACATTAATAACAATGAGGGAATAGTTGGCTTCTATGGGGCACAACAATAACAATAAGGGGGATACGCTAATAACAATGAGGGAATACACTAGTATTATAGGGACCTAACATATCCGCACGATACTTACCTCATAGATATGTCAGGGCTACTCTTCTATCTTGATTCTTCATAGATCATGAACCTCTTCATGCCATCCACCTGCATAAGAAATCATTCCACCACAAGAATGATCCCTGATGACCCTGTTAGACAACCAAACACACACACACACATATAAACATTAGCATAAAACAATTATCATCCTGTCAGACAACGACATACATACATACATGTTTACATAATAAACATTAGCATAATCATGATCACAACATAATTACCAGATATTATAAGGTCGAGGTTAAGAAAACTCCCTTTATCCGTGCACAATATACAAAACATTGAGAACAATAGTTCTCAACATAACCAAGGCATCTGATGCCTCAGATCCATTTACTTCACCTTGCTTGTTACCTTTCTCAAGACTGTCCTGCCACTATCCATTCATCCCCATGGACCTAACCAGTCCAACTCGCTATCATATTCTTACCTTCAGCTGCCCCTTATTCATGCACCAAGCTTCATCCGGATCTTACATTAATTTTTGAGTTTCATTCATCTATATCGAGCTCCAATAAATTTCCTCTTTCCCCCAATCAATTCCTAAGACCCTCAAACATAAAAGGTAAGAAAAAAGAAACAAATAAGAAGCAAACTATGAAATATCAATAACAATACGACACCACAAACAAAGTGGCATGGCCATGCACCAAACACAATCGAGAACCGCAAATCAAACGCAAACAAATCACAAAAGACTGAAAGCACAAAACTAGCAACAAAAATCATGAATCAATCCCTATGGTTCCCAATGCTTCCAAGGGAAAGCTCAACCCGAGCCTTCTTCAAGATTTCATGGCAGCCTCTTTTTCCATGGGATCCTTGCTTTGTACTGCCATAAACATATAATTATCAGTGTATAAATGAATATAACAATATACCATATACCTTACCTTGTTGTACCCAACACACTGACTTGTAACTGAACATGTACATATATCATCTCTCAAGGGACTCCAATTCCTTGATGAATCCAACCATAACTGGAAACCAAATATTATACCTATCAAATATATGTTCATAAATATAGCACATATCCACACAATGTCAGACAAAATCAAGGTTAAGAAGACTTCCTGTATCCATACAAAACACTCATTCATTTGGAATTGTGATTTCCAAACATAGCCAAAGGAATCCTCACCTGATTCCTTTATTTTACCTTTTTACCTTGCTGCAATCGAGTCTTACCATGTGCTATCACATCACCCAACTGTTATTTATATAAACAAATCAAATGTTACCTTACCATGCTAATACCAAGCATGTTACCCTGCAACTACTCACACATGTCAATCACACATTCCAAAGATCAAGACATGATATCTATTAATTTGAAATCGACCTTTACCAAGACTAACATCCATGTTAGAATCAAAAATCAACTCTCAATCATTAATCATAATGTTACAACTATCACTTACTCTGCACTCAAGTGCATATCAGTTGTCTGAACACATAATGTGTTAGTACAATTGTCTTAAAACAAGATCATTCCTTCATGCAATCTTATAGACACATACTCATAGCATACAATTAATCAAACATTTAAACAACCTAGAAACATAACATGTTAGATAAGCCAAATAGACAACATAATCAAATTCATACCTTAATGTATCTCAGGGGAGCCTATCACATCTGCATAAGTCAGTCCATATTAGTATGACACAATATCACAATTATATCTACTCATACCTGAGTATCATAACCAAAATCATTTGCATAGACCAATCCATATTAGCATGATACATATAACATCAAGATCCTAAGTACAATGACCATAACCGTCATGCATATGACCACGATGCATATAACAACAAGTTATTACCATTCATGACTAACCGACGCATGTACATATGATCACACTAATTAACTAACATCTATCATACATGTAACACAACAATGACAAACATGTACATAACCCTAATGCTTATAACAACCATTAACCAACATACTTGCATACACATCATACAAACATGTATGACAGTTTGCTCTTACCTCGAGGTCCAATGTTGCAACCTCGCTCTGATGATCTGCATCTCCTGTTCTATCTTAGCTAACACATTAGCATCATGATGACACAATTGCATACAATGACCTCATGCATGATAACCTTCACCATGACAATGCATGCATAACAACATATATACACTGACATGCATAACAACGCATATACAATTGACATGCATTCATGACAAACTCATCCCAACAACAACATCATCAATTTCTACATGTCCACACAACTGTAAAATTACCACTACCATGCATACATAACAAGCACATATACAACCTACACGCATGCATGACAAACACATTTCGCCCATTCAGTCCAAGTGTTGAACCATGCTCTGATACCACTCTGTAACACCCTCCTCCCACATTTACCCAAGCTAAGCGGTCCACTGGGGTAAACATGTGACGAAGGGTTACTATGATATGATTCAACTCCCTAAGTAAAGTTAAGGAAGTGGAATCGATAAGCCAAAACCAAACTGACCTTCCTTAGGATCTATAAGAACCCTAGAGGCTAACCAACCATTTCGGGTGCCCAATCCTTGAGTTTGATTGTTTTTTCACAAAAAACCCCCTAGTTACATGCGCAAACCTACATCCATGCGACTGTAGGCATCTAGTCGCTCCCATAAGCCTGCAAGGGAGAGACTACAGTGTTTTTCAGCTAGTTTTGTGCTTGAGAACGCAAGATTTGAGTCAATTTTCCAGGGCTAGGATCTAGATCACTATCCAGAACTTGATGAGACTTTCCACAACCATATATTGGGCTGAACCAAATCTTTCTTTTAGCCAATCACCCTCGTGCCATATTCCAAGCATGAATGAGGGACTTACAAAAAAAAACTAGGGCTTCCTTAGGCTTTACTACAATCCACCAAGGGATTCCTAGGCCCAAGCCCTCATCTATACAATAAGGGTCTACCACAATCCCACCAAGGGATTCCTAGGCCCAAACAAGAAACACACACTACCAGGCTTTATCACAATCCCAACATATACCGGTCCAGGGATCATTAGGCCTATACAAGCATGGATGCCTCGGATATCTCCACCTAAACCATGAGGAATTTTTTTGTCTCCACCTCTAGGATTTACCGTATATCCCGCCATTACTGGTCAAGAGATTCCTAGGCCCTTTAGGCTTTACCGTATATCCCACCATTCACTAGTTGAGGATTCCTAAGCATAACGAGGGCATACACAATCAAGATTTACCGCAATCCCACATTCACCTATCCAGGGATTCCTATGCCTTGTGTTTCTCCCCTAAGACCACCCCACTCAGTTTCGAAACCATTCGACAATCCAACTCAACCAAATATGAGAAACCCCATCACACCATGATTATCCATAAAGGGAAAGGCAAGGCTGAAAACCACTATCACACTTGGCAAAACCCATGCCAATGACAACAAGAGAACAAAAAATACACATGCATGTACTATGCATGCCAAAACTAGTAAGAAAATCATACATGCAACTCGATACCTGCAAATAACCCCGCTATAGCCGCTAGATCCCACTCTTCCCTGCTTGATCTTTGCTTCCCTTTGCTTTCTTGTCCTTCCTTTGCCTTCCTTCCTCCAATGCTATAGTGCTCCAAGAATACTTTAAGTGTATGATAGTATGAGAGAGTAAAGAGAATGAAGAGAAAGTTCCTCTATTAACGAGGCCTCTATTTTTTTCATTTTCCTCCTCACATGCAACCTGTGACCTTTCACCTTCCTTTTCTCCTAATTTCCTTTATTTTCATAAATAAAATGCCAATTGTCTTTTACCTTTCCAAAGCCTCTTGCCATTGGCTTTGCTAATTTCTCCTTAGCCATATTAAACCAAATGAACACCCGCTAGGATGTTTTGATCAACATTCAACTTGGAATATGTGTCCTATGACCTTGGTCTTATTTTTCCTTTATTAACTTTATTACATGGATTTTTAACCCGGGGTTGTTACACCTTGACCTAAATTACTTCCCAACCGCACACATGCAGGCCTGTCAGTGTGTCTAGAGACCTCCAACCGCACACATAACCCATCCTCCATGCGACTGTGGCCAAAATTTCCTCAATCTGTGCATGTAGCCACAAAGTTAGTTCTAGAAATTTAGGGCCAACATTCAAGCTATTGCCTAGAATTTTCCATAACTTTGTCAACATTATGTATAAGACTTCATGCTCTGTTCTTAGGCTCTATTGTGACTCATGCTTGTCCAACAAATATTATTAATTTATACAAACACTTTGTGACTATGTTATCTATAGTTCAATAATGCATAGTTTGTTCATTGTTTTC
This sequence comes from Pinus tabuliformis, assembly GCA_031772625.1. Lineage (NCBI taxonomy): Eukaryota > Viridiplantae > Streptophyta > Pinopsida > Pinales > Pinaceae > Pinus > Pinus tabuliformis. Next base: position 524,038,739 of record CM062810.1, on the reverse strand, counting down.
ATTAGTTTCATCAAATGTTCATCAAGAAGGTTTGCTGCACTCTCATGCTAGCTGCAATAAACACAAATTAGCTCATGCATCCATATAAGTTATCCAAGAGCCTGCTACACCATGTAACAGATCAATAACAAGAGCACATCATATAACAAGAAATATATTATGCATGTGACATACATTTAACCAGAAATGGAGCCACGACAAACTAGTCACTCATTCATCACATTTAATCAAAACTTATGCTCATTGATCCTCATTAAAGATTAACACATATTAACATATGCATAGTACCAACCAAGTCAGGGACTTACACATTCCACCCGACCATAGATTGGGATTGAACTAATTATTTTTTCCAACCCAATCACCCCAATGCAATATTCCAAGCTGAATTTGGGATTACATGGGATAAAAACAAAGTTACTGATCAAACGAGAACTATTACCTCAAAATGAGAACTCTAGCCAAAAACCCCCAAAAACATGAAAAATAGGCTGAAAATGAAAAGTGATAATGTTGGAATAACATTTTTTTCTGGAGTAAATTTTCAACATTTGAAAAAAATGGCAGTAAAAACCAATTTTTTGTGTGTGCAAAAGACACCCTGAAAAGGAAAAGTGTCGATGGTGGAAGAAGGTTTTTTTTTCAACATTTTGTAATAATGAAGTTAAAGATAAAATATTATGACTCCGAAGAACTTTGAATTTCCAACGTTTTCAATCATGACATTAAAGATAAAATATCACGTCTTTGAAAAATCTTAAAATTCCAACAATTTTTAGGCATGACATTAAATATAAAATATCACGTATTTGAAAAACCTTAAAATTCCAAACAATTCTTAGTCATGGTGCTAAAAAAAAAGATACTTATAACTGTTTTCAACCATAACATTAAAGATAAAATATCATGACTTAGAAAAACATTAAAATCTTGACAATTTTTCAACCATGGAATTAAAACAAAAGATTATGACTATAAAAAAACATTAAATTTTCAAAATATTTCAAGCATAAACATTATTTAAAAAAATTATGACTAAAAAAACCTAAAAAATGAACCCTTGAATGAAAGAGTTATTATACCAAGAGTAATTTATTTTTTAAATGTTAAATGTATAGCGATTTTAAAATCTTAGCCTAAGACAACTTGATACATTGCAACAAAAAATTAAAAATCAACCGTTAAATTGACACGCAATGTAGGTGAACTCGACTCATTGTAATGAAAACTTAAAGACCAACCATGATATTGACACATTGTACAAACTCTATTCATTATAACCAAAATTTTAAAATCAACTATCAAATTGCACATAATGGGATTGGATTGCTAGTTGAGCATCAACACAAATCGTGCAGGGAAAAAAAAAAAATACAAAAGAAAACAAAAATTCATACATTGAAAAAAATACACAAAAAAAATTAAAAAAATAATAAGTAATAAAGCATAAAAAATAATAATTTAAAAACATGACAATAAAAAATCAAATATATATATATATATATATATAATTGTAAAAAAAAGTACAAAAAAAAACTATTAAAATGTAAAAAAAACAAAAATAGTTTTAAAAAATTAAAAAAACAATTAAAAAATATGAAAAAATGACATAATTTAAAAAAACAATTATTTTTAAAGTTAGTAACCAAAAAAAAAAAACTCATATTATGAGGCCCAGGCGGCCATGGCCGAGGGCTGCCTAGGTTGATTCCGAGAATCGACCTAGGCTGCGTTGGGGCCAATTTTTTTTGAAAGTTATTTTTTTTTCTTGTTTTTTTTTTTATTATTTTTTAATTTAATTGTTTTGTTTTTTTGTTTTGTTTTTTGATATTTTTTTTTGAAAATGTTTTAATTTTTCATTATTATTATTATTTTTTTAATTATGTGGTTGTTTTTAATTTTTATAGTTTTTTTTGTCATTTTTATAAGTTTTTTTATATTTGATTTTTTTTAATGTTTTTTATTTATTTTTGTCATGTTTTATTACTTGTTATTTTATGATATTTATTACTCTGTTTTTTTTTTTTATAAATTTTTTATTTTTACAATTTTTTTTTAATGGTTTTATTTATTTATATTTGATTTTTTTTTGTCATGTTTTTTATTTTATTTTTATGGTTTATTATCGACATCAAAATCAACAACATTTAAAAAAAAAATTGTCCATACTTAATACATTAAAAAATTTAAAGTGTAAAAAATAAGCCCTCTAAACAAAAAGAGTTCATGTTGCATCAACACTTTTCAAAATAAGTATGAAAATTACTAGCATTTAAAAAAAAATATTCATACTTGATACATAAAAAATTAAAGCCTCAAAAATAAGCCTTCTAAAAAATGTGTTGATGCTACATCAACACTTTTCAAAAGCAGCATGAAAATCACTAACATTTAAAAAAAAAAATGTTACATAAGAAAATTTAAAGTGTCAAAAATATACTAAAAAAAAAGGTGTATTTTGAATAACCACTTTTTAAAATTGGGTGCTTTTTTTGCTACCTAAAAAATGCGGGTAATCGGTAATTTTTTCGTTTGATGAGTAACTATGTTTAAACCAAAACATAACCAAATAGGGAATCTTAAGGAAACTACCTCCACCCTCAAACCATAATGATTTCACCTAAGGCAAGGTCCATAAATCACCAAAACCAATACAAGTTTGGATGCCTCAAAATTTATTCATCATATCTAGAGGATTTTTCTTGTCTCCACCCACCTGTTAGGAGCTTACCCAGAGAAAACTATCTCCACCCTCAACCCTTCGTATTTTCTGGAGACCACCTCCACCAGGATCCAAAATCTATTGGCATCCAAAGCTTAACCAAACAGGGAACCCATTGCATCATGGATATCCAAGAAATGGCATATGGCAAGGTTGTACATCACTGTCAATCCATGCAACAATCCATGCCAATGACGATAAAAGTGACCGGTAAACCAATGCATGAACCATGCATTCAAATCCTAGTAAGATAATCAAACATGCACACTGTTACCTGCAAAAATCCTCCTGCTGATAGTTCTTTTCTCTGTTCTCTTTTGAATATTGCAAAAATGGGCCTTCGCTTGAATATTGCATGCTCATATTTATTTTGTCTTGCTTGATAACCTTCCTACTGTAGGAATTTACAGGGTAAGTTCCTCAGACAGAACACCAAAGGACACTGCTCACAACCAGATCGCAGATCAATACACTAGTATTTTTGACGTGGTTAAAACCCTCAAAGAGGGAAATAGTCCACGGTCTGAGCCAACGTGGCCACTTTAGGCAATTTATTAATAAAAGAATGAAAATTTACATAAGCTTATCTCATAGACAGATTACCCTACAAATGACCCTCCATGTGCTTTAAATAGAAATCATGGACCAATTGGGTGTCAAGCCATGGATCAAGTGTTGGTAATACCGAGGAGAGAATGAACCGTCGGATCACTACATATCGTGACTGTCGGATTGTAAGTTACAAAATGTACAAGGTAAAGAAACACACTTTACCTAACTCTATACTAGACCAAGTTGTACTTAACTATTTCCTATGTGTCGGAATATCCTAACATCCCCCCTTAAGAAAAACTTGGGATATGATTGAAGGATTTACAAATATGACACAATAGGAGAAGGAAGGAGGCACTAGAGCCTATCCCCCCTTAGTGACAACTTCCTGAACTCCAACCATAAATTGAAGTTTAGTGAACTTCGCCTCTGTGAGAGCCTTTGTAAAGATGTCTGCAACTTGATCATCTGTTGAACAATATTGCACTTCAAGAACATGGTCATGGATGAGCTTTCTGATGAAGTGCATGTGCAGTTCAATGTGTTTGTTCCGCTGATGTTGGACTGGATCTTTGCATCGCTGAATGGCACTTTGATTATCACACCAAAGTGTAGTCGGATGCTGCTGCTGAAAGCCAAACTCTGACAGGATCTGACGAAGCCACAAGGCTTCCTTACTAGCTTCTACGGCACCACGATACTCTGCTTCTGCTGAAGAAAGAGAAATGGCACCTTGTTTCTTGCAATCCCATGTAATCGGTCCTGAACCAAGAGTGAACACATAACCGACAGTAGACTTCCGATCATCAGGGTCACCAGTCCAATCAGAATCAGTGAAACCAACCAATAGAGGAGCTGTTTCGGCTTTGATGTTAGGATATTCCGACACATAAGAAATAGTTAAGTACAACTTGGTCTAATATAGAGTTAGGTAAAGTGTGTTTCTTTACCTTGTACATTTTGTAATTTACAATCCGACGGTCACGATATGTAGTGATCCAACGGTTCATTCTCTCCTCGGTATTACCGACACTTGATCCGTGGCTTGACACCCGATTGGTCCATGATTTCTATTTAAAGTGCATGGAGGGTCATTTGTAGGGTAATCCGTCTATGAGAGAAGCTTATGTAAATTTTCATTCTTTTATTAATAAATTGCCTGAAGTGGCCGCGTTGGCTCAGGCTGTGGACTGTTTCCCTCTTTGAGGGTTTTAACCACGTCAAAAATACTGGTGTATTGATCTGCGATCTGGTTGTGAGCGGTGTCCTTTGGTGTTCTGTCTGAGGAACCTACCTTGTAAATTCCTACACCTACCAATCTTTGAAATGGGGAAGGGGTTTTAGGAGCACAAAGGTGATCATTTCATTGTCAAGAAAAAAAAAAGAAAAAAGAAAAAAAAATTAGACAGAGTAGTGGCCTTCAAACATATTTAACCATTACTCCAAAGCATTTGCATCTATTTCCATTCAAATAAGGGGATATCAGAGTTAACTTTTACTTCGAAGGGTGTTACACCTCCAAAATTGTCGATGGTTGAATGTGCCTTACTAGTTGTTGGAAGTCTTCAAAGGATACGAGAAAAACTTCCCATCATCTCATTCCTTTATCACACAAGTCCTTCCTTGAGCAATAACTTGATAGGATCTCCTATTTCGTCATCTCCATTTTCTTCCACCATGGGAGGCTACTTGAGTTGGAAAGAGTGATCATTCTCAAGTGAAGCTAACTCGAGATCGAACTCTTTGTATCCTAACCTTGTCAGGGACATGCACTGAGAAACAAGGAGAAAATTTCTCTGATACCACTTATCTAGGTTGAACAAGGAATGAAACAAAAAGTAGTAAAGGAAATGAAACAAAAACAAATATAAATATAACATAGAGCACAATAACATGGTGAAAAATCAACTTCTATTCATAAATGAAATAACAAAATAGTATGGAACATAAATTGGCTAGAATAGTGGTAACTATCTTTGAAGAGAGAGACATGACAACTACATTTATTCACAAAAGCTATTACAAGAGGCCGAGAGAAAGGCCTTTTAGCATAAACAAAAAACCCTAGAGGTCCAAAACCTTAACCTTAGAAGATGAGGCACCAAAAGGTTTTCCATCTCCTAGGTGGTTAGTTGGAACATCAAATTCGTAAAGGGTGTAATTTTTTCATACAATATCCTTTTAGCGTGCATAATATCTCATTGGAAATAACTATTTGAGGATCACAACTTTTGACTAGCAACCCTTGGCCCACAAATCGCTAAAAAACGACCCCAACATTTTAGGACCCAAAAAACCTCTGAAAAACTGCCATGAAGATAGGGAACCATTGAGTCAGTGGAAGAGGCGCGCAACCATTGATATCTAGTTGGATCAGTGTTAGGTTAAACTTGACTCTGGTGAAAGAGTAAAAGGTGTTCGGTTAACAATGGTGGTTCCAAGCACATGGTATTGATGAGACAAGCTATTGGTACAATGGATTACATGTAATGAAGCCTTTAAAAGGCATGCGGATACTCCATTTTAATGTGCTTGGAGGCTCATTTGGATGGCTTGGTTGCATTTTCCCAAGGACATTAATAGATCTTTTGATGTTGATTTTTCCTAGGTTGGGTTTTTCAAGATAAATTATATGTGCATGATTTTGTTTTTATTGTTATCTTTTGCTATTTATCTCTCGACAATTTTGAACATTAAGTGTGCCACATAGGCATTTGTGGCATATATATTTGTCCCAACTAAATAATTCGATGTTGCTGTATGTTTAAGTGGTAGTTTGATTATCACAACACTTTTGGGTGTTTTTCTTAGCAATGCTTACTTAGATTTGATATAGCTTGTGATGGTTTTCATGCACACTACGCTAAAAAAAAATCAATATATACATTATTGTTTATATATAAGGTTAAAAAAACATTTTACAAAGGATATGATAATAATAATATTCTTTTTGTTCTGTAAGTTATTTTCCTTAATAGGTATTTCATTCGATTTGTAGAATAATAAGATAACATGCAATAACAAATAAATAATAACCACAAACTAAAGACAACTCACATAATATGATTTCGAAACGATTAACGGTATTAAGCCAACTTTCATGATTACAAAGCTTTTAGAGTGTGTACTACCTAATGAACTGTCTTTGAGTCATAATTCTTATGCACATGACCTTATAAATTATTTTAGATTTAGAATTATTATGCCTGTAGCTTTATAAGCAAAGTTTGCCTCATAATTATGATGTGTGTATGCTTTTTATAAACCATTTCTCAGTCATATTTATTACGTACGAGGCTTTATAAAATATCATCAATTCACAATTTTTTTTTTTTTTTTTTAGTTTTTCTTAAAAATTTTGCAAGGAAACCCAACAAATGTTTCATCACATTTATGGATGACATCTCTAATAAACCCTTTGGCATACACTAATGCACTTCACATTGAGGGAGTTGAATAGAGACCTTGTTGACATGAGACTAACCAATTGCTCAACATTGACAAAAAATGATTAATTTAACCCCTTGGGCTACTCAAAATTGTTATGTATGTAGCCTTTTAAACTTTTTCAACTCAGACTTGTTATGTATATATCCCTTACAAATCATCTATAATTCATAATGGTTATGTATGTGACCATACAACCCATCTTCTAATCACACTTATCATATTTATGGTATTATTCACATCCCAACATAGAGATATATAATTGAAGTAAAATAATACGTAAAAAATAACCCATAAAATATAACACTTAAACCATTAATCACTATACACACAACCAATAATGATGTTGAGATACAAACAATTTTAGAAAATAAACATTGATATGATGAAACATAAATATAATAATATATTCATGTAATAAAATAATAAGTAAAATTTTATAAGCAAAAACCCAAAACCACCAACCAAACTTAAATAACACCAAAATCAGAAAATAAAATTCCCACCCTATTATTAATATCATATTAAAAAAATATTAAATAAAATGAAATCCAATTTAAAAATACAAATAACATGTAACATCCTATAACTAACTAATATCCGTAAGTTTTACCTAATATTCCTAAACCAAAAATGGCTTAATAACAAAATAATGAAACAAAATTCCAACCACTTAAATATAACATTTTAAAACTAATCATTGTAAACCCAAAACATCACACCAACAACCGAACCATTTACCGGGAGAGACCATTGACAAATGCAAAGGAGAAGTGAAATGTCATCAACGACTTTAGGATCTCACATCTCTATAAGTGAGAAGTAAAATGTCCTCAACCACTTTAAGATCTCATATGTCTGCAATCTTGAATTTGCGTTTTATTTTACGGCATTGTCAGTGTCATGGTACAAGGCTGCATGTGGCCATGGCAATTTTATTCTCGGGGACCCATCGAGCCACGTCTATACTTTTGGTTTCAAAGAAATACACGATGGAATTTCGTTATTGTGTCGAAGGGCCTACCTAATCTAGCTCGAGTTAGCGGAAAAAACCATGTGTCGTGTCATTCCAATCAAATAAAATAAACATCATGCTTGTAATTGACACATCACAAAAAGGGCACGTTATCGATCACCACGGGACTCGAGCTGCGTAATGCTTTCAAGATCGGAATAAATAATCGTACAGGAAATTCAAAGTATTTTGGTACGCAAGGATTCCCGCTCTTCTACACTACAAAAAGACAAAATAGAAAAAAACAACAATAGACAAATCCCGACGTGGAGGCCGCACGCGACGTATGGAAGGAATGAGAGACCGGGCAATAGACAGGAAAAACAAATTTTAAACATTAAAATTGACACCGTGACAGGTCACATGGATGAAGTTCTGGCGGTCAGGTGAAATTTAACTCCCAAACGAAAGAATAATTATCGTTGGAATCTACTCGGTTTCGTTTGGGCAAAAGCGCTCAACGACGGGACGGACGACCGGTTTCGTTTGGGCAAAAACGCTCAATAGCGGGAGGTACACAGTTGTCCGCCTCTGCACATTTTTTGTCTGAAGGCTGCTCGTTTGAGCATTGTGTTATATTTATTTCCACCTGCACGCTTTCAACCAATTTTTTTCCCGTGAAGGCCAATTCATCAGTCATATTCCTTTCTTTACACTCTTGCTCTGCTTTTACTTTCTTTACACTCTGCCCCCCTCATCATCGCATCAGGCCCAGTCTCTGGCCTCGATTTTTTCTAACTTTAGGCTCTATCTTGCTTCTAAAGTTCTCTGCGATGATTTTTTCGGATCCATGTGACCGGTAGCTGCGAGTGGAAAGACGCGCTTTAACGGAAATCCGACTACGTCGGCGGTTGGTTCCATGGCTTCGTCGTCGAGGACTCGAAGTAGTTCACCTTTCGGTTTCAGGAAGGCGTCGCCAATTAACGGGAAAGCGATGATCCCACGGTATTCTTCCCCGATTTTAACCCCTTCGTCCTCAGCTTCTTCTTACGGATCCAGTTATGGGACGACGAGATCTGTGACGCCCTGCAGAGTGCGCAGCGAATCGCCTTCCAGCAATTTCACATATAATTACAATTCTCCAGCCGAATTCGTATCTTCCGAGATTCCGGCCTTGGAAAATATGGAGTTTCGCAATGGGAAGGAAAATGTCTGCGTTACAGTTCGAATCAGGCCTATGAGGTATTAAATCCTCTTCAATCTTTGCAAATTCTTTTTAATATTGATAGATCGGCTATGCAGGCCCCTTAATAGTAAAGTTAAGCTTCACGGAGAGTGCTGCATTGTTCGGGATTGGCTTCCAGTTTAAATTTTAGTGTTTTTGACATCTATACCAAAATTCAGCCTCATTCATTGGCTTCAGTTCCAACACTTAGATTAAACCGTGCATTTTGGCGTCGCTGAGAAAATATTAGTCGCATTCACATTTTCAAATGCTTTTAGTGCTTGGAGTGAGTTTTCAGCTTGCTATTAACAAAATGTAACCGAATTCGCCGATATTAATATGGTCAGATTGATTTCAGCGACTAAACCGCGCATTCGATGTCTCTGCGCAAATTTAATGCCGAACGCATTTAGTGCTCGGATTGAGATTTCATGTTAAACTTTAGTGCTCATTTAATGCATTTCAGTAACCTAATTCCACAATATTTGTATTTCATTTTAAATTTTCATCGTCTCGGTTTATATTGGACCGCGCATTTCTGATGATGAAGTGTAACCTCATTCGGCCGGCAATATCAGTATGACAAGTTTCATTTTGTGTTGAATGAAACTGCACATTCTGATTTCTTTGAGGAAATTTTAATCGTGTTCGCATTTTTGAACGTATTTCTTGAGTTTTCAGTACAATATTTGGTGTCTTAATACAGTTAACCTGATTCGGCTATATTGGTATTTTTAGTTCCATTTAGCTTTTAGTTTTAGACTAAACCGTGCTATATAATAATTCTAACAACTTTTAATCGTATTCAAGCTTTCTGGAAGAATTCAGAACTCGGATCTAGTTTTTAGTTTAAATTTTAGGATGCCTTCTGATGCCTCTTAAGTGTAACCTAATTTAGAGATTTTAGTATGTTACATACATTTTCGGTTTTAATTTAGATTGAACCGCTGGTTTTTGACATTTCTGAACAAATTGTAATGGTTTCCCTTTGAATGTAGATTTGTTTTACAGATGTTCATATTGCAGATTTTCTTCTGGAGTTTAACTGTGTAATAAAGTTGAAATGTCCGACGTTTCGGGCAGACACTCTGCAGACAACTTTATTACACTGTTAAACTCCAGAAGGAAATATGCAATATGAACATGTGAAAATCTACATTCAAAAATTCTTAATCTCTATGGAGAGGTGGGTCTTATGGAAACCAGGATATTCGAGAAGTTAAGTATTAAAATTGGCAAGAGAGTTGATTTATTTCTCCTGAGCACTCATTATCATTCTATGAACTTTTTTTGTCCCTGAAGATGGGCAGAGTGTCTGCCCGAAAGGTCGAACGTTTCAACTTTATTACACAGTTAAAACTCTAGAAGGAAATCTGCAATAGTTTCCCTCTGTTAAGATGCATTAGGTTATATTCATCCTTTATTTAAGCTTAAACTGGCAATTTAATTTCTTGGAATCCTGAGGCTTTCGATGTTCTTTTATTATATGTAGCTCCCATCTTTTACTTTGACTATAATTTTGCGATTTCACATATCTGAAGAATTTATGATCACATGCAACGTTTCCGTGCTTCTAAGATCTTTCAAATCTGTTGAGGCTTGAGTTTAAATGGAGATGTTCTCTGTTTAGGTTTCCCATTTTGCTGCACTAAGCTTACAGTGTACATGTCATTGTTTAGTTCAGCATATCTGTAAACACTCTATTAATAGTTAGATTTTCTGAGATTGTTAAAGGCTACAACCTCACACTGATTTCTCAAATGTTACTCTGCATTTTAAGCCATCTCGGGTATTACCCTCCATTCAGGGTTATTATACTTTAAAGCTTTTGAATTTATTATGATTTCTGAGACTGAGAATATAGCCTTCTTCAATTATTTTTTTTCCAAGGAAAGCCTTGCGGGGACAGTTTGTGCATTTCCTAACCCATCAGTATTAATTGTAGTGCCTGATGTGGTAGGGATATCGAGTGAGGCACTCAACAGAGGCTGCCAGTCAGGGGTATCAATCGTGAGATCCCCTGCTTGAGACTTGAAGCACTCAACCACTTGAGCTAGCCCACCAACCTAGCCTTTTTTAAGATTTCCTTCTAGTGGTATTTAATTTGAGATTGGCTGCATCATCTTTGAGGTGTTTTCACACAACATAATTGTCTTTTCATATGCTCACTTTTCTTGGTGCCACCCTTTAATTTTTTCTTACATTAGCCTATGTTGGCACTGCGATGCAAAGGTTTTGTCACATTCTCAGATCTGTCTAGTAGCCCGTGAGGTTTTTTCTTAAAACTATTTTCTTTGAGGTTCCCAACAGATATGAACAGATTGTGCGTTCCAACTATATTTGATGTATGGTATTGAGAGTTTTAAACTCTTAGCGCCTCTTAGGACATCTTAACCTGTTTGGATAATATTTAATATATCTCAAATACTCTTAACTCTGTTTCAGTGCATGGAGGATTTAGTTTAGACTTAATGGAGAGAGGAAGACCAAATATGGCAGATTTTATCCTATCTTCACTTATTTTCTGACCATAATTTTGCTTATATAAAGTTTAAACATATGGAGTGTATTTCTGTGTTCTGATTGCTTGGAGTATATTGATGCAGTGCAAGGGAATTTCAGAAAGGTGACGAGGCTGCTTGGTATGCTGATGGGGACACATTGGTCAGAAATGAATATAATTCATCTACAGCTTATGCTTTTGGTAAGTTTGTATATTTTCTATATGTCATACCGTACCTAGTTAAGCAGTCTGAGCACTACTATATAATTAAATTTCTAATAGGTGTAGGTTTTCTCTGGGACTCTTAGACGTGTCTGTAGAACAGCCCCTAGTGAACTGTCGGGGCAGCAATATGCATCTATCTCAAACTGGAGTTCTATAATATAGCTTAGAACAGGTGTAATTAGAATCTATACTGCTCGATTGTTAAAAAACTGTGTCAAGTAGTTAATTATTTAAGAATGCAGTACATTCGCTGAAGCTTAAACGGGTCTTCACTGCAGTCAGTACTTCTGAAAAAATAAAGTTAGCACTAGCAGAGATTAATGATCATAAAGACTAAATTACTTGCATTGGATTGTACTTACAGTTATTTCTGTAAGAGAAGCTTGTTCACAGTAATTAATGAAATCTCTGCAAAATGGAGATTGGATGTTTATGTAATTGAAACGACTAAATTACTGTAGTGGGTTTATATTTGTATTGACACTCTATTAGCCTTTAGTGGATTCTGTCTACAATAATGTGAATGCTCCCTAAGGCACAGTAAGTTTTTATTTATTTATTTATTATTTTAATTTTAATTTCGGAGGAAACTCTTGTGGGAAACCTCTCGGCACTTTCCTGCATTTTGTGGATGGTAACCAATGTAAACTTGTTAGCACTGATTAGGTGCTTGTGTAATCCCTAGTTTTGATCCTCGGAATGTATTGGATCATATTAAGTATAAATTGTAAACATGAGTTTATAATTATGGAGGCGAGTCATGTGAGTTTAAATAAATGACCCTGCTGGTAAATGGTGCAAATATGCTAGCATGGATTCCTAGTGCAGAGTTCAGGGTTAAGGACTGACTAGTGAATGGCTAGGTATATTGATTTAAGTATGCTTCTATGGACAATGTGGTAGGCTTACCACGACGGATTCAAGTGATGTAAATATTAATGTTGGAATATAATATAGTGGTCCAAGATGGCCATGAAGAGCATGAGAGGGGTTATGATTCCACCTATGGGGAAGAGGAAGTCATGGGAGGGATATGGGAATGTAAATCTTCCATTACCAAGCGTCAGCCTTAGAACTCATTTATTTTCCACTATGTGCCTTATAAAGCCATCCACCTTCTTTGACTTACAAACCAATTACTGAATGCATGAATAACTTTGGTAGGGAAGTCTTCTCACAATATGTTATCAAAAGTGGATCGAAACTGGTGGAACTGTTTGACCTGATCATTTTGGAGGAAAAACTATTCTGCCTATGTGCTTTGAATTGTTTTTAGCTAGTTCCATATTGGAACTTCCTTTAAAATAGGTTCTATATTGAACTGACTTGTTTTGTACAGTGTCCCATGGCGCAGCAAGGGACCACTGAATCTTAATTAAAAAAACAATATAATAATTCATTTGCAAGCACAATACCTAACCCTAAGGCCCTACTAATGCTATTTAAAGAGACCCCAACCTGTCCAATTCACTCACCCTTGTAGTTAATGGTAATGTCAAATTCACCTTTACTTTACATTTTCATCCTTTTACTTCAATATTTAACATTACCTTTAATTGTTTTAGGATGTTTGAGAGTGCTTTTGATCTCATTGGATTTCATATGGGAAAAATAGAATTTTAGAGTCCATTCAAAATTCAAAAGACTGAACGATTTTTAGGATTGGTGGGATTGCAAGGTTTCCTTTAGATTCTGTCATGTATGAGGGTATGGAACTAGCATTTCATCAAGAGCACCAAGCCCTTTATGTACCTTGATGTGTGGGCATGGGTCATCATCTACTATCACTAGATTTCATTTTTCTAATCTTTCCCCTTAGCATTGTGATTAGGGTTCTTCTTGGCCCTATGTCTCCTTTTCCTTCTTTTTCTTTGATCACAAGAATGTATATTACTAAGTTGCACGAAACGCCGAAATGTTTCAGAGTTTCCGAAATGGGTGCGTTTAGAAATGTCACCTTCCAAAAATGGAAATGTCAGCAGAAACGCCGACTGAAACGTCATATATATATATAACTATAGATAAGTGAATAACACATTATCTTGCAATTAAAAAGGGAATAAGACCCATAGATGACAATTGAGAAGGAAAACCAAGTCTATATTAACTCTCATAGATGATTACATGATGGTCGAGTTTTGGCCTAGTTTAAAAGTTTCGGGTACAGGTACGGCCCGAGTCGCTAGGTTCCTAGAAGTTTCGTGCAACATAGGTATATTAGGTGCTTGAATACTAGAACACTTGTTCGAGCTACAAAAAACTAACACCAAAAATATTAAAGCAAATTTTAGCACCTAGTGCAAAACCTCACTGGGTGACCTAGACAATTTGCAACACAAGGGAGTGTCGCCATTGTCAATTCAGCACCTACTCTCCTCTCTTTAGCGAAGGACACAATCCAACACAAGGGAGGCTTCCTTGGCAAGGCTTTGGGATCAAGTAACCCAATGATCTTAAGTTATGTGCCCCCTAATGATTCTATGGTGTAGATCAACCAGATGAAGGTATAGTAAAGTAGGGTTTGAGGTGGATGAAGGAGTAAATTCTAGTTCAATATCTTCTTGGTTGATGATTTGACTAGAGACTATCTTGAGTGCACACATTTTCTCCAATGGACATGTGATTTAAAATAGTGTTTTGATGGCATGTGGTTTGTCTTTATCCATTGTAACTAGGTTCTCAATTGAACCCCACTTTCCTAGCTTACCTTGTCAAATTCTAAAAGGCAATAAGGTTTTGAAGCTTGAAGGTTTTGAGGTGGATGAAGGAATAAATTCTAGTTCAATATCTTCTTGGTTGATGATTTGACTAGAGACTATCTTGAGTGCACACATTTTCTCCAATGGACATGTGATTTAAAATAGTGTTTTGATGGCATGTGGTTTGTCTTTATCCATTGTAACTAGGTTCTCAATTGAACCCCACTTTCCTAGCTTACCTTGTCAAATTCTAAAAGGCAATAAGGTTTTGAAGCTTGGGTCTTCTTTTCCTCATCATATGGATTGGACTGTAAGAGTTGAGAGAGACATTCAAAATAAATTTAGTCTTGTGAATTCTCAATTTCTAGGCTCAAAGGAGACTGAATAATAAATAGATCATATGTCTAAGATAGTGCCCTCTCCTAATACTTGAACATGGTTATGTCTAGAACAATTGAACTAGAAAAAGATTTTCTTAGGCAACAAAGCTCAATCTATTATTTTGAGGAACCTTTTTGTGCATGTTTGGAAGTTAGACCAAGTTAAACACAAGTTTGATGAGTCTCTATCCTTGAATTAGTTAAGATCATACAATCCAAGAGTTTGTGTAGAGTTTGTTCCAAGCATCCTTCTTCTATTGTGGCATATGAGTGGACAACTTGCTTTGTCTTCTTGAGTTTTCACCATATTAAATTTGTCATAGTCAAACTAGTTTTACAATTCGTTGGGCATCAATCTCTTGAAGGTTACCATCTCTCACATATCATTAGACATGGTTATGCTGGTCAAGCCACAAAAATGACCATCACGATTGAATATAGTTCAAACTAGGCATTGTGACGGGTTTGTTCCTCACCCTTTGTTTATGAAATCATAATTGGAGGAGGCCAATGTAGGTACACTTGTTCTCCCTTCGACATGATTTGTCTAGAAAGCAATGGCATGTGACCAAATGACATTCAAAATAATTTGAAGCAAAAAATGGATAATAACTTCCTCTAAAAAGGACACATGAATTTCTTTGAGCAATGACTTTGTCCCTACAAACCTTGCAATGGTTTGTTGGACTCTTGCCATTTAATAATTGTACCTTCATTAAGAACTAGTAGCAATAAATACCATTTTATATTCATCAACATTCTTATATAACCCACCCAATACATGATATGGATTTAATGTTATTGGTGGTTTTATCACAACATTATATAGCCATTCTTCCAAGGTACATATCTTAGGCTATGTTCTTCTTTAGCATGGGCAGTTTTATTGGAACCGGAAGAGAACCAATGGAACCGGTCGGTTGAACCAGTCTGGGGGTCAAGATGTTTGAGAGTGGTTCCGACCTCATTGGATTTCATATGGAGAAAGTAGACTTTTATATCTCACTCAAAATCCAACAAACTTAACAGCTTTTCAAGATTTCAAGATTGGGGACCTTGCAACATTTCCATTGGATTTTGTTAGTACAAGGGCATGAAACTAGTATTTAATCAAAAGAGCAACAAGCCCTCTATGTACCTTGATGTTAGTGGCATTGGTTGTTGACCTCCTCTATCACGACCCTACTAAAAGTGCATCCATCACTCAAACAAAATCTTGACTTGGCATGCTTAGTTTTTTCTATTTATTTTAATGCCTAGAGGGTGATATTTATGATGAATATCCCAACATAGGCAATGATTTTGATGATATGTATGTATTTGTTGTAATGTGATTTTTTTGGATGCTAGAGGCCATCTAGAGCCTATTTGCCCACTATTAAATTTTTCAGATTTAAAATTTACTTTTTGAGATCATAAACCATAGAAGACAATCAATGAATAACAAGACACAAGATTTGGTCCAAGACCAGGGAAAAACCCCACTATGGGGGAAAACCCTTTTTGGAATACTCTTCTATTAGATCGTCTTCAAATATAGCATAGATACATATTCAGAGTACAAAACCCCTTTTACAAATAACTATAGTAACAACCCTTTTTAATACGACAACTTCAAAATACCACCAAAAGCCTCCAAAGGCTTCCAAAACAAGAGCAGTGAACACAAGTGCGTGAACAAAGTGCACAAGTACGAGAGCTAAATACCGAGAGCAATATTCCCCAAATGCAAGATGAGAATGCTACTGAAGCGAGGGCAATATACCAACAACAAAACTCTGGTGCAAAAGCAATATCAAGAATAGAATATCTCTGGAGTGAGATCAATACAAGAGCTAAATACTTTTGGCGTGAGAGCAATACCAACTACAATAATACTTCTTTGGAGCGAGAGCATTAACAACAATAAATAGCAAGAGAAGAAACCATTGGTGTGTGAGTTGAATGAGAGTTATGAGATCTGCCAAACGATAGATCTGCCAGATAATAGATTTGTGAAACAATAGATTTGCCAGATAATAGAGTTGCCAAACAAATGATTTGCCAAATAGTAGATCTGCCAATGATGATAAGAGGTCTGCAAATCTGCAATAGATCTGCTATTGATAATAAGAGAGCTGCCAATGCTGATAAGAGATCTGCAAATTTGCAATAGATCTGCTACTAATAATAAGAGATTTGCCAATGATGATAAGAGATCTGCAAATCTACAATAGATCTACTACTAATAATAACTATAAGAGATCTGCTAATTATGATAAGAGATTTGCAAATATGCAATAGATCTGCTACTGATAATAAGAGAGATAAATTACTGATGTGAACGCTTGATCACCAATGCGAGAGCTAGATCATCAAATCGAGTGAGAGAGAACTCGATGTGTTTGGTAAGTGCTTTGGTAAGTGTATCAACAATCTGCTCATCAATATGAATATGGTGGAATCTCACTGCTCCTCTCTGTACCATGTCTTGAATGAAATGATACCTGATTTCAATGTGCTTGGATCTCTCATGAAATACGAGATTCTCAGACAATTAGATCCCACTCATATTATCACAGAATATCACTGTAGTATCTAGGACTTGCTCAAATAACTCTCCAAAGAGTTTTCTTACCCATAAAACTTCACAACTAGCTAAGCTAGCAACAATATAATCAACTTTTGAGGAACTGAGAGCAACTGATTTCTGTTCCCTGCTCATCCAAGAGATCATGGTAGATCCCACGCTGAAACAACATCCTGAAGTCTTTTTCTGTCCACAATGTTGCTTGCCTAATCAACATCAGTATAACCATGCAACTTTATGTTGCCAACAATATATCGAAGGCCGAAATTAATTGTCCCATGCAAATATCTAAGCACATGCTTAGCAACAACCCAGTGATTATGTAAAGGCTTGGTCATGAATTGACTCAAGGTGTTTACAACATAGCAAATATCAGGATGAGTGTTCACTAGGAACATCAATGCTCCAATCAACTGATGATACTTAGATGGATTAGATAAATCAGGTCCAACTTCATCACCATAGAGTTTCTTGAAGTTCATCTCCATGGGAGTGCTCATGGATTTGCACTCTACCATTCCAAACCTTTCTAATAGCTTTACAACATACTTTCCTTGAGAGAATAATTTTGCCAGGTCTCTGCCAGACCTCCAGGCCCAAAAAGAAGTGCATCATCCAAAGGTCTTTCATTTCAAATTTAGAGGCAAGCTCCCTCTTACACTGAATCATCAGAAGTTCGTTACCTATCAAAAACAGATCGTCAACGTATAATACCAAAATCAAAGGCATACCTTGTACAACTTTGAAGTAAAGGTTTGGATCAACACTGCTCCTCGTGACTCCCAAATTTACTAAGTAGTTGTCATTGCGAGAATACCAAGCCCGAGGGCTTGCTTTAAGCCATAGAGTGCTTTCTTCAATCTGCATACATGGGTTCTTCTGTCATGTACTTCAAAGCCTTGAGGTTGTTCAACATATGCTTCCTCTTGAAGAGCACCATGGAGAAAAGCTGTTTTGACATCCATCTTATGGAGAGTCCACCCTTGACTAGCAGCTGAAGCAACAATAGAGCGAATGGTGGTATAGCGAGCAACATGAGCAAAGATTTCTTCATAATCAACTCCCTCTTTCTGAAAGAATCTTTGAGCCACAAACCTTTCTTTATATTCTTCAATACTGCCATCCATGCCATGTTTTATTTTGAACCACCACTTTGAAGTCACAACTGATTTGCCTTGAGGTCTATGAACAACTTCCCATACATCATTTTGCATAATGGATTCATATTCTTCTGTCATGGTATCTTTCCATACTTGGCTTTTATGCTTCTTCAAATGATTGAGGTTCACTCTGTATGATAGAACTCATAGCAACAACATAGTTTGATATCAATCGGGCTTCTTGGTTTCTCTAAAAGTGCCTCTGCCAGCAGTGTTTTTTTAGCATGCTATAGAGTATCACGAAGCCATACAGGCCTTTTCCTATATGGAGGAGGATCTAATGGATCCATAGTCTCAACAGGTTCATCTAGGTCCTCATGATCACGTTCATGGGTAGAGGGATCCGCATCATAATTTGTTTCTTTAGAAGAGATAGAAGGAGGATCGATTCTTACTTTTTCAAGAGCTACATCTTCATCAATTGTTACATCTCTGTTGAAGTCTATTGTTCTTTGACGAGTTATATAAATTCTAAATGCAAGAAATGCATTAGAATCTTCACAATAGCCCACAAACATACCTTTCTTACTTGAAGCCTCAAGCTTGTTCCTCTTTTCCTTTGTACATGAAAATAAATAGGACAACCAAAGATCCTCAAATGACTGACATCATGTATTCTTGTTTGTGAATACTTCTTTAGGAGTCTTGTCATATAATGCTCGATGAGGAGTCCTGTTCTGTACATATACACTAGTGTTGGCACCGTCTCCCCATAGGAACTTTGGCACATTTTGATAATGTAGCAAGGCACAAGCAACCTCCATGATAGTTCTATTCTTTCTTTTTGCCACACCATTTTGTTTAGGATTATATGGTAGAATGGTCTCTTTCTTAATACCAGCTTCTCTGCAAAAGTCAATGAATTCATTTGAAAGGAATTCTCCACCATTATTTGATCTGAAGACTTTGATTTTCATTCCAGTTTGGTTTTCAATCAATGTTTTGAAATTTTTAAATATATCAAAGGCTACATCTTTGTGCTTTAGAAAATATATCCACGTTTTTCTAGAGAAATCATCCACAAAGGTGATATAATACAAATATCCACCTATGAATGTCACTGGCATAGGTCCACACAAATCTGAATGAATTAGCTACAGGATGTCAAGAGATTTGGTATTGTTAGAGGGAAAAGGCCCTCTCGTTTTCTTTCCACTTTCACAACCAAGGCAAACACCATCTTGTTTTGATTGGATTTCTGGCATTCCATAAAACAACTTCTTTACTTTGTGCAGTGCCTAATAATGAAGATGAGCAAATTTGTGGTGCCATAATTCGATCTAATTGAAATTTCATTCTTGAGCCATAGCTTTAATTGGTTTCCCATTGACCTTGTAAAGCCCTTCTACTCTCGATCCAAGAGTAAAAGCATTTTTCATGTTCGCTTACTTTGGCCAGGTTAACACCTTTCCTTTTATAAAGGCCACCTTCATTCCTTTATCTTCTAGAGTAGATATAGATGCAAGATTTTTCTTTAGACCAGGTACACATAAAACATCTTGAAGATAAGTAGTTTCTCCAAGATCCAAATGAAAAGAAACTGAACCAAACCCTTTTACAGGGTATGTAGTGTTATCTCCAATGATAATGTTTAAACCAGTCTCCCTCTCAACCAAATTAGAGATGACTTCTTTATAACTAGAGAAGTGCCTAGAGGCACCACTATCCGCTAACCAATCATCTAAATAATTTGGAGGAGAAGCACTAGACAAAGCTGAAATCAGTATGTACGTAGATTGAGAAGTAACAACATTATTTTCTTACCTTGTATTTCTGTATCTCTTTTGAGGACGAGGTTCTTGATCATGATCACTGCGAGAATTGCTTCTTCCTCCATATCTTGTTCCTCCGTAATTCCTCCTTTTTCGATTAGGAGACTGATTATTGTAGTTTTGCTACTCCTTTGATTATAAGAGGATCTTCTTTCTGGACAATCTCAAGCATAGTCCTTGTGCTTGTGACAGTTAAAGCATTCAACGTTCCTCATGCTCTTCTTGGGTTTGGACTTTGGCTTAGAAGATTTTCCCTTTCCTTTCTTCTTCTTTGCTTGTGCAGCGAAGGCATATGGTTCTCCTTCTTCATGTCTTTGTATTCTGCCCCTTGAAATCATCCTTGATTTTCCCTGCTTGCATCTTCCGATCAATTCATCAAAAGTTGGCAGAACATTGTTATTGCCGATAGTGGTAATGAATACTTCCCAAGCTGCAGGAAGACCACCAAGGGATGTGTGTACCAATTCCTTATCAGATATGGGCTCGCCAACAAACAAAATTTGGTCCTTGAGTTCAGTAATCCTTATAAAATAAGATTGAATAGATTCTCCCTTATTCAATTCGATATCTTTGAGCTGTTTCTTTAGGTTAATGACGTGATTCAGATTTTGGACTTCAAACATGGCAACAATCTTGTCATACATTTCCTTAGATGTCTTCAGTTTGGAGATATAGGTAAGAAGATGGTCTTTGAAAGAATCAATGATAATTTTGCGGGCTTTGATCTCACCTTGTATCTTGCTTTAGCAGCAACAAGGGCATTTTCAGGAGGCTGGGGTACACCTCCTTGGACATACTCTAGAACATCTTCTCCATCCAAGTTGGTGTCCAGTTTGAGTTTCCAAGCAACATAATTTGAAGCCCTTGTCAATTTCTCGTAGTACTTGAAGAAGGATGTAACCATCTGAACTGATTTGCCGTTGTATTTTGAGCAACAAATAAGGTTTTTCAGCAGATAATTGCCTTAAGCTTACTGTTCTTGAGCTTATCTTCATCACAACTCTGATACCATGTTAAATTTTGTAGATTTAAAATTTAATTTCTGAGATCATAAACCATAGAAGACAGTCAATGAACAACAAGACAAAGGATTTGGTCCAAGACAAGGGAAAAACCCCACTATGGGGGAAAACCCTTTTTAAAATGTTTTTCTATTAGATCTTCTTAAAATGTTAAATAGAGATGCATAATCAATGTACAAAACCCCTTTCACAAATAACAGTAGTAACAAACCTTTTTAATATGACAGCTTCAAAATACCACCACAGCCCTCCAAAGGCTTCCAAAACAAGAGCAGTAGCCACAAGTGCATGAAAAGTGCACAAGTACGAGAGCTAAATACTAAGTGCAATATTTTCCAAATGCAATATTAGAAGGCTACTGAAGCGAGGGCAATATACCAGCAATCAACCTCTGGTGCGGAAGCAATATTAAGAATAGAATACCTTTGGAGCGAGATCAATACAAGAGCTAAATACTTCTGGTGTGAGAGCAACGCCAATTGCAATAATACTTCTCTGGAGCAAGAGCATTAACAACAACAAATAATAAGAGCAGAAACCACTGGTGTGAGAGCTGCACGAGAGTTCTGAGATCTGTCAATAGATCTGCCAGATAATAGATTTTCCAAACAATAAATCTGCCAAACAATAGATATGCCAATGATGATAAGAGATTTGCAAATCTGCAATAGATCTCCTACTGATAATAAGAGATTTGCCAATGATGATAAGAGATTTGCAAATCTGCTACTGATAATGAGAGATTTGCCAATGATGATAAGAGATCTGCAAATATGCAATAGATCTGCTACTGATAATAAGAGATAAATTATTGATGCGAGGGCTTGATCACCAATGCGAGAGCTAGATCACCAAAGCGAGAGAGAGAGAACTCGATGTGTTGCAAATGAAGGTTTTTCTTCAATATATAGAAAACTTTGAGGCAAAATCCTTTCCTCGAATTAAGTGTTTTGGAAGCTCCTAGAGTGAACCATTCAAATTAGATAACTTAAGTGATTTTATTTTGCACATGTCTAATTGAATCACTTATTGATTTTATTTGGGACATGTTTGATTGCTTTAAAATATTTTTGAAATAACTTTTGCTCTTATGAAAAATAATTTTCCCTTGAGAAATAATTCGCTTCAAGGGAGAAAGGGGTTAACCACATGAAACGATTTCTAGGGAAATTTCTCCCTAGTTGCTCAAAAATTCAACACTCACAACTTTGGGTGCAAAACCCACCACCTGGGTACATTGCCCATGAAGCTCCATATTTGTGGGTCAACTCCTCACAAATCCAGTACCCCGGGGATTGTGGGAGTCCCTCCCAATCTACACATTTCAACATAGAGCTGGATTGCATTCGATGCTATTTTGGTTACGTGCACCCTTACATGCTATATAAATGAGAACTTTTGCTTATTTGTGTACAAATGGCTTGGATCCATATAGATGCACATGAATATATATGTTTTTCTTTAAAATTTGAATATTTTATGTGTTTTTGGTCGATCGGTTTTTTGGTCTTGTTTTTTTACTAGTTCCAATCTGGTTTGGACTGTTTCCAACTTCCTGGTGTAGAGGGGTTTTTGGTTCGATTATTGGTTTGGTTTTGCTAACATAGAGAAGGGGAAGGCTTCCTTTGGATTTAGAATCGGCATGGAGCACACTCTTCGTCTCCTTCTCAATAGGATGAGGCTTGCAATGGGTACAATGCTTCCCTTCCAATAATCAAGGTAATGAGCTTATTTGGAGTTGGTATTCTTAAAGAGATTTGAGGGTTTGTGTTGTGGGGGAAGCAATGATTTGTTTGTAACTTTATGCTAGCTAGTACACGCCCTAATCAAGTGGGGTGAGGAAGATGCCCCCTTGGCTTAGGAAGATGTGGAGGGAACTAGCTCGACCAATGGGAGAGGAAATGTCTCGCTTGACAAATGGAGGGTGAGGAGGACACTCACTTGACTTGGGAAGGTGAGGAGGGAACTAGCTCGACCAACGGGAGAGGAAATGTCTCGCCCGATAAGTGGAGAGTGAGGAAGACACTTGACTTAGGAAGGTGGAGATCCTTGATGAATGTGTATAAACACTTTGCATGAATAGCGATCAGAAAAGTCACAAAAGTATTGATATTTGGGCTTTCTTATAACTAAGTGTGTTGTTCTTGGTACTTGTTGCATTCTAAATTTATGGCTTATGCTTTTAAAACATCTTTGCTATCAAACTTCTTCTGTGGTGTATACTTGATTGAATCATTCCAAGGAGATGGCTCGAATCGATTATAGATAAATAAGGAGAAAGTTGAAAGGAGGAATAGTAGATTATTCTTGATGTGTCCTATTAAACATGGTGGCTTGTTAGTAATTCCACGAATACAATCAATGGATAGTGGTTCCAATAAACTTTAGGTGGGTTGAATGAAATTCTGATTACTGTCTAGTATATTTAGCATCATATATGAGAATGTAGTTTGGGGTGAACTCAACATCCAATGTATGGGTGGGTAACAATCAGGGAAAATTAAGTTTAGTGGAAAACTTGGGCATATGGGTTTTCATTCATGGTAGATGAAAACTCAATTTTTATTGATAGACAAAGAGCTGTGGGATGTTGTCAACGACCAAATTAGTAAAATTGAAAAACACTTTTTAGGTCTCTAAATGGACTGTCAATGACTGGAGCTCAATGATTATAACTGTTCCAGGGTTGTTTGATGTATATTTGCATCATATACATCATTTAAAGTCTTCAAGGGTTAGAAATTGACAGTGCTACTTTGGCTTTGAAGTAGAGATTGTTTAGTGCATGGATGGAGGAAGGTGATTCCATGATACAACACATTAATAAGTGTCATTTCTTGTTAAATTAGTTAGCTGGCATAGATGTTCAAGTGGAAGATGGCGATGCCAAGGATATTTTCTTATACAGATTGCTTACTAGCTATTGAAACTTATTTACTTTGAGTAAAATAGATCCTAGTTTAGAAAGCTTCATTGTTTCCTTGCTCGATGATGAAAATAGAACAGGAGGAGTTGATTTAGAAAAAGAAGAGAAAATAATGACTGAAAAACAAAACCAGTTCTCCTTTTAGGGAAAATAAACATGACCCATCCTCCAATGCTCAAAAGAAAAGCTCTGTTATTATCCTAAACGTTAACGACATAACATCATGAATTATATGTAGAGAGAGCACAAGATCTGATTGATGGAAAACTAAAGGACAAAGCTTTGGCTGCGATTGATAGTAGCATAGATCAATGTGGTTTTGCAATGTATCAAGACGCTAAGAAATCAACTAAAAAGTACAGGGATAGGACATGATCATCATAGGATTGGAAAGAAATTCAAGGTAGGAGACCAAAATTGGTTGCCCAACAAGCGAGGAGTCTTAGGGGCCTTGTGAAAATAGTCTTTGAGACATGGGCTTTTTGAAGTCTTGGAATAGGCATTCCAAAATGGTTATAGTCTTAGTTTAGTACCATATATGTGCATTCCAGAAGTAGTGAAAGCGGGGGCTCTGAAACTCTACGAGCCATCCATCCTCGATGAGAAAAATAAAGGGAATGTATTACCTTACATAGAAGACTAATGTAAGATGTTGAGGCATAATTAACATAAGATATGGTTTTGCAAATGAAGATCAATACAACTAGAAGGGGTTAACAAGAAATTGGTAAGTTGCATGGGAGTGGTAACTTCCATGGATTTGCAAGTGGTACTTTGGAAAGAAAGTTTTTTATGATAGTTAAGTGATAAGCATTGTTGGAACTCTTCATGGAGAGGATTGAAATTGTTACCACTTGGATCTTCTAGGTACAAATTTGGCAAAGTGAAGAGCTTCAAATAGAGCAGCCTTGTTATGGTGATGCTAAAACGCCCCTGCCATGGTCAAAACTCACTTGAATGGTCTGTATAAGGTAGTTGGGAAATACTGGGAAAAAAAGAGGATAATAAATGATTCTTATGGAGGAACACCCAAGCATAAATGAGGCCAGGTACACTTGAAACTAAGAATTGGGGCTTTGCATTTATTATTGGAGATGTCAGCCCATACAATGAAGATAACCCAACTTAAAATTAGGCATATAAGCTTATGTCAAAGGAGAAAAGATCATCTTGTAGTGCAGTGCTTGTGTTTTTGGTAGAGGCACGCTAGGGATTTTTGGAAGCTTTAAAAATAAGGGAAAGTGCCTTGGGAGGTGCATTTCCTTAGGGAATCCTCTTCTTAGCATTTAGAATGTCATTATGGAGAGTTTTCAAACTCTAAGTGCTCATATGAAGGATCGCCCTAAATAGGGTTTGTCTAGGGTGGGAGCATATAAACAAAGAGAGTTACGTTTGCCAAAAGAGTGAAAGAAGACCTAAAGGACTTAGTTGAAAATCTAGCTGGAGCGAAGAAGTCAAGGGCATTTCAAGTTGAGGTTTATCATGTTTTCTTTGTATTTTCCTTAGTGAATTTGATGGGTCAAGTGACTCTTACAAAACTCCTGTATGTGTATTGTGACCAAAAAGATCACAGGGTGCCTAGTTAATGCTTTCTTTATTGTAGACTTTACCTCCTTAGAAAAGCTCATATCAAAGGACATGAACAGGAGTGCTGGCCTAACATTAGCCGTAATGTATGGATCCTGTTTAAACTACAGTATAGCAGACTCCTGATAGGGGTTGGATTTGATTGCTTCAATTCAAGCTAACTGCAACTACATAATTGATAGAGTATTTATACTATATGGATAGGCTCCTATTTTGCCACATCAATGGAATGAAGGATGACAATGGTATGCTTGTCAGGCAAATGTTAGCTGGGATGGTTAGACTCTGGCTTTAGGGCTGAATTCAGAACTTGATATCTGTAAAGAAAATTGTAAAATTTTGTGAATGGCTGTGTACATTCTGAAAGTAGCTTTGTTGCAATTGAATATTGATATATCCACTCTGTACTTGTTTCTTATAACGATTTTGTTGATTGTTAGTGCTTGATTGTACATTATAATACTTTCTTTCTGAGAAATGATTCTCATAGCCTCTTAGGCTAAGCTGCTGCAGGGGTATATCTGTGCTTTCAAAGTTACCCAGGACTTGCACCTGGCCTCATTATGATTTTAATAATTCTAATTTTTTTCCAACAGTCATTGTTATCATTCGAAATGGTTGTATGCTGAGTTGATTTACCTTGAATCCTATTCTTCAGGAAATTAGTTATGATTGAAGTAGATAACAGTATTTACCGGGACAGCGAATATTATATGCAAGGAACAGGTTACCTCTGAGTGCCAAAACCCTGCTGGAATTAATTTCCAGATGGGAAAATAACTTGACTGACTGGTTTGTTTGAAGTTTGAACTGATTCAGAGGCATCCCTTGCTTTCAGAATTATTAGGAAATCAGAAACATCCCTCAGCCTGAAGTTTGCATAAGTTAGGTACATGTAATTATTTGCTTAGAAAGGGAGTGGAAACTACATAGACTTTGTTATGCAGTTGAAAGATAGTAGTTATTGTTTCGAAGCATTGGATTTTAATATTTATTCTTTGATTCAGGGTAAATTATGAAGGGTTTTCACAATGAAATGAAGTTGTCAAATTTGGAATGTAGAATTTCTCCAGAATATTTAATTTGATATAAAGCACTAAAGGAATTCAAGAGCAATCGTACTTGTAGCATAAATTCCTACTATGATAAAATTTGATGAATATTGAATATTGTAGTATACTATGTGTTTGCCAATATTTTGACGAGATCAACATGCTTTGTGCAACATACAGATAGAGTTTTTGGACCTGTTACGACAACTAAAGGAGTCTATGATGTAGCTGCCAAAACTGTTGTGCGTTCTGCCATGGAGGGTGTGAATGGTAAATTCTCGTGAGCTCTGCTACTTCACTTTATAGAACACAATATTCTGTTTCATAATAAATAGGCTTTCTATTAAAAAATTGATCACAGAAACTTTCTAATTCATCAAATGAAAGATTTAGATTGTAGAATTTCACGTTTATCTATACTGCATAGTATTGTAACACAAATATAATTGAAGAGGATAATACATGTCACTCTGTATAATAATGTTGCTGCAAGTTCATTTATGGTAGTGCGAGATAAACTAATGAACATCAAATATATCATGCTCTCAAGTTACTCACCCCACATATTGTAATATAGCACCCTAAGTTGGTATGGTGGTTTAACTACCTAACTAACCTCTAAGCTCAATTATGGTAATAATTTGGTCACATGTCCCTAACTTAGTGACATTTTTTTTCTATATTCTAAAACCTCCCTGAATAGGAAATGGCATTTTTAGCTTATTATCCCCCCCTTAACATGAGATTTGGGACATTTTACAATTCAATTTTCTCACAAAGGAGAAACATAACTCAAAACTATAAACTCAACTCCCATCCATTCGGTCATGCTAGTAATTGCTCATGATGCTCCCTAGTTAGAATGAAATGGAATTCACATTAATGTGCACTAAAGACCCAATAGGTCAATGGAAATAGAGAATACATCATTTATTAAAAGCCCATACCAAATTAAATTGCGTCCGAGATGACCACTCACAATGAGAAATAAGTAATTGAAGTAAATTGAAAATAAGTAAACCAACAACCATAATTGAAATAAGATATCAAAACTTTAAACCAACAACCATAATTGAAATAAGATATCAAAACTTGGGCCTCCAATAAGGTTATCATGGAGAGGAAAGCCTTAGAAAGTGAGGAGAGAGATGATGAATAAACACCTATGTTTGAGTGAAAGTAAACACGTAACCAAAAGAAGATGGATTTTCCCAAGTTGACATCTTTGATCCAATAATGCAAATGTCTATACCCAATGCTTCTTGTTTGATGCCATCAAGAGATTGGCCTTCACTAAGAGGGCCTTGGGTAGTGATCCTAGTCAACATGAATCTACTCTCCTTGGGGTGAAGGTCGAAGGGAGATCTCCCCTGACATCCAAGAACAATCCACTAGAGGAGAAGAAACTTGAAATCTGTTGTTGGTAAGATGAATGGCTCTTTGTTGTGTTGATTCTCTTAGAGCTCATTGGCTTGATAAGAAATTCACTTGACTCAGAATTGGAAAAAACTCGGCAAGGCAAAAGAGGAAAGAGTTTGTGTTGGATTGAGAAACACTCAACAAGTACAAGAATATGTTAAAATTGGCAACTAGGGCCAAACTCCATGTGGGTCATCTTATTAATGGCAGCTGATATTTTTCTTGGATTCCTCTCATCGAGAGGTGTAGGATTGATCTAAAGATCATCCCGATTCCGATAAGTATTCATGGAGATATGAATTTATTTGCGTTATGGGACAATTCGTCAAGGTCGGCTAGCAACCAAATAAACCCCACTTGTGCAGAACGTTTTAGAATAAATAGAGGTGGCCTTCAAGTCATTTCTACACACTCACTTGGGATCTCTTCCTTTCTACTTGTCTTTGGGTTTTAGTAGGATGAGAGATCCTAAGGGATAACACTGCCCTAATGGAGCAATGCTCTACGCTACCCTAATGAAGAAGCCCTAATGCAGTTAATCAAAGAAGGCTCTATGCAGTCCTAGGAGGAGTCACCTCTACACAGTCAAGAAGGGTTCTACGCTGTCTTAATGGAGATGAGATGCCCTAGCCACAGTCAAATCTAGGAGCTCACGTCAGCTGTCATGGAAGGGCTAATGCTGCCCTATACATAGTCCTAAAAGGAGGTAGATCTTGCCTTATCTTAGTCGCAGGTAAGGGAGAGTCTTAGCTGCAGGCAAGGGAGAGATTTGGCAGTAGTCAAAGGAGAGCTCTAGCATCGTTAAGGAGGAGATAATCCATAGTCCAATAAAGGTGTCCTAGCCACAGTCTAAGGTGGCCAAACGAGCAGCAAGTAAAGGCCCTAATCTGCAGTCCAATAAAGGTGCCCTAGCCGCAGTCTAAGGAGTCTTAACGAGCAGCAAGTAAAGGCCCTAATCCGTAGTCCAATCAAGGATACCTAGTCATTGTTTTATCTACAATACACAACCCTTATCAACAGCACAAGGAGGCCTATCCCTATGTATGTTGTAGGTGACAACATGGAAATCTAAGTGCTGTAGGTGCCTATGTGTGCTGTAGGTGACAACATGTAAATCTAAGTGCTGTAGGTGACAACATGTAAATCTAAGTGCTGTAGGTGCTCATGTGTGCTGTAGGTGACAACATGTAAATCTAAGTGTTGTAGGTGCCTATGTGTGCTGTAGGTGACAACATGGAAATCTAAGTGTGTTGTAGGTGACAACATAGAAATGTGTGCTGTAAGTTCAGCAATGGGAAACAATGAAGCTTGGTGAAGCATGGACAACAACAACATGGTAAAGCATGGACAGTTGCAAGCATGGTGATGCATGGAGCAACAATGAAGCTTTATGGAGCAAGTAAATGAGACAACATTATAGCTGTACATGATCAATACATGGACATCATGTACATGATACAATACATGGACAACAATACATGAAACAATAGATGGGACAACTAGTACATGGAGCAGCAAGGTCTAACATGTCTACATGGGACAGCTAGTACATAGAGCAACAAGGTACAACATGTCTAAATGGGATAGCTAGTACATGGTGCAACAAAGTGGTAGCATAAGGTGCAATATGATGATGGTACATGGGACAATAGTGGTAGCATAAGGTGCAACATGATGATGTGTAGAACATGGTCATGAGGTCTAGCAATGTGGTGATGAGTGCAACATGGTGCAACACGGTGAGGTGCAGCATGATGACGAGATGCTGCAAAATGATAGGTGAAGGAGTCACCTTGGAGAATCGGTTGTAGTAGCATGTCTTCAACTGATCTCATGTAGAGATGATCTATTCTCTTATCTAGAAAGTCTAAGTGTTGACTTCTGTTGTAAATGTACTATCTCTCTCTCTCTCTCTTTGTGCTGAACTATTGAAGAACATATAAGAAGAATTGATCAAGGGTTTCCCCGCATTGGGGTTTGTCCCTGGCTAGCACCACATCTTGTGTCCTCTTGTCTTGGCCTGTCTTCTGCGATTTATGTTTATGTTCTGTCTGTAGTTTACTTTAATGTTGATGTGATTGCTAATCTGGAAAAGATATTGAGCTAACCGTGAAAATTGAAATAAATTGCTTTAAGCATAGAACATACGTAAACTTAATAGAATAATAAAGACACTTGCAATAGTGGTTCGTTGAGTAAATTCTTGAAAAACCTTACTGTTTTTGATGCCTAGATGACCATCGACATCAATGGGTGGCCAACAATTGTATGTAGGTGCCATACATGGGTTATTTTGCTGTCTTGTAGTTTTGTTTGATGTCATGCCAACTCTTCTTGAGGCATGTAATCTTTGAAAATGTGCGTAAATTTGCATAGGAAAATGTGGCCTTATTATAAGAAAGCTTCCCAATAAGGCCCTGTTCTCAAGTTTGGAGCTTAATAAAAAAAGCTCGTCCTCTCATCAAGGAGAACTCTTCTAAGATCCATGGGAATGGCAAGAGCATCAAAATTTGGGATGATATCATTATGGGAAACCCTCCCTTAGCCAATCAAGCAAACCTTCAAAATTTAAGAGGTTGGATGAGAGCAAATGGAATCAACACTTTAAAAGATATCTCTCAATGGCAAGATGGGAATTGGGCAGATTGGAGGATCAACAATCTTCCCTGAAACCTTAAAACACAATGGAATTCTTTAGTAATCTTTCTAAAGGGAGCTGCCCCTCTATGCCATGATTCCCAAGATTCATTCAGATGGGACTCGAATGGTGGAGATTATATAGTGAAGTCTGGTTATATGACCATCCAATCTCAACAGGTTAATCAAGATTGGGCTTATTAGAGAACTGTGTGGAAATCAGAAAGTTTACCAAAAGTCAAAATATTCATCCAGACTCTCCTCAAAGGTAAAGTCTTAATCGCTGACAACCTTTAAAAAAGGGATTTGCAGGCCCATCTAGATGTCCAATGTGTCTTTCAAGTGAAGAAAGCATTCAACATCTTTTCCTTGGCTGTGCCTTTGCACAAGAATGTTGGCACCTTCTAGTAAGTCCTCTAGAGGCCAATATGCAACTATCACAACCTTTCAATGAATTCTTCTCTACTTGGAAAAGAAATTATCCATGCTCTCTTAAAAAGGAAACAATAAAAAGGTATTGGAATAGCCTTCCCTCCTTTTTGTGTTTGCAACTTTGGTTGGCAAGAAACCAACAAATTTTCAACGATCGATCTCCAAGCATCAACAATGTATTGTCCAGGACATGGAGTCTAACAATAGAATTCTTACCATCAAAAGGAGTAAAATCAATAAATACCAACTAGATCCAACAAGAGGAGAGAACTTGGATTAATTATGCAATGCGAAGGCACAATAGGCCAACCATCATCAATCCAAATCCTAATATTCAGAAATGAAAAATAAGATTAAAAAGTGTTGAATACATCTTGTGGATGAAAAATCTAAATAGACCGTGCCTCCTATTTGATGGTGCATCCAAGGCAAACCTTGGCAAAGCTAGAGCTGGAGGCATCCTCTTTGACCAAGGTGGAATTAATCCAACTACTTATAAATGGGGTCTAGGGGAAATTTCAAATAATAAAGCAGAAGCTTATGGACTGTTATTAGGATCAGTGATACTAAAACAAAGGAACATGCAGAACCTAGTAATTCCGGGTGACTCGGCCATCATTATCCAAGCAATGGTTGAGAGAAGCGCTCCTTCGAATAAGGCTCTGAGTCAAATCATCAAAAGGATAAGGCAAAATTTGGTGAATATGGAAAGGTCTCTTTTAAACATATACTAAGAGAGAACAACAGAACAATAGACAATCAATCTAATTTAGCAGTTTCTCGTTCTCTTGGTGGGTCACGAATTTCGAATGAGAAAGAACAAATACCAATCCCATAAGTGTCCCTACTATCAAATACAACCAATGTCACTTCGGCTTTGGGATCGGTGGTTGACTAAAATCAAAACTCTGCATAATTCTCTGATTTCAAATCTCTGTAAAATCTTTTTCGACCTCCCTCTCTGTCATTTCTCGCTTCCCAAGCAACTCGTGTTAGCATATGACTCCCGTGATCCTCTAATGCTTCCCTCCCGACAAGAGAAAATTCCAACTACCAAGGTAACAGAATTCAATCCCAACAGGAGCCTTTAGTTAATTAGTATTAGAAGATTGAAGAACAGGCCTCCCTCCAGTCCTATGTCACAACTTTCGTAAGTTTCATATGTACTGTAAATGTAAATATATGCTAAATCGGTTTGTTCGGATATATAAGGAAAATGCATTAGGAAATCCAAGAAACATTGGAGGCGAGGCATGGAATCCAAGGACTGTGCTCTCTCTCCTTTCTCTTTTTGCATGCCTACCTCCAGAAGGCCTTTTGTAATGGGAGCAAGCTCCTTTTTGTTCTTTTTAGGAATAGAAATATCAGTAACTAATCTTGTTTTTGATGCCCAGGGATAAAAAAGTAACCCAATTAGAGATGGGTGACTTTGTCCTCTTGTAGTTTTGTTTGTCGCTTGAAGTGAATCGACATGGAGAAATTTCATTGAAACTTGCTGAAAAGATCATTGAAATCACATTGAAAAGGGTTCTAATGGCATCTTGGTGACTTGGACAAGTCAAACTTGTGACTTGTATGTCAAAATTTCCTTTGACTGAATGAAATTCGATCGGTACCAAGTTTGAGTTGTTCCACTTGAAAAAGTTGTTTGCTTGTCAATCCAATAAAAAATCATGATTTGGATGTTTAAATTGCGATTCCTGTGATAATGATTGATACAATAGTAGCATGGGTTGTGTGTTGGAACTATTGGTGTAATTTGTACATGTGGCTACAATGCATTTATATGTATCATTATGTACTTATAATTATGGCTAAGGCCATATTTTATTCCATTTATTATTTACTACGTTTTTTGTTAAGGTCAACCTTATTAAACTTGATATATAGTCTTAATAACCCACTTGGGGTGTGTGCCCTAGTTATGAAAGCCCATAACTCCTCTTGTGAAGATATCTCACTTGAGCTTTCTATAAATACACAATTTGGGCCTTCATTTGTATCATCTCGTCTTGTGATCTATTGTACAAATTGTGATAATCTGTGATGTTCCTTATGGCATGGTTAGGATGGACTTTTAGGGTTGGAGACAGATAGGGCACAGGTGCAGGTTTATTCTATCAGCGGACCCGAGGGTTTTTGGAGATGTTTTATGGGGTTTGAAGGAGATCACTTGCCATATTCCATCATCAAGATTGATTTCGCACAACTTGCTTCTCGTTCCATTGCATTTTGATAATCTCGTAAAATTGGGTTATTATTGTGGTTCCTAAGCCAATTAATTACGCTTAAGGTGGCATTCCAATAGGAATATTTGAAGGAACACCTTGGTATAATAGCTCATTGGAACTGGAATGAGAAGATCTATAAGATGGGATGGGTAAAAGTGATTTTCAGTGGCGGGAGGAGGCATGGTGGTCAATTTACAATTTTCCCACATTAAAAAGATATTTTAATTGAAATAAAAAGAAGTAAATGTGCTCGATTAAAATAATAATAAAATAGGAGCTTCTATAGGGGTCCATTGGATCTATAAAAAGAGGAGGCGATTACAGAATCTTGGATTGTTGATATTTTCTATTGATGAGGTTTGGAGAACCTAGTTCCCAACTTCTCTAGCCCTAGGATGGAAACTTGCAGGTTTGTTATTGGGTGTTGGATGAAAATCCAACACTCTTGAGGAGATTGCACCTAGAAATCTCATGGTGCTTCAACGAAGTTTTTGAGAGAACGGGTTTGCAGTAGCAGGTTGTAGCAATCTTCTCACTTGGTCGTCTACTTCATTACTAGGGTCATACATCATTTTGGTCAGAGATATTTTTCCAGGTTTTGCTCTGCTTGCTTAGCAAACCCAAGTTCCACTATTCCTTCATGTTGATGTACTCTTTCTAGTGGATTAATAAAATGGCTTAGTGATTTTATTGACATCTATTTGTGTATCAAAATGCTAGTTGTGTGTCTATTTGCGATTATTTTGCTGTTCAAGTTCATTTTTGGTATCTACTCTTAAATTTTCCATTCGAGAAATTACATAAGCATTAAGGGCCCTTATACTTGCTGCATTATTATTTTAGCACACACCTTCTTGGTTTTTGCAGTCTCTCTATTGAACTAGACCTATGTCATAGCTCATTGGGTATGTAATTTTATTAGGAGCATTATTGGAGTCAAATTTAGGTACTAGCCGTTCCCCACCTTGTTCAGTATTTACATTGACGAGTTGGAGTCCTTCCTTCATGACCATATTTAGGACAATGATTTGTGGCTTCTTGTCCTAACATCCTTTTTGCTTTTTGTTGGCTACATGATACTCATTGCGTCATCTCGAGAGGGCCAATAGAGACAATTGGATGCATTGGCTTTTTTTTTTCTCAATCTTCATCAGTTGATAGTCAACTTGGGTAAATGATTTTCAATAGGTTGAAAGAGTTTGTCTTATTCAATCATTTCTTTTTTAGAGGGGGGAAGATTAAGAGGGGAGGCATTCTCTTCAACCCTAGGTCAACAAGGGTCACAAATCCTTGGCCCTGCTTGAGAGGGTATTTTTGGAAACAATTTTGGGACACACAGTGTAAAGTGTCTCTTATGTACTCCATCATTTGGCCCATAGTTATTTACGCTTTAGGTTTGGGGCCAATGTTTGCTAGATTTTCATTGGGCCTTTGTAGAGGGAGTTTAACCCCTCTTCCTTTGATGCATTATTAGATGCAAAAGATTATCTCTCAACCCATCATTCTTGTAGAGTTTGGTGATTTCCCCCTTCGTCTTGAGATTGTGTTGAACTTGGTCTCACACCTTTAGTGTGTTTGTGGGGGCCTTGGATCTTTTGGAGCTTGTGGGTATTTTGGTGGACCACCTCCCTTTGAATACTTCCTTTGTGCACATGGCGACCTCTTACCCACTAGGTAGTAGAATAGGATTACCTAGGATGATATTTATAAGTGGTCCATAAAGGTCACTCAAACAAAGTCATTGGGCAAGTTATATCCAGCGATGACCCTTTTTTATAACACATTACTTGGGCCATTTCAACGTGGGTTTGCTTAGACTTGGGGTGGAGGTTGAGAATTAGTGTGATTTATTGAATAGGATTTATTGGTTGTGACATCTTTAGATGGTTGAGATAGAGGACATCATATTTAGCTATTCCAATTTTTATGATATTCTAGAGGGTGATTTCCATTGTTCATGAAGTCATGAATCCTATCTAGTTTGTTTTGATACTCTCAACTAGAGATGCTTGACTCTCTAGAGGGTCATGCAACCTTTTTTTCCCTTGATGAAATATCTTTATATTCCATATGAGGAATATAGATGTTACAGTTTTGGAGGGATGCTCAAACAACAAGGCTTGAAGCCATGACAAAGATATACTCTTTATGAGCTCAACATGTCAAATGCAAAAATTGAACCTCGGGAGGGGTGGGGTGGTGTGGGGGGAGGGGGAGTATGTCAATAGTTCTGGCAACCACTCGAGCTACATCCAATTGATAGGGGGTCATGCAACATATAAATTGTAGTGTTGCTTTTGATCCCAAATTAGTGAGCAGGTAGTGGGGCATCCCTACTTTCTAGAGATTGTAATGACATTGTCGTTTCAATTTTCACACTAGCAAACATATAGGTTCTTCCAAGGCTCAGTAGTAGGCTACCTCTGTTGTGCAACAAGACGTTGTGCAATCCATCTCTTCTGGTGCTCCTCCAGATAATCTTCTCTCTCGATTTTCCTCCACTAAGCCTCAAATGTTAAGGAGTTAGCTCTAGTGGACCCTAATATACCTACATTATTTGTATTTTGGATTTTAGATATGCTCCTATTGTACGTTTTTCTAGTAGATCCACTCTCCTCTTTTAGTGTTTATTCTTCAAGTTTTAACTTAGATCAATACTTTACATTCTACATCTTGCTTTATATAAGAGTAGCTTTTGCACTCCCACATTTTATATTGTATTAATTCTACTCATTGACCAATTTTGTGATCATTTCTTTGATGTTCATAAATTATCTGATCTCTAGTTCACTTGTGAGAAGGCTTATTTAGAATTTTGGTTAGATTTGGGCCCATCAATTCTCTTGTTGACCCTTGCAAATCTCAACAATGTGTGTTAGATGACAACGTTAAATGTCCTTGGTAGTAACCTACGATTGATAGTTGGATAGCTTGCCTCCTCATCATTAAAGATGGAGGAAATAAGAAGGTAAGCTATTGAACTATGGGAGATGAGTGTTGGAGTAAACAACATTTGAGAACTTGCCTGTCAAAGGTAGGGTATTTTTAAGGATTCGAATATGATTAACAGGTGGGCTAATTTTCCATGATTTTGTCAAAAAAAAAAGATTCGCCTGTTGGAAATACTGAGGGGGGGGTGAATCAATATTTCTTACTATTTTTTTTTTTTTAAATTGTTCTAGTGATTGCCAACAACATATATAGATATGTGTATGTATACACAAAACACAGAAATCAACAGCTGTAATTAATGCTTTTATTAAAACTCAAAACAGTGCAATGAAATAAATACAATAGAAGTATAAATCTGATTGTGAATAGTTGCCAAGCTCCAACTTGGACTTCAGTGAGGCTCCAACCTCCAGAGCACCAACTCTGTTTTGCAGTGGTCCTGCACTTAGGAGCACCTACTCCCAATGACTTCTGTCCAGTTCAGTTCTGAGGCTCCAACCTCTTGGGCTCCAACCCAACCTTGGTATAAACAGGTATGCTGCTGCACACTATTCAGCTGAGATTGTCTCACTCTTGCTCTCCTGCCTCTGCTGCTTCTACTGCCGCTACAGCCTCTGCTGCTTCTACTACCTCACACTCTGGTTCTTCACCACACCAATAGCAACAACAATTCTCTGTTTTTACTGTTTTATACATTCTCATGCCTTTGTCCATTCGTTTCCGCTTACTCAATGGCTCTTTGGCTTCCTCCTCGCTCGCTTGAGCTTCGGCTTCCTCAACACTTGCTTGACCTTCTGGCTTCCCTCCTCCATTCGCTTTATCTTCCTCATGATTACCTTCGATTGGTGGTGTCACAAAAATATAATGTCGTCGCGGAGGTGTTTCAGCGACGCTGAAACTGGTGTATCGGCAAATTTTTCACAAGTGTCGGTGTTTCAGCAATGGAGAAATTGGTGTTTTAGCAATTTTTCTCCAAGTGTTTCAACAGTGTTCAACAGCTGCAGCAGCCTTCACCAATGTTCACCAACAACTTCATACAACGCAAATTTTTCACAAGTGTCAGTGTTTTAGCAACGGAGAAATTGGTGTTTCAGCAACTTTTCTCCAAGTGTTTCAACAATGTTCAACAGCTACAGCAGCCTTCACCAGTGTTCACCAGCAACTTCATACAACGCTTAACTACCTCTACTCCTCTTGACTCCTCTTGGCTCTGTGTGCTCCTCTTCTTGAATATTGCCATATTGACATCAATGACAATCTGTGTCCAACAATCTCCCCCTTTGTTATTAATGGCAATATTCTTCTGTTCTCTCTCTCCCCCATTGACATCAATGGCAAAGGAATGCATACAGACTCCCCCTGTCAACTTGCTCCCCCTGTCCTGCTACATCTTTATGAATGAACTTGAGTGATGATAAAGAAATAACCCCCATCTTTTGACGCAGATGTTCGAATGCTTCTCGAGGAAGAGGTTTTGTGAAAACATCAGCTATTTGCTCCTTAGTACTGATATATTCCAGGACAATGTTTTGTTCAGCTACTTGCTCATGGAGGAAATGATACTTGATTGGGATGTGTTTGGTTCTTGAGTGCATCACTGGATTTTTGCTGAGACTGATTGCACTTGTGTTGTCACAATAGACGGTAATTGGTTGATCTGTACATATGTCGAGATCTTTTAGAGCTTCCTTCATCCATAGTATCTGAGTACAACAGTCTGCTGCAGCAATATACTCGGCTTCGGCTGTGGATAATGATATGGATGATTGTTTTTTGCTGAGCCAGGATACCAAACAGTCTCCTAGGAAGAATGCATTTCCACTAGTACTTTTCCGATCATCTATACTTCCAGCCCAATCAGCATCGGTGTATGCAGTTACAGTCAGTGTTGAGTTCTTTGGGTACCAAAGACCGAAATCAGAAGTTCCCTTTAGATATCTGAGAATTCTTTTTACAGGTAATAAATGGGATTGTTTGGGAGCAGATTGAAATCTTCCCACCATTCCTACTGCTTGCATTATGTCTGGTCGTGTAGCTGTTAAGTAAAGAAGGGCTCCGATCGTTGACCTGTAATGAGTTGCATCCACTAGAGGGGAGTCATCATCTTTGCTCAGTTTGCAGTTGGTTGTCACAGGTGTGCTCATGGATGCACAGTCCTCCATTCCATATTTTTTTAGCATGTCTTTTAGATATTTGGTTTGAGATATACACAATCCTACTCTAGTTTGAGATATTTGAAGTCCAAGGAAGTGGGACAGCTCTCCTATCATCGACATCTCAAACTCTTTTGACATGTTTTGAGAAAATTCATGGCTCATTTCATCATTATTACTAGCAAAAATCAGATCATCGACATAAATAAGAGCAGCTAGTAACTTACCTTGATCCGTCTTTATGTATAGATTACTTCCAGCCACTCCCTTTTTGAAGCCTTGTTGTTGTAGGTAGTGATCCAATCTTGCATACCAAGTTCTAGGAGCTTGTTTCAATCCATATAAAGCCTTTTTCAACTTACAGACTAGGTCCTTTCCTGCTGTCAAATCAAAACCTTCTGGCTGCTCCATGTAGACTTCCTCTTTGAGTTCCCCATTTAGAAATGCTGATTTCACGTCCATTTGATAGATTTTGAATCCTTTTGAGCAAGAAAATGCTAAGAACATCCTGATAGCTTCCATACAGGCCACTGGTGCAAATGTCTCTTCAAAGTCAATTCCTTCAATTTGTGAATAGCCTTTGCAGACAAGTCTTGCTTTGTTTTTGATAACCTGTCCTTCCTCATTCATTTTATTTTTGAACACCCATTTGGTTCCTATTATGTTTTTGTCCTTTGGACGAGGTACCAGCTCCCATGTCTTGTTCTTCTCAATCTGGGACATTTCTTCTTCCATTGCTTTTACCCAATGAGGATCCTTACTTGCTTCTGCAAATGTTTTTGGTTCTACCATTGATAGGAGGGCAATGCATTTTCTCTTGGGTGAGGTTGTTATCCTTCTTCGAGTCTGCACACCTTCATCTCTATCGCCAATGATTTGTTCTTCTGGATGGTATCTTTCAACATACTTCATCTTTGAAGGGGTATGAGGTGGTTCTCTTTTCTCTTCTTCTTGAATATTGCCATATTGACATCAATGACAATATGGCAATGAATTTTCTCTTGGGTGAGGTTGTTATCCTTCTTCGGGTCTACACACCTTCATCTCTATCGCCAATGATTTGTTCTTCTGGATGGTATCTTTCAACATACTTCATCTTTGAAGGGGTATGAGGTGGTTCTCTTTTCCATGATTCGACTCCACATTCTTCTTTGGAGTAATTCTTTCTTCATTCTTGGAATCTGGGATGCAGTTTTGATAACATACTTTTTCATCTTTTGGATTGCAGGAAAGTGCATCGGCATATCTTTTCGCACTATTCTTAGTGCTTGAGGATTCTCCTTTGAAACCTATTCCAGACTTGTCATGTTGAGGTTTTTGATTTTTCAGAATAGTCTCAAGTATTTGAGAGCTTTTACAGCCCTTTTTAATTTGCTCCAACTCCTTTCTCAAAGATACTATTTCGGCCTCACGTTCTTCACAAGTCTCTTCTTTTTCTTTAAGCTTTGCTTCCAAGAGATCTTCTCTCCTTCTTATTTCCTCATTTTCCACTTTGAGAGAAATGATTTTGTTCCGTAGTTTCTCATTTTCTTCAATGGCGCTTATTAACAGTTCATCTGCATTTCCTTCTAGCCCTGAGTCATCATCATCTGTGAGTGCCATGAATAATGCTTCTTGGCTTTCATCATGATCACTTTCCTCATCTAATTTCTTTTTGATGACCATAAACTCATCCTCATCAGACCCATCTTGCTTGGAGAAGAAGTTTTTCTTATTGAACCCTTTCTTTTTATGTGCCATTCTTTTAGAATTTCCTTCATCATCACTGTCATGTTTATGAGGACATTTTGCTGCATAATGACCTATTTTACCACATTTAAAACAGATAAGAGGATACTTGCCTTTAAGCTTAGATCCTCTCTTAAGCTTTCGTACAAATTGAGCCAATTTAGATTCCACATCAGACTCATCACTACAGTCATTCCTTTCTTTCCCCTTCTTTGACTTTGAGGCCTTGAATGCTGCATCTTTGGAACTTGGGCCACCTTTCCTCATTTCATAGGCAGTGAGAATTCCATGGAGTTCATACCATGGAAGAGACCTTAATACCTTTTGAACAATGGTACTTTCTTCAACTTTTTCGTCCAATCCTTTCAGGGAATTTACCACTGCAGCTACTCGAAGGAGGTATGCTGCAATGCCTTCTTCATCTTCCATCCTCAGACTTTCAAATTGTCTTCGGTGAGTTTGAAGCTTTGCCTTTTTTACTTTTGAGTCTCCATCATACAAGCCAACTAGCTTCTCCCACATTTCTTTGGCAGATGTACAGTGCATGATTTTTGTAAACTCAGAATCAGTGATTCCACTAGTGATGGAGTTCATGGCCTTTGCATTTGCGATGTAGGCTTTACTCTCGTCTTGGTCCGTTGGAAGAGTGGTAGTCATTTTGTATTCATTTTGAACAAAATGCCAGACTTCGGGTCCAAGGGACATTAAGTAGTAGGTCATTATTTTCTTCCAGAAACCAAAGTTAGTGCCATCAAACAGAGGAGGTCTTCCTGATGCTTCGTGATTTCTCATCATGGCTGCGGATCCTTCTTCACGCTGTTAGGCTAGTATGAAGAAGTCGGCTCTGATACCAATTGTTGGAAATACTGAGAGGGGGGTGAATCAGTATTTCCAACAATTTTTATATTTTTATTTTTTATTTTTTTAATTGTTCTAGTGATTGCCAACAACATATATAGATATGTGTATGTATACACACAACACAGAAATCAACAACTGTAATTAATGCTTTTATTAAAACTCAAAACAGTGCAATGAAATAAATACAATAGAAGTATAAATCTGATTGTGAATAGTTGCCAAGCTCCAACTTGGACTTCAGTGAGGCTCCAACCTCCAGAGCACCAACTCTGTTTTGCAGTGGTCCTGCACTTAGGAGCACCTACCCCCAATGACTTCTGTCCAGTTCAGTTCTGAGGCTCCAACCTCTTGGGCTCCAACCCAACCTTGGTATAAACAGGTATGCTGCTGCACACTATTCAGCTGAGATTGTCTCACTCTTGCTCTCCTGCCTCTGCTGCTTCTACTGCCGCTACAGCCTTTGCTGCTTCTACTACCTCACGCTCTGGTTCTTCACCACACCAACAGCAACAACAGTTCTCTGTTTTTACTGTTTTATACATTCTCATGCCTTTGTCCATTCGTTTCCGCTTACTCAATGGCTCTTTGGCTTCCTCCTCGCTCGCTTGAGCTTCGGCTTCCTCAACACTCGCTCGACCTTTCAGCTTCCATCCTCCATTCGCTTTATCTTCCTCATGATTACCTTCGATTGGTGGTGTCACAAAAATATAATGTCGTCGCGGAGGTGTTTCAACAACGTGGAAATATAATGTCATCGCGGAGGTGTTTCAGCAACGCCGAAATTGGTGTTTTAGCAACGCCGAAACTGGTGTATCGACAAATTTTTCACAAGTGTCGGTGTTTCAGCATCGGAGAAATTGGTGTTTCAGCAATTTTTCTCCAAGTGTTTCAACAGTGTTCAACAGCTGCAGCAGCCTTCACCAGTGTTCACCAGCAACGAAGAAATTGGTGTTTCAACAACTTTTCTCCAAGTGTTTCAACAGTGTTCAACAACTGCAGCAGCCTTCACCAGTGTTCACCAGCAACTTCATACAACGCTTAACTACCTCTACTCCTCTTGGCTCCTCTTGGCTCTGTGTGCTCCTCTTCTTGAATATTGCCATATTGACATCAATGACAATTTGTGTCCAACATCGCCATTTCCATTTTTTGTAAAAATGATTCGCCAAGTTTTATAGTATAAAATTATTTTACCTTTGAAATCCACAAAATTTTAAAGAAAATATATATAAAATAATCAGACGTTTGAATATTTTTATAAGGATATTAACAAGCATTTTATGGTTTGGATATTATGGATTGGTGAGATTCGCCAAGGTTTCTAAACTTTAAGATAAATTTCCATCCTTAAAATTTTCCCTGTTCCTATGTATAGTATTATAGGCGAGTATTTTAGTTTGAAAAATCGTACATATGGAATGTAGGGGAATATTCAATAGAAATTGTGTAATTTACTATTAGAATTGGTAGATTTTTTGTGAATATCATCAATTTAATCATATATATGTAAAAAATTTGTGAATATTGTTTTTAAGAAAATGTTAAAAAAATAGCCAATTTGCGAGATATCGGCCTCAAAAAATCCCTTGCTCGAATGATAGGTGAGGCACATCTCATCATAATATTTGAAGAAGGTTGAGTAGGACTTTGTAGTGGTTGCTGTAGAGATAGTGGAATCTTCATTTGATTTTGTAGTACATAGCATTGTAATAAACATAAATATGATATAATTAAATAATAATTAATATTGGAAAGACACATTATAATGAAGGCATGTCTTAACTAAAGGACATGATTTTTAGTGAAAAGGAATACACCTAGGTATTTATATGGGGTTCTCATTGTATTCAATCATGCAATATATTATCTCTCATTTTTATTCAATTTAATATGTAATCTAGATGTATTATTCCATTTATTTTGGATATTTGCTATATGAACCACATTTGTTTGTTAGGATATCGAAAGATGAAATGGTCCTTAGTTTCAACCTTGCCCAAAGAATGGAGCTGGCAGATTCATTTTGATTTGGGTAGATGATTATTGATCTCAACTCTTAACTAGTGTGAGTGCATGCACAATTTACCAAGCAAGAAACAAAGTGATTAGAGTAGATAGAATTGAGATAGCAGGCTATAACAATATGGTCATTGATAAGTTGGTGTAAGTGCTTGACGTGAATGGCCAACATGAGACTTCAAGTCCAATTGACTAGAAATGGAGAGAAGCTATTGTAAATGTGCCTCTTGATCATATCATTAATTTCCCCCTTCAGGGGGAGGGGACAGGGAGGAACATAAAAGAAATTCAAGTAAAAAAACCACATGGGTCCACAATGCAGGTTGAATGATAAAATCTCCTCCTTTGCAACCCATCATTGATTCTTTAGGAAGTTACCACCACTCTCATGTTGAGTGTAGAACATTGCTCTTGTTGTTCATTGGGAAAACATTGGTTTGTGCATTGGAGACCTCAAAATACTCTTAAACCTTTTATTTGGGACTTCATATTATATGGGTATGAGTACTTTCTATATCCTTATGACGCTTCCCTTTTGGGCTTCCTGTGGTTTTCTTTTTGTTCTAACAATTTCTTTTGTTGCGTTTCTTGCATTGTTGAAAATGTAGCGAGCAAGGTCTTTTGGCTTGTGCCGTAGCCAATGAAGACCTCAATTTGTCTCTCTCAGTATGAGTATGAGCTCATGATTAGACTTTAGTTAGGATGAGTTTATTTCTAGTTTACCGAAATAATCATCAAGATGGCATGCAAAGAGTCAGAGCTTCAGTTAAGTGGAGTCTTCATCAATTTGACTACAGAACGAGGAGGCAATTACAAGTTCAATTAGATCGAGTTAGTCTTTAGTCTTGATTGATGGTAGAATGAGTTAATACTCCAAGTGTTGATTGGACAGAGAATCAGTTAGACTCTTCATTAACTCGTCAATCAGAACTCAAGTTTTTAAATTGAGCTAGGCATGCTCAAATTGGGTCTATAAAGAAGAGGACGAAGGCACAAGAAATTGATAATATTTG
The DNA here is from genome assembly GCA_031772625.1 of Pinus tabuliformis. Taxonomy (NCBI): domain Eukaryota; kingdom Viridiplantae; phylum Streptophyta; class Pinopsida; order Pinales; family Pinaceae; genus Pinus; species Pinus tabuliformis. Next base: position 523,994,498 of record CM062810.1, on the reverse strand, counting down.
TACAAAAGGTTTGTGAGACAAGACAATTCACAAGTTTTTGTGATCATCTTTGATTTGGAGAGCGCAAAGAGGTTCTGTCCTAAGAAATAGGAGATCACAAGTGTGCAAGGGTTTAGGAGATTGATTGTGCGTAGATTTGAGAAAGCTTGCATCCTAAGAAATAGGAGCCACATGTGCGCTAGGAAATAAGAGACTTGTGGAGATTTGTGCAAGAGAATAGGAGCCACAAGTGTGCTAAGAAATAGGGACTTGTGTGCTAGATAATAAGAGCTCCTTTTGCGCAAGGAAATAGGAGAAGTGCACAAGGAAATATGGGCTCTTGTGTTTAAGGAAGGAGGAGCAAGATCAAGCAAGAGGTAGGGCAAGTCAAGGAGCCAACAAGGGAACAATTGCGTGCTAGAGGGCAAAGATCAAGTAGTGATGAAGGCACGCTGATATCAATTGTATTAGCTGAGATTAGTGAGAAGAAGCATAACACTTTTGCTTTGTAATAGATCCAATTGCTCAAGAACAATCAATAAAATACCACAACAAAGGAAGCATGTTTTCCTTGTTGGGTTTCTTGAGAAAGCAAGTGTGTCGATTTGTGTGCATGTGTTTTTTTTTTAATCTCTGGTGTTTTTTATTTCGCTGCTTCTAATTTGTTAAGAAACTTTGTATCTTGGTGAAAGTAAATTTGGTTTCAGTTTTCAGTTATTCATTTAAGTAGTTGCAGAGTTTCATGGAAATTTAACATAATCATACATAATTATATATGATTTTTTTTGTAACTTTATTGGTTTAAATTTTTAGGGGTTATATGAAGCATTATGGGTGCAAAATACTAAAATGTGTCACATATTTGTGTGGGTGTGCGCACCATGTTAATAAACTTAAAGGAAAAAAAGTTGATGGTTGACATTTAACTTCAAGAGAATAAAAGGTAAAAAGAAAATTAGCATAGATCTTGGACCTTTTAAGAAGTGATAGGTTTTCACCTTTTTTTGTTGATGCTTCTCAAAGCTTGGTAGATCTCGGTTTGAGATGGATCCAAGCTGGTAGTTGTAGTGGCCAATTCTAGAAATGACAATTATTGCTATCGAGGTTCATGGAGTGCTTAGTGTTTCAATAATTAAGCTTTTCCATTCAAACAAATTAAGATCTTCAACCTTTTGAACCAATGAAGCAATTTCTATTGTGAATAAATTACCTTTGGTATGACATGCAATTTTCCTTTGTCAGATTCCAACTTCTAAACATTTTTTCTACATAACTTTCGTGTCTTTGCTCTTGATAATGACTATTGCTTCTATGGGTTTTTTGTTTTCTCTACATTTGGCACTCCAACATGCACATATGTGAAAATAAAAAATATGAGAACCTTGAATGCTTCACTTTTGTATGTTCTTAGTTGAATTTCTTCTACAAGAATGGTCTCACAGTGCATACTTATGATTTGATGGATGCCTACTATGCTATGCCTTTTCCTTTTGGTCTAGTTTATAGAATATGCTTGATGTCTATTGAGTGGTTGTTTTCCTTTGAAAGGGTTGTGTCTAGGATGGTTTGATAGACCTTGTTGGTCTTAGTGAATGGTAAACATCATCATTGTCACCATAATCATCATTAAGTGACACATAGCTTCATGTCATTCTCTAGCAACAACCTCTATGCATAACTAATATAAGGATGTGGTTATCCACTCCATTTTTTTTTTCCTTTGTCTAGTGCTGATCAAAACATAGTCTTATGTTGAGATGTCATAACTGCAATGGTACTTGCCATGCTTGTCAAACTAACGATCTTATTGCATTAGCTCCTTTTGCAGTTTACTAACATTTTCAAATGTTGATCCCAATGATGAGATATTCTATTGATTTCTTTCTTTGCCTTATTATTAATCTCTACAGGAATTACAAGGAAACAATTCATAACCCATATATGTTGCTAACTAAAGGCCTAAATATAGGGCACCTTTTCCACAGATACCCTTAACCTCCTTTAGATGTATTTTGTTTTGCTTGGATATTGAATTTTATTGTTACAAATAAATTGTAGTTGTTTTGCAAGCATAGATCTAATTTCTAAGTTACATATCCTAAACCCTCGTGAATGTATTTATTTGATTAATGGTTTTTGTTGTGATCAACAACCATATAATGCCAATCGTATGTCTATTGGAACAACTTCCTTCTAAATCTGGGCTTGCACTTGAAAGAAAGAGGTATTATTGGCACTTTCAATGTCATAGGGATGAAAAATAAGGCTTGATTTTCCACTTGTGGTCGCAAAATTGTTGTCAATAGTTATGACATTAAACAAGTATTTTAAAGAAACCATATTCCTATCAACAGTATCCATGGGAAAACTTGAAAAAGAAGTACTCTAGTTCTTGCTATATGTGCTAGTGAGAGGGAAACAAAAACATTGATGCCGTGTCGGTTGAGATTGTCAGGTTATAGACTTGTTCGTGATTATTTCCTTCTGATTTACTACTAGGTCAGTGCCAACGTAGATAAGTCAAATCCATACCCCCAAGTTGATTTCACCTAATCTTGGATTCTTCAATTCTATTGAAGTTAACTTTGAATCAATTTGATAATTTGACAACTCTATGTAACTCTAACTTGGCTTGGTGATTGAACAACTTTAGCAAGTAGACTCCTATTAGGATTAACGGTTTGACCACTGTACCTAAGTTGTTTATGATTCGCCTTGATGGCTCAACAACAATATCCATCTCAACTTTCACTTGGATTGGTGATTTGTCATAGCATATAGACATTGACTTGTGAAGTTGACTGAATTAACTGTCTTTGACTAGTGAGATGCTCCTTTTTTGTGATAGTGTTAGGTATTGATTTTAGTGAAATTTATAGAATATTTTTGTGTATAAACTAAATCAATTCTATGAAACTCAAATTTGCTGCATTTAATTGCTATCCTAATTATATAAATATAATGCTTTGATGGAGGCACAATTCATCTTAGTATCAAATCTTAAGTTTCTACAATTAAGTATCCTTTGCCCCTTACTTTGTTTGGTGGGGAAGGGTTTTCCCTTGAGGACATCCCTTTTTATCCTTGATCCATAGGGGATGAATCATGGAGGCCTTTGTGATGCCCCTTTTGAAAGGGGATGTGAGAACATCTCATCAGTGTTGCGAAAATCGTGATATTATAAAAAAATCACGGTTTTTTAGCTCAGCCGATATTATCGCGCGATTTTTACAAAGTTTTTTTTTACTCAAAAAATCGCGATTCGATCGGAAAAAATTACGGGGCACTGGGGCAACACGTTTTATAAGCAATTTGATGAGTTTTATTTCTCATTTTTAGCAGACAACGGACTTGTTTGAGAGCTGAGGAGGAGAGGAAGGCATCTACTAGGGCAGAGGAGGAGAAAAACGAGAGATTTTATCATCCCAAGCAAGAGAACTTTGTGTTTGGACCAAATTTCTTTGGCAAACCATGGTTTCCAGGTATGGGCACCAAATTTGGTTATTTTGCTTTGGTTTTTTTCTTTTTTTTGCTTGGGTTTCTATAACTCATTGATTATCAATGAGTTTTGAGTGGATTTGATGGTGTTTTTTTTTTGCATAGAGTGGAGAGGGTTCATTTTGGTCAAAAATGCAAAAATTTGATTGTTAGATTTATTAGTTTAATTTTTTCTTGTGCTCTATTTTTTGCATCATTTTTTATTGGGTTTGAATGTGCATTTTTTTCTATTATTGTTGGATTGAGTTGAGGGTTTTTTGTTTGTTTGTCAAAAATTCAATGTGTTGTGTCATGTATGTAATTTTTTTAACTTGCAATTCTTATTTGTGCCATAGGTTCAACTTCAAACTTCATTTTACATTAAAACTCAAGAGTTCAACCAAATTACAAACATGCCAAGGAAATTGGACCCTCTATGGGAGTTTGGTGAACCAGTTGGAGGGTTTGATAGAATGAATTTGTCTTGCAAGTTGTGTGGGCAACATATCTTAGGGGCCTTGCACCAATACAAATGCGGAAATCATCCGAAGATCCATGAGATCATTGTAAGAATTAGAGCAAGACAAAGTGACCAAAGCAGATCTGAAGAAGCAACTAGTAGGGAGAGTGTTAGGAGGTGAATATGGAAGTGGAACTAGTTTTACTTTAGCATCAATGTCTACAACCAACCTTGTGGCTACCTCATCATTTTTTGTTCCTAGAACCACGCCTGGTTCACAACCATCTATCACTTCAATGCTTAAAAAAAATGAGAAAGAACAAGCTGACAAGTTATTGGGCAAGTTTCTCCTTTGGAGTGATATTCCTTTCAACGTTGTAACGAATGACCCATTTTTCCAGCCTGTTGTTGATGCTTTTGCAATTGTTGGCCCAGGGTACAAAATCTCTTCTTATGATGACTGCACCAAAAGATTGGAGGAGTTTAGGGCATCATGGGCACGAACAAGATGCGCCGTGATGTTAGATGGTTGGAGCGACCAAAAGGGGAAAACCCTTATAAACTTCTTGGTTTGTTGTCCCAAGGGGACAATGTTTATGAAATATGTTGATGCATTTTCACATATCAAAGATGAAAAATTATTATGTGATTTGCTGGATGTGTTTATTTTGGAGGTGGGTGCAGAACATGTTGTCCAAGTCATAACAGACAATGCTGCAAATTATGTTGTTGCTGGAAAGATGCTTATGGAGAGGCATTCTACTTTATTTTGGACACCATGTGTTGCACATTGTATTGATTTGATGTTGGAGGACATAGGAAACATTTCCTTTGTCAAAGATATTGTTGCCTCATAAAAAAGCATTACAAAATTTATATATAATCATGCATCTGTGCTTAGCTTGATGAGAAAATTCACCAACAACAAGGAGTTGGTGCGTCCCTCAATCCCTCTTGAATTCTATGTGGGATGTTAAGAGAATGTTTCTTTCAAAGGAGTGGTGCGCTTTGACAATTAGCCGCAAACCAGAGGGAGAGGCCATATGCAGATTAGTTTCATACCAGGAAAACTTATGGGCAGGAGTGCAGGGGGTGTGCACCGTTACTGAACCTTTGTTAAAGGTTCTTTGATTTTTTGATGGTGAGAAGCCCGCAATGGGCTATTTGTATGAGGCCATGGACAGTGCCAAAGAATCCATTCGGGCCTACTATGATGATAAGGGAGATGAGGGGTTTCAGAAACAACTCCTTCTATGTGAAGTGATTGATGAACGATGGAACAACACACTCCACCGTCCCATTCATGCTGTAGGAATCTACTTGAACCTTGCATTTTCTTACCCATGTGGGTTCTTATTTGATGCTAAAATCATGGATGGATTCTTAACCTGTGTTCATAGGATGGTGCGATCTCTAGCAGAACGTGTAGAAATCTCCAAAGAAATGGAGATATACAGGATGGCAGGTGGCACATTTAACTTTGAGATGGATGTCGTTGATAGGAAGACTCAAATGTCAGGTATTTTTTAGTTTGTTTCAAATTTCATTGTCTCTTCAAGTTCACAACTTCATACTTTGCTTCAACTTTCAAATTTCATTTTTTTTATTATGTTTATTTTATTTGTAATTTTGTTGTAGATGTATGGTGGACTCGCTATGGTGCTAGAGTATCCTATCTGCAAAAGCTTGCCATTCAAATCCTCAGCCAAACTTGTAGCTCCTCAGGATGCAAGCGCAACTGGAGTGTATTTGAAAAAATACACAACAAGAAGCACATCAGGTTAAACTTAAAACTTAAAATATTCCAAATTTCCAATTAATTTTTTGAATTCATTAAATAATAATTTTTTTATAATTATTTTTTATGATCTTTGTACAGGTTTGAGTCCCAACGACTTAATGACATGGTCTACGTCTACTACAATCTTGGACTGTGGGTGAGGCAACTTGAGGATACCTGATATGGAGACCATCTTATTGGATGGGATTGATACCACTGTTGCATGGAGGGTTGAAGCCACTCGGCCTCTCATGGAGTCTGCTGATGATTGGTTAGAGCAGGAGGTAGTGGAAGGCATAGAGGAGGAGCAACAGGAGGAGGAGGTAACACCACCTACCCAGGCTACCCTTGCCACCAGTAGAGGACGTGGTCTACCTCCTTTAGCTCCTAGTTCTTTAGCTTCTAGAGCACAGCAGAGTCCACTACCAACTCCACCGGCATCTACATCTAGAGGGAAAGGGAAAGCTATTGCATTTTCTTGGCAAGAGGGGCAAAGGAAATCAATAGTATTAATTATTTGGTTCATTTCATTGTATATGACATTATGACTCATGATATGAGATACATTATTATATTTTTTGTTGATATTTTGAGGCTGAGTTGGGACTCAGGAGTCAAGACTTACTATTTAAGACATGATTCATTGTTATGTGTGATGTAGGACTAGAAATGATATTACACATTTTTTATATTAGTTATATATTTGAAAAAAATGAATATTTTTGTATTTTACGATTTTTCCCGATTTTTCCCCTTGCCGATTTAATCCCGATCACGATTTTCGCAACATTGCATCTCATGAGCAACTCTTTCCATGCTGACTCTCACTTGTCTTGGTGATTTGACATGATAATTAGACATTGACCTGTGAAATCGACGTAATTAACAACAACTTTGATTGGTGGGACGTTCTGTTTTTGTGATTAATAGGGGTTAATTTCAAAGATTGTTGTAGAATTTGTTATCTATAATTGAAGTCAATTATCTATAATTCTAATTTGTTGCTTTTAGTTTCCAAACTGATTATAGGAATATCATGCCTTGAACCCCATATTGCTATCATAATGAGCTTACATGGGACAATATTAACAAATTTGAGCCCCTTATTGCTATTATAATGAGGTTACATGGAACATTCTATGTCTACTTTGGACAACTCCAAGATGTTTGAAGTTCATCAACAATATTATTGTGTGGTCAATTAAGGATACCTCCTTTCCTTGACTCTATCTGTGATATACATTGATGAGTTTGTGGAATACCTTAGCGAGCAATGAGAACACACATATTGAGGATGGTTGGATATGACATCATATCTTGATTGTCTTACTCGTGTTTACAAAGGAGGGATCCTCTTGGCATCTTCTCTTGAGGACATCGAAAGGAAAGTCAGTGCTCTCACTTGTTTTTGTGATTATAGATTGCTGGTGGGGAACCTTATCCAAACTAAGGTTATGGTATTCAACACCTCTAAGAATACTGTGTTAGACTTCTTCAAAGGTGACATGTGGAGATCACTACAGCATATATTTGGGGATCCAATTCATAGCTTTTAAATTAAGCTTAAGGTTTGCCTCCATGCCTTTACTCAACAAGGGGTGTTTTCTTGCACATTCATGATATTCCTTTGAATATGCATCTTTTGACACAGTTATCAAACCATCAAAGCTTCATGGATATGAGGGTTGGGGATCTAGTTTGGTCAAATGGGGTTATTTGGAGAGAGTCCAATCCATTCCACTCAAACATGTGGTCCATTGCAAAGAAACTATTCCTCGGTTCATTATCGAAGGTATGCTTGGTGCCCATCCCTTATTCTTCAATGTGGAAATTTCTAATATTCTCTGCTTCAAAACACTTAATTGTTATCTGATTTACTTGAGATTCCTTGGCTGAATCTGAAATATTACAACAGCAAATACATGGACTCTGTTCAACCCTTTTACTAGGGAAGCTCAAGAAGATAGACTCTGATGTACTTGAAGGAGAGATGGATATCACAGCCCTTAGAGTACAATCTCAAACAACACACAAATCTTAAAAATACTTTTATAGCAGCAGATTTGTAACAGTATTAAATCTGGATTCCAGTTTCATTTAGGCTTGCTAAAACAGTCCCAAGTGCATTCACCATCGATGGAAAACCTTATCCAGCAATATAAAGGCCTAGGAAAGCATCCCACCAAGCTATCTAGCCACACCAAATTCTCCACAACACACTGATGTCAAAGATCAATTGATAGGGAAGAAATGCTTAGTACACAGTTTGAGTATATTGAGCTTATATAGTTTTATCTTTTGCTCATGTATTTATCATTTCTGTTTGTAATAGGAAAAAATAGGAGTGTGAAAGTTATGTAGGATTATTGTTCCTAGTCTTAGGGGATTGTGGAGATCTTCATGGATATAGTTGAGATATTTTATCAATTTGCCCTTTTGTATTGTGCTTATATCCTAATTTTTTGGATCTGGCGAGCTTTTCTCTTCTTTGTATTTTGAGTTCGTTTTCTCATGTTAAGCTATAAAAGCAATCTTTGAGCTCAATAAATATTAGTGAGTTTGTATTTAGTCAATGGACCTGGCTCATGAGTGGAATTTCCCAACTCATGTCTTCAAATCTGTCCAACCAAATGGAAATTGAGTCCTATCCATATTGAGCATGCATATAATCAAGCAGGTCATTCCCTCTTTGATGTCTATCTTGATTTCCAACATTTGGCTCCTTATGAGTTGCCTTTATCTTTACCCCTTCCAGCTATTTCTCTCCTAAAAAAGAGGAAGATAAGGCACCAACTTTTGTACAACATTTACAATCTATTCAAGCCAAAGTCATCCAGATTCTTCACAAGACTCAAGAAAGGTAGAAACAAGTTATGGACTAGCATTATGTTCCACATCATTTGTAAGTTGGTGACAAAGTATGCGTTATCATCCAACAAGTCTCTGAGAATGCTTTATGTCTTGATCTTCCAGCTTACTTAGGCATTCATGATGTGGTCATTGTTGATCTTCTCAGATTGTATCATGAGTTAACATTGGAGATAGAGGTCCTGATCAATCGTTCTACAGATATTGTACTTGATTTTCAGCCTCTAGTTGATGCAGATCAAATTTTCGACCATAAAACTTGCCAAACTCATCAGGGGTCTACTATTTGTCTTGTTGCAAAACAAGGCTAGTATCCTCAGCAAGCTTGTTGGATTTGTCAATATCCGCTGCAAATACATTTTTCCTCACTTCTGAAAGCAATGGAGTCCAATGCTTATGTTGTTGGGAGCAAAGGAAGTAAATGCTTAGAATATAGTTTGAGTATTTTGACTGTATATAGTTTTAGCTTTTGCTGATGGATTTCCTATTTCTTGTAACAGGAAAATAATATTAGTGTGAGAGTTATGCTGCCTTATTGTTCCTAGTCTTAGGGGATAGTTGATATCTTCACAAACATAGTTGAGATGTTTTCTTGAATTATCTGTTGTATTGTGCTTCGAACTTAATTTGTTGGATCTCGAGATCTTTTCTCTCCTTAGCATATTGTGTTTGTTTTCTCATGTAAAGCAAGGCAATATTTTAGCTCAATAAAAATTAGCTTGAGTTTGTCGTTAGCGCTTTGTGTATGAACTAATCCAAGTGCTACTAATCTTGTTCTAAGGTTTCATTCCATAAACTTAAGGTCTAGCCAATGCTAAGACTTCAAGACATACCCTAGTGCTCTAAGGCATCTCGAGGGGTTTCTTGACATAAATCTTAAATCTTCCAACTCTTGTATCGCAAAGCACAATGACTCCAAGACATGTACACCAAGGATACAAAGTACTTATTGGCATATTAGTTATGTTAAAGGTTATCTCCTACCTTTGTATAAGTTAAATGAGGAATACCAATAATGGAAATGTATAGTAGGTCCACAATAACCTATTCTATGTCACTAGACTAGGTCCATTGTAAACTACTCAAAGTCATTAGACCAGGTCGATAGTAACGTACCCTAAGTCAGTACACTGGGTCCACAACTGGAGTGCTCTTATACCAAGAGAGTAGACGAGCATCAACTGCCAAATGGAGGACTCTCCATGCTAAGCATCCACATGTCAAGAGCTCCTCATCACAAGGCTAGATGTTCTCTAAGACAGGCTCCAAGGATTAATTCTCCTCGACACTTGTGTCAATAGGTCCACAAACAACCTCTAATGTATTGCCTTCCAAGCAAGGATCCCTCAAACCAAGTGATCTACCTCTGCTTGTGTGCCGTGTGGTTTTGTTGCTCTTGGGGCAAAGAATGCTTCCTTCCACTGCCTAGTCCTCCTCCACAAGATAGTTCTATATCTTATGCCAAGGTGCTATCTTCCTCAACATGTGCTCCATATAGAAGATGCCAATGGCACAAAAGATAACTACTATAAGAATTGCAGTTCCTCTATCACATATTTCGAGGACAAGCATCCAGCTTTAGTAAGCTCTCCAAATGGTAAATGTTAATCAACCAGAACACTATACAACAAGAAGCTAGTGTTTCACCATGCACCCCACAATGGATGTTAAGAGCAGAATTAGCAGATATGTTTTGATTTCGTGCCTATGTTGATAGGGGTAGCTTGTATAATCTAAAGCACATGTGAGTGTGGTCTAGCAGCAAGAAGAAAGTGTTTGAGCTTGTACCAATGTGGAGATCTGGGTTCAAAATCCACTGATGGGTGGTGGATGAGGCCAGGTGCAAGTCCCATGAGCCTTTGATAATATAGATATGCCCCTCATAGTACAGCAGCTTAGACAAAGGGGCAACTGTGGGTTATAAGCAGTATTTCCACACTCCACCCCACCACAATCCCCAGCAAAAAAAAGTCGTAGCCAATCTGATGGTTATTCTAAAAAACTAGCACATCAACAATATGTTTGCTGATTCCCTAAGCATTGATTTGAAACACAACCCTTTGAATTTCGGATATCCAAAGGGTTGTTATAGTCGACAGAAGAAAACATTAGGAGGAAATTTAAAATGTCCCATTATATAGGCCCTAAGTTCTGATGTTGAATAAATTTTGTGTATTGTTTTTACACATTTTGTTTTATTGTGTGTATTCTTTTTACTTGTTATAACTTATAAGTTGTTAGTGTGACTGCTAAATAGAATAACATCTTCTACCTTGCAGGGACTGTGTTTGCTTACGGTGTTACAAGTAGTGGGAAGACTCACACCATGCATGTAAGTAATTTTATGTCTACAATTTGATACTACTGTGGTCCAAGATGCTATAAGTATCACCAATGGGACATATATTCTTGTATAAGCATCAAATACATCACATGCCTTTTCAAATTCATGACAATAGAGAAAGTCACATGAAAACATTATAACTAATTTATCGTGACTAGTGTAAAAAGACCTTATTAATGTACTTATTTTTTCAAGTTTTAGTTTGTTGAATTTTTATACGTGCTTAATCATGTCAGAACCCAAGATCAATTTGTGAATATGCTTCTGAGTGTAAACCTTGGTAGGCATGCCTCCAGAGTTTTTTCGTCTCTCAACTCCTTATGGGAATGCTTCGTCAACTGAAATGATTCAGTCCTGAATTTCTGTTTCCATCACAAATAACACTTCCGGAGTTCTTATATGTACTCTGTGCCCTACATATTTATGCCATTGCACAAGTATGCATTTACTGGTCATATATAAAATTCTCTTTTGTAATGAGGGCACAAGTTCATAGTAACAAAAGGAAGTGACCTTAAACACTCTTAAGTCATGGCATGATGTGTTCCTAGGAACCCTTGAAGACCTGACCCCTGTGTTTGATAAAAATATCAGAAGATGGACACTGCACTGCTTAATGCTGGCTCAAGCTATGCATCCAATGCAGCTGTTTCTTTCAATATAATCATCCATTGAGCTCTAGGTTTCTAATTCTTGGTTCATAGGTGTGTACCTCACCTCCAGATTTCAGTGGCCACCACATTTCTTTAGATATCATGTCCTCCCAGTGACCCTATCATAGACGATTTAAGGGCCCATCACTAACCAGTTTATGTTGTAGAGATATGGACCCCATGAAAGCACAACCATATATAAACTTGACACATTGGACACAGATCCACTTGATTTCTAGTATTCTTTTTTCTGCTTTTGTTTTTTGCACCAATGAGGATGCGAGCCTTTAGACTTCAAAGCATGCCTAGAATCTGTTTGGAGATGGGCACATGGTGCTGGATGAGGCCAGGTGCAAGTGCCATGTGTACTAATATCATCCCTATCAATGAAAATACTCTGACGATGAATGCTTACTTTGTCAGTTGAAGAGGAAATTGCCCTATACCCTGGAGTGAACATGTAAAACAGTGGCCCCCAGTTATGGCCATTTGGAACTTGAAGGTAATTATGTAGGTCTGGCAGTAGTGTATATCTTACCACCAAAGTAATAGTATAGAGATGTGTAGCAACTAGCTGGTGTTATGACACAAAACTGGCCACTACAGCAACTTGCAGGCGCATTTCAATTCCAGGTCAGAATTTTAAGCCTAAATCTCTATAATATATGAAGTTCATACATCAACGACAGATGGCTGGGCATGCTATATGCAGGTTAGAACTTAAAATTAGTTTGCAGAACAATAAATATGAAGTTCAGCTCTTAAATTCAATTGTTGGCCATAAATATGCTGATTTGACCTCAAAAATAAATCGTTCGGCTTAGGATACATAGCTTGGGGCAGCTACAACAGATGTCTGCCTCAGGGAATATCACAAGGCACAAAATGCAACTCATTGCACTACAAATTGAATTGCGTCCACAAGAAATATGTGGGAAACAAGAGATTTCTTTTATACAGTCACTTTGTAGTGTTTTCTCCTCTCTTGGTGATGGTTTAGAGTATGAAATATATGTGTATTTTATGCAAATTATAAACTGAAACAACCCTTTTAAACCCCTCTTCAAACTATAAACTGAAAAATCTTACTGCATCTTTGAGTTATAAGTATGAAATGAGTCTTTGACAAGTCATAGGGTTTCTGTTTTGTATTGGAGTCATAGGAAGAGTTTCTGAAGTAATAAGTTGATTATTTTCTGGAGTTATTCATAAGGTATAAACAGAGATGACCAATATCAATAATTTTATGACGCTGAATGTTACACATTGAATAGAAAGAATTTCTCAGCATGGAAACAAAAAAAGGAGCAAATCTTTTCCTATCATGAATTTTGAGTCAGTCATGGGAGAATTTTAAAAAGCAAATCCCATGACCAACAACTACATGAAGAAAAATAAAATTGCTATGTTACTTCACGCTTTTGCTCTTGCGGATGACATTCTTCTTCACACTGCTATTAAAGTATGGTATCAATTAAAACCTCCAAGGAACTTTGAATTATCACTATAGAAGAGATGAGCAAATTTGGAGGACTTAATTCAATTATGTCACAGAACATATCTAGAAATTTCCAGATTTGAAGACTGAGTTATTGGCAATTGACATGGAAATTAAAGTCAAAAGAGTTAATTACTAATTTTCTTTTCAATAGTTTGCCTTATTTGTATCAGAATTTTGTAACTTCATTTTGCGTATGTTTTGAAATGGAACCTCCAACTTTCAAAGACATTGTAGGATTGTTAGTACAGAGAGAACAAAGATTAAAGAAGAATCCAAGTGAAGGTCCAGACAAAGGATTCACAGGAGGGTGCAAGGAAGAGGCCAAGGTAAAGGTCATGGATAAGGAAAACATACTTGGCATTCAAGTTAGACAAATAATTCACAAAATCTCAAAGGTAATTCTCAAATACGAAATGCAAAGTTTGAAGTTACTGTGGTAGCAATAATCAAAATGAAGAATCTTCTTTTCTTCAGAAGATACATGAAGATGAAAGGACCACAAGTAGAGGTCGAAATAGGAGTGGTGGAAGAGGAGAAATACATCAACGTAATTTTTCCATGTCCAAGAATAACACCTGAATGGGGTGGGAAATTGAACCGATGACTTGACATTTAGAAGTGCCTTAGGAACGCACCTGACCACCGTCTATCCAAGACCACATGGACGTCAAAAGCGTTATTGTTATTCTTCAAACTAAACTTGAAATCAATTACCTTTTCATGGCCACACACAAAGAAGTCGCTGCATTGCAATGCGTTTGGTACAGTGATTAACGCGTTGCAATACTTTTTTTTCGAAGGGAAAAAAACCATAATTTTATTTAAATGATAAGCAAAACTACATTTTGCATATACACATAAATGTGTATTCAACAGGATCTTCCCAGATCCAAAATGGTGACACAATGAGCTAAGCCTCACGACTATGAGCTAAAGAAAGAAAAGCAAAGAAAAACATACATATGAACATACGAAGCTAAGTGCAATAGTAATCGCTTAACTTCTCTTTCTTGCCTTTCCTTTTCTGCACTTTCTGCCATCCTCCTGTTTGGAGCGATAGGAACCATTACCAGTTCACTACCCATAGTCTTCAGAGGAGATTCTTTTTCTGAGTCTGAAATTTCAGAAACATGGGCTCTTTTTGTGCCCCCCATCTCATTTTGTAAGAAGTCTAGTTTTTCTGTTGATTTGATGTTTGGTTCTCTTGAATTTTTGTGTCATTTTGCTCATGGGATACAACTCCATTATGGCCCTGTGCGTCCCCTTCTGCTTGTTTTGGAGGATCCTCCATGGTTTCATCTTCTTCTTCTTCTTCTGAGAGTTGGGGATCAGAGGTTTGCCAACCTTTTGATTTGTGTGCCCGCCCCTTCTTTTTTGGGATCTTTTTTGCCTATGGATATATATTCTGCAAATGTCCTGCTTGGAAACATGTTTGACATCTAAATGTTATATTCTCATAGTCTAACATTTGGGTCCACTGAATGTTTTCATGTTCCAGTTGGATGTGATCAGACAGACCTTTGCTGAGGTCTATTTCTACACAGATTCTAGCCAAAGTAAATAGACCTTCCTTTGTTCTTTCATGATCCAAATATTTGAATATTCCTAAGGTATTACTGATTTCCTCTAGAATCTTGTGGTTCCAGAAAGGAAGGGGGAGATTTGGAAGCTGCACCCAAACTGGCATCGTGGAGACTACACGATTTTTGTGGCATCAAAGTTTGGAAACCATGGGGTAATTGAGTCCGAAGGTTCATTCTACAACCCAGTATGAGGACGATGTGTAATTCTGTCCATGCTCAACTAGGAGTTGACACGTGTCTCTTAAAACACACTTTAAATAAAAAATGTTGGCTATAATAAAAACGTAAATGATTATATATATTTTGTTAGTTTTAATTACAAGCATTATTGTTAAAATTGGCAACTAGGGCCAAACTCCACATGGGTCATCTTATTTATGACAGTTGATATTTTTCTTGGATTCCTCTCTCCGAGAGGTGTAGGATTGATGTAAAGATCATGCGATTCTGACATGTAAAAATGAAGATATGAATTTATTTATATTATGGACAAATTGTCAAGGTCGCCAGCAAGCAAAATAGGCATTCAAACCCCCAGCTCAACCTCAATGTTGCATATAAAAGGAGGAGACCTCAAGTCATTTCATCGTTCTCATCTTCACTCATATCTCTATCCTCACTTGATTGGGTACGCTAATCTGGGCAGCTATCTCTCACACGTGCGAAGGAGGACATTTGTTGTTTGGCTATGTTGACCAATTTGATCGAATTTTAGACGCTGTTGTTTTAGGCTGCATTGACCAGCGTTGTCCTCCTCTTGATTGCGGATTTGGGTGAGGACCTTCTCCTTGGAAGGCAGTAGATCTGGGCCATGAAATCGAGGTGATTTGACCTCCTATTTGACCAGCAGTGACCTCCTCTTGATTGCGGATTTGGGTGAGGACCTTCTCCATGGAAGGCAATAGATCTGGGCCTTGAAATCGAGGTGATTTGACCTCCCATTTGACCAGCATTGACTGCCTAGATCTGGCTGCAATTTGACTTTCGTTGACCACCTATTGACTGGACTTTTTCGGACTGTTTTGCGCTGCTTGGGCTTGCGGTTGGAGGCCGAAGTTGACTGGGTTTGACCGAGCTGTTTAGAGGAAGAATTCTGCGCTGTTTGAATAACGTTGACTTCTCTAGTTAGGGCTTTTTTTGTTGCTGTAAAAAATTATCGGATTTGTAATTTGTACTATCTCTCTCTCTCTGATGAACTATTGAAGAATATAAGAAGAATTGATCAAGGGTTTCCCCACATTGGGGTTTGTTCCTGGCTAGTGCCACATCTTGTGTCCTCTTGTCTTGGCTTGTCTTCCACTGTTTATATTTATGTTCTATCTACATTTTACTCTCATGTGTCAGAATTTCTAAGTCTATTCGTCAGAAATTCTTCCTGTTATGGTCTATTCGTCACGTTAAAACTGCGATAGCTATATGTATGCGGACCCGATTACACCATTGCAATATGATTTAATATGTTATCGCATCCGCCTATCAGAACTCTCATAGCGCAAGTTATAAAGGGTTGTCACCCCCAAAACCTCCGATTGCGATAATATACGGAGCCGACTGGACCATTGCAATATGATTTAATATATTATCGCATCTGTCGCATATCGCAAGCCTCTTGTAAAGCCTTGCCACATTGAAAGCGCCGATTGCAATATATATATATATATATATATAGACCCAACAGAGTTATTAAAACAATTTAAAATAATATTGCGTTTGGGTATCAGAGAATTGGCTATGTTATGTGCAAATCTGCCGATTGCGATAAAGTTGTGAAGGAGAGAACCCGATGAAGTTATCGATGCGGGGGTAATGCATTTGAAGTTCGACCTTATGTATTTGGAGGGTGTTTTTCCATGTATTCTGTTAAGTAATGTTGCCTGATTTTTTTTTAAGGCCAAAAGCATAAACTAACGCTTTCGATAGTTTAGTGGGCTTGAACCATTGCGATAGCGATATGCGATAAGGTGTGCCTCGAGAAACGTGCATAGGCGAGGAATTAAGAAAAGGATGTCTTGCGTCATATAGGCACGACTTATAAAAGACCTCCAGAAAGTTGCGATTGCGATTAGATAGTGACGTGGCATGTGGGACCTCTCTGTTGACAGAGGAAGCCATGGATTGGGAAGCCGAAGAATCAAGCGAGCGTAGATGGACAAGCGAATGCAGAGGAAGCTAAGGCGACTGGAGGAGGGAAGCTAAAAGGTCGAGTGAGCGTTGAGGAAGCCGAAGCTCAAGCGAGCAAGGAGGAAGCCAAAGGTCAGGCGTATCAGGCATATAAAACAGAGAACAAGGAAAGTTTAGAGGTTGAAAAAACTGGAAGAAACAGAGGCAGCAGTAGGTCCAACAGGACAGGAGGAAGCCGAAGGTCCAGCAGGACAAGAGGAAGCCGAAGGTCCAGCAGGACAGGAGGAAGTCGACGGACGAGCAACTCTGTTGATCGGGCTAACCTGTGAAAGGCTCAGACCAACGATGAATTAATCAGAGCTTAGTGCAACTAATAGTAGACTCACTAAAGCTGTGTGGAGACATTATCAGAGATCATGATGGCTATTGCAGACTCTGTGTGGACAATATGAAGAGTTGCATAGACTTCTTCATATGAAGATTGATTGCCATTGATGCTGTAGCATGGAGACTACAGTGAAGCTGTAAACAGACAGAACTCAGTAAAGAAGAGTTCTGAGAGAAGAACATTACTATCAAACATGCCTTGACAAGAGGGTTGGAGCCCTTGGGGTTGGTGCCTCAGAAGTTTGAAGGATTGGTGTCCTTGGAGTTGGTGCTCCTATATCCAAGGTTGGTGCCTTGACAAAACAGATCCAGACAGTTTGCAGCAGAGGGTTGGAGCCCTTGAGGTTGGTGCCTCAGAACTGGAAGGATTGGTGTCTTGGGAGTTGGTGCTCCTAAGTCCAAGGTTGGTGCCTTGACAAAATAGAGTTGGTGCTCTGGAGGTTGGAGCCTCACAAAAGTCCAAGTTGGTGCTTGGCAACAAATTGGAATCATATATATACTATATCTATTTTATTGCAAAGATTATATTAATAAAAGCATTTATTCTTGTTGTTCATCTTGTGTTCTGAATATAAATGTTTTAACTGGTAAAAATAACAATTGAAAAGAAATACTGATTCACCCCCCCTCTCAGTATTTCCAACAATTGGTATCAGAGCCAGTACCTTCACTCAAAGCCTAAACAGCTTGAAGGTTGATCTTTAGAACACAAATGGCGAAGTCAAGGAAGAAAGTCTCCAATCCTCCTAAAGATGTGTCTCCCTCTACCATTGAAATAGAAGACAATCAATTTGAGAAGGCTCCATGTTTCAATGGAAACTTTAATATATGGGAAGCAAGAATGAGGAATTTCTTAAAGACTCAAGGCATTGAAATCTGGAAATCAGTGATTGTTGATAGCATGATGGATGGAGAATCCAAGGAGTACAATGCAAAAGCAATAAAGGCAATCTTGAATGGGCTACCTGATTCTATAAAGAACAATTTAGGAAAATGTTCGTCAACAAAGGGTATATGGGACAAACTTCATGATCTTCACTCAAAAGGAGCATTGACCATGACCATCAGTCAAGAAGATGATGGAAATTAAGAAGAAAATCCAAAACCCATCATAGAAGATGAAAATGAGAATGATGACATCAAGGCTAAAGAAGACCTAGAAGATGAAGAGAATGAAAAAGATTTTGTAGAAGATCTCCTCGCTCAACTAACAGTTGCCATGGAAGAGATTATCAATTTCAAAAAGGAAAACAAGGAACTTAAGAAGAAAGCACTAGCTGGTGACCAAGACCAAACAAGGGAGAAAGTTGACCTTGTCCAGCTTCAAATACAGGAAAGGGATAAAGAGCTTGCCAAGCTTAAGAAGGAATTTCATCAAAACAAAAGAAAGCATCATAAAGTAGTCATATCCATGACAAATCAATTGGATAAAGCAAAGAAACGGGAAGATACCTTGTCAAGTCAACTACGAGAAGTAAGAAAGTTAGCACAAGGAGCTAAGAAGACAATGGAAGCATTGGCAATCATAGAAGGACAGGTTGATGAAGCAGAAAAGGAGAGAAACACCATGATATATCAACTAAAAACGAAGGATGGAGAAATCTTCAAATTAAAATCTAACATCAACGTTCTCAAGGCTCAAACATGTAAAGCTACAAGGATCAAGGAAGAAATGGAGAGCAGTCTAGCAAAGGAAAATGAAGAAATCTTCAAAATGAAGTCAGATATCATCTCCCTTAAAATAGAAGCAAATGAAGCTACTGATATCAAGGAAGAAACTGAGAAACAACTTGCTGAGAAGAAATATGAGTGTGAAAGATTGGAAGAAGAGATTGTCTTCCTCAGGTAAAAGGTTGAAGGGATGAACAAAACCATGAAGAGCTCTCATGCCTTGGATGACATGCTCAACCATCAAAGATGTCCATTTGATAAATCAGGTCTCAGGTATGCAAGTGAATCCTCAAACAAGAATGATAATGCTTCAAACAAAAGGGATGTGAAGAAGCCAGAAAGAAATGGTGATGCTCCCAGTTCCAGCAAAGGCAAGGAGAAAAATCAAGGCAACAATGGAAGAAATCCTGCTCCAAGAAGAAATGTAGATAATGTCAAGGATGCTAGAGGCAATGGTTATCATCAAAGGATCTCAAGACAGAAAGACTTCAGAAGTACATCAAGGAAATCTCCATCCCCCATGTACCAAATTTTATTTCTTGGTTATTGTTATTCTTGTACAAACTTTGGTCACATGGCAAAAGATTGTAAAGCATATCATAAAGATAGATGTTATGGTCCCCAACCATATCATAAAGATAGATATTATGGTCCCCAACAATCTCCAAGGAACAATTTTGCAAGAAGAAATCATGAATTCTTATTCATGAACAATGTAGAATGCTTCAAGTGTCATAACATTGGTCATATGGCACGTGATTGTAACTTAACTTGGGATCTTACGCAAGCTAGAACCATGCAAAAGAAGAAAGTTACATAAGTATGGAGAAGGAAGCAAATACAATCCGAAAGTCCCTTGAACTCTCTAGCCAACAACACATGTTATTGGCCTAATTTTTGACAATCTAAGCATTTGATGGGAAGACTCTGGCAAAAGAGACTATGCATACAGTTAGGGGGAGCCTGTGATTCTTGATCATTATTGCAGAAACTATTCGTGAAAGGGTCCTTGTGAAATCCATATTGAGCTATATTAACAATCATTCTTTGATAAAGATCATCTCTCAAGAGCACCCCATTGAAGAATTGATCTCTTAACTATTCTTTGAACTGTTGTTGAAGATGTTTTCCACTTGATCACCAAGTAGTAATTGGAGCAACAGAGAAGGTCATCTAATACTAGAGAAATAGGGCAAATAACTATGGTGCTGATATTACAGATGTTAAATGTTTCGACTCAGCGATTTGATGTGAGAACAGGTAGATTATGGACACAAATAGAGGCAACCCTCAAACAAACATATACATTTGGGAATGAAGCATGAAGCATGTAGAGGGAATGAAGCTCCCTCTACATCCGTGTTGTTGCCCATGGCCCTGCCACTGCCACTGTTGAATCTGCAATGCAACCCCTCTCATCATGCGGCATCGTGCTGCCCATAGCACTACCACTGCTAACTGTCGCACTCCAACTCAGTTACTGAGAAGTAAGTAACTGATCTCCCAGCTCTGACATCTCTGTTAGGCTAGAAACACTCTTGATGTTGAAGCTCTCTTTGCCGCTATCCTATGCTCCCTCTGCTGTCTTTGTGCTGCTGCAACAACTCTATGCCTCTTGCACCGCTGCAAAACCTCTCTGTGCCATCCTGCACTACTGCAACCTCCTCTGTGCCTCTCGGATTGTTGCAATCTTCTCTGCATTGCTTGGGACTACTGCACTTCTAGCACCCTCTGCCGCTTCATCCGCATACGCTTCTACTGACATCCGCCATCCTGCTACTCTCACTTCGAGGCTCCTGTAGCCAGGTGTGATCCAAGAGTTTGTGTACCTCAAGGATCCTGCCCCTCATCGCCTGCAGTCTTCTTGACTACAGCTTGATGTCTCCCCACCTCTTCTCTAGAGGTACATGAGCGCTCATGGCACAATCATCATCATCCTCTACCTCCTTTTCTGCCTTCGCTGGCGTTGCCTTGGTCTCAGAAGCCTCTCTCTTGCTCTTCTTCCTTGGACACAGGTTCGCATAGTGACCCAGTTCCCCACAATGGAAACACTTGATCTTGGAGAGGTCCTTCTTCTTTCTTTTCTCCTGCTTTCTCGCAGATGCGAGAGTCACATCTTCTTCTTCCTCCTCCTTGACTTTGACCCCTTTTCTGCTACTCCCTGTCTTGGACACACGTTTGATCTCTTCTTGGCGAAGAGCCGCACACAATTCCTACCAATTTGGAAGGCTCGTCCTGCCTAGTATGCTCTGTACAAATACCTCCAATGCGGTCCTCACCATCAGGTCTTGATCTGGTGTGGCCCCTATGGAAGTTAGCTGATCACGGATCTCATTCAATCCACTGAGGAAGACATCTATCTGCTCTCCCTTCTACATTTGATATGATCGTAGCTGGTTTTCAAGTAACATCCTCCTTTGCACAGAAGTATGCTGGTACAATTTCTTAAGGGCCTCCCATATCTGATTTGCCGTGTCCTCTTGTGGTACTACATGGTCCTTGACCCCGTCAAGGATGATGCTCTTGGCCCTCGCCATTACCTCGTACTTTTCGTTCTTAGCCGGGTCAACTGGGATCGTTACCGTTTTCAAGGTGAAGTGCTTGAGATGATTCCGGTCTAGAACGAACAAGATCCTGGCCTTCCAGACTACGAAGTTTGAGGCTCCCTCTAGTCTGTCCTGATCTCTTACCCCATTCACTGCCATTTCACTGCTCCTCTTTCGACTCTTCCAAGTCTCTATACTTCCCCGAAGTTCTCGGTGTGACTCCCTTTGAGCCTTGATTTCCCTCCTGGAAACCCCTCTATCAATGTCGAGATGCCCCCACTCCGATCGTTAGTGCAGTTGCACCATTGATCCAGATTTCTTGGCTAGAAATCCTCGGTAGCAACTCCCTCCTCCTTGGTCTTGCCTTGTTAGGTGCTGTTCTGACCACAGTACCCCACCGGCTTTGTTCCGCAATTTACCCACAACATCCTATGCCTCACCAATTTGAAGGATAGGGCCTCTAGGCTCTGCGCAATCCCGACACCAGCAAAATCCGCACCTCCTGGCCATGTGCGTCAATTCTTCCTGACTGAGAAAGATGACTGGGCACTGCGTAGGTCAGGTTTGCTCCTCTCTGCCATTGTGCTAATCCTCCTCCTGGCTCGAACTGATGACGCAGGCACTGTGTCAACCCTTCCTTGCTGCTTTTCGCTAGGAACAACTTTTGTCAGTCGAGACAACTATTTTTGCTGCTGCTACTTTGCTCCGCTGATGCCCTCAGTTACCCGTGATCTTCAAAACGCTTTGATACCATGTTGGAATTTCTAAATCTATTCGTCATAAATTCTTCCTGTATTATCTCATTTATTTCTTCCTACTTGTTCATTTACTTAACAAGTTATTTACCATGTAAATATTGAAAATAAATACAAGTAAAATATCAACACATACAGATCATCAACTCAAAGAAACAAGAACACAAGTGACACAGTTATTTTTGGACTAATGTCCCCGGAAAAACTCAATATGGGAAAACCGGTGCAACTATCAGAGGGTTTTATTATTCAGCAGTTTCAGAATACAATCTGGGTGCCAGAAATGGCTCACCCAACAGAGAATTCCCTTGATAGTAGTACCTCTTAGTCGGAGACAGATATAAGCTCTAATCTGCCCCACGAAATCTCCCAGCGTCAGGCTCTAGGGTCTATGTTAGCCTCTCTGGCCCAGCGTCAACCTATTTGGCCCAGCGTCAGTCTCTCGGGGCTTTGCGTCAGCCTTTAGAGCCTCTCTGTCTCCCACGTTGACCCTCCTCAAGCTCTGCACAGCTCTTGGTCGCCTCTCCGTGGCCTCTAGCTGGCTCTGCGTCGGCCCTCCCTCGGCTTCTGCGTTGATGCTCTCGGTACTATCTCTGCTTCATTGCTACTGTGTTCACTGCCCCTTCGCTGCAACTCTGATCACTCCTTTGATTTCCTCGGCAAGCCCTGCCCCAGAAAATTGAATTCTTGATCAACTCAATGTGTTCTCTAAGTGACCCTCAAGCCTCCTCTTATACTTTTCTCGTTGACAATTCAACTACCGAGATTAATTCCCCAATCAACGACTAAGATTAGATCTGGCTTGATCCATGACTTTTGGACCATTCTAACTCAATGTTATATTAATTCACATTAATATTTTATTTTCCCTAAGTTTAGACTCGGGAACTTCATTAAAAATATTAATTAATTTAATATCTCCCAAATTGGTTAGATTCTGCCCAAACCATTTCTGGGTCTTGCAGATCTCATGTGCTTTAGCCTCTCCACCAATTTTCATGGCTAGAGCACATTCGATGCTACTCCAAATCAACATCATGCTGATGTGATTGCTAAACTGGATATTGATATTGGGTTAATAAAGGAATTGAAGTAAATTGCTCTTAAGCATAGAACATACCAATGTTAACTAAAATTAACAATTATAAAACATCAATAATCTCATTCTTATTGTGCTCACTTGGTTTGTTGTTAACATTACCAATATGAAAAGATGTGGCAAAAATATTTCAGTTTCACTTTTGGAGTCATAAATAAAATATTTGCATGTCTATGTTAAATAATATAATTTTATGTAACTTTATAGAGATAAAGTAATTACAAATTAAAAAAACTTCTATTTCTTTTATAACTATTTCAATCTAAAACTTAAATAAATTGTTTGAATATCCATATTAACTAATATATATATATATATATAGAGTGTGTGTGTGTGTTAATGTTGACCTTAATAAAATATTTCAATACTCAAAAGGAAAAAAAGTAATTAAAGGTAAAAAAATAATATTTTGTAATAGAGGATAAATGTGTAAGTCATTCAACTTTTGATATAAAATATTAATAATAATAAATTATCCAAAAATACAATTTAAACAATGAAAATTTTCACGCTGTCTATATATAGAGAGAGAGACTAGAAAACCACTATAGATCCATCTAAATCACAGATTTGTCAAGCACTAAAAGTGATTAAATCTCTTGACGTATAACAATTTTTTAAGTTTACAATTCTAAAAAGAGGTTTGCACATAATGAGATTTGATCACTCTCGGCGCTTGGTAGATTTGTGGCTAAGATGATCTATACTGATAAAGGGCCCAACTTTTCCCCAAAAACAAGGCCCATCATTTAAATCTTTCTCCAGGTCTTCTTGAGAATCAAATTGGACTATAAAAAATCCTTTAGAACATAAATTGATGTCACAGTTGAGGGTCTAAGAGGAAAAGACCCATTGGTGTAAAACATCACTTTTAGCCTTTAGGCTAGAAGCCATTGAACCTACAAATCACGACCTTGGATTGAAGAGCATAAAAGAGATAGTTTACCTATAGGAGATCAACCTCCATGGCAGACACTTGTTTCATTTGTTCTAAATGTAGGGTCTTGGGATGTATTGGGAATGATTTGCTGAAATGGAGAGCTTCCCTTGTGTTGGAAATTGTAACTAGGTTCGGTCTTCATAATGACCTTTTTGTAATCATGCCATTGTATATTTTGTATAAAGAAAGTAAAAGAAAGAGATTTTTTTTTTATTCTATTCAAAGCATGGGTTTCATGCTCAAGTTTAGGTCAAAAGCATGTTCTTGATGCTTCTAGGTCTCTCTAGTGTTGAAAGTTGTAACTGGTTTCGGTCTTCATAATTGTATTTGACTCATGACTTGATGTAATTATTCTACCTGCCAAAAGAGAGAAAAAGAAAATATTTGTAAAAGAAAAATTATTTATTTTTAAAATGGGTTTCTTGCCCATGGTCATTGGTCCTAGGTCAAGTAGTCATTGAGTGCTCTACGGATTTAGTCTTGAGTCAAAGTCAATGATGTAAAAGAGCCATTAGGCATTTGTATCTAGAAAAAGAAATATTATTTAATGTCTAGGAAGTCTCTAAAGAGTCCCCAAGATCAGGTTGGCTAGCCTCCTTCATATCGGCCTAGAGAGACCCTTCCAACAGTTATGAAACCTGGATCTTAGACATCTGTGGTTCATTTATGTTGAGTTAAGCTTCGGAGTATCCACAGTAATAATCATATTTTGTCAACATTTCAAATCCCAACAGGGATCCATCGTCAGGACTTTTTTGAATGATGATAATGGAAGAGCTTAATTAGAGGATTTGGAGGTCCGCAACTCTTCTTGCTATCTTTATTCTAACTTTTTTGAGTAAAATGATCTCACTCCATGTACCCCCTTCGTACAGGGAAATAATTCTGGATTTTAGACATCAGTGGTTCATTTCTATTGAGTTAAGCTTCAGGGTATCCATAGTAATAACCATATTTTGTCATCGTATCAAATCCCAACAGGGATCCAACATCAGTCCTTTTTTGAATGATGACAATAGAAGAGCTTAATCAGAGGATTTGGAGGTCCGCAACTCTTCTTGCTATCTTCATTCTAAATTTTTCAAGTAAAATGATCTCACTCCATGTATCCCCTCTGTACAAGGAAATAATTCTGGATCTTCGACATCTGTGGTTCATTTCTATTGAGTTAAGCTTCAGAGTATCCACAATAATAACATTATTTTGTCAACATTTCAAATCCCAACAAGGATCCATCATCAAGACTTTTTTTAATGATGATAATAGAAGAGCTTAATTAGAGGATTTGGAGGTTCGCAACTCTTCTTGCTATCTTCATTCTAAATTTTTCGAGTAAAATGATCTCACTCCATGTATCCCTTCCATACAAGGAAATAATTTTGGATTTTAGACATTTGTGGTTCATTTTTGTTGAGTTAAGCTTCAGAGTATCCATAGTAATAACCATATTTTGTCAACGTTTCAAATCCCAACAGGGATCCATCATCAAGACTTTTTTGAATGATGATAATAGAAGAGCTTAATCAGAGGATTTGGAGGTCCGCAACTCTTCTTGTTATCTTCATTCTAAATTTTTCGAGTAAAATGATCTCACTCCATGTATCCCCTTCGTACAAGGAAATAATTTTGGATTTTAGACATCAGTGGTTCATTTCTGTTGAGTTAAGCTTCAGAGTGTCCACAGTAATAACTATATTTTGTCAATGTTTCAAATCCCGATAGGGATTTATCAGCAGGACTTTTGTGAATGATGATAATAGAAGAGCTTAATCAGAGGATTTGGAGGTCCACAACGCTTTTTTCTATCTTCATTCTAAATTTTTTGAGTAAAGAGGAGACATTGGCCTCCATTGGCAACAAAGATGACAAATGGTTATCCGAATTGATCTGCGGCAAACAAGTGCGAGGGTCTTGGAAATGAGAGGGAAAGACATACGAAGAAGAGGAGGACGTTTACATTTGAAGTTTGTCTTGATTTTGCTCTCAGGTACGAGTTTTTTTGTGGACACTAGGACTTTCACAGAACTGAAGAAGAAAAGTAATTTGAAGAAAAAATTCTTGTCAGTAGTTGGCTTGTCTTGGGGAATTTGTCTTTGGGTCTATGGTCTTGAAAGTCTCTTTTGACAATGATTATATAAGAAGAAGTTCTCTGGGTTTTCCCCTATGGAGGGGTTTTGCCCTGGCTTGGAGCCTATCTTTGGTGTGCTCTTGTTGTTTTGTGATCTTCTATGTTTGACATTTATTTGATGATGAAAAGCACACAATAATGACAATAATGAAGTAACTCTATGTTAGAAATAAATGTCATTTTTTAAGAGAAAATATGTAATTAAGTTACCTTGATGAAAGCCCTAGATTTCTCAACATCTAGGACAAAGTAGAATTTGTCATCCCATTTGGACTTATTGTAACAAAGGAAAATATTTATTTTTGTAAAAAAGGCCATTTATTCCTCCATGACAAAGTCAGCCCTAGTCAAGGACAAGTCAGCCTAAGGGAATGTTTTTCGACCCCTCAAAGAAGGCTATAAATACAAGGAGCTCAACCTCATTTGAGACACTCACAAGTTCGATTTGTCTTTGTCTGTCCACATGTGCGAAGTTAGGGTTTGTGTAAGAGTAGTTGCAAGAGGCCAAAATTGTAGGGCCAAAATTCTAGAGCGAAGCCGCAGAATGTCGAAATTTGGAAGTTGCATTGAGTCTATATCTTGTGTGCTTTGTCTTTTTGTGATCTTCATTGTTTTGGTAATTGCTTGATGAAAAAGAACTAAATAAAGTAATAAAAGGCCACTAACATCACAAGTAATTATCAAGTTAAGGAAACTCATTTATAATTTATAAGTCTCTTGAATTTCCAACACCTAGCGCCCTGTCCTTATAAGAGGCATATCCGCTAGGCTTTTTGGACCCCAGAGCTCCTCCTTGCATCCTCAAGTTTAGGATAATGGTTGAGTTCCTTGATATGCGATAGTATTTTATATGAGAAAAATCTTCTAGAATCTTCCCTTCAAAAAGTAGGCACTGTGAATTTGTAGGTATGCATAACCTGTTTTCAATGCATTGCTTCAGGTTTTTTACCTTCTCAGAGGCCCTTGTCCAAAATAGGAAGGATCCCCCATTAATATTTTTGTTGAAGATTTGGAATATTTCCAAATCCAACTTTCCCTTTTTTCCCTTCAGATTGAAACTAAGAGAGCGGATATGTTCTCTGTGAGAAAATGGAGTGCCCTTGTGCTCAGACCTTTGCCTTGCTATGATCTATGAACCCAACTTGGCATGGACCACCGATAAGACTAGATTTGAAGGAAAAAAGAATTCGGGTAGCAGTACTGAAGTGTTGGCCAGTCACAACCTCTGCTAACTCGCCATGTTGCTGCTAATGATGAAAACTTGGAGACGCTTGTTGAATCATTGATCTTTGACTCCATTTTCGTAGCGATCCCTGTCGTAGGAAATTGCCATCGAGCTAAACTGTTGGGTGCCCACTGCCCTCATGGGACATAGGCGTAGGACAACAGGGGTGTTGCCATTTTGTTGCAGGCAAAACAAAAAACAACCCATTTCTGTCACCATGAAGAGAAGCAATATCATCTTCCCCATTCTTTGAACCTCCTTCGATGCTTGTAACAAGCTCATGGATGATGACAACGCTTGGCAAAACTCTGCTGGATAAGAAAACACTAGCACTTCGTGAAGAGCCTATCTTTTTTGATTAGCGTAAATTTCTTTCGATACTCAAATTTGATATCAGGAAGGTCAAAGCATTACCATACAAATAACTAGTATGAGAAGAAAATTTTCAAAGCTTGATAATTTTGCAAATAAAGTCATTATTTTGTGTGATAACTTTCTACGTGAAATACCCAGAAAGATCTCCAATACCCAGAAAGGGTTTGGGCAGATTCTAAACAATTTGGGAGTTATTAAAATAATTAATATTTTTACTGGAGTCCTTAAGTCTAAACTTAGGGAAATTAAAATATTAATGTGAATTAATATAAAACTGTGTTAGAATGGCCCAAAAGTCATGGATCAAGTCAGATCTAATCTTAGCTGTTGATTAGGGACCTAATCTTGGCTGTTGATTTGTCAACGAGAAAAGTATAAGAGTAGGCTTGAGGGTCACTTGGAGAACAACCCAAGAGATCAAGATTTCGACTTTTTGGGGCTGGGTTTTCTGAGAAAGCTCAGAGAGTGATATGGAGTTGCAGCTGAGGGGCAGTGAATACAGAAGCAGAGAGGCAGAGATAGTGCCAGGAGGATTAGCGCAACAGTCGGGGAAAGCTAATGCAGAGGGTAGAAGTCGGAATTGTTGGGAACAACCATAACTGCGGGAACAACCGGGAAAGCTGACGCAGAGGGCAGAAGCCAGAATTTCCGGGAAAGCTAACGTAGAGAGCAGAAGTCGAACTGCCGGGAAAGTTGACGCAGAGGGCAAAAGTTGAAACTGCTGGGAAAGCTGACGCAGAGGGCAGAAGCTGGAACTGCTCGGAAAGCTGACGCAAAGGGCAAAAGATGCTAACGCAGTCCCTAGAGGCTGACGCTGGTGTTTTTTCGTGGGGCAGATTGGAGTTGCTGGAGTGTTTATCCGGGGTTTCAGCCAGAGCATCTGTCTTCGAAGGAAGGGTACTGCTGCCGAGATTTTTCTTTGTTGGGTGAGCCGGATTTGGCACCTAGATTGTAGTCTGAAACTGCTTAATAAATCAAACCCTCAGATCGCTGCATCGGTTTCCCGCATTGGGTTTTTCTGGGGACATTAGTCCAAAAATAACGGTGTCATTTCTGTGCTTGTTTCTGTTTCCTTCAGTTGATGATCTGTAATGTGTTGAGCATGTACTTGTGTTTATTTTCAATATTTACATGGTAAATAACTTGTTAATTAATCAGAACAAGTAGGAAGGAATAAATTAGAAAGTACATGGAGGGTTTCTAATTGTTAGACTTAGAAACTTCAACATTTTGGAGGACCATATTCTATGGGAATTGATAGGCTAATTCGTCCCATTAATCCTCAATTCGTAGAGGACATTACAGTCTCCCCTGCCTGAAATTGCTTGCCATCAAGCAATTGCAAATTCGGGTGCTGTAGAATATGTTCCCTTCCCATGTCGCATCCTCTTCTAGCAATTCTTCCACCTAATAAGGTATTATGGAATTACTCTTCCTCTTAACTTCTTTTCCTGCACGACCGTGATCGTCTCTAGAATTAACTGTAGTTTCCCTTCTTCATCTCAAGTTGGCAGTTCGATAGATGTGGTAACTTGTTGCCCCACAACCTTCTTGAGGCACGAAACATGAAATACATTATGGATTTTGCTGTCTCTCAGAACTTTTAACTCATACACCACTTCAACAACCTTTTATAACACTTTGTACGACCCATAGAACCTAGGCTTCAGCGTTTCAGTGCCACTCTTCTTAAGGGTATACTATCGATAGGGCTGCAACCTCAAGAAGACGAGGTCTCCTACCTCGAAGCTGCAGTCTGTTCGATGTTGATCTGTGCACAACCTCTGTCGATTCTGAGCAATCTGCGTGTTTTCCTTGAGTACTCTGAGGGTGTCCTAACTTTCCTATATCCAATCCTTAGTAATAGGAGCCTTGTTGTCTCTAAAAACCCTATCGATAAGGATGGTGCATCATAGCCATATAAAGCTTTGAATGGTGACATCCCAATGGATAAGTGATAGGTGGTGTTGTAGCAATGCTCTCCAGGGTAAAACCACTCAATCCATGCTTTCTGGCCAACCCGTCACGTAGTTGTGTAGGTACCCTTCAATCCACTTATTCACAATTTTTGTCTGACCCTCTATTTGCAGATGATAGCTAGTGCTAGGGGTTATTTCTTTCCCCACCAGCCTGAGGAGTTCTTGCCAAAAAGCGCCCATAAACCTGTTGTCGCAATCACTAACTATATTCCTTGGCAGTCCATGTAGTCTAAAGTCTTCTCGGAAAAACAATTCCGCTACTTGTTTGGCCGAATAATCAAATGAGATTGCAAAGAAATGTGCGAATTTGGTCATCTTGTCCACCATAGCGTAAATGCAATCCATTAGGGGAATTTTGAGGTCTAAAATGGGCCTCATAAGTAAATTATAAAATAATAGTGGAAATAATAAAATAAGATTAGATTACATCATCAAGTTTTAGAGGGAAAAAAGAAAAAACTATTTTTTCAACTCGTATTTTCAACTTATCTCCCTATGAGTTTACTCAAATTTCGAGCAACAACACTCGTTGGATGAAAAATTTGATTCCTCATCCAAGGAGTACCCATGTTGCATACTTTCGATGAACCCTGCTACATGAAAAATGAGAAATACATGAAAAACATGATTTTCATCACGTTTTTTCATGTAGTTCTCTGTTCTCGAGTAGCAGGGTCCCTTGAATGTATGCAACATGGGTACTCTTTGGATGAGGAATCAAATTTTGCATCCAGCGAGTACTCCCGCTTGAAATTTGAGTAAAACCTTAGGGAGATAAGTTGAAAATATTTGTTGAAAAAGTAGTTTTATTATTTTATTATTTTTTAAACTTTTTACATTTTTACTCCAAAATTGGTGAATCACCCCCATGCTTGACATCATCATCTTGAATCCTAATGGTTCTTATAAAGTTTATTTTGCTTGTGCATTTTTTGTAGGAGGCCCGTTTTAGACCTCAAAATTCCCCTAATGCTTACCTTGCGCTTTGGGTAACCCTGTAATGAAGTCTATCAAGATGCTTTACCATTTTTGTTCAGGACTAGGTGGAGGTTGGGGAAGATCTGCACAATGCGTATGCTCGACCTTTTTTGTTGACACATCATGCATTCCTTGATGTATTTCACTACATCTTTCTTTAGACCATTCCAAGAAATTCGTTCCTCAATTTGTCGGTACGTCTTGAAAAAACCTTGATGCCGAGTTGATGGAATT
This sequence comes from Pinus tabuliformis, assembly GCA_031772625.1. Lineage (NCBI taxonomy): Eukaryota > Viridiplantae > Streptophyta > Pinopsida > Pinales > Pinaceae > Pinus > Pinus tabuliformis. The sequence goes on along the minus strand of CM062810.1, from coordinate 523,963,415 downwards.
TCATGTGTGATCTTTGTTAGCGTTTGAGATTTCACCCTAGGATGAGGAAGGTAAACCTTCAAGGCAACATCAAACCATTTCACCTCGTAGCTAGCCCTACGGGGTATGAGAAGGCTCTCTCCGGTCAAACTCGGTAGATCTTTCAATAGGATGAGCTGACCCAATTAGGAACACTGATATTAGGCTAGTAAACTGATAAGGAGGGTTGATTTAAAGTTTTTGGGGTTTTTGGTGGCAATTGGAGGGAGTGCAATTCAGGGTGCGGGGATTGAGCTCAGTTTTTGCAGGTGGGTCTTTGGGGCAAGGTAGGAGTTTGTGCTGATGCCTTAAGCTGAGATGGATGATCAAGGAAGAAAGAGAGGGAGCTAAAGAGGGCAAACAATGGCTTTGAATCCTCTTTGGACAGTGGAAAACATAAATATCAAACAAAATTGAAAGCTGAGCATGGCATGCATGAATTCAAACTTTATCACTTCTTTTGTTTGATTAGCAGCAATAGAATAAGAGATGGAACACATAAACACACTTACAATGACAAGTAGGAAACACACCATCAACACAATAATCCACAAGAATCCACAATGATGTCTGCAAAACCCTGGCCTTCCTTTTCCTCAAATTGCAGAGATACAAGTAAAATATACAATAGAGCTTCTCCCACAAGAGTCCAACCATGAAAATGAGCAAGAGAAGGCATAATATAGATCATCTAACTCCTTTCCCCACCTCTAGGGGTCGAGCTCAGCTTCCTAGGAGCAGTTTGAACTAATTCTAAACTGAGCACTAGATAATAGGCAGTCAAAACAACTTGCCTCTAAAACTTAGGTAACCCATCCATGCATTTAATATTCACTATTTACATGAAGGAAACTTCTAGAAGTGTTAAAGGAGAGTAAATGTATCCATGTGCCATGAAAATTACCCAACAATCCATCATTTACTTACATCAAAAGTCAACCAAAGTAAAAACAGTGTTTTGCAGGCCGAAATAGTCAAAATGGTGAAATTTCCCTGAGTGGTCGCTCCCCTCCCTTGGAGTGGTCGCGCACATTGGCAGCTGTGTTTGAAGGCCTTCCTGGTGTCCAAATCAGGTGCAAGATAGCTTGTTGGAAATGTCTATGAGTCTACTTTCCAACCCCACTGGAATTTCTGAATTTGGAGTTGATTTGACCCCTCAAAAGTCATTTCTCCCAAGGCAGCTTTCTGCAACTCAAAAAAGGGGCAGAAAGTCAAAATTTGCATGTATTTTGAGCTTTTGGAAGCCCAAATCTCCATAAAATTTGAAGTCCATCCATTGGCAAGTGTATCTTTGCATGACAATTCCAAAAATGTAGAGTTTTCCCCGTTCTGAGCTGTCCCCACAAGTGGTCGCGCGCGGGGTGAGACCACTCCAATGGCCAAAACCTGTCAATTTCCCAAAAAATTTACAAATGACAAAATTTTCTCCAAATTTCTTGAAATTTGGGCTGAGAGTCCCCAATCAAGTACCATGCTCAGTCAAAGAGGCTTTGGCCAAAATTTGGAGTGGATCGGGCGTTTTCCTTCGTTTTTGTGCTTTGGCCAACCGTCCTTGGAGCACCTTCGTTCTCGCCGGTATTTTTGACATTTATCTCAAACCATGACACCTGTGTAAAAAGTGAAGGAGGTTTTTCTTCTTTGGCATGTTATGGACAAAAACCTCTCTCAGTTTTCCAAAATTCATCTTTGATTGCTCAGAACCATCATTTGAGTGTCACTTGTCCCGATGTGCGAAACAAAGAATTCTATCGAAATGAAGCGAAATGAAGGGGATAGGGGGCTTCTAAATTCTTGGGGAAATTTGTGGGAGTGGGGAGGGATGTTAGGAAGCAGGGGAAAGTGGAATCTCAGTGATTGAGTGAGGGGAAGGGGTCCAAAAGGGCAAAACACAGGCCCAACCTAGAAAATTGCCAGGTTGTAGCTAGAAACTAGGGTTTGTGGAAAAATGAGGAATTTGGCGGATCTAAGGGATGGGAAGTGTTTTATAAGGTACTTTGAGGATAGGGGAAGGTGTATGAACATCAGGATATGAGTTTTGCTGATTATTTAACTGCCCAAGAGAAATTGCCTTCAAAACCCTAGGAGAGGGAAATGACCTTGTCTAGGCACAACTGAAGCATGAATAAGGTGTAAAATGACTCATTAGACACTGACATGATAATGACAACCCTCTGAATGATGATAGGTTCAGCTGAATGATGACATGGACTGACGTTTGGGCAAACCCTAGACCTAATGCCTAGTGACCAAATTTTGCTTGAAGGAAGACTCACTGAAATGACAAAATTTGACCTTGACACTTTGAGAACACTTTGTAAGAGCATATTTGATCACTGTAGGAAGGCTGGAAAGACTGACACTAACAATCTTCAAAATCTTATCCTTGAGCGCGAACTTAGTTACCAAGTATATTTTGTCCTTATAATGAATAACCTTGTTAGCTAGTTTGTACTTGTTGTCTTGGATGATCCGTTTAATAATTGCGCAAGCAAACTGGTTGAGAGGTGAGCCTTCCAATCTTCAGTAAGCTCTGTGAGGGCACATGTTGCTGGTTTCTTGGAAAGTGCATCGACCACAACATTCTTCTTTCCTTTCACATACTCGATATCAAAATCATAAGCTTGGATCTTGCTCACCCATTTTTGTTGCCGCTTGTTCAAGTCCTTTTGTCCTAGGAAATGACGCATGCTGTTGTGGTATGCCCTAACTACGAACTTGTTTCCTACTAAATATTTCTTGTATTTTGCTAATGCATGCATGATAGCCAACATCTCCTTGTCGTATATGGTGTAAAGATTTTCTCTGTTTAGAAGCTTCCAACTTTCGAATGCGATAGGGTGATCCTTTTGCATTAAGACAGACCTTATGCCTTTTCTTGATGCATCACACTCCAATATCAATGGCTGACTAAAATCAAGGAGGGCCAACATAGGACATGAGCTCATTATTTCTTTGAGCTTGTTAAACATCTTTTCAGATTCATTTGCCCACCCGAATGCCCCCTTTTTGGTTAAATATGTCAAAGGCGCTCTTAGTTGAGAGAAACCTTTGACAAACTGTCGATCATAACTTCAAATTTTGGAGAATCCTTGCAATTCTGTCAGGTTCTTAGGTGTGGGCCAGTCCAATATTCCCTGAATCTTTTCTTGATGAACCTGTACTCCCTTTGTGCTGATTATGTGTCCGAAATAAAGAATCTCTGTCAACCCAAATTCGCATTTTTATGCTTTGGCATAGAGAGGATGCTCTTGCATATTGCTCAAAATTGTATCCAAATGCCCCAAATGATTGTCCCATGTTTTGCTGTAAATGAGAACGTCGTCAAATAATACCCAATAAAAACTTCCTTAGCTACTTATTGAAGATATTGTTCATACATGATTGGAAAGTGGTAGGGGCGTTGGTTAGCCCAAACGACATGACCAAAAATTCAAACTTTCAAACAATGTTTTACAACTCGGACTCGGACTCGGACTCGGCCGAGGATCGACTCCGACTCGGACTCGGACTCGGTAATGACTCGGCCGGCTCGATTTCAATGACTCGGTCGTTGTAAAAAATACATTAAATATTTATTTTTTTTTATAAAAAAACATAAACTGCATTAAACAGGCTTGTACATCACATACATCACATTACATTACAGCATTGTACATTAGAAAAGCTTTTTACCTGAACTATTTATGTACTCTTCCAGTTCTAGTAGATTGTAGATTGTGCAAACTAACTCACAACAGATCCCAGTTTCGCATCATGGAGCTACTTTTATCTCTTCAAAATTGATGCATATGGAATTCCAACGTATTGATTCTACGGGTACATCAAGATCAAGCATGATGATAGATTTTAATACATTCATCCAGACGTCATACAACCAACCATGAAAAATGTAATTGCAATCACAAACATGATACACCACCTGCATTTTACTTAAGTATTTAACTGTCAACCATTTATCTGGCAAAGGAAAGAAAAGCTGGCTCCATGTTTCCGTCCAAGTAAACTTCTTGGAGCTCTTTAGCAACTCTATTAATGGTGCTTAGTGCTATCATAAATGTGAGTAGAAGCTAGCTATCTAACGAAACATGGAACTTACAGGTGCTTTCTAATAAGAAACCAGTTTATTTTTCATAGGATCAATGAAAAACTCTTGCTCAAAACGGGGTGGCCTAGGTATCAACTACGTTGTTGGAATGATGCAACATGTCCTTCAATTCACACATAAAAACCTCTCAACATAACATACTCGTAGAAATAAACTGGGTTAAGACTCAAGAGCATAACATAGTAAAGAGAAGCCACAAGCTTCCCTGTCGATGACATAATTATATCAAACTCTGGGGGAGGAGTTGATGGGCCAACTCATTAAGATGCCCTCTAGAGAGGGACTCCTTTGGTAGCTTTCTTTTAAAATCCTGAATACATACTAAAGAACTATCGTTCTACACAAGTACAATCTTTGAAGTTTCTACCTTTCTCCTTTATGTCACCAACTGATCATAACACCTATCTCAATCATACGCCTAGTGCAATTGGTGGATCCACAACAACAGCTGCAGTTGTTTAACCTTAGAGACAGGCAACTTCTTATTGCAAGACAGGCAGTGTAGATATTTCAGATAAACAGAAATGAATTCAAGTAACAACATGCACAATAGACAAGAGAAATTGGGCATAATATCAGCTCCAAATTCTCATGCAAGAAGCAAGCCTGTATAACAATGATATGAACAGTGAATCCATAAACTGCATTAAAAATTTGAAAAATTACCAAAAAAATGATTTTTTTTTAACTTTTTATGCTGCCCAGCCGTCCCAAGTGTGACTCGGCCGAGTCATAATGGACCCGGCCGGGTTGACCGAGTCACACATGACTCGGCCGAGTCATTGGATGACTCGGCCGAGTCATGTGTGACTCGGTCAACCGGACCGGTTAGGTGGCCGGGTCACTCCTCAAGCTAATGACTCGGTTCGACTCGGCCGAGTTGGTTTCGAATCGGCCGGCTTGTAAAACAGTGCTTTCAAAGTGTCCATAATGGCATCAAAATGATGTTTTCAGAATGTCCTCTTCTCAAACTTGGATTTGGTGGTACCCTGATCAAAAATCAATCTTTGAAAAGTAAATTGCTCCATGAAGTTCATTTAGTAATTCATCGATCCTAGGGATAGGATACTTGTTTTTGATGTTTTTCTTGTTGAGAGTTCGGTAATCACTGCACATTCTTCATGTGCTATCATTCTTCTTTACCAAGACAACATATGAGGCGAAGGGACTTGAGTTGGGTCTGATGTGGCCCATTTGTAACAACTCTTAGGTGGTTTGTTTTATTTTGTCCTTGAATTTCTTTAGATGCTAGTAAGGCATGGTGATCACATGCTTAGCTCCCTCTTCCAATTATATAGTGTGCTTGGATCCTCTCTTAGGAGGCAATCTTGGAGGAATGTCACCAAACACTGAAGCATGCTTGTTTATTATTTGTTGAATATTTGCCCTGTACTTTTGTTTATTGCTGCTTGGGACCTTTTGGCTCATGATCTTGCATTTTGTTGCTTATGCGACATCTCTGTGCCTGAAGACAACTTCCATTCTTTTGGCTGAAACATCTTGTGGCTCGTCGTTTTCCATGCCTCTCAGAATTACTTTGCTACCATTAGGATTTTCAATCTCCATTTCCAATGCCTGGTAGTTCATCGTGTGCTTTCCCAACGAACACAACCATTGGACTACCAATACCATATTGATGTCTGCGAGATTTATCACATAAATTCACTAGAAAAAGTATAATTACCGTGTGTTACATTCAAACCTTGTATCATTCGGGTGCAATCCAAGTTGTATCCATCTGCAACTATTACATCCAGGCCGTCAAACTCTTCGGTGGGAAGTCCACTTTTGGTCACCAGTGCTACATCAATGAAATTGTGTGTCTCCTCCATTAATTAGTGTTGTGATGCGTTGCCCCTTGACAACTCCCTTAACCCTGAAGGTTTGATACTTGGGTGTACCTGAAAGGGTTGAAATCTTGACTTGGGGACGAGACTTCCTTTCTCCGCTTGCCTTTTCTTCACCTATCGCTTCTTCTGGTGGTTCTTCCTTGGAATTGCTAGGCTTTTCTTCTTCTTTTGCTTCCTTCTGCGATGGCTCTTCTTTGGTACTTGGAGTGGCCTCTTCTCCTTCTTCATCGTTGTAAGAGAGAACTTTGATGTAGTGAATGTTCCCCTTTCCAAAACGTCGATGTCCAGTTTCCCATGGTTCCCTACAAGTAAAACATAGCTTTTTCCTCCTTAGTTCGCTTCGGGTCTCCTCATCTAACTTGTCCCTTTTGGGCCAATCACGTTGAGGGGCCTTCTTCTCCTTATCTTTTGGAGGAATGAAAGGTTTGGGAGGGGCTTTAGATTTAATCGCTGCATTTTCCACATCACTCGTCTTCTTGATATCCTCTTGAAGGGTCGTGGGGTTGAATGCCTTTACCCAACCCCTCAGTGGTTCGTATAAAGCTTCCGTAAAATGCATGAATAACCTTTCTTTGGTTATATCTGTTACCATGACAATGATACATTCAAATTTTGAAATGAATTCTTCATGCCATCTTGTCTGCTTGAGAAGTGCCATTTCTCTGAAGTGTATGTACGAGCTCTTATGATCAAATCTTCTTGTTAGCCTTACCGTAAAATCTTCATAAGTAATCTTGGCATGCTCCAATGTTACTAGACTATGATACCAGCACTCATGCGCTTCCCGTTCTAGATAAAAATTGGATCACGTCTGCTTCTGCCATATGGTTGAGCCTGAAGTTGTTAGAAAATAAGAAAGGCAGAAATATTTTCTTATACTTGATAATTACTTGTGATGTTCTTGACTTCTTATTAGGTTTATTTATATCTTCTTTATTTTAGTTCATCAAGCAATTACCATCGCGAAAGCATATAAAACAATGGACACCAGATATAGGCTCACAGCCAGGGCAAAATTCCTCTCTTGGGAAAAACCCAATCAATAATTCTTCCTTCAATAGTTTTCTTGAGATATTTCTAGACTCTAGACCTTGACACAAACTTTCTATTGCAAATGATCCTACTTGACTTGGCAGCGACAACAACACTTTCCTCGACCCAACAACTTCGACTTTACCTTGGAGACTTCGATCTTCACTTAAAAACTTCGATCTTCACATAAGAATGTCAATCTTGGCCCAATACAACTTCTTGAGCAAGCAACACCCAACATCAACAACTTTGATATGGTAGTAGCAACATACGGCAACTATTTACGACATCAACAAGAGAACTTCGATCTTCTAATCCAGGGCACGAGAGAGAGGTAGAAGCACCAAAATTTCGATTTTCCTCTTTTCCTTCTCCTAGGCCAAACTCGCGCTTCCTTTTCTTCCTTCTATTTCGCACTTTTCCCAGCTTCAAGAGATATCGAACTTGCTTGTTGAGAGTGAGTGCTTCAGATGGAGTTTGAACTACTTCATTTATAGTCCTTTGGTGAGGTCGAATAGTCCTCTTGAGGCCGACTTGATCATCTTAAAGCCGACTTGGTGTGGAGACACAATAATTCATATTTGACTCAATACTTAACTTTTTTACATGTTTCAAAAACCCAAGAAGGGTCTCTTTAAAAGTACAATGACTCTATTAACTCAGAATAAATCCTAGAAATCTTTAACAGGGACTTTGACCTAAAACATGATGACCCAAGCATGAAACCCATGCTTTAATAAGTCATTATAATAATAATAATAAAACTTTCCGTTATTCTTTTGACAAATACATTACAAGATGACTCAAATACATTAAATGAAGATCAAACCTAGTTACATTTTCCAACAGAAGTGAGTGTCCAATTTTTGCACCCAACCTCTTGCTGTACATTTAGATGATCCATCAAATGAGGGAATGGAAAGTTTACTCACCTTGCGTAGTACATCAAAATTAGGCTGTCCCTTGGGTCTGTCTCTAAATCTGAAATTATTATATTCATTGAAGGTTATGGCAATTCACGTGATTTATTCTAATGCTACATATTCCCGAAAGTAACTGTTCGACAATCTGTTTAATTCAACAACTTCCTGCTTTTCCGCGGCATGATTATTCGTGAATTGAGGAAGCAACGGTTGGTGACTCCTTCAGTTGGTTTCCCTGGTGTTAGAAGGACCAGGGTTATGATTCCCACTCCCCTCTACGTTAGTTTTGTTGTTGCAAGCAATATTTTCACTGCTTATGAGATGAGTCATTAGTTGAGCAAGCTGTTATTGACCCTGGGCCAATGTTTGCATTAACTGTTGTCCTTGTTGTTTCTCGCGTAATATCAAATTTGATGTCTCTGTCTATCCATGTATCAATACATGTAAGAGATCATTGGTGTCTGGATCTCCTCGTTCCTCCTTACTTTCCATGGTTGCCCTTCGATTACCCTTATTTCTCCTCACTGTAATGTTACTCGTATCTCCCAGACACATGCAAAAAGCTCATAGGTTGGTAGGATTGCAGTGTTGTGATACCACTATAGTATTCGAGGGTAATTTCTCCTCTAGAGTTTTTTTACAATAGTTAATTTTCTTCTTCTAATACAGTCTTGGAGTTTATCACATGGATGATCCATTCAATCAATACTATGCCACTCAATAATTCGATTCTTTTACAAACAATAATGCAATAATATTGATAAAACTATATTACATAATTCAATTTCAATAATTTAAAATAATATAATTTATGCCAAATATAATTCCAAACAATATGATTCACGCTAAATAATAACATAGACCCACACAATAATGAGACGTTATGTCCAATAATAAACTGAGATTAATGGGGAATGCCAAATTATTCTAACCCGAATTTTGTTCAATGCACTAGTTGGAAATGATAACACTGATTTTTGTCTTTGTAATTGTAGTACTTGGCTCCCTTGAACAGTGTACTTGTCACTAAAGAAACCTTAAACCCTCGACTCGTCACATTTGAAGCTTCAACCTGGCATGATTTGAGCGTAGTACTGCATCTGCTTACAGGAAACACGTGCTTCACTCAATCGGCCTTGCCAAAACAATGTGATAATTTCAAATTTTGTTAAATACTTCTGCTTAACCACAATTTACAATTTGCTTTAGGTGTTAAGTCTATGTCATGTTAAGCACGTGTTGCTATGCACAAAATGGATTTGCCTAGTTAAGTAGATTCGCCTCGTCCAATGTTAAGCTTCAACAATGGTGAGCCTAACTTGGGCTGTTCCTTAGATTCTAACCCAATTCCTTCATTTTGCGTAGAATTATCTAAACCCTGCCTCAACATTCAATTCGTTGTCTTTCAAGAGAGTTTTCTGTACCAAGGACTAGTACCACAATTTCTTTGCCTCAGATGAAATGCATGTACCTAAGCAGAGGTCATAGCATAGAAACTCACTGTCCAAGTAGTGATTAACTGCCACAAAAATTCGCTGCCATGCCTAGATTGCCCAAAACTCAAAATAGGAAGAATTTAGCTGCCCAACAATGACCGTTGTACCTAAAAAACCGAGAAATCTATCAAAATTTCGTTCCTCAATGTATTCTTGTGCCAAAGCAGAAAGAGAAAATAGAAGCGGTGTGAACTAGGGTGGAATCTTTTGCCACAGAAATTGACAAGAGAAAAATGGGTCTTAAAACCCTCAAAGCTAATGCTCAGATACAGATGAAACGATTCACACTTAATGCTTCAAAATCAATTCATCCCTCTCATATTTATAGATTTCCTAGAGGGGTCGCTTCTTCTAAAATGATTGAGTAAACTTTACTCCAAGCCCCAAATTTGGGTTTCTTTGCCCAAATGCCCAAAAACTTACCCAACAATGGGAATTTTTGGGGTTTTTCCCCTTTTTTAGAGGACTTTAGCCTACTTGGATTGATAGTCTACTTCGTCCCATTCGTCCTCAATTTGTAGAGGACATTAAATGGTAGCTAGAAGATGCTGTGTCTATGGCCTCAATTATCAAAGCCATAAAACCTGAGTATCTTTGAGGCTGTTTGCTCTGCCTAAATGTGGAGCTGGGTGCACCAACCCTATCATGAGCCTCCTGATTCAATTGATTAGCCCACCTCAACTTCCTTCTTCTTATACTAGGTGTCACTGTTGGAGTGGGCCTTGCTTGCTCTTCTCTCTTCACTTGCTCTTGTGCAACCTCCCCATATGACTCTTGTGTGGCATGCTTACAACTGGTTTTGATGTGGCCTGAGGTGTTGGATGAGCCTCTTGCTTAAGAGCTAGCAACTCGTCCACCTATGTTGTAGCTTGCTCACACTTTAAAGACATACTGAGAGCCCTTTCCTCCTTAGGATTGACAACACGCTTGATAACTTCGTCTGTGTTGGTATGTACTATGTCCACCTTGTACACCTTGGATGTCTCATTGTAGCCCACGAAAATCCACTTTTCTGTTGTAGGCTTTGGCTTCTTTTGGCTCTCGGAAGGCACGTGGCAGTAAACCAAACTACCAAAAATCTGGAAGTGCAAGACATTTGGCTTCTTGCCAGTAAATGCCTTGTTTGGTATAACTCGTCCAGGCACATTATGTGTTGCATGCCCTTGCCCAAAGGAATAATGACATTCTTGGGTCATGCAATATGGCCCTGGCTGCTCTATCTTCCACCCCATTCTGTTGAGGGTTATAGGGTATAAAAATCCTCCAAGGCATTGGAGATGTACTCCCCTTCCATTATTAGATCTCAACGCTTTGGCTTTCTTTCTTGCTTGGTTCTCCACCAATGCTTTGAACTCCCAAAACACTAAGAACACTTTGTCTTTCTTCTGCATGAAGAAATTCCATGTCTTCCTTGAATGGTCATCAATGAAGGTGACATAGTATCTGTATGCCACGAGGGATGGAGAAGAAAATGGACCACATATGTTTGAATGAACCGAGTCGAAGATGCCCTTGGATCTGTTTTCACTGGTAGGAAAAGACGTATTGGCATACTTGCGGAGTGTGCAACCCTTGCACATGTCATGTTGGTCCGTGTTGGATTGTGGCAACCCTATTGCTATCTCCTTGATGATTTTCATCTCTCCATGGTGTAAATGGCACATACGCTTGTGCCATTGCTCCCTAAGGTCTTGGCCTTGCTCACAGCCCTCACAACCCTCATTGTTGCTACTCAAGGCCGCAACTGTCTCGAATTGTAGCCTATAAAGGTTCTTCACTTTCACACCAATTTGCTTCATAACTTGAAAATTCAAAGGTTCGAGTTAGGTCTTCCCTCTACTAAAAATGACCTCATAACCCTTGTCCTCCAGGGTTGAAACAAAGCAACGTTCCTTTAGAGGGCATCCTTGTGATGGAGAGAGTTATTAGACTCCCTCTCAAATCTGATAGTACCCACTCCCTTGGTCAAGTAGTTGCCATCATTTCCTAGCTCAATGTGAAACACCATGTTCTTCTCTGCCAACTGGCTAAAATATTCCTTATTTCTAGTCAAATGGCTGGATGCTCCATTGGCAATGTACCATATGTTGCTGGCAGGGAAAATTTTAGGGGCTAATATTTGCCCATGGGCTAATTTTCTATACTTCTTCCAAACATTCGCTAATTTCCATTTTTTTTGTAATAATGATTCACCCAAATTTTATAGAATGAAATTATTTTACCCTAAAAATCGCCAAAAAATTATATATAGACTATATAAAAATATTTAAAATTTGAATATTTTTACAAAATATCTCTAAACATTTTATAGATTTCATATTATGGACTAGTGGGATTCGCCAGGATTTCTAAACTCTAAGATAAATTTCCATCCTTAAATTTTCCTTGGTTGCTGGCTACAGTGCTTGCCATGCAAACTATGAGCGAGAAATCCTCAAACTTGAAACTAAACTCGTCCACTTTTGCTGAAGCTGCCACTTTATCTTTTTTGGACCCTTTCTTCCTCTAAGGACACTTGGTGCCATAGTGTCGAAACTGATGGCACTGGGATCACTTTATCTAGGACGGATCCTTCTTTTGTTTCTTCCATTTGGAGCAGGACTCAACCCCCCTTGCACCTTTCTTGCCTTTGGCTTTGCCCCCATTGCTAGCTAGGAAAAGTTCTCCTCTTCCTCATGCTTTACATGAGCTCCAGATTCGGCCCACCTTTGAATCTCCTTCTGTACATAGTCACCCTTATTGAGAAATCTAGGGGTAGCTAGATTAGGTGATTTCTATTAAATTGATAACTGCTTGTGATATCTTATTTCTTATCTTGATTAGCTTTTTCTTCAACTTGATTATTATTATGTTCTTATTATCAAACAACTACCAAACAATGAAGAACAACGAGACAAGTGGACACAAGATGTAGGTGATCAGCAAGGGCCAAAACTTCTCCACTTGAGAGGAAAAACCCACAAGAAACCTTCTTTTCTTATAGAACTTCAAATGACAAATTCAAAGACCTATGACCCTTGACCCAAAACCCCTTCAAGGTGAAGTCAAACTTTCCCCTTGAAGCACTTTCTCAACCCAAGTCAAACTTGCCTTCCAATAGCCTCCACTTCACCTTTGACCAAGATTTTGGACGTGCAACTTTGACTGCAATTTTGATCTACAGTTTTTGGCCCACTGCTACAGGAACCCTAGGTGGCACATGTGAGAAAATTACGGTGATTTTGTTCTCTTCCCTTCTTTGCTTGGAAAACCCTCTCTTTGTTGATTATTTGGCTAGCAAACTTTACTTCTTGTCACTAAAATTCGACTTCTTTTGCAACTCGGATTTACTACAGCAAAGTGATGCCCTAGATCTCACACGTGTGAGGGTAAGAGGCCCAAAATAGATCAAAAATTTCGATTTTCTTGTGCTTAACTCTCTTTGCTTTTCTCGCTTTTCTTTAGGTGTCCTTCTTGCCTTGATCGAACTTCTTTGTTGGTGGATGGATGCTTCCTTGAATGAGGCCAACTGCTCCTGTATATAGGCTTCCTTGAGTGCCCTAATAGGCCGACTTGTCCTTCTAGATAGGCTAACTTGCTCCTTTGAAGGCCGACTTGCCCTTCTAGATAGGCTGACTTGCTCCTTTGAAGGCCGACTTGTTCTTTGCATTATGATGAGGTTTTGGAGGGTCTTTTGACTCGAGATTTGACTCAAATAAATTTATTTACAATATGTAACATGCCTAAACGGGTCTTCCATACATAACAATGACTCAATTGACTTACCAACTAAATGACAAGCCCTAGAAGCACATAATGGGTGCTTGACCTAAAAATAAATTTCCCTTGAGCATGAAACCCATGCCTCAAGAATGGAAAAATAATTTATTTTTCTCTTTACAACAAATACATAAAATCATGATTACATGTCATTATGAAGACCGAACCTAGTTACATATTTTAAGAACCCCAAAGCCGGTCCCAACCTAGAAGCTTCTCTTTGCCACTCACTGCGTCTTGGCAGTTGTTCCACAATTTGTGAAGCCCTATGAAAGTAATGCTCACCAAATTTGTTTTCGGTACTCTCACCCACACCAACCAACTCGTCCTTCACTTGGGTGAATCTGGTGAGATAGGGAACTATGGGCTCAGACTTGCCCATCTAGATGTTTCTCAGCTTGTTCTTTAGCACGAGTTTTCTGGCTTCGCTTGTGCCTTGGTAAAGCTTTATAATCGTTGTCCACATTTTGTTAGTAGTCTTCTTGCTAGAGAGATGTGGAACTATGTGGTCTTTGACTCCCTTAAGAAGAAGCCTTCTCACTCTGACATCATTCTTGTTATGTTGAGCCAACTGCTGGGGGTCAGTTGATGTAGTTGGTGGGTTCCTCACAAAATCCTTTACGCCCTGCTCCTCAAGCACCACAAAAATTCTCTCCTTCCATGAGTAGAAATTTGCTGCTCCCTCGAAACTATTTTCTGGTCTCAAACCTTGGTATGGCATCTCGCTGGTTGAACTTGTCCAGAAACCCTAACACACTGGTTTACTGATAAATGCTGCGCTTTGCCCCTTTATTGGAATGATCAACACCACTACTTGCACTCACACCTTTATAGTGCAAGGTGTTCCTATTCTTGAGGTTGAAACAATATGGTGTTGGTCTTCACTCAGAGACGTGGCCTTGATACCATGTTAGTTTTCCAAAACCTAGCTAACTAATCTGTGAATTTTAACCAAACAAAGAACAAAAATCTGAATGTTAACTTTTAATCCACAAATATACCGAGTTTTATAACTTGCATGCAGCGGAAAACAAAAGGAATAGATGAATACAAGCACATCATAAGAACAATACACAATAAATTTACCTAGGAAACCGCAATTTGGGGAAAACTTGTAGTCTTGGTGTTTTATTGTTCAACTCAGGAAAAATCTGCTTAAGGAAAAGATTGCACTCAAGAGGGAAAACTTCCCTTTCTCTCTTTGCAAGACCTCTACTCAATTGTCTGCACATTGCAAACGCACACTGCATTTTATTTGCGAATTGGTACAAATTTGCATTACATGTATGGCCTCCTTTGTGCAATTATCTCAACCCCTGGAGAGGCATGCGAATGGTTGGAAGTGATTTTGGTTGAAGCAACCTCCTTTCTTTGCCTCTTTCACGCTGATCTAAAACCCTAGCGCTAAGTTGAACCCTTCTCTCTCTTGTTGAGCTGAACACCAACATGTCTTGTGCATAATGACCAAGTTCTATGCCCTTTTGCCCTCTTAAAAGTCGACTTGGGCCCACCATTGCTACGAATGGTTGAGATTAAATCTCCTTGGATGGCTGTGATAGATCTAATTTTTGACTATAGGAAAATTTAGTTTTTCCAAGTCAAGAACAAATAGAAAAAGGTAAACTGCGCCTTGGCCCCACTTGTGGGTTCCTCTGCCAAATTTAGGCAGTTGCTAAATATGGCAAAAGCCTTCGGCCCCTAACTTCATTTAACACAAATCAAGTAGGTTGAAGCACAAATTAGGATGTACAACAACTATACAACAGACCAAGGCAAAAGTTTGATCAACAACACTATCGTATATGTCACATAAATAGGAACTGATTGGTTTGTGGGTCATTCAAGAATTTTTGAGAGGGTCATACAACTTGTACAAGTGCCTAGTTTATTCCCAAACTTTTGCTATAGCTAAATTGTTTTGTGAGTGGGTTATTTTCCTAGTGAGGGAGTGTTTGTATGTTTTGAAATTTATTAAATGAAAGGCAAACTTTGAAGGGCAAAGGTTTTTGTGTATTTTTCTATGGGATTGATTGTTTTGTTTCCGTTGTTTATTTTATAGTTAAAATCGCAGTGACACATTTTATTTAGTAAAGCTGAAATTTAAATTTGAAAATCAATAAGGAAATTTATTAGGAAATAATTAGTCATTTATTGGGGTTAGAAACTTAACAAGGTATCAAATCATCTTTGAAGAGGATGAGGCTGATTTCTTAATTTCAATAGCAAAAAACAGTAGTAAATATATAAGCAACATTATCCTATGCTTTGAAATAGTCATACTAGGAGTAGCCCCCTAAGGCTTGCTCCACCCATAGGAACCGTGGTTTGAGCTAGAGCATCTAGGGAGTGTCCCTAGGAGTGTGCTTTCGATGAATTGGAGCCACTCCCCACCCTTCTCAGGTAGTGGTGCTTAGTAGGACACTCCTAAGGCTAAGCAACACTCCCTCGATGTTTCACAAGTGCTTGTTGGGTGCTCGTTAGACGATCCCTAATCGTATTGTTAAATTCAAAAAGTATAAGTTGACATTTTCTATATCATTCCTCTTTATCCTTTTTCTTAAGTTTCCAACATTCGCATTGATTGTTGCAAGATGTTTGAGAGTGGTTGTAGGGTCATCAGACTTCATATGGAGAAAGTAGAATTTCATATTCCATTTAAAATTCCTTAGAGTTATCAGGTTTCAAGGTTTCAAGATTGATGGGATTGTGGTATTTTCATTGGATTCCATCATGTACAAGGGTATGTGGTTGGCATTTAGTCAAGAGCACCAAGCCTTATATGTTTCGTAATGTTGGTGTTGATTGTTGAACTCCTTTATGATGGACTTAATAGAATTGTACCCTTCTCTCAAACTAAAATCATTGATCAGGCATGTTAGGATTTTTCTACTATTTGTTAAGGCTTGGATTAGGCAGTTTCATTAGAATTCGGTGGTGTGGATTAGCGTCCCTAGAGGATTGAGGTAGAGGCAAAGGCTAAATAAGTGGCAATGAATGAAGCATGATGCTGGTGATAAGGACTTGATATAAGTTATTGTGGAACATTGCTTTTCAAGTAGTGATGGAACAAGCATGGTGGTGCTACCCCACAGCCACAACTTTTGGCAACATTGGTGCTTTCACAGGTGGTGAACACTTCTTCAAAAAAGTGTTGGAGCATCTGTAATTACACCCATAGAATCAAAAGAAATAGGTTGATTGTAAATCGATCAAAGAGCTTAGTTAATGTTCATTACGACTTGCGATTGGTACCATTATTGTGAGGAGGCAAAGGTAGGTAAAAACATAATTGGAGAATGCCCTTAGGGATGATGGTGATTATGTTGAGATGATGATTCCTTGATCCGAACTTATGCAGAAATGCAACAAAACACAAATATAAACATAAACACAAAGATGCAACAGAAATAAAATTTCATTTCATTAACATCAAAGAACTAAAATATGCTTACATATAGAATGGAAATAGACTAGCTCGGGTACATAACTCTGAACTATGTTACAATGAGGCTCAAGGGCATTTTTATTATTGAACAACAAAGGGAAACCTTAAAAAACCATAAACCTAACCCTAGAGGATGGAACACAAAAAGTTTGTGGGCCCTGTTGGGGTTAGTTGAGCTGCCAACTTCTCGGCGTCGTAACTTGGTCATATGATCTTTGTTTGCCGCGTACGATACCTCGTTAGAAAGAGCTCTCCGAGTGCTATAGGACTTGCGGCGGGCCCTTGCCTATGGCTACAAGCATATGATAGATCTAAAAGGATGCAGTTTAGGGGGTTAAATCTAGAAATTCAGGACCCGAAAAATTGCCAAAAGTAGTCAATGCCACTATAATCAAGGAAACTGATGAAATCGACTAGAGTTCTAGGTGGAATAAGCGGTGACCACCAATATCCACTTGGATCAGCCCCACCCCACAAGAAGTAATCAGTGTTACTTGGGAGCGGGAGCGAAAGCGGGGAGTGGGAGCGAAAACGGGTGCGGGAGCGACATTTTCAGAAGCTCCCGGTTTGGGAGCAAATCCCAGAGCGATTTTTAAAAAATATATATATATTTTTATATTTTGATACATATATGTCAACAAAAACATGTATAACGATGAATTAGATATAAAAAACATAAAAAAACATAGATTGATCATTGAACCATATCACATCAATCATCTAGAAGTTATAATCTTCATCAACCACGTCCACAAGTTAGTAACATACATATTACAACTACAACATATTGAGTCTCGTGAATCATGATTCATCAAATTCAATCTTAAAGTTTCAACTTCAAGCTTTCAAAATTGAAATTCAATATATAACATTTATCATCATTGATCACCAAAGTTGTACTTGTAAGCTAAGTTTAACCATTACAAGAAATAATATCTTAGATATTTCGAAGTTCTAACTGTTAACATGAAATGAAATGTTATAAAATGAATTATGAATAATGAAATGAAATGAAACAACTTTAGTCTTTCATGAGCATCATATTCATAATTCACAATCATTACCAATGAGTTATAATTGCCAACTTCAAACTTCAAACTTTCATTGTCACAGTCATATATTGTTTACAAAAAATATCATTATGATATGCAACAGTCGAGTCAAGAGTCAAGGACTCAAGACTCAACAGTTATGAAAACTAATAGAAACTAGAAAAGACAAGTAAACTGTAAATCTATTATCTACTACTGCAGGCGGCCCTTGCCACGAGAGTCTCCTATATGAGCAGGTCATGGTGGTCTTCTAGGAGTCTCCCGCCCAGACCGACGACCAGAACTAGAAGGCACATGCCCTCCACGTGAGGGTGTAGATGGAGGTGGCGACAACAAAGGAACAAGACTCAGAACTCGAGCACTGCTACTGGATGGTGGAGGTGGCATGGCTGCTGCAGCTGCTTCATCTTCATCTCTTATAAGTTCCTCTTCCAGTTATTCAAGATGTATAGTGCCATCCTCCAATTGTCATCCTCTAGGTGGTTGTCCCAAATTTTATATGTTGGATCCTCATAAGCCCAATCACAGTAATGACTCAACAACCTCAAGTTGTAGTGCACATAAACCAAGCTTTCTGCCTGGTTTTCATTGAGTCTGTTTCTTTTCACATAATGTATGAAGCTATAGGTGCTCCAACACCTCTCTACAGAAGAAGTATTTACAACCCGTGATAGAGCTTTTTTTGCCAATTTTGGCAAAAGTCGTTGGCCGCCATATGATTCCCACCATGTGAGAGAATCAAATCTGTCTCTGTCTTCCATTGCATGGAAGGTACCAAACCAACCAGTGCCACTGAAGTATCTGTCTATTTCAAGGCGCACAACTGCATATTCCTTCCTGTCAGGTATCAACTTTTCTAATGCATCCAAATATCCCCTAGTTACCTCTTCATCTAAATGGGGTTTGGTCCTAACCCCACCCCCTGGTGCAGGTTTGCCCAACCAAGATGTTAGTAGTATTTTGGCGCAAGGATATACGCCAAGCAATGTAGTGGAAGATTAAGTTTATTCCACTATACACACACACAATCGTGAATCAGTTTGTACAAGTCGGGATCATTGTTATGAACAATATCTTTTATTTGCCCCAACATGGTATCCATTTGCTCATACACCTCGCCAATCACTAGTTTATCTGTATCTGCAAACCGAATCATGTGATAAATGGGCTTGGTGAAATCCAATACTTGCCTCACACTTGACCAAAACATACCATCAAGAGTGGCCTCCACCAGTTCAAAACCTCGCCTGTCAGCTGCATTTGTAGCATTTTCCTTTAATACCTGCCAGTGTGGAATTGATACCATGCTAGCCAATGACTCTCTTACCTTCAAAAGGCTCCTGAAGGTGAGGTAATAGCTACCAAATCTAGTCGCAATCTTCAACAACTCCAATCTTGAGTGACTGTGGAAAAGGCCATGGGTATTGCTATGATTTCTAATAAATTTTGTCATTTGTTTGCCTTTCTTGTATAAATCACCAATCCATTTGTATTGTTCATTTTTGTTCTTAACAACATCATGTATCAAAAGGTTCAATGCGTGAACCAAACACCCATACCAAAATATGTTGGGGTATTTATCCTCAATAATTGCTCCCGCTGCCTTACAATTAGGAGCATTATCAGTGATGACTTGGATGACATTGTATGGCCCAATACGGTCAATTGTTTCAAGTAATGCTTCTGCAATGTTGATGCCGGTCTTGAACTTCTCTGAGTAATCATATGCATTTAGAAAGATGGCACCACTAACAGACACAACAAGAACACTTATCAATGGCTTGCCTTTTACATTTGTCCATCCATCAGATACAATGGACACCCCATGGGCAGTCCAAGAACTTGTCATTCTATTCAAAGAATGTGATATTTTTGCTTTTTTCATGATCAAGTCCAACGGTTCCTGCCTTGTTATACCCAGGGCTCTTGTACCCTTTAGGGGCATCATTTATGGCATAAACCATTTCGTGCCAATGAGGTGAGCGAAGAACATTGAATGGTATCCCACATGCATAGAGAAACCTGTAAACTTTTGAATCCACATCAGTCCTACACCCTTCATCAAGGAAACCTGATATGCTTCTACGCCTTAAACTTGGTGACCCTGTGCGTCCATATCCACTGCCTTGGGAGGATGCTGAAGGAGTTCTTTGTGCTTGTGATTGTGAGCTTGGTTCAAAGGAACCCCTTGATTTTTTAGATTTGTATTGGGCTTCCTCCTCTTCCCTTATGTATTTCGCTCTATCTCCTGCTGACACAGTTGCACAAGTTTTGATTCCTATTTGTTTATCTCCATCCCATGGCCTTTTCCCACAGAGGTGTTTTTTGGCACGGGTGTATGAACCTGTGTAATTATTGTTGCAATAGAGGCAATGAAATTTAGTGGTTCCACCCCTTTCCCTGCTTCAGGCCTGTTAACATATTTCCACAATGGGGTTTGGTCTTGTTTAGTTTTTTGAGAGTCATGTTCACCCTCCTTCAGCTCCTCCTCACTGGGGTTTTCATCAAATCCACTTTGTCCCCCTTCTTCATGCCCCTCTTCATTTTGAGCCCTCCTTTTCCTACTCTCCAGCACCATAATAACCAGAAAAGGGACCAAGAAAAAGAAGATGCCAAGAAATATAACTAGGTCCATGATGTTTGAAATTTGTAGTTTTGAATCTGCAAAATTTAATGGGAATGGGAATGAGAAAATAAAAAATGTATTTAGTTTTACTATTTACTATTTATTAATTGTATTTATTTATATTCATGATTCATCATTCTAGAAATAAGTTATAACTTTACTAACCTACTAAATTATTAAGTTACTAACCTCCTTGCAGGCTTGCTCCTTGCTCCTCGACGCTTGCTCCTCGCCCCTTTGTACAATCTCCTTGGCTCTCCTCCAACTCTCTCAAGTCACAATGACATAAAAATGCCCTCCAAGCCCTTATATAACCACATTTTTTTTAAAACAATATCTATATATATATATATATATATATTTTTTTTTTTTTTAAATTTGCCCAAGTCCGATTTTTTTAATTTATTTTTTATTCTTTCTTTGGTTGTTTTGTTTGTTTATTATGTTTTTTTCCTTTCCTTTTATTTTTGGTTCTCTTTTTCCTTGTTTTTGGTTTATTGTTTATATTTTTTTAATTTTTCTTCTTCTTTTTTTCTTCTATTTATTATAATATTTAAATATTTTGTGTTTGTTATATTCGTTTGCACTTTCACTCTCGGCGGCAGCGCGCGTCGCTCTGAGAGCGAAAAATAAAGCCCGGGAGCGATCGCTCCCTGATCGCTCCCGAGCTTTATTTTTCGCTTTCGGAGCAATGCTCCCGAAGCAAAACAGGGAGCGCAAATTTTTTTCTCGGGAGCGCGCTCCCGACCCGCTCTCGCCCGAAGTGCGGATTGGGAGTGGGTTCGGGGGTGGGGGGGGCTCCCTCGCAACACTGGAAGCAATGGTCCCCATTGCGTGAAGAGCCTCCATGAAGTGAGGAAATTTCTGTTGAACCTGGAACTTGGTGAGCCACTTGCACTGGTGAAGGAGTTGGCTTGCTTTGACAACTTGATATAGCTGGATTGTCTGCTGGCAAGTGTTATTGATTTGTGTGTCCATGATCCTATCCATTGTGGCACCCGATGCTGATCATGATGCTACTTGTACTTTGCATTTGCTCTGTCCAATATGTCATGGACCTGCCGACAGATGTGCTGAATGCACTCAATGATGCTATAAGCCTTGTTAGCTGTGAATTGGACATGATCCAAATCTACCTGACTAGCTGCCAATGGTATGACAACATTAATGGGACATAGAGGCTGGAATCCTTGTCCCACTTGAAAGGGGTTGTGGCTAGTTGAGTTGTGGAGAGCCTTATTGTAGCTGTGTTGGACATAGGGGAGGCTGTCATCTCACGTGCATGGGTGCTTCAAGTTGTATATGTGCAAGATGTGCACGATCATCCAGTTGATGAATTTTGTTTGGCCATCAGTTTGGTGGTGAAAGGTCGTGGACTTAGTGAGCTTGGTATCTAACAACAACTAGAGGCTTGACTAGAATGCACTTAGGAACCGTCGGTCCCGATCTGAGATAATGGATTGTGGGATCCCAAAGTGTACCCATACTCGTTCAAAGAAGAGTTTGGCAGTGGCTTCTGTTGAGATACTCTTGTTGCAAGTTGGCAGAATGGTCATTTTAGAGGATCTGTCGACGACCACGAAAACACAATCATTCCATGCTTGGTAGATGGAAGGCCCGTCATGTAATCCATGGAGATGGATTCCCACGACTGGCTAGGAGTAGGCAAAGGAGTATACAAGCCTTGCTTCTTGATTGTAGGTTTGTCAATCGTGTAAGGAGTGTAGGATTCGATGTACTTTCCAACATCCCATCCAAGGTTTGGCGAATAAAAATATTTCTGCAGTATAGCCACTGTCTTTCCTACTCCAAAATGTCCTGCGACTCGACTGTAGTGCGCTTCCCAAATCATGTAAGCACGCTGCTTGAAGGTATAGATTATGCGCCTTGGAGGCGAAAGTCTAGAACCTGCTTACCTTCTAGGAGCATCTGGTATGTGGTGTCGAATTATGGATCACTATTGTAAATATGTGGCCATTCCAAAGTCTCGTGTCGACAAGAGTCGAGCATAGTGTTCAGCGCCATGACTGGCGGTCGGTTGAGGCAGTTTGCAACATTATTGGTGTTGCCCTTCTTGTATTTAATGTTCAAATGGAACTGTTGCAGGTATGTGGACCATTTTTGATGGCAATCGTTCTACAACTTTCCTTGTGTCTGTATGAACTGCAGGGGTCGGTGGTCTGTGTAGATGACCATTTCTTTCCCAAAATGTAATGCTCCCATTGTCGACAGATCTGCACAATGCACTGCATCTCTTTGTCATAGGTGGGATACTTTTAGACTATGTTTGAAAGTGTGTCATTGTGATATGCCATCGAATGCCCCTGCTGAGTAAGAACTGCACCAATAGCATAGTCGGAGGCATCTGTCTCAATCTCAAATGGTTGCTGCAGGTCCACCTGCACACCCCGCTCATCAATGATGTACTCCAGATATTGAACCTAGGTCATACAAAAAGTGCATTTCTCCATATTGGCACATAATTTGTGTTGATGTAGAGTTTGGAGGACCTGTCGAATATGGTGAGGGTGCTCTTCCGAACTCTCGTTGAAGATCAGGATGTCGTCCAAATACACTACCACGAATGAGTTGGTGAAGGGCCGCAAGATGTTGTCCATCAACCTCATGAAGGTTGCGGGGGCATCCGTCAACCTTAAAGGCATGACCAACCATTCGAAAAGGCCCTCCTTAGTATTTGGGGTTCGATTGGTACCTGATGATAACCAGACTTCAAGTTAATCTTGCTGAAATATTTGGCCACCTTGAGCTGGTCCTAAGGGTCATCAATCTGTGGGATTAGATACCTATTCCAGACAGTGATCTTATTCAGCGCTCGATAGTCAATACAAAGTCTCTAGATCCCGTCCTTTTGTACCAACACGATTGGGCTCCCACAGGGTGATGAACTTGGCTTGATGTGCCCTTTATGCAACAACCCCAGAATCTGCCTCTTGATTTTATTGTTCTCCAAAACAGTGCATCGATAGATCTGTTCGTTGGGTAGCAACACGCTCGGGGTCAGATTGATGGAGTGCTTGACTTGACAGAGTAGGGGCACCATTGTGGGTGAGGTGAAAATGTCCTTGTACTCCTTCGTGACTTTGTCCATGTGTTGCTGCTGTGCGGAGGAGCCTTGTCTAGAGGTCGTGGATGTGGCCATTATCTTTTTCTTGTCCTAAGGGCGAATCATGAGGAAGACAAATTTCCTAGTCTGGGAAACGATCATACTGCATCACTTTGCAGAGATCAAAGAGTTGGTCATAGGCGGTACTACCTTCGGTATCCTGTATAACTTATTGCCCAAAGTAATAATAACAATGCAAGGTGTAGACTCATACACAACATGCTGCTTCCACAAGTATGGTTGGCCTAATAATACATCACAAACTTCAAGAGGAGCAACATGACACAGTGTATCATCTATGAAGGTCTTGATGCTGTAGGGAAGGCGACACTGCTGGCTGATGCAAAGATCTTGTCCTTGGTGAAGCCACCTGATAGTGGACAGCTGCAGGTGTGGTGTGGTCGGTGGGCCCAACTGCTTCAAGACCTCTGCTGAAAATGAGGTTCGTTTGGCTCCCGTTGTCCACAATGAACTCTAGTGAAGAGCCCTTCACCTGCATCTGTGAGTGTAAGAAACGCTCCACCTTCTCTAGATCTTCGGGCTCAATCTTCTAAATCTTGGTGGTGGTAACGATGGGACTGGGCTCCGCATCAATAATTTGCTTCCCTTTGTCATTCCCCTTGCCGGGGTTTGACTTAGAATCGGAACATGTGTTAAGATATGGTATGTTCTATGCAATGTTCCACCAAGGTTCCGGGACGAGGGGGCGAGGGAGCGAGGGGGCGGGGGAGCGGCCTATGCAAAAGCTCCCTACCATTTTTTAGGAAACGTGGGGGAGCGTCAGGGTCTTAAAAATTTATAAATATAAAATATAATTTATTAATTGAGTCCACTATGAAAATTTGGTTTGAATTGAAAAGCTGCCAAGCACGATCATTGATATGAATTCCTGGAGCAAGAAAGCAATGAATTTGAAAATTTACACAATCCTTCTTAGAAGAAAACTTAAACAAAGAGAGAACTCAGAACTATAGTGGATTATGTATAATGATTTTGAGAAACTAGACTTCTAAGTTCTTGACATATTAGTTAGGCAGGCCGTAGATTTTCAACTGATAATATTAATATATGAATAGCCTATTTGGCAATGCTTCCATAGGACTAGCCCATAGGTTTGATATACCTTCACAATTATGTTTTAGATACTGCTAACCTAGAGAAAAAGTCTAAAAGAAATCATTTTTGGAACTTGGACTAAACGGAACCTGGATGCTTTTTCCACAGGTAAAGACCATAGGCCTAATATGGTAAAGACCATAGGCCTAATATAGTAATAGGCTGACTGTCTATTGTTTATTCAGTTCCTAGGTAACCATTGCGACAACCATAACCTTGTGCCATAGATTTTTCCATCGGCAATCTCATGCAAAAAATGATAGACACCTAAGTGGAAGTTACTTAAACAAAGAGAGAACTGTCCTTCTTAGAAGAAAACTTAAACATAGAGAGAACTCAAAACTATAGTGGATTATGTATAATGATTTTGAGAAACTGGACTTCTAAGTTCTTGACATATTAGTTAGGCGGGCCGTAGATTTTCAACTGATAATATTAATATATGAATAGCCTATTTGGCAATGCTTCCATAGGACTAGCCCATAGGTCTGATATACCTTCACAATTCTGTTTTAGATACTGCTAACCTAGAGAAAAAGTCTAAAAGAAATCATTTTTGGAACTTGGACTAAACGGAACCTGCATGCTTTTTCCATAGGTAAATACCATAGGCCTAATATGGTAAAGACCATAGGCCTAATATAGTAATAGGCTGACTGTCTATTGTTTATTCAGTTCCCAGGTAACCATTGCGACAGCCATAACCTTGTGCCATAGATTTTTCCATCGGCAATCTCATGCAAAAAATGATAGACACGTAAGTGGAAGTTACTTTCTTCTTTTCATGTTGTTAGACTGCTTAGTTAGTTTCCATTTTACAGATCCTGCTGGTTTCTTTCTTTGAGCGAATGTATATTTTGAACCCTTTAAGTTCTCATGGGATCAAAATTAGATGTCAGGGCAGAATTTTGAGAAATCATATAGGAAAGTAGTTGGGTGGCTGGTGGAATATTAACATTCTGTATTTTAATCAGGTCTTATTATATCAACAATATTATATTTCAGTCAGGTCTCATCAACACAACGCATGGTAGTCAAGGAGGCAGTCTTTTAAGTTTTTACAAGTCGGATTTTTCACCCATACTTGTGGTTAATTGGTTCCTGGAAACAAAATACTAAAATAGTCAGATCCACTTTTCAGAACATGTGACAGTAGGCTCTTTTCCTAAACCTACTATCACCATGAACGGGGAGAGCCCATATTGAACCAATTCAAGGTCTTGGTTTTCCTAGCTTGCACTTTCAACAAATTGTATTAATTCACTGACTTTTTTTAGGTAATTTACCTTTTGTATACAATTCCTAATACAATCAATAATGATACAGGCACTGTTTATTAAAATCCGAACAGTGAAATCCAACGCTGTGAGTGGAGCGCTCAACGAACTTGCAAAGGCTGTGAGTGTGTTGTTCATGGTTCAGGGTGCCGTTTTTATAACATGAAACAACGATTTTCCAAAACCCTAAACGTTAATTAACTCTTAATTTAAGATTAAGTTCAATGTTTAGTTAATTAAAATGGTTTTTAATGCATTAAAGGTGTGCCACGTCCCCCCCACGTCCCCCCGTCGTCCCCCCACGTCCCCTCTCGCCCCCCCCGCCCCCTCTCGTCCCCCCACGCCCCCCCACGTCCCCCTTTTCAGAAACGCCCCCTCAGGGAAGGGAAACGTTTCCCTGGCACATCCCCCTGAGTTTTCTCCATTTTGGGAGCGTGGGGAAACGCCCCCTACTCGTCCCCAAGTCCCCGGAGCGCGGGGGAGCGAGGAAACTAGACCCCTAGGTGGGGGGGCAAGTCCCCGTGGAACACTGGTTCTATGCTTATAACAATTTACTTCTTTTTCTTATTATATTCCACAGATTAGCAATCACATGTACATAAAGTAAAGTGCAGATAAAACATTAAACAATCGATAGAAAACAAGCCAAGACAAGAGACACAAGATGTGGCGACTAGTCAGGGACAAACCCCACAATGTGTGGGGAAACCCTTTGATCAAATCTTCTTTTATCTTCAATAATTCAGCAGAGAGAAATAGTACAATAAATCTGATTCATATCAGCAGTAGCAAACCCTAGATCAGTAGCATCAGCATTAGCGGCTTCATTATCAAACTAGGGCAGACCATATCTCACAAACCGACAGTCGGATTGACTTCATTCCACCACCAAAAGTTTCGGCTTTCAGAGGAGGTTTAGATGAACCTACAACGCAGTTCAGATGAGGAGATCTTCTAGGCCGCGCAAGTCAATCTTTACTTCTGCAGTTGCAGCTTCAGTTTCAGCAGTTTCCGGCTTCAAACTAGGGCAGTCGATATCTTGCAAACCGTTCGTCGGATTGACTTCATTCCACCACCAAAAGTTGCGGCTTTCAGAGGAGGTTCAGATGAACCTACAACACAGTTCCAAAGAGGAGATCTTCTAGGCCACGCAAGTCAATCTTTACTTCTGCAGTTGCAGCTTCAAATTCAACAGCGTCCGGCTTCACATGTGTGAGAGAGAGAGACCCATTTCAGCGCAGTAGAAAAGAGACTCATATCTGCGCAGTAGAGAGAGAGAGATGTGATGAGATGAGTGAGTCTAAATGAGGAAAAGTCCTCTTATATTTATACACAACGCTGGTGGGTGAATAGATGCGACTGTTGGGCTTCTGAGGCTACATGAGTTGTAGGTCGGCTTGATAATAATTCCATAATCAAAATAAATTCATATCTCCATGAATACTTATCGGAATTGGATGATATTTATATCAATCCTACACCTCTCGACGAGAGGAATCTAATAAAAATATTATTAGCCATGAATAAGATGACCCACATGAAGTTTTGCCCTGGTTGCCAATTTTAACACTCCCTCTCAACCATGGAGAACTTCATCTGCAATTTGTCTATCGGTCGTTACTATTCATCCATCAAATGCACTGCCTTGTACAGCCTGATCCTTGCCCTGCTCTGCTCTATTTTGCCTGTTCTGCTTTGTCTTGTTCTGCCCTGCACTGATCTGTACTGTTTTGTTATGTTCTACTCTGCTTTTGTCCGAATTATGAAGAAGAAGAAATGATCGAGGATGTATCATACTGACTCAAAGTCAGTCTCAGAGTATGTACCACTGGTCCCAGACCAGTCTCAACCAACCCAAAGTCAGCGTCATAGTGAGTATAACTCCAATGGTCCCAGACCAATATCATCCTCCACTGACTCAAAGTCAGTCTCAGAGTATGTACCACTGATCCCAGACCAGTCTCAACCGACCCGAAGTCAGCGTCATAATATGGTACAACTCCTACCACTGGTCCCAGACTAGTATCATTGATCCCAGATCAATGGAGGTCATCCTAGCATAGGGAGTACTCATTGATCAGATGGTCAAGTACTTCCCATGAGTCCCTGCTCATTGATCAGATGAGAGGTACTTCCCATGAGTCCCAGACTGCATGGGTAGGATGCCTCGACGGAAGAACTAATCAATCCTGTCCTCACAGGAGAACACATCAATCCTGCTACAATTGCCATGGAGAACACATCAATCCAGGCCTCACAGGAGAACACATCAATCCTGCTACAATCGCCGTGGAGAACACATCAATCCAGGCTGCCATGGAGAACACATCAATCCAGGCCTCACAGGAGAACTAATCATCCTGCTACACAGGAGAGCGAATCATCCTGTTCCACAAGAGAGCGAATCATCTTGTCCCACAAGAGAGCGAATCATCTTGTTCCAGTGTGCACCACCAGGGGAGGGTGAGTCACCCTGTGGGCATATGTTGCTCCAGTAGGAACCGTAAGCCCTCAGAGCTCCCAGAGCTCAATGTATTTAACATGCAGGACCCTTGTACAAGGGTTTCTTGCCGACTCCAAGTCGTTTGGGAAAATCATAGATTAGATCTTTCCCCAGGGCTTTGACAAGGTGTATCAACCTGTACATCATCTTAATGCGATGGAGCATCCTTGCTCATCAAATTACCATATCCCAGATGATGTCTATCTGCTGGAGCAATCGACGAATACGGGATTCCTCAATAATCGAATCCCACCTCTGGTTGTTATAGAGAATCACAGTGGTATCCAATGTAAATCCAAACAGCTCACTAAAGAGCTTTCGCAACCAGACTGCCTCACACGAGGTCATGCTAGCAACAATATATCCTGCTTTGGCGGTGCTCAAAGCCACCGACTTCTGCTTCCTGCTCATTCGGGATATCGAAGCCGATCCCAAGGTGAAACGACACCCGGAAGTGCTCTTACGGTCCACCACACTGCCTCCCCAATCAACATCAGTATATCCAAGTAGTCTCACATCTCCGACAGTGTATCTTAATCCATGAGACTTTTTGTCCTGAAGACATCTCAGAAGATTCCTGGCATCAATTCAGTGAGGCTCAACCAAATATGAGCTCACAATGCTAACTGCAAAACATATGTTCGGACGGAGGTTCACCAAGAACATCAATGTGAATGAGTTTTTTGAAACTCAGAGGCATTTCCCAAGTATGGTTCGACATCACTACCATATAACTTCTAAAAGTTAAGATCCTCGAGGTAGTCACAGGCTTGCAGTCCATCGTACCGAATCTTTCCAATATATTTACCACATATTTTCCTTGAGATAGGAAAATTTCCCTTGGCTTCTGCCACACTTCAAGTCCTTGGTCCTTCATTTCAAATTCAGAAGCCATCTCCCTCTTACATTTGTGAATGAGAGGGTTTGCACCTGTTAGAAAGAGGTCATCCACATACAACACCAGTATGAGAGGCTTGTCATCTTCAACCTTAAAGTAAAGGTTAGGATCAGCTTCACTCCTAGTGAATCCCAGCTTCATCAAGTAGCTATCGATCCTCTCATACCATGCTTGGGGTGCTTGCTTCAGCCCATAGAGAGCCTTCTTCAACCTGCATACATGAGATTTTCAATCATAAATCTCAAATCCTTCAGGTTGCTCCACATAGACCTCTTCTTTGATAGAACCATGCAAGAACGCGGTCTTAACATCCATCTGATGTAGGTTCCATCCTTGTGAAGCCACAAGGGCTATGATCAAGCGGATGGTCGTATATCTGGCAATAGGTGCAAATATCATAGTCTATACCTCCCTTCTGGGATAAACCACGAGCAACAAAATGAACCTTATATTTTTCCATACTTCCATTTGCTGCATGCTTTATCTTATAAAGCCATTTTAAAGTAACAATTGTCTTGTCCAGGGTCTGGGAACTACTTCCCAGACATCATTCTCCATAATAGACTCATATTCTATGGTCATAGCATCCTTCCATAGTTAATGCTAGATGACATCTGAGAATGATGAAGGTTCATTTTGTATGATCGTGCTCATGATGGTCAGGTATCCCTGATACCTGTTAAGTTTCTTACTTTCACAAAAGGTTCCTCGGGGTGCAGCATGTCCTTCAGCATCATCAACTAGGCCCCTAAGCCATGAAGGCCTCTTCCTAGAAGAGGAAGGCTCATGTGGAGGAGGATCAATCAGATCCATGGGTTCTTCTACATCAGGCATTGATTCATCAGCCTTTTCTTTCGGTTCCCTGCTGTCGGCTTCTTGAGAGCTCCTCAAAGTCGGAAGATTGTTCACCTTGCTGAGAGCCATATCTTCGTCAAAGGTGACATCATGAGTAATTAAAACTCCCCTTTGACCGGCTACATAGATTCTATAGCCTTTAGTATTTTCACCATAGCCCACGAAAATTCCCTTCTTTACAGATGCACCCAATTTATTTCTTTTCTCTTTCGGCATGTGAAAATATACAGGGCTTCCAAAAATTCTGAAATGAGGAACATCGGGTTTCTTACCAGTGAACTTTTCTTCAGGAGTCTTGGAACCCAATGCTTGATGAGGGCATCGAATTTTGTACATATACGACAGTGTTTGCAGCTTCAGCCCATAGAAACTTTGGAAGTCTTTGATCATGTAGCATGGCCCAGACAGCTTCCATCATCGTGTGGTTCTTCGTTCCCACCACGCCATTCTGCTCAGGAGTATGTGGTGTAGAAGTCTCCCTCTTAATGCCAACCTCAGGTATGCCTGAGTAAGCCAATTGTAATATATCGGAGGTCTTGCTTTGGTTTGAGGGGAACAGTCCCCTTTTGAGCTTTCCTTCGGCACATCCTGGACATATACCTTCTTTCTCTACTCAGAATTCGGGCATCCTTGTCACCATTTGTCTTACACCAAGTATAGCCTTATAATGAAGGTGGGCAAACCTCCGATGCCAAAGTTCGGACTGAAGCGTTGTGTCACAAGACATGACACCTAGCGGACTTCCACCGACTTGATATAAAGAATCAACTCGAAACCCAAGAGTGAAAGCATCTTTAACATTATTTTTCCAAAAGCAGTAGGAGGACCTTTAGGCAAGGGCATTTCCTGCTCTTCTACCCTTGTTTGTTCTTGAATGCATCTAGCCATTAATTCCTCAAAACCAAGAATTACATTATAGTTCAGAAGAGTAGTCTTGAACACGTACCATTCGGATGGTAGTCCTCCAAGAGTTGTGAGTGCCATTTCGCTGTCAGTAATAGTTTCCCCAATAGTTAGGAGATTGTTCTTGATCTCGGTGATTCTTAAGAAGTATGCTTGCATACTTTCATCCTTACTCTTCTTGATTTACCTCAGCTTATTTCTAAGAAACAAAACTTGATTTGCATCATTAACTTTAAATAAACTCACCAGTCTATTGTAGATTTCCTTGGAGGTGTCCAGATCAGAGATGTAGGCCACCAAGCGCTTGTCGATAGAGTCCCGGATGATCTTCTTTGTTTTGACTTCTCCATTTTTCCATTTGTTCCAGGCAACATCAGATTCATTTGATGAAGGCTCAACAATATTGCCTTTTACACGGTCCAGCACTCCTTGATCTTCAAGGGTTAGATCGATAGACATCTTCCATCCGTGATAGTCAACTTTCTCACGGAGCTTGTCTTCGGCAGGAAAGAGTGTTGAGGACCCCATAGTTCTTTTAGGATAGCCTTGCCAATCTTCTCTTCAATGATTGCTCTTGCTCTTGCTCGGGCTTTGTCTTCACCTCAGCTCTGATACCATGTTAAGATATGGTATGTTCTATGCTTATAACAATTTACTTTTTTTTTCTTATTATATTCCACAGATTAGCAATCACATGTACATAAAGTAAAGTGCAGATAGAACATTAAATAATCGATAGAAAACAAGCCAAGACAAGAGACACAAGATGTGGCGGCTAGCCAGGGACAAACCCCACAATGTGTGGGGAAACCCTTTGATCAAATCTTCTTTTATCTTCAATAATTCAGCAGAGAGAAATAGTACAATAAATCTGATTCATATCAGTAGTAGCAAACCCTAGATCAGTAGCATCAACATTAGCGGCTTCATTATCAAACTAGGGCAGACCATATCTCACAAACCGACAGTCGGATTGACTTCATTCCACCACCAAAAGTTTCAGCTTCCAGAGGAGGTTTAGATGAACCTACGACGCAGTTCAGATGAGGAGATCTTCTAGGCCACGCAAGTCAATCTTTACTTCTGTAGTTGCAGCTTCAGTTTCAGCAGTTTCCGACTTCAAACTAGGGCAGTCGATATCTTGCAAACCGTTCGTCGGATTGACTTCATTCCACCACCAAAAGTTGCGGCTTTCAGAGGAGGTTCAGATGAACCTACAACACAGTTCCAAAGAGGAGATCTTCTAGGCCACACAAGTCAATCTTTACTTCTGCAGTTGCAACTTCAAATTCAACAACTTCCGGCTTCACATGTGTGAGAGAGAGAGACCCATTTCAGCGCAGTAGAGAAGAGACTCATATCTGCGCAGTAGAGAAGAGACTCATATCTGCGCAGTAGAGAGAGAGAGATGTGATGAGATCAGTGAGTCTAAATGAGGAAAAGTCCTCTTATATTTATACACAACGCTGGTGGGTGAATAGATGTGACTGTTGGGCTTCTGAGCCTACATGAGTTGTAGGTCGGCTTGATAATAATTCCATAATCAAAATAAATTCATATTTCCATGAATACTTATCGGAATTGGATGATCTTTATATCAATCCTACACCTCTCGACGAGAGGAATCTAATAAAAATATTATTAGCCATGAATAAGATGACCCACATGAAGTTTTGCCCTGGTTTCCAATTTTAACAACATGCATTTGATTAAGAAGTCTTTAGTTCGGCCACTAGTGACCACTTGGCTCGACACTCACTTGTGTTGTGAGTGGGGCTCTTGTGGAACTTACACCATTTTTCAGTGTCCTTTGTCTTCGTGGTGTTGTTCATTACTTGCGGCTTCGGCGGGTTGGCCTAGATCACCTCGCCCTGGCTTTGTCCTTTGTTCTGCGGTTTGGGAGCACCTTTCCCTTGGTTTGGATTCACAGATCCAAAGTCTCACATCTTTTGTTTAAATTTCTGCTCGATCTTGACAACGTATCGATGAGTAGCGCCAAGCGAGGAGATTTCCAGGAACTCCATCTCATCTTGGATGTACTTGTAGATACAACCACAATACTTGTGTATCAAATGTCGATCAAAATCCTTGATAGCCAACTTCGTGCGAAGGGTATGAAAAATATTTGTGAACTCCCACACTTCTGGGTCCCTTCCCTGCTTTAACATGGTCCACTTTATGTATTTATCTTCATAGCTCCCAACAACGTCTCAGAAAGAATTGCAAGTGGGTGTGGCTGAAAACAGTGAGGGTTCTCTCTTGTCCTTTTGTTCATAGTAGGTTTCCCATTAGTCCTTGACATGGGGGGCGACTCTGAGGAGTGAAAAAGTAATATTTTCCTGATTAGAAAAGTAATGAACCAAAAAATATCCTTCCAACAGATTTAACCACCTATCTATGACGTCTGCATCTATCTGACCTTCAAACATGGGAATGTCAAAGTTGATTTGTACCTTAAAGGGAGTAGCGCCTCCAGAGTGGCTATTGGATGAAGATGCGTCGCATGTGGGTAGCCGCCGAAGGATCTGGGCAAAGTTGTCTATAATTGCATTGCCTTGTTTGAGGGCTTCTTCGAGCAATATTTTGCAATGATCTCTTGCTCTCTCGTCTTTCTTTTCTTTTTCCATGGGAGGCTGTCGGGGTTTGTGAGGTTGGTCTTGTAGAGGTTCAACCAGTTCGAGCCCTAACTCCTTATACCCTGACCTCATTGGGGACATGCAAAGAAAAACAGAGAAAACGCAGACCACTTGATACCATTGATCATGACTTGTGCAAGAACACAAGAAAACACATATATAAAAATAAACACAAAGATGCAACAAAAATAAAACTTCATTTCATTAAAACATCAATGAATTGAAGAAAGCTTACATACAAAATGGAAATAAATTAGGTCGGGCGATGGTAGGTTATCTCTTAGAAGAGATGTGGCGGCTACATGTCTCTGAACTGTGGTACAAAGAGGTTCGAGGGCCTTTTTATTATTGAACAAGGGGAAACCCTAAACAACCAAAAGTGTAACCCTAGGAGATGGAACATCAAGAGTTTGTGGGCCCCGTTGGGGCTAGGTGGGCAGCGGATTTCTCGAGGTGATAAACTGGTCATATGATCTCGATTTGGTGCGTACGACACCTCGTTAGAAATATCTCTCCGAGTACTACATGGTTTCCGGCAGGCCCCTGCATATGGCTGTGGGTCTGCGACGAGCTTAAAAAAACACTGTTTAGTGGGTTAAAACAACTCCCGATGTTCAGGTCTTGAAAAACTGCTAAAAATAATAAATGATGTTATAATCAAGGAAACTGATGAAACCCACTGGAGGTCTAGGTGGAATAGGCGGGTGGTCACCAATATCTAGCTAAATCACTCCCCCATCCACTGCCATGGATGCCACGTCGTGGACTGTAGCTGCAACACTAAGTGCTTAATTTTAATTTCTATGTATAGTTTCTTCTACACAGTTTCATCATGCTCCAATTGGGCTATCACCATGTGGGGGCCGATGTAATGATTCTGGTGATGTAAAGAAAGAATAATAGATAGAATCATAGATATTAATCTTTTCTCCTTGTTCACAACATTTTATGTCATATATGGTAGATTCATAGTCATCAGCAATTGGCTTAGTTTATTTTTTGCAATGAGGGAAGGCAAAGACATTTACTCCCTAGAGAGGTTCTTTCTTCTAACAAACTTTATCATTGAGTCTAAGAGCTTTGAACATACATCAAAAGATCTGATCTTACCTTGGATTAAAATTTGAACTCGTTTAATTTTTTACAATTCCCATGTCACACTCAACTTGGACTCACTGTTTTAAAAACCGTTTTCAAAAACCGGTTACCGGTCAAACCGGCCGGTTAGCAAGCTGGCCGGTCCGAACCGGCCAAAAAACCCGGTTTGGAAGGCCGTTTCTCCAATTTTTGGCCCTAACCGGTGAAAACCGGCCGGTTTAGGACGGAACCGGCCGGTTTTAGGCATGCCCACCATAACTTGAAAAAAATGGATTTCTAACTGTGGTTTTTGGGTTTTGGGGGGGAACTAAGGGTGTTTTCCCTCCAAAAACACCCTCTCCAAGCTATAAGAGGCCCTTCTCACTCTCATTTGTCTCACGCAACTAATTTGGAGTGTTTGTGAGTTTGTTTGTGAGCTTGGAGAGTGTTGAGTTTTTGCTGAAGTAGTCATCTTGGAGTTGGAGTTGGAGTTGGAGCTATTTTGGAGATAGTGTGTAGCTGTCAGTGGAGTTGCCATCTTCAAGAGGAGGCTCAGGAAGCTAGTTTGCATTTCCAGGTAAGGATTTGCACTTGAAATTTCCTTATTTGACTGTTGTCCATGAATTAATTTTTTTTTGTGTTATAAACTTCTCACTTCTATGATCTACCATCCAGGGAGTCATCATGCCCCGAAAAGCCAGAGATACTACATGGGCTCATTGTGTTATGATTGATGGCAAAATGATCTGCAAATATTGCCAAAAATCCATTCAAGGAGGGGGTATTAACAGGTTCAAGCAACACTTGGCTGGGATAGGAGGCCATGTAAAGCCATGTGGAGCACCAAATGAAATAATAGGGCATATTAGGGCAGAATACCTTCAGAAGTTTGAGACTCAAGTCACTGAACCAATAGAGAAGTTTGTGACTGCAAAGTTTGGGAGTCGAGACTCAACCAACTGAGTTTGATCATGATGACTGAGACTCATGAGAAGTTTCAACTTCAAGTGATAATGTTGATCACTATTATAGTATTCACTATTATCATATATGTAGAGTCTAGACTGAAGTCTTGTAGTAGGCCACTGGCCCCATAGTTTGTAGGCTTTGTTTCTGCACTCTAGAGGCCATTTAGAGCCTCATTGCTTATGTATTTTGTCGATGATATGTATTGCACTCGGTGCCATTTTGATATATTCACCTTTACATGGTATATAAATGAGCAATCTTTGCATATTTTGTCTCTATTGGCTTGGAATCATGGTTTTAAATCTTAAAAATAGTTTTTTCATTAAAAAATAATTATTTAATGTATTTTTCTAAAACCGGTTCGTTTAGACCAAACCAGTCTTGGTTAGACCGGTTCCGGTCGGTAAACCGGTTCATTAGGTGGACCGGTCCGGTCACCGGTTCCGGTTTTAAAAACATTGCTTGGACTTGATTTTCTTTTCTGTGCAAGCTTGGACATGGATTACCTTAGCTTAGATCAAGTTTCACATTACTCTTAGTCTTAGGATTCCATAAATGCTCAGATTCTGTTTGTTACAGAACTTGGACCTCAAATAATTGTCATCGAATGCCTTCCAACTTGGATACGAGGAAATTCACACAATTTCTTATACACATGTAGGCTGTATCTTTGACTTCACATATAGTGCAAATAATTATAGATCATATAAAGTACCACAAGGATGCTGGCATGAATTAGAGAGACTCACATAAATAAAAACTCATATGTAACACAAAGATACTTGTTACAAAGCTTAAATGAGGGAGTTCAATTACCTTTTGATTTTGGATGTCTTACCATAGAGGCCTCGCATCAATCTACATAGGAGAACAAAGCTATGAAGATGTTCACACATATCTTAGAAAGACACACACACACACACACACACACACACATATATAGGCTCAATTAAACTACAGAATGGTCAACTGTAATAGATTCGAGCCTTAACTACTACTCAAAACTTTGGATATTTGATGCACACTTCTAAATCAAAGCTAAACGATGCCATAGGGTTTGCAACAATTCACAAAACTTGGATTGAGTAAGACAGAGAAAACATGCCATTGAAACTAACTCACATGACCACAGAGATTAGACTTGCACAAATATTGAAACTCACATTACTTTACATAACTTCACATATAGAACTAGCTATATTCTACAGTTCACGTTATTTTTAGAGTAAGTAGTTGACACAAAGATACAAAAAGGTGCCACAGACTTCACATTGCTCTCAGATTTTCCTACTCCATGATTGGGTTCAAACTTTCATAAGAGAACCATGCCATCTTGCATGATCCATAGTCCAAATATCCACAGAGAGCGGGTGCCTTAGGAGGCTTGCCCATCATGCTTGCGATAGGAATTTCGTATGAGCAACAAAACATGACTTTTGTATGATCCGAACTTCGAAACTTTTGCATGAATAACAACTTGGATTTAGGTCCTTTTATATTCCTTTAATACAAAGATTGCATAAAATATTGTCATTTGCACAGAGAGTAGATAACCCACAAAACGTTGCCATAGAAATCTTTTCATACCTATAGACACAATCTTGCTTAACCTTTCTTTAGCATAAAAACCCTCTCGTCCTCATGGGCTGACTGTACGAAGATTCGGTTCGAGAGATGACTCGACCCTGTAGCACAAAAGATGAAATCTAGGCCACAAAAGTTTGGTTTCTTCTCAAAAATTCAGCTTCTAGACTGCTCTACAATGCCCCCAAGCTCTTATACCATGTTGATTTATACTAGGTCAATGCTACAACATTTTCTTATACAAATATACTCTTGAAATAATCATAACAACATTAGATTTCATGTAACATTTTACTTCCTCAAGCAATATAAGAAAATTCATTCATCAAGCAAGAAAGAGCAGTAGAGAAATAACCATGAAACCGTGAGACAAGAGACACATAAATTGCACTCAAGGCTAGGGAAAAATCCACAAGGAGAAACCATGAGATAAGAGACACATAAATTACAGTTGAGGCTAGAGAAAACCCCACAGGGAGAAAACCCAAAAATTCTTCCTTATGAGAGAGAGAGAGTTCAGAATTCAATCATACATCAGAAACATCATCAAGATAATAACCAAACCAATACCCAAGAACAAGATGAAATCCAAAACCCTCCTAAAATTTCAGCCCTCCTTTCTCCTTCTAAAATTTGCTAGATCAGAGAGAGACAAGACAAATTTGATGTGTACAAATGAGGGGGAGAGGTCTCTTTTATATAGCATTTTGAAGGAGGTCAAATGGGTGCCTTTTGGGGCCTAGTCGACTTGAACTAATTGTGAGGCTGACTTTGAAATATTTTGGAGGCAAACTATTAATTCATACTATCAAATTCTTCACATGATGAAAATATTTACCATGGCTACAATTTTCAACAATGTGGTGTTGCTAGTTACTTATCTCTTGTTACCTCTATTTGTTGTAAGCATTGGAAATAAATATGTAATCGATCAGATAAAGTCTGGTTTCGGTTATGTTAGGTGGAGTAAACGAGATTTAAGTCGATGGCCCTCTCTCATGTATAGTGTCAAGTATATATAGTTTGAGAAGTAAAAGGAAGTGGATAAAGTTTTGAAACAACCTGAAAACCTAAGGCATTGTTGAGAAATCTAGGGTATGAATAGTTAAAAGATTTCTTTGCTTGATAATTACTTGTGATATGCTTTTACTTCTTAGCTTATAATATTTTCTTCGTTATGTTATTATTGTGTTCTTTTCATCAAGACAGTTACCAATATGCACAATAAAAGACAAGTGGCACAGTTTGTAGGCTTGTCAGCTAGGGCCAAAACCTCTCACCTAGTGAGAGGAAAACCCGATCAAAATTCTTCTTCTTGACCTTCAATTGATGAGTACCAAGACCATGACAAAGAACCTTGACTCTAGTATCCTCCCAAGAACCTTGTCACTAACCTTGATGCTCTACCTCTTCCCTTCCTTGACTTTCTTCTTGATCTCGA
Source organism: Pinus tabuliformis (assembly GCA_031772625.1). Taxonomy (NCBI): domain Eukaryota; kingdom Viridiplantae; phylum Streptophyta; class Pinopsida; order Pinales; family Pinaceae; genus Pinus; species Pinus tabuliformis. Next base: position 523,924,726 of record CM062810.1, on the reverse strand, counting down.
ATTGCTCTCCTTGGCTTCCTTTAGAGAAACTCTGTCTCTATCCTTCACAATGTTTCTTCTTGGCTTTCCCTTAGAGAATCTCAGTCTCTAGACATCACAATGCTCTTCTCGGCTATCTCTAGAGAATCTCGGTCTCTAGTTCAGAAACCCTAATCTCTATACTTCTACACTTAGGCCTCCTTCTATCCAACAATAAGTTCTCCTTCGATCTTCTCTTGTACCCAAAACGAGTACCCCAGACGAACACTTCCTTCGATGACCCCATAAGAAACCTTCCTTCGCAATCATATATACAGAAAACAACTCTACCAATTTGTCATATATAGCTTTGGCAGTCTCCAACTTTGATACATACAGGATTAGAGTCTTTTTTAGATTCTATAAGAAACTTCCGGGCTCTCACTTCTCCCTTCATAAACCTAGCATGTGCTTGAGTATCTGCCTTGGAGGCTAGGTTATCGGTCCCTTGGTGTGATCCATGATCTCATTCTCAATAAGATTTAGGTCTATCCTTTTCTTCCATGCAAGGAAATTTCCAGACCCAACCAATTTATTGCTTTCCTTGTAAAAAGACATTGTTATTATGAGATATAGTCATAGACTTACTTGAGACTTATTAATGTTTTAGTCTTCCTACTTTCTTGAAGATGGTTTCAAGACTCTTGCTGGTGTAGATTTCTTCAATCTAGGTTTTTGAAGATCTTGACCTTGGTAGCCCTTGAATTTGCTACGATCCTTCTCGATTGAATGCCCCTTCATGACTTTAGTACCCCAACTCTGATACCATGTTGAGAAATCTAGGGTATGAATAGTTAAAAGATTTCTTTGCTTGATAATTGCTTGTGTTATATTTCTACTTCTTAGCTTATAATCTTTTCTTCGTTATGTTATTATTGTGTTCTTTTCATCAAGACAATTAGCAATATGCACAGTAAAAGACAAGTGACATAGTTTGTAGGCTTGTTAGCCAGAGCCAAAACCTCTCACCTCTTGAGAGGAAAACCCGATCAAAATTCTTCTTTTAGATCTTCAATTGATGAGTACCAAGACCATGAAAAAGACCTTTGACTCTAGTATCCTCCCAAGAACCTTGTCACTAACCTTGATGCTCTTCCTCTTCCCTTCCTCGACTTTCTTCTTCATCTCGAACTGCTTTCCTTGGCTTCCTCTAAAGAAACTCGTTCTCTACCCTTCACACTATTTCTTCTTGTCTTTCCCTTAGAGAATCTCAGTCTCTATACTTCACACTGCTCTTCTCTGCTATTGCTAGAGAATCTCGGTCTCTGGATCAGAAACCCTAATCTCTATACTGCTACACTTCACCCTCCTTCTATGCAGCAATAAGTTCTCCTTCGATCTTCTCTTGATGCTTTTGGTCCTTCTTCTCTTGTACCCAAAATGAGTACCCCAGAAGAACACTTCCTTCGATGACCCCAGAAGAAGGCTTCCTTCGCTATACTTGGAAGAATCTCTCTTTTACTATACCCAAAAGAATCCTTTCTTCGTTGTCCCAAGAAGAAACCTTCCTTCGCTTTATCTTCTTCGCACTTCTATTGCTGGGCTTTCTTCGCACTTCTTGATTGGATTCTTGTTGAGTTGCTTCTAAGTGAGGACGAGTGTGGCTATTTATACACCTCAACACATGTCCTTTAGGCCTACATGATCACTAGAGGTTAGGTTGACTTCTTTGTTGAAGTTTCTAAGTTTACTTAGTTAGAAACCCTTCATGCACCACTTCTGATTTATTCCTACCTACTTGTTATTTATTCTTTAACAAGTTATTTACAAAGTAAATACTGAAGATAAACACCAGTGCATGCTCAACATATTACAGATCAACAACTAAAAGAAACAAGAACAAACACACCACATGACACCATTATTTTTGGACCAATGTCCCCAGAAAAACCCAATGTGGGAAAAATGGTGCAACTATTTGAGGGTTTTCTTATTAAGCAATATCATAGTACAATCTAGGTGCTGTAACTAGCCTACCCAACAAAGAATTTCCTTAGCAACTATACCGCATAGTTTGAGAGAAATCTCCTGGCTGAAACCCTGGAAAACCCTTCCGGCAGCTCCTCAGCACAAAACTGCTCCTGCAACCCCAGCGTCTGCCCAATCTGGACCGCGTCAGCCCCTCTCTGTCTCACGCTGGCCCTGCGTCAGCCTTTCTTGGCCTGCGTTAACCCCAAGAGGCCCTCCGTCTGCTCTGGGAGCTTCTGCGTCAGCTACGCTGGCCCCTCTGGTGCTTTGCGCAGCACTTGGCTGCCTCTGGGTGGCCCTGCGTGAGCACTTCCTGGCTCTGCGTCACCCTCCTTGGTTGCTGCGTTGCTCTCTCGGCGCAATCTCTGCCTTCTCTGTTCCTCTATACTCAATGCCCCTCAGCTGCTCTTCCGATCACTGATTCTATCTCTCTTAGCAAACCCCGCTCTAGAGAATAGAATGATTGATCATTTGGTGTATTCTCCAAGTGACCCTCAAGCCTCTTCTTATACTTTTCTTGTTGACATATCATTGACCGAGATTAAGTTCCTAATCAACAGCTAAGATTAGATTTGGTTTGATCCATGTCTTTTGTACCACTCTAACACAGATTCATATTAATACACATTAATATTTTATTTTCTCTAAGTTTATGCTTAGGGACTCCATTAAAAATATTAATTATTTTAATATCTCCTGATTTGTTTAGAATCTACCCAAACCCTTTCTGGGTATTGGAGATCTCATGTGCCCCAACCTCTCCACCAAATTTCGTGGCTAGAGCACATTCAATGCTACTCCAAATCAACATTCTTCTAGCAAGTTCTTCCATCGTTGTGGGTAGACTTGAAGAGGATAAGTGACAAGGTCTTGGAGGATAGTTTACCTACACAAGTTTGACCTTTTACAAAGTGTAACATGACTTCATTACATGACAATGACTCTAATAGATGACAAATAATTCCTAAAGACTCTCAATGGGAGTCTTGACTCAAAAATAAAATCTCTTGCTCATGAAACCCATGAAGCTGGCAATACAATAATTTTTTTTCTTCTTTACATCTCATTAATAAAGTCATAATTACATGTCATTATGAAGACGAAACCTAGTTACAATTTTCAACAGGCACAAGGTTCGTCGGATTTGAAGTATGAGGTTTGAATTCAGGGGAATTTAAAAGTTCTTGTTCATGTTCCTCGAACTTTTATATAGATTAGGCTCATTTCGATGAGTATTCAAACTATTTATAAAAATCCTTATAGTTTGACTCCAATTCCAAGTATTAAACTATCAACGTAGACGGGCAACTACACGAGTTAAAAAATCCATCATTGGAAGCAATTCGATGTGTTTCAACATGCCCCATAAGTGTTTTGTACTCTGTGAAAGGGTGTTACTATTGACAAGAACGATGGAAGCCATATGATGATGTGTGTGCAGGTTATGACTCAACGGAGTGTTGACACATATTACATGAAGCAAGTTACAGGGATATACCTGATTTTTGTATGGGCAAGTTACAAGTATAGTCATGGGTTATGATAAAGTCAAGCACATTGCAGATAATAACGTCAATTGTATTTTATACTATACATATAAATTAATGTATTGAATGTTATTATAAATTTTATTAACGTGGCATGTAACCTTCCTTCTAAATTAATAAATTATATATATAACCCAATGACACATCTTATTCGAACCTCATCGCTAAATTCTATTTCGAGTTGAACTTCATCGTTGCCGAAGTCAAACTCTAAGTTGAACCATTTGACATTGTTAAAGATCTTTTTCATTCCAGTCTTGTGAAGATGGTGAATCCAATTTTTTCGAGTGATATGGGGGTAGGTTTCAATTTGAAGATGGTGAGAATCCACATGTGCAATCACTTGAATGGAAAGGTGAGGTTTTCAGGGTATTTTTTAAGGATTCAAATATTATGCCAATGTGTAGTATTATAGGCGAATATCCTGTTTTGAAAAGTCATACATATAGAATATGGACAAATATTCAATAAAAAAACATGTAATTTACTATTGCAATCGGTAATTTTTTGGCGAATATTATCCATTTAATTATATATATGTAAAAAATGGGCAAATTTTTAACCAAATGAGCAAATATTTTTTTTCAGAAAATATCCAAAAATAGCCAAAATAGTGACCAATAAAATAAAAAAAAAGTAAAACCATACAAGCAACATAGAGCGACATTCTTGATGACTAAACATAAAAAGATAATATAGAAAAGCAAACAATGACTTGAAATAATTTAATTTAGGTATAATGGCTAAAAATAGTTTATATTATAAGTCATTTTTCCCTGGGAAAACCCAACAATCCTCTCCTTATAGAATCAATTCAACAAGAGAGACATCAAAGTCAAGATCATAGGTGACTGACCAGCATAGATTACAAGCTCAACCTCTCACCAATAAACCAAGTCAGCCCTCCTCAATCTAATTGCAATCACAGAGATAGAGAATGCTGTTCTTTTTGCACAGAGATAACCAATAGAAATTCGGCTCTTTTGCAAAGAGATGTACGACAGAACTTCGGCCCTCTTCCACAGATAAAATCAACAAAATTTCAGCCCTCTTCCACAGGATCAGTCCATGGGAGTTTTGACCTCTTTGCACAGAGATTCGACCTCCTTGTTTCATAGAGATTCAGCATCTTGACATAGAAATAAACCGCAGAAAAACTCGGCCCTTCCAAGAGATATGTCACAGAGAAATTCAGTCCTTCTAGCACAGAGATAAACCACAGAAAATTTCGGACATTACCTCAAATAAATACCATAGGAACCTGTACTGAACTCGGCCTCCTGAACTTGCTTATGTGATGTGATGCGAAGTACTCAAGTGGGAGGACAAATGCCCACTTTATACAGCCAATCATGAGGTCAAAGGGTGCCATAAGGGGCTGAGCTGACTTGAGTGTTTAGAGGTGCCGACTTGGTTTCTTTTGGAGGGAACAATACACATTTAAAATTCCTCTTTTGCAAAGGTCATGAAGAACATGCCTTTCATATTTTCTTGGACAGAATCAAATAATATAATTTCTTTTGAGCATGAAGAACATACTTACAATAAATACATAATGCTGAAAATATATATTATGAAGAATGACCATAGTTACAAAATTCAATACTGATTAGAAACTTCTATGGTTTTTTTGTTTTTTTGTTATCTATTCAAATGCTTTTAAATATTGTAATGTCAGGAGTGCGATAATAAGAAATTATTTCTTATTGAAGTGACTTTGATCCTCATGTCTATTTTATGTACTTCAATATGAAGATTGGAGTTTAACATTCTTATAATTTTTATGATTGTTTTAAGGGTGTGTTTGAAGTAAAATTAATTTTCCAAGATTGCTGAACTACATTGAAACTTCATCCCATGGCCTACAGTTTTTTTTTCTATGTTAAGACTAAACTAAGCACCCACTGGGAATTGAACCGGTGACCTATCGCAAGGAGTGCCTTAACAGCGCACCCATTCACCGTCAATCCAAAGCCCCGTGGGCATCCCATGGCCTACAGTTAATGATAGTATAAATGATTATTATATTTGTTTGTTACAATAGACAAATATTATTTGCAATGCATATATGCTGCTTTACTATTTGACGAAGACATCTTCTTCTCGATATCATGGCAATCCTAAAGCTGCTTCTATGGTCATAACTATTGCATGTGAATTAACATTGAGTTTAGAATTTGTTTATCTTATGACATTGTTCCATGTCATTTCCTTAGTTTTTAATAGGTTGTTCTTAATATGTCTCTGCAGGGTGATCTCAAGTCTCCCGGCATCATACCTTTGGCAATTAAGGACGTTTTTAACATTATTCAAGATGTAAGAGTACTTGAGTTATTTAATTTTGTAATCTGCTGTTTGATTGTGTATTTTGGTAATAAACAATGAAGCTTACACATATGTTTATAAATAGTAGTGTATTTCCAAAATCTGAGTATATTTTATTTGTTTTTTGCATTTGATGGATAAGGTTGCTTATAAAAGGAAATTTCAGCTCATTAGTTTGTGGTATTGTGATGTTGATGTAGGATTTTTAACATAAGTTCAGGATCTATGTGTGAAAAAATACTAGACTAGCTACTGCAAAACTAGGGAGAAGAAGAGAGAAAAATTGCTTAGAAAGTTGACTGACCAAAAAGGCAATTTGAATTACATAAGAAATCAAGAAACAAGTTTACAATAGATAAATTTCCAGCTGTAAAAGTTTCTTTGGTCAAGTATTTGATTTGTGAGGATGGCTGCGACCGCTTTGAGATTTGAAGACCGGTTGGAGGGTGCACCCAACTACAGTCCCTAGAAAGAGAGGTTAGCATTGGTATTGATGGAGAATTACATTTGGAAGTTTGTTGAGCAAAAAATTGTCCCTTATACCGATGTTGCACAATTGGCCATCCATAATAAAAAAGGATGTGAAAGCCAGGAGTATTATTTTGGGTGCGGTGAAGGATCATGTGATTTCTCATTTAACTGGAAAGAAGATTGGTAAGGAGATGCGGGAGGCTCTGATGAAACTATACCACAATGATAACCAAAACAGGAGGATAGTTCTAAAGGAGAAATTAAGGGGCACCAAGATGAGCAGATCAGAGATAGTAACATCTTATGTCACTTGGATCACACATGTTCTTGATGAGTTGGCTGTAGTTGGGGAGGTTGTGAATTGTAATAGATCAAGAATTGGTGAGGACAACCTTGGCATTGAATGGCTTCACTAGGCCAGGTACTCCCTTCGTCAAAGGAATTGTAGCATGAGAAAACCTTTCAGATTGGGAGAGATTGTGGGATGATCTCATCTAAGAAGAGAGTCAACAAGAATCTCTGCATGGAGGCCACCATAGGGGTGATGATGAGAACCTTGCCCTTGCCAGGTAGGAAAAGGAAGGAAAGGGAAAGACAAGAAGAATAGTAGTAGAGAGGCCACCTCTCATGATTTAAAGAAGGTAGACATGAACAAGGTAAAATGCTTTGGTTGTCATAAATTTTTTCCTTAAGGAGTTGAATGTCCAAACAAGATGTGAAAATTTCAAAACTAAAATGCTATTGCAACAATTGGAAATTATTTTCTAATTTTTAATTAATTTAACAATTTGCTTGCTAGGACAAATACGAATTAATTCACACTGCAACCTTCACAAATAAAACTACAAAATAAAATGTTGGAAACTGAGAAATTCTAACACACAAAAATTTTGACATTGTTATTTTTGGACAATTGTCCTTGGAAAAACCCAATGTGGAAAAACTGGTGCAACAGAGGTGGGTTTTATTATTATTCTTCAACAACAAATTTGAGTACAATAATTTGGATGTCAAATTGACAATCTAATATGAGAGAATCACTGGCAAAATTCTTGTGAGGATTTTTCCTCACCCCACAGTTGATTTCAGCTCCAGAAACTTGCCCCTCTTCAATTCGTAATTCCTTCTGCTTCAGCGTCTATGCAGTGCTTGTGTAGGCCTTGCTACTGCTGCTTCTGGAAACTCTTGAAATGTGCAACTCTACTTCTCTTTGGCTCTAGAACTAATTCACTGGACCTCCTGATCAAAATCTCGGCCACCAACTACTGAATCGACTGCTCGTCCATCTAGATCGAACTGCTTTGCTGCTGCTGCTGCCTACGCAATCCTTGTGTAGTCCCTCTGTGCAAAGTCACACTCCCTCTCTCTACCTCTTCCAGAACTGGAGGACTTCCTCTAGAAATGCTACTAACCTCGTTTACTGTTTTCTACTCACCCTCTGGCTCAATCTCCTCTGCTAAATCTTTGCTATTGAGAAAATCGAACTATCTGGGCAACTGAGTATCCGACCTGGTGTGTTCTCCATCTACCCATTGACCTCCTCTTATAATCTCCTATTGGGACATGAACGACCAAAATTAGAGCATAATCGATGGCTGAGATCATATCCGGAACGATGTGTGTGAGTTTCTAGATGATCCACACCTTATCTCAATTAATTCTGATTAATTAACCAGTTTTCCTAAGTATGGACTTAGAAAACATTAAAAAATAAGTTAAAAATCTAATTGAGGTACTTCTAGGTGGAATTTCCACAAACAATTTTTGGGTTGTGGAGAACTCTTCTGTTTTAGCCTCTCCACAAAGTTTCGAGACTAGAACACCTTTGATGCTACAAAAACTAACAGGTCCCTCTTAGCGAGGAAGGTGTTCTCTCTAATGTTGCACATTCTGCCACAACACCTTGTCTCTGTACCATCCTCTGTCACGCTGCTGATGTTTGGCTATGTTGATCACCAACTACTGCGCAACTCTAATGTTGCATCTATGCTACTGCTAACACTGCCATACTGCTGTCAACTTTGCATCTACACTACAACTCCCTCTCATCTATTGTTGCTGCAACTGTAACAACTGCAACTGAGAAGCATTAAAATATTCTGCCCTTCTACTGAAACAGGTTCTCCACCAAACCCATCTGTTCTCTGAAACACACGAATTTAGCTATCCCTAGAGCTTTCGTGAGTATGTCTGCAACCTGCTCATTTGTGGGAACATACTATAGCTGGACCGCTCCACGCTGCACACAATCTCTGATGAAATGACACCGAATATTTGTGTTTCGAACTGTCATAAAACACTGGATTCTCAGAGTGCTTGATGCAACTTTGATTATCATAGTAGACACTGGTCACTTCCATCCTTTTCCTGAACAAGCTTACTAGCAGCTTCTGGAGCCATATAATGTAGCACGTAGCTGTGCTCGCTTCCATATACACTGCTTCTGCAGAGCTCAGTGCTATTGACTCCTGCTTCCTATTGCACCAAGATACCATCCTTGATCCAACATTGAAGCAGTACCCTGAGGTACTTTTCTTGTCCATTGAATTGCACGCCCAATCTAAATTTGTAAACCCACATAGTCTGACGTCATCGCTTTGGGTATATTTCAACCCATACTCGATTGTGCCACACACATACCTCAAAATGTGCCTCGCTGCTGTCCAATGTACCCTCTTTAGTTCCACCATAAACTGACTGACGATATTGATGACGAAGCAAATATTTGGCCTAGTGTTGACCAGATACATGAGAGAACCGATGATCTGTCTATACAAGGTGGGGTGCACATCCTTTTCGTCTAACACATCTATCTTCTTCCAGTTGGTGATCATGGGCATAGACATGGGTATACAATCTTGCATTTTGAACCTCTTCAGAATATCTGTAGCATATCTTCCTTGACCAAGGAAGATCTCCCCATCCTTCTGCCACACTGCCAGTCTTAGGAAGTAGTGCATAAGCCTCAAGTCCTTAATATCAAACTCTGCTACCAGGTTCTTCTTGTAGTCCTTTATGAGCCTTAATGACCCTGTCAGGAAGAGATCATCCACATACAATACTAGGATGGGTGGCCCATCCTCTACCATCAAATAGTAGAGGTTGGGATCTGTGTCACTGTAGGCAAATCCCATCTGCTGCAAGTAGCTGTCAATCCAGACATATCATGCCCTGGCAGCCTGCTTGAGTTTGTATAGAGATTTCTTCACCTTGCACACATGAGTGTGACTCCCATGAGTCTTGAAGCCCTCTGGCTGTTCTATGTACACTTCCTCCTCTATCACCCTATTGAAAAATGTTGTCTTGACTTCCATGTGCTGAATTTGCGATCCCATATGAGCTGCTAGGGGTATAACTGACTGAATAGAAGTATATATGGCAACTTGGGCGAAGGTCTCCTCATAATATATCCCTTCTTTTTGTGCATGCGCCTTTGTAATGAACAAAGTCCGTTTACATAGAGGAATGCTATGATACCAATGTAATGAACAAGGTTCGTATACGAAACAGAGTAATCTTGAGAATACTTCGAAGATGTAAAAATCCATTGTAGGTAAGATAAGATAAGATAAGATAATTTTATTAATGTCCAACACATGGCCATAATAGGTCAACAGGACTGTCGGTTACAATGCTTACATCACGCCAAGCCGGTGGACCAAATGGTCCCCTTTAGCATTTCTTTTAAAAAGCAGAGAATACATCTATAACCTAAGTAAATGTAGATGTAGAAGCTAGAAGCTCTCGGCTTCGAAATAAAGCATTGCGATGAAGCAGAGAAGGAGAAGATTGTTATAAGTGAGTCTCGCATATATACCTAGGCAGGTGCGTCATCATGGAAGGTCATGTTCCATTTAGACATGCCTCTACAATACTAATTACCAATTAATGATTACTTAATTAATCACTATTATGATTCTTATTATTATTTATTTTTACACTATTTTTATAAATTTTTATTCATAACATTGTCTTCCTCTTCAAAAAGCTTTGTCCTTAAAGCTTATTGATGAAAGGGCTTGATTCTCTTTTCTCATTTTGAATATCTTCTTGTCTCAAAACCTTCATCTTCGTTCATACAAGACGATATGATGTTTTTGAGTGATAGACAACATTGTCGGATTGAGAACAGATCTAACCATCCTAGGTTAACCTTCTGTGGAATCTTTCGATCACTGGAATTTTGTAATGAATTGTTATCATAGGACTGGATTTTGTAAACTTCAATATTTCTTGGAACATAAATTTGTTGTTTTTGTTTTGAATGGTTCAAATATGTAGACCGACTTAGTTTTCTGCTCTTGTGATTTGGATGTCGATATGGAGCTCTTAAAGTTTGATCATTCCCTAATCTGTTTGTGGTGATTTCCTGATTTACTTCAGGTACTGTTGTTGAGTTTGTGACTGAATCATGATTTGGAATTTCCATTGTTTGAACTGTAACATCTGAATTGGTTTTAACTTTTGTAAGTTTCTTTCTTGAGTTGTGATATTGACCGGGACGATATTTATTCCTTTATCTTCTACTTGGATTGGAATGAATGGAGACTTCAATACTTCTTGAAGTTGTTCTAACTTGTCATTTAGTGACTTCTTGTCAATTTTAAGTTTCTTAATTTGAGTGAGTAGACTTTGATTATGATTTTTGAGACGTAAGAGTTCCTCCTTTTCTAAGTCAACTTTATTTTGGCATTCAAGCTTCTTGTCTTTTAAACGCTTGATTTGTTCTAATAATTTTTTGTTAAGGTTCTTTAAGCGTAAATTTTTCTCTTCTTTCTTTCATAGACTTTCGTTGAGTTTCTTGTCAATTTTTTTCTCTTGTTCCAACTTGTGCTTCTTAGTTTTATGCTTTTTGACTTGTGCAAGTAGTTTGTGGATATGCTCTTTTACACGATATTTTTCTTCGTTTTTATTGGATATCGTCTCTTCAAGCTCTTTTCTCTTCTTTGATATTGAGTTTTGATTTTTTTGAGGTATTAATTTCATAACATCCTTAAAGTTTTCAACGAGGACATTATCGATTTTTACTTCATTGTCATGTCTTCAAATGTGATCATCTTTCCCTTATAAGGAAACATCAAATTTTTTTCTCTATGTTTAACATGAATGCACCCAATTCTCTAAACCAAGGTTGACCAAGAATTATGTCAACCTCTATGTCATACACTTTTACAACATGAGATTGAGATATGTACACATAATGATCTACTGTTATTTGTAAATCATTAATTTTATATCTGTGTTGCATGGGTACCCGCACCCGGGGGTGGGGTTCTCGAACACGTCCCGGGTTCCTGCACCCAAGTACCGGATTCGGGTATGGGTTCTTGCATGAAGAACTGGGTTCTTCAAAAAAAATTTTGGGTTCTTTTCCTTTAACGGGTTCTTGGGTTCTTCGGGTGCTTGGGTTCTTGGGTTCTTCGGGTTCTTCGGGTTGGGTTCTTTGGGTTCTTCATAAAAAAACTATATTAAAAATTTAATTTTCAAATAATTTTTTTTATTGAAAATTAAAAAATAACTTATAACAAAGGTAAAACTTATAACAAAACCTAAAAAACCATAAATCAATTCTTGTAAATCAATTTGGAATGAAACATTCTTCCACGGTCCTTACCATCAAAACCTGTGTTGCACGGGTACCCGCACCTGGTTTTTTAAGTTTTTTACAAGTCTTGTTTTTTAAGAATTCTTGTAAAACAATTTGGAATGAAACATTCATTCACGAGCCAAATAACCATCAAATTATAAACTGTAAATGCACACATACAGGTTCAGACATTTTCGGTCAAATAGAAAGTAGGATTGGGACCAGCCATAAGCTGTAATCAGCTGATGCTGTTAAATGGCGAAGGGCTATTTTGGACAATGGCTAAATTAAGTATCAAAATCTGCCAATTTCTCACAACATTCTGATAACATCATGTTAAGATTAAAACTAGGAAAATATGCCTAAATCATATATGGTCTCTAAAGACTTGTACACCAAGTAATCTCTAAAAACTGTGAAGATGTTTTATGTTTAGATAATTAATATTCAGGCAGAGATTTGCACTCAAAGACAAACTATCCCTCAAGCCATCAGATGGCTGCTATGCATTTTATTGGGAAACAAAGACTGATAAGCGTATTTTGTGGAAGGGTAAGGCTGCCACTGTTTTTGTTATTGCTTTACCACAGAGCACACCATGCATGGGGCAGGTGGATGATTAGACATCAAGAAAATTCTAGACCACTATCAGGTTGAGAAGAATCTCCTATGAAAAAATTGTGTTTTTATATGGGAGAGACTAAACATTCAAAGCAAAGTTACAAGCTCAAGCTCCAGCCAGAATGAGAAATTTCAATAAGGAGAGAAGCTGTCTTGAAATTAGAGCAGGAGGCAGAAATGCTAACACTCCTTAGCTGTGTAGGAGGAAGGGTTTGTACAACCACAACCTTATTCATTGATAGGCATCCTTGCAAATGAACCTAAGCTGCATAGTTATTTTAAAGCCTGTGTGTGACAAAATCTGTCCCAAGTTTCACCAAAATAGCTGAGTCTAGCATTTATCCTAGTATGTATTTTGAATTTTCAGTTTTAGTAGTAGCCTTGAGCTCTCTCACATAGCTGTCACAGTGTCATGGTTACACAGAAAAGATTCAAAAGAACAGTTTTTTGGTGATAAATTTTGAAATTTCAATGTTAATGTTGAATGTTCAATGATGTGCATGTTTAAATGATTATCATTAAAGTTTTCTTGTTTAAAATTGAAAAAATATACAAATTCAAATTTCATATATATTATTAATTATAAATTATAATTTATAAAATATAATTATTAAAATTTAATATTATTATATTACCCGACGAACCCACGCACCCTGTTTCCAAAAATGCCGTCCTCGTCCCCGTCCCCGCACCCACGTTTCCTGGCAACATAGTTTTATATATATATTTTTTTCCAAAAAATTTGTTGTTTCGCCTGCATTGGCATATGAAATTAACAATCGATTCACCAAATTAATATTTATGTAATTTTTGCCGTTGGTTGTACTAATAGTTACATTAACTTTTTTCCCTTGGATAGTCCCTCTTAATGTAATTAATTCCTGATGTGTATTTAGAATACCCTTATAGGAAAATCATCCTGCTTTTATTTTCGAATTAGGCTTCATTTTTTTTTTGAGATGAGCTGAGAGCTTAGTGATAACCCCTTCTTTTCTCTTTATCAACCCTCTTTACTTTTATTAAAAAAACTCTTTTCCTCTATAATAATACCTTCCTTTTTTTTCAAATAAAATCCCCCCTTTTTGATAATAATTTCCGATTAAACTCCCTTTTAATAAACGCAATTTTAAATAACCCTTTTTATACCTTTATAATACTTTATAATAAAAAAGTTCTGATTTTCCTTGGGGTATATTGATCGTAATAATAGCAAAACTTCTATGATTTGTATGCTATATCTTTTGCACCATACATGTTAGCCATATAATCAAGCTTCAAAATAAAAATCAATTTTAATGCTAGTGACAGTAATTAAAAGATTCACTGCTCAAACTATTTTTTGTAGTGTCGCTGGTTGGTGGCAGGTGGATTAAGAAATTAACAAGTTAATTTAATCAATTAATTAGAATCGCAATTGAAACGTAGGGATGTGTGTTTACACCGGTAAAAATAGTAAATTGTGAATCGTTAAATCGTACGATATCAAAGTTGAGTCAGATGGTAGTTGATGGCTGTCTAATTATAAGTTAATTTGTACACGCAGATGTAAAAGTCGACTTTTTGGGCCAGTGTACGTTTGCAACAATGATGTGTGTATTTTTTGCAGGTACAAGGGAAAACGACTATTATGATAGATAGAAGAATGATACATGGTAAGCAGACAGTGCTGGTAGAAAGGCCGCAAATAGGAGCAATGAGTATGGGTCGAGTTTTTTTGCTGAGGCAACATGCTTAATGAGGATTTGCGATGATTCTGAGGTGGTAAAAAAGGTGTTGTGGGCAGGGACGAAGAGGTTGGTTGCAATGGTGAAGAGCGTGACAGGGACGAAGAGGCCAGTTGTAGTGGTGAAGAATGCGGATGGGGTGGCGGGTGACGGATGTGGGTGGCCCATTCATGGTGGTGCTTTATCGTTGGCAGAAATTATGGCTTGCGACAACTAATGTGACGAATGGCGATCGATGCAAATAAAATAGCGGTTACGGTGCGGTTGACAAAAGCAGTGCTCCACAGGGACTCACCGCAACCCCCCCATCCCTCTTAGGGGTCTAGTTTCCTAGCTCCCTCGCGCTCCGGGTACTTGGGGACGAGAAGGGGTTGTTTCCCCACGCTACCAAAAAACAAGGTACGCAGGGGGATGTGCGAGGGGGTCGTTTCCTTGTGCTGAGGGGTCGTCTCCAAAAAGGGGGTCATGAGGGGTCCGGGGGGGGGGTCGGGGGGGGGTCGAGGGGGGGTGGTGGGGGGGAACGTGGGGGGTCGAGGGGCTCGATATTTTTAAATAAGCTTTTGTTTATAATTGAAATTTAACATTAGTTTTAATACTTTAGGCTTTCAATTCATTTTTTTATAAATTTAATTCATTATTCGCCCTAGCCCCTCACTCCATTCGCAAGACGTTCCTTGTTCCTCTGCAACAGATAGGAATTGGTCCACATATAGCTTCATCCACTCTATCAAGAGGAACAAGCTTACCTCTAAAAGAGCGGAGAAGTTAGTTGCTGTGCACAGTGCCCTACATCTTGAGCATAGGAAGACACCTAAGTATTTGAAGGGACCAACAACACGATGGGATGTTGATCCAGAGGACGATGCACAGGTAGATATGGAGGAGAGACTTGATGAGAGACAGATGGGGTTGGTTGGTGTGCCACTTAGCATGTTTGAGAATGCTAGTGATTCAGATTCAGATGGTGATATGGTTGATCCTGATTTATTCATGCAATAGTTGGATGCAGAGACTAGGGGGGCATTACCTTGAGGCTTGAGCAAAATTATGCTTGTTTATCTTTTGATAGGTTGATGTTCTTATTTTATTATGACTGTATAAAATTTAACTCTTGATGTATCAGACTTGACTTTAGTCTTTTATAATTCTATAAAATTTTGACTCTTGATGTATGATGTATCAGACTTGAATTTTATAATTTTATGTCAATATTCACTGTTCCATATTCAATGTTCATAGTAGGAAGTGGAACATCAATATGGTTTAAACTTTAATCATAATGTATGATGTATGATTATAAATTAGAATTTTAAATTTATATGATATTAGATAATGATATTCATATCAATGATCATGCTTTGCAGCTTTTCAATTCAAACCCAATTGTCATAGTGGACCCAATTTATAAAGTATATTTTATATTTATAAGTTTTTAAGACCTTGACATCCCCCCACGTTTCCTAAAATTTGGCGGGGAGCTTTTGCATAGGCCGCTCTCGCGTATCCTTGCTCCCTCGCCCCGTCATCCTGGAACCTTGGTGGAACATTAGACAAAAGTGGAGTCTGGGTTACATTGCAGATCGATGAATTAGATCTAAGGAAGCTGCTGTTGGGCTGTCAAAGGCAGAGTACATGCCTTGTAGCGTGGTTTTTATTTTTTTGCTTTGTTTTTAGTATTATTATTTTTTTAATTCTTATTTTCCCTTATCCTGTAGCCGTGATACTGAAATCAGGTTCATACCCAATCCTGACACATGCAGTACATCTGTAGCATTGGTACTTGCTTCAGACTCCCTCTAAAAATCAATGGTACCTCTCCTTGCTAGAGTACATTTCGTTTTATTTCCCATCGTAACCTGGAAATCCATCTGCTCATTGTAGCTAGAGAAATATTCTCTAACCCTTGTCATTTGAGCTAACGCTCCACTGTCTATATACCATAGACCTTGAGAAGTTGAGCCTGATAGGCAAGTAAATTCGTCCTCCAACTTAGAAGACAAGTTTGAAGCTCCCTGAATATTAAATTGATCCATGGCCATACTGGAGAATTCTTTAGTGTGCTATTTTTCTTCCACTCGACAAGGATTCTGCTCTATCAATTTGAAATAAAACCCTCTGTGTCTAACCAAGGAATTTGCTCAAATGAATATCTAAGCTCCTGTTGCTCCCTTTTTTTGCTGGAATTACTCAATTTGGAAAGTCGATTTTTTTGCAACCCTGCACTGAAAAAATTGAACTTCCCCTAAGCAACTCGGCATGCTTGGCTAGGCACTGCGCAACAGGAGAAAAATTCAGCTTGTTGGTCCCTTTGAACAACGAAATTTTCTTCTTTTCCCTCTGAGCTTCCCAGCAGATCAACCACGTAATGATACCATGTGAAAATTTCAAAGCTGAAATCCTATTGCAGTAATTGGAAATTATTTTCCTAATTGTTAATTAATTTAACAATTTATATGCTACAACAAATACCAAATAATTCACATTGCAACCATCACAAATAAAATTGCGGAAAATAAAATGTTGGAAAATGAGAAATTCTAGCACAGAGAAATTTTGACACCGTTATTTTTGGATAATTGACCCTGGAAAAACCCAATGCGGGAAAACCAGTGCAACAAATGAGAGTTTTATTATTCTTCTTCAACGACAAGTTTGAGTACAATAATTTGGATGTCAAACTGACAATCCAATTTGAGAGAATCCGTGGTAAAATTCTTGTGAGGATTTTCCCTCACCCCACAACTGATTTAAGCTCCCAAAACTGGCCCCTATGCAATTTGTAATTCTTTCTGCGTCAGCCTCTGCGCAGTGCTTTTGTAGGTGTTGCTGTTGCTACCTCTGGAAGCTCTTGAAATCTGCAACTCTGTTTCTTTCTAGCTCTGGAACTGATTCAGTGGCCCTCCTGATCAAAATACGGTCCACCAGCTACTAAATCAACCGCTCCTCCAGTGAGATCAAATTGCTCTGTTGTTGCTTCTTGCATAGTCCTTGAGTAGTCCCTTTGGGCAAACTCACGCTCCCTATCACTACCTCTTTTGGAATTGGAAGACTTCCCCTGGAAATGCTGTTGACTAACTCTACAACTTGTTGCTCACCCTTTGGTTCGATTTCCTATGTTAGATCTCTAATACTGAGAAAATGGAGCTGCCTGGGCAACTGATTATTTGCACTAGTGTGTTCTCCATCTACCCATCGGCCTCCTCTTATAATCTCCAGTTGGGACTCCAATGCCCAAGATTAAACAATAATCGATGGTTGAGATGATATCTGGATCGATCCGTGTGAGTTTTTAGATGATGCGCACATTATCTCAATTGATTAAGATTAATTAACCAGTTTTCCTAAGTTTAGACTTAGGAAATATTAAAAAATAAGTTAATAACCTAATTGAGACGCTTCTAGGTGGAATTTCCAGAAACGATTTCTGAGTTATTGAGAGCTCTTGTGGTTTATCTGTTGAAATATGTAACTAGGTTCGGTCGTCATGATGACACATGTAATCATGATTTTCTGTATTTTAATGAAAAGAAAAATAAATTTATTATTGTTATTCTTGAGGCATAGGTTTCATGCTCAAGGGGTTTTTATTTTAGGTCAAGCACCCATTGAGTGGTTCTAGGTTTGTCATAAAGTCAATTGAGTCATTGTCATTTGGGCATGTTACATATTGTAAAGAAAATTTATTTGAGTCAAAATTGAGTCAAAAGACTCTCCATGACCTCGTCATGGTGCAAAGATCAAGTTAGCCTACATGAAGGGACAGGTCGGCCTAAAGATATCAATTCATACCCCTCCCAAGCCTATAAATAAGAAGGAACTCGACCTCGTTTGGAGATTGATTCAAGCAAGTTCAATCTATTCAAGAGAGAAGCTGGAAAAGGATGAATAAGAAGGAGAAGAACTAGATTGAAGTTTTTGGACCTCTCTCTCTCTCTCTCTCAAATGTTAGGGTTTCTACTTTTGTTGGGCAGGTCGCAATTGCAGAAGAGTTTGCTGGATAGGTCAAAGTTGTAGAAGAATTTGTTGGGAAGATCGAAGTTCCAGAAGAATCTGCTGGGTAAGTCAAAATCGGTTGGGTCGTCAGACTTTCTTGCATTGAAGAAGAGGATAGTGGTTCAACATGTTAAGGATTTTGTCAGTAAACCTCCAAAGGAAGAAGCTCAAGCTCTAGCCGAATACATGAAGAGGGAAATGAGGGCTCAAAGAATCCTTACGTAGCGAAATTGGAAATGTCAAAAGACATCTAGGACAAATTGGTGGAATTATTCTTTGTAAGTACTGCAAGAGAAGTGATATCATTGAGAACTGAGCTCTACAAGATGATGATATCAAAGGAAGAAGGAATAACCTCATGAGGGTGTCAGAAATACGAGACCAGCTGCAAGAGTTGGGGGAAATCATGAGAAATGACCATCGTGTTACTAAATACACTACATGATGGATGGGACAACTTTGTATCAAGCATTTTTGGAAAGAAGGAAGTCACCTCATTCAATGAACTCTGGTCATTGTGTAAAATGGAAGTAAACCAGGTTAAAAGCAAAAAGCGATGTGGGACTAGGTTCAATATGTTTAAGCATTTGTTGCCATGTCTAAAAGAAAAGGGAAGGTTTGAAAAAATCTGGTCCTCAGAAAAAGAAGAAGAAGGATATGTCAAAGAGCCTATGCAATGGATGTCAGGAATATGGGCATCACAAGAAAGATTGTCTGAAATTCAAGAAGGACAAGAAGAGGAAACATAGAAATAAAGCTCATATCACCAAAGAAGTGGAAGAACTTGATGAGAAGAAATCCAAAGGGATAGATCTTCACAATTAGGGTTCCTCCAATGCATAGCAAGGAGAAGTAGGAGGTGAAAGGACCTCTACCATGGGAGTCAAGATGAGAAGCTTTATGACTAAATGCATCTTAATAGAATATGGCATCATATTAGAAGTATGCTGTTAAAACAAGAGCTCACTAGAGAAGCTTGAAAGGATCGCTGATGTAGAAGTCTACATGATTGTAGCAGTCATCATAAAAAGGAAGTAGCTCTTGGTAACCTCATTGAAAGCATAAGTAGTACTTATGGGAAATGAAAAGTCATCTAGCATAGAAATAACTCATCATGTATCATCATCATTAGGAAGGAGCATTTGTAGGATAAGGATAATCAAGATCCTTCGTTGGAATCTTCATCGGAAGGTGTAGACGGTGCTCGCTACCACCAACATACAGGGGTTCTCCTCGATGATAAGTCCCAATTAGACCTCATTTCGTTTGAAGGAGTCTCATTGATTTTATTGTTTGGTAGTTGTTTGATGATAAAGAACACTAATAATAATCAAGTGGAAGAAGAAGCTAATGAAGTAAAGTAAAAATATATTACACGTAGTTATCAAGTTAAGAGAAATCCTCTACTCTAGCTATCCCCTAGATTTCTCAACATTAGCATCTCCACAAAGTTTCGAGATTAGAACACCTCTGATGCCACAAAGCCTGACACAAGAAGGGAAAGGGAAATGGACAACAAGTTGCAACATCAATAGACATACAAGTTAGTGTGTTTTCCACTAGGTTCTACACAAAGTTCTCATTGATATCTTGCGTTTTTGGCACGATTTCCAGGGGTGCGTGGTTTGTGGACAATGGTCCTTGTCACATGATGGGATCACGAGAGTTATTCCCCAATATTTTGGAGGGAGATTGAGAACTAAATGTGGAGTTTGGTAACAATGCCCGGTGTGCTGTGAAGGGTGTTGGGATTATTTGGTTTCAGTAACAGTTAGGTGGTCTTTTAAAGGTGACAAATATGCTATATGTTCTAGAGCTAACCAAGAACCTGCTCAGGTGGTCCTTTAAAGGTGACAAATATGATATATGTTCTAAGGCTAACCAAGAACCTACTCACTCTCAAAGAGGGTAACTTGTACATGTTGAAGACTCACCTTGTACTTGCCATATTTCATGATATTGACAACTTGTGCGAGTTATGGCATAGGAGGATGTTTAAATTGCATCACAAACCTTTATTGATTTTGAGGGAGATTGTCAGTAGTCTCCTAGAGTTCATCGTATAGACACAAGGTGTGGGCAAGGGATGTGCACTTGGAAAGTTTGCCAAGGTTACGATTTCTAGTAGAATGGAGTTGCAAAGAGGAAGAACAAGGCTATTGTTGTTGTTGCGAAGGCAATTATCCATGATCAGGTTTTGCACATGTTCCTTTGGTTAGAGGCAGGGAACATGGCACTATATATTTAGATAATGAGTTCTCGTAAGGTCTTGGAGGAAAAAAATTCCTGAGGAGGTGTTCATAGGGGTGAAACCGAAGTTTTGTCATTTTTGCAATTTCAGGTGTTCAATATATATATTCATAGATCTTTAGAGATGAAGACAAAGCTAGAGTCCTCAATGCATAAGGGAATATTTGTGGGGTATAGTGAGTCTTCAAAGGTGTCAGGGTATACATTATAGTGTAGGGGAAGACTGGTGAGAAGGAATGTCAAGTTTGAGGAGAATTAGGCCTTTAGGAAGTCACATAAACCCTTACAATGATGGCAAAGGATAAGGATCAAGAGGCTTCAAAGATTGAGAGGAGAACACCAACACCAACAATAGGGGAGTTGGAGTCTACTTCCAATTTTGTCAGAGGAGGTCGAGATGGCTAGAGCAGACATAGAGAGATGCTTAGGAGCATGTGGAGACTAGGAGTACTTTTAGGGAGAGAAAACAACTGAGGAAGTTTCCTACTACATGGTGCTCATGAGTTACATTAATGATTTTGAGCTTCCCACTTTTAAGGAGGCAACAAGCTAGTGGGTTTGGAGGGATGTGATGATTGGGGAGTATGCTTCCATCACGAAGAATGATGTATACGGGACATTGTGTTGAGGCCAAAGGGGAAATTAATGGTGAGCTACAAATGGATCTTTAAGATTAAACATCTTGGGGATGGTAGTATGAAAAAGTATAATGAAAGGTTCATGGAAAGAGGGTTCTCCTAAGAGGGAGTGGACTGTGATGAGACATTTTCTCTAATGGCCATGTGTACATCTAATATGGTTGTGATATCTATTTCTTCAAATATGGGGTGGAGAATACATTAGATGGATGTGAAGATAGCCTTCCTCAATGAAGTTTGTTGAGGAGGTGTACATAGATAAGCCTCAGGGATTTAAGGTGCATGGGAGCGATTATCATGTGTGCAGATTGAAGAAGGAATTATATGGCTCTAGTAGGGAGCGATGGCATGGTGTAGTTGAGGATTTATGGGTATTTGTTGAGCATGGGCTTCACTAAGAGTAAGATAGATCCCAACTTGTACTTCATAATAGTTTGTGATGATGCACTCATTTTTTTTCTTTATGTGGATGGCCTATTAATATTTTTATTTTGCTAAGTTTAGACTTAGGAACCCATTAAAAATATTAATAATTTTAATATCTCCTTAACGGGGTGGAATTTCCCCAAATTATTTTTGGGTCTTGGAGATCTCATGTGCTTTAGCCTCTCCACCAATTTTCATGGCTAGAGCATGTCTGATGCTATCCCAAATCAACATATAACATGATTTTGGCCATAGACACATAGATGAGTCACGGTCATGAATGATGGTATATCTGTATGAAAGATGGACCTATTCTTTTTTTCTTTTTCTTTTTAATCTGCAACTGCATTTTGCTGTTGGTTGTATGATTCTATAAGCTCCCTCTTGATTGCTATTTCAATTTAAAAGGAATCAAAATCTTATGAGATGTCGTCTTCCTCGTTGTCTGTCTAATCTATTTGACTTGCTCTCTTGTCTAGCCTATGCGCCCTCTAGCTGTGTTTGCACTAAGCAATATTCCATCAATTTTTTTTAGAGGTGTCAATTTGAGCTCTTATGCAAAAGGAAATTATGAGTCAGATGATGGAGATGATGAAGGAAAAGCTTTTTGGGAGGACATTGCATCTTTGAGGATAAAAAATATGAAGGAAAAGATTCTTTAGCACAGAAAAAGACAAATCTGAAAACAAAGAAGACATTAGCAGTGAAGGATGTTGGCAAATTGGTTATTATTTGTGGGAAACTAGGTCACGGTGGTTGGCAAATGGTTTGCTAAAAGGTAGATAATTTTATTTTTTTAAAAGGAGCTATATGACTTTTCTTTTAGAAGAAGAAGAAGAAGAAGAAGAAGAAGAAGAACCTTGACAAGGGAGAAGATGATTAATTTCAAGCAACAACTAAAGACGACTATCATATTTGATGCACTTCTTACAAGAGAGACATCTTTAAAAAAACTAACATATCGTTTTTCTTTAACTGAGGACACAATTTAAGGACTCCATGTGTCAAGGTGCATATAGGGGCAAATATGTGTTGCACAAAGAGACAGAGTTGGATGGGAAGGTTGAGGAATTCAACCTACCTTGAACAATGAAGCTATTTGCATTGTTTGGCTAAGAAGTGTTTAAGGTGGAGAAGATAAAGGTATTGTGACCATCTTATGGGCAACGGAAAGCAGTGTCAGTAATATAACTGTCATCCAAACATGAAAACATTAAGAAACCTTTGGTAAGACACAAGTGATGTTTTGGTGCCAAACCTATGGTTCCCATATGTCCTTTGTCTAGGCATAGTTGGAGCAATTGAGCTCAGGCATAGTTCGAGCCAGTGTTGCGGGGGAGCGCTACCCCCCCTCGCTCCCGCTCCTAATCCGCGCTTCAGGCGGGAGCGGGTCGGGAGCGCGCTCCCGATAAAAAAATTTGCGCTCCCAACCAATTTAGGGAGCGACATCGGGAGCGTCGCTCCCGGAGCGATTTTTAACGCTCGGGAGCGATCGGGGAGCGAACGCTCCCGAGCGTTAAAAATTCGCTCTGGGAGCGAATCCCCTGACGCCGAGAGTGTTCCGGGTGGAAAAAAAGCCGCGGACGCAAAATATTTTTCCAATTAAAAAAAAATGTTTTAAAAGCCCAATGGGGCAAACAAACATTTCATTATCACTTGAATGAGAGCCAGAGCAAGGAGAGCAAGAACAAAGGAGCGAGGAGAAGCGGGGAGCAAGTGCCAAGGAGCGAGGAGAAGCGGGGAGCAAGTGCCAAGGAGCGAGGAGCAAGCCTGCAGAGAGGTAAGTAACTTAGTAATTTAGTTAGTTTAGTTAGTTTAATTTAGTTAGGTAGTAATTTAGGTAGTTTAATTTAGTTTATTAACTATATTTAGTAAAAAAATTATGAATCTAAATTAAATTAATAGATTAAAATTATTAAATTAATTAATCTAAATAAATTAAATTAATTTGCAGATTCAAAAGCCTATCAAACATCATGGACCTGGCTATATTTCTTGGGATTTTCCTCTTCTTGGTCCCTTTTATGGTTATTATGGTGCTGGAGAGTAGGAAACAGAGGGGCCAAAATGAAGAGGGGGATGAAGAAGCTGGAGAAAGTGGATTTGATGAAAACCCCGATGAGGAGGAGCTGGAGGAGGGTGAACATGACTCAAAAAACTAAACAAGACCAAACCCCATTGTGGAAATATGTTAACAGGCCTGAAGCAGGGAAAGGGGGTGGAACCACTAAATTTCATTGCCCCCATTGCAACAATGATTACCTCAGGTTCATACACCCGTGCTAGAAAACACCTTTGCGGGAAAAGGCCATGGGATGGAGACAAACAAATAGGAATCAAAACTTGTCCGGCGGTGTCAGCAACGGATAGAGCCAAATACATAAGGGAAGAGGAGGAAGCCCAATACAAATCTAAAAAATCAAGGGGTTTCTTTGAACCAAGCTCACAATCACAAGCACAAAGAACTCCTTCAGCATCCTCCCAAGGCAGTGGATATGGAGGCACAGGGTCATCAGGTTTAAGGCGTAGAACCATATCAGATTTCCATGATGAGGGGTGTAGGAATGATGTGGATTCTAAGGTTTACAGGTTTCTCTATGCATGTGGGGTACCATTCAATGTTCTTCGCTCACCTTATTGGCACGAAATGGTTTCTGCCATAAATGATGCCCCTAAAGGATACAAGAGCCCTGGGTATGACAAGGTAAGAACTGTTGGACTTGATCATGAAAAAGCAAAAATATCACATTCTTTG
Source organism: Pinus tabuliformis (assembly GCA_031772625.1). Lineage (NCBI taxonomy): Eukaryota > Viridiplantae > Streptophyta > Pinopsida > Pinales > Pinaceae > Pinus > Pinus tabuliformis. The sequence goes on along the minus strand of CM062810.1, from coordinate 523,900,403 downwards.
AATAGAATGACAAGTTCTTGGACTGACCATGGGGTGTCCATTGTATCTGATGGATGGACAAATGTAAAAGGCAAGCCATTGATAAGTGTTCTTGCTGTGTCTGTTAGTGGTGCCATCTTTCTAACTGCACATGATTACTCAGACAAGTTCAGGACTGACATCAACATTGCAGAAGCATTACTTGAAACAATTGAACGTAGTGGGCCATACAATGTCATCCAAGTCATCACTGATAATGCTCCTAATTGTAAGGCAGCGGGAGCAATTATTGAGGATAAATACCCCAATTGTTAGGATATTCTGACACATAGGAAATAGTTAAGTACAACTTGGTCTAGTATAGAGTTAGGTAAAGTGTGTTTCTTTAGCTTGTACATTTTGTAACTTACAATCCGACGGTCACGATATGTAGTGATCCGACGGTTCATTCTCTCCTCGGTATTACCGACACTTGATCCGTGGCTTAACACCCGATTGGTCCATGATTTCTATTTAAAGCGCATGGAGGGTCATTTGTAGGGTAATCCGTCTATGAGAGAAGTTATGTAAATTCCCACATGGTATCAAAGCTATTTGAGGGCCGCGTCCGTTGGTGATCCAAATCTGAAGCCGGTAGAACTGCATCCGATTGCCGTTTCCTAGATCTACTGTTTCTGACTGCTTTCGGGCTGAGAGGACTGCTCTGTTGTGTTGGGAGCATCTGTTCCAGTGAGGAACCCCTTTTGTTTCACGCGAAAAGGTTTCCGGTAGCTCTAGCTGCGTCATTTTTAAGATCTGGAGGTATACAGTGTTTATTTGCAGTTTACAATTATTTTCTCTCTGTTTATTTCAGTTTCGGTTTATTTAGCTTTTTTTATTTTCGGATCTATACCTTTCATTTCTGCGTATGCTCTTTGCCCTGCGACTCTGTGCGATCTGGGCAAATCAGAAACAGAAAGGAAGGATTTTTTCTCATGCGTATGCTCTTTTCCCTGCGTGTTAGTGTGATCTCGGAAAATCATAAACATTGAGGAAAATGTTTAGTTTCTGGCTAAAGCTAACTTTGAGCCGCAAGGTTCATTTTTGAAAATATTTAGTTTTTCGGCTAAAGCTAACTTCGAGCCGCAAGGATCGTTTTTTATTGTATGTCCGTGTTGGGTTTTGTGTTTTTTGTTTTGTAGGGAAAAAGAGTCTTCTCAAAGCAAGCACGCAACCCAAAGCATCAACCCCCCTCTCTCTCTCTCAAATTTTTTGTATAGCTCAATTGGTTCAAAGCTATTTTAAGAGAGTAGAGGTCTTGGGTTCAAATCTCCTTTTTGTGAGGGCGGATTTTTCATTTCCGCACCTTCCCGCACTTAGTCGGCATCTTCAACAACTTTTTTTCAAAAAGCCATAACTTCTTCATCCGGAAGCCGTTTTCAGAGCCTTTTTTTTAAACCGGCCTAACTTTTCGATATCTATCCATTGGAACACTTAGTTTTAGCATCTTTAGCTTCAGTTTCCGTTGAAATGGAAAGTCAATACCAAGTTACCCTTGACAGCACCAACTACTTCCAATGGTTGTCCTACATTGAGGATTTACTTAGAAGTAAAGGTCTCTACAGAATAGCCTCATGCCAAGAAAAGAAACTGAAGGATGAAGATAAGGCTGCTAAATGGGAAAATAGGCAAGATCAAGCACGTGGATTGACAGGGATGTCTATTTCTCCAGATCTTAGATTCCATATTGCAGAACTTGATACTCCTGATGAAGCAATGAAACAAATCAATAAAGTTTTTGGGATTAAAAATGAACTTAGAGCCCATCAACTTGAAAATGAGTTGCTTACATTGGACCCTAATAATTTTTCTTGCATTGAAGATTTCTTGTCCAAGTTCAAGACCCGTAGATATCTCTTGGAAGGTGTTAAGGTTAAGAAAGAAGATAGTAACCTTATCTATTCCATTCTTACTAAGTTGGGACCAACCTACTCTGTGTTTGTTTCTACCTTCCATTCTATAAGAGAAGCCTTCATTTCTCAAGGAACAGACTACAAGTCCCCTTCCTTTGACTCTTTTTGTGATTCTTTAATAAGAGAACAAGAAAAACTCTTACGCCTTGGTCTTCTTAATCTTGGAAACTCTTCCAAGAAAGCGTTAGCCGCCCAGCAGCAACCAAATTCAAAGAATCCTAAGAAGTCATATTCTAAAAAGAATGGTCCTAAACCAAACAAGGGTTCTAAGCAATCTCAGCCTCAAAATGAAAAATCATTTCAACAAAATGATAAGACAAATAAAGACAAATGGAAGAAGACTGATAGACATTGCAACTTTTGTAATCGAGATGGCCACTTAGAATCCAAATGCTTTAAGAAGATGGAAGCCTTGGAAGCAGCGATGAAGAAACATAACATCCATTTGGAGCATTCTTCAACTTCAACTTCATCTTCAGGAATGGCACTTTCTGCATGTGGTTGTCAATCATCTCGGTCTGGTTATGCATTAAATGTATCTTCTTCTTCTCATTCTCATGAGTGGCTCATTGATTCTGGAGCTTCTTATCACATGGCCAAAAACAAAGCCATGTTTTCTTCTTTAAATGATTGTAACACCAAAAATATATATGTTGGTGATGATAGATCTCTTAATGTTGTAGGGACTGGAACTGTTCATCTAGACAATGGTCAATTTAATGATGTATTATGCGTTCCAACCTTATCCTGCAACCTTCTATCTGTATATCAGATAACTCATTCAGGTGAAGGTAAAATCGTTGAATTTTCACCTCATGATGTTGTAATTAAGGACCTAAGAGATCCTCAACAGATTTTAGCTATTGGCATTGCTGATGATTCTACAAGGTTGTATAAGTTTCACAACTTTGGGTCATCAAATCTTCCCTCAGTATTTGTTGCTCATAACGATGAAGTGAGCAAACTTTGGCATGAGCGATTTGGTCACTTAAACTATCGCTCCCTTTAGCATCTATGTAAAGAAAATATGGTGACAGGTCTTCCTATGGTATCTTGCAGAGATGGTGTTTGTTCCGGATGTGTACTCGGAAAACATCATCGAGACAATTTTGAAAAACGTGCCTCTTGGCACGCCTCATCCCCTTTACAGCTTGTGCATAGTGATTTATGTGGTCCAGTTCCAGTTGTTTCATTCTCTGGCTGCAAGTATTTCTTAACTTTCATTGATGATTTCTCCAGACGCACTTGGGTATACTTCTTAAAACTCAAGAGTGAAGTATTTAACACATTTTTGGCCTTCAAGGCCTTTGTTGAAAAACAATCTGGACATCAAATTCTTAAGCTAAGATCTGATAATGGCGGAGAATATGTTAAACACACATTCATCAACTTTTGCACTGAGAATGGAATTCAAATGCAACATACTGTTCCATATACTCCACAACAAAATGGTGTAGCTGAAAGGAAGAATCGCACCTTAAAGGAAATGGCTAATTGTATGCTACAATCTAAAGGACTTGGTCTTAGTTTTTGGGCAGAGGCAATTAACTGTGCAAATTACATAATAAATCGCACTCCTACTAAGGCTTTAAAGAATATCACTCCAGAAGAAGCATGGAGCTCAATCAAACCAGATGTAAGTCACTTTCGTGTTTTTGGAAGTGAAGCGTGGGCCCATATTCCAGATGAAAAGCATAAAGCTTTAGAACCTAAGAGTGAAAAATGTACTTTTGTTGGATATTCTGAAGATGTCAAAGGCTAGAAGAGATGTAAGATTTGATGAAAATATATCGGCCTGCGAGCCTAGTCCGGCGGATGTGCCACCTCTCCCTATCTCTTCTACTTTTGAAAACATTTCTTCTTCAGATGATGAAAGTGAGGATGACAATCCTCCCCCACCATCTCAGGATCCTCCTTCAGCTCCTCCACTTCCAAAATGGGTTCGTGCTACTCGAGATGAAGCAGGTGATCTTGCTGGTGATCCTATAGATTAGCGACGCACACGTTCTCAGTTTGACAGAGCCTCTTCTTTACTGGCTCAAGCTCCAGTAAATTATGATCCTAACACCTTTGTAGAAGCTTCAGGCCATCTAGATTGGGAAGCAACTATGAATGAAGAATATCATTCATTATTGGCAAATGATACATGGGATCTTGTTCCTCTACCAAAGGGACGAAAACTTGTTAGATGCAAATGGGTTTACAGAACCAAGTATGGACCAGATGGGAAAGTTGATAAACATAAAGCTCGTCTTGTTGCTAAAGGTTTTTCACAGGTTGAAGGCATTGACTACACTGAAACCTTCTCCCCTGTTGCCAAAATGAACTCTATCCGCCTTGTTCTTTCCCTTGCTACCTCGTTCAAATGGGAAGTCCATCAGATGGATGTTAAATCTGCCTTCTTGCATGGGGACTTGCATGAAGAAATCTACATGGAACAACCCATTGGCTTCATAAAAACAGACTCCAACCTTGTATGTCGGCTTAAGAAATCCCTTTATGGTCTCAAGCAAGCTCCTCGAGCTTGGTATGCCAAAATGGATAGCTTTCTTTTAGAATCTGGCTTTTCTAGGTGTCATTCTGACAATACTGTCTACACCAAGAAAGTGGGAAAGTCTCTTATCATTCTTGTTCTTTATGTTGATGATCTTATCCTTACCGGTAGTGATCCCAACCTTATAAACCATGTGAAGTCCAGCCTTAAAAAGAAATTTGAAATGACAGACTTAGGACACTTTCATTATTTTCTCGGTCTTCAAGTCTTGCAATCCAAGGAGGGTATTTCCCTTTCCCAGTCCAAGTATGCCTGTGATATTCTACGCCATTTTCACATGGAAGACTGTAAGCCAACCCCTTCTCCCTTCCAGTCTGGAGTCAAACTTTCAGTCACTTGTACTTCTTCTGAAGTTGATGCTACCTTATACCGTCAACTTGTAGGAAAACTTTTGTATCTAACCCATACTCGTCCTGACCTTTCCTTTGTTGTTGGCCTTGTTGCTCGGTTTATGCAAAACCCACGTGAAAGTCATTGGAAAGCAGCTAAAAGAATACTTCATTATGTTCGAGGTACAGTTCAGTGTGGGATTCATTACAGTGCCGAAGCATCTCCTCTATTGGTTGGTTTCACTGATTCCGATTGGGCTGGTGACCCTGATGATCGGAAGTCTACTGCAGGTTATGTGTTCACTCTTGGTTCAGGACCTATTACATGGGCTTGCAAGAAACAAGGTGCCATTTCTCTTTCTTCAGCAGAAGCAAAATATCGTGGTGCTGTAGAAGCTAGTAAGGAAGCCTTGTGGCTTCGTCAGATCCTGTCAGAGTTTGGCTTTCAGCAGCAGCATCCGACTACACTTTGGTGTGATAATCAAAGTGCCATTCAGCTATGCAAAGATCCAGTCCAACATCAGCGCAGCAAACACATTGAACTGCACATGCACTTCATTAGAAAGCTCATTCATGACCATGTTCTTGAAGTGCAATATTGTTCAACAGATGATCAAGTTGTAGACATTTTTACAAAGGTACCATGTGGGAATTTACAGGGTAAGTTCCTCAGACAGAACACCAAAGGACATCGCTCACAACCAGATCGCAGATCAATACACCAGTACTTTTGACGTGGTTAAAACCCTCAAAGAGGGAAACAATCCAGGGCCTGAGCCAACGCGGCCACTTCAGGCAATTTATTAATAAAAGAATGAAAATTTACAAATGCTTCTCTCATAGACGGATTACCCTACAAATGACCCTCCATGCGCTTTAAGAAATCATGGACCAATAGGGTGTTAAGCCACAGATCAAGTGTCGGTAATACCGAGGAGAGAATGAACCGTCGGATCACTACATATCGTGACCGTCGGATTGTAAGTTACAAAATGTACAAGGTAAAGAAACACACTTTACCTAACTCTATACCTAACTCTATACTAGACCAAGTTGTACTTAACTATTTCCTATGTGTCGGAATATCCTAACATCCCCCCTTAAGAACGACTTGGGATAAGATTGAAGGATTTACAAATATGACACAATAGGAGAAGGAAGGAGGCACTAGAGCCTATCCCCCCTTAGTGACAACTTCCTGAACTCCAACCATAAATCGAAGTTTAGTGAACTTCGCCTCTGTGAGAGCCTTTGTGAAGATGTCTGCAACTTCATCATCTGTTGAACAATATTGCACTTCAAGAACATGGTCATGAATGAGCTTTTTGATGAAGTGCATGTGCAATTCAATGTGTTTGCTGCGCTGATGTTGGACTGGATCTTTGCATAGCTGAATGGCACTTTGATTATCACACCAAAGTGTAGTCGGATGTTGCTGCTGAAAGCCAAACTCTGACAGGATCTGACGAAGCCACAAGGCTTCCTTACTAGCTTCTACGGCACTGCGATATTCTGCTTCTGCTGAAGAAAGAGAAATGGCACCTTGTTTCTTGCAAGCCCATGTAATAGGTCCTGAACCAAGAGTGAACACATAACCTGCAGTAGACTTCCGATCATGAGGGTCACCAGCCCAATTGGAATCAGTGAAACCAACCAATAGATGAGATGCTTTGGCACTGTAATGAATCCCAAACTGAACTGTACCTCGAACATAACGAAGTATTCTTTTAGCTGCTTTCCAATGACTTTCACGTGGGTTTTGCATAAACCGAGCAACAAGGCCAACAACAAAGGAAAGGTCAGGACGAGTATGGGTTAGATACAAAAGTTTTCCTACAAGTTGACGGTATAAGGTAGCATCAACTTCAGAAGAAGTACAAGTGACTGAAAGTTTGACTCCAGACTGGAAGGGAGAAGGGGCTGGCTTACAGTCTTCCGTGTGAAAATGGCGTAGAATATCACAAGCATACTTGGACTGGGAAAGGGAAATACCCTCCTTGGATTGCAAGACTTGAAGACCGAGAAAATAATGAAAGTGTCCTAAGTCTGTCATTTCAAATTTCTTTTTAAGGCTGGACTTCACATGGTTTATACAGTTGGGATCACTACCGGTAAGGATAAGATCATCAACATAAAGAACAAGAATGATAAGGGACTTGCCCACTTTCTTGGTGTAGACAGTATTGTCAGAATGACACCTAGAAAAACCAGATTCTAAAAGAAAGCTATCCATTTTGGCATACCAAGCTCGAGGAGCTTGCTTGAGACCATAAAGGGATTTCTTAAGCTGACATACAAGGCTGGAGTCTGTTTTTATGAAGCCAATGGGTTGTTCCATGTAGATTTCTTCATGCAAGAAGGCAGATTTAACATCCATCTGATGGACTTCCCATTTGAACGAGGTAGCAAGGGAAAGAACAAGGCGGATAGATTTCATTTTGGCAACAGGGGAGAAGGTTTCAGTGTAGTCAATGCCTTCAACCTGTGAAAAACCTTTAGCAACAAGACGAGCTTTATGTTTATCAACTTTCCTATCTGGTCCATATTTTGGTCTGGAATTTTGGTTCACACATTGAACCTTCTGATGCATGATGTTGTTAAGAACAAAAATGCACAATGCCAATGGATTGGTGATTTGTACAAGAAAGGCAAACAAATGATAAAATTTATTACAAATCATAGCAATACACATGGCCTTTTCCGCAGTCACTCGAGATTGGAGTTGTTGAAGATTGGAAAGACCAGATTTGGTAGCGATTACCTCACCTTCAGGCGCCTTTTGAAGGTAAGAGAGTCATTGGCTAGCATGGTATCAAGTCCACATTGGCAGGTTTTAAAGGAAAGGGCTATAAATGCAGTTGACAGGCAATGTTTTGAACTGGTGGAGGAGGCCGCTCTTGATGGTCAGTTTTGGACAAGTGTGAGGCAAGTGTTGGATTTCACCAAGCCCATTTATCACATGATTCGGTTTGCAGATACAGACAAACCAGTGATTGGCGATGTGTATGAGCAGATGGATACCATGTTGGGGCAAATAAAATATATTGTTCATAATAGAGATCCCGACTTGTACAAAATGATTCACGATTTTGTGTGTGTACGGTGGAATAAACTTAATCTCCCACTACATTGCTTGGCGTATATCCTTACGCCAAAATACTACTCTACATCTTGGTTGGGCCAACCTGCACCAGGGGGTGGGATTAGGACCAAACCCCATTTAGATGTAGAGGTAACTAGTGGATATTTGCAAGCATTGGAAAAGTTGATACCTGACATGGAGGAATGTGCAGCTGTGCGCCTTGAAATAGGCAGATACTTCAGTGGCACTGGTTTTTTTGATACCTTCCATGCAATGGAAGACAGAGACAGATTTGATGCTCTCACATGGTGGGAAACATATGGAGGCCATGGACTTTTGCCAAAATTGGCAAAAAAAGTTCTATCACAGGTTGTGAATACTTCTTCTGCAGAGAGGTGTTGGAGCACCTACAGCTTATGAGGATCCCACATATAGAATTTGGGACAATCACCCAGAGGATGACAATTTGGAGGATGGTATAGTGCATCTTGAAGAACTGGAAGAGGAACTTATAAGGGATGAAGATGAAGCGGCTGCAGCAGCCATGCCACCTCCACCTCCACCATCCAGTAGCAGTGCTCGAGGTTCGAGTCTTGTTCCTTTGCTGTCGCCACCTCCATCTATACCCTCACGTGGAGGTTCTAGTTCTGGTCGTTGGTCTGTGCGGGAGACTCCTTGAAGACCACCACGACCTGCCTATACTCCTGGAGACTCTCGTGGCAAGGGCCACATGTAGATTTACAGTTTACTTGTCTTTTCTAGTTTCTATTAGACTTTAGTTTTCATAACTGTTGAGTTTTGAGTCCTTGACTCTTGACTCTTGACTCTTTCATATCATAATGATATTTTTTGTAAACAATATATGACTGTGACAATGAAAATTTGAAGTTTGAAGTTGGCAATTATAACTCATTGGTAATGATTGTGAATTATGAATATGATGCTTCGTGAAAGACTAAAGTTGTTTCATTTCATTTCATTATTCATGTTTCATTTTATAACATTTCATTTCATGTTAACAGTTAGAAGTTAGGACTTAGAAATATCTAAGATATTACTTCTTGTAATGGTTAACCGTTAAACTTAGCTTACAAGTACAACTTTGGTGATCAATGATGATAAATATTATATAATGAATTTTCAATTTTGAAAGCTTGAAGTTGAAACTTTAAGATTGAATTTGATGAATCATGATTCATGAGACTCATTATGTTGCAGTTGTAATATGTATTTTACTAACTTGTCGACATGGTTGATGAAGATTATAATTTCTAGAATCTAGATGATTGATGTGATATGGTTCAATGATGAATGTATGTTTTTTATATCTAATTCATCATTCTACATGTTTTTGTTGACATATATGTATGAAAAAGTAAAAAATATAAAATATATATATATTTTTAAAAAATCGCTCCCGGATTCGCTCGTAAACCGGGAGTTTCTGAAAATGGTCGCTCCCGCTCCCCGCTTCTGCTCCCGCTCCCAAGTAACACTGGTTCGAGCTTTAAATGGGTTATCATAGGACCTATGAAAAACAATGTCACTTAGGACTGATATGTGATAAGCGGTATGGTGGGACAAAGGTTTAATGGTGATAAGGTTAGTCCCAGATCGTTGACACTTGCATGATAGACTCAAGCATAAATATGAGTGCTTTTAACTTTGTAAAATTCAATATCTTTAATGCAGATGATGTCATTTTGCTTGTACCATTTGATTGTAACTTCTGAGGCTTATCTCTTGTAATTTTTTTTGAAGTCCTTGTATTTCATGCACATTTTGTACCTAATAAACATGATCTTTTATTAATCTTGAGAGATCTATGTAGTGTTATCAGATCTATGTAGTGTTATTGGTTTCCTCCTTGTTCATGGCATTGCATAATTTAATTGTAGTGAATATACTGTCAGTCAATGATTCTTCTAACATTCAAGAATGATAAAATTTTGGTAGTGCGGTTTGTGTTGAGATCGGGCTGGGGCTTTTGTATTTTATTGTATATACGATCAGACTGATATCATTGACGTGACCTGACGGGGTAGCCTCTTCTACAAGGCTGGAATAATGGGAGGTTCTATTTCTAAGTGGGGAAATTATATGTTGTTATATGCTATTCCATGACAATGAATGTATTAGAGATTTATAGGATTTGTTTATATGGTGCTGACAATCTCTAGTTGCAATTTTGTTTTATCTTATGCTTTTATAAAATGTATCTATTGCCATACATGTATAAAATTATTGACTACGAGTGATTTAATTGTGACAGACACCTGGTCAAGAGTTTTTGCTTCGTGTTTCTTATCTTGAAATCTACAACGAGGTAACCTTTTTTCTGAAATAGCATTTCTGTAGAAGAAAAGTCTGCAAATATTACTATGTTTTGGGATTCATCTTTTCAGTTCACTTATCTTGTGTCCTTCAATGGGTATCTTTGCACATTCATTCTCCATGCACGTAAAGTTACTGTGTAAATAATTTGATGAGAGATTAAAAATACAATATGATATGCCAACCAGGGACTTAGAAGATAGAATATATCTGGATATAGGAAGATCCAGATAATTCCATGTGAAATTCATTAGGGTTTTTGCAGTAGTATTTATTTTATGCAAGACAATGGTCATACTGTTTCTTGATTACATGGAGCAGAAACTGGGGATACAGTTGCAATCATTTTTTCACGGCCTTCCTTGTTCAGGTTATAAATGATTTGCTAGATCCAACAGCACAGAATTTGAGGGTTCGAGAAGATTCCCAGGTATGCAGCTTGATATTTTGGAATTACATTAGCTTTGCCACAGTTTCTGAAACTGCATCATATTCTGGTCCGTTAAATACAATGTTTTCTCACTGTTTTCAAAGCATGCTTTTGTGTAACATTATTATTGAAGTCTCTGCCTTCTGTTTTGTTGAACCTGGTTATCTATGTGGGAATGCTGTATTGGGTACATTTTATGATCTTTGTTTTTTTTCTTTCAACTGTCCGTATATACTTTTACATGCAATAAAAATGCAAACAATAATGCTTGGCTGGAATGAGTGTGGTGGTATTGGTTACAAAAGTTCCGAATATCTATAATTTAAAAGTTGGATAAAAATAGAGGATGTAAGGCTATTAAAAAGAATATTTTAGGTGAAAATTGGAATATTTGTATATTGTATTTGTAACTTCTATCTCTAGGAGATAAAGGTAAATCGAATTCACCATTCTGCCCCACCTCTACATAAGCCTACGTCTATGTAACCCTTCACCTACCGCTGCCTACCATGGTTTTCTGATCAAATATTAACGAAATGTGGAGTACGCAACATATGTGTAATGTGAATTGATTCTTCTTGCGTTGCATTTTGCTTCTTGTGGGAGTATTTTCACTGCTGGTTCATGTACAAGTCAATTAGTATCATAGTTTTCAACGAGGCTTCTAGAGCTTTGCAATTTTGGAGCTACTTACCTTGCCTGTAATTCCTCTTCAAAAACTGCGTGCCTGGCTCATTTAGGATTGCCGTCAATGTTTCCCTACAGCTTTGGCTCAAGTATTTGGGTGATAAGTGTGAGGCTGACTTTGAAAAGTTGTTTGTAGGTAGTTGGTGTGCACTTCAATAAATTTCTCAGAATACTTCCCAAATTTCTGCAATTTCTTGTTTTTTAATTAATTAATTTATTTTTTTACCAAAAGAAATTCTGATTTTTCACTTCGAATTATTCTCTGCATTGTATTTGATTGATCCAAGAGGCGCTCTCCAGCCCAATATGGTAGATATGTTGTAATGTAATGTCTTATTTAACATTTTGACTCACTAAAATTACATATATAAAATTAAAGTAAAAAATAAAAAATTATAATTATCAATAAAACATTTTGTTTTAGTCAAATTACATAAAAATAAAATAAAATAATAAAATAAAATTAATAATTATATCTAATAAATAAACCAGCTTAGATCCATCTTAACTCTAGTTCTACCAAGTGCCGAGAGGGATAAAATCTCTTGAGGTGCAAACCTCTTTTAGAGTAAAAAGAGATTTGATCCCTCTCAATGCTTGGTAGATATGGGGTTAAGATAGATTTAAGCTGGTTTTAATTGGCCTGCAGAGTTTATTGTTGTACAGTCTTGGTCACCTCTTGTCAAGGGTTATCCTTCTAGTTTGTCATCCTTGGTTCTCTTAGGGTTCAAAACCCTCACATATGGAGTGCTCACGATGGATTTTATTGATTGTTTTGAGTGATTCAATGGCGGTGGTGCCTTCCTAACTCCTTGTGGGTAGCTGACAGGCTGTATAACCTTATCTCTCGAGCTTCTCTCTTGCAATTTTTCCTTGTTGTTATTGATTTTCATTTTATTAGAACATACACAATCTCTACAATTATTGTGGAACTCTGCATTATAATGTATAATTTCACGAATTTTCATCACATTTTTGGCAAGTTTTGCTGGTTACCAAATGCAGGATATTTTTGTAAATTTGAAAAGTTTGTATCTTTGTTATTGTGTAGTTTGTCTGTAGTGTAAAGAACAAATTGAAATTGTTGGATTTTGGAGAGGAAAAGATAGAAGAGGAACATGTTATAATATTATATACAGACTCCTATACAATAAATGCATTTTCTAAAATGGATTAAAAATATTTACATTGATTTTCTTTTATTTTGTTCATAGATAGTTACACTAACTATTTTAGTATGATGCTTTTTCTTAGTGACACCTATTGAACTTAATGCTTTTCACAACGTTCCATGTTATAGTTACTTAAATAACACAACTTTATTACATTGGGTTATATTTCGGTGTTATAATCCAGCAGCTCCTCTTGTTTGAGTGTGATACACTAGAAGCCCTTCTTTTCAATCTCAAAAATTAGCGACAAAAAAAAATAATATTCACTCCTCCAGAGTCCACAGTGCCAATATCATGTCGGTATTCCATCATGTTGTCCTATCACACTCATGAGGGTGGAATTCCCAAGTCCCCAAATTCTCTATCGACTTGAGTTACCGAATTTCTCAAAGTTATGCTATCTTGAAGTATTGGAATTCCCGTACTCCCGAATTGTTTAGACAAGAATCAATTCTTATGCAAATGTTCTTTGTTTCCCTTCTGTCTTGGACTTTCAATGACGTAGAGAAAGTATATCATAATCAATTTTGTGATCGTCATTTGTTCCCCTTGTTTATCCAAGGTTAACACTACTTTTTGTCTCACTCTATTAAGGAGTAAATAGCCCATGCCCCATCTCAACCTTAGTCACCAGGTTCGGCGAATTTGAACGAATAGGTTCGAAATTCGCCAAACTTCAAACGAATACGAACTTATTCGTTCAAGTTCGCCGAATTTTATGGCGAACTCGAATTTAATAACGAACGCGAATTTAATGACGAACAAAATCGATTAAGTTCGTTTAGGGTTCGAAGAAAATCGTTTTGGTTCGAATTGTTTTGCTGTTTTTAATAAATTTCCAAATCAATTGCGGGCCCGTTTTACCAAATCAATTGTGATCGTCATTTGTTCCCCTTGTTTATCCAAGGTTAACACTACTTTTTGTCTCACTCTATTAAGGAGTAAATAGTCCATGCCCCATCTCATATAAATTGATCAATGTCTCAACCTTAGTCACCAGGTTCGGCGAATTTGAACGAATAGGTTCGAAATTCGCCAAACTTCAAACGAATACGAACTTATTCGTTCAAGTTCGCCGAATTTTATGGCGAACTCGAATTTAATAACGAACGCGAATTTAATGACGAACAAAATCGATTAAGTTCGTTTAGGGTTCGAAGAAAATCGTTTTGGTTCGAATTGTTTTGCTGTTTTAAATAAATTTCCAAATCAATTGCGGGCTCGTTTTACCAAATCAATTGCGGGTTTCATTGTTCGCCGGAGGGTTAGACTATTAGTTTCATTGTTTGCGCCGTGCGAAGGGTTTGAATCGTTTGATACACAGTTACACTCCCAGTCTACAGACTACCACCGAGCACCGACGACCGTTGGCCAGTCGACCACTAACCTCGGTCCTACACCGAACTCTGAGTCTCCGCGTGAGCAACATATTGATACACGTAACACAGCGCGGCTCTTCACTGAGAACTCCTGCTGCCTCAGGTTCTCAGGCTTCAGCCTTCAGCTCGGCTTTGAAGTTGACTCCTGCACCGTGCACACTGAGCAGTCTTGACTCCTGGATGCCGAGCAGTGCACACTGCACAGTAACTTGTAAGTTTATAAATTTACGCCAACATGAGTAATCAGCTCTGTTACAGTATGATCATACTACTGCCTATGTTCATATAAGATGACTGCTGTAGATTTAACCCTTCACTTTAATATTTTCAAAGTACAGTACAAATAACAAAGGGCTCATACCTTAGATGATATCAAATAGTCTGGTCATCATGGATTTGGATAGGCTGTCACCGTGCACGTACCTTAATCTGCCCTTTCAAGCAAGCCTTAATCTGATCTTAGACACTTAGTCCCTTTAACTATGACCTTAACTTCCTCTTTTTCTGCTGCCAAAGTTGGACCTGATATGCCTCTCAGGATCACTGTGATCTGAGATAGATAATCCTCAAACTCAGCTGCTAATCAGTAACTTATACTGCAGCCTAATATGAAAATAATGTGGCCTTTTTCTCAGGATTAGGATGACCTTTAGACAGTAAAAATTACACTTAAAAGATGCCCTCAGATCTATCATAGACAATCGATTGCATGCCTTTTCATCTGCCTCAGATATGTCCTAAAATAGGTTTCAAAGTAGGCTTAGAAGAGGTCCGAAATCATGCTTCAGATCAGGGCAAAGATAGGCCTCAGAACCAGCCGAAGTGTGGCCCAAAACTAGCCTCAGACTTGGCCTTTAATAGTCTCAGAGATGGCAAAATAGGCCTCAGAAAGAGGGCTGAAACTGAGCCTCAGAATTGGTCTAAATTTGCTTGAACTGAATTTTTTTTTATATAAAATATAGTTTCAAATTTTCATAATTTAATTCTGCAAAAAAAAAAAAAACTAATGAAAATGTAAATTCAAAAAAAATTGCAGACATTTCAGACTTCAAGCCTTCACTAGTTTTCAACAATCAGAGGTTCAGAACCTTCAAATTTCAATGGCACCCCCAAAATCAACTGTTGTAGGTTGGAATTTTGTCAAAGAAGATGGTGATAATCTTTCATGTCAGCTGTGTGGACATAATTTCACTGGCACTTTAGCTAGAACAATGGATCACCTTCTCGGTATTAGCAATGGAAGTGGAGGTGGTGTTGAAGCCTGCACTAAGATCACTGATGAACAAAAGGCCACAATGCAGAAAGACCATTCCAATTCACGGATGCAAAAGGAGAGAAGGGTAAATAAGAGGCAACGAATTGAGAGGGAGATTGCCATGTCTTCCTCCAACACCATTAATTCAATCTCAAACATTGAAGGATCAAGTTCTACTCAAGCAAAAACAGGTGGAACCAAAACATTAAATCAATTTTGGAATCCTGTTGAGAAACAGGAAGTTGATGATGCTGTTGCAGAATTCTTTTATGCATGTGCAATTCCCTTTAATGTGGCGAGGAGTCCATATTTTAAAAATGTAATTAAAAAGGCCATTGATTTTGGGAAGGGCTATGTTCCTCTCGGATCTGAAGCTTTAAGGACAACTTTGCTAAAGAAAGCAAAAGACAGAGTGATAGGAAAGTTGGCTGAGATTAAAGAGTCTTGGAAGCTTACAGGGTGCACAATTTTGAGTGATGGTTGGTCAGATTTGTGTCATCGCCCATTGATCAATGTGCTTGTTTATTGTCCTCAAGGGGTACTTTTCTTGAAGGCATTAAATGCAATGGATCGAGTGAATACATCAGAATTTATTTTTGGAATTTTGGATGAAGCGATTCAAGAGGTTGGGGTGGAAAATGTTGTCCATGTTATTACAGATAATGCATCAAATTGTGTTGGTGCAGGGAAGTTGATTATGGAAAAGTATAATTAGATTTATTGGACCCCTTGTGTAGCTCACTGCTTGAATTTAATGTTGCATGACTTAGCCAAATTTCCTTGGGTCAATGAGACAATCCGAAGAGCCAAAACAATTGCAAACTTCATCATCAACCATCGTCTCACTTTGAGCATATACAGGAAGAATGCATCAAAAGAGTTGTTGAGGCCTTGTGATACAGGGTTTGCCACTTTTTATATTACTTTGAAAAGAGTTGTTGAGGAAAAAGAGAGCCTAAGAGCTGTTTTTTGCAACACTGAGTGGGAGAGATCTACCCTTTCAAAAGAAACTAAGGGGAAAAATGTTGAACAAATAGTGCTCAATAATGGCTTTTTGGAAAATGCAAACAAGGTTTTAAAAATTTGTGGCCCAATTGTTAATGTGCTCCACATGGTTGATGGTGACAAACCTTGTATGGGTTTTGTTTATGAAAGCATTGATCATTGCAAAGAGACCATTGCAACTGCTTTTAATAATGTGGAAGCTGATTATAAGGAGATATGGGATTTAATTGATCAAAGATGGAAGATGATGCATACTCCGTTACATGCAGCAGCATGCTATTTGGACCCTAGATTGTTTGGGTTACCACGACATAGGGATGAAGAAATCATGAATGGACTTATCCAGTCTATTGAGAAGCTAAATCCAGATCTAGAAATTGCAGGTTTGATCAGAAGTCAGTTGAGGGCATACATGTTAGAAGAACGGTTATTTGGAACACAATCAGCAAAGTATGATAGGAGCAGAAGTGATCCAGCAGTATGGTGGGAATTTTATGGTTCAGGGCACCAGAATTGCAAAATTTTGCAATTCGTATCTTAAGCCAGGGATCAAGTGCATTAGCATGTGAAAGGAATTGGAGTTCCTTTGACCACATTCATTCCAAGAAAAGAAATAGATTGTTATTTGGAAGATTAGAAGATCTTGTTTATGTTCGTAGTAACTTGCAATTGGCATTGAAGAATGTGGCTAAAGAGTCATCCAATTCCTCTACTCCGTGGATCGATCCTGTTCCAAATGCATCAATGGATGATGCTGATTTGTACATTGATAGTGACATTGACAGGGAATTGACTGATGAATCTAATGCTGAAGAATCTAGTGGATTCACAACTCCTATTGCTCTTGATGACATAGAACTTTTTGATATAACAAGTGGGCCACAGGAACATCAAGAATAAAACTTGTGTTCTTGTTTTAGATTTCTAGTTTACTTTTTGCATGAACAATTTTCTAAAACTGCCAAGCTACTTTAAAGTTTAAACTTTCGAGTTTATATATTTTGAATACCTTTTTATCAGATTGTTTGTCAATATATGAAATCTGATATGGCCCATGGTTTTGTTGAATTTGATATGTGTGCCAAATTGGCAATGTCTATGATGAATTTCTCACCTTGTTTACTATGTATGGAAGTTACAACTACATAAAATTTGCTTGATATATTAAGGAACGAATTACTCTCATTATTGGTTTACTTCATGGTTTACTGCTCACTGTCATAATTGAAAAGAGGTCTGAAAACATATCACAGGCTTAAGTTTATTTCCACTATTTGCTTGCTTCAATCTAACCTGAAAAGGAGTGGTGATTTTAGGACTGTTTTGAGCACTTGGTATTAAATTTCACTGCTGTCATAAAGGCTCTTGGCATTGGTTAATGTTCAATTAAGTTGTTTTATGATTTCATAAGAAGAATACTACACAGTAATCATATGAAAATTCGGAAGTGTTTTTAGTTAATTGACTGAATTTGAGCCACTGTATTTGCAGAGATTCTTTATTCATTTTCTGAGTTTGAACTTCAGAGTTTTGTAGTGATCTTTTGTCTCCTAGGCCATGGGCATTTTTAACTGTACTCTTTCTTTTTGAAGGCTGAAAATCATTGGAAATCTGAAGCATATAATTTGGAGGATAATTACAATAAAAATTAACATTAAAAGGCTTGAAAATGACCAAAATTGATCACACATAATTTATAAAATTTAATAAATTTTCTAGCCTCTGTTCTCTTGCTAAGCCATCACCTTTTATGGACTGATCTACCTTGGCTGTGGGGTTTTCTTGGGGGTCTCGCATATGGTTGTTTGTCGCTGAAGTGACACACAGTGATCATAAAAAAAGTTGACAAATGTTCTGGCTCTTATTTCTTGAAACCTTGGTGAATTTTATATAATTGTCTTGTATTCTCTGAGTCGATCGTAACCTACAACAATCTGATCTAACATTACAGTGGTAACTTTACTCTGCTTCTGGCACTAAAGTTGGATCCTAAGCATCGGCATTTTCCTTTGCATCTTGGACATAACCTTATGGACTGATCTCATCATTAAGTGATTGGTATATACTTGGTAATAAGCTACAGTGAGCTTACCTCTGTTACTTAATGATCTGGAATATTTTTAGAAGTTGATTAGTTGGAAAGCATATTGTTCTTTCACATCTTAAATTGAATTGGTGTTTCATTGGCATTGTGGTAAGTTGGAACTTTGGAAGTTGGAACTTGGTTCTTTGCAATGTGCATTATGGACTTTGAATTTGACTTTAAATTGATTTTTTATATATATATACATTTTTTTTTCAAATTTCTGTATGTCGAATTTTATGTTGAACTTTATCGACAAAATTTTAGTTGCCGAACTTTATTTGAATTTCAAGGTCGCCGAACTCGAACTCAAACTCGAACACGAACCTGGTGACTTGGGTCTCAACATATTATAATTACTAAGTCACCGGATTCGTCCTAAACCCCCTGCAAATCCCGAATTCGGCGAATCCGACACGATTCGGTTCGGATTCGTGTCCAAATCACAGGACACGTCGTGTCCGAGGGCGTGTCACGATTTTCAAAAGCGTGTCGCGATTTTAGGACACGTGTCTGGTTTCCAGGACTCGCTAAGCTCAGCGCGGGAATGAAAAGGGCGTGTTTGCTCATTAAAATTGTCATTTGGCAAGTGATTTGTGCTGTTGGAGCAAGGAGTAAAGCATTTTGCAGCTTCATGATCAAGTCTAGGCCCTAGTATTGATATGCTATTCATGGTAATGTTAAATTCTTAAAGTAAAAGTGACATTCTCCTTAATCTTCATTTTCATCCTTTTACTTAAATTTTTAACATTACCATGAAATGACTCAGGATGTTTGAGAGTGGTTCTGGCCTCATTGGATTTCATATGGAGAAAGTAGAATTTTAGATTTCATTCAAAATCCAGCAGACTTATCAGTTTTTCAGGATTTTATGATTGGGGGATTGCAATGTTTCCATTGAATTTTGTCATGTATTAGGGTATGGAACTCGTATTTAATCAGGAGCACCAAACCAAGAGCTTCTGAATATGTCGCTCCCACTCCCGTTTTCGCTCCCACTCCCTGCTTTCGCTCCCGCTCCCAAGTAACACTGTTCTTGATGATATGGGTCTGGACACCACTGTTGAGTTGGCATTGGCCAACATGGATCTCAATGATCCATTGCTAGAGCCTGTTAGATTTGATGACTTAGAGGGGTCAACCTCCATACCAGCAGATGCAGAGGCGACTATGGATACAGCGGAGTAGGAGGATGTAGAGGAGAGCAGTGGGGACCATGATGATGGGGACAGTGATGCTGATTGATGCCTTGAGGCTTGTATACCTGTAGTTGTTTTATATTTTCTATTTCTATTTGCCATTGGCATTGCACCAACACTACCTATGTAACACATTTTGATTTGATGACTTAATGAGAAAACTACAGTTGTCAGTGTGTTTATCTTACTATCTTGTAGTTGTAAGTTGTCTTTCAGTTATGAATTATGAATCATGATTTAAATTTTTAATAGATTTATCATTTATGTGACCAGTACCACTGACATTTATTTGAATTTTGTATGTACTATGCATGCTAATAGCTATAGATGAAGATCTATGTTTGAAATCAATAAATTTGTATCATTAATTAAAATTTGTGTAAGAAATATGATAATATCTAATTTTTAATATATGTATATTATATATATATATATATATATTTTAATAAAATAATATATAACGTGTCCTAACGTGTCCTGTTCCGGGGGGTCAATGTGTCCGAATCCGACACCACGAATCTCGAATCCTACGTGTCTCGAATCCCCGTGTCAGGTGACTTAGATTATCAAAAATAAGGAATTTTATAAATCATCTTAAAAAATGTTGTTTTTGGTTCCGCTTTTTTCCATAGTCAAAACCTTGAATCACAATGCCAATGAGATTTTAATTTGAGAATACAATTGTTCTTGAATCAATACAACTTGCCCCAGCTATTGCATAGGCCTTTAATAGGGCAAGTTTTGTTTCCTTGTTTTACTTTGCTCGATGGGAAATTTGAACATTGTATTTTTGTTCATGTCCATCTTTCCTTTTATTGCACAAGAATTTGAGGGCAATATAAATTTACCTTTCTATTGGCATTTGAAAGTTAGGGCATAAAATCTATTTTAGGGTCAGGCTTGTGGTTGAAAACTTGAATATGGTCATGTTCTAGGTCATGGGTGGATTTCATTTGAGTGGTGCTTTATCTCAGGCACATATAGATGTTCTATTGCGTTTGACATTTGAATTAGTCAATGCTAGAGAATTGATTTTGGTCAAACACTAGCTTATTTGCCTAATTAAATTGATATCTTTTTGTTATTGTCTATCCAATGAATCTATTGTTCAAATTGCTTAAGTCACCTTGACCTTATAAATCTGTTAGGTGTAGAATGGAGGTCAGTTTGGGGTTGAGCACTTGCATGTTTGCTCATTCAAAGTGAACCCTTACTATTTTTGTGTGCCCAACAAATTCATAGTTTGAATTTTCCCAACAAATCTGCATTAACCACAATGCCTTAAGAAAAACAAAAGGTGTCCAAACAAGGGCCACATTAACAAATGTCTTCTTTGCCTTGACTGAGAGGACAAAGTCAACGACATTATGCTTAATTCCTTATAGAAGAAGAATGCTTAAGATCTTATTGAAAATATGGGCGACATCCAACAAGTAGGGAATTTTTGGTCATGACATAGAAATATGGGACCATGGACACTTTGATAGATAGAGTGATGCAAGGGGATCCGAGTTAGACAAGGCCTTGTTTACATAGAGAAAGGTCTTAGCATTGGTTGAGCATTGTTATCCATCAAAAAGTCAGTAACCCATAAAAGAATTTTTTTCTCCTCCTTGGACAATGAGTCAGCCAATAGACCTATTTGATTAGCACATAACATGATGCTAGGGCCCAGGATCCTCCACTTCTTGCTCTGGTCAAACTTCTCTCTCCTATCTAGCATTCCTTCTTGAAGGAAAGTGGGTAATCCATTGGAATGTGCTTTAACCATTTTGCAATTATGTGCTTTCACTTAATGTTATGGGCATACTAATATGGATCAAGGGGCAAATTGGATAATTGACCAATCTTGGTTGTATTCTTATTCCCGCACTTACCTAGGAGGTTAGTCTTCGACTCTACTCCATTGGGACCTTCTTTGAGGCCTTAGAGTGTTAGGAAATGCACTACTTGGAAGGCACTGATTGAAGTAGCATGTTCAAGATATTCCATACATGCCACTTTTAATATTTCCCCATTATTGATCTCCATTTTTTGGGTTGGTTGTCATTGTTCATCACGATAGGCACCTTTGATCCTCATCCTTGAGTTTGGGCCTATAAAACTTAGCCCTGGAGGTTGATGCAACTAAAGGAAAATAACATAAGAAGGCGATGTTGAATGAAAAAGATAAAATGAAAAACATGGTTGGGACATTTGTTTAGTGCATGGGCAAATCTTAGCATGAGACTTTTCCTCCTCTAGCCATCTCCCAATTCTTCAAACACATGATGCTTCATCCATAAAAGGAACTCTTGTACTATCCCAACCCTAATGAGTGATAAATGGACTCACCCTTAAGGGGTAATGGAAGATCTGAAAAGTAAGCTTGGGCTATTGAGCTATGCATTCAAATAAAGGCAAATCACAAAGTAGTAAAAGGCACATCGGAGGGGTGGAAAAAACAACTCGAGGAAAGGGGTAGCACATGAGTGATAAATGTACTCACTCTTAAGGGGTAATGGAAAATTTGAAAGTAAGCTTGGGCTATTGAGCTATGCATTTGAATAAAGGCAGATCATAAAGTAGTAAAAGGCACATTAGAGGGGTGGAAAAAACAACTTGAGGAAAGGGGTAACTCATGCCTCTATGTTTGCTCCCACCTTACATTTATATACTCTGTATGTTGGACCTCCATTAGTTGCTCACCTGGCTACACCATGCCCTGAAGTCATTCCCACTCCTCAACCATCATCTTTCACTCATACCTATGGGATGATGCGCTAGCTTGGGACATGTCTCTTTCCCTTGGGGCTGGAAACACCTAATAGGGTTGTTAACTGGTAACTTGCTTATGTGACTTGATCTAGTTAGATGTTTGAAGGTGAGCTTTGCGTGAAGTATTATTGTGCCCCTATTATTAGGTATGGTCCACTATGATGCATTTATGGTTATTGTACCTAATGATTGTTCATTTCGCGGGATCTTGAGGACATTTTGTAACTTGCTAGGTAGTGTCATCAAAACATTAGAGGCCTCTTGAGAAATGGTTCTCCTCCTTCTCAACAACATTCCAAAGGCCATTTTACCCAATCCAAAGAGCAAATATGACCTTGTTTGTGCAATGTAGGCTACCTAGAGTCGGGTGTTCGACTATACGATGGTTCCACATGGTACTTGACACTTTGAAGTACCCCTGGATGCTGTAGTGTACCATGGTAATATTTTACCCTTAGGGTTATTTCGATTAGGTTTTCAATAAATCAAAAGATTATAAAACAACAATGCTCATTCATTCGTTCAACAATAGGTGTCATTGAATAGAATTAACATTTCCAACAACAATAAAGATCTCTAATAGCGATATGATTCTTTAACAAACATAATGAGTTAGGGCCGACTGCTCGAAGAACAATAGATTCCTCCAACCAAGAGTCCAAATATAATTCTAATTACAAAAATAATATTCAACACTTAACTACTTATCCAATCCTGTTGTGACTACACCAGTTACAACTCACTGCCTAATTTCTAATGGCAGAAGAACACTAATTACAACTCATTGTTTGATGCCCTTGTTTAATTGTGATGGTGTGCTGTTTTGATGAGGTTTGATCAATGGCACAAAGATCTGAATCTAAGGTTCTTTCCATATTTCTCGTTCTTTGTTCGAAGTCTGCAACTGAGACGTGATGGAGACCCTTTCTAGGATTCATAGTCCTTGGGGTCCTAAGAGCGATATATACAACTTTTGATGCTATGTAATTTCCGTAGGTTAAGTTGTCACTGCTTTAGATCGTTCTTGTTGCCATAGAGAAGTTGTCCAAGCATAACCTTAGTTAATTTTGGAGGCCCTACAGATTGAGACAACTCACTGCCTTAGTTAATTCTCTTCCTGAGTTGGTCGTAGGCCTACTTTTTGGTTTCGGTCTTGTTGTCGCTCAAATTGTACAGACATTGTGACAACCGCTTAGGGTAGGGGCTGTCACTCAATCCCCGTCCACTCCGTTCTAGCTGTTTCCCAACAACAGGCTATGGGGGTAGTCCCTATGGAAATGAGGTGGAGAAAAACATGTTGGGAACCAACTTGTACGAGAGACACAGTTGAGTGGCCTAGTTACTAGGTAAAATTTAGTAAGATTAAGGATTTGATTAGATTTAATATTGAAACCAGTGCTTGATGGAGTCAATTCTTGCTTATTAGAAATTATAGCCAAGTAACCGGATGGACAAATGCTACTTATATGATGAACTAACTTGTATGAAGATGCAACTCCTAAGATCTAGTTGAAATGCAAGAATGTTGGTTAATTTTAGATTGAATGCCTAATCTAAGATGAACCTTTCCCTCAACGGTTTTGAGAGACAGTCTTCAAAGTAGGTTGTGAGATGGATGCCAACGAGAAACAAGCAGTGGCCTGATTAACGATACCTCGTTGTGTTTCAACCACCTAATGCCTCTGGCGTTGCAGAGACTGTGGCTTTGACAATTGCAAGGTCACTTTGTTAACCACTAAGAAGGGTTGAATCTCTCAAGCTAAATGAGAGAGGGTTGTCCTAGGATTCTATCAACCAAGCTTTATGCTTGGAGGTGAGTTATTAAGTTCAAAGCTAAGACTAGAATGCTTATGCAATATTTATGAGTGAAGTTACTTGAGTTAAGATTAAGTGTTTAAGTAAAGTTATGATTGCTCTTTATGTCAATAGTACTTAACAACAATTAGAATGACAATCTTAAAACAAGACCAGTGCTTAAGGATACAAGTGCCAATGAATCAATCCACAATTAGCCAATGATCAATAAGAATTATTCAAGATGTTCTTATCTCAATGCTTGTTAGATTTCAAATGCCAAAACAACTTATACCATCAACAACATCAGAGTTTTAGAGTTGAAGTGTATGAGTGCTTTAAGGGTAAATTCAGAAATTCTTGTAACTTAAAACAAGACAAGCAAATGTTAGATCTCAAATATCCCAAATCAGCAGTAACACTTCAAGAAATTCAACACTTATTAGTCTTATGACTATCAGTAAGAAAATCACTTTAGACCATGAAATTTACTAAGCATATGAAACAATTTTATTTTCCAATGATTAGCCAATGTAAATTTATGAATTTAGCACACTTTAGGATGCAATATTCAAAAAAATTTCAGATCTGAACTAACTTATACACTGATAATTAGATCAGAAAATCAGTGAGCTAGAGATGCTACAACAAGTGCCCAATATGCCCAAAACTGAGAAATTTTTCGCCAAAACTGAAAATTTTAGTTTTTGAGCCTTTTTAGGTGAATTATTCATAAAATTACAGATCTGATTCAGTAATTTACAAAGAAAATTCCAGCAAGCAAAATCCTAGATCCAGGTCAGAGGATGAATGCCCAAGTGGCCAAATTTTAGGAAAATTTAGATTTTGCAATTTAAGAGTATTTTTGACCAATTAGATGTGTTTTAGAGCACTTGTATAAGTGTTATAAAATAAAGATTACAGCAGTAGCAAAACAATGAGAAAACTAGGGTTTCAAGAGGAAACCCTAGGCCCAAGGCCTTTAAGATCCCTTGGTCCAAATTTGCTGAAACTTTATGATGAAGTTGTAACCTGAAAATAAGATTTTGAGGCCAAAAATCTCCAAAATCACCAAGTATTCAGTCCAGAAAAATTAAGAAATGGATTTAGGGCAAACTAGGGCTAAAGGCCAAGGAAAAGGCTGAAGAGGACAACAACTAAGGAAGAGAGGCTAAGGAAGGTTGAAAAGAAGACGAAAGAGGCCAAGGAAGGTAAAGCGGAAGGCAAAGAAGAAGAAAAATCCCTAAAGGGCTTGATGATAGGGCTTAAAGGGTAATTTAGGGCCCTAAAAGGCCATGATCAATCCAAAGGGCAGCTGCTAGGGGCAAAGGAGGGCAGCCGAGGCCTATGGCTAAGCCTTTCAAGGCCTAAAGACCCTAACAAAGGGCTTAGAAGGGGAGGTCAAGGCCCCTAGAGGGCTCGACCTGCCCTAAAAAGCCCTAAAGGTTGACACAAAGGGAAAAAGGCTGACGCATGCCAAGAGAAGGAGGACGCTTGCCCTACGAGGGTTGGATCCGGGCCTAGGAGGCCTAAAAAATGAAATCCCAGCTTCAATTTTTTTCTTTCTCTTCCAAATCTGAGTTTTGCTGCAAAATTTTCAATGGCTGTCTCTACAAAAAACTTTTAGAGACTAGATATTACCCTCAAGGGCCTAGATCTAGCTCTATTCCAAATTCTTCTCTTGATTTCACCCGCAAAAAATAGAGATAAAATATCCAAAACCCCAAATTTATACAAAATCTCAAAACCCCAAAACCCCTATTAGCAAACATAATTTACAAGTTTAAATTACAAATCTATTTACAGATATAGATGTATACAAGGTTTTTGAAAAAATATTTTTTTGATAAATAAATTTTTTTATTGAAATTTTCTTTGATAAATAACTGAAATACACTTTAGAAACCCAATGTACACTATAGCCTTAGCGAAGATTAAATCCACCACATAAATATTTGGGATCCAAGCAAAGTTGTTTCTTGCCCACAATTTGTGAACTTGGAGACCAAGGACTGAAGTACCTGTAAACACTATGTACTTATCTCAATAAAATCCGTTAATCATATGGTGAATCAAAACATCTAAGATTAGCCCAAGACTATCAATAAAATGACTTCATCTCCATCTATTGAAAAACAAATCTTATCATTTACTAGCATAACATAGGAAAGCTTGTAGCCAGTACATGCCACAAACCAACGAACATGGAAAACCTTGAATTGCACCCGAAAGTCTTTATTATGATAGAAATGAAAGTTCCCAAGGGGACAATAGTGTTACATCAACGCTTCAACAACAATTTCTTAACCATAAATATGATGGCTAGAGACTCAAATGACTCTAATTTATAGATAAATTTTCCAAGTGGAAAAATAACAATGAGTTTGCTTGATTCTTGTTAAAATAATCTCGTCTGTTGAAAAATACTTGATCATCTTTTAATCTTAGCTGTTGAAAATATTTATTTTGAAGAATTTTCGAATTTCTCATTCAATCCCTTTTTTATTAGCTCAAAATTAACTATTTTGAGCTAATTTCATCAAAAAATTTACTTTGTCTTAACTAGCAAGGACTAAGGGTCCAATTTTTCTTGAAATATCCAATATTCCCTTGGTAGAGGACATCCAAAAATTAATTCTTTTAAGACTCACGATTTTTTCATCTGGTAATCTTAGCTGTTGAAAATATTTATTTTGTGGAATTTTCGAATTTCTCATTCAATCCCTTTTTTATTAGCTCAAAATGGACTATTTTGAGTTAATTTCATCAAAAACTTTACTGTGACTTAACCACCAAGGACTAAGGGTCCAATTTTTCTTGAAATATCCAATATTCCCTTGGTAGAGGACCTCCAAAAATTAATTCTTTTAAGACCCACGATTTTTTTCACTTGGAGAATTTAATTTCTCTAGACTTTTAATTTTGATTCTAATACCCATCACCGATATGCTGATTCACTGCATCACACGCTTGTCGTATACAGGTGAGAATCCAACGATGATTTTTGGTGGCAAGGGTGGCGAGCTGGCGCTCGCAGAGTCAATAAAAGAGAAGTTCAAATTGGTGAAGAAGTTGCATGGGTACGCAATCTCCAACATCTGCGACCCCGCCGTGAAGGTGGCAATAAAAGAGAAGTTCAAATTGGTGAAGAAGTTGCACGGGTATGCAATCTCCAACATCTGCGACCCCGCTGTGAAGGTGGCAATGCAGATCCTTGTAGGGAAGGTCATGTAGAAGTGCTGCACTGACGAGGTGTCGACGCCTATTGTTGTGCTCGCACATCAGCGCGCGGAAGGAGTCCAGTTCAACTGGTCGGACTACCTTTGCGGTGAGTTCCTGGCAAACTGCTGCGAAGCGCAGGAGCAAAGCAAGACGTTCCACTACGCGTGGCTCTTGCTATCAATTGTGCTCCTAGTGTGGGAGCTACCAGAAGAAAGCCCATTCCCCTCTGTAGCGTCGGACCTTCCTGAAGTAGCGAAGTACGCTTCGCTGTGGGCGACCAAGGACGCGGAGCGTGTGAGGGACAACAAAATCTTCTGGATCATGATGGAAATGAATATCAAGATGGCTATCAATTGCAAGCTGCGCTTGTCGTCCACGGTATATGCTAACCTACAGAGCTATGCCGAATTCAAAGCTGATTTCCATCGGATCTTAATCAGGGCGCGGAAGGACCTTGCGAAGAAGTGGTACGATTTGCCGTACCTGGCCATAGATGATGCCATCGATGTGGTATTGGATAAATGGCTGGCGGAGTGGCGCACCTCCACGGACTTGGCGGTGGGTGGAAGCAAGTCTGCCACACAAAAGAAGAAGGATGAGGCCAAGCTGAAGATGGCGCAGCTAGTCAAGAAGAGGAAGAAGGAGGCCACTGAGAAGGCCAAGGTAGAGCAGACAGGAAAGGAGGCAGGAAAACAAACAGGAGGCATAGAGCAGGGCTCTAACAAAGGTGCGCGGTCGCCTTCACCTGCAACTGAAGAAGAGGACACAGAGTAGCACAACACGAAACCCCATGAGACGCCCGACCGTAATAAGCGCCCGAGAGAGCTGGAAAGGGGCGGGTCCAAAAAGAAGTCCAAAGCGACCAAGACCTCGCTGGACCCCATCACACTAACGGATGGAGACTTATACGACATCGGTGACACAGTCAGAGATATCACCGTGGAGGCCCTGTAGCTATTTGAAAAGCAACAATAGATTGTCCTAGGGGCCATCTAGACGGGACTGCAGGAGTTGTAGGCCCGCGCATCGCAAGTTGGTATGACGTCTACCAGCTTGGATATCGGCACATCAGAAGCTGCCGATATGTTGTGCACGAAGGCTTCTAGTGTGCTAGTGCTACCGGATGGAGCACTGACAACAAAAAATGAGGTTGACAGGCCCACTGTCAACGCCTTGAAGGGAGTAGGATTGAACTTGGCGGCACTCTCGCGCGAAGCACTCCACTCCTTGCATGATGGAGTAATTGCAGAGCTGAGGGCTCACAAGCACGACGCCCTCCAAGTGATCAACGAACAAAGATTAAATAATGAGCAGATGGCCTTGCAGAGGGATGCTGCCATCGCCGCTGAGGCTAAGGTGACCAACCAGAGAAGGGAGATCATATGGTCGTGGACGAGGCCTGCAAAATGGTCTCGAAATTGGCCATTCCAGAGGAGGAGCTAGCTGATGTCCGCATCCGTAAATTGGCCACAGGGGTTCGCGACACTTGGACGGAGATGGCGCGGGTTCAGTTGGAGTTGAAGTTGCAGATTACAGAGCTCCAGTAGAGGGCTCAACATTCAACACCACCAGAGGTCAAGGAATAGCGGGTGGCCACTGTCTCAGAAGCAGTCGCGACAGTGGAGAGTGTAGTAGCAGACTGCACCTAGTTGTTTGAACAATCGTTTGAGGTCTTGACCGGCTTGTAGGAGAACCCAAACATCCAAAGGCTCGAGATGGAGCACGCGAATTTCAACAACGCTATGAGGAAGTGAAGGGCACAACACAAACCGTCGCGCTGACACAGAGGTTAGCCAAGCTGCAGGAAGCCAAGTAGCTGAAGGAATAGGTGGACACAGCGCTGCACAAGGAAGCAGTGTTGAAGGCGCGACTCAAGCCCTGGCTGGAGGAAGCTTATGCAGTTATAGGAAACATTGAAGGCAAGCTTGCGACTTTGCAAGCCACGCAACAACAGCTTCAGGCTGACATCGCAGGGGCAATAACTGAGAAGACAGTCAAAGATGCGAAGCAAGCAGCAACTCTGTGCACAGTTGAAGTTGCGGTCATCAGGGTCGAGCTGGACGGGCTTCGCGCAAAGATCTCCGCACTTGCTGAGTGACTTGAGGGCGAGTCACGATGTTTGTGTTGGGGGCCTGTTGGGAGCGGGATCCCCAAGGGTAGTTTTAGGGCTTAAAGCCCATGTTTATGTCAAGTTTTTGTAATATTATTGTAGAGACCCCGAATTTTGTGGTCGCAAAGAGCGAAGGTATTATGTGTCACAAAGGGTAGTCCGCCCTTAGTTTTGTAAAGTAAAGTCGGCTGTAAGAGATCTACCCATGGTTCGCGGATCATGGGATTATATAAAAAAAGCTAAGCTCTAAGTAGTTAGAGATAGAGATGGATCGATAGAACATGTAAGTGAGTCATAGCTTTAGAGCAAGAAGTCTAAGTCTTGGGTTGTAGCGTAGGTAGAGGCTCTGCAGTTGAGTGCGCAGAGGCCTAGGGTAGAAGTCTGTAGTTGAGTGCGCGGACCCCTGCAGCTGTGTGCGCAGGGTGAACAGAGTCTGTAATACTTGAAAGATATTAATAAAAGGAGTTATTCTGCAATTTCTGTGTATTTGTTTTGTTGATGGGTTTGGATATTTTTGTGTATGAAGTTCCTTTATTATGCTTATATGGTGTGCGAATGAATGCAATTACATTGAATAATTGAATGCAATCACGAATATCTGCTTACACGGTGATAACTTTAAGTATTTGACAAGATAAGCAAAACACTTAGGATAATTGAGGAATCTGCACGACACGCTGCCATAGCAGCGTGAAAGTACCTGAGCCCCAGGTTAGGGCTGCGTGAAGGTTGATCGTATACTTTCGCGAAGGTATTGAAGGTCGGAATAAAGGGTTTGTCTTACAAGCCCTAGAGCGAGATCACCTGCGCGAAGGCAAGGATAGAAGAGATCAAACGACATCACAACCATCTCAAGGGTGCGGAAACTTGGTTCCAACATCCCCCCATACTGCTTTGGGTGAGACTTCGGTTCGCACTTCGCGGGCTGATGCCGAAAGGGCCAGTAATGTAGGGATTTGTTTGGTTAATTAACGCTGAACCTGGGTCAGGCCCCCTCAAGCCAACAACATGTTCCTCATGTCATTTTGCTTATTTAACCCTTGAAAGAATTTGCATATGACATGTTCTTCATGTTAGATTTAAAAGAGAAAATTTCAAAACTTAAAATTTGAATTTTTGTCTCCAAAATAATCAAGTCGTTCATCCCACAAGGTAAGGCAGCCCTAGTTGAGAGACACACCCATTCACAAAGGCAAAACACTATATCAAGGCATTCGACCTCCTCGACTAAGGCACTATTTAACCACACACAAGAAAGACAGTTTTTGGGCATCCAAGCAAAGGACAAGAAAAATAGGAAGGATGAAAAGAAGGACAACGATCATCTCTCTCTCTCTCTCTCTCTCTAGCTCAAAGCTCTCTTTCTTAACTCACACGTGTGTTTCTGGGCAGGCCAAATTTCTGGGTAAATTGGGACGCTGAATTTGTGTGTCTCAGTTTTTGGGAAGCCAAATTTTGTCCTAGGGCAGATCAGATCAGATCGAGTTGTTGGGCATATTGGGAGGCTTGACGTGAGGGCTATTGCCCAACTTTGACCATAAGCATTAATGGCCTATTTGACATCATAGTTGACTAGTTGCATTAGATGTATCTCTTGTTGAATTGCAGAATTTCTCTAAGAAAAAGGTTGATGGGTTTTGCCCCAAATTGGGTTTTCCTAGGGTAAATCTTTTGTTCTCTTTGTACATTGTGATCTCTAATATCCTTACGGTTTTATGGTTGAATTTCTGAAGTGTAATTGCTTAATGATGAAATGGAATTGTTAAAAAGATCTATATCATTTGAAGTAATAATTAGTGTTTCAGAAATTTATGCTAGTATCTATTGCACTTGAAAACTCACCATTGTATCAAAGCTTTGGTGAACGATAGGACATTGAGATCACTCTTAGAAAGCTTTGGTAAGAGGATAGAAGATTTCATCTAAGATACATTTACTTGTTTGTTACTATGGGTTCCTCTATGAAGGTAGAAAACAAATTAGAAGGAGCTACAAACTTTAGAGCTTGGAAAACCATGATTGATCTCCTTCTTGCAAAGAATGAACTCTTGGGTATTGTAAAGGGCAAGGTCATTGTACCCGAAAAATGATGAAGAAAAATTAAAATTTGATAAAGATGATATTACAACTAGGAGTATCATTATAACTTTTGTTAGAGATCATTTGATCCCATATATTGCTAATATTGACTCTTCAAACAAAATGTATGATGCCCTAATTGGATTATATATTATCAACAATATTGGTCAATCAATGAGTTTGAAGAATGAGATTTGTGATGTTAAAATGAGATGAAGTTTGTATCCTCTACATCCTACTCTAGTTTTCTTGCAAGAAGCTCAAATCCAATTATCGAATCCATAGAGAATTGTGGGTTTGATAGGTGTCTCCATGAGATGGAGTTTTGTCAAGAAGTCCTGAAATTGCCCCTGGAAACATTTTTTCTTAATGAGGGCTAGGGAAGAATATCCTTTACCGAGCTAAGGTTGAAGGGCCTACCACAAAACAAAACGAGTCCTCGTGCATTGTACTCCCAAGTGTAAGTTGTGGTCATCTCAATCTCTACCCTCCTATAGTAGAAATGTAAGGCTGTAAGAGGCCTCTTTTATGCATTGAAAATCAAGAGCTTGGTTTCACTGAGGTTGATTGTTACTTGTCTGAGTTCACAAAAATCGACCAATGCATCGAGATATCTTTGTAAGCCTTCAGAGCCCTTTGTGAGCTCATTAAAAAAAATTACCATAATTTATGAACATGGATTTTAACAGTTGGGGCCGCACATGTGCAAATCTAACGAGACATGACGTATAACATATGTTATATTGAGTAAATGCATCAAAATAAAACTATTATTGCTTATAACAACATTGATATACCAAGTTTTGTATGTTAGACATATATGGTAATTACATTCTCACTACTAGAATTCTTCCATAGTAGATAGCTTAAAATATATCTATGGGGCTCATATGTTGGTGGTGAGCCATGAGGTAAAGTCCTCGCTATAGAGGTGAAATGTATATGAAAAAGTAAGTCTCTTCTAAGGAAGTGTGAAATGTGTCTCAGTTATTGTTGTTGGTATTTTTCTTGTTGTAAATCGATTGGCTTTCACTTCCATAGATGCTTGCCTTTATCTATCTGATCACTCTGTGTTTTGTATGCTAGAAGGATATGTTTATGTTTCTCCATGATTATGTTGCATATATGGTGTATTTACTCATCTCACTTCTACTTGGATTTATTCGTTGTTGCAAATTGGTGTTGATGTCATCTATTAAGTCTTTCCTTGTTACGAAAATAACCATTTATAAAATAATATAACTAGCAATGATAAATAATGACTAACAAGTATAATTAATTATGAAGAAGCATATGTTAAAAGACACGACTCCTTATGAAAGGGTGCTCACGCCTAACCATATATACAGGGCCCTCATTGTATTCAATCATATCACTTATACATTCAAACTTTTATTTATAAAATATTATTTATCCTACGATGGATTTTCTCATATTATAGATATTTTGAATATTTGTGTGATAACAAACTTTTGTTCGTTTCATTTGGTATCAAAGCTATTTTTTGATTCGACTACTAGCCATAAAGGCTTCTAGCCACATGAGAAAAAAAATAGAGTTTCTTTGTGTTCGCTTCTTGATAATAACTAGCCCTTGGCTCTTTACAACTCATAAAATTCTAAAAAAGGAAAAAATTGAAGAAAATTTCACGGTAAAATTTGAAGGAATTAAAAAAAGGGGTCTGTAGAGCATCGATTGTTGTGCACTATACCATAGAATCTTCCATATGACTTTTAATTTGAGGACAAATACAATTGTACATATAGCCCTCTTCCCTACCTACCATTACCATTGTGCAATATCCAACTATCAAATGTTTTTGATTCATACCATTCGTTATACATTTAATGTCCAACTGTACACCATCTTCCTAATAGCATAATGTTGTATGATTTTGAATTGCTGTGGTCCATATAACTAGACCATATGATTTGAATTGATTGCGAAAAAATTGGTTATTCGTATAACACTCTGATCACTATTCATAAAAAGTCGACCCTGCAATCAAGTTGTCCTTGGCATCTATGTCTATACATCCACCACTATTGATTGATTGCTACCCATTTGTGTTCGTACCTTTAGTCACCAGTTTCAACCATAGACACCACATACTTTACTGCTGACAATTTGTACTTCTCCATTCGTTGTAGCTGCCATAACCACCGTTGCTTGTTGTAACCATGCCATTTTCTCCACCGCTAATTTGTTCAAGGCCACCACTATTCATATAACACTTTTTTCATACAACTCATATGAAGAAACCGCAAGTGCCCACTGCTCTGACTTGATTGTATGTTGATCTTATCGTAAAACAAGGGTTCTATTTTTTTTGGAGTTGTTTTAGTAAAGTTAGGTTATATATATAGAAAAGAGTTATTATAAAGGAGATATAAAGTAAAAAAAGAGGGCAATAAAAGTGAAAATATAAAGGGTATACCCCTTGATTTAAATTTAAAGAAAAAGAAAAAAGTTCAAAAGTATTTAAATATTCGAAACCAGAATGGATTATAATTAAAAAATGAAGGAAGATTATTTATATTAAAATGGAGTATCCAAGGAAAAGAGATTAATATCCTTATCAAGATGAGTGACGATGAAAATTACGTCAATATTAATTTGGCAAATCAATTATCAATTTGAGAATCAAATAGAGGTGAAAGGGAACACATTTTTCGCAAGAAACATTATGAAAATAATGACTTACAAGTAATAATAATTATAATTAATAATTGATGATTATGAATGTATATTTCAATTTTGTGTTGTAATTATGTTTAACGAAGATGTCATTATAATTCTAGGTTTACCTGAGTTTAAAGAATTCGGTATGTTCATGTTAAACATGGAGAAAAAAATTAAAATATTTGCCTATAATAAGAAGATGACGACATTCCAGGATATGACAATGAAGTTAGAATTGATAATAGCTGCATCCAAAGATCTGGACAATATATAATTAATCAGTCAGGAAAATCAGAAGTCAATATCTAAAATGTAAAAATAATTTAATGAGCTATTTTGGATAAGCATGAAGAAATTCCTCATTTAAAAGATCATAGTCATAAATTACTCTTACAAGTCAACAAGACCAAGGCTACGAAGTAGAAACTGGAACAAGAAAAGGAAGATTTTGAGAGGAAATTCACTGAAGGCATATTAGAACATGATGAAGAAAATTCTTGCTTAAAGGGCCTTAACTAAAAATTGTTAGAAGAAATTAAAACATTTAAAAATAAGAAACATGAGTATCAAAACATTAAAAATAAATTTGATGAATTAGAAGTTGAGGAGCTTTCACGTCTCTGACATCATAATCGAAATCTATGTATAGAAATTAAGAAACTTAAAAATGATAAGAAATAATTGGAGAACAAATTTGAAGAACTTATTACAAAAGGAGCATCGAAGTTTTCAAAAGTAATAATCCAAGTTGAAGAAAAGAGAACAAATCTTGCTCCAAATAATATCATAATTTATAAGGATCTCAATGCAATTGAAGCAAAGACACTTGGATGTTGCAGTTCAAATGATGGAAATTCTCAGTGTTGATAAATTCATCGATTTTTCGGTATGTCTTGAAAAATCGTGATTTATTTATTTATTTTATTTTATTTTATTTATTTTTATTTTTATTTATTTACTTTTTTTTCAAGATTATTTCGATTTTCGCTGATTTTCTCCGTTTTTCTCCAATTTTTTTTGTTTTTAATTTATTTATTTGCTAAGTAATATGAGTCCTGAGATGATTACCACACAACTTGTGGCTTGAGTAGTTGTGACCCAGAGGCATCTAGGTTGGGAAAATCACTTGGGAATCTCACTCAGCC
Organism: Pinus tabuliformis; assembly: GCA_031772625.1. NCBI lineage: Eukaryota > Viridiplantae > Streptophyta > Pinopsida > Pinales > Pinaceae > Pinus > Pinus tabuliformis. The sequence continues at coordinate 523,865,174 of CM062810.1, read as the reverse complement.
TGGGCCACACTAGCCCTTAGCATGGTTGGATTTTTTCCCATGGAGTTGCGAATTGATGACCTTTACACCACGAAGTGGTTTAATAGAACACTCTGCCATTGTCTGCTCTATGCCTCGTGGACCAATTTTTTCTAATTTTGAAAGTGAATATTTTTTGTATTTTTTTAAATATGCCGCGTTTTATTGAGAAGATATATTTTGGACCCTTACTGTTTTTGCCAATGTTAATTTTTTGAACATTGGAAATTCTAAATGAAGGTCCAGTTGTCAACCTAGCAACATTAGCACACAATTAAATATCATATGCCAAAAATAATTCAAGAAAATGCTAAAGTATGTTAAAAGAAAATCATTTTACAAAAATAGTTTATCGACATCCAAATCTTAAGAGCAATTATCTCAACCAATCAACTTATTAATGTCACTCAAGATAAAGACAACTGACTTATGTTTCGAAAAATAATGATGCCAATACATTTAAGCCTTGAGAGAATAATTCATCTCAGGTGTCGAGTAAGCGCAAGGTTCCATAGAAGATTGAATTGGGATGGCTAGATCATTTTACAGTGTGACAATTTTTTCCACATTTAGAAGTTCATATCAGCTTGCATCATTGAAGATGAGAACTCTAAGAATTGGAAAAGTTGTGACGACATTACAACGTAAAGAAAAGTATATCAAGCCTTTTCATTCATATGCTTTGAGGACAAAACATTTCAAAAGGGGAAGGAAATGTTATGAATATAACTATTTATAAAATAATATAAATAATAATGATAAATAATGATCTATGAAACCGGATTCGTCCTAACCCCTGGACGAATCCCGAATCGGACGAATCGGACACGATTCTGTCCTGACACGTGTCATATTTCCATGACTCATCGTGTCATATCCGGGTACGTCGTGTCATGAGCGTGTCAGAAAAATTTGGAACGTGTCACGATTTTTGGAACGATTTTTGGTTTCGGATTCGTTTTTAGGGGTTTAAGTTCGCTGTTTTCATTCGCATTCACTGCTTCTGTATAGACCAACAAGACCACTGTTTCCAAATTGGAAGCTAATACTGATATACATCAATGACTCTGAGACTGGGAGTTGTGCAAAAGCTCTCTGGCAATGACTGTTTTGCTTTATCTTCTTCCTTTTCTTTCATATCAGTCACTGTCAGGCTTCAGCAAATGTTTGTTTCTTGAGCTGATCCCTGGTGGGTTTGCAGAAGCATTGAAGTTAGGTTCTCGTGCAAGTGGGTTCTAGACTTCTAGTGGTTGAGCCTCCAGGGTTTGATCTCCTAATGTTTCCTACTTCATCATTTTGCTACAGCTGTCCTATTAGTTTCATAACAGTGAGAAAATCAAACTTAAATCAACATAAAAACCCCTCACATCTGCAATGTGCATAAATCTAATATGACAGTGGCATAACCTTATTATAATTTTCACTGTTTGTTTCAAAGTGCTCCAGTACAGCTCAGAAAGTACTGAAAATTTTCTAATTATTTGGCACACTTGGCACAGGGAAATTTCATTAGTAACTCATTTATGTGACCAGTACCACTGACATTTATTTGAATTTTGTATGTACTATGCATGCTAATAGCTATAGATGAAGATCTATGTTTGAAATCAATAAATTTGTATCATTAATTAAAATTTGTGTAAGAAATATGCTAATAACTAATTTTTAAGATATATATATATATATATATATTTAAATATATATATATATATATATATATATATTTTTTAATAAAATAATATATAACGTGTCCTAACCGTGTCTTGTTCCGGGGTCAGCGTTTCCCGAATCCGACACCACGAATCCCGAATCCTACGTGTCCCGAATCCTCGTGTCAGGTGACTTAGATAATGATTAACAAATTGTATAATTAATTATGAAAGGGTATGTCCCAAAAGACATGATTCCTTACCGTAGGGCAATCTCGCCTAGTTTTATATACAGAGACTTGATTGCATTCAATCATATTACCTGTACATTCAAACATTTATATATAATATATTATTTATCCAATAATGAATATTTTCGTATTCCAGATAACTTGAATATTTTTGTGATAATAAACTTCTGTTCGTATCATTCCTTATGATAAGATAGCCCTAAGATGTGGTTTTGTCTTAAATCTGTGTATTTTCCTCATACACATAGTATCGAAATCTCAGAATCGAAGAAATTAGATTCGTCCTCCCTCCCCGTGTCCCGAATCCCACAAATTAGACATGATTTTCTAGGACACGTATACAGCGTGCCTTGGCACGTGGGATTCGATGGGCATGCGGGTCAAATCCGAAGGGCACACGAGTCTTGATTTTGGGACATGTGTCCCTTTGAAAAGTGTGTTGTGCGGCCTTTAAAGCTTGATTTGGCCTTTAAAGCTTGATTTGGGCCATTTCTTAGTCATTCTTGAGTGTCACTGTTGCTATGGGTGTGTGGGAGTGACTAGCAAAGGCTTTGGGAGCATTTTGGAGGTGATTCAAGCAATAAGTAAGTGCATTTTGTTTCTTTTTTGCTACAACAGTTTGCATGTCCATTTTTTTTTACAAGTTTGTGCTTTTTTTCTTTATGTGTTTTTACAAGATTCATGGCTTAATCAAGGATAGCAGTGAAGGGACAGAGGAAGGGGAAGAATGTCCCCATTGGTGATGCCCCTCCCGTTCCAATTTCATTAGGGTCTGCAAGTGTTCCCTCTATTGGAAGTGGGGCTGCAACATCAACTTCAAATATTGATGGTAGAATAAATTTAGAAAGACAACAGGCGCAAGAAAGCAAATATCCCTTGTGGATATATGTCACAAGAGATCAACGACCAGACAACAAGTTGAAGGGAGGAGGCAATGTTGCTTGGAAATGCAACTATTGCAACAATGATTTCAACAACACTTATTACCATGTGAAAGCTCATTTGTTGGCATTACCAGGATGTGGAATTTGAGCATGTGCACATGTGTCTTTAGCTAAGAGGAATGAAATGGAAAAAGAGGCAATGTTGGTGTGGCATAGGTGGCTGTATCGTCTAAAAAAAACAAGAATAATGATCCCCTTCCATTCTTGAGGAAAAGCAATGACATAAATTTCCATTTGAGAGTTTTGGTGGGGGTGCGAGTCAAGCAGCAAAAGGAAAGGCAGTGGCACTTGGTCCAATGGACAAGGTTGTTCAGAAAGACAGGCAAGAAGAGCTTGATATCACCATTGCATTCTTTTCTATCTGAACTTCATATCCTTTAATGCTTCACACTCACCTTTAGTTCTTGAGATGTGCCGAGCTCTAACTCAAAGGGCTCCATCAGGTAAGTGCCTCTTGGGTCAAGGAAGTTTAGAACCACATTGTTGACTAAGGCAAAGAAAGACGAGACAGATCTAGCACGCCACCCACTCATCAACTTCATGGTGTATTCCTTGAATGGACCAGTTTTCTTGAAACCAGTGGATGCACTTAGACAATACAAGGATGCACAATATATTAATGAGTTGTTCATTAAAGTTATTGAAGATGTAGTTGTTGATTCTTGTGTACAAATCATTATAGACGATGCACCTATTTGCAAGGCTACTGGCATGATTATGAAAGCTAAATATCCATAAGTATTTTGGACACCTTGCATTACCCATTCCTTGAATTTAGCACTTAAAACTATTGGTTTTGATTTGCCTTGGATTGGAAGTATTATTGAGGATGCACGACATACATGCAACTTTGTACAAAATCATACAAATGCCCTCACAATCTGCAAGGAGTACACCTATCTATTTTTGTTGAGGATTGTAGATACAGAGTTTGCCAATTCATTCATCATGTTGAAGTGGTTGAGGGAGGTCAAGACCACTCTTTGGGCCATGGTTATTTTAGAATTTTGGTCTTTTCGGAGAAAGACAGATCAAGCAACTTCAAAAAGAGTCAAGGACACAATGTTAGATGATGCTTGGTGGGGGAGGGTAGATCTCACTATTAAGATCATGGACCCTATCGTTGCTTTGCTACAATTTGCAGATACAGACCAACCCATCCTATGAGAGGTTTATGAGGGATGGGATTCCATGATTGAGTTTGTGACAACCATTATTTTATAAAGTGAGTGCTGTGACTATGAGACATCATTGGAGGCCTTCTTCATCACCATACAAGATATTCTTGTTAGCAAATGGGATTAGAATTGCACACCTTTGCATTGTTTGGCTCACCCATTGAACCCAAAATACTACAACCATGACTGGTTGAATGGTGGACCTTCCCATAGATTCCCTTCTTAGATGGATGGGGAAATCTCATAGTGAAGGAAGGATGCATTGAGGCAGATACTTCAAGAGAGGGCATCGCTTGATAAGGTGGAGTATGTATTTGCAGAGTTCTCCACTGGCCTTGGGCGATTTGCAGGCTATGATGTGATTAGAGACAGGGGGGCTAAGAAACCCTATTCTTGGTGGAAAACTCATGGGGCAACAAGCCCTCCTCTACAATAGTTAGCCATGAGGCTCCTATCTCAGGTGGCTTCATCCTCTTGTTGCAAGAGGAGTTGGAGCACATATGGGTATTTGTATAGTGTCATGAAGAGCAGGCTTGAGCAACCCAGGGCAGAGACAGTGGTATATGTTCGTCCTAGTTACAGGCATGGGGATGAGTGGTTGAAGGGAAAGAGAAAGATGTGGGATGTTTTTTTTGATGATATGGGTTTGGACAACAGTGTTGAGTTGGCATTGGCCAACTTGGATCTTAATGACCAGTGCTAGAGCTTGTCACTTTTGATGATGGTGATACTCTTGAGGGGTCATCCTCCACACTAACAAATGCAGACATCAGATACAGAGGAGGAGGATGCAATGGAGAAGAGTAGTGGTGACCATGACAGTGATGCTGATTTTGATTATGATATTGATGATTGATGAGATACCCACTACGGTCTACCTTGTAGTTGTTTAGTATTTTTCTATTTCTATTTACCATTAGCATTGCTACTACCTATGTAACACATTTTGATTTTGATGACTTAATGAGAAAACTGCAGTTTCTAGTCTTTCTCCTATTGGATCATTGATGAATTTTTAACAATTGTATTTGTATGCATAATGTTACATTGTACAACTTACAAATTTTAAATTTACAATGTAGAATCTAGATCTATGTCTTAATTTGTATCATGAATGAGAATTTGTGTGAGAAATATATATATATATATATATATATATATATATATATATATATATATATATAAAACGTGTCCTATGTGTCCTGTTCTGGGGGGTCTACGTGCCCATGTTGGACACTCGAATTTGCCTATCCTGGGTGTTCCGTGTCCCCGTGTCAAGTGACTTAGCTCAGAATATGAAAATGTTGTGACATAGTTGAAATAGAATGTACCTAAATCCATTCAGATTGTTCTGACACTATTTAATGAATCTTGAACTCACTATATGAGGGATAATTGTTCTTTCGTTCTGGGATGCATGGTCTTTTAAGTTTTTTTGCTGAGAATTTCTGTTATTTGCCTTGTTATAATAATTGAGATTACTAGCATTCTTGATAGCAACAACATGAACTATGAGAAGCTAATTGTGAATTCCAAGTTCTTTGAAGTGGAGCTGTAGGCAATCTGATAAGAGATGAAATCTTATTTTAAGAAATGAGGCATTCAATTAGAATTTGTCATTTGCTGCGATGATTCAGTTATTTTAATGTTCATATTTTCCTTTCTACAATGTATATTTAAGAACTGTTATAATGCCTACTTTATCAGAGAAAGTGTTTGTGCAGTTCCATCGTTGTTGTTTATTGTCTATTATCTTTGTGCTTTATTGTTTTCCGATATGTAATTTCGTCATGTCTGCAAATTCTGTAATCATAGTGTTTTTCAAATAACTGATTTACTGCATTAGCATATTTTTTGGCCATATAGTGTGCTGTTGAAACACAAAGCTTGTGTATGTGTAACTTTGCTTCAGTGGAAATTTCGGAGCTATGTCCCATTTGGCTTCATGTGTCCTTTTTCAATTTTTTGGTTGATGCTTGACAATTGGCCGTTGTGTTGCTTTATATATCTTGGTTTTTTATTATTCCTTTTGCATTTCCTATTCCATTAACTTTGTTGATGTAAGTTGTAACTTGTGTTGTATATTTTCCTCTGAATTCTGTTTTGATTCATATCATGCAGGGTACTTATGTTGAGGGCATTAAGGAGGAAGTTGTCTTGTCCCCTGCACATGCACTTTCATTAATTGCTGCAGGAGAAGGTATTTGATAAAAATATTAATTATATTCTTCTTGTCTAAATTTGTGAGACTATTTCTAATCATTTTCGGAGTGACATTGTTGAGCTAGATTTTTATTGCACTTACAAATTTGTGTGGTGCATATCGAGCTTTGAGTGACAAGTTCTGCCTCTAGTTTTTATCAATAGGTTCTGTTCAAAGCGCACTGTCTTTTTGGTTGAAATGCTTTGGAATTTTCCTTAATCTTACTACATACAATACTTTGTATCCACTATTTGATATGAGTGAGGTGAAAAGTGGAGATTGGACTAGTTTTGGTATGACAGCCCTGTTTCTTTCTTTGCAGTCCACATTGCTAAATTTGGGGTTGCTTCATTTTTCTCTATGCGTACAACTTCTTTGAATTATTCTACCACTTGTATGGATCTTGCTAAACAACTTGTATAGACACATGACTAAAAGGGACGTTCACAACAGTAAATAGATTTGTGAATATCAATATAGATGTCAGAACTTCACAACTTTAGATGAATTTTTATCAACATATTATATTGTTCTGACATTTGCTTAACTCCTCAAATGAGGTTGAATCAGTTCTTTTACTGTAGCAATATGTAAGTGCTTGTGTCTGTGTGTTTCTCCACTAGCTAGCTTGTTGCAATGGCTTTTGGTTTGCTACTAGGTACAATTTGAACTCGTTGATGTAGATCACTTCATAAATTGATCTATTGGTTCTGTAGCAGATTTGTTACAGAATCAATTCAGATCAACTCTAAGTCATTTGGAAGATGCAGTTCAAAGTAGTAAGAACTAGAAACAGAAAAACCAATCTTAGATCAACTCCTCAGAACTTGGTCATTTCAACTCTATTAAAAAGGATCTTTCAATATTTTTTTGGTTCACACCCTTTATCCCAATTTTTCGATCTTTTATTGTGACAATGAAAGAGTGTATTGTACATTTATACTTTTTTCAAAAAGAGTAAAAGGTTGCAATGACCAGTGTTAACAAAATTGCATTGGCTTTATGTTACATAAAAATTAGTTATCTGTAATTATCAGTTTAATAGGCATAGGGCATGATGAAAGATCATGCCCATTCACCAAGAGGCACCCAAGGTTGTATTTAAGCCAGGACCTCTCACTTTGTAAGTCATCATTCAATTATTAATAAGATATATATATCATTGCTGTTAATTGCTGAGTTTTTGTGCTTCATGTGGTATCAGAGCCACCACTGTGGTGCTGCCACTGTGCGTACAACACAACTTTTGTTCTCTGCTATTGATCATCCACCTATTCTCCATTGTCATTACGTGACTTATATCACCGCTGCACCATCTGCTATCCCTGTCCGTTGGCTTTCCCTCAACGATGCAATCCACTGATTCGATTTCGCTGTACCCCTGCCTTTTTTCCTGCTGTCCCCTCATTCCGTCGTTCCAACATCTTGTTGACCGCCGCAATTCTGAAGCAACACATCAATTTAATAGTGGGCAGTCGTGGCATTAATATATAATATATACGAACCCGGATGCGGGTGTTATTAATATGAATTAATGAGCCACATGCAGACACGGCAGCTGTCCTGGCACTTGGATGGTGGACGCAGCTTACACATTCCTGCAACAGATGATATGAAAGTTGAAAGGCGCAGCATTATGGCTCTGTTAATGGCATTCAATGCGCATCCGGCTCGAGAAATTCGGCAAGGTGATTTAACCATGGCCCGCTCTCTGGTTTCTGCAGATGACATTCGAAGCCCCTTCTTCCTTTGCTCGTTATTTTTTCCGCAACCTTGCTCTGTTCAGGGTGTCTGGAAGCTCCTCTGGTTCTTCAGTTCGGTTTGTTCAGCCTGTGCCTGGTCCCCTCCCCTCCAGTTCTGGTCATCTTCTCTGCCTAAGCTCCCTGTTCATCCAGCCATGGCTCGACGTCGCGGAGTCCCTCGTCGTGGTGGTAATTCGGGCAATCGCGGAGTCTCACGTCGTCGTGGTGGTTCTGCTCCTCAGAACATCACTCCTTTAGCCTCTGCCTCTCCGTCCTCCCCGCCTTTTGATCATTCTCGGCCCTCTTTGAATAGTTCCTTTCAAACCACCCGTTTTAAGTTCAGGAGCAGGCTCAATAAGCCTTTGATTTCTGCCAATATTACTCTAATTTTACAGAGGAGGAAGATGCGCCCAGCAGTTCGGACAACATTTCCATGTCTCAGTCTCAGTCTCAGAATGCAAGCGAATTTCAGGGTGAGATTGCTGGGGTAGTGCTCAACGCTGACAATATGCAGAACGAGGATGGATTCCCGGAAGCCCCTCAACCCCAGCCAGCGTCTTCACAGGATCAAGTTCTTGCTTGTGAACCAGTGCGTTTTTCAGGAAGCATTCTGAATCTAGTAATCCCTCCAGATGGCAGTGTTATGGATGCTGAAGATAACAAAATGGTTACCTGGATTGGCTCTCCTAGCCAGGTAAACAAGGACGCGACCGACTCTCATACTCATGATTAAAGAATTCTGGTTCAAATGCTCTGTCAGCATTCTCCTCTATGATCTGTCGTCCTCAGGTTATGCTTCTATGGTTTTTGTTCTATCTGATCATGCCTCTGGCATTGTTTTTGGTATCAGTATGAATCGCTATAGTTGTCAGTTCAGAAACACTTATGGACTAGATAGCCTGGTTTTTGACTTTTTTGTAATGGTAGCTTCAAAAGCTTGTATCTCAGCAAACGAAGAGTTGCCTCTGAAGCTGTTATGTCAACTATAGGTCTGGTTAGCTTTTTGTCTTCTAGCATACTTCAATTCTCGCTTCAAAGTCGCTCAATTATGTAAGATGATTGAAGAATGCTATATGTATAAGCTTCTTTGGTGGAGGGCTGGCTTCTGCCCCCTCAGAGGTCTAGGCCTCTCTGTAAATATTTTTATCTTTTTTTAATAGAAATAGTCTTTACCCAGAAAATATATATATATATATATATATATATATATATATATATATATATATACGATATAGTATAGTGTTAATTTTAGGTATGTTCTATACTGACAGCAATTTACTTCAATTTTTCATTTTTAGCTCAATGACAACATTCAGATTAGCAATCACATCAGCATGATATTAAAGTGCAGATAGAACATAAACATAAACATCAGAAAACAAGCCAAGACAAGAGGACACAAGATGTGGTGCCGGCCAGGGACAAACCCCAATGTGGGGAAACCCTTTATTAATTCTTCTTATATTCTTCAATAGTTCAGCAGAGAGAGATAATACATATACATCAGAAGTCAATGCTTTGACTTGACAAGATCAGACATCAGAGATCATCACCATGAAGATGACGTCATGAGGTTGTAGATCTGATGACTGCAGTTCTGAACTCAGGTGAAGGCAAACATTCAACAACTGATTCTCCAAAGTGATTCCATCACCATGCTGCACCTAGATAGCTGACTATTCCTCAAAGTAGTAATATGAACCAGTGTTAATAGCTCTGTCCATCTCATATTGCAGCAGCACCAAACAACCCTCTAATAGTCATCAAGATGGCCTGAGATCACAGCAGAATGTCTCACAAGACAACTCCTAGATTAGCTGAAGATCTGGGCATATATAATCCCTCATATACTTACACAAAATGCAAGACTGGTGTTGTGTCCTGCAGCCTAACACAGTCTTCAGGTAGCATTTTCATTTTGGCATGTCCCTTCAATAACACCCCAACATGTCTGATGCTATGCTTCTTTAACACGGTCCCCTTTCAAGAAGAAACCAACCTTATACAATCCCAGACCATCACTTTCATGCTGACAACCAACTGTGATTAGGGCACATGAGGACATCTCTAAACAGCAGATTAGAGTCCCCTTTTTGGGCTGCGTATTTGGACCACTTAGAACAGTGAATTAACTCGCTACTTGATAGACTGAAATGAAGTCACCTTTGACTGTGTATGGCAGCATCTATTGACTGCGGCTAGCTGAAGATAGGAGCATCTTGAACTGTAGATCAGGGCCTCCTTATTGCTGCGAATAGGGCTACTAAAGTGCCTTCACAACTGTGTCTAAATCTTCCTTTTGGACCTGTGGCTGATAGTCTTTTAGGACATCGGATTAGTGTCTTACTGGACCTGTGTTAAGCGCTTTAGAACAATGACATAAGACACTTGTTAGGACTGCAGCGATGGCTTGTTAAGGGCCTCTCCTTGCTGTATACAAACCCTTAATGACTGCGACCTAGGACAATGTATTAGGGCTAATGCTTTGCTGTAGTTAGATCTCCTTTAGGGCTGAGATTAGGGTGCCTTCTTGCCTGCATTAAAGCCTCTCCTAGGACTGCGTAGGAGAGCCTCCTTTAGGGCAGCGTAGGTGCTTCTCTTCAATAAGATAATCCTCCTCCAAGACACGTCCATAGGGCCTGCATCTAGATGTCTAATGACAGTAATTTAGGGCAGCATATAGGTCTCTTTAGACAGCATGTAGGTCTTCTCCTCCATGACTGCGTTGAGCCTTTTCCATGACAGCGTTAAGGTCATCTCCATGACAAAATTAAGACTTCTTCCATGTTTGCGTTAAGGCTTCTTTTATGGTTGCATTAAGGCTTCTTTCATGGCTGTGATTTGATCTTCATTAGGGCAGCGTAGGGCCTTCTCTTCCATGACTGCATCTAGATTTAGGGCATCTCCTCTAGGGCAGCGTTAGACCTTCTCCCGAGGACAACGTATTCTCTTAGAGACTCCTCCTTCCACCAAAACCCAAACAAGTGGAGAGGAAGAGATCACAAGAGATGAGTGACCAAATGACTTGAAGGCCACCTCTATTTATAATAAAACGTTGAGGACAAGTGGGGGTAATTTGGTTGCTCGTCGACTTTGACGAATTGTCACATAACACAAATAAATTCATATCTCCATGAATACATGTCGGAATCAGAAGATCTTTAGATCAATCCTGTTGACCACTACGTGTCAACGACCCATAGCAGTACGCCCCCTTTTTTGCGAAAGGGATAGCGCCTAATCGATGTGTTCTTGCCATCCAGCTATCATCGTCAGCCTGAGGATCATCTTATAATGTAAACCCAGTCTGCATGTGTATAATGTAAATAATCTCAGCAAGTCCATGTCGTGTATGTAATCACCTAGGTAAACCTAGTTTTCTTGTAGCGATCTACATTCCGGGAGGTTTTTTGTCTCACCGTTCCATTCTCGGATGGTCAGCAGAGTTTTCCTTTAGCCTACCCCAAAGCCGGAATGGATTTCGTCACTTGAATCTTAGGGAGTCCTAGTGTTCTAGATCGAGTTTGTGTAAAAGTGATTTGGGAATAATCTTAACTATTTGGTTAGGTTATTTTATTACAAATTGTTTGATTTGCTAGATTATATTTGTGTCGCAGAACTGGGTAGTCTGTGAGGGTCTTTTGCAAATGGGTTTTCTCCCTTGAAATGTAAAAAATGTAAAAATCATGATGTAAAGTGTCTTGAAGGTTAGAGAAATAATTTATCCCCTCACAGGTCCTAGGTCCGAGGTAAATTTAAATTTTCTAGAGGTAAAATTCATGGATCCTTTAAAAAATTAAATCTTAACAAGTCCAGGGTCTAAGGTTAATTGATTATTTTGCTAAATTTAATGCCTTGGGTCCCTGGGATTAAGTCAAAGTCAAAATTTTGAGGAAATAAATGCAATTTTTTTTTAAATGCATTTAATTGAAAATTTCGAAATTTTCTCAGTATTTAAAATTTCGACGGATGAGATTAAAAGAAATTTTGATCTTCATCAATGGTCGAGATCACTTTGACAAGGATCACTCGAACTAGTCGTTGGAAGATTTACCTTTAAATAAGAGGTCATCTTGTCAGTCAGATTGATCCGATCTTTTGATCGTGTGCTAAGCGAAAAGCTTTCTCTTGTAATCTTTTTTATGAGCAATAAAGAAAGACATTGGGGTTAACTTTTGGTGATGTTACTCTTCATGGAAATGTTGTAAGATGTATTATTTTCATGCATATATTTCTTTTTGGCCATTGATATAGTTTTTTGAAGAGCGATCTGAGTACAGGTATCTTGCTCAATTGCTGGGGTTTGAATGGTAATTTAAGTTTTGAATATAATAGCAGGTATCTCTATTGGATCTGAATTTTATTATCGTTTTCTTGCTCTATGTTGACCGCTGAATTGAGTTTTGCAGGAAAATCCGTGATTATTAGATCATCGGGCGTTTGAGGAAGTTCTCGGCTGAACCAGCCAACTCCCGATCCGTGTTTTCTGAAGAGCCCAGTTTGAATTTGATCCCAGGCTTATCATAAGATATTATTTTTATGGGTGATGCATGAAGGGTTTCAAGCTTAGTACCTCCTCCAAAATTCAAAAAATTTTAATTTTTATGTGCTAAATTGTCAGATCTGGCTGTTGGGAGCCGCAGATCATCAGATCTGGGAGCGGAGTCGGACTCACACTCCCTAGATCTGATAGATATGCCATTTATGTACATAGATCTGTAATTTTTTTTATTTTTCTGACTTAGGGTTTCTGGGGTTTCATTTATTTTTTGCATATTCGGGTTCTGGCTGTTTGTTTTCAGGAATAGGTTGCAGATCTGAAGGTGAAGTTTAATTTTGAAGCCAGATCTAGGCCCTGGAGGGTAAGATTTGGCCTCAGAACTAGCTTTTGCAGGAGCATTCTTTCTACAGTTTGAGGGTTTGAAAATTTTTTAAATCTGGAAATTTCTGAAATCATTTTGAATTTCTGTCTTCTGCCTGGGGTTTTTTTCTGAAAAATTTCGATTTTTTTTTTAAGCTGGAACCCTCACTCTCTCATCTCTCCCACAACTACATTGTTGTTCCTCTAGCTCTTTGCCTGCTGCCACACCTGCTCCATACACAACCTTCCCCATTGATCTGCTGCATATTCTTTCCTTTCCCTCTTTGCAACAGATCTTCCCCTATTCGCTAATCCTTCCCGCTGCTCACTTCGAAATCTCCCATCTTCCATCGCTCCCCTTTGCTACCACTAAATAACACTCGGCTCACTCCACGCAGTGACTTTCTGCTCCATCCTTGGACCTGCTTTAACCATCGCTTCAACAAATCCGCTGCTATGCATCGCTCCTCATCACCTGCAAACAAGCCTCTATATTCCACGCGGTTTTCTCCAGATTTCTCTCCACGCAGCTCCCCTTCCACCACTGCTGCCAACCCTCCATCGAAACCATTATCCGCTACGTGCCAAGCATGCGTTCTCCTTACCTATCCATCCTACTCCTTTCTTCGCTGTCGTCGACTCACCTGCACACAATAAACATAAATTTCACTATTTTCTTAATAGGTATGCGTAAGTTAGGGTTAGTGTATGCATAGTTTTGTTTAGTTTGATCTTTTGACTTAATTTAGTCATTTTTCAAATTCGATTTTTTTTCTTTTTTTTTTGGTCATTGGTTTGGGTTCATTTTAATAAAAAACATAAAAAAGAAATTGGTTTTATCTTATTTCTTTTCCCTTTTTATTTCACTTAGTTTTATTTCACTTTGTTTTATTTTGGTTTTGATTTTAAATTAAAAAATCCTAAAACATAAAAAAAATCTAAAAGCATTTAAAAAATCTTTAAAAAAATTCTAAAAATTCTGAAAATTTTAAAAGTTTGTGATTAAGGATTTAAATTAAGGGGTTTTTCATTTAAACGTTTAAAAATTTTAATGTGGCCTATGGCCCATTAAAATTTCAATTTTTTGACCCATTGATTAGTTTTAAATTTTTTTGGTGTTTATGATGTTAAACGTTAAATCTTAAATTCTCACAATTCTTCTATAGTCTAGTGCGATAAATCATATTGGCTTTTGGAAAAGATTGATTAATTCTTGGTCATTAACGATAGTCATTTTAGATCTGGAATTCTTTGCATGCTGCAGTGTTATTGTCACTTTTTCATCACATATTGAAAATCGATCTAGATAACTTGTTTTATTGATGGTTGATTCAAATATCGAAGGCACTGGTCTATAATTGTTTCTATCTTATGGTTGTGTCTTGTCTAATCGTTTAAATTCATCAGGTTTTCCGTCATTAAAATCTCCTAGAGTCTGTTTTTCATAGGCTCTTCTCATCCATTTACCTAGGGACTACCCCCCTTGACTTGCCTAGGAGAGAGTCTAAACGGAGTGAGTAAGGATTTAAGAGTGACAACCCTTACTTTGAGCGTTGTCGCGCTGCCTAGACATTTTGTGCGACAACAAATCCTACACCTCTCAACGAGAGCAATCCAAGAAAAATATCCACTGCCATAAATAAGAAGACCCACATGGAGTTTGGCCCTAGTTGCCAATTTTAACACTCCCTCTCAACTAGGGAGAACTCCATCTGCTAATCCATTGGGTAGTCTGTACTATATCTGCCATTAGTGGCCTAGACTGCTCTTCTCTGCTGAACTATGAAGAAGAAGAAGTGATCGAGAATGTATCATACCATTCTCTATTGACCCGAAGTTAGTTCGAGATAAAAGAGAGTGTCTCATACAACTCTTACTGACCCGAAGTCAGTTCCAAATAAAGAGTATATCATACCACTCTTACTTAGCCGAAATCAGTTCCAAATAAAGAGAGTGTAACATACCACTCTTACTGATTCAAAATCAGTTCCAAATAAAGAGAGTGTATCATACCACTCTTACTGATCCGAAATTAGTTCCAAATAAAGGGAGTGTATCGTACCATTCTTACTGACCCGAAGTCCATTCCAATTGATCCCAGATCAATATCATCCTAGCATAGGGAGTATGGTAGTAACACGATGCATCCATCAATACTACTATGGTCCCTATCCTCATTTCCCTACTCAATGGCCAGATGGGAAATACTTCCCATCAGTCCCAGACTGCATGGGTAGGATGTCTCAGCAAGAGAACGATGAACCATTCATCCTGCCTATATGTTGCCATGGGGTATCCCAATGTTACTTGGGAGCGGGGGCGGGAGCGACCATTTTCAGAAGCTCCCGGTTTGGGAGCGAATCCGGGAGCGAATTTTTAAAAATATATATATTTTTTATATTTTTTAATTTTTGATACATATATGTCAACAAAAACATGTAGAATGATGAAATAGACATAAAAAGCATAAAAAAACATAAATTGATCATTGAACCATATCACATCAATCATCTAGAAATTATAATCGTCATCAACCATGTCCACAAGTTAGTAAAATACATATTACAACTGCAAAATATTGAGTCTTATAAATCATGATTCATCAAATTCAATATTAAAGTTTCAACTTCAAGCTTTCAGAATTGAAAATTCAATAACATTTATCATCATTGATCACCAAAGTTGTACTTGTAAGCCAAGTTTAACCATTACAAGAAGTAATATCGAAGATATTTCTAAGTCCTAACTTCTAACTGTTAACATGATATGAAATGTTAAAAATTTATAAAATGAAACATGAATAATGAGATGAAATGAAACAACTTTAGTCTTTCACAAAGCATCATATTCATAATTCACAATCATTACCAATGAGTTATAATTGCCAAGGCCCAACTTCAAGCTTCAAATTTTCATTGTCACAGTGATATAATGTTTACAAAAAATATCATAATGTCATAATGATATGAAAGAGTCAAGAGTCAAGAGTCAAGGACTCAAAACTCAACAGTTATGAAAACTAAAGTCTAATAGAAACTAAAAAAGACAAGTAAACTGTAAATCTACAAGTGGCCCTTGCCACGAGAGTCTCCAGGAGTATAAGTAGGTCGTGGTGGTCTTCTAGGAGTCTCCCGCACAGACCGACGACCAGAACTAGAGCCTCCACGCGAGGGTGTCGATGCCGATGGAGGTGGCGACAACAATGGAACAAGACTCGGGCCCCGAGCACTGCTACTGGATGGTGGAGGTGGAGGTGGCATGGCTGCTGCAGCTGCTTCATTTTCATCCCTTACAAGCTCCTCTTCTAGTTCTTCAATATGTACAATGCCATCCTCCAAATTGTCGTCCTCAGGGTGATTGTCCCAAATTTTATGTGGGATCTTCATTAGCCCGATCACAGTAATGGCTCAACAACCTCAAGTTGTAGTGGACATAAACCAAGCTTTCTGCTCGGTTTTCGTTGAGTCTGTTTCTTTTCACATTATGTATATAACTGTAGGTGCTCCAACACCTCTCTGCAGAAGAAGAATTTACAACCTGTGAAAGAACTTTTTTTGCCAATTTTGGCAAAAGTCCGTGGCTGCCATATGTTTCCCACCATGTGAGAGTATCAAATTTATCTCTGTCGTCCATTGCATGGAAGTTGCCATACAAACCACTGCCACTGAGGTATTTGCCTATTTCAAGGCGCACAGCTGCACATTCCTCCCTGTCAGGTATCAATTTTTCTAATGCTTCCAAATATCCTCTAGTTACCTCTGGATCTAAGTGGGGTTTGGTCCTAACCCCACCTCCTGCTGCAGGTTTGCCCAACCAAGATGAAGAGTAGTATTTTGGCGTAAGGATATACGCCAAGCAATGTAGTGGAACATTAAGCTTATTCCACCGTTCACACACACAATCATGAATTAGTTTGTACAAGTTGGGATCTCTATTATGAACAATATCTTTTATTTGCCCCAACATGGTATCCATTTGCTCATACACCTCGCCAATCACTGGTTTGTCTGTATCTGCAAACCGAATCATGTGATAAATTGGCTTTGTGAAATCCAATACCTGCCTCACACTTGTCCAAAACTGCCCATCAAGAGCGGCCTCCTCCACCATTTCAAAACCTCCCATGTCAGCTGCATTTGTAGCCCTTTCCTTTAATACCTGCCAATGTGGACTTGATACCATGCTAGCTAATGCCTCTCTTACCTTCACAAGGCGCCTGAAGGTGAGGTAATAACTACCAAATCTTGTCTTCGCAATCTTCAGCAACTCCAATCTCGAGTGATTGCGGAAAAGGCCATGGGTATTGCTATGATTTGTAATAAATTTTATCATTTGTTTGCCTTTCTTGTACAAATCACCAATCCATTTGTATTGTGCATTTTTGTTTTTGACAATATCATGCAACAAAAGGTTCAATGTGTGAACCAAACATCCAGACCAAAATATGTTGGGGTATTTATCCTCAATAATTGCTCCCGCTGCCTTACAATTAGCAGCATTATCAGTGATGACTTGGATGACATTGTATGGGCCAATACGCTCAATTGTTTCAAGTAATGCTTCTGCAATGTTGATAGCGGTCTTGAACTTGTCTGAGTAATCATGTGCAGCTAGAAAGATGGGGCCACTAACAGACACAACAAGAACACTTATCAATGGCTTGCCTTTTACATTTGTCCATCCATCAGATACAATGGACACCCGATAGTCAGTCCAAGAACTTGTCATTTTATTCAAAGAATGTGATATTTTTGCTTTTTCATGATCAAGGCCAACGGTTCTTGCCTTGTCATACCCAGGGCTCTTGTATCCTTTAGGGGCATCATTTATGGCAGAAACCATTTCGTGCCAATAAGGTGAGCGTAGAACATTGAATGGTATCCCACATGCATAGAGAAACCTGTAAACTTTTGAATCCACATCATTCCTACACCCCTCATCAAGGAAATTTGATATGGTTCTACGGCGTAAAGATGATGACCCTGTGCCTCCATGTCCATATCCACTGCCTTGGGAGGATGCTGAAGGAGTTCTTTGTGAGCTTGGTTCAAAGAAACCCCTTGATCCTTTTGTTCTGTATTGGGCTTCCTCCTCTTCCTTTATGTATTTGGCTCTATCTGCTGTTGACACCGCTGCACAAGTTTTGATTCCTATTTGTTTCTCTCCATCACATGGCCTTTTCCCGCAGAGGTGTCTTCTAGCACGGGTGTATGAACCTGTGCAATCAGTGTTGCAATGGGGGCAATGAAATTTAGTGGTTCCACCCCCTCTCCCTGTTTCAGCCCTTTGAACATATTTCCATAGTGGAGTTTGGTCTTGTTTAGTTTTTTGAGGGTCATGTTCACCCTCCTCCACCTCCTCCTCACTGGGGTTTTCACCCATTTGACTTCCTCCGACTTCTTCATCTACCTCTTCAGTTTCAGGCCCCCTCCGTTTCCTACTCTCCACCACCATAATAACCATAAAAGGGACCAGGAAGAGGAAAATGCCAATAAATATCCCCAGGTCCATGGTGTTTGATGTTTGTAGGGTTTGAGTCTTGAATCTGCAAATTAATTTAGTTTATTGGGATTAATTCATTTAATTTATTAATTTAATTTAAATACATGATCTTTAAACTCAAACAGCTAAATTAAACTAACCAAATTAACTACCTAACCAACTAAACTAACTAAATGATTAAGTTACTTACCTCTGCAGGCTTGCTCCTCGCTCCTTGGCACTTGCTCCTCGCTCCTCAGCTCTGGCTCCTTGCTCCTCAGCTCTTGCTCCTTGCTCCTTTTCTCTTGCTCCAGCTCTCAATCTCTTGCTCAATGAAGTTGAAATGAAATTTTTTTGGCCCATTGGGCTTATAAAATAAAAAAAATTTTCTAAATTTTTTTGAAATTTCGAGTCCGGCGGATTTTTTTTCAGCCGACCCGCTCCCAGCCCGACTGAAATCGCTCCCGGAGCAATTTTTAATGCCCGGGAGCGATCAGGGAGCGATCGCTCCCCGATCGCTCCCGGGCATTAAAAATCGCTCCGGGAGCTCGGGAGCGATCGCTCCCTAAGTCGCTCCCTGACAGACCAGGGAGCGCAATTTTTTTTAAGGGAGTGCGCTCCCGAAAATCGCTCCCGTCCGGGAGCGATTTTGGGAGCGCGCTCCCGAGCCGCTCCCGCCCGAAGCGCGGTTCGGGAGCGGGTTCGAGGGGGGGGGGCGCTCCCCCGCAACATAGGGGTATCCCAAGGGAAGGTTGAACTGATCACCCTATACGCAACAAATCAATAGGGGAAGGCTGAACCACTCACCTTATGACTGTGTCTCAGCAGGAGAAGGATGAACCACTCATCGTCTGTACATAGCAAACCACTAGGGGAAGGCTGAACCACTCACCCTATTGTTGCTCATCGCTCCAAGATGTACCCCAAGTTCCTTGGAGCTCCCAGAGCTCAATGTCCATATCATACAAGACCTTCAGGAGAGAGTCTCTCCACGACTCCTAATCGTTCTCGGAAAATCAGGAATTTGACCTTTCCCAAGGGATTCATCTAAATATCGGCGACCTGCACATTAGTCCTAGAGTGATGGAGCCTTCTTGCTCCTTGTTGTACCATATCCTAGATAAAGTGGTACTTGATGTATATATGCTTGGAGCGGTTATAGAACATGGGATTCCTCAACAATCGAATCCCACTCTGGTTGTAATTGAAGATCACGATGGTATCCAATACGTGTCCAAACAACTCACTGAAGAGCTTCCACAACCTGACAACTTCACATGAGGCCATACTCTTAGCTATGTATTCGGCCTCAGCAGTGCTCCAAGCAACCGACTTTTGCTTCCTGCTCATCTAGGATATCGAAGTAGAACCCAAAGAGAACCAACACCCATAAGTGCACTTGCGATCGTCCACACTGTTTGCCTAATCAACATCAGAATAATCAAGCAGTTTGACATTTCTGGCAGTGTATCTCAATCCATGAGAGATTTTGCCCTGAAGATATCTCAAATGATTCTTGGCACCAATCCAGTGAGGCTCAACCATAAATGAGCACAACATGCCAACTGCAAAACATATATCTGGACGAGAATTCACCAAGAACATCAATTCTAGTATGAGTTTATGAAACTCATAGGCATCTCCCAAATCAGGCCCAACATCACTACTGCATAACTTCTTAAAGTTAGGCTTCATCGAGGTAGTCACAAGCTTGCAGTTCATCATTCCAAATCCAGAATCGAACTTCCTCTTACTCTTGAAAATGAGAGAGTCTGCACCTGCCAGAAAGAGGTCGTCCTCATAAGGTACCAGTATGAGAGGTCTATTATCCACAACCTTAAAGCAATGGTTTGGATCGGCTTCATTACTAGTGAATCACAGATTCATCAGATAGCTATCAATCCTCTCATACCAAGCCCAGGGTGCTTGCTTCAAACTATAGAGAGCTTTCTTCAACCTGCATACATGAGATTCCTGATCATGAATCTCAAACCCCTCGGGTTGATCGACATTTGTGGTCTTGCTATTACATGAGGGGAATGGTCCACTTGAAGTTTTCCTTTGGTACATCTCGGACATGTACCTTCATGAATTCAGGCATCCCTGTCACCATCCGTCTCACACCAAGTAGGGGCCCCACAATGAAGATGGGCAGACCTCTGGTGCCATAGAATGTGACACACGACATGGTCTCCATTGGACTTCCTGCAACTTGATACAAATTGCCAACTTTGAAGCCAAGAGTAAAAGCATCTTGAAAATTCCTTTTTCAAACACGTACCTTTTCATCAATGAATGCCACCTAGAAACCTTTGACTTTCACTACTGAAATGGACACCAGGTTCTTCTTGAGATCAGGTACATAAATAAATTCTTGTAAATGAATTGTGCTACTCTCATTCAATTGAAGGGTAGCATTCCCTACACCCTTTCCGGGATACGTGGCATCATCTACAAGAATAATCACCACGATTGTCTCCTTCTCTATCAAATTAGAGAGAGCTTCCTTGTATCAGATGAAGTGCCTTGAAGAAGTATTATCAATAAGCCAATTTCCCAACGAGTCCAAAGTGAAGAGGGCCAATATTAGAAAATACTCCTTTTGCATATCAGAAACAACCTTTTCATACCTGGTGTTCCTCGCTTTCTTGAAGAGTCGACCATTTCCTTGATGACCTGAATTCCTTTTATTCCTTTGCCATTGTACTTGTCATTCCTCCGATCATTGTAGATGCCCTTGGAATGATTGATATCATCAAGTGATGTGTCCCTTCTATTCGGACACTCCCTCGCATAATGGGCAAACTTTTTGCAGGCAAGACATGTGCTTTTCCTTCCACCCTTAGTGTACTTGTTCTTTGTAGCAGCTAGTGCGTTTCATGGAGGCTCAGGGATTTTACCCTTCACGTAATCCAATACTTCTTGCTCTGGGGAAATGGGACGAGGAACCCATTGAGCCATTTGTCCTTTCCATCTAGCCTTGGGGATGCCTAGGAAAAATTTGTTTCTAGAGCTAGGGTTGGATATTTATGGAGATTCCACCATTAGAATTGCCTCAAATTTGGAGGAGAGGGAGGGGACCCACTAGCGAAGTGGAGATCGAATTTTTTCCTTGGGTCAATTCCTAAGAAATTGATGCCCTTGGTGACCTAATGGGGCCAAACTTGGGGAGAAAGGGGAAAATGGTTAAAAGAGGTTGAAATGATCACCCTTTTTGAGGGATCAGTGCCTAGTTCATTTGGGGATATGGAGTCAAGGCTAATGATGAGCAAGAACTTGATTTCTTGATCAAGGAGGCGCAGAAAGTCAAGTTTGTCCAATGTTGAGAGAAAGAAAAGAAAAGTGACCTTCAAACATTTATACTCCAAAGCAAATGATGCAAGCTTCTCGAGATAAATAAGTCTCTAGGACATTTCATTCCTATAACATTGGCCCATATGTCAAATTAGCTAAAACATGCTCAATTCCACATTCCGATAATGCAACAAGTAGCCCTAATTTTAGCAGTATGCAACAACAAGAATAATAGCATCAAAATTTACTTACAACATTATAGAGTATATCCAACCAACGTTTCGTTTGCTCAATAAAGCTCCAAGACAAGAGAAATAGCCCAAATCCGTACATCAAAATTCATCCATCTCCAAAAATATCCAGCAAGGAAAAAGTGCAAAATTCTCTGTGATTAGAGAGATCCCAAGTCAAATATAAATAAGTATATCTAACCTCAATATATAGCCTCCTAAGGAGTTCAAATTAGCTTATGGGCCTACACTAATTTGCAAATAAAACCACTATTGGTGACAAGCCCACCAAACTAGCTCACAAATGTAAAAAGAAGCCTCACAAGGGGCCAAATAATAATATGTGCATGTCGTAGGGCCCTCCAAAGGCTCAATAATATCTAGAAGTGCCATATTGAGGAATAAGTTCCTCGAAATATGATGGACAAGAGGGTGGCCCCTTGTTCTCCAAGTAGTAGACCAGTGGTGCCCCAGTGGGTATGAGGGCACATAGATGACCCCATGGGTCTCCATATGAATCCGAGATCCTTTGCAAGGGTCCAAGTGGTGGAATGAATGCTGCCATGACATCGTGCAAGTCTTGGGATACCTGTCAAGAGTGTGGGGCTCTTGTGGCGTCCCACTGGGCATAATGTACCAAGCATACCACCATCATCCCAAAAGTGGATCACTAGTAATCTCAGAACATCCATGAAGATCCGTGGAGTGTTGTCTATTGTTGTGGACACCAATGGCTCTCTATGCAAACCCTATATGTGCCAATGTAGACCTCTAGGGTTAGGATCCCATATAGGGAGAGCAAACCAAAATGGAAACCGCTTGTAATCTTGCATAAGATCCAATGCATCCCCTAGGCTTCTAGTACAACAAGTCATTAAAATAATAAAAGAGCTTACAAATCATGGATAACAACGAGGGCACTTCATAATGGCATGCCCTTCCGTAGTGGGCTTTGACATGTACTAGTGTCTCCAGGCTCCAAAGGGGGTTAGCCAAGTACCTTATTAGGTGTTTTCAACCTTTAAAGGGGATAGTATGTCCAAGGTACATCCCTCTAATGGGGGTGGCAAGTGACAAATAAGTGAGATGCAATAGAGAATGAGAGGCGCAGCCTTGGGCCTCATAGTGGGGCATAGGGGTAGCTAGATAAGGGGAAGCCCACACCTGGGTATGTGATGTATAGGAGAGAGTAGTCGTGGTACATGAGGTCTCTGATCTTGATTTTTCCACACTTCTTTATATGCCTTTGCCTTTTATGAATTTTCTTTAATTAACTGCTCGGTGCTCAAAGGACAAGAACATGATTTGTAAGATATAATAGTGATTACCCCCTTTAAAGAAAGGCTGTTCATTGCCTTCCAGAGGTTGGGACAATCATGGATTCTTGAATGATAAAGGAGGCTTATCTAGGGCCTATGGAATGAGTGTGATGGCCATGGATGAGGGTAGGGCTCATGTGTTGGCTTTTGCCCAAGTGCTAATTATTTTTGTCCTAACCATCTTTTGCATTTTGTGGTACAATTCCTCTTAAATGTGGCCAATTATGCGTTTCTTCCTTTTTTAGTTGCTTCAACCTCTGGGGCATCATTCTAGGCTTGACCCAAGGTGAGGGCAAGAGGATAGGGAGGCTAGCCCTATGTGGACCCATAATGGGAATGTGGACCCAGGTGGGAGAAATGATGAATGTGGTATAATGAGTGGGAAGGGAGTAATATATGCGGGTAAAGGAGCGGGACCATGCACCCAAATCCAAGGTTTCCTAAGTAGTACCACCCTAGAATCAAATGGTCAATAAAGGAGATCCCACAGGACTAAGGTTCAAGGGTAAGAACCAAAAGAGATGAAGGAGACAAGAGTACAAACTAAGCCCACTTTTTCCGCCGAATCCCCCCATCAATCCACATACCCATAAGTATACATGATAAGTAAATCCAATACTCAATTATCAAATGACAAGACATACCTTTAGATTCGGGAGGCCTACCTTCAAACATACGATCAATACAGATGGGTGAGGGACCACATGGCTGGCTCAGGTGGTAGAGAAATGGCATAAGGAGCCTAGTAGGGGGCATCAAGGGGCTGTCCGCTGAGGCTCATCATGGAGAAAAATTTTCTCCTGGGGATATCACCCACAAAGTGGTGGGTAACACACATCATGGAGCCATCTTCTTTCACAACTTCTCGTAGGGACAAGCCATCACTTTCCATATCATCAATCTTTACCTGCTGCATATTCACGAATCACGAACCAATCATTATGGAGCTTGAACATGGCTCCCTCTAAGCATTGGGGAAGTGATCTACCAAGCATGATCATCGAACCATCTGCAACCTGCGACCTTTCCTTTTTAGTGATGTATATATATCCTTTAGGCTTAGACTACCAAAGTCATCCACTCAATTTTTGCAATTGAATCTCAATCATATCATATTTGTTTGTCACTAATTCTTCTTGCAAAACTTCTTCTTTCGGTAGTTGAATTATATCGAACCATCAAAGTTTTCGGATTATAATAGCTTCTTTTCAGCATGTCATGCCTTGTCTCCATCAATATCCTTATTCAATCATCAAGAAGTGTCATCCTCATATCAGGTCATTTTGTCAGGGATTTGGTAGCTTCATCTAAAGTCGACAACCTTTTTCATATCATATCAGAGTTTGATTACCAACATGTCTTCACTAGACATATTTTTGTATCCTGCTCTTCTTGCATACTAAAAACATAAGTTAACTAAATCAAAGAAGAATTCCAAAACATTCATACCTCTTACTTCAGCTGGTCATCTAGCTTTCTTCAAGTTGCTTCCTATCCCGAGGATGGGACTTCATCATGCTGCAACTGTATCTACAAACTTCTAGGAAGATTGCCCCAATTCAGAGAGTAGAAAATGTCTGCAATATCATCATGGTCCTTCTTCTACCAGGTGAAGAAATCTTCCCATGAATTCATCTAGTGGAGTATCCATGAATGACCCTTTCCAACTATTTGTTGCATGATCTTTTTTACTATCAACAAACTTCTAGAAAGCTTGCCCCAATTCAAAGATAGTAGAAAATGTTTGCAGTATCATCATGGTCCTTCTTCTACTAGGTGAAGAAATCTTCCCATGAATTCATCTAGTGGAGTATCCATGAATGAGCCTTTCCAACTATTTGTTGCATGATCTTTTTTACTATCATGTGTTGGATGACTGCTATCAATGCATCAAGTTTTCGTATAAGAAATTCTTCTAGACAATCTTCTTCATCAGGCATTCATATTCTTATGGCCGATCCTCACATGAAACTTTATATCAAAGTGCCGAAGGATCCAACTTGATTACCAAGTTTACGACTTACAGGGTCCTTACAGTGCCCTCCTCTCATCGCGCTTGCCATAGGATCTTCCTTTTCTTTCTTTATGATGCACTTGCAACACTTATTGAGAGGTACAACCAAACAAAATATATGATAACAAAAGCATTTTGTCAATCTTGACAGTCTAGGGTTTCCATGGACTCTTAGAGGATGGAATCCTAGGGTTTACAAATGCCAACCCTAGACCTAGGGACTTGAATTCATATACCACTCATTGAGCAAAAATAAGGCAGAAATTGAGAGGGTGACTTTGGCAGTCATCCCAAGGATAAATGATTGGCAGAAAATGATTTATAGTTTTTGTTCTTCTTGAAGGGAATGACCCCTTTACATGCTTCCCACTTGCACATCGTAGTGAAACTCCTTCATGATCCGTTTTGATCTCAGGCATTCCAAAAACCACTTCTTTACATGAGGTAAGGCTTTGTAGTGTAGGCAAGTGAATCTTCTGTGCCATAGATCACACTGAAGATCGATATCATGGACCAGTGCATGAATGAGTTTACCATTGACTTTGTAAATCCTTTCACCTCTTGATCCAAGAGTGAAGGCTTGTCACATACTCGAGTTCAATGGTTAGGTTATAACTTTTCCATTGATAAAACAAACTTTCATTTCTTTATCTTCTAGAGTAGATATTGATAGAAGATTCTTTTTCAAACTAGGTACATACAAGATTTCTTTTAGAAAAACAAATTTGCCATCATCTAATTGAAATGAAACTGAACCATAACTTTTAACTTGGTTAGTAAAACTATCTCCAAGGATAACATTTGAATTAGTCTCCCTCTCAACAAGATTAGAGAGTCTTTTTTGTAACCAGTAAAATGTTTGGAAGCACCACTATCAACTAGCCAACTATCAAATGAATTTGCAGAAGAAGAACTGTAAAGAGTAGAAACAAGAAAATATTCTAGTTGAGTTTCCACTTCATTATTTTTATACCTTGTATTTCTTGTTTTCTTAGGGTGACGTTTTCTTTGATTTTCAGAAGCGTCTTTTCTATAATGAAATTTGTTTTCGAATCTAGATGCTTTCCTTCTTTCTCTACAGTCACGAGCAAAGTGACCATGCTTTTGACCGTTAAAGCATCTAACTTTTGACATATCTAGATTCCATTTAAAGGAATCATTTGATTTGAAAGCATATATCTTTGAAAAATGAGGAGAGTCTTTATTACCTTTCTTTCTCTTGTGATAGGCTGAAAATGCAGTGGGTTCTCCTTCTTCATGATGTGAAATTCTCCCTTTGGAGATCATTTTGGCCTCCTCTTGAATACACTTTCTCAGGAGCTCACAAAATGTGTGAATAATGTTAATATTGCTAATAGTGGTGATAAAAGTTTCCCAAATAGGAGAAAGGTCTCCAAGTGCAATCAACACCATTTCTTTGTCGTGTACAACTTCACCAATTGTTGACAACTGATTCTTGATTTTGGTCATTCTCAGGAAGTATGCTTGAACTATCTCTCCTATGTTCATCTTGATGTCCTTCAACTGATTCTTCAAAGAAATAATCTAGTTCAAGTTACTAATCGCAAACATGCCAATTAGTTTGTCATACATCTCTCTAGCTTTTTTCAAACAAAAAACATAACTAATGAGATGATCACAAAGAGAATCAAAGATAATTTTATTAGGTTTTTTGTTTTTGTTTTTGTTTTTATTTCACCCTTTTTATGTTTGGGTTTGACAACAACACTTGCATTCTTTGGTTGATCAACTGCTATGCCTTATTCATACTCCAAAACTTCGTGTTCTTCAAGAGTAATATCTAACCTTGCTTTCCATGGACCAAAGTTTGAATTATCATTCAACTTCTCCTCTACTTTGAAGTAGGACAAAGTCATCTTGATTAGAAAACTTCGGCAGCAAGTGGGGTCTCCTCAGGTGATATTTGGTCTTCTTGGACTTGTCTTCACCAAGGCTCTGATACCATGGTAAAAATCTGAAAGTTTTGTGCAAAAACTTGAAAAATTCTTTGCAAAAACTTGAAAGTTCTATGCAGAAAACTAAATGTAATTAGTATAACGCTGAATCTACTTTGTAGAAAACTGAATGTACCTTGAAGAAAATTGAGTGTTCTATGTTAGGACTTGAAAGTAATTTTCAGAAATCTAAATGTTCTATGCTGTTACAATTATTTAAAATGCATATTTTTTCTTCAAAACTTTTCAAATCAACTTTGTAGATAGAACATGAACTTAAAGATTATATGAAGACAAACAATCACAAATATGAGACACTGATATTTAAGTCCAATGACCAGGGAAACACCCCTCAAGGGGGAAACCCGAATGATTCTCCTTCTATTATATTTCTTCAATTGTTTAATAGAGTACAAAGAGAGAGAATGAGAATGAATAAAGTCACCAATGTTTGATCAACTTGCAGCTGAAGTGCTCTTGCTCTTTGCTTGAATATCTCCTCCTCCTTTTGATTAAATCTTGTCCTTCACAATTGCTCCAACTCTTCCCTTGCTCTTGCTCTCACACTTTTCTTGCACACACTCAACACTTGCTCTCATTTTTCACAATGCACATGCTAGACTCAACTCTCACTTGCTCTTGCTTAAATAGATGGGAAAGGAGAGGAGTTACAAAATGAATTCATGCCTCGAGCCAACAATAGGAGAATCAAATTCCGTGAGGGAGGAGTTACTTAAGGAGAAGTGTAACTCATCCCAAGAATAGAGAGAGAGGTACATTGTCTTGAGGAGTTACAATTCAAGTTAGGGAGAGAGAGAGTTACGTTTAGACATAAGAGAATATTTAGTGAGAGATACAAATCGAAGTGAGTGAGGGAGTTAAAAGTGCATTTAATGAGGAGGGGTTACAATTTTGCCATACATGAAATTAGTGAGGGAGAGTTACATTCTCTTAAGTGTGGAGTTACTATTTTATTCCAAGAGAGAGGCTTGATTTACCAAGTAAGAGATTCTCAATTTAATTGATTTATTCCATGAGTCTATTGAGAATTCGTTTATATTAATCCATTAAAGGTGAATGACTTTAGACTATTTTATAAATAATAGGATCATAATAATAATAATACTAGTAAGGATAAAATATTAATTCATGACTTGTATGATCATGATCGATTTGATTTTAAAGTGGATTCCATATGTCTTTGATCATTTAGACATGATCATCTTTGATCATCCTTGATCATTTAGACATCCTTGATCATTTGGACACGACTTTCTATTTTTAGAAGGTCACTTCCAAATTTAGATGTGACTTACTAGAACTGAATGATATGGTTTCTTCTAGGAGAAATTCATCTTTGAGATGCCAAATTTTAATAATAGTGACATTTAATCATTTGAATGTTGTTATCTCCAACACTAATACGACTCCACAACCTGGTGGAGGTGGCTTTTGATAGAGGTATAGGTGAAGGATTTGTTGAAAATATTAGTAGCTTTTGCTAGTATTTTCATCGGCAAAAATGAAGGAGAAATCATGTATTTTCTTGTTGACCAAGTCGGCCTCATCACTTGAAAGGGTTTGACCCCAAGGTTAAAATCTCCTAGCACACATATATGTTGACATTCAATTGACCTCATTTGGCATCATCTTTAACTCATCCATTCAATCTGAAACAAGAAGATTTGTTCACACATGTGAGGAGAAGAAGAAGGTTTATCTTTCTGTTGACCAACATATTTGACTTTTGTTGGCTGCTATGACTTGTGATTCTTGTTGCTAGTTGACCAAGCTTTTGACTAGGCTTGGAGGATGAATTCTTCATGTTTTGTTAACTATCTTTGACAAAAGTTTTGACTTTGTTTTGGGCTGTTGATTAGGAGTTGACCATAGGTCAACTGTTTAACCTTGACCGAGATTTTGATGAGCAATTGCACGCTGAATTTAGGTCCTTTAGCCAAAATCCTTAGGCTAAAATTCGGCCCTCTATTGCATAGCTTGAATTTGAAAAGTGCGTTTGAGTTTTCTCTCTTATTTGAGTGGTTTGACCTGGCAGCTAAGTCACATGACACGAGGACATGAGACACGGAGGACACGTAAATACGAGTATTCAATACGAAACCAGCGACTTGGAAACAGGACACGGGGGACACATTTTATATATATCTAATAAGTGTATATATATATATATATATATATATATATATATATATATCCGAAATATAGTTTTTTATCCATATTAAATTGCAGGTTGCAACTTATCTAATCAAATTAAAATATAATTACTTCTCAAAGTTCATAGTTTACTTTAAAAAAATAAATAGAATCAAAATTTACTATTTAGAAATTAGAATGTGATATGCTTGGTCTTGATTTTTGAATATTCAATGTTCATTGTTCATGTACAACCTACAAGCACATAAGAAAATAACTAAAGTCTAATCCTATTGATTTCCTCTGCCCATCTTGCGAGAAAATGCCACATCTTTCCCTTTCCCTCTAGATGTAGATGTTGGTGTTGGTGGAGTTGGTAGTGGAGTTTGCTATGCTCTAGAAGCTGAAGAACTAGAAGTAGGAGCTATAAGAGGTAGACCACGTCCTCTACTGGTGGCAGGGGTAGCCCGGGCAGGTGGTGTCACCTGGAAACATTACAATCTCCCAATCTTGAAATCCTGAAAAACTGATAAGTCTGCTGCATTTTGAATGAAATCTAAAATTCTACTTTCTCCATATGAAATCCAATGAGGCCGGAACCACTCTCAAACATCCTGAGCCATTTCATGGTAATGTTAAAAATTTAAGTAAAAGGATGAAAATGAAGATTAAGAAGAATGTCACTTTTACTTTAAGAATTTAACATTACCATGAATAGCATATTAATACTAGGGCCTAGACTTGATCATTAAGCTGCCCCACTCAAAAATTATTTGTTTCTTTCAAAAAAATTGCAGCTGATGTAGGAAATGTTTTCTAGCAACGGAATACACGTTTTCCAGATGCAGGACACGACGAAAACCGACGAATACGTTTTACATTTTATAAGACACGATGAAAAACGTTTTCAACACGTTTTAGGGCCGTTTTCGTGTCCGACACGTAAAATACGAGACACGGGACCTTGGAGGACGTGTCCTGTGACTTAGCCTGGCATTTATTAAGGTCAGAGATTGGCATTTTGATTGGAATATTATAATGTACATATTGATGAATTGAACTCTCTCTCATAAGGAAAGATTACCTGGTTTTCCCCTCGTGGGGTTTTATCTCAATAAATTTGGGTGTCTCTTGTCTCATTGTTTACTGTGATCTTATTGATAATTACTTGTGATATTCTTGAGTTCTAGTTAACTTTGTTTTTGTTCTTATTTTATCTTCTTTTCATCAAGAAATTATCAAATCAAAACATGAAGATAGGGGGGTTTTAAGCCAGGGCCAAAACCCCTCTATAGGGGAAACCCAATCAACGCTTCCACTAGTGGATTCAAATCAAGATGAGACAATCCAAGACCTCTTAGACCTAGACAAAGACCTCCAACCGCCAAGTCAGCTCTTTCTATAGATGATCCTTGCCAAAGTAGCCAAGTACCAGCTTCACAGTTGCAACTTCAATCTAGAATTTCGGCCCCCTAGCTATAGATTTTCAACCCCAGCTTCAGAACTTCCGACCTACAATAAATTTAGAATTTCAGCCCAACAACAACAACCCAGTAATTTTGCACGTGTGAGAGATAGAATGCCCAAAAACTCGATTTAGGTCTTCCTAGCAAATATTCTTCTTCACCAATAGTTTCACTCTCTTTTTCTCCTCCTCTTTCTTGTAGATCAAACTTCTTGAGTGAGTGTTCCAAATAGGTCGAATTCCCTCTTATTTATAACCTTCCAGCTGGGTCGAATAGCCCTAATCTAGGCCGACTTGTTGAGGATAGGGCCAACTTGGTGTGGAGGTGACAAATGATCTTTTGGACTCAAAAATAATTCTTTTTACATGATACAAAAGCCCAAGAAGGGTCTAATAAAAATGACAATGACTCTATTGACTCAATACAAAACCTAGAAGCCTTCAGTGGAGGCTTTGACCTAGAAATTGTTGACCCAAGCATGAAACACATGCTTTAGTAATCTTTATATTTTATAATAGAAAAATCCTTTTTCTTTATTTTGACAATTACATCACATCTCGACTCAAGTACAATTATGAACACTGACACTAGTTACATTCTTGGGCAATAAGTTACACTGTCTCATTTCTTTTATTGGGCATTAAGACTTTGAATGTAGTGTAAAGTGTTGTTACGAAAGGCCTTAATTTAGTATAAAAATGACAAGCTTCAACTAGTTATTAATTTATCTCTTTTATTTTTAATTTTATTCATATTTATAACTCTGAAAACTTTCTATACCACTATTTAATTCCTCTTGTGGTTAGTTTATAAACCATGATCTAACAAACAAACCACTTACACAATAAGATAAACATCCCCGTTTAATTTTGGATGCAAAGAAAGAAAATTTTGTTTGGATTCATCTTTTAATCGTGACCTATTTTAACTAGCTTTTCAGAGATATTAGATGGTTTATGGTAATTTTAATACCTAGACATATAATTATTGATTTGTGGATTCCATATTAATGAATGTAAGAGTAATTTTGGTTTTCACCAAAGTTTTTGGTTCTCTTTGAGCTTTAAATGTGGAAATTTATTGCACTTTTGTTGCTTGCTAATTTTAATTTTTGTTCTTCGATAGAGCATCGCCATGTGGGATCAAACAATTTCAACTTGCTGAGTAGTCGCAGCCACACGATTTTTACTCTGGTATGATATCTTAAAAATTATGGACTTTGTGCTCATGTTGGAAGATGTAAAAATTTAGTGTTTTATGGAAGGTTGAGCTCAGTTAGTCATCTAAAGTAATCATTGGATGATCTAAAGTTTACAAAACATAAAATAAAATATTTAAACATGCCAAAAAGTGATATTTGGTGAGACCAATGTAAATGACCTGCATGATGAAAGCACTATAACAATAGCTAATAACGTACGATGATGATAATGTAGTATATCATGTTTTGCTGAATCCCATTATTTTGAAAGGTGTATATGTAGTACCGTTGGTTCTTCTCATATACAACTAATGCTTGGAAACATTGCATCTGCAATCACCCTGATGAGTCTCTATCGATGTACTAGTATGGGTAAAACAAAGTAT
The DNA here is from genome assembly GCA_031772625.1 of Pinus tabuliformis. Taxonomy (NCBI): domain Eukaryota; kingdom Viridiplantae; phylum Streptophyta; class Pinopsida; order Pinales; family Pinaceae; genus Pinus; species Pinus tabuliformis. The sequence continues at coordinate 523,832,828 of CM062810.1, read as the reverse complement.
CTCTACACAAGTATGTTATCAAAGGAAATATCAAAACATGTTAAGTACAACATATAAGTTTAGATTTAAAAAATACCATGCAATCTCTTGCTATGCATGGTTTTCTTGGATAGGTATTATACATTATATTCATACATTCTAGCATGATGACATAAATTTTTTCTTAGAATAATTGTAGAGGTGGAAATTTTAATGCTGACAAGGAATTGATTGTGTATATTTTTACATTACGAGTGATGAGTGTGGTTTCAATCTTGTGGTAATAATATCTATATATTTAAATATAGTACTCATGGGAAAACAGGGAGTGCTATACAAGTTATGTTGCATTTTCTCTGTCTAATAGCTTATACTACGTGTTATTTCCAATTCGACAAGTAATAAATTACAATAGCACATGATATTGGAGTTTCATCGTGATTAATTATGAATATAGTGCTTTTCTACAATCCATATTTTAATCAGTGTCCATTTATTTCTGGAATTCTCTTACGATTTGTCTCTATGCACATAAATGCAGACGATTGAAAGCAGCGTCCATGGCAGTGGATATGATGAAGTCACTTTATCTCAACTTGTAAGATGTTTTAATTCTGATTGAATAATTTATTTTAGCCATCAATAGCTTTTTTGCAGCCAATGTTCCATACATTGGCAATATTTAAAATCATTGACAATCTGGATATCTCCATTTTACAGAATCTCATTGATCTGGCTGGATCTGAAAGCTCAAAATGTGACACAACTGGTTTAAGGAGAAAAGAAGGCTCCTACATCAACAAGAGCCTTTTGACACTTGGAACAGTATACATCTATCCTTTTTGTTCTTCGTTATCTCTGAATGAAGTATTTAATTTTAAACCTTTTTGACATAGGCCTTATGATATATTTCATTTATCTAAAACTTAGTACAACGTTAGCTATGCAATTATACACCAGTGGTGAAAATTATTTTTTTGAAAAAACATTTTTTGGAAGAATTTATCCCCAGACTAATCCTGTATGCATTCCATCATTATCAAATGCAAAGCCTTGATTCAATTGTTTGTGTCTTGATTGCATATCTGATAGGTAGCAATGCGAATTTTATAAAATAAATGATTTAACGGTGTAACTAGTATCATGTTCATTTTGTAAGTTGAATTATCCATGAAATTATCTTCTTGTATAAATTGAAATTTTTAGAAAGATTTTCTTTTCAATTTTTAGAGTTCTCATTTCAATTATAGAATATCATGGTAAATGCTAATTTCTTCTTCTGCTCAAATTATCACCTCTTGTAAATATCTTGTTGAATGCATGTCTATAAATATTTTGGTAGAAATTTATGCCGCGAAGTAAACAATTTTATAACTTAGATATTTTCACTTTAGATGATGCTTACTTTACAGTTGATGAAACATAGTCTGCTGGAATTGGTGGAAGTTTTATTATTTTTTTTCTTCATATTTTGGAATTCTTAATTGGTGCTTGAACTTTGTATAATGAATTTGTAAATCTACCCGATGCTCCAACAAAATGTAGGTAATGGCTTGTTTCTCAATTCTTGCCATTTTTTTTTATGCAAATTTTGTGATTTTACTTCAATGTTTCACAAATTCTTCGAACTTGATGTGACCTTTTGTACCATAGGTTGACTTGCAATAGCAAAGCATGCTAGTTGAGCAGCCCTTTAAATTTTTGGACCATTACACTGGAAAAAATTCAACCTGCAAAGCAGTTGATGCTTGAATTTTTTTATATGAGCTCTTGGAGCAAAATAGCTCAGAATTTTTAAAAAATACATATATATTTTATTAATAACTTGAATGATGTTTTTTTACATGGAAGGGTGCTTGGCTTATATACTGCCTCAGGTGCCTCTTGGTGAAAGGGCATAATCTTCTGATCATGCCCCTTTGCCTAATTAATATATAGTTACAAAATTACTAATCTTTTACATAACATTGCCTTCCTCTTGGAAAGATGCTTTGTCCTCAAAGCATACCTAACGATGGGTGTTGTTGACGAAACACTTATGTCTCCCAGGAAGCTTCGTCTTCTAGTAGGTCCTTCCACTTAATCAAGTATTCTTTGATTACTCGTGATCACAACTTCTTTTCCTTGGTGGAGATGATACCTCTGGTTCTAAAATGATCTTACCTTCGTCATCTAATGTCAGAAGTGTTGTCTGTGCCACTTGGTGTTTGCCAAGGCATTTTTTAAGGCAAGATACATGGAAGACATTGTGAACATAACTTTTATCAGCAAGGCTCAAACTGTATCCTACTTTGTTGATCTTTTGATTAATTTGGTATGGTCCATAGAACTTTGGTGGCAATTCGTTGACTTGCTGCTTCATACGATTTCTTGTAATATTTAGATTTTCCTTTAGTGCTTGGAAGACTTTTTTTGTTTCTTCTAAGTGATCTTTAACTGTTGGAAGCTTTGTTTCGATAATGATCAGGTATTTCCATTTAGGAGGTTCGTAACCGTACAAAGCTTGAAATGGAATCATTTTCGCTGAATTGTGGTAAGTGGAATTGTACCACCATTGAGTAAGATGTAACCATTGAGCCCACTTATTTAGTTTGTTTATTTGCATAACATCATAGGTGGGATTCTAAACATTTATTGACAACTTCTGTTTGACCATCTGTTTGAGAGTGGTATGCTGAACTCATGTTGAGGTAGGTTACTAAATGTTTAAAAAATTCCTTTTAGAAATTACCTTTGAATTTGGCATCTCTATCGCTAACAATGACCTTGGGAAACCCATGTAATTTGTAGACATTCTTGCAAAATATCTCGACGATCTGTTTTACTTAGTTTGATTTCCTCATTCCTATGAAGTGTGCATACTTGGTGAGTCTGTTGACTACTATGAGAATTTTGTTCTTGCCATTAGACACAGGTAATCCTTTGATAAAGTCCATTTATATTTCCTCCCACTTTTGATTTGGAATATTTAAGGGATGGAGCAGTACGAAGGTCAGAATGTTTTCAATTTTATTTCTTTGGCATTTATCACATTATGCTACATATTTTTGAATATCATTATTCATTCCCTTCTAGAAAAATGATTGGTGTGCATTATAGTAGGTTTTAAAGAAACCTACATGTTCGACCGACAATCAATTATGGGACTCTTTGAGAACTTTGGCTTTAAATTTAGAATTTGGACTTAAGGTGAATTCTCCCCTTATACCACAGAATATTGTTTTTCCATTCAAATTTTGAATTATGAGGGTGGTTTTTCATTATAACACTGGTTTCTGGATCTTTTGCATACTCACTTCGAATTTCATTAAGCCATTTTGGGAAAACAACTAAAATTGCAAGTAATGATGATTCTTCGTCTTTCCTAGACAGAGCATTTGCTACTACATTGTCTTTCCCTTTCTTATGTAATATTTCCATGTCGAACTCAACAATTTTTTCGATCCTTTTTTGTTGTTTTCTAGAGAGTGTTTTCTATTGGAGGAGGTGTTGAAGACTATTATGGTCTGTTCGTATTAAGAATTTACTTCCCAAGAGATATTTTCTCCACTTGGCTAATGCATGCATCATGGCGAACATTTCCTTGTTGTATGTAGACTTGAGATGTTCTTGCTTGTTGAGCTTCTTGCTTTCAAACGCGATTAGGTGACCATCCTGCATTAATACTGCTCCTATGCCAAATCCGGAAGTGTCACATTCAATTACAAACAACTTTGAAAAGTTTGGAGTTGCCAATACATGGGCATTAGACATAATTTCCTTCAAGTCTTCAAAACATGTTTTTGCTTCATCATCCCATCGAAATGAGTTCTTCTTTAGAAGGTTCGTTAGAAGTGTGGTTACAGGGGCATAGTTTTTAATAGCCCTTTGATAGTACCCTGTCAACCCTAAGAATCTTCTTAGTTTGGAGAAATTAACTGGTCTAGGCCATTCTTTTATCGCTTTGATCTTGTTAGGATCTACTTTTACTCCTTCCTTGGATATTATGTGTCTGAGGTAATCTACCTCTTCTTTTCCAAAGGTACACTTGGACATCTTTACGTAGAACTGATGTTATTCTAATATAGTGAGAACTTGTTCCAGGTGTTGTAGATTCTCCTTCCATGTTTTACTATAGTTTAGAATATCATCAAAGAACACTAAAACAAACTTCCTTATTTATGGACGAAATACCTCATTCATGGTGGCTTGGAAGGTTGTTGGAGCATTAGTTAATTTGAAGGGAATTACCTTAAATTCATAATGGCCCTCATGTGTTTGAAAAATAGTCTTCACTATGTCCTCTAGCCTTATTATGATTCGGTAGTATCCTCTATCTCAAGTCTAATTTTGAAAAGTAATGGGCTCCATGAAGTTCATCTAGCACTTCATCTATAAAGGGGATCAAAAACTTATTCTTAATTGCTACCCTGTTTTGTCCTCGATAATCTACACATTCTAAAGGACCTATCCTTCTTTCGGACTAAAACCACTGCAATAATGTATGGGCTTCTACTTTTTGTGATGTTTCCACACTTTAAAATATCTTTGACTAATCTTTCGATTTCAGATTTTTGGTGGTATGGATACCTATACAGCTTGATGTTGACAGGGTTTGACCCCGATTTTACTTCGATTATGTGCTCCTTTTCTCTTTCAGGTGACATTTTCATAGGAAGATCTTGGAACACCTTTTTGTGTTTTTGGATCAGTTTTTGAACTTCAAGTGGTAGTTCTTGAAAATGCAGGTGTTTCTTCCCTAACCAATTTTGGAGTTAGCACATCTCATCTGATGAAATTGTACTATATATGTTGGTGCTCCCTTCTGGATCAACTTCATCATCTAGTATGATGATACAATTTGATTTTGAGGGTGGTTAGAACCCAAATAACTTGAATTTCTGCCCCTCCCATCTAAACTTTATAAATTGCTTTTGGTGCTTGGCGGAGTAAGTTCCTAGGGTTTGTAGCCATTGGATACCTAGGACCATATCCACTCCTCCTAATGGTACAATGTAGAACAAAGATTCTAGATTGTAGTCCTAAATCTGTAATTTGACTTTATGCGATTTTACTACTTTTTCAATTTTCTTGTTGTCAACTACCATCACTTTCATGTTGGGCATGGGATATACGAAAATGTTGAGCCTTTTCGCCATATTTGAGTCCAAAAAGTTGTGGGTGTTGCTAGTATCTATTAGAACCATTACATTCTTTTCTTCATGTCTTTTTAACTTTAATGTCTGGGGCTAAGATATACCTGTCATGGTTGATAATGACACCTGCCGAATATTCTCGTTATCTGATTCCGGAGAAAATTGTGGAGAATCTTCGAATTCTTCTACTTCTGATTCTTCACTGTTTGAATCATTGGTTGCTTCACATGTATATAGGTTCTTGGTCTCTTTTCCCTTGGCAAATTTATGTTTAGAATCCCTTTTTTTGCCACAACGTTTGCACTTACCTTCTTTCATTCTTTCCATTTCCAAATTAGTTTTTTCTCCTTCACGTAGATGTGGTGGAACATATTTCGTATTATCTGCATTAGCAGTTTGGGAAAATCTTTGTCTCGAATATACTCTTTCAACTTTTGTGCTACTCTATCCTTATTTTTTGCAACTCTTGCTTACTGTCTTGATTCTTCTATAGAAGTGATGTCATGAAGCTTAACCTCAGCTTGTAGATATAGTTTAAGTCCCGAGATATGTGAAAATTCCTAGATCTAACAATCTTTGGAATCCTATTGCAACCAGTGGAATCTACTTCACCTAGATCGTAAATTACATTACAAACTTATTTCAGAGTTTTTCTTGAAATATTGAAGTAAATTACTGAAGAAGCCTACACCAAATTAAATATGATTCTGAAACATAGAAACTGAGCAAGAAAATACAGATACATAGGACATCGTTATTTTTGGACAAATGTCCCTGGAAAAACCCAATGCGGGAAAATCGATGCAACAAATTTGAGGGTTTATTATTATGCAGGAGAAAATTTGAGTACAATTCTAGGATGCTCAACTACCAATCCGATACAGAGAGAATACTGCACAAAAGAATGGTGAAATGATTTGACTGTCACTGGGAGAATCAGTGATTGATCCTACTGAACGGGAACCTCTGCGTCACCCTCTGCGTGGCCTCTATGCAGAATTGTGTCACTCCCGACAATTTCTGCGTCACCCATTCTGGGTATTATGCTGCCCCTCTTCCAGATCCTCTATTGGCTGAGAAAATCGATCTTTTTCCTCTCAGACTCACACCTCAACTCCCGACAATTGAAACTCGACTTTCCTTAGTAGGAAACTCGACTTCCACTCAAGGCCTGCACTGCCCTTGCATCAGCACTGCGTGGGCTAGCATCTACCTCTCTCTAGACGTCTTTCTGTCCTCCCTCTGCCTCGTACTCTCCTGAAATTACTTCTTCCGGATTCCCACTATCCCTCTACTGCAAACGATCTCTCGATCAGAACTTCCTTCCGAGAACTTATTTCAGAAATTCGATCTTCTTGACCTCTCTTGGTGTGTTTTCCAAATGACCCTCAAGCCACATTTTTGCATATAAACTCATGGTTGTACTTTACTTCTTGTTCCTTTTATAGGAGAATTTTTAGTAACCTTGTTTTGTATTGAAATCATTGTGCTCAACAGACCCATTGACTTTTATGGTCATTAGTTGGACATTAATATAATTATCCTATCTTATCTTGATCTTTTCTTAACTAATTAGAGAGAGCTCCCTAATATCCAACCTTGAGTACAAATGAGGAAGTGCATCTCTTTATATAGATGATGCTATACGTCCTTTATAATAATAAAATATTATCTTATGTGCTTCCTTAGATCTAGCCTAAAGAAAGAAAATTTAACTAAATAGTATAACTAATTATCTAAAGCAATAATAAAATAAAAGTTGTGAAGGAACATGTACAATGAATAAGATGAAGCAAACCCCCGAGAGAGGGAATCCCCGTGAAACAAGTCTCCATGCTTCCACTTGGCCTCCAAAGGCTCAAAGCATGTATAGATCCTCAAACCATGTCACAAAAAGTGCAAATATAATCCTCTTAGTATTCCTCCAAATTGGTTGAATGGACCTCCAAGGTCAAAAACATCCTCAAAACAATGAAAGAAACCCTCAAAAGTGGGGCAGCTCCTTAAAAACAATTACATGAAATGTGTAGTATGATGCTCCGTGAGCTTTAGAATAGGCATCAATTTAGTCCCCATGGCCATATCTGAAGTAGGCATACCTCTACGAAGCTTGGAAGTGACCCCTAAAATCATAAAATAAGTCATAAAGCACCCAACAACCATAGTGATGTTCAAGTGCATGGGGTTGACCGTCAAAGTCAAGTTATTCGTCTTCAAGTTGTGTCCTCAAGTTATGCCCACATCATCATACCTATTTTAATTGAGTGCTGCTGTTGGCTTATAGGGGCTTGACCAGGTTCAGAGTTAAATTAGCCAAGCAAATCCCGATACTATTGGCCCTTTCGGCAATAGTTCACAGAGAGCGCACTGAGGTCTCACCCGAAGTAGTATGGGAGGGTGTTAGAACCAGGTTTCCGGACCCTGGAGATGTCTGATGGATTCACGTGGTCCGCGGCTTGACCCTATGTGCAGGTTGCTTCGCGTACTTTCTCATACCTTGCAGCTCGATATACTATCTTCGCGCAACCCTACCTAGGGGCTGAACGCTGTGCTTCTGCGTTATTCCCCAAGACCTGACGGGTATTCCAATGTTAGTGGATTATCTTAGCCTACTTGTGTGCTTTAAGTTATACTTAACAACATAAACTATTCATATAGGTGAGCGCAGTAAATAAAGAGTGTATTTGCAAACTATACCAAACATGCATTAACCTAAGAATAGATACACAGAATTATAACAAAACTTCTCTTTATTAATTCCTTCCTTGGTTACAGACTCGACTTCGCCCTGCGCACTCAGCTGTAGGGGTCCGCGCGCTCAGCGACAGACTACTAGACCTCTGCGCTCTCAGCTGCAGAGCCTTCTCCTACTCTACGACCCAAAGACACACTTCCACTTTTGACTCATTCACTTAGACTCCTTTTCTACCTCTCTACTTAGAGCTTCAATCTATTTATACAATCCCATGGTCCGCGGACCATGGGTAGGTCTATCCAGCTGACATTACATTACAAAACTAGGGCAGACAACCGTGTGACTCTATCATACTTTCGTGCCCTGCGCCCGCAATTCACAGAGCTATACAACAAGATTGGGTCAAAACATGGGCTTTGAGCCCCAAAACATGTCTTGGGGGGATTCCATGCCCAACGGGTGCCCAACACAAACATCGTGACTCACCCTTGAGTCACTTTATCGGCGCGATGATCTTAGCGCAGAGCCCCTCCAACTGTTCTTGAACTGTGCAGAGATTAGTAGCGCACTGAGCTGCTGCTTGCTGGATCTGCTACATACGTTGTTTCGAGACCTCTGTGTCCGAACTACTTCTCTACATCTGTGCCGGTATCCCTTCCATTTGTTTATAGTCCCGTGCCTTTGTCCAAATCCTTGGAGCACAAATATTGTGCCTTCGCCGGTTAGTCAAATAGCTAGGCCACCTATGTAGGGCTTCAAGCGGCTGCCATTCACTTTGCCTAGGAAAGGCTCTCCATTTAGTTTGACTAGCTGTACTGTGCCTCCGTCTATGACCTACTTAACCACGTATGGTCCCAGCCAATGCATTCTGAACTTTCTCGGGAATTTTTCAAATTGACTGTCATACAGCAACACTAAGTCATTTACCTTGATGGTGCGCAACTTAACATGGCGATCGTGCCAGGCCTTTTCACGCTGCTTTTGTACTTGCTGATGAAAACCAGCCAGGAACCTTTCCTCCTCAAGTTCTTCCAATTGCGCGAGCCTTCTTTCCAGAGCTTTGCGGTCTGTCATACCTGTGAGTGCTACTATGCGCAGTCTAGGTACAATATACTCCATCGACATAACAACTTCCACGCCATAAACTAACCGGAAAGGTGTTTGTCCAGTTAGTTTCTTGCACGTTGACCTATAAGCCCATAGCACTGTAGGTACGCGCAAGTCCCAATCGCTTCGTTGCGCGTTGCACACTTTGGTTAGCGCAATCTCCAGTATTTTGTTGAATGCTTCTACTGTCCCATTGGCTTGCGGGTGATACGATGTGCTTTTCTCATGATACACCTGAAACTCTTCTGTGAGCACGCTGATGGTTTCATTTAGGAAATGTGTACTACGATCACTCATTAAGATTTTTGGACAACCAAATCAAGTCAAAACGTGTTCAAACAAAAACTTCGCAGCCATGGTGGCCGTGTAGTCTTTGATCGGCTGCGCTTTCGCCTAGCGAGTCAGGTATTTCGTCGCGGTGATGATGTATCACACGCCCGTTTTTCCTTGAGGTTTGATAGGTCCTATAAAGTCGATTGCCCACTTTTCGAAGGGCTGCAGCGTCATTTGTGGATTCAATGACATCTCGTCCCTCCGCGATGATTTGCTGGTCATTTGACATATATCGCAGGCCTTATAGTGTGCTTTTGAATCCTGATGAAGGGTTAGCCACCACAACCCTGCGCAGAGAATCTTTTGTGCAGTTGCTCGTCCTGCATAGTGTCCTCTTACAGCGCCCCCATGTGCTTCCGTGAGGATCTGACTTTTAGGTACGTACCTTCGTAGTATCTCATCATTTCCGATTTTGTATAGGTGCCTCGCGATGACAGAGAAATCCGTCGCGCGCACCACCAATTCCTTCTTCTGTTGGACAAAGTATTTCTTTGGCGCAGTCCCTGTTGTCAGAAAGTGGATTATATCTTCGAAGTGTCCGTCCACGACGTGCACAGCAAAGAGCTTTGCGTCAGGTAATCCTTCCTCCAAACTAGTAGGTTCCTCGCCCGTCTCAATACGTGACAAGTGATCCGGTCCTACGTTTAGGCATCTAGGTTTTACCACAACCTCAAAGTCATATTCTTGGGACAATAAGAGCTACCTACATATGCGCCCCCCCAACACAGGCTTATTGACCAAGTACTTTAGTGCAGAATGGTCTATATACATCTTGAAATGTCCTCCTAGCAAATAGTGCCGGTATTTTTGGAGCGTGTACACCATAGCCAATCCCTCGCGCTCGGTTGTGGAATAGTTTTTTTCGGCTTTGGACAATCTACGACTTGCAAACGCAATAGGGTGATCCAAGCCCTCTCCGCCCTCTTGTGTGAGCATCGCTCCGAGCGTGATACATGACGCATCAACATGGACGTGAAACTCCACACCCCATTTTGGGAAGACCAGGATTGGAGCAGAGGCCAATTTCCCCTTTAGGACATCCAGGCTCTTCATGCAATCATCATTCTAGTAGAATGCGACATCTTTTTTCAATAGTTTCTCCATCGGCGCGGTGATCTGGGCATAGCTTTTGATGAACTTCTTGTAGTACCCTGTGTGTCCCAAGGTACCGTGCAACTGTTTAACACTTCGCGGTGCTTCCAAATTTAGAATTACTGCAATCTTCGCGGGGTCTACCATTAGTCCCTATTTGCAGACCACATGTCCCAGTAGGTTTCTAATGGGAACGAGGAACGTACACTTCTTAAGGTTCAGCGCAATCTGGTGTCGTTGGCAAGTATCCAACATCAAGCGTAAGCTTGCTACGTGGTGCTTAACCAATCCAAAGATAGTCCAATCATCCAGATAGACCTCCAGGAATTTCTGGATATATTCTTTGAAGGTGGCAACAACTATGCGCGAAAAGATGGCTGGCATGTTTTTTAACGCAAACGGCATGACAGTGTATTGAAAGTAGCCCCATTCAGTGGCGAAGGTGGCCTTGCTCCTGTCTTTCGGCGTGATTTTGATCTGGTGGTAGTAGGTACCCTGAGAACCCATCGATGAAAGAGTATGCTTCTTGCCCGCCGACATTTTCTAATACTTCATTTGTGAACAGGGTCGGGAATGGGTCGTGTACACAAGCATCATTCAACTTCCTGAGGTCCATGCATATTCTTGTCTCGCCCTTTTGCTTTTTCTCCTGCATTACCATAGGGCTTACCCAGTTGGATTCTTCCACCGGTTCAATAATTCCGTCTGCGAGCATTTTGTCTAGTTCTACGCTGACCTTTTCCTTGTACTTTAGATTCAAGTGGTAAGGCCTCTGCTTAACCGGCTTCGCGTTGGGTTTTAGGGTGATCTTCATCATCCCTAAATCGCCAATGATCCCCTTTAAGTCCGTAATCTTGGTCGGGTATAAGTCTTGGTACTTGCGGAGTAATTCAATGACCTTATCCACAGTGGCATCATCCCAATAGTCACCGAGCGTTGCATACTTCGGTCCGGCCTCCGTCCCAATGTTTACCTGCTTCGCTTTTATCGGTGCGGTGATGTCAGGATCTTCAATCAATGGTCCTTGAACCTCGTGATAGCCTTCAGGCTCTAGAATGTTAATTTTTCATGGATCTTCATCATCCTCCTCAATGTTTACATTGTAGCACTCCAGCGCGCAACTTAGCTGGGTCGCCCATTTTGGCTGAAGCACCTCCATTGGCTCCTGGGGTATTATGAAGATAGCTGCTTTTACTACTTGTAGCGCATCATCAACAGTATCCCACCAACGATCCTCAAATGTGAAGGTTAATAGGAATCCTTTGCGTAAGATATCCCATTCGCTTGTGCCATGGCGGAGCTTTGTCTCTGTATACCAATTCATGGGTATGATATCCAGGGTATGACAAAATAGGTGCACCCACTCAGGTTGTGGCTCTTCCCTGTAGAGCTTGGTCCATTTCGCGAGGTGTGCACGTGGATCATTCCGTCCGTCATACTTGTGTGTTAGCCGCATCTGAGGTGTACCAAACCGCATGCGCATCATCCTTCTGCATTCGCGCCAGTCCTCAAAACTTCTTTGATGCGTACCCCACCATCTTGCAGGCATAGCGCCAACACCCATTTCAGAGCGTTGAAACGCTGTTGTTCCGGTACTTCTCTTTCAAATTTGTTCAGGAAATCATCCACCTCGCTTAACCTGTCATACAAAGGTAGGTCTCTTACCCCTGTTGCCACGCAGTGCAACAACCTTGTCATCATGTTACAATTGAGCGTGGTTACCTCGTGTAGCTGGTTCTGCCATCGTTCTATTTCCTTGTCCGAATCTGAGGTGTAGGAGCTTTCGCTCTCCCACGAGAGTTTGCCATCCGCTGTTGGATTTACCCAGTCCTGCTCCTGCGCGGTTATCATGTAGATACAGTCTAGATTTTCGTCGCTATCGTAGTCACGCATTGGCTCTGTGTAGCGTGATCCTTCCGCAGGGTCTAAAGGTACCACTACACGTAGTGACTTTTTTTCAAAAATCTTGCGCTGCTTTAGATTTATCACTCCATTCATGTCAGTGGCCCAATCTTTCCCCAATAGTGCAGGATAGGGATAGCTATCATCAACAATCTCTATCACTTCAAAATCTGCAAGCGCGTTCAGACCTTCGATATCTACCATTATTCCCTGCAATCTTCCCATAGGTAGGATCTTTTGCTGGTTCACCATTCACAATTGAATAGGAGATCATTGCAGTGCATGCATGCCCATGTGCTCCCATGTTTGCTTTGGCAGGACATTCACGTCCGATCTTAGATCCAAAATCACTTGATCCATTTCATATTCCCTGATCTGTGCGGTCAATCTCATCTCTCTTCCTGTTCGCATTGTGTGTTTCTCGAGCTTCTGGACTACGCACGGTTCTCCTGGCGTGGTTCCAACACATCTAGTGATGAGTTCTTGCAATCCCTTCACAGCTTTGCCGTCGCGCAGCAACTTCATGCATGTTTCCAAAAATGTAGTGAGCATTGATGGGTCCATTTCTGGTTCCAGTTTGTCTTTACTTCCTGAAGTTGAGGCATCTGTGAAGCTCTTCTTAACTTCCATGAATGTCTCCTTAGCGCGCTCTAAATCAAATTCTGGTTCCTTTGTTGGAGCCTTGCGAACCTAGGCACTCTCTTCGGGCTGCTTGCCTTTGTCATCTCCTGTCGTGATACCACTTCGGAGCACGATATTTACATTTGGGTCTTCCTCGCGCGGCTCAGACCTCATCATTTGTAGGTTCTTAGTCAGGGGAGGTTGGAGTGCTCCCTTATCGCGCAACCTCGTTATCAGCGTGGGACAGTCCTTTGTCTCATGATCAAACTGGGTACAATATAAGCATGATGGTTTCGTCGGATTTGTACAATCGCGGGCATAATGCCCCAGTCCTCCCTTTAGAAACATCTAAGGGGAGATGGGCTGCAACATATTCTATCTAAATGACCTCTTAAATAGCTATTCAATTCAATAGCTTTTCAAAGAGGGCATTATTGAATGGCGGCTGCTGCTAGGGATTTCTCGCTCGACCATTAAGGGGAGAGGGCCGCCATCGCCGCCATCGCCGCCATCACAATTGTGGCATATCAGTTGTTCGCGACCTCTTCCTCGTCCCATTCCACCTCGACCTCGTCCATGCCCCTGAAATCCAGTGCGCGCCATCCTTGCATTTTGATCGAGGGCTCGTGTTTCGGTCTGAACTCTGTAGGTAGGAGTCTGATCCATCATCAGTTCATAACTTCTATTGCATACTGCGTATACTTCTGTAATAGATGGCAGTTATCTGTAGCATGCTTCCCTCCTATCTGACAAATCGCGCACCATAATGCAGGCGCCACACTCGGTCCTGCTTGTGCCTTTGGTCTCAATGGCATTGGTCCTCCTCCCGCTAGGTGGTGGTGGGCATTGGTGGGGAGGGTGCATGTTTCTTGCAACATAGGAACATTAGCTCATGAGGTTCAATTGTCTAATTAAAAAAATATGCGTATTAACATTTTTTTGGATTTAACTTTGTTTTTAAAGATATATCTTATATCTTATAAAACCCCTTTTAGTTTTAAATCTAACTTTATCTCATATATTAACTAAAAACTATTCGGTCTATATACACATACACACTTCATATATACTTCGTAGAAGGAAAAGTAATAAAATAATTAGAATAGTTCAATGAGACTAGAATGTAGAAAGGTCGTAAAACTAAATGTTATTGTTGAAGGGTCAAGAGAAACTCCTAGGCATAAAAAGAGTCACAACTATTGATAAAAAATTCAATAGGGAAATCTTGAATAGTTAACCTTAGAGAAGAAATATAATTATGTATTGCTATATGCAGGAAGAGAACACTACTTAGCACTAGAAGTAAAGGGGAATTAGCATGGTCATCATAGTTTATGGGGAAGGTATCAATGTAGAGCATGAGAATGCTTTTGAGAGAATTCTCCATTGTAATTAGACTAGGTTGGATGGTTCGAGAGGGAAGCATGGATGCTTCTTGTTGGAGGTTTGACAACATCCAAGGTTGATATGAGAAGCCTAAAGAATCAAAGAATATTCTAAAATTAACTTTTAGTATATAAAGTTTAATATTTAACAATAGGTTGTAAAATGTGTGTGTCTGACGATGACATGAGACACAAAGGACACGAAAATACTAGTTTTTGACACAAGACACAACGACCCCAAAAACACGACAGGGAGGACTTGTTACACACACTTTTTATATAATTTAAAAAGATAAAAAATTAGTAAATTACACATACAAAAACGAAATATAGATAAAGATTCAATTGGTTTTAGAATGTAGAAACTATGAATATTTCGAATTTTACATGATCATAGTACAAATTCAATCATACAACTTTTTCCCTTAAGCTTGTTTTCTTACTAAAACAATGGCTTTTCTAGCATTTGTAGCTATTATTGCAGTCCCAGTTCTAGCAGATGGAGCACTAGTAGACCCTAAAGAAAATGATGGAGGGGGGACAACATTGGTGGAGGCATTCCTCCCTTTCCTTTAACTTTTTCTTGCTGCCATTGATGATTGAGACATGATTTTTGTGAAATAAGGAAGAGAATGGATTGTTGTAGGAAAAAAATTTCAAGATTGGTGGACAAATCCACTTGTAGAACACTTGGAATCCCTTCTAAGACTACACAATAACCTTCAGCTACAACCCAAAATGTCTGTCACCTCCAATCTGTTGAGAGAAATGAGCTCAAATGAAAGGGAAAACACGTTTGGATGGGCCGCGGGCCTCTTTTACAGGGGACACAATAAGGGCATGTGTCAGACATATTTATTCACAGGTGTCCCGTGAACAAGGTATGTGTCGAACTTGCATCAGACACGTGCTGAACTTGCATCAGACACATGCCAAACTTGTGTTGGACATGTGTCCTCATGTATTGGTATTCGACACATAGGATATGAGACACAAGCTCTGTTTGGAGGTGCCCTTTTATTGAGGTATGTGTGCATTTGTTTGCATTTTGTTTGTCTTTGATGGAAAACCTTGAAGGACCTAATACCCCTTCTTCTAGGAGGAGTACCTATAGTGAATATTTTCACTTGCATTTGGTGAGCAAGACTAGTTATGAAAAGGTAGCAGAGTTTGGTTTCATTTTGGTCTATTGGTTATATGATGGATGATATTTTGGAAATACACAAAGACCTTGTATTCAAGGAAATATTGGAATGTATGATATTACAGCTGAAGGATTTTCTATTGTCTCTCTGTCCATATTCTCTGGTTGACCATCACTGGGATACTCACTCTGTAAACAACAACAGGTTGCTGCACTATTCAGGGAAACAAACTAAGTTCAATTGTTTTTCCTATAATGTCGTCTTCTAGTTAATTTCCCAAGGGAGGACGAATTAGCCTGTCCAACCCTATAGGTTATAGTCAATTATAAAGGAGGAAACTCATTATTCATTGTTTTTGGGGTAACATTGGGTAAATTACAGTAATTGGAGGAAAACTCAAGAAAGAAGCCAAACTTGGGACAAAATGGAGGGAAACTTGTTAGCCACTCGAATTAAAATATTAGGAGAGACCCCACAAGGAATCTATAAATAACAGAGAGGAGAATCATTTTTCTCATCATGGATTGTTGATCTTTCTTATTTGTGAGTTGAGGATGTTGAGGGTTTTAAGACCCCTTTTTGTTTGATTGGTTTCGGTGGTGAACGATTCCACCCTAACCAATTCTATCTCTATAATTTGTTTAGCATAATATCTGTGACATCCTTCATCTATTTTGTGGCCTCAATGGTTTCTGTGGCTAAATCGTTGGCAAGGAGGCATTTTAAGGCATCTGTTTAGGAAGCAAATCAATACTGATCCATCATCTAAGGAGACAAACCTTCTTAAAGCACTTATCTGTGGCATCACATGGATTTCGAAGATAATTGTGACCACAGTCACCCCTCTGTGACAATGAGCGTTTCTGAGGTCCAATTGTGGCTGCAGACCAATCCTAGGGCATTGGCTATAGTAGTGGACGATCTCTTGAGAGCCTGTTTGGACAACAACACCCTTTTGAGGTTTGGATAGATAATTCTGGGTTAGTGTAAGGCGTAATTGTATGAAAGCGAGGTGTTGTGGCACTATTTGAGCAACGAAGATCAATTCTAGGCATAAGGTGCAACAAAGAGAGGTCTGAGAGGTGCAGAGGCCCATTTTGGCCTCAACAATGGCCTCAAGACATCTCGGGTAGCAACAAGGGTTTGAAACATCTGGGACTTTAGTGGAGGGAAACAACAAGATATATTACGCCATCCATAGACAATGGTGAGGCCGATTAGGGCATTGTTGGGTCAATAGAGTTTGTAAGGTAGTGAAGGCCACTATTAACTTGTCTCCTGAGGCAACCAAGCAGTAGTGATTTTGTAAGTTGGTTATTGGTGTGTTGAATCAAGCAAAAGTACTATGTTGTTAGTAGGAATTGATGCTGGTGCATGCCATAAAACACTGTCGTTGTTTATGAATTGACGAATGCTATACATAAAGGTATTGGCGTCTTTGCGAAATCTACTACTTGCTACATTATTGTGCATTCAATATCATCTCTTTTTCAAATTGGAAGAAATCCTATGATATTGGTACAATTTTGTCATGCGCTCTTTCGAACCGTAAGCGTAATTTTCGCTAAGAATTACAGTTGGCATAACGATACTCTGCTTGATGGTTTATGACCACAAATGGGTAGGAGTTTTGTGTCAAGTCGTCGCTTGGACCATGAGTTAGGTTGGGGCCGTTTGGTCCATATCTTTGCTATGGGTATAGCTAGTTGCCCAATTACTGTATTATTTAATTAAGGGGTGGGGCAAGAATTTTGTTGGGCACATGGCTCTAAGATTAATGTTATTTTAAAGGAGATCAAATATTTTTTGAAGCATGATTCTGTTTTGTCGACTTTGGGGATTTATTAATTATATCATTGTACATTGTGGCAAGGCCACCTTAACCTTTTTAATTTTTTTTTTTTTTTTGTGTTTCTAGATGGTAGATTAGACCAAATCTTTGGAGATTAGGTCCTTCATAAAATAATATTTTATTGTAAAGGGGTTAAAGCCCCCTCTTATAAAGAGAGGCATTTTCCTCATTTTGTAATCATGGCTGGATCATGAGAGTATTCCTCTCCCTTTCAAGATTAATGAAGAGATATTTTGAGAGTATTTTTTGTTAAGGGTTTTCTCTAATGTGGTTTAAGTGTTTTTCTTTTCCTTGATATATGTCTTGATGCATACTCTTCTAATTATTCTTGGTAATTAGTAATATTATTCTAATGCTAACAATTTCTACCATCGAGGAGCTAATATGCTATGTGGAAGGAGCCAACTAGGGGAGTACCCTGCTTGAGTTTCTTTGCTTGCAAGTGGGCCGATCGAAGCAACCAGATCATCTCTAGATGGGAGCTCTGAATTGTGTAGGATCTTGTATTCATCGAACACAAAGATTGAAGGCTGGAGATGCCACTCAAAAGAAAGGCCACTCCTAAGCAGATTTGAAAGTTATCAGGGAGGTTAACAACTAATGGGGGCAATTTTTGTCCTAGACCAAGTCCACTTCATTGAGTTTAGTCGACAATATCAATCATAGAGGATCTCATTTTACCACTCGGTTCACCTTGACTCCATTGTCCTTGAAGGATATAAGCACTAGTGTTCAAGTCCTTCCATCACCGTTTTCTTCATTTATGTAAGAAATCCAAACACTATTTCACCAAGGCTATTTTTTACATCACTTTGCACCCTTCTAGTTAAGCCCTAGTGATCCTAATAGGGGAGCCCCCCTCAAACCCAGAGGAGAACTGGTTGAAAGAGGCTAAGTAAGTTGCTAAGGTGATAGTGGGTGACTTATTGAGGTTCCACTTGGATTGTACGTGGGTTAGAGCTTTCACCATTTCCAACGTACAATTTGAGCGAAAACAAGACCTAAGTGGATTTGACCTCAGTGCCTCTTGGGATATTATGACTTTAGGACCATGATGATTCATTATATGTATGTGTGTGTGTTTGTGTGCATTTAAAAGGTAAACCTCATGGGATACCCCACTCTTCCTTGGAATATTTGGATGGAGAGGGGGGGGGGCGGGCAACGATTGCCTAGAATAGTAGCTGGTATTAGGTCACTGTTAATTTTAGGTATGTTCTATGTTAGAGCAATTTATTTCAATTTTCACAGTTAGCTCAATATTTTTTCCAAATTAGCAATCACATCAGCATTAAAGTAAATTGCAGATTTAACAAAAACATTGATCGTAGAAGACAAGCCAAGACAAGAGGACACAAGATGTGGCGCTAGCCAGGGACAAACCTCAATGTGGGGAAATGCTTGGTCAATTCTTCTTATATGTTCTTCAATAGTTTAGTAGAGAGAGAGAGAGAGATATTACATATACAACAAAAGTCAACACGTTGACTTATCTAAATAAGAGCATTGTAGTGCCCTGTTTATGAATTTGCAGTAACCAGATAGACACGCATATAAATTTGAAAACAGTGATACATAAAATTGAAATCTGCACCTACCTGAGCTGCTTGCCGACTTCCGATTCCGCTGATTTGATTCAATTCTGAGACGACCAATTCCACCCAACCTGACAGAGCAACCTGGTTGCTCAATCCAGAGAAGCTCTCCACAGAGGCTCTCTGTCCCTCCGTGCCCAGATCTCAGATCAGTCAAGCTCCTCTACTGTAAAATCTCTTCTCAGGGTTTCCTGCTAATGAGTCCTTCCTTCTCTGTTTTCTCCCCCCCTCCACCGGGTCAGGCTCCTGCTATATAAATCCCCCTTGCCTGGCGGTGGCCGCCCTCCCACTTGCAGCCACCGCCTCTCAGCATTGAAGTTTTCTCTGCGATATTTCCCGTGATAAATTTCAGTATGTAGGGTCTTTATGAGTTCAGATATTTTTATACGATTGAACATACGTGATATCAATGTTGGCACGTTGTTTCCATAGTTCATAACTTTTAAATTTATATATATACATAACATTCCTTTAATACATGGTATATCTTAAAAAGTTAAATGATATTTCTCATAACCTTTATTTAATATAATTTGCAAACATTAATGTTTTCACTTATAACATTTTATCAAGTATCTGCTATAAATATTTAATGATGTATATATATACTTATAACATTTCAAAATATGTTATAATCTTTTAATGATATATATATTTTTATTAAATGCTATTTGTAAAGTCTAACTATATATACCATAAATTTAATGTATATATATATATAGATATATTCATATATTATAAAGTTTAACATTTTAATTAATGGGTCAATTAGATGGGTTGTTACATACATTCCCCCTTCTGAAAACTTCGTCCCGAAGTTAGAGCTTTAGGTTCAAGGTTTTAACGGTCATACCCTTTTCTATCCCGGATCCCGAGCTATTCAAAACTCATCCTATCCTCCCTAATCTCTTCTGCTCCCATCCTATCCGTCCTCTACTAAAGTATGCCATGGCGTCAATTTATTGACCTAACCATTCATAACACAAAGGTAACAGCGTCGGCTATACCGACCTGATTCCCAGTAGGCATCCGGCAGTCATCATCACACGTCTAGGGGAGCGTGACTCGCACAGTCCTCCCATGACTCCAGGGTTCAGAGGATAAACGGTGGGTAACACCTCCACCCCTCCAGTAGTATCAGGGCTATTACCCTATCATAGAATCACTTTGAGCTTTACTGATCTGAGTTCTGTCATCACGTGGTCATCTCGAAAATTGGATCAAATATCTGCAACCGTAGTTTATCTGCAGTTTTACCTGCAATCTTATACTTACCCAGCATTTGTAAGATGTGCATCAGCATATTCGAATTAACTTATGCATTATCTATATATAACAGAATTTTGTTTATTTTCTCATGCATGTATTCTGACTTTTCTATAGGGTGTATTCACTTCCTGTCTTTTATTCCAGTTGCTTGTTTTGTCATGCATAAAATGAAATAGATTTATATTGTTCAATTTCTACCAGAGGTAAATTCATTTGGTAGTCTTAATCTTTACTTCAACATTTATAATTGAGCAATATAATCACATATATTGTTTTGGTATCCATGTACCAGTAGGAATTAAACACATATTATTTTGGTATCCATGTACCAGCAGGAATTTAAACATATATTATTTTGGTATCCACGTACCAGCAGGAATTTTAAACATATATTATGCCGCAAAGTTTCATGTTTATCACTAATCATTCAAATGTTTTTGGTTCTCTGACAGAGGTGAAGTAAATATATATACTAAACATAGTGTAAAGTTCTTCAAAATGGGCATAGACTAGGGTATCTCTGACATATGTCCTCTGTATCCTCCCAAGTCGCTGACCCAGGACTATACTTGTCCCACTGGACCTTAACTTGGTCCACCAGGCGGTTCCTCAGCTGTCGAACTCTACGTTCCAGTATACGTAACGGTTCGACCGTTATGACTCCCTCGTCCGAAACCTGCAATTCTTTCCACTGGATGTTATGAGATAGATCAGCTACATAATGCCTTAATACAGAAACATGAAATACATTATGGATTCTATGCAGGTGGGATGGCAGGGCAAGACGATAGGCAACAGGTCCAACTCTTTCCATGATTTTAAATGGCCCTATAAATCGGGGTGACAACTTTGTCCCTTTTCCGAATCGAATAGTACTTTTGTTTGGTTTGATGCGGACGAAGACCTGGTCCCCTACTTCATACCTCCTATCAGATCGGTGAGCATCAGCATAACTCTTTTGTCTATCCTGTGCTTCCTTTAATCGCTGTCTAATCTGTCTGACCTGTGCTTCCATTTCATGGATTAATTCTGGTCCTATTATCACTCGATCTTCTAACCTGTCCCAACTTAACGGTGTTCTGCACGGTCTGCCATATAGAGCTTCAAATGGGGGCATCCCAATCGAACTGTGGTAACTGTTGTTGTAAGCGAATTCAACCAAGGGTAAATACTTTTCCCAGTGGGATTGCTGATCCATTACATACATCCGCAACATGTCTTCAAGTACTTGATTTACTCTTTCAGTCTGCCCATCAGTTTCAGGATGGTAAGCCGTGCTTAAATTTAGTTGAGTACCTAAGGCTGTCTGCATGCACGTCCAGAATCTGGAAGTGAATCGCGAATCTCTATCGGATATAATCTTCTTAGGTACTCCATGATATCTGATAATTTCGTTTATGAATACTCGAGCTACGTCAGCAACATCATAAGTATCTCTTACTGGAATAAAATGGGCGCTTTTTGTTAATTTATCCACCACTACCAGAATGGCATTGTGTCTTTGAGAAGTAAGAGGTAGTCCAGTGATAAAATCCATAGAGATGGTCTCCCATTTAGACATAGGTATGTCGTGGGGTTGTAAGAGACCCGCTGGGTGACAATGATCTGCCTTTACTTGCTGACATTCCATACATTTTGCGACAAATTGAGCGATATCACGCTTCATGCCTGCCCAAAAGAAGAGTTTCTTGGTATCCGCATACATTTTCCCTACTCCAGGATGAGCACAATATACGGCTTTGTGAGCTTCCCTGAGGATGGTATCTCGGAGATCTTTGTCATCAGGAATGTACATCCTTCCATGGAATCGCAAGATCCCATCGCTTTCTAATTCATAACCCTCGAACTTAGATTCTTTCGCCTTAATCCCCCCAAGACTTGCCCTCACTTTTAAATACCAGCTGTCTTTTATAAGGCGATCCAGCACTCGCTGTCTTAAGTCCACCTTAATGGGTATGAGAGAAAATATCCGGGGTCTCCTGCTTAAGGCATCGGCTACCACATTTTCCTTTCCCTTAATATATGATATTCCGAAGTCATACTCACTTAGGAATTCACTCCATCGCCTTTGCCTGGCATTTAAGTCTCTTTGGGTGAACAAATATTGTAGACTTTGATGGTCACTTTTAAGTGTAAACTTTCGTCCAACCAAATAGTGTCTCCAGATCTTTAAAGCTAGCATTACAGCGGCCAATTCTAGATCGTGAGTAGCATAGAGTTCTTCATGAGGTTTTAGCTTTCTGGAAGCATAAGCTATCACTCCCCTATCCTGCATCAATACTGCACCCAGCCCTTGCTTGGATGCATCAGTACATACTGTAAAGTCTTTGCCCATATCAGGGACTCTTAGGATTGGTGCGCTGGTGAGTAGTCTTTTGAGTTCAGAGAATGCATTATTACATTCCTCGGTCCACTCATACTTAACACCTTTACGCTGGAGGGTTGTGATTGGCTTCGCGATTTTGGAGAACCCTTCCACAAATCTCCGGTAATAACCAGCTAAGCCCATAAAGCTTCGTATCTCATGTGCATTTCTCGGTATTGGCCAATCCATGATCGCTTTTACCTTCTCAGGATCTACTGAGATTCCTTCACCTGATATGATGTGACCCAAATAATGAATCTTTTCCTGAAAGAAGGAACACTTGGACAGTTTTCCATATAACTGACGTTCTCTAAGGCAGGACAATACTAACCGCAAATGCTCCTTATGCTCTTCTTCATTCTTGGAATAGATTAGAATATCATCTAAAAAGACTTGTACAAATTTATCAAGATACTGACGGAAAACACTGTTCATAAGATTCATGAATACGGCTGGCGCATTTGTTAACCCAAATGGTACCACAGTAAATTCATAGTGCCCAAAACGAGTCCGGAATGCCGTTTTAGAGATATCATTTTCAGAAATCCTTAGCTGATGATACCCTGATCGAAGATCAATTTTTGAAAAGACAGAGGCTCCTTTCATTTGGTCGAAAAGGTCATCGATTCGCGGCATAGGGTATTGATTCTTTACTGTAGCGCGATTCAAGTCCCGATAGTCTATGCATAATCTTAAGGATCCATCTTTCTTCTTCACAAAAATTACAGGAGCGCCCCAAGGTGAGGTACTGGGCCGAATAAGCCCTATATCGAGTAGTTCCTTCAACTGGATTTGCAATTCCTGAAGTTCTGGAGCTGTCATTCTATAAGGCGTTTTAGAAATCGGCTGGGTACCTGGCTTTAATTCAATAGTGAGATCCACTTCTCTTACCGGGGGTAATCCTGGTAGTTCCTTTGGAAATACATCCGGGAACTCGGCTAACACCGGATATTGTTCTAAGGACGGTCCCTTTTCCTGGCTTACTTCGTGAACTGCATAAGCCTGACAACCCTTTCTTAAACAACGCTTCACCTGCATTGCCGAAATGAAGCGTAAGGAAATTTCTCTCTTGATTCCTTGAATTTGGATTACTTCTCCCTCATCATTTAAGCCCAAAATCCTTTTTCCATAACAATCTACCCACGCCTGGTGGGCTTCCAGCCAATCCATACCTATGATAAGATCATACGTCCCTAGGGCGGTGACATAGACTTTTAGTTTGGTCGAACAGACCCCTAGGTCAATTTCGCATTGATCCACACTCAAGCCCACGGTTTGGAGTTCTCCTGAGGCCATTTCCACTTGGTGGAAATCATTTTGTCTACGAGCTGCCAGCCCACATTTGTTTAATGCATATGACGAAATGAAACTATCTGTGGCACCAGTATCAAATAAGATTTTGAGTTTTACACCATTGATAATACCTGAGGATTCCACTACAGTGGATTGATGGGCTGCTTGGTCGTGGTTGACTACTGCATGAATTCTATGATTACTCCGCTTGGCTGATATCGGCTCCCTCCCATTGCTTTGCAGTATGTCCGAGGACGCTTCTGGGCAGTTACGCTGGAAATGCGGCCCCCCACATCCCCAACAATTGAGCTGTGCTGATCCTCTTGAATCGGGGTGTGAATTTCTAGAGAACGAGCCACGTCCTCCCATGTTGGTTCCTCTCGCACCCCTTCCTCTACTGGTAGTCCCTCGCGATGCCCAAGGTCTGGTGCTGGATGATTCCGCAGCTATAGTGTTTACAGCCATGGGAACTCTTGTCCCCATCCCTGGGGTATACCTGCTACTGTAAGGTGGCCTCGAGCTACCTCCTCTGAAAAAGTTCCGTGGGGCCTTCCCTGGAAGTCCTGATTGTAAAGGCCCTGCTGGCCCTATATCCTTTTTGATTCCAAGGTGTTCTTCTGCATATCG
Source organism: Pinus tabuliformis (assembly GCA_031772625.1). Classification (NCBI taxonomy): domain Eukaryota; kingdom Viridiplantae; phylum Streptophyta; class Pinopsida; order Pinales; family Pinaceae; genus Pinus; species Pinus tabuliformis. Next base: position 523,808,433 of record CM062810.1, on the reverse strand, counting down.
GCTACATTCGACTGCCTCGGCTACTGATGATGGTTTCCACATACTTACCAAGGCTCTGATGCGAGGGTTTAACCCAAATATGAAACGTTCAGCTTGACGTTCATCAGAGTCTAAGTAGGGAATGTATTTTACCAGCTCCATAAACCTTATTTCGTACTCTTCCACCGTTTTACTTCCCTGAATTAGTGTATGAAAGGCTCTGGCTTGCTGCTGTTGAAAATATGGAGGTAAATACTTTGCGCGGAACCTTTCCTCAAACAGATCCCAAGGAACGTTGTCTGATGTAAGGTGTAGCTGCTTTTCCAGGTTTCCCCACCAAATCAGGGCACTTTCCTTTAGTTGAAACACGGCAATTTTTGTCTTTGCTGAAGGTGAATATTCTCTTAACCTAAAGCACCGGTTCATCCCTTCCAACCATGCCTCAGCGCGTTCACCAGCTCGACCTCCCGAAAATTCGGGGAGTCTAATTTTCTGAAGCTCTCTAGAGATGTCTTCTCTCGATCCTCTGGGCTCCAAATTATGTGGTTCCGCTGAACTGGTGGCTGCATGCTGAGATTCCTCTTTGTTTTTAGCCTTAGTTGATTCCTTTAATGTTTCCAACAAGGCCTGCAAAGAGTTCATTATCACAGCCAACTCGGGCGCTTGAGCGTTTGATGTTGACGGCTGCCTTGGTGGTGACGATGGTGAGGGGGATGGCGACGGTGGCGGTGGCGATGGCGACGGTGGCGGCATTAATGGTGATGATGCTGCCTGATCACGTCGTCGTCGCTCATACGTTTTTACCATCGTAATGGTTCCTGAACACAAATAAAATGTATCTATATAAAAAAATGAGGCGGATAACCGAATTTTAACACACCAATTTCTTTGCAACTTCACATTTAAAACGGGTATAGTTTTGCTATTTTTACCCGCTAGGCGGATCTTACTGGTACCGAGGTCAAGGAGGGTGGTCACGCGACCTCCTTGTCCTAATGCAGGATTTTCTAAAAATGAATAATGCAGAGTGTATGGTTATTAGCCCCTAAGGTACGACATCCCAAGGCTTATTAACCTAACAACACCCACAAAATGAAAATGTTAGATGTCTCAATCACAAGGTACATCGGTAACATACCCGTCATACCTAACCTGACTATTACTTTTAAGGGGGTCATGAATATTTATGTCCCTAATATATTACTGGGATGAGGATTTAATCCATAAAAGAAGGGTTGGTTCCTTTCCTTACTAGCCTAAAACCTAGGAAAAAAAATGATGTGTTCCATAAGGCCCATGTCTCATTTATGACAGACGCAGAATTTTCGCCTTCTTATTCTGATCTAGAATTTACTGATATCTCTGCATAGTCTATTGTGTAGAAATATTTAATAAAATTTTGTTATATAATTATGAATAATGCACATTTCCACAGACAGATTTTTGGAAAATCTCATACTATGTAGACTGACATTTCATATATCAAATTTGACTGCTGGATTTAAAGTTCAACCTTGAAAATTACTCTTACTTTTACCCTACGTACAAGGTATATATTTAATTTAATATTTATTATTATTATTATATATATATATATATTTATTTATATTTATATATATATATATATATATATATATATATATTTTTTTTTTTTACTGCCTATAATCTACATTAAATTTCCATGTAAGCATGCATGGTCAGTCTCATCCCAACGTGAATATTCACCCAACGTGAATATTGTTGTTGTTAGAAAAACGAATTCTATGCTTTTCATAAGAGTGTATTATTATTTTAAAAAAAATTAGCATAGAGCTTTTATGATGTATCCTAGGGTCCCAATAGCAAAAGGCTTTGTCAGCGAGGTTTTATATCAATACCGGGCGTATAAAACAAAATAAAACATGCTGACATGGTAATGTTTTAAGGAATTTGTTCTTAAACAGTTTCATGGCTTCATAGTAGAAAAGCAAAGTTTTCACCCGCTCTTCCTGGTACCTGTCCCTACATCCACGTGTTACATTATATCCACAGCAAACCCGTAAGATACAAGGGGCGTGCCAAGCCCGTGTACCATGTGGCCACCATACCTCCAAACCGGCACGTAATTCAAATCCCACAGGAGCCGTAGCCTTCACGTCTCCACCAGACTGCGCCTTTTCGACACAGGTCCAGTGCTTTGACCAAGACCAAGCGTCGGTCACAGGGAAGGAGCCTATGGGGTATATGCAAGACGTGTCCATTAACCTTCACAGTTTTAACTTTTATCGTGGTGCTCCAATATGAAGTTGAAACATAATTTGGATAACGGCTGACGGTGTATTTGTTTTCCAACAGCCCGAACAATAAGAAATCCTTGCGGTTCTCTGTCTCTCATAATTTATATATCATAAAATTGCGGTTCAAAAGTCGGTGGGATGAAAGAATCCTCAACATAACGCGTGCAATCCGCCCACTCTAATTTTAAACATTACCATATGTAGATTAATCTATTGCTTATGTTATATATCATAAGTTATATATTATAACTAATTTCATTAACAACTTTTAAAACAAAATGTTACTTTTGGTAATCTCACGGTATATAAATTTTTCAACTATGATTACCATTACATTCGTTTAATGGGTAACCGTATGGCATCTCATGGATCAGAAAAGGCCTCTGAAAGTAAATGGGCCACCAGAAATTTAAAAAAAATAAACATAAAGTAAAATTATTGGTGTTTTAACTCTGTCTTTTGTGCATTGACTCATGAACCAAACACTGTCGTATTAATTCACCAATAGAATCGAACTTGAAAAAAAAATCATTCTAATTTCTGTCACTACTCCAAATACATATAGAGAGCTAAATATTTTACTTTTTATTATTATTAATTGAATTAGTTTTCGTATAAATGATATAAACAATAAAGTATCCACCCAGGTTCTAAGCCTACCTTCTGAGATGGGCACAAAAACAGTTTAACAAGATTATGGGAAAATGATGAAAGATTATATTACAAAACATGCCCAAGTCAACTTTGTAAACTATCGTATTTGTGAAGCATGAATTTAAAATTATATAAAGCTTAGTAAAACTAGAATTTCGTTCTGTAAAATTTGTTTTTAAAAAAAAAACATTATTATGCCTTCTGTTGATGATGCAAATTATGAGTAATAGATATAAACGCTAACCTCACTCATACGCGACCAAGGCAGAGCCGTGAAGAAATTAAAACATCAATTAACTCCCGGGCGTATTAATTGAGTAATTTCATGGATGCACACTAGAAGAGGGTTACCTCGCTCCGTTTTCGACTCTGACGAGTAGGAACGATCATTGCGATTCTTACAACAGACAGCACGACAAAAAAAAAATATATATATATATATATATATATTTATATATATATTTTAGGCAGCATTATTTTGAGGCCTTATTAAAATTCAGAGTTTACTTGGGGTTGCGTCAATATTTCAAGGTGCTGTGGTAAGTTAAATGGCCAATATCGTTTTTAATTGGGGCCAATTTCAGGCAGAGAAACCTTTGAATATTTTTAGGCAACCACAACGTTACAATTGATTCGAGTTACTGGTTTGAAAGCCGCATCGCTGAGTCATTCAAATTTCCACAATTCGAAGTCTGGAGCGCGTATACCATTCCGGTGGAACCATTCCGGTTACCAAGATTTCTGTCGGATTTGTTAGCTGGGAAAAGTGCTAGGCTGGCGAGCAGGAGATTTTTAGGCAGCAGCTCAACAGAAAATTACACGATGCCATTCAATCATAAGCCGTAACTCCGCAAACGCACATGCTCAGACCAGAGGTTCTGAAGAAAATGAAATCCAGAACGCGGTGGCCCTTGGGTAAGGTGGCCAGCGGTAAGGCCTGAACATTTCTTGGACGAGAGGTGACAGGACGAATTAGAAGGGGATTCTTGAGCGACTAGAAGGCGGAATCAGCAGGTCCAGGGCAGAATTAAATCACAACGCACAGGAGCGTAGGGTTGGGAGGTCCGAAGGTTTGAACAGGGCTCTGATACCATGTGTAGTGCCCTGTTTATGAATTTGCAGTAACCAGATAGACACGCATATAAATTTGAAAACAGTGATACATAAAATTGAAATCTGCACCTACCTGAGCTGCTTGCCGACTTCCGATTCCGCTGATTTGATTCAATTCTGAGACGACCAATTCCACCCAACCTGACAGAGCAACCTGGTTGCTCAATCCAGAGAAGCTCTCCACAGAGGCTCTCTGTCCCTCCGTGCCCAGATCTCAGATCAGTCAAGCTCCTCTACTGTAAAATCTCTTCTCAGGGTTTCCTGCTAATGAGTCCTTCCTTCTCTGTTTTCTCCCCCCCTCCACCGGGTCAGGCTCCTGCTATATAAATCCCCCTTGCCTGGCGGTGGCCGCCCTCCCACTTGCAGCCACCGCCTCTCAGCATTGAAGTTTTCTCTGCGATATTTCCCGTGATAAATTTCAGTAGGTAGGGTCTTTATGAGTTCAGATATTTTTATACGATTGAACATACGTGATATCAATGTTGGCACGTTGTTTCCATAGTTCATAACTTTTAAATTTATATATATACATAACATTCCTTTAATACATGGTATATCTTAAAAAGTTAAATGATATTTCTCATAACCTTTATTTAATATAATTTGCAAACATTAATGTTTTCACTTATAACATTTTATCAAGTATCTGCTATAAATATTTAATGATGTATATATATACTTATAACATTTCAAAATATGTTATAATCTTTTAATGATATATATATTTTTATTAAATGCTATTTGTAAAGTCTAACTATATATACCATAAATTTAATGTATATATATATATAGATATATTCATATATTATAAAGTTTAACATTTTAATTAATGGGTCAATTAGATGGGTTGTTACAAGCGTAGATCATCTCTATGCTTCAATTGATTCTCCAAGGTGACTCCATCACCTATCATTGTGTTGCACCTTGTCATCACGCTCCACCTCACTGTGCTGCACCATGCTGCACCCATCATCACTATGCTGGACCTCATTACCATGCTACACACATCATACTGTTGCACCTTGTGCTACACCTTCCTGTACTGCAACATCTTGCTGTACCTTATCATCTTGCTGAACTCACCAGTTCTGCCTCATACTGTACCTCACTGTATTGTATCATGTACCATTGCTGTCCTATGTGCCATTGCTACACCATGTTGCCACACTGCTGTCCCATGTGCTTGCAACATCACACTTGCCACCATGTGCTTTTTGCACTTTGCCCAACATGCTTGCAACACCATGCTTGCCACCATGTGCTTGCTATAGCTTGCTTACTGTACTGCTGTCCCAATTGGCTATTGCTGCACCATGTCATGCTGCTGTCCCATTTGTTAGCATGCCATTGCTGCTGTCCCATTATTGCTACCATGCCATTGTTGCTATCTCAATTGTTGCTACTGTCCCAATTGTTGGCATCGCTGTGGTTGCACTTCTGGTTAGGGTATGTGCCACTACCCTTAACCCAACACACAACAAGACTAGCCCTCTAGTGTTGCGACCAACCTTGAAGAGGCTCCTCCCATGCCACATTATCCTCTCAATGCAGCCATGAAATAACTCCAATAGCTTGCTATGGCCTGCGACCTAGCTTGTTGTAGCTTTCAGCCTCCTCAATGTGCCCAAATAGCCACTCAAGTTCCAGCGTTTAGCTTCCCTCTACTCGGCCTAGCAGCCTGCCTTCTCGGCCCTAGACTTGGGCCTCCATCCATTAAGTTGGTCACTTGAAGTGGCTTGCGGTAGGGCATCATGGACCTGCGGTTACGACATCATAGTAACCCTCCTTGACTGCGGTTAGGGCTTGTAGAGACCAACGTACAGGGCAACGTGTAGGCTTCCTTCTTGACTGCGTCTAGGGCTTGTAGAGACCAGCGTATAGGGTAGCGTGTAGCCCTCCTTGACTGCATCTAGGGCTCATACTAGGGCTCCTTACCTTCTGCGTTTAGGGATTACTCTCTTAGATTTCTCTTCCACTAAAACCTAGAACAAGTGGAGAGAAATCAAGAGTGAAGTGTATGTGAAATGACTCTCAAGTCATCTCTTTTTATACTAAAACGTTGAGCACATGTGGGGATTATTTGGTTGCTGGCCGACCTTGACGAATTTTCCCATAACACAAATAAATTCATATCTCCATGAATACTTATCAGAATCGGATGATCTTTAGATCAATCGTACACCTCTCGATGAGAGGAGTCCAAGAAAATATCAGTTGCCATAAATAAGATGACCCACATGGAGTTTGGCCCTAGTTGCCAATTTTAACACTACCTCTAATCTAGGGAGAACTCCATTTGCTGATCCATCTGCCAGACCGTACTATCTCTGCCATCAATGCCTTGCATTGATCTGCTCTGTTCTGTTCTGCTGAACCATGAAGAAGAAGAATTGATCGAGAATGTCTCATATCATTCTCTAGTGACCCACAGTCAGTTCCATATGGAGAGAGCGTGTCATATCACTCTTACTAATCCTAGATTAGTTCCAAAAGAGAGTGAGTTGTATCACTCTTACTGACCCGAATTCAGTTTCATTGATCCTCGATCAATAGCACAAGAGAGTTTCTCAAACCACTCATACTGATCCCAGATCAATTCCAAGAGAAAGTGAGCTATATCACTCTTATTGACTTGAAGTCAATTCCAATTGATCCCAGACCAATGGAGGTTATCCTAGCATAGGGAGTACGGTAGATACAATGATGCATCCATTGATAGTACTACTATGGTACCTAACCCCATTTCCCTACTCATTGGCCAAATGAGAGGTGCTTCCCATGAGTCCCAGACTGCATGGGTAGGATGCCTTGACAGGAGAGCCACTCATCTCGTCCATAAGTTGCCACGGGGTATCATAGGGGAAGGCTGAACCATTCACCCTGTACACAACGCACCATTAGGGGAGGGTGAGTCCCCCATTGGTCACTTGGTTCTCCAAGAAGTACCCCAAGCCCCCCCGGAGCTCCCAGAGCTCAACGCATGCATCATGCAAGACCCTCATAAGAGGGTCTCTCAACGACTCCAATTCATTCTGGAAAGTCACAAATTTGACCTTTCTTAGGGGCTTCTACATAATGTTGGCGACCTGCACATCAGTCCCAATGCGATGGAGCCTTCTTGCTCATCGATGTACCATACCCTAGGTAAAGTGGTACTTGATGTCTATATGCTAGAGCGATCATAGAATACAAGATTCCTCAATAATCGAATCCTCCTCTGGTTGACACAAAAGGTCATGTTGGTATCTATCATGTGTACAAACAGCTCACTGAAGAGCTTCCCCAACCAGGCAGCTTCACACGAGGTCATACTCGTAGCTATGTATTCGGTTTCAGTGGTCTTCAAAGAAATCGTTTTCTGCTTCTTGCTCATCCAGGATATCGTAACAGAACCCAAAGAGAACCAACACTCAGAAGTGCTCTTGCAATCCTCCACACTGCCTGCCCAGTCAGCATTCGAATAATCATGCAGCTTCACATTTTCGGCAGTGTATCTCAATCCTTGAGAGATTGTGCCCTGAAAATATCTCAGAAGATTCTTGGCACCAATCCAGTGAGGCTCAACCATATATGAGCTCAACATGCTAACTGCAAAACATATGTTCGAGTGGAAGTTCACCATAAATATCAATGCGAATGAGTTTATGAAACTTAGAGGCATTTCCCAAATCTGGTCCGGCATTGCTACCACATAACTTCTGAAAGTTAAGATCCATCGAGGTAGTGACGGGTTTGTAGTTCACCATTCCAAATTCAGAATCCATCTCCCTCTTACTTTTGCAAGTGAGAGTTTTTGCACCTGTCAGAAAGAGGTCGTCCTCAGAAGGTGCCGATATGAGAGGTCTATCATCCACAACCTTCAAGCAATGGTTTGGATCGACTTCACTCCTAGTGAACCTCAGCATCATTAGACAACTATCAACCCTCTCATACTAAGCCCGAGGTGTTTGCTTCAAGCCATAGAGGGCTTTCTTCCACCTGCATACATGAGATTCCTGATCATGAATCTCAAACCTCTCGGGTTGTTCCAAACCTGTGAACTTGCTACACGAGGGGAATGGTCCCCTTGTAAGATTTTCCTTCGGTACATCTCAGACATGTACCTTCATGCTCTTCTTGAATTCAGGCATCCTTGTCACCATTTGACTCACATCGGGTAGGGCCCCGTAAGTGGACCTCCAGTGCTTTAGATGAGATGTGTCAACTGACATGGTCCCCAATGGACCATCCAGGAACTTGATACAAATTGCCAACCTTGAACTCAAAATCATCTTTGAAAATTCCATTTTCAAACACGTACCTTTCCATCGATGAATGCCACCCTAAAATCTTTGACTTCCATTGCCGAAATGGACACCAGGTTCTTCTTGCGATTAGGTACATAAAGAGATTCCTGTAAATGAATCGAGTTACCCTCATTCAATTGAGGGGTAACATTCCCTGCACCCTTTCTGGGATAAGTGGCATTGACTCCAAGTGTAGTCCCACGATTGTTTCAATCTCCACCAAATTAGAGAGTGCACCCTTCTATCCGATGAAGTGCCTTGAAGTACTACAATCAATAAGCTAGATTTCCAAAGAGTCTGAAGGAGAGGGCCATATAAGATACCGCTTCTTTATCTTATCAGAAACAACATTTGATTCTTCATACCTGAGGTTCCTTGCTTTCTTTGAAGAGTCGACTATTTCCTTGATGACCTGCATTCCTTGTCATTCCTTCAATCATTGAAGATGTCCTTGGAATGATTGTTATCATCATCAAGTGATGTGTCCCTACCATTCAGACACTCCTCGGCATAATGGCCGAACTTATTACAAACAAGGCATCTGCCTTTCTTTCCACCCTTAGATCCGAACTTCCCATTGAAGTGATCTTTAGGTAGGCCATCCGAAGCTTCCGCTGTGCCATTTTGATAATATTCTCTGCTTCGACTTCACCCTTGGTGAATTTGAAGAAGGATGAGGAACCCATTGAGCCTTTTGTCCTTTCCCAACTGTCTTCGGTGATTGCTCTTTCACTCTTGTTTGGGCGTTGTCTTCACCTCAAATCTGATACCATGTTAATTTTAGGTATGTTCTATGCATAGAGCAATTTATTTGAATTTTCACAGTTAGATCAATATCTTTTCCAGATTAGCAATCACATCAGCATTAAAGTAAATTGCAGATAGAACATAAACATAGATAGCAGAAGACAAGCCAAGACAAGAGGACACAAGATGTGGCTCTAGCCAGGGACAAACCCCAATGTGGGGAAACCCTTGATCAATTCTTCTTATAGGTTCTTCAATAGTTCAGTAGAGAGAGAGATAGTACATATACATCAGAAGTCAACACGTTGACTTATCTAAATAAGAGCATAGATCATCTCTAAGTAGATGATACATGAGGTAGTTGAACTCAGTTGAAGACATGCTTCTTCAACTGATTCTCCAAGGTGACTCCATCACCTATCATTGTGTTGCACCTTGTCATCACGCTCCACCTCACTGTGCTGCACCATGCTGCACCCATCATCACTATGCTGGACCTCATTACCATGCTGCACACATCATACTATTGCACCTTACTGTACTGCAACATCTTGCTCTACCTTATCATCTTGCTGCACTCACTAGTGCTGCCTCATACTGTACCTCACTGTATTGTATCATGTACCATTGTTGTCCTCAATGTTTTAAAACTTCGACTCGGTGGAGGGTCAACTCCGACTCTGACTTCGACTCAGTATCGACTCGGCCGGCTTGATTTCAATGACTCGGTCGTTGTAAAAAATACATTAAATATTTATTTTTTATAAAAACACATAATTTTAAAGATTTTCATTCATGTTTCCAAACACACAACATTAGAATATAGATAGAAGACAACATATGATCAAAGTAGGCTCATGAATATATCCATTATATCAAAATGGCACCCAGTGCATTGTCCAGTACATACACGATGATGATATAGAGATCAAAACAAAAACACATAACCAAGGAGGCTATAAATGGCCTCTACAACAAAAGTCTGTGACCAGTACTACTGGCTACTGCTAGAGTTGCCGACATCATCTGGCTCAGTGTTACTTGAGAGCGGGAGCGAAAGTGGGGAGCGAGAGCGAAAACGAGAGCGGGAATGACATTTTTAGAAGCTCCTGGTTTGGGAGCGAGTCCCAGAGGAGTTCGACAACCAATGTCACTAACATCAAGGTACATAGAGGGATTTGTGCTCTTGATTAAATACGAGTTCCATACCCTAATACATGACAAAATTCAATGGAAACATTGCAATCCTCCAATCTTGAAATCCTAAAAAACTGATAATTCTGTTGGATTTTGAATGAAATTTAAAATTCTACTTTCTCCATATGAAATCCAATGAGGCCGAAACCACTCTCAAACAGCCTGAGTCATTTCATGGTAATGTTAAAAATTTAAGTAAAAGGATGAAAATGAAGATTAAGGAGAATGTCACTTTTACTTAACATTACCATGGAATTTGAATAGCATATCAATACTAGATGGACCCCAAATAGCACTTAACCAATTTAGAAAACACCTTGGAGTCCCCATCAATCAGCTAAATGTTAAAAAGTTAAAAAAAATTAGAAAAATCGCTGGTTTTTTGGGTGACTGGCCGGATTTAATGACTCGGCCGAGTAGATGAGGAAACGGCTAGATTGACCGAGTCATGACTGACTCGCCCGAGTCATGCAATAACTCGGCCTCCCGAACTGGTTTTAACACTGGGTCATAAAATTCTTCAATGACTCGGATCAACTCGGCCGTTTCAGATTCGATTCAACCGAATTTTAAAACAGTGGCTATCCTATGTGCCATTGCTGCACCATGTTGCCACACTGCTGTCCCGTGTGCTTGCAACATCATGCTTGTCACCATGTGCTTTCTGCACCTTGCCCAATGTGCCTACAGCACCATGCTTGCCACCATGTGCTTGTTGTACCTTGCTTACCGTATTGCTGTCCCAATTGGCTATTGCTGCACCATGTCATGCTGCTGTCCCATTTGTTAGCATGCCATTGCTGCTGTCCCATTATTGCTGCTGTCCCGATTGTTGCTACTGTCCCAATTGTTGGCATTGCTATGACTGCACTTCTGGTTAGGGTATGTGCCACTGCCCTTAACCCAACACACAACAATACTAGCCCTCTGGTGTTGCGACCAGCCTTGAAGAGGCTCCTCCCATACCATGTTATCCTCTCAACACAGCCATGAAATAACTCCAACAGCTTGCTATGGCCTGCGGCCTAGCTTGTTGTAGCTTTTAGCCTCCTCAACGTGCCCAAGCAGCCACTCAAATTCCAGCGTTTAGCTTCCCTCTACTCGGCCTAGCATCTTGCCTTCTCGGCCCTAGACTTGGGCCTCCAACCATCAATTCAGTCACTTGAAGTGGTCTGTTGTAGGGCATCATAGACCTACAGTTAGTGCATCATAGTAACCCTCCTTGACTGCGGCTAGGGCTTGTAGAGACTAGTTTATAGGGAAGCGTGTAGGATTTCTTCTTGATTGTGTCTAGGGCTTGTAGAGACCAACGTTTAGGGCAGCATGTCACCTTTCTGCTTGACTACGTCTAGGGCTCCTTACCTTCTGTGTTTAGGGCTTCCTCTCTTAGATTTCTCTTCCACTAAAACCGAGAACAAGTGTTGAGAAATCAAGAGTGAAGTGTGTGTGGAATGACTCTCAAGTCATTTGTTTTTATATTAAAACGTTGAGCACATGTGGGGGTTATTTGGTTGCTGGTTGATCTTGACGAATTGTCCCATAACACAAATAAATTCATATCTCCATGAATACTTATCAGAATTGGATGATCTTTAGATCAATCCTACACCTCTTGGTGAGAGGAGTCCAAGAAAAATATCAACTGCCATAAATAAGATGACCCACACGGAGTTTGGCCCTAGTTGCCAATTTTAATAGTAACCCAATGAGACTAGCTAAACTAAAATTGTAGACTTGACAAGAAGCTCCACCTCCAAATAGTTTGTTTGAACTAATATATATATATATATATATATATAGAGAGAGAGAGAGAGAGAGAGAGAGAGAGAGAGAGAGAGAGAGAGATCCACATTGAAATAGGTTGTTCGCACTGATTGAAATCCTTTGGAATAGATATATATATACATATAAAGTTTGTTTGCAATGAAGATTTTGCAGGTTTCTGAGCCCCCACATGTTTCTTGAAATATCTGGATGGAGGGCAACTCAACTACCAACCAATAGTTGTTTTTTACACTGAAAGTCTTGACCAGATTTGAAGTGTGATTGATGGCCACGCTGTCGATAGCACCCCTTGAGTAGATGGCTCAACTGATTGAACTAGTCGTAGGGTTGAAAATTTGAAGGACATGGGGGTGGATATTGATACATTTACATGTGGACAGTCAAGAAATCATTGAATATAGTCTTTTTGGGTGCAACAATTGGTTCAAGGTAACCCTGTGGCTCCATGGCAAGTCTTCACTGGGATTGAACCTTACTAAAGAGTCCGACCCGTTTGGGCTATATAGATGTATGTTGGCATGCATGAATGTAATCATATTTTATTTACTAAATGTTGTATTTTTAGTTGTATTGTGTTGTAACTTTTCTAAGAGCGAGCTTACTTCATCCATTTTGGATGTTGTATCAATGTTTTAAAAAAACGACCGAATTGAATCCGAAACGACCGAGTTGATCCGAGTCGTTGGGATTTTCTGTGACCCGGCAGAAAAACGGAACGAGAGGCCCCGGGAAGAGTTATCTTTTCTTTTTAACAGCTTGCCCACCCTGGAATCGGTTCATCCGGAGATAGGGTCCAGCAGCTGGAAGAGCACCACACGTCTTGCGGCGTCCGGTGCGCCCTCGGCGGCCCTTGAAAATCTAGAGGATCGAGTACCGTTCATGCCCGATCGTACTCATAACCGCATCAAGTCTCCAAGGTGAACAACCTCTAGTGGGCGGCAACGTTAGGAAATCCGGAGATGTCGTCGTGGGCGCCGGGAAGAGTTATCTTTTCTTTTTAACAGCTTGCCCGAGTCATGATTGACTCGGCCGAGTTATTGCATGACTCGGTCAACCTGGCCGGTTCCGCAATAACTCGGCCGAGTCAATGAATGCGGCCTGTAACCCCAAAAAAAATGCGATTTTTCATATTTTTAAAAAAAATTTCCAACTGTTGGCTAAGTGTTGGGGACTCCAAGGTGTTTTCTAAATTAATTAAATGCTATTTGGGGTCCATTCCCCTCTCCTAGTATTGATATGCTATTAAAATTTCATGGTAATGTTAAATTCTTAAAGTAAAAGTGACATTCTCCTTGATCTTCATTTTCATTCTTTTACTTAATTTTTTAACATTACCATGAAATGACTCAGGATGTTTGAGAGTGGTTTCGGCCTCATTGGATTTCATATGGAGAAAGTAGAATTTTAGATTTCATTCAAAATCCAGCAGACTTATCAGTTTTTCAGGATTTTAGGATTGGAGGATTGCAATGTTTCCATTGAATTTTGTCATGTATTAGGGTATGGAACTCGTATTTAATCAAGAGTACCAATCCCTCTATGTACCTTGATGTTAGTGACATTGGTTATCGAACTCCTCTGGGATTCGCTCCCAAACCAGGAGCTTTTGAAAATGTCGCTCCCGCTCCCGTTTTCGCTCTCGCTCCCTACTTTCGCTCCCGCTCTCAAGTAACACTGAGCCAAATGATATTGGTAACTCTAGCAGTAGCCAGTAGTACTGGTCACAGACTTTTGTTGTAGAGGCCATTTATGGCCTCCTTGGTTATGTGTTTTTGTTTTGAGCTCTATATCATCATCGTGTATGTATTGGGTGCCATTTTGATATAATGGATATATTCATGAGCCTACTTTGATCATATGTTGTCTTTTATCTATATTCTAATGCTGTGTGTTTGGAAACATGAATGAAAACCTTTAAAATTATGTGTTTTTATAAAAAAAATATTTAATGTATTTTTTACAACGATCAAGTCATTGAAATCGAGCTGGCCGAGTCGATACCAAGTCGGAGTCGAAGTCGGAGTCGACCCTCGGCCGAGTCGGAGTCGGAGTTTTAAAGCATTGTGCTGTATTGCTATCATACTTTATATCAGTGTTGCAAACATCTCGATAACACCTTGATTTTATCTTGAAATCAAGATTTTTTGGCCTAGCCGATGTTTGCTGATTTTTAAAAATATTTTTATGGTATCTTAATTTTGGCGATGATTGCCGATTTTTACCGATATTTTCCTGATTTTTACGATTTTTTGGTTTTCCAAACCCTTGCCGATTTTATCCCGATGCCGATGTTCACAACATTGCTTTATATCTTTGCAATCTAGACTATATCTGAGAGAGAGAGAGAGAGAGAGAGAGAGAGAGAGAGAGAGAGAGTCTCTGTGCTACTGGATGTCAAATGAAGCACATAAGTGTCTGCACCTGGATTTCAAAAGGAGGACACTCCCAGCTTTAGATATTGTTACTGTCCAGTTGGGCATCGTATTGATTGACCTCATGAATATTTTCTTTAGAAGGTTAAACAGTGAGTTTGTATTCAGACTTTTGTGAAAGGTAATGCTCAGCAGATATTTAAAATATGGAGAACACCTGACTATAAGAAGCATTGAAGTTTCTGTACTCATCAGGAAAATTCAAAACTGTTTTCGGTTACTAGTGATATGGTGATGTCATTTTCCCCAGCTATTAGTTTTATTTTTCTAACATGTTTATGATTTTTTAAAATAAGTTAAGTGCTTTTGATACACCATATTTTAATGCTACTCAATAATCTGGATTGAATTCATTGAATCATTTTTGAAATTACGTTGCTTAGGCACTTCATTGTTAAAGCTTTATATTCGTCTTTTATGCAGGTGATAGGAAAGCTAAGTGAGGGAAAGGCTTCTCATATACCTTACCGTGATTCTAAACTCACTCGCCTTTTGCAGTCGTCACTGAGTGGACATGGACATGTATCGGTATGGATATATTACTTATTATCATGTATTAAGTATGTTTTTTTCTGTACAAACTGTGACAAGCGAGTATAATCGGATGATAAGCAATCTTGTCAAAAAATGGGTAATTTATTGGTTGCTATACAAACCATCGATAGTGCAAAATCAGATCTACGTTTTACATGAACATTGATACAAATGTATAATGATATTGTCTTTGCATTATATGGTTTGAAGATTGTTAGTAGTGTTATGTTTTTGCTCTTGTAAAATAGCGTATCATATGCATTATAGGAAAAATTAGCTGGATAGTTTCTAATAGTTCCCTTAGACATCTGTACATCTCATACAGTTGCTTCAATGCCAATATCCGGCTACATGGGAAAATGATTTATATATGCTTGCCTATTTAAATTATTTGTTACTTTCAAAGGCTTCATTGAAACACGTGTTGTTCCGATTAATATGGCGCAGTTATCATATAGCTCACATGCACAATCACAGCAGCATAATTTAATATGGAGGAAATGCACGAAACCTTGAAATTTCCAGGACAATTTATACATCTCATACATTTTCTACAATGGCATTTTTTTTGCTTTTTTCCTCACGTACACGGCAAAGGATTTATATATGCTTATGTGGGAAAATTCTTCATTTCTTTTGAAGGCATCATTGAAATAATTGTTGCTCCAGTTAATATAGCACTTTTTTCATACAGCTCATATGCACAATCACACCAGCATCAAGTAACATGGAGGAGACACACAACACATTGAAATTTGCACAAAGAGCCAAACGAGTTGAAATTCGTGCTGCTGCAAATAGGGTGAGTGTTCTAATGACATACTTCATATGCAACTTAAGACAATAATGAGCAGGGGTGATTTTGTATAGGTTTTTTTATGACACCTTTGATTACCATTATTGCAAAGTATAAAACTTATATTCTTGTTGTATGGATAGATCATTGATAAAAATTCACTGATCAAGAAGTACCAAAAGGAAATTTCCAGTTTGAAGAATGAGCTTGATCAACTAAAGAGGGGAATTCTTGTGACACCCAGTCACGAGGAGCTTCTTACACTGAGGCAGCAGGTTTCTCTAAGCATTCTCTGTACTTTGATTATGCAACTGGAAGTTTCTATCCGTAGAACCTGAAGTGAATCTTTGTATAGTTGTTTTGTCAAACCTGAAGTTATTGGACTATAATTATAGATCTAGGTAAATAGATTTCATTAGTATTTGTCTGAAGGATTTCAGTCCTCAAAGTTTCCTGCATGCTGTAATTAGCTTGAAGCTGGACAAGCAAAAATGCAGTCAAGGTTAGAAGAAGAAGAACAGGCAAAGGTGGCCCTTATGGGTAGAATCCAGAAACTGACAAAGCTAATCCTAGTGTCTACAAAGAATACAATTTCTACAAATGTTTCGGATATTCCTACTCATCAACACAGGCACTCTTTTGGTGAAGAGGAGGTAATGTATTTTCTGTTCTTTGCAAAAATTAGGTGGTGAACTTGTATGCCAAAAGGGGAATTGTCCAAACAGCTGTGTATACATTTTCTGGTCACTTTCAAATGTTTTGACTCAGAGAAAACAAGCTGTTGTGTTTAAAACATTTTTTTTCTGTTTTAATCTAGTGAAATAGTTAGCACAGATGTTTATATGCAGTAAGCGGCTCGGTTTTAACATGTTTAAAAAGTTGTGCGACCTGCATGTTTCCACAGTAAAATTGTTTTATTTATGATGCGGTGAATTTAGTTTGTGATTTTTCATACATTATTTGATTGTAGCTTTCATCTCATTGACAAATCAAGCTATTATGTTTTTGTATTTGATCAAATTGTTGTGATTTCTGGTTGTTGAATGCATGTTTGAGGTTCTGTATTCTTGTTTCTCTTCTTATGATAGTATTGTGAGTGCTTTTGGAAAGTTGTGATTGGGTTTTCTGTGGTGATGATTTACATTTTTTTTTTTTAATATTTAATATTTTCGTGGAATTGTGCAGTATGACATATATCATGATTAGGGGCAGCTAGGCCTAAAAGTTGAGATATATTTGTTTTTCCATTGCAGTTTGTTACGAACAAAGTTTATTTACACGGTAGAATATTCAGAATAGCTGGAATATAAGAATGTGCATCATGGGACGAATAATATATTTATATAAGAATGCTTCAGTACAAGTGATACGAGATTGTTACAACTAAAGGCCCCATGTATATATATCTAGGAGGGTACCCCTTCATTAACGGTCATGTCTTTTGTGACATACCTTTTCAATATTCTAATCACTGTTAACTATTTAATTATTAATTATTTACATTCATAACATTGTCTTCCCCTTTATAAATGCTTTGTCCTCGAAGCTTATTAATGAAAAAGCTTCATCTCTTTTCCTGTCTCGAATGTCTTCTTGTCTCAGAAGAGTTATCTTTGATGATACAAAACAATATGAACTTTTGAGTGTTGTACAAAATTGCCGTACTGTGAAATGATCTAACTATTCAAAATCAATCTTCGGTGGAACTTTTTAATTACTTGATAGCTGGGATAAATTGTTATTGTAATACTTGATTGTGCTGACATCAATATCTTTGAAACATGAGTGTGTTGTTTCTGTACTGAGTGATATAGATAAGTAGACTAATTGAGATGTCTTCTCTTGTGATTTGGATGTCGATAAGGAGTTCTTTATGATTTGATTTTCCCTTATCTTCCGTGTGGCAATTTCCTGAAATACTTCAGGTACATATGTTGTTGAGTTGGTTACAAAATATTTAATTGGAATTCATCATCTGAACTACAATATCTAAATATGTTTTTCCTTTAGCTGGTTTGTCATCTTTTTTGAGTAGTGATATTGACTGGATCGGTATTCATTCCTTTTTCTTCAACTTGGACTATCATGTTTGAAGCTAAGTCACCGGATTCGTCCTAAACCCCCTATGAATCCCGAATCCAGCGAATCCGACACGATTCGGTCCGGATTCGTGTCCAAATCATATGACACGTCGTGTCCGTTTCCGACATGTCGAATCCGAGGTCATGTCACGATTTTCAAAAGCGTGTCACGATTTTGGGACACGTGTCATGTTTCCAGGACTTGCTAAGCTCAGTGCGGGAAAGAAAAGGGCGTGTTTGCTCATTAATATTTTCATTTGGCAAGTGATTTGTGCTGTTGCAGCAAGGAGTAGAGCATTTTGGCAGCTTCATGATCAAGTCTAGGCCCTAGTATTGATATGCTATTCATGGTAATGTTAAATTCTTAAAGTAAAAGTGACATTCTCCTTAATCTTCATTTTCATCCTTTTACTTAAATTTTTAACATTACCATGAAATGACTCCGGATGTTTGAGAGTGGTTCCGGCCTCATTGGATTTCATATGGAGAAAGTAGAATTTTAGATTTCATTCAAAATCCAGCTTATCAGTTTTTCAGGATTTTAGGATTGGGGGATTGCAATGTTTCCATTGAATTTTGTCATGTATTAGGGTATGGAACTCATATTTAATCAAGAGCACCAAACCAAGAGCTTCTGAATATGTCGCTCCCGCTCCTGTTTTCGCTCCCGTTCCCTGCTTTCGCTCCCGCTCCCAAGTAACACTATTCCTGATGATATGGGTCTGGACACCACTGTTGAGTTGGCATTGGCCAACATGGATCTCAATGATCCAGTGCTAGAGCCTGTTAGATTTGATGACTTAGAGGGGTCAACCTCCATACCAACAGATGCAGAGGTGACTATGGATACAGGGGAGGAGGAGGATGCAGAGGAGAGCAATGGGGACCATGATGATGGGGACAATGATGCTGATTCTGACGCTGATTGATGCCTTGAGGCTTGTATACCTGTAGTTGTTTTATATTTCCTATTTCTATTTGCCACTGGCATTGCACCAACAGTACCTATGTAACACATTTTGATTTGATGACTTAATGAGAAAACTACAATTGTCAGTGTGTTTATCTTACTATCTTGTAGTTGTAAGTTGTCTTTCAGTTATGAATTATGAATCATGATTTAAATTTTTAATAGATTTATCATTTATGTGACCAGTACCACTGACATTTATTTGAATTTTGTATGTACTATGCATGCTAATAGCTATAGATGAAGATCTATGTTTGAAATCAATAAATTTGTATCATTAATTAAAATTTGTGTAAGAAATATGATAATATCTAATTTTTAATATATATATATATATATATCTATTTTTTATATATATATATATATATATATATATATATATAGATTTTATATATATATATATATTTAAAAAAATAAAATAATATATAACATGTCGTAACGTGTCCTATTCCGGGGGGTTAGTGTGTCTGAATCTGACACCACGAATCTCGAATCCTACGTGTCTCGAATCCCCGTGTCAGGTGACTTAGGTTTGAAGACTTTGATACTTCTTTCGTGATAGGTTCTTCTACTTTGTTTTTCAATGAGTTCTTATCATTTTTATGTTTCTCAATTTGAGTGAGTAGACTCAGATTATGATTTTTGAGCGTAAGAGTTCTTCATTTTCTGAGTCAATTTTATTTTGACATTCAAGTTTCTCATCTTTTAAACACTTGATTTGTTCTGATAACTTTTGATCAAGGTTCTTTAAGCGTAAATTTTTCTCTTCTCATCCTGATAGGTGCATCTTGAGTTCTTTAATTGTAACCTTAGCCTTTTTGAATTGTGTGAGTAATTTTTCATTGTGGTCTATGAGGCGTGAAATTTCTGTCATTTTCTATTATTTCCTTGTAGTGCATATCCTTAAGATCTTTATGTTTCTGCAGTGGCGCTTTCTTGTTTTGTTGAAGTTTGGTTATTTCGTTTTCTAAAATCTTAATATGTGAATTCTCTTGATATTTCAACTGCAGTTTCTTGGTCCATTGGATTACATCATTTTTTAGGAACAGTGTTGGTTGTTCAACTTGCACATTGGATTGTATTTTATGCAATTGTTTATTAAAATTTGTATTTTGTTGCTCAAGTGTCGCCATTAATTGTTTTATGCCATCATAAAACTTAACTTCTCCTTCTGAAGATTGTTTTTGTGTGTCACTTTGATTTCTCAATGATTCACGACAATTAAGATATCCCTTTTAACATAAGGGACATTTTCAAAAGAAACCCGAATTACTTGTGGAATTCATCTTTTTGCTTTTCTTGACTTCTTTTAGCTCCTTGATTATTCACTTGAACATATATATCACATATATAGGTAAAATACCTTTTTTTCTTTATATATATATATTTTAAAACTTAATATTCCTTTAATAAAATTCTAAAGATCTTTGACTTTTTAAATTAAAACTTCTTTATAATAAACCCTTCTCTTTATATATATGATATGATATATATATTTAGAATATCTAGAATATAAGAATGTCCCTCATAGTACGAGTAATGTATTTATAGAAAATTTGTTGAATGTATAGAAGATATGGTATGACATGTTCAGTTACAAATTATGTCCTTACTTGTATACTAGGCAAGGTGCCCCTTCACAAATAGTCATGTCCTAGGGGACATGTTTCTTCAATAACTAATTATTATTTAATTAATCATTATTATGATTGTTATTATTTATATTATTATAATATATTATTCATAACATTGCCTTCCTCTTTAGAAAATCTTTGTCATCAAAGCTTATTGTGTTTTGTAATCTATTCACATCTTTCAAAATTTTCCGAGTTTTCATCTTCGATGATACAAGATGATGAGATCCTCTTAGTGATAAATAAAATTGTCGAATTGAGAAGGGATAGGACGACCCCAAATCAATCTTTTGTGGAGTCTTGCGATTATTGGATACTTTGGATGAATTTTTATCATAATACTAAAATGTGTTGACATCAGTAGTATGTGGAACATAAGTTTGTTGTTTCCTTTCTATATGATGTTGAGATGTTGATTGATTAAGGTCTCTACTTTTATGATGAGGATTTCAATAAGGATTTCTTGTGACTTGATTTTCCCTCATCATGCTTTTGACAATTTCTTGATTTACTTCAAGTATTGATGTTGCTAAGTTGATCATTGGATTTCCTCATGGATTTTTGTCGTTTGCCCTGTAGCATCCGAGTATGTCTTCACTTCAATTGGATTTGGATTTGTTTGAACTGTGAGATTAATGAGATCTTTGTTTAGTTTCCTTTCTTCTTAAACTTGGAAGACTATGTCTGAATATTTTGATGCTTCTTTTGCGATAAGTTCTTCAATGATTTATTATCTCCTTTAAGTTTCGTAATCTAAGTAAGTGGATTTTGATTATGATTTCTTAAACGCGAAATTTCTTTAGCTTCCGATTAAAGTTCATTTTGAGGCTCAAGCTTCTCATTTTTTAAATCTTTGATTTGTTCTAATAACTTTTGATTAAGGTTTTTTAAGTGCAATTTTTTTTATTCCTTCTCTGGTAGATTCTTGTTGAATTTCTTCTTGAGTCATTCCTTTTCTTCTTCTAATTTTAATCTTTGTATCTTAGGACTTCTTGACCTAAGTAATTTTTGACTATGTTCCTGTAGATGCAAAGTTTGTCCATTATTTTTTGTTGATTCTTTATGAAGCATATCTTCAAGATATTTATATTTCTTTTCGATGCCCTATTTTTTTGCTGAAGTTCTGTGAGTTCTTCCTTTAATCTTAATTCGGCCCCTATGTAGACCCTGGTAAAGACAAATTCAGCCTCCCAATTAATAGTATTCCCAGCGTTGCAAACCTCCAAGGAAATGCTCGTTCTCCTTGAGGGAAGATCTTTGCAATTTCTCTTGCAATAATTCCGTCATTTTCTGGCCATCTTTAAGACCACGAATTTTCTTCTACGCCCTTGAGGAAATCGCACCAATTGAAGAATCACTGCAAAACGACTCCCCAAATCACCTGGAATCAGCTTTCAAATTCTCTCCTAGGATGACACTCGAAATTCATAGAAGTGGAAGATCCACTTGGAAATTCCTTGTGCTAAGCAACATTGGTTGACTTGGCTATGCAACTCAAACAAACTCTAGTTCTGAAATCAAATGGCCAAAAAGATGTCCAAAATGAGGTTATCCTCTATTTATAATTATTGCTCCCCTTTCCTCATTGTAGCCCACTGTAGTTCGAACTCCCTTTGTTGCCTCCTTCTCACTTGGTTCGATTTTCTTAAGGGCTTCAAATTCCCTTTTGGGTGGCCCCCACATCCAACTACAAGGTTAATTTTTCTTTTCTCTAATGTTTGTGGCCTTTTTTTTTTCCAAAAATTAAGTGAGTGACTCGTCAACCCACTTTTCCTAAGTTTATTTGCCGAAATATTTATCCATTACCAAAATTACAACATTGAGGATTTTGCTTAGCAAAATTATTTATTGGGGACATGACAAAACCTTGCATTGTTTTATGGGCATCTAAGTCACATGACATGTCCCTCAGGGTCTCGTGTCTCGTATTTCATGTGTCAGACACAAAAACCGCCCTAAAACATGTCAAAAACGTTTTTCTTCGTGTCCTCCAATCGAGACATGTGTTTTGGACGTGTCAAAAACGTGCGCTAACGTTTTTGGTTCTTAGGACACGTGTCCTATGAAAAGTGACATTTAAATCCTGCAACATTGTTTATTTTTGGGTTTTTTTGTCATTGTTCGCCACCGATGTTGAGTTTGCTCGTCGCTTGAATCCAATTTGTTGTGCAGTGTGAGGAATTCCATCAGATTCGGGCGCAATGCTCAAAACTTCACATCGACCTGGACCTGGAGATGTAGGAGCCGAGTGTTCACATGCTTTGTTGAGAGTTTGGAGCACTAAATTTCTTGTAAGTTGTGTTATAGCCTACGGAACTTAACATAATTATACACGAGTGACCACGTATAGATCGTGTGTTGAAATAAAAATCCTAGCTCCCAATCATGTGCTCATTGCTCACTACCTAAGTCACAGGACACGTCCCTCAGGGTCTCGTGTCCCATATTTCACGTGTCAGACACGAAAATTGCTGTAAAACGTGTCGAAAACGTTTTTCTTTGTGTCCTCCAATCAAGACATGTGTTTTGGATGTGTCGAAAATGCGCCCTAACTTTTTTGGTTCTTAGGACACATGTCCCATGAAAAGTGACATTTAAACCCTGCAACATGGTTTATTTTTAGGTTTTTTTTGTCACTATTCGCCATCGAAGTTGAGTTTGCTCGTCGTTTGAATCCAATTTGTTGTGCAGTGTGAGGAATTCCATCAGATTCGAGCGCAATGCTCACAACTTTACATCGACTTGGATCTGGTGATGTAGGAGACGAGCGTTCACATGCTTTGCTGAGAGTTTGGAGCACTTAAATTTCTTGTAAGTTGTGTTATAGCCTACGGAACATGAGTGACCATGAATAGATCGCGTGTTGAAAGAAAAGTCCTAGCTCCCAGTCATGTGCTCATTGCTCACTACACTTTCGAGGTATAAAGAGAGGGAAAGCTTGATTAACGCTTTGGTCAACAATGGAGTTTGAACATGATCAAACTTGTTTGAATTTTTAACAAAAATTATAACATGAACAATGAACATTGAATTGTGAACATCATTGATGTAGTAAATTAATAAAGTAACTAGTAAATTACTAAATAGTAAATAGTGTATACTAAGTACTAAATAGATATCATCATGATTCATATCTATATGGATCAAGCACTATATATCAATATTTTTTAATATATATATAAAATGTGGCCTTCGTGTCCTGTTTCCGGGGTCACTGCGTCTCGTGTCAAATACTCTTATTTATGTGTCCTCCGCGTCTCGTGTCATGTGACTTAGCTCACTACACCTTCGAGGTCTAAAGAGAGGGAAAGCTCAATTAACGCTCTGGTCAACAATGAAGTTTGAACACATATAAATTTATAGTTCATAAACTACCTTATGTGAAGTTTGAACATGATCAAAGTTGTTTGAAGTTAATAACAAAAATTATAACATGAACAATGAACATTGAACTGTGAACATCATTGATGTAGTAAATTAATAAACTAACTAGTAAATTACTAAATAGTAAATAGTGTATGCTAAATACTAAATAGGTATCATCATGATTCATATCTAGATTCTATATGGATCAAGCACTATATTTCAGTATTTTTTAATATATGTATATCAAAAGTCTCCCTCGTGTCCTGATTCCAGGGTCGCCGCGTCTCGTGTCGAATACTCGTATTTACGTGTTCTCCACGTCTCATGTCCTCCTGTCATGTTGACTTAGATGGCCATGAAGATCGTGGCAAAACGACCAAAAAAAGAAGTAAAATGTAGGCAATGAAAGACAACATAAATCTATGAAGAAAATGCAATAACATGGTGGGATTTAAATACATACTTATGAATGGAAGCTTTGACACTGGTTGGCAAATGAAATTGAACTCTTGCTCGACTGAAAAATCCTTGATGGTGATGACGATGGTTGTTTAGCTATCTCCACAATCTGTGATGATGACCACAAGCTCCCCTCATTCCTTCTCCAACAACCAAGAAACACAAATGAGGGGAAAGGCCAAAATTTGTTAAAACCTTGTGGGTTACATAGCCCTGGTGATTTTTATGGTTGTGGCACAAAAGAGTATGTTGTTACTTGATAATGGCATATTTGTTAGGAATTTATGTAGTGTATTGCAGATTTTAAGTCTAATTCTTGTACATATTTCCTAGAACTATATGAGACTTGAAGTCAAGGTAACATTTAGAGAAAAATTGCTGAAAATGGTAATCTAAGCATAGGTTCTATCTTTATGTTTAAGAGTGTCACCTCTCACAGGATATTTTGCTGGAAATTCTTGATGTTCAAAATTGACTGATCTAGGGAAAATATGGTAATAAAATGTATAATGGAGAAGCAATTTAGAGAATAATAGAGCTACTTGTTTCACTATGATTCCTTTTGGAATGTAATTACTAATAAAGAACACTAATTTCATTAATATTGTTTTGAATATTTTGTCTTTTGAACATGATATCATAAGTGATTTGTAAACGGACGGTGGAGGAATTAGATTTTACTCTTAACTGATTTTGCAGCAGTCAAATTGTAAGATGCTCTAATACTGCTTAATGCATATTTTCTACAGCAGAGTTTGTAGTTAGATCAAATTTATAACAAAATTGAGTAAAACTTTCATAAGTAAGCAACTAAACCCAATGAAATTTGTAAATAACTAACAGATGAGATTTAGTTTCTTAAAACCAAATGTGGTAATTTGGATAAATATTCCAGATTTTATGCTTGGTTTTCATACATACCAGCACACAAATCTACATATCCTTGTCTGAGATGGGAATCTAAAACATGGATTGTCGAAATAGGCATATTGTAAAATTGCTGTTTATTGTTGTAGCAGGTGCATTGACTTGTAAGAAATGATGTGTATGGTGTTTTCTGTTAAGCATCGATGGGTTTAGTTCATGCAATTTCTGTGTTTGTAGCTAAATTCTTTGTTTTCTTTTCAGAAAATGGATGCAGTACTTGAAAGTCCAGCAGCATGTCTAGAGAATGAGACCTCTCTGAATGATGCTACCTCAACGTTGCCTCTGGACTTGGAAACAGATATCAGAACCGGAATTCCAAAATCTTTAAGTAAAAGTGTTAATGACCAATTGCCTTACATTGGCTCACTTGCAGACAGTACACAAGCTGGAGAACTCTTCAGTGGGACTCTTCATGGACGGAAGCCACCTCCTGTAAGGCATTCCACTATATAATTTTCAATATGTTTGCGTTTATGTTTGTGACTCAAAGTATTAGCATGCATGAAATTTATCTTCTAGTTGTTTCACATGTTGATGTTTTGGTTAATAGTGATGTTTCAAGTTCATTGTCCTCTAATACAACTTGATGATTTATGCCACGTAGATCATGGGTAAATATGTCTTTTTACATGAATCATCTAGAGTTGAAAATTACTAGCATGTGAATGGTTCTTTAATTTCTTTCTTACATTCTTTTTATAGCACCAATTTCATTGTCTTAACCAATTCACATTCTCATTGATTGTTTATCTTCATGTGCATTGGGTAGGTTTTAACATTTGGTCTCTTTGAAATTGACATCTCACTCTCTTATAGTTCTGACATTGTGCTTCCTTGTTTTGCTATGTTCAGTAGCGTACTCATTCCAACCCCATTTTGCTATTCCTTTGAAACCATGTCAGAATCAGCTTTGATATTTTAGTCATGTTTAAGATATCCATTTGTTTGCTTTTTGCAGTCCATAAGAAGTATGCTGTTTTTGATTAGTTGGCCATTTTACTGCAGCAATGTTAAGCATGTTTAACTCAAGATATTTATCTGCGGACTAAATGTATTATTTGGTGTGGTTGCAAGGTATTCAAGTTTTTGAAGTGCATGACTGTTTGTGTAGCCTTTAATTTTTTTAATTTTTTTTTTCTCGGTTATCTTGAACTTCTCCATAAATTTTTGTGCTGTTCAGCTTTGAAGTCTGAAATCAGTCCAATCAGAGGGCATACTTCAGTGCATCTTAGTAACCCTTTATAGGTTCCTTCTTTTCCTGTGACGCAATTCAGTTGTCGTTCCCCTTATCATTGCAATTGCAAAATTATGGTGCAATAAATCATAACGACTATAATAATAATGATAATCTAATTTTAAGGTCACAACTTGCCATGCGAGACACCAAATTGGTGTATGATACCCCTTGTTTGTGTTAACTTTGCAATTGTTGTAATTATGGGCTATGTCACAGGGTTCGGCGAACCTGAAGGTTCAGGTTCGAAATTCGGCGAACCTGAAAAAAATTTGAAATTCGTTCAGGTTCGCCGAACCTGAAATTCGAACCTCAAGTCGAACCTGAACGAACTCGAACCTAAACGAACCTCAACGAACCTTAACGAACCTGAACGAACCTGAAGGCGAATTTTAACGAATTTTTTAAGGTTCGATTTTTTTAATGATGCACTGAGAACTTCATTATGACAGCCATGATAGCTGTTTTATCCTACCTTCATCACTATACTCTAGACCATCATGTTGACTGTGATCATGTGAGAGTGTATTCCATGACTGCAGGATCATTGTGATCTTTCTTACACCGAGACAGTGAGATCATGTAAAGATAGTGAGGGATCCGAAGATCTTTCCATTACATATATATATACATTGACTGTTAAGAAATAGATCCACCGAGATGAGATACTATTCCTCACTATACTGAGGTCCTTACTGTCTCATTTATTCCGAGACTGTAATGGTTACTGTGGCTCTTTGTTATGCAGGGATTGCATCCTCCGAGAATGATCATTTCTGTGGCTTTGTTATTGTGCCACAATTGTAGTATATATATATATATGTGTGTGTGTGTGTGTGTGTGTGTGTGTGTGTGATTGAGAGTCGAGACAACGTCTAACATCAATCTTATTAGGCCAAGAGAGAGGTTCTATCACTGCTGTTCTTTGTCTAGAGTCTAGACTTCTATAGGAGTATCACTGAGGCCTTGATGCCAAGACTGCTATGCGAGATCCATTGACACTGTGCCTTTGTCCTAGATCTTTGCTACTCCATTCAGCTGAGATCCTCACAGGTATATCAAGATCACTAGTTGTGCAATTGTGATATGTCTAGGTAGATTTGTATGCTAAAACAGATATGCCGAGAATGTCTAATCCTTCAATCTTTGCAACGTCCATTATACAAGGTTATTCCTGCTCCATTAGACCGAGGTCATATATATATATATATATTGAAAAATATGTATAGTCGAACCTAATGCCGAACCTCATTCGAACCTGATCGGAAAATTCGAATTCGAATCGAACTTAATCGTTGTCGAACTCGAATTCGAACTCGAACCATGTGACATAGATTATGGGTGCATATCTTCAGTCAATTGAGGTTTTGCTACATAACATTGGCAGATTTAGATATGCTGAATTACATGCAGGTCTCTGTTAGAATGGTATCAATTTATTAAGCCGTAGTCTACTCTTCTATGTTTTGGCCTGTTTCTGGTTATGCTTTTCAGCCAATTTTGCCCAAAAGATGGCAGGAATTTGTTGGAATCACAAGTTTGAGCTGTGTAGTCTGCACAATCTGAGTGCTCCAGGAGTTTGTCAGGACACTGAATCCATTTATGCATTCCAAAATGCATTTTAGATGATGAAAAATCACAATGTTATAAAAAATTGCATTGCTGGATTCCAGCGGAAAAAGCCAAAACGTAGAACAGTTAGACTATGCCATTTATTAGTGTTCAGTAAATATATTTCTTTTGGGAATGCAGACTGGCACAACTATGGCAGATCAGATGGATCTTCTCATGGAGCAAGTAAAGATGCTGGCTGGTGAGGTTGCTTTTAGTACGAGTTCCCTGAAACGTCTTTCTGAGCAAGCGGCAAAGAATCCTGTGGACATTAAAATTCAAGTATTCTGTTATAACTTATTACTACCATTGTTCACTATATTCTAAAATTCATTCTTCCTATATTTTCTATCATGACTGTCTAAACAGCAATTCAGAATGGGTCAGTATCTGTGTAGAGTAACAATTTTGTCTGTAGCAGTTTGGATGAACACTCTAATTGTTAGTTTGATATGAAGGCTCAAATACAAAAATTGGAGGATGAGATTGAAGAGAAAAAACGCCAAATGAGAGTCCTGGAGCGGCGAATTACTGGAACTGGAGAAGCCATTGCAAATAATGCATCCCCAGCAGAAACACAACAGGTACTGTGCTTTTACTATTGTTAGATATTTGTTGACAAATTTGTCTGTTCAAGTACTTTAACACAATTTACTTGTGTTATCTTGGTGCTACACAAGAAAAGTAATTAGGCTAGAATCTAGATATTTTGACATGAATCTGTGGAATATGCTATTATAGAAAACATCTGGGTTTAAATCCTTAGATGCAGTATATGTAGGTTGTTTATTGTTGGTTATTGTTATTGACAATTCTACAAGATTTTGGTATGCAGACAATTGCAAAGTTAATGAGCCAGTGCAATGAGAAAGCTTTTGAGCTAGAGGTGAGTCAAATCAAGCTAAATTTCATGACATGTACAAAATGTGTTGAGCCATGCTTCAATTCCTGTTGTATTCTAGGTTATTATAATAAGAATCAAAACTTTTACTGTTTTAGCAGTTTTTCCCTTTGCTCTCTTTTGTTATTGCAAATAGTATTCTTTTCTTTTCTGGAATATGTGACTTATTATATGTTTATTTTTAAAATACAGCCTATTTAATTTTCTGACATTATACATGGATGCAGATAAAGTCTGCTGACAACCGTATCCTCCAAGAACAGCTACAAGCAAAGGTGAAAAATTTGGTTTCTCTTACTTTAATTGTATTCAGAACATTTGAATGGATAAAAATGTATATCCAGCCCTTTGTCATGCTTTTCTACAAATGTTCTGATGTTATGTAGTTTTCTTTCTTTGTATGATTTTTGGCACTTTCTAGGAGTTGCGCTTGCAGTCCTGCATTCTCTTCATATTGGTTGTACTCTTCAGTCTGATTGGCCTAATTTTGTGGTCATTCTTTGGACATTATTATAATTGTCTCATCTTATCTTATTTGTGAATTTCTCTAGACCAAATAGGCGTGAGTCATTTTTACTCAGTTTTTGTTGTTAATGTAAGAGCATTCTTTCAGATAATAATATTCAAGAGTGTTATAAAGCCTCTTATTGTTAGTTAAGTTGGGCAATGAATGATAAATTTACTCTCGAAAGTTAACTAATTATTATTTTTTCTTGCTCAATTATCCTGTGTTATAATTGTTTATGCAATAATGTTAAATGTAGACTCCTGCTTGCGAGTTTTATATTGACTTAGTGTCTTTGAAGTGCTATTTAATATTTTTCTTATTTCATGTCTTGAGTATCTTCTTCATGGTGTAGGACTCCGAGAACAATGAGCTGCAGGAGACCATTCTTTTGCTGCGTCAACAGCTTACCTTGTCTTCTGAGAAATCAACTCAGCAAAATAATGATTGTACCAATGACTTTACAAACAGGCACATTGATGGAAATTTAGCTACAGATGAAAGTAATGAAAAAGGAAATACTGAAGAGCTGCAAAGGCAAATTTTGCTGCAGGTTGTTAATCTGTATTCTTTTCTTCATTTCTTTAGCATGTCTTTTTTTTGATAATAGAAGAATCACAATGATGTTTTATAGGCACCCCATTGCTTCTAAAAGTAGTAAACTCAAATGGGAACAACCTTTAAGCAGGGGTAAACCCTAAAGATCAATAAATGCTGCCAAACTGCGATAAGTGTTCACTGTATTTTGGAATATTAGATCTGCAATCTACATTAAAATGGACCAAACAGCAAGCCAAAATGCAGATTTACACCCAAGGATGTAAAGCTTTGTTAGCACATAAAAGACTGCCCTTAAAAGTGAAGACCTACATGCAGAAATATAGAAATCAACTAGTTTTAAATATTGAATTAGAAATATTGACAAGTGCCTTAAATCCTATGGGTTATGGAGTTAGAAAATTGACTGAGAGGGAGTAGTTCCTGATGTTGACCAATTCAATATATTAAAATAATGCAAGGGGCACAATGAGATATAGCTTCCAAACAGATGGTACATTTATTTCTACAACTGTAAGTGCAAAGTTTAGGGAAATACTTGCCTCAACTACAAGAACTCGAGTGGAGGTCTAATCACATCTGAAAAACCTTCTCACAGTTGTGTTAATGAATGATTTCATGTGAACAAAGTGTATGCATCCTCTACCTCTTACTAAACATCATGTACTCTCATGCTCATTGCAATTATAAGGAGTGGTGTGAAAGAAAAATACTCATGAAAATTCACTACTTGATAATAAGATCTTATTATATTTTACCTAGAAAACATGACATTCCCCTTGGGATTTGCATGTCCATATCTCTTATCTTGGTAACATGCTAGGAAACACATGCTAAAACAGATGTGTCAAACACGTCTAACATGTTCCTTAGCAATGTCTTGACATTCTGGACATCAACAGACTTTATGGGATGACCGATGAGCGGATGAAGGGAAATATACAGATATGGGATGCATTTCTTTATGATGTGGGTTTGAACAATGGTGTTTAGATGGCATTAGCCATCTTGGATCTTAATGAACTAGTGCTAGAGCTAGTCACTTTTAATGATGGCGATCGTCTCGCTGGTTCATCACATACACCGATAAATTCAGATCTTGAATTGTATATAGAGGAGTGAGAGGAGCAAGATGGGGGAGTGAGCAGTGATAGTGGGGTTTTTTGTCACCTTACACACACACCTAAGCTAGTGAGAAAAACCCTTAACCCCACAAGGTGTGGTTGGTGGCAAAACTAAGAGATGGGGCTGCCACCTATTCCCAACTCTCTCCGTTTAAGCTCTCTCCTAGGCAAGCTAAGGGGGGTGGTCCCTCAATGAAAAGCTAAGTTAAAAAGGTGATATAACGTTTCTAGGAGATGTCAAAATTAATTTGGATTACTTGAGATTATGAGCAAATATGAAATGAAATAACCATCAACACATAAATCAAAGATGAGCATATAAGACGAGTACCTTCAATATTGCTTTAAAATAAATAACACTTGCTATAAAATGAATTGTTTCAAAGTGAAACACAAGTAACCCTGTCAATCAGGAAGATATTAGCAAGATTTAAAATTGCTTCCAAAGAAATGTTTTTAAAATATAATCATTCACAATGCTAGAGCATGTAAGGAGGCAAATAAAATCATGAAACAAGCTAAAACTTCACTTTGCAAAATAAACAATATGGTACTTGCCCAAGTGAGATAATCAATTCAAAACATTTTCATCATGGCAAGTATATAAATAATTTGCAAGTAAAATAGCTTGAAAACTAAAGTGTGTTATAATGAAATGCATTTAACTAAGGTTAGATGCAATTATATTGGTTAATTTTAAGCTAAATGCCAAGTCTAGGTGAGAGATCTTCCTCTTAAACTCTTGAAAAAGGGTAAAAATTGGGGTGACAGTAAGAAAGAGGGGTTGAGGACACGACAATGTCGTTAATGATACCCCTCTCCTCAGTCTTACGAGCCAACATGTGCCTTCCTTCCTACAAGGGGACAAGCCACCTTCATAACTGCAGGGTCGCACATTTTTTACCTTATTTTGTACGAGTTGGAAGAATTTTCCAAGAAAGTATTTTCCTTATAATGTCTATCAACCAAGCTTATGCTTGGAGGTAAATTAGAAATGTAAGCTAATCTAAAATGCAAGTAAGTTCTCCCAAAGAAATATTAAATTTGCAATGCTTTAAAGTAAAGAAATGGTGCTCAACAATATATTGCAAATATAACTTTCAAATGGAGATTAGTGTGTAAGTAAATTAGAATGATGCAATTAATTTGCTTGAGGAACAAAGTTGTTTCAATTAGATAATAGAATGCTCCAGTACTCAAGATAACAATGTAGCATTTATAAATGAAGCATGAACTAAAGTATACATGAAACAATTTGTCACACAAAATGGAAATGAATTAGTAGACAAAATTAAAGTTTGTTAGAACTCAACCAACCTTGTAGATTTTCTATTTTGAATCATGGAGAGCTCTGCGATGATGGTGATCGTCTGCGGCAATGGAGGAGCCGAGACAAAGGAGATTTGTCGAAATGGAGATTCTGGGGTAATAGACTACAGTGATGGAGGGTCTGGGGAGAGGGGAATAATCTGCGATGCTCTATCACCAGGCGACCAGAACTAGATCAAAGACGGATCTCAAAGAATTGAGAATGCACGGGTTCTGCTACTTTCTGCCAATAAGGGTTTCGTTGTTTTTAGGGATGTGTCTCTTGGCCAGTACATTGGATCACAAATCGAATACCCCACCTGTGTGCCGAACTAGCTAGGGCATCGTGGGATTCCTATCCTTTTGATTTTCTGCAATCGATCTGAATCCTCTGATACTTGTGATACAAAGTGGAATTCACCTCCGTCTATCCTTTTTTGGATTTGGCCCAAATCTCCTTCAGCGAGGCCTGGATCTCCCTTTGGCTTTGGGCATGAGTGAATCGATGCATCCGTGAACAAAATCGTTGGGATCTCCCATCCAATCTCTAAGGACCCTCTGCTTATTGACAATCTAGACTTTTCCTCCCAGATCTCACGGGTGGAATGATATACTGAATCAAAGATCAATTGTATTGCGCCAAATTTGTCTATACAATGGCAGACACAAGTAGATATGAGGAATTCACTGTTTCCTATGCCAAATCTGGCAATATCCCCCTGGAGAGCAAAAAGACACAAACAAGGCGGATTCGATATTTCTTAGAGGCTATTGGAACCCTATCCGTTAGATTTGTCCTCAATTGCAATAGATTACAGGGAAATATGGATACGTCAGATACAGAAGATGCCCACGCAGATGCAGCCTCTGAAACAAGCATCACAAGTGTCAATCGACATTGATTCAAAAACCGTTCCTTTCGACCATTTGGATCAAGAAAAGAACACTTTCCAAATTTTTATAAAATCCCTGGCTAGTAAATCTTCATCACTCTGGGTTCAGGATTCTGATAAGATCCTACAAATGAAACTAAACATCATGCACAAGCTGGGCTATCCATCACACTTGCAAAATTTGATTTGCGGAGGTAGATCCCTATAGGACGATCTCAACCTACATGAATATAATATTTTGCTCGCAACCACCATCATCCTCAACCCGAGATTGAGAGGAGGTGCAACTGGAGCAAGTAAATCAAAAGGAATAGGAGATGCAGCTGGATCTAGCCTACCCAAAGGTACATAACCAAACAAAGAACACGTAAACATTGGAATTTCCTACAAAACCATTCTCCAAGGGAAATCTACAACTACAACAAATCCATAACTCACACATAATACGCCCAGTCGATACATAGTGGAGCAAGCAAATTACGTTCCAGAACTGAGCATAGATATACCAGAATCAAATGAGTATCATGCAATCTACGAAGCTCAAGCCATCATCTGCAGATTCAATAGTTTTGGCCAAAACCATTGGATCTATTCCACTGGATCTTCACCAATTGGACAACAAACTGTGATATACACCTCTGCTCCAAAGGATTCTTCATTGTAAAATTTGCATCATCTGAGGAACGAGAAATTATACTATAGGAAGGTCCATGGCTCTGGGAATTGACAAGACTCTTCATTACTCCATGGTTCAAAGATTTTGATGCTAATACCATGATAGTATCAAAAATATTGGTGTGGGTTAGGCTACCTAACCTCCCTCTTCATTTCTGGCATAATCAAGTGTTCGAAGGCATTGGGAATATTTTAGGACGATACATAAAGACAAATATACAAAGAATGGAAGAACGAATCTATACTTTTGCACGTATATGTGTGGAGGTGGATCTCAGCAAAGGCCCGTCGGATCGCATTCAACTGAAACACAACTAGCAAAGCTGGAATCAATCCTTAGATTTCGAGAATACAACTTTCAATTTTCGCATTTGTCTACAAACAGGACACCTACAAAATACATGTCTTGAAGCAAAAAAAGAGTCATGAAGGAAGAAGAAAATAGAAAAGAAATCCAAAGGATGGAACTTTCCCCCAAATGAGTCGGAAGAGGAAGAGGATGAAGCTAGAATGGATCCCATGCCACACATGGAAGAACAAAACATACAAGAACAAGAAGGAAAGGAGGAAACTGCTCATGAATCAATGGAATTACAAGTCACTATGGTACAAAATATGATGCTACTTGAAACAAAGGACACTGGAGGATACAAATGTCACCATGCATCTGATAATTGGATTCAGGCAAGGAAATATCAAGAATAGAAGAAAACTAGCTAGAAATTGTCTCATCCAAGCCATCTCAGGGAGAATGGCGAGAAGTTGAAAAGAAGAAATCGAGGAAAGTTTAACTTTCCTCAGCATCTTTTAGTTGATTATGATAGGAACTTATGATAACCAGTTTTTGATTAGGTGATGGAATATTTGTCAAGTATCTACAACATGTAATTTTGTTTTTAGTAATAAAATTACGATTTTTTCCTTGGAAAAAAATATTAAAGTTTGTTAGAAATTGAAATGCTTGCATGTGAAGAGTAGATTGCTCAAAGTAAAGTGGTTGTAGCTCAAAGTAATATATAAAATAGAGAATGCAAAGCCTTTAGTTGAATTGTAGCAAACTTATCTAAACAAAACTAAAATGTGAGGAGTGAGCATGCAATTAAAATGGAAACCGAGAGAATGCAAAAGTTAATCCACCCACTTATTTCTCCCCCTAATTGGAGAGAAGGGATGCCATGGGTAAAACCCAAGCTCCCACAAGAAAAATAGATCTTTTACTAGGTTTTTACAATGAGTAGAAGGCCACTTAATAGGCTGCCCAAAAGATGGAAGAGAAAATTACAAAATAGGAGTTTATGAGAACTAAGATCTCCTTCCAAGAAGTGGCAACCACAATGGGCAATGAACAACTCTTGAAATCTGAAAAATTACAAATGCCCAAAGGCCCACAACCAAGGTAATTTGTTGTTGTCCAAGATTGCCCACAACCTCTCTAAAGTTGATTCTCAAGTGCTCTTGGGATCCTACAACATATAGTTAGAGTTTCAAGCTTTAGCTTCCTCAATCACGTCAACGCAAAGGGTAAGCATAGTTCATCAATAAAACTAATTTTTCGCTGCAAAACCAACACTCAAACTTAGTGGAATGGAGAGAGAAATGTTAGCAAATATAATCTACAAATATTCTACAAAATTTAGACTAAGGAATTGGAGCAAAGCTACAATTCTTGCCTACTTTTCAACATGCTCTTCAATAGCAAAATAAAATCGTAATTAGCACAAAAAATTGAGACAAATGACTCTAAATGAAATTGGATTTTGAAAAACAGGCTAAAAGCCAAGGATCCCTGCAATACAAAATTGTAAGATGCGGCTTTGGGAGACGACAAATGCAGGTTTTCCAATGAATTTGCTCAAGAGTGGGATGATTCCTCCAAGAATTTCCCCTCACGCTTGAGGCTTGATCCAAGAGATGTTTCCACACAAATTCAAATACACATTAGATCCACATGGGTTAAAAGAAATACAATGATAAAGAGAACTCATAAATTCTCATAACCAAATGCCAATGTGAGATAGCTACACATTAACAAATCCCTAAAGGCAATATGGAAATCATGGACATCATAACATTAGTAGAAACATGAAACACAATGATCAAGAATCAAGATATTACCATGCTTAAGAAGAACAACATCTCATAAGTGAACCCCAAAGTCTTTTATTGTAATAGAAAATGGGTGTACATAAGAGTAGAGCCTTCCCAAGCACAATAGACCGTTTTCAATGGATCCATAGTGAGAGCCCATGACTCTATTATATAGAAGTTTGGGAGCCAATCCCAAGGCAAATGGTGACAATCCCAAAGCAAATGGGTGACAATCCCAATGCTCCTTCATGCAAATTCGAATTTCCCAAGTGGCATCAAGAATCCCTCAAGCAAAATTGAATTCCATGATGAAATGACAAGTGTAGAAGGGTAGGGATCCATGTGGAGACGATTTCCCACAAAAATCTTTGCTAGATATTCTCCCAAATCCTCCCAAATGTGCATTAACTTAACAAATTCGAATTTTCCAAGTAAGCAGCATCCTCATTTAATGCTAGAAATTCGATTTCCTTGAGTGGGCTATGTATGTATGAAGCAAATTGTCAAATCATCTTCCACTTGTCCTTTGATTCATTCCTTTGACTTGAGATAATTTCCAAGTCATTTTCTCACATGGAGTTATGCATTTTTCTCCATTTAATTTATTTCTGGTTTAATTTATTGCTAGATTTCCCACAAAACTTAGGGAAAGAGAGTTTTGTGGGTCTAAAACACAATTTTAACCCCTCAGAGTGTGTCATATTAGAGAGTTGAAGGTGAGGTGTGTAATTTTGATCACTCATACTCCATACAACTTCTCTAGACATCATTTATTAGATTTCATGTACAAAATTTATTCTAATTTCCACTTTGTGTGAATGTTTAAAAATTAAAAAATGACCCCAAAGACCTAACCAAATTCCACAATTTTTTTTTGCGTGATTTAGTGTGGTAATATACAATGACCCTAGTCACAAAGACTCATCCAAGGCCTCACCATCAAGCTGCACTCCAGCTTTGGTGTTATGCTTGGAGGAAAAAACTCAATTAATTATTAAGTGCTCGTAAGGATATGATAATTAACCAAGTGTAAAAAAACCTCCTAGAGTAAACTCACTTGATGACAAGGTACCAAGTTACCTAGGACTGTTACATGACTCGACTGCTCATACTAGTATCACTTTTACATTGTCCCTGAAGGGCTTCTGGAATTTGAGTATAACAGAAAAAGATGACAAGAAATAGAGTTGAAAAACTCTAATGACATGAAATCTGATGGTATATTGAAGCTTTTGATACAACCTTAGGCATGGAGTCTTAAAAAAATCTTCAAGGGCCACCCCAATGGTCAACATTTGGCTCCACATGGGGATGCATGTTAGATAGGAAGTGATAGTGTGCAAGAATCTGGAATGTGCATCCACTAACAAAAAACATATATCAGTAACGTCCATTCAAAATAACATCATATAAAATCAAACACATAAAATGAAGAAGTACATAAATGGAAATTTATTCTAAGAGCATAACTGACAATTTATTCATGAAATGAAACTACTTAACAAAAATTAAAGTTAGAAATACAATACAGAGATGCCCCATGGCATCAGATGTCTTTGGTGAAATCGATCTTGAGAACCTACCTATTCACAGACAAATCTGTAGGTTCCTTTTCTAATGTGCTCAATCCAATTCTGAATATCTTGGGACTTTGACTTGCCCCAACTTTAATTTATTTGTGGCCATCAAATTTACCAAGCCTCTTCCTTTTCCCTTTTCGACTATTGATTTGTTGAGGCTTGATCCTGCTTAAAAATGGTGATTCATTTTTATGCCTTTTTTCTTTTTTCACTTTTTTCTTTTCTTCTTGGTTAGTTGCAATGGTGATGATGATGCAACTATTGTCAATTTTTCTGCCTTGCCTTGAAATTGCTTTGATGGAAGATTCAAAGTACCCAAGCTTTTGATGTTATGCCTAGATTTTTTCTTTTTTTTGACCAATAGATAATTTCATTGTTGTGTTTCCTAAGATCCTCAACATGATATCTTCTCTCTAATTCTCGATCATGTCTGACAAAGGTATTATCTGGCATGGGGATAGTGGCATATGATAAGTCCATCTGAAGGCTACCACTTAAATCTGATGGCCATTTTCTTGATAGGAGTATTCCCCATGAATCAGAAACATCTATCACAACAATATCCATAGTCATTATTCTGTTTGGGAATGCAACTAGGAAAACCTGTAAATCTTTAATTATTCCACACACTTCAATTCTTTTAGAATCCATTGAATATATGTTGTGATAGGGCCTAGATACCTCTTACCCTTTATGGACTATGTGAGAGGTGTAATTTTGATCAATCATAACCCATACAACTTCTCTAGATATCACTTATTACATTTTGTAATGTCCCTTCCTAATTGTTCTCCCAAGGAGAGGAAAAACAATTTTGGCAATTTTGTTATTTTTGGCTTAATGCACTTTTGATGGAAGAACTTACGAGAAAATGGGGTCTATATGCCTTTAGTGGATTGTGGGGGCCACTCACCCACCAAAAATACGCACCCCTTGGAGGCAACTCAAATTTCCTAAGTTGGGGGTCGAAATATTTGATGGGGCCCAAGGGAGCAAGCATAAATAGAAGGAGAGGAGCAACATTTGGGAACTTTTGCTGATTTGAGAATTCATTGTTGCTTTGGCTATTCAACTAAGCTACAACATGCTATTTAGGACAAGATCTTCCGAAGGAGTGAAGCTCACCCCTCTTCGATGGACTCGGAGTGCCACCGTAGAAGGGCCTTTCCTTGCAGTTGGAGACAAAGAGAGTGACCACCATCAGATGATTACGCTACCTTGGCTGAGCAAGGACGCAATGGGAGCAATAGGGACATAGTGGGAGATATTGCGTGTTTGTGTGGAGCAGTGGAGTCAAAATTTGGTAGTGAAGTAGTTGCTAGAGACATTCTTATCAGGTTTTCATCTCAGAGGAGCGATATTACAGCAAGAGGAAAATTCGATCAGCGAGGTCGAGTTTTTGGTGCAAGAGACTATGTCATCTTCACCCAGGACTGCGTTGTCACTAGAGGGGGTTTTTTGGAGGGAGCTTTACTCGAAGGATTCAAGAGTTGGGTTGTGGGGAATTCGTTGGGAGGTTGATTTGGGAGGTTTCTTGACATTTTGGGAGCAAGATACAACTGCTCCAGCTACTGGTGTAGATTCCCAGTGTTAGAGGAGGGCCAAGCTTTAGGAGGCCGAAATTGGGGATTCAAAACTAGGGAAAACTCTTTTTGGGTTTTTTTTTTTGGGTTTTTGGCAAGGAGTAGACTCCTAAATTTACAAAATTTTCTATGTTGTTTTGAGGGGAGAAACCAGAGATTTGAAGTCAGCGAACAATTCAGATTTGGAGGGACAGCGCAATTTTTTGGAGAGCAACACTTCTACAGCAGTTGGGCTCTTTTGTATTGATCACCCGAGGCTTGCAGCTTGCCTTGTGCAAGCCTAGGTGCACCTCATCCATCTTCTATTGTAATCCAACATATTTTATTAGTGAAAATGAGCCAGTTGGGTGTTTTGTGAAGAAATCTTTGTTTGTGTCAATTGCTGAGTACATTTTGTTTTGAAAGTTATTACATGTCTTTGTTATCACTGCAAATCTTCCATTAGGAATATTACAGTGGTATCAGAGCATGCTCTTGGCCAGGGTGGGGAAAAAGAGCGGGTGATGCCATCGAGATACCAAGGACTGGTTTTCCAGAGAGGTCGTGATAGAGGCAGAGGCAGGGGTTGAGGTAGAGAAGAGGACCTAGACCCATTTTCAGACACTAAAGTGGAAAATATCAGAGGCAGGATGGAGAAACACGAAGAGAATGAGCAACCTAGGTAGAGGAACATGAATAAGGTTCTAGAAGAGCTACTTATTAAGATAAGTTCCTCAGATAGAAGACCAAAGGACACCGGTCACAAACAGATCACATATCAATACACCAGTATTCTTGACGTGGTTAAAAGCCTCAAAGAGGGAAACAGTCCACGACCTGAGCCAACGCAGCCACTTCAGGCAATTTATTAATAAAAGAAAGAAAATTTACATAAGCTTCTCTCATGAATGGTCACCCTACAAATGACCCTCTATGCTCTTTAAATAGAGATCATGGACCAATCGGGTGTTAAGCCACGAATCAAGTGTTGGTAATACTGAGAGAATGAACCGTCGAATCACTTCATGTCTAGAACATATCGTGACCGTCGGATTGTAAGTTACAAATGTACATATTAAAGAAACACACTTTACCTAACTCTACACTAGACCAAGTTATACTTAACTATTTCCAATGTGTCGAAATATGCTAACATCCCCCCTTAAGAACAACTTGGGATAGGATTGAAGGATGTACAAATATGAAACAATAGGAGAAGGAAGGAGGCATTAGAGCCTATCCCCCCTTAGTGACAACTTCCTGAACTCCAACCATAAATTGAAGTTTAGTAAACTTCGCCTCTGTGAGAGCCTTTGTAAAAATGTCCGCAACTTGATCATCGATTGAACAATATTGCACTTCAAGAACATGGTCATGAATGATCTTTTTGATGAAGTGCATGTGCAATTCAATGTGTTTGCTAGGCTGATGTTGGACTGGATCTTTGCATAGTTGAATGACACTTTGATTATCACACCAAAGTGTAGTCGGAAGCTGCTGTCGAAAACCAAACTCTAACATTATTTGACGAAGCCACAGGACTTCCTTACTAGCTTCTACGCCGCCACGATACTTTGCTTCTGCTGAAGAAAGAGAAATGACACTTTGTTTCTTGCAAGCCCATGTAATAGGTCTAGAACCAAGAGTGAAGACATAACTTGCAGTAGACTTCCGATTCTCAGGGTCACCAACCCAATTGGAATCAGTGAAACCAACCAATAGAGGAGATGCTTCTACATTGTAATGAATCCGAAACTGAACTGTACCTCGAACATAACGAAGTATTCTTTTAGCTGCTTTCCAATGACTTTCATGTGGGTTTTGCATAAACCAAGCAATAAGGCCAACAACAAAGGAAAGGTCAGGATAGGTATGGGTCAGATACAAAAACTTTCCTACAAGGTGACGGTATAAGGTAGCATAAATTTCAGGGGAAGTACGTGTGACTGAAAGTTTGGCTCCAAACTGAAAGGGAGAAGGGGTTGGCTTACAATCTTCCATGTGAAAGTGGTGTAGAAGATCACAGGCATACTTGGACTGGGAAAGGGAAATGCCTTCCTTGGATTGCAAGACTTGAAGACCAAGAAAATAATGAAAGTGTCCTAAGTCTGTCATTTCAAACTTCTTTTCAAGGATGGACTTCACATGGTTTATAAGGTTGGGATCACTACCAGTAAGGATAAGATCATCAACATAAAGAACAAGAATGATACGAGACTTACCCACTTTCTTGGTGTAGACAGTATTGCCAGAATGACACCTAAAAAAGTCAGTATCTAAAAGAAAGCTATCCATTTTGGCATACCAAGCCTGAGGGGATTGCTTGAGACCATAAAGGGATTTCTTAAGCCGACATACAAGGCTGGAGTCTGTTTGTATAACGCCAGTAGGTTGTTCCATATAGATTCCTTCATGCAAGTCCCCATGCAAGAAGACATATTTAACATCCATCTGATGGACTTCCCATTTGAAAGAGGCAGCAAGGGAAAGAACAAGGTGGATAAAGTTCATTTTGGCAATAGGGGAGAAGGTTTCAGTATAGTCAATGCCTTTAACTTGTGAAAAACCCTTAGCAACAAGACGAGCTTTATGTTTATCAACTTTTCCATCTGGTCCATACTTGGTTCTGTAAACCCATTTGCATCTAACAAGTTTTCGTCCCTTTGGAAGAGGAATAAGATCCCATGTATCATTTGCCAATAATGAATGATATTCTTCATTCATAGCTGCGTCCCAATCTGGATGGCCTGAAGCTTCTGCAAAGGTGTCAGGATCATAATTCGCTGAAGCTTGAGCCAGTAAAGAAGAGTATCTATCGAATTGAGAACGTGTACGTCGCTGATCTGCAGGATCACTTGCAAGAGCACCTGCTGCATCCCGAGTAGCACAGACCCATTTTGGAGGCTGAGGAGTTGAAGGAGGATCTTGAGAAGGTGGGGGAGGAATGTCATCCTTGCTGTCATCATCTGAAGAAGAAATATTTTCAGAAGTAGAAGGGATAGAGAGAGGTGGCACATCCGCCGAACTAGGCTCGTAGGCCGATATATTTTCAGCAAACTTTACATCTCTTCCAATGTTAACATTTTTGGACTTAAGTGGAATAAGTCTATATCCTCTGAGAACATTTAACAAAAATACATTTTTCACTCTTAGGTTCTAAAGCTTTATGTTTTTCATCTGGAATATGGGCCCATGTTTCACTTCCAAAAACACGAAAGTGACTTACATTTGGTTTAATTGAGCTCTATGCTTCTTCTGGAGTGATATTCTCTATAACCTTAGTAGGAGTGCGATTTACTATGTAATTTGCACAGTTAATTGCTTCTGCCCAAAAATTAAGACTAAGTCCTTTAGATTGAAGCATACAATTAGCCGTTTCCTTTAAGGTGTGATTCTTCCTTTTAGCTACACCATTTTGTTGTGGAGTATATGGAACAATGTGTTGCATCTGAATTCCATTCTCAGTGCAAAAGTTGATGAATTTGTTGTTAACATATTCTCTGTCATTATCAGATCTTAGCTTAAGAATTTGATGTCCAAATTGTTTTTCAACAAAGGCCTTAAAGGCCAAGAACATGTTAAATACTTCACTTTTGAGTTTTAAGAAGTATACCCAAGTGTGTCTGGACAAATCATCAATGAAAGTTAAGAAATACTTGTAGCCAGAGAATGAAACAACTGGAAGTGGACCACATAAATCACTATGCACAAGCTGTAGAGGGGCTGAAGTGTGCCAAGAGGCATGTTTTTCAAAACTATCCCAATGATGTTTTTCGAGTACACATCCAGAACAAACACCAACTTTGCAAGATACCATAGAAAGACCTGTCACCATATTTTCTTTACATAGATTTTTAAGGGAGTGATAGCTTAAGTGACCAAATCGCTCATGGCAAAGTTTGCTCACTTCATCATTATGGGCAACAAATACCGAGGGAAGAGTTGATGCCCAAAAGTTGTTAAACTTATACAACCTTGTAGAATCATCATCAATGCTAGTAGCTAAAATCTGTGTAGGATCTCTTAGGTCCTTAATTACAACATCGTGAGGTGAAAATTCAACGGTTTTACCTTCCCTTGAATGAGTTATCTGATATACAGATAGAAGGTTGCAGAATAAGGTTGGAACACATAATACATCATTAAATTGACCTTTGTCTAGATGAACAGTTCCAGTCCCTACAACACTAAGAGATCTATCATCACCAACATATATATTTTTGGTGTTACAATCATTTAAAGAAGAAAACACGGCTTTGTTTTTGGCCATGTGATAAGAAGCTCCAGAATCAATGAGCGACTCATGAGAATGAGAAGAAGAAGACACATTTAGTGCATAACCAGATTGAGATGCTTGACAATCACATGCAGAAAGTGCTATTCCTGAAGATGAAGAGTGCTCCAAATGGAAGTTATGCTTCTTTCAAGGCTTCCATCTTCTTAAAGCATTTGGATTCTAAGTGGCCATCTTGATTACAAAAGTGGCAATGTCTATCAGTGTTCTTCCCTTTGTTTTTATTTGCCTTATCATTTTGATGAAATGATTTTTCATTTTGAAACTGAAATTGCTTAGGGCCCTTGTTTGGTTTAGGACCATTCTTTTTAGGGCACTGCTTCTTAAGATTCTTTGAATTTGGTTGTTGCTGGGCGGCTAATGTTTTCTTAGAAGAGTTTCCAAGATTAAGAAGACCAAGATGTAAGAGTTTTTCTTGTTCTCTTATTAAAGAATCACAAAAGGCATCAAAAGAGGGGGACTTGTAGTCTTGTCCTTGAGAAATAAATGCTTCTCTAGTAGAATGGAAGGTGGAAACAAACACAGAATAGGCTGGTTCCAACTTAGTAAGAATGGAATAGATAAGGATACCATCTTCTTTCTTAACCTTAACACCTTCCAAGGGAAGTCTAAGGGTCTTGAACTTGGACAAAAAATCTTCAATGGAAGAAAAATTAGTGGAAAGAAGCGATCCAAGAGTATGATGCTTTCATCAAGAATGGGACATGGTAGTAGGTTGACCCTCCATTCAAAACCAAACCAATTGGATACAAGTAGGTCTACGAGAACAAGAACAATTCAGATGGCTCACTGGACAAGCACAAAAAAGTCTCTTGGAAAAAGATTGGCATAGAAAGAAGGTGTTAAAGAGGGAGTCCATAAGAATCTTTTTTGAATTTTGTGGAAAAACCTGTGAGTAGTTTTGAAACCAACGTTTCGGACTAGCTTAGTGAGTCCATCATCAGGGCAATGAGATTTGTATTTGAGAAGAGAGAGCGTGAAGTTACAGAGCTTATTAATAGTTATTTGAAAGGGTTTTACTGAGATTATTGAAGAGAGAAATGTTCTGACCACGCTTAAGGGGATGGTTACATTTGGCAAAATTTGGAATGAGCTTTTCATCCCTACATTCTTTTAGAAATATGAGATTTGAAATACTTCTAGCTCTGGAAATTCTCATCTTCTCAAAATTTAGGGCATTGTTCATTATGTCCCTTTCATGGTGGGACTTAATGGTGTTAAAGAGGGAGTCCATACAGGTTGATAGAATCTTTTTTGAATTTTGTCCTAAATTTTGAGAAGATGAGAATTTTCAGAGCTAGAAGTATTTCAAATCTCATATTTCTAAAAGAATGTAGGGATGAAAAGCTCATTCCAAATTTTGCCAAATGTAACCATCCCCTTAAGCGTGGTCAGAACA
The DNA here is from genome assembly GCA_031772625.1 of Pinus tabuliformis. Lineage (NCBI taxonomy): Eukaryota > Viridiplantae > Streptophyta > Pinopsida > Pinales > Pinaceae > Pinus > Pinus tabuliformis. The sequence continues at coordinate 523,763,465 of CM062810.1, read as the reverse complement.
TTTCTGTCTTCAATAATCTCAGTAAAACCCTTTCAAATAACTATTAATAAGCTCTGTAACTTCACGCTCTCTCTTCTCAAATACAAATCTCATTGCCCTGATGATGGACTCACTAAGCTAGTCCGAAACGTTGGTTTCAAAACTGCTCACAGGTTTTTCCACAAAATTCAAAAAAGATTCTATCAACCTGTATGGACTCTCTCTTTAACACCATTAAGTCCCACCATGGAAGGGACATAATGAACAATGCCCTAAATTTTGAGAAGATGAGAATTTCCAGAGCTAGAAGTATTTCAAATCTCATATTTCTAAAAGAATGTAGGGATGAAAAGCTCATTCCAAATTTTGCCAAATGTAACCATCCCCTTAAGCGTGGTCGGAACATTTCTGTCTTCAATAATCTCAGTAAAACCCTTTCAAATAACTATTAATAAGCTCTGTAACTTCACGCTCTCTCTTCTCAAATACAAATCTCATTGCCCTGATGATGAACTCACTAAGCTAGTCCGAAACGTTGGTTTCAAAACTGCTCACAGGTTTTTCCACAAAATTCAAAAAAGATAGAAAGAAGGTGTTGATTATGATGAAACTTTCGTCCACACAGTAAAATGGGCCACCATCTTGATTTTCTTTGCCTTGGCATCATAAAATGAATGGAAAGTCCATCAAATGGATGTGAAGGATGCTTTTTTGAATGGAGACTCGAAAGTCTCCATGTCTCAATTGGAAGATTTTGTTGTGAAGGGAGAAAAATAAAAGGGATGTAAACCCATCAAATCCGTGTATGGCATGAAACAAGCACCATGAGGCTTGTATGAAAAATTAATTGAGCATATTCTAAAATTGAATTTCAAACACTTTAATCTTGATGATACAACCTTGTTTGTAAGGAAAGTTGGAAAAATTGTTGATTACTTTGTAATCTATCTATTGATGACAGAGAACTGTTGGAAAGACATGAACAATAAACAACACCATTCAACAATGCAAGACATCCAGAAATTATTTCAGAGATTTTTTAGGTGGAAACCCTTCCGGGAGAAAAACCACTGAACACTTCTTAATAAAATTCTTCAAATTTTACATCAAATAGGAATCTCCAACTTCCAAGATTTACAACATCAACTAATGGTGGCTCTAGCCCCTTGGTTTACATGCTCCAACCTGAAGGACGCTCCAGTGCCTTGATTTACTAACTTCAACTAGAAGGATGCTCAAAAGCCTTGGTTTACCAACTCCAACTGCAAGGACGCTCCAATGCCCTGGCTTATCAGCTGCGACTAAAGGATTCTCCAACACCCTGCACAAGCTCCGACATGCCTAGTGCCATCTTTTCTCCTTGGATTGTTCTCAGGCTCCAACATCAAGGAGAGTCGGAAGTCCTGCCTTGCACCACCCTGCCACCCTATTCAACGAGCAGACCATGTTTCTTAATTTTCAGACTGGATCCACTGGTGCTCAATATCAGAATATCAGAAATACAAAATTCTCTGCAAAAACAAATTTTTCTCAACAGCCAAGATTGCTCAAGACATGAACACTGTAAGACCCTAGCAACATAAACTCACTCTTTCTCTGCTCAACCAGCAACTAGCTCTGCTATTCACAAAACCCTAGCAAAAATCAAAACAACTATACATAGCCTCTGTATTCCATCCTCAACCAGATACTAACACCAACAGCTATATATACATCAACTTGGCATCTATATGAAAGACTAACACAAGTTACTCTGTTCTCCAAAACTGCAGCTTAACAATGACACTATCAAACCCTTAAGACTTTTGATGAATACTTCAGATATGGAATGAAGTGCCAATCAAGCTTCCAATTTCAAACCTGCCTCTTATATATTCTTGTACAGTGAAGGTCAGCTTCAGAACTGCTAGTATCCAAACAATAAACCTGAACATACCTCATATGTACAATAACAGAACTACCTCTTGTGTACTGAAGATGCCATTTGAGCTGATAGACAAGTATATGCTTAAAGATGCCCTTAAGTCTGCTAAATTGAGCTTTACCTCTTCTGCCCTTATCTGTCCTCAATATACTGACACTTCTGCCTTTACTGCTGGAGATGAAGCCTCTTCACAAGAGATCTGAACCTAATGAAGGATCTTATAGCTACTGTGGTTAGGTATCAAAACTTGAGAAACACCCTAAATTAGTCCACAAAGTAATAATATCTGCTTATATGAAGAGTAGCCCAAGGAAACCCTTATGCAATGAAAAACACACCAGAAATTTCAATGGCAAGTAATGTCACTTAAACCATGTTTTGATGCCAAAATTCCTTTGCTACAGAACTAGCCTTGCAACCACTGCTTCAGGTAAATGTGAAGTCAAACTTCTGGAAGTTTTACTTCAGTTTTGATCCAAGTGATGCTCTGCTTCATAAAGCTTCATAGAGTATATCTACAGGCTGAGGTCAACGTTAATGCAAGTTAGAGGACTGACTTTTATATGATGAGGCAAAAGTCTGTCACAAAAGGGTCCTTAGCATGTTTCGTCTATGCCTCGAACATAATGAATTGAATGACCTCAGACGTGTCTGCCATACAAACTTCAGATCAAGCTGGTTGAAAATTTGAGCCTTAGAGGATTATGACAGTACATATGTTTTCAAATCAGACTGAAGATCAATCACCAAACAGAGATACAAAACAGTCCATGGAGACTTAGATTAGTCAAATAAGTGATTTGTTTCAGCTCCTTTAATGACCTAGTGTTGGAGTGATATTCTCTGTGTAGGGCACAGATTAGGTCTTATCAATGTTACACTACCAAGCCATGAACAACATTGTTACAAGGATGGGATTCAGTACACTTCAAGCTTAGCCACGAGAAGCGCTTCGAAACAGGCATAAACAACCATAGATCGGGCCTTAAACAATTGCACAGATGCCCTTGCAAGCAAGCCGAGATCACAAATGTAAATCCAAAATATTTGCACAAGAGAGACCCTTGAAATTCATCACCGAATCAGTAAACTGAGCCTGAACAGAGGCCCAAAATACATACCAGGTTTGCTTCAAGAAAGGGGCTGAGTAGGCCACCACTAGGATATCTTGTATTAGCTACTACAATCCACAAACAACATGCTTGGGTCCTGATCTTTATGTGCCAAAAGGTGTGTCTCCAATGCATGTCTTATGTTGGCTAAAGATCTCGGTACAAGATGGTCAGAAGAAATGCGAACAGTCCTGAGATTCCAACAAATGTCAAAATAGATCAGAGGACAAGCATACAAACTTTTTGCCCCAGACTTAAATTGTGTGCCATTTGTGCCCTAAGAGGGCCGAAAGATTAGAGATGATAAGGTTGAACAAACCTTAGATTCTGCCACAAGCTGACCAAGATGCCCACAAGAAGACCCATGAAAAACCATATCCAGAAAGGAAATTATTATGCCCAAACCCTTCTCCACGACTTCGACCTACTACATCAGATTTTCAAGACTATAAATGGTCGAAAATTTCAGAGAGATATTTCAGAGGATATGCTTGAACATTCTATCTTCTTTTGGAGGATCGAAGTGTGAAAATTCCTAGTCCAAGGAACCCCTAGTGCAGCTAAAGCTGAATTTACTTCTCCTACTTGATTTTAATATACATTATCAAGTTATTCTCTGAATACTGAAGCAAATTACTTCTGCAGCCTACACTACTTTAATATTTGATAACATGAAACAGATAATTGAGCAAAGACCAAGATACATAGGACACAATTATTTTTGGACAAAATAGTCCCCGGAAAAACCCAAACCGGTGCAACAACTCTGAGGGTTTTCTATTATTAAGCAGTAATTCTGAATACAAATGTTGGTTGCCCTCCCGACAAACCAGTGATAGAGAAAATACAATGGCAGAAAAAATTGAGTGAGTTTTACTTCACTTCCCCCGACAGATTCCGGCTGATCTGGCAGCGAAACTGGCTAACCTTGACTACTTTTGCATTGGCCCTGCGTCAGCCCTACAGGCTCTGTGTCAGCTCTGCGTTGTCTCTTCTGCCCACTGTGTCACCTTTCCCGACTGTTCCGGCAGTTCCGGCTTTCTGCGTGGAGGGCAACTTTTGCTTCTGTGCTGGCCCTTTTGGCTGTGCGTCAGGCTTGTGCGGGCCAAGATTGGCCCAACGTCAGTCCCTTAGCTGCTACACTACCTCCAATAGCTTCTCTTTGCCTCTCTGTCATTACTCCTAAACTATTCTTGCCCCTCTGCTGCAGAATGATCACTTAGCTTGAAATCTTAGCTTCCTAGCCCCAGAAATTGAACTCCAAATCAATTCGTTCTCTCCATGTGTGTTTCTAAATGAACCCCAATGACCGAAATTGAGTCTCTAATCAATGGTTAAGATTAAACCATGACTTGATCCACCTTTTAGATCATTCTCATCCATATTTTGATTATTACCCCTTAATATTTTAATTTTCCTAAGTTTAGACTTAGGAGCCCTATTAAAAATATTAACTATTTTAATAAAATACAATTTCGGTGGAATTTCACCAAACGGTTTCTGGGTTCTTTAGAACTCATGTGCCTTAGCCTCTCGACCAATTTTCATGGCTAGAGCACATTCGATGCTACCAAACACTAACACTCCCTCTTAGCGAGGAAAGTGCTCTAGCAACAATGTCCAACTGCATGTTGCTCTGCTTCTGAAGCACCTCCTTTGAGCACTGTTGCTGCCACCAATGCTGTGCTACTGTTGCTACTGTACTGCTACCCATGAGACTATCACTGCCACTACTGCATCTGTACTGCAACTCCCTCTAAAATGCTGCATTTGCTATGCTGCTAGCACTGCCACTGCAAACTCTGCATTTGTACTGCAACAACGTTGTTGAGAGAAGCAATTAAAAAACATCCAAAATTACTGAACTTAACTATGTTAAACATAATACCATGAATGTTGGAATCTGACTGCTACTTGTCTCTAACCCTCTAAATCTTCTGCGCTGTTGCTGACTTCTGCACTGCTGCGAACCTTGCTCTACGCTGATCAGTCTCTGGTCTCAGGCTACTGCATTTGTCTCTCCAAACAATCCACTGCATCATCTGACGCTAAGTCCATCTCGCTATTACTGAATCTCGGGCTCCCATAGCAGGGAATTGAGCCAAGAGGTGGACTCCTCATGGATCGTGCCCACATGTAGTCCTCCTGACTAAAGCTCAATATCACCCCATTTCCCTCCTAGAGATGCGTGGGCACTCATGGAAAACTTATCTTCGACAATTTTTGCTGGAGCAGCTTTAGGATCATGTTTCTCATCCTTATCCTTTTGCTTCAAAGGACACTGGGATGCAAAGTGGCCCATTTCGCCACATCTGAAACATTTCACCTTCGAAATGTCCTTCCGCTTTTGCTTTTGTTGTTCCTTTAATGCTAGAGTTGCGTTCTCCTCCTCCTCCTTGGTCTTCGTGCCACTCCCACTGTTGCCATTAAGGTTGACCTTAACCAGATCACTCCTTAATTCTTCCTGTTGAAGCGTTGCCCACATCTCCCCCCATGAAGGTAGTCTTTCCTTGCCCAATATACTTTGGATGAAGACTTTCCATTCATTCGAGACTCCATTCAGGGTTGTCCTTACCATCGCGGTAGACTGAGGAGTAGACCCCACTGCAGCAAGCTGGTCTTTGGTGTCTGGAAGACATTGAAGATAAGAGTTGAACCCTTCTCCCTTCTTGCATCAATGTCCACTGCAACTTTTGTTCTAAGTACATCTTGTGCTGTTCGAAAGAACATTCATACAGTGAAGACAAAGCTTCCGACATTTCTCGGGCTATGTCTTTGCCGTGCAAGTGTGAGACCACATGATCTCGAACTCCATCTGGTATGAACCACTTCGCCTTTCCTTGCTCGACCTTGTACTTCTTGTTCTGATCATTGTTTGCGGGAACAACCACAATCCTTATACCTCCAAGTTGGAAAGATGGACGAAGAATGGAGAGTCCAACTTCAGAAAACAAACAATACCACTGAAATCTTGGTGAAAAATCGCTTATCTGAACACCCAATTCGGAGAAATAAAACCTCTGCACCCTCTCGGAACCTCCTTGTTGCTCAAGGCGAGGTCCTGGTCAGCTGCCAGGTCAGGTTATTGTTGTTCAATGGTTTCTGAACTATGCCAGTCTCTCCTTTTTCTGATGCTGACAGTCCCTTATATAAGGTGGTGGCTAACTCCTCAATCCCCGGGCAGTTCTTGAACAAATGACAAGTTTAGCAAGTGGCGGTTCCTACACCAAGGTTCTCAGGCCTGGGATAGCATGCAGGTGACAAACCTTTCATATATGGAAAAACCTCCAGAACCTCTTAACCACACATTAATCCCGACGACTTTTAACATTGACGCTTGAATCGACGTTTTCAATCGGTGGATAGACCCATGCCTTTACAACAAGCAGCCTGCGATAAAGGCGGACCTGATGGGCTATTAGACCACAATACATAATATATCGGGTCCGGAAGAATCATCGCAAATTGCAATCGGCGGGACTAGGGTGGTACTCTATGCGACTGCTTCCCTTTGCGAACTATGATTGCGATATCACAAATAACAATCTAACTTTGTGATTGCGATATATCGCCTCGCAACCTGGCTTGCTCTAGGGCCAATTCTTTAACTCTTCCGTTTTTGCATTCTGTAATTGTGATTTATCGCATCGCAACCTTGACTTGCTTGGGGCCGATTTTCTTAAGAGCGACCTCTTCCTTCTACAATCTGCGATATGCAGGGCCAATGGCAGCCTGCCACTTGGCGCTTCCCCATTCGCTGAGAGTTCTGCCACATCATCTTCTCTTGCCACTTGTCCAAGTCAAACATGAACTTTGACTTGCTCTAACTTCTTCATATGAGCTCGGATTCGAGTGTTGTTCGCATCGTTGGAATCAGGATGATGAGCACTTCAATTTGATGCTAAGTTTATCTAGATTCTGCCACTTTGGGTTTTGAGCCTTTTTACCATGCCATTGGTACTTTTTAGATATCCCCCTGGATCATTAATATACATTATCAAGTTATTCTTTGAATATTGAAGCAAATTACTTTCGCAACCTACACTACTTTAATATTTGATTACATGAAACTGAAAATTGAGCAAAGAACAAGATACATAGGAAACAATTATTTTTGGAAAAATAGTCCTCGGAAAAACCCAATGCGAGAAAATCGGTGCAACAACTCTGAGGGTTTTCTATTATTAAGTAGTCATTCTGAATACAAATGTTGGTTGCCCTCCCAACAAACCAGTGATAGAGAAAATACAATGGCGGAAAAAATTGAGTGAGTTTTACCTCACTTCGCCCAGCAGATCCCAGTTGATCTAACAACAAAACTAGCTAACCCCGACTAATTCTGTGTTGTCACTATGTAGGCCCTGCGTTAGCTCTGCGCTGTAACTGCTGCCAACTGCGTCAGCTTTCCCGGCTGTTTTGGCAGTTCCCCGACAGTTCCGACTTTTTGCGTGGAGGGCAGCTTTTGCTTTTGCGCTGGCCCTTTTGGCTGTGTGCCAGGCTTGCGTGGGCCCAACGTCAGTCCTCTTAGTTGCTACGCTTCCTCCAATAGCTTCTCTCTGTCTCTCTATCAGTACTCCCAAAGTATCCCTACCCTTTTGCTGCAGAATGATCACTTAGTTCGAAATCTCAGCTTCCTAGCGCCAGAAATCGAACTCCAGATCAATTCGTTCGCTCTGTGTGTGTTTCTAAATGAACCCCAAGTGCCCTTCTTATACTTTTCTTGTTGAGACTTGAATGGCCGAGATTAAGTGTCTAATCAACGACTAAGATTAAAACATGACTTGATCTGCCTTCTAGATTATTTTCACCCATATTTTGATTAATACCCATTAGTATTTTAATTTTCTCAAGTTTAGACTTAGGAACCCCATTAGAAATATTAACTATTTTAATAAAATACAATCCAGGTGGAATTTCACCAAACGGTTTCTAGGTTCTTTAGAATTCATGTGTCGTAGCCTCCACCAATTTTCATGGCTAGAGCACATCCGATGCTACCAAAACCTAACACTGAGTGCCCTTGTAAATACAATAAAAAAGCAACAGTCTGAAGCTATGGAGTTCAACGTGCACACAATGGGGCTTGTCTATAGCCTTCCATGCTTTTGCAATCCTGCTCAAAATAGAAATTCGTGTTGTATGATAAATTCGAATAAACTACCCAAATATAAATTGAAAGTTACGAAGGCATGGTGCTGGGTAAAAGCAGGGAAAGACATTGACTTTAAACTTTCTATTGGTTCTAATTTCTAAGTTTGTTCCTTTTCAAAACCTCAATTGATTTCCATAGATTTGATGACCCAGTGAATTGTATTGTCTTTAATGGTTGTGTCTTGGAGATCCCACTGATTTGTTGGGGCTTCTATCTGAGTCAAGAATTTATCTCAACAATCAAAACGTACTTAGATACCAGCCTTTCAATAAGAGAATTTTGGATATCCATCCTCAGTACCGAATCATATATTTGGGATATCATTTGTTTGGTTTTGTACAATGGCTTCCAATTGCGAGATGGCGGATTGCAACCCTTCCAGCAAGTGAGCTTGGCTCTGAATAAGCCTATCAAATTCAGCTCTATCACAGGCGTTGTCCCCATTCCAATGCTTCCTACTCTTTGTTGATGTAAAATTCTATAGGCCAACATATGGGCTCACCCAAACCCCGACCTTCCTTCCCGCAAGAAACCTTGGCTAGGTTGCAGTTTAAGAACAAACCATTCCAACTCCATTGTGCCACTACTAAGTTGGTCTTTAGCGCCACCAAGGGAGAGTGAACACACATCTCAGAGTACTCTGAGGCAAATTGAAAAGACAATCAAATCCTTTATCCCTTTGGTTTTTGGTAGGCACCAATTTCCCACCTTTGAAGTTATGATTTTTGATAGCTTGGGAGGTACTCCAAGCCCTAGGGTTTGGGGTTTGCAGGTTGTAGCACCACAAAAGTCATTTGTGGGCTTAGAACCCAAGGTTGGGGTTTTGCACCCATCAATGTTTGGGCCAAAACCATGGAGCATTTTGGACATATGCTGGATGGAGATGATAGAGGGCGTTGAGGAGAATCAATCACAACAAGAATCGTCAAATTCCGAGTGGGCTTTTGGACAATCAAGTCATGTACGCTTGAAGTGAACTTGTCTGAAAAACATGCCTCTTCAAGAAATTTGTTGAGGCCTTCTTTTGTGTATAAATAGAAGGTGATGGAGTTCATTCCAACACATCCAAGAGCAACATTTCATAGAGAATCATCACCTATGGTAGCTGTTGTCCAAGAAGGAGAAGTCTGAGTAGCATAAGGGCAATTTTGAAGTTTATTTTCTGGGTTGGAGAAGGTTGAGGCTCTGTGGTAATAACAAAGGTAATGCAAGGTTGTTTGGGGTCATTGGAGATGGCCGTAAGGCCTTATTCCTACAACAGATCTTTGGTACAAGTAGCGTAGGACAACAACTATACAAGGAAGGGAAGCCGCATTAGGTTTAAGGATTGTTGGAGTGTTTAGAGAGGGTTGTCATGGATTGAAATAATGCCCTAACCAGATTGATAAGCTACAATAGATGCACCAGCTCTCAAGTAAAGATATGTGGATGATTTTGAGTTGAGGTTTGTTGCTAGGAGGATCATATTGCAACATGTTGAAGCCAATTGAAAGAGGGCAAACTAGGTGGTTAGTAGCCCATTCCTAGGATCAGATTTCACAGTGGATATTGGTTGTTGGATTGGGTGCCATTGGACTGGTTGATGGCAGCATGTTGGTAGCCCAAAATAGTCCTTGACAAGCAGTTATAAAGGGAGCTTGACAATTGAAGTTTGGGTGAAGTTGATGGAGCTTATGTGTAGCACTTTGATGGAAAAAAGAAGCTACTATATTGGCAGAGTGGAGCTCAGGTATTGGCTAGCCTAGAAGTCAGATTGATGAGGTTGTGTTCATTGTAGCTGAGGTGACTTGCAACAGTGATAGTGGCAACCCTCCTGGAGTCTCTATGTGTTTCCCTTTGATGGACTAAGGGGCAACAAACGAGCAGATCAGAAGCGAAGGACCGATAGTACGAGTTTCGACATAGAGGTTGTGATTGTGCAATAGAGCAGTAAGATTGTCATTGTTTCTTGTATTCTTGTGCTTGTGGATATTTGAGGGCCATTATCCCTCGTACGAGAGCCTTAGACTCCTGTATTATATGTTAATAATATAACAAAGTTCGGTTACATATATTGTTGTTGTTTTTCTTATTGTGCATGTGATTGGTTTACTTCATTATATTGTTTTGATGTGCTAAGTGGCTTTGTTGAGACTCTTAGTTTGGTAGCGTCAAAGATTTTAAGATTCTCTCCTAGCATAGGGGTCGTGGAAATTCAACATGGTTTTATAGCGTGTTTGAGCTACTTTGGATGTCAGTGAGTCAAAAGAGTGCACAAAGAAGTAGAGCTTAAGAGGGAGTTGGTCACATTGTAGGTGAAGGGCTCACTATAATGTTGAAGTTGCAGGCTGGTCTTTGGTATGAGGACAGGTTGGAGGGGTTGTCCAACTATAGTCCATGGAAGGAAAGGATCAAGTTGGTCTTGTAGGTCAACCGGATCCAGGAGTTCGGCGATAAATCCATCGAAAAGAAAATTGACCCAAAGGAGTTGGAATTGTACAAGGATTTAGATACGAGGGAGAGATTGATCATCCTAGATGTTGTGAAGGATCCACTAATACCTCATTTGTTTGGGAAGAACACTGCACATGAAATGTGAATGACTCTTTAGAATTTGTTCCAGAATAAGAACGAGAACCGGGTATTGATATTGGATGATAAATTGAAGTCCACCAAGATGATACAGGGTGAAGGAATGACTTTGTATTTGACGAGATTGTCTCAGGTTACAGATGAGCTTGCTGTCATCGGTGTGACTATTTCAGATTCTGATATGGTGAGGATTGCTTTGAAAGGGTTCACCAAGGAATGGAACCCTTTCATTAAGGGGATCATTGCCAGAACGAAATAGGATGTGGGACAACTTCATTTAGGAAGAGTTGCAAGACGAGGATCTTCATCGGAATAAGAGGGCATCAGATGATGACGTGGCACTTGCAGCACAAATGAAGAGTAAGCAAAAGAAGCAGTTGAGTAAGGTCATATGGTTCAACTGTGGTGAGATGGGTCATTTTTCTTTGAGATGTCCTATGAAGAAGAAGATGGGAGATGACAAGAAGAAGAAAGGGAAGCAAGTTGCCGGTGTTGCCACTTTTGCTGAGATAGATGCTCTCACCAGGAGGTTGGAGGAGGAGGACTTTGCTATGATCTCTCATTTCTCGCAATATACCATCGATGAGGATGGATGGTACGTGGACAGTGATGCGTCTAAAGATATGACAAAATCACAGGAGGTATTCAAGACTTTAGCTGAGTGGGACGCAAAGTTGCACATGGTGTTTGGGCGATATAGTGTGATATCTATTACAATGATTGAGAAGAAGGGGTTTGAGGTCTTTTTCTAGGATGGGAAGGCAAGACTCAGGCCCAAAGTCTCTAGCTCTGCAAATATTGTGCTTGGAGTTAGAAAGCATGGTCTATACAGGCTGACAGGCAAGCCTATGGATCATGGGAAGAAGAAGTAGGTGGACCAATTGCAAGTTCCAAAGAGGTAGGTGCATGCTTCAGAGGGGCAGGCACAGGTTCTGGAAAAGAAGGTCCAGGTTCCAGAAAAGAACGTCCAAGTTGCAGAGACTCAGGGAGAGTTGAATTTTAGAGGGAGCTTGTAGATTGAGAGGGAGACTTTGCAGCCCAAGAAGAGCGCGTGGTCAGCAAGGAGCAAGGGTGCTCCTATAGCTCAAGAAGGAATAATGGAGGTATTGGAAAATGATTTAGGAGAAGAAGAAGCAGCAGGAAGCTTCCAGTGACAGTGACACTTCCGAGAGAGGCATAGTTCACGCTACAAGGATTGTTGCAGTTGTGAGCGCTAGGTGTTAGGCGAGTGTTGCGAGTAGTGATTATGATGATGAGTTACTTCCTAGTCTTGGAAGTACCTCCCTCGCTAAGAGGGAGTGTTGATTTTTGATAGCTTGGGAGGTACTCCGAGCCCTAGGGTTTGGGGTTTGGAGGTTGAAGTACCACAAAAGTCATTTGTGGGCTTGGAACCCAAGGTTGGGAATTTGCACCCATCGATGTTTGGGCCAAAACTATGGAGCATTTTGGACATATGATGGACCAAGATGATAGAGGGTGTTGAGGAGAATCCAACGCAACAAGAATCGTCAAATAATGAGATATGAATTTTTGAAGATAATGGTGGGCTTTTGGACAGTCAAGTCATGTAGGCTTGAGGTGAATTTGTCCAAAAGACATGTCTCTTCAAAATATTCCTTGAGCCCTTCTTTTAAGTATAAATAGAAGGTGATGGAGTTCATTCTAACACATCTAAGAGCAACATTTCATAGAGAATCATCACTTGTGGTAGCTGTTCTCTGAGAAGAAGAAGGCCGAGTAGCATAAGGGAAATTTTGAAGTTTGTTTTGTGGGTTGGAGAAGGCCGAGGTACAACAGAGGCTAAACCGAATTGTTTTGGGTTGTTTCGTGCAGATTTAAGGGTGGATCTCACTTGATTTTGTAAGCCATAGGCTTTGTGGTAATAATAGAGGTAACACAAGGTTGTTTGGGGTCATTGGAGAGGGCCATAAGGCCTTATTCCTACAACAGACCCTTGCTACAGGCAGCATAGGACAACAACTATACAAGGAAGGGAAGCCACATTAGATTTAAGGACTGTTGCAGTGGTTAGAGAGGGTTGTCATGGACTGGAATGATGCCCTAACCAGATTGATAAGCTACAAAAGATGCACCATTTCTCAAGTATAGGTATGTGGATGATTTTGTGTTGAGTTTGTTGCTAGGAGGATCATATTGCAGCTTGTGGAAGCCAATTGGAAGAGCACAGACTTGGTGGTTAGTAGCCCTTTCCTAGGAGAAAATTTCATAGTGGATATTGGTTGTTGGATTGGGTGCCATTGGACTGGTGGAGGGAAACGTGTTGGTAGCCCAAAGTAGCCCTTGACATGATTTGATAAAGGGAGCTTGATAGCTGAAGTTTGCAGGAAATTGTTGGAGCCTATGTGTAGCTCTTTGATGGACAAAATACGCTGCTAGATTGGTAGATTGGAGCTCAGGTATTGGCTAGCCTAGAAGAGCAGATTGATGAGCCTGTGTTCATTGTAGCTGAAGTGACTTGCAACAATGATAGGTGGCAACCCTCCTAGAGTCTCTATGCATTTTCCTTTGATGGACTAAGGGGTAGCTAGAGAGCAGATCGGAAGCGAAGGACAGATAGGATGAGATACGACATAGAGGCTGTGCTGTGCACGAGAGCGACGAGATTGTCATTGTATCTTGCATTCATATACTTGTGGATATTTGAGGGCCATTATCCCTTGTACGGGAGCTGGAGACTATTGTATTATATGTTAATAATATAACGAAGTTGGGTTACATATATTGTTGTTGTTGTTCTTATTGTGCATGTGATTGGTTTACTACATTATATTGTTCCACTGTGCTAAGTAGCTTTGTTGAGATTCTTGGTTTGGTAGCGTCAGAGATTTTAAGATTCTATCCTTGCACGAGGGTCATGGAAATTCAACATAAAGTCTTGAGCATGTCAAGAGATGACATGGGTATGGGGTGGATGGAATTAGTTAAATGCCTTTCATGGTGTTGTGTTTCAAATGCCGCTTGTCCATTGATTTCATGCGGGAATTCAAACTATAGTTGATAAGGGCAATTGGCATGAAAGATGATGCTAAAATCTACACCCCCTAGCCCCAATCTTGGGTCATTTTACCTTGATTGAAAAGAACAAATCTATTTATAGTATTTACTATGTAGTTTGGTTCAAAGCTAAGTTGCACGAAACGGGGAAACGGGGAAGCGAAACGAAACGCGGAAGCGAAACGAAACGCGACCTTCCCAAATTTTGGAAACTATATAATAATATATATATATATATTAAAAACATTTAAAAATATTAATATACATATGTGCAATCATAAAGCATTAATGATACATTTACTTAAACAACTTAGAAACTTTAGAAATGGTTTCTAGAACAGCTTAGAAACCCTAAAAAATTTACAAACTAATTAGAAAAAAAAAAAAAAAAAAAAAAAAAACAAGTGATTTTTTGGAGGAAACGGGGAAACGCCCATGGAAACGCGTTTCCATTTCGGGAAACGTGACCGTACGGCCGGAAACGCGTTTCCAGGCCGTACGGTACGCGGAAACGCGTTTCCGTTTCGTTTCCGTACGGAAACGGACCCTCCCCCTGCGTTTCCTGCAACTTAGGTTCAAAGCCTTGGTGATGAAGAACATGGTAAAAATATATTTGATTGAAATGTTTCCATTATGCTAGGAATATGGTGTAGCGACCTGGACAAGTGGAAGATCTTATTATTGAGGCTTTCTAATTTTGCAAATTATTGCCATGTGATCTCAAACTACCTCATGTCTTTTGGCCTTTCTTGTACACAACAATTTAAAACATTGAAACAGGGCTAGGGCTTCAGCCTGATTGTTGGATGCCTCTTCCAATCCATAGTTATAAGTTAATTCTTGTTGTCCTTTAGGGTTGTAAACAACCCCTCCAACATTTGCCAGCCCTCCTATTATTATGCTGACGTTAATGTTATATTTATGATGCTTTAGTGTTATAACATAGTTGCATCAGAATTTAAACAATAGATGGTGTAAGAATTGTGATGGATGAGATATTTTGATCATCAATTAGATTTATATTTTTGGTCAAATATTCATTTCATCGTAATCAGTAGTTTTATATTGTTATGGGTTGCATTGGCTGAGAATTAGAAGTAGGTGTTGGGCATTGGATAGTCCAGCGCTTCCTGTGTGTTTCGCGACATGGCTTAACCACTTCTCGTGAATCTGTTAACTCTGGTGATGCGTCCGTTAACTAACCTGCAGGTTTTGGAGTAACGGCAATTGTGATTCCAACAGTGGGTTACCTCTATGCTCACCTCTTGAGAAATAATATTACATTACCACTGAGAATTAAGAGAGTGCTCAATAATATGATAGTCTTTTTGAGATAATATCCTTTGACAAGTCTTTTGACAAGTACTATATCACTGCATTGCCATATAATGTTATTTGTTTTACTCAATTTTGCGAACATCGGCATTGGGACAAAATCGGCAAGGGTTCGAAAAAACCAAAAAATCGAAAAAATCAGGAAAATATTGGTAAAAAATCGGCAAACATCGGCTAGGCCAAAAAATCGTGATTTTATGATAAAATCGGGATGTTATTGAGATGTTCGCAACACTGGTTTTACTTCATTGTTTCATCTTGGAGAGTCCTTGTGAGGTCTGTTGATGATTGTGCCTCATGCAGATTTTTATTAGTGTTCTCTACTTTTGTCATCTATGCATATTACTATAATTGAATAATTCTTTTCTTTGTGCCTTCTCAAATTTTTTGTTCAAGCATTTTGTTGTTAATTGTTGTTGGTTGCTATAAGTAAGCTGCCTATGTTACACATAAACAAGCTGATGATGTTCCAGATATTATTATTCTAGAATCTCCCTTTATATGTTATGGCCCATGTGCTTTTGTTTTTGATATTTGTGCATGATACAGGCAGTCGAAATTGAAAAACTAAAACAAGAGAATGTTCGAGTAAATGACAAAAATGGCGGCCTGCAAATTCAAAGTCAGAAACTTGCAGAAGAAGCGTCATATGCAAAGGAGTTGGCTTCTGCTGCAGCAGTTGAGCTTAAGAATTTGGCAGAAGAAGTTACTAAGCTTTCTTTCCAAAATGCAAAACTGGCAAAAGAGCTAGCAGCAGCCCAAGAAGCAGCTTTTGCTAGAGGCTCAGGGAAACCAACCAGAAGCTCTGGTCAGCGTAAGAGCTCTGAGACAAAGATAAGAAAACCACAATCTGGGAATAGAAT
This sequence comes from Pinus tabuliformis, assembly GCA_031772625.1. Lineage (NCBI taxonomy): Eukaryota > Viridiplantae > Streptophyta > Pinopsida > Pinales > Pinaceae > Pinus > Pinus tabuliformis. Next base: position 523,747,514 of record CM062810.1, on the reverse strand, counting down.
GTCTGTTGTTGGTCATGATGATGTAGATTCATGGGATCTTGATCATGAAGATATGAAGAGAGAGTTACATGCAAGGAAAGATAGGGAAGCTGCTTTAGAGGCTGCTTTAGCAGAGAAAGAACAAATGGAAGCTGAATTTCAGAAAAAGATCAATGAGGCAAAGAAAAGAGAGGTAGATTTGGAGAATGATTTAGCAGGAATGTGGGTTCTTGTTGCAAAATTAAAGAAGGAGAGAGTAGATTCAGAACCTCGAATTGGTGAGGAAAATGGAACACAAAATATTGGTAAGGTCCTTGATGATGATATTAAGGTAGAAGAATGTGAAGGTGGAGAAACACCGGAGCAGCTGAGGACTTGTCTTGAAGATGAAAGGAAGCGTGGTGCAGAGATGGCAGCTCTTATTGATCAGTTGAAGGTAATCATGCTAGAAGTACAATTCTGGGTTTTGTACATATTGTTGGAGGTAGTGAAAAATGTGTAGGGTTTTTATCTCATAATGTTTCATCACATAGAAAAAATACTAGATGAAGGTATCTTCTTCCTTTGAATGTCGTCTGCAATTTCATAGCTAAGTAAGGAACTGCACAGATTAGAAATGCAATGCCTTAGCAGTGAGTTGATTTCTATTACAGTCGTCATGATAAGTGATTTTTTCTGATTATCGGGTACACAATATTTTTTTCTCTAGTTGTTACCTCGTACTGTTTCCAGATTCAAGCCTGTCATTCGAGTGCATTATTGCAATGCTTCTTTTGTATGACCAAATACCATATTTCTTTCTTCTAGCTAACTATAGACATGCATTTTATCTTTACTGCAGAGTGAGAATCTTGATGGGCTTGAGCTTTCTAGTTTGGAAGATCTTCAAAGCCTTCATGTCGAGGCATTGACCAAGCTCTGCCAAGCTAAGGTATTTATTCCTTAACTTTTCTTGCTAATAGATTATATTGGAGTGTTAATTCACCTAACTTGCGATGAAGCCATGGCATTAGTTTCTATATCTGCACTGATATGCACTCAGTGTGTTTACCAGCATACTTATAAATGATTATGTGCTTAAATTTAAAGAATAGCGTGTCATTGTTTCCTGAAGATAGTGTTTCAGACATATGTTGCAAGCAATACAATTCCTCCCACGGTTGTAAGACTGAGGCAGCCTAGATGTTTTTTAAAGTATCCAATCAACTATTTCTTTGAATATTTTATAGAGATGATGTAGTTTTCAGCAATTACTAATTCTTCTAAGCCTGCAACTCTATCCAGCTTAAAATATCTGTGCTGTTTCTTTGGATTTAGCATGTGAAAGCAAGTTTTTCATCAAATGTCACCTTCAAAATTTTCGTCTTTGGATCATGCTCTCAATGTAAACAAATGATTACATTATACTTGTTTCTTATTTCTTCATTTCTTTATGGTTGTGTTATATGTAATTACTAAAATCTAGGGATGCTGTTTTCCTAAGGTTACTTTAGGAATAGACCATTTCATACTTGTCAACTCTACGGTCTCCCAATGAATGGTCTCTATTTTGCCATCAAGGGCTTGCCTTTTTTGGCAAAGCAATTATAGGTTTAGAGTCATCTATCCATTTAACAAACAAATAATGGCTCATGTTTTATTAAGTGTGATTTGGATCTGTGCAAATTTCCAATTATGGCAGGCTCGGATGCAGGAAAAACTAGAGAAGGTAAAAGAACGTGATTCATTTGTTTCGAATGAGAGCAAGGATGAGGAAAATAGTGCACATGTTTGTAAAGTTTGTTTTGAAGCATCAACAGCAGCTGTTCTCCTTCCTTGTCGTCATTTCTGCTGTGAGTGATGCAATATTTCCTACTTTCTAGAAGCAATATTGCATTTGGCATGACCATTTACTGTCTGGGTTGATTATCATTATCCTTCATAGCGGCCTGTTACTTAAATTTGACGCATCTTTTTGATCACATATGTGATTCAATATGATTTTGATTATAATTGTTGTTTACTGTGGTTTCCCCCTAATGTCATTTTGTTGTTTTTTAATGCAGTGTGTAAGACTTGTGCAGTAGCATGTACAGAATGCCCCCTTTGTAGAACCAAGATTGAGAATAGGATCATCGCCTTCACGTCTTAATTTTTTTTCATAAGGTGAGAGTTGCAATAAATTCTAACAAAATTACATGATCGTTTTTCCATTTATATTGCTAATATTCTATATCAATTTGGTCCCTGTAACAATTTTTTGTGGCATGTTGTTGGCAAAATCCATTCATTGAACTTATATATCCCGATAGGTGGCCTTGGCTATGAGTCCTTTTGCATCTATCATTACAAAAATTTTAGTGTTGACAATAAAGATGGCAAATAGCAAGGATTGGATGGCGAAATATTTGTATAACAAATAGTAAAGGTTATAATTGAAAGATGCATGAGGATTGTAAAGAGTGAATGACTGCAAATATTTGAGTCTGTTTATATAAGGTTTGATTGGATGATTAAGGATTTCACTATTCTGACTCAGTTTCTAATATAGTAAATAAAATTTGAAAGGTGCGACTGCAGCAATAAGAAGTCAATCCTGAAAAATGATTTTTTTCTTACCAAATCTCTTTATTTGCAAATACAACATCTCTACTTCAGATTGTTAAAAGTAAATTACATAAATTTCCCTCTAAAACGAATTTTGTGGAACAATAATGATTTCTCTTTTTGCATTGGGGTGATAAGGAATTATGTGTTAATTTCCCGGATATCACATCTGATCTATATCGCAAGTAATTTTTATACCCAGAAAAAATTATTTAACCCAGTAAATTTTATTATGAAATTGCTGAATAAACTACACTGGTATTTAACAATAAAATTTTCAAAAAATAAATCACACAACAGGAAAAAGGACTAAACCCTCCAATTTATCCTTTACTTTTATTTCTCAATTCGTTTCGATGTGGGTCTATTCCGAAGTATTCATAGTGGGTACTCCTTGGAAGTGGAATTTAATTCCACACCAACTGGTGTCTACACTTGACATTTGAGTAAACCTACAAGGAGATAAGCCAAAAATGCAACTAAAATAAGTAGTTTTCTTCGTTTCCCTCCAAAATATTTACGCCTTGGGATGACATCTTCATCTTGAATCCTATTGGTTCTTACAAAGTTAATTTTGTTAGTAAATTTTTTTATTTTGAGGCCCATTTTTTACTTCAAAATTCCCGTAATGATTAGAAATTAGAATTTTCTTGAAACCCTTACAACTTCCTTCTTTTTATAAGAAAGCACTTTGTTCACTCATTTGTCACACATTCTACAGCAAGAGGAGCTTCCTACAATAATAACAAGCATTTTACTTATGTTTTGGAGCATTGGGAGCAAGCTTTGGTTCATTTCTAACAAGAGGATTGTTGTGGGTAGCATATTTTTTTGGCGAGCATAGTTATTTCCTATTTTTGCAGCATTCATGTCTTCTCAAAATGGTATTTCTAGTGCTCATAGAACTTCTCAAGCAACCATGTAGTGAAAATATTATCCTCCTTGGAAATATGTTACCAAATTCAAGCAAATGTGTGTTGGGGTTTAAGGGAATGGAGGTGCAATTTATGTCAAATTGACATGACCTTCAAGAGCTCTTATGCAAGAGTCAAGGCTCACAATTTGCATGAAGAGGTAAAGGGTATTGAAGATGTAAAGTATAAAGAAGCATAATCGGTATGGGTGGCACTAGTAATCCTTTGCTTAGGTGCTAGCAGTGAGCCAAGGGCTGTTCAAGAAACAAAAAATTGAGGGCAATAGTAATAGAAGTGATATCTAAGCCATCAATTCCAACTAAAGATTGTAGATTGTTGAAAAAACTCAACAATCAAGGGAGAGAATAAACTGATCAAGAGTGGCAAGGGTCATCTTTGCTTGTGGTATTACTTTTAATGTGGTTCAGTCCCCATATTGCTAGAATTTGGTGAGAGCAATTAACAAAGCCCCTTAAGTTTTCGAGGGGTCGAACTATGAAAAGCTAACAACACATTTGCTCAAGAAAGAGAGGCAAATTCTTGAATATGTTTTAAGGTCAATCCTTATCTCATGGGGTAGCACGTGGGGGGGTCACATTTCTAACTGGACTCATTTCATAAACTTCCATATGTTTCCACATTTTGTGGATCTTAGATTTTATCATTGTTGGGTTGTTTTCACATACATATTTTATTGCCTTAGTTTAGGCATTCAAGATCCAACATTAAAAGTGCTCTTAGACACACTTGAGTGACTTTTCCATCATTCAAATTTTGCATTTTCTGCATTTTTGGTCATAAATAAGATTCTAGTAAGTTTGGATAGTAGCAAGCTTTTCCAATTTACAACACATAATAAAGAGGTTTGTTAAGCCCTATATAAGTGCCATGTCAATCCCAAAACTCCTTATTAAGCTTTAGATATTGAGTGATTACATTTCTATTGTTATATTGTTATCTGGGCTAGAATCTTTTGTGGTCCCATTTTATTATAATTGTAACCTTTGTCTCTCTTGTACATTGTATTCATTGTAAACAGAGGCCTCCTCCTTGAAGAGGGCTGTAATTATTGGTTTCTTATCATTTTTAAGGCATAAGGATCATACCATTTGGTATTAGAGCAAAACCTGGCGTTTTGCTTCTTTAAACAAGCCATCTTGGAATTTTCGCTTTATATATATATTTTTTGTGAGCTTAAGGTAGTGAAACTTCGAGAATATTGAGGAGAAATCTCAAGGAAAATTTGGATCAAATTTTAGATCTTGGTTCACTATATTTTCAGAGATATGCTCTTGCCCTTGAAATTAGTTTCAAACAGACCAGTCTATCTTTTTTGTTATAACTTTTTTTTTTGTGATGTTCCAAACGGTGAAAGATGGACCATATTGAGGTGAGATATTGGGGAACATCTGGTTCATATTTCAAAGTTGTGTTCGTTATACTTTCAAATATATACTTTGTGTAAGTCAAGGTTTTTGAAGGATCTTGAAATCAATTTAGAATAGGTCAATTTGGTATTTTTGTTGTAGCTTCTTTTTTGGGGCTTTTTAGACTGTGCAATCTTTGCGGTTCTTAGGAGACATATAGAAGTAACTAAGGTAAGAATTTGAAAACCATATTTGAAGAATTTGACACATGGCACACTATACAATCTTGATCGTAGGAAGAGACCAAAAAGAAACAAGTTTTGAGAAATTTACCTTAACTTATTGCATGGTAGATCAAATTTTGGTCAAATATATGGAATTGAAGAGAAGGCATATCAGAGTATTATAGATCAAAGTTTTAGATTTAGAAGGGTTGAAATCTCAAAGATATATCAATCCATACAGATATCCTCCAAATTAAGGTTTTAAAAGTACATAACTTACAAGTAATATAGCTTTTGTGTAGAAGATCCATTTATTTTTTAGGTGACTGGAAATCATGATAAAGAGAAGTATGGCTATTATTTTCTCACGTGGGTCCAAATAATGATTGACAAACTACTACACCAATTAAATCTCCTGAAGTCTCATCCAAGGCTTTTGAAGAAAGCGAAGACCTATAATTTAACTTCTCCCAATTAGAGTGAAATTAATGAAATGGATGGTTGTATGTTGAAGGTGGATTTGTTTTATTTTCAAGAAAAATTGAAAAGAGAAATAATGGATGGAATGGAAAAGAATAACAAAATAATGGAAAAGAAGATAAATGAAAATAAGAAATAAATGATGGATGACATGGAAAAGAAGATGAAGGAGAATAAGAAAGAGATACAAAATTCCATAAAATAATTGCAAATCCTTCTATTAAAGGATGTTCCAAAAAAGGATATGGTGTTGAGACTCCATAACATATGGGGAGTATTCTATCACAATTGGAGAGCACAAATATTGAGTCACAAAACGATAATCATGAATTTTCAATCCAAGATTCACATGATCAAGGTTTCAAGTTAGCACGAAGAAACTACTACATTTCGAAGATCGATACGAGGAAGTTTGATGGTAACAATCCTATTAGTGGATATTCTAGATGGAGCAATACTTGATCTACACCAAGATGCAACCTTACAAAAGGTAAATATTGCATCCATTTTTTTAGAATGGAACCAACATGTATGATATCAATGGCTTTGTGAAAGGAAAGACATATTTTGTTATATCTTGGTCAATTTTTATAGAGCAATTGATAACACATTATCGAGATAGTAAGAAGTTAGAATAGTACATTGTTTAGTTAATTGGTGAATCTTTGACAAAAATGTCCATTTTAGAGCACATTCAACAATTCCAAAAGTTGAGTCTCAATGTAAAGAACATTTTGGAGGATAATTTGTTAGAATTATTTATGGAAACTTTAAAGAAAATTATCCAAGATGAGGTGCATCTTTTTGAACCTAAACCTATAGAGCATGCTGTCAGTCTAGCAAAGAAAGTTGAATGTAAAAATATGGCCACTAGAAAAATGGTCACTAATAAATATAGAGAAAATCACACTCCCTCTCCTAAATTGACAAGGTTAACTCAACAAATGGATGAAAGAAGAGCAAATGGACCATGTTTCAAGTGTAATAGCAAGTACAATATGGGGAATAACTGGAGTGAGAAGAAATTATTCTACATAGATTGTGAAGATGAAGTAGATCAAGAAGTGGAACCGTCACACAATTCAAAGATAGAAGAGACCACCTCAATAATATTTTTTTTATATATTGGCAAGCATAAATACTCCACAAACCCTCAAGATAGAAGGATATATAAAAAATTAAATGGTAACATTATTTATTGATTTATGTAGTACCCTACTACCCATAACTTCATCAATTACAAATTGGAAAAACTTCTTAATTTGTTGGTATATCCAATGCCAGAATTTCAAGTAATTATTGTAGATGCAGGTACCATAAATTGCTCAGGGAAGTTACATAGTATTAAGTTGAATATCGGGAGGTATTCTTTGGATAGTCCCTTGATTGCAATCCAAATGGTTGGTGTTGAACTTGTATTGGGGGTTCAATGGTTATAAACATCAGGAACAATGGTCCTTAATTTTCAAGATCTCTTCAGAAGGAAAGGAAATTGAGCTTAGAGGTATCCAAGGGAAATCCAGGAAAATGATAAACTCTAATAGTGTGACAAAGTTGATAAAAAAGGGATACTAAGGTGTAATTGTGCAATTGTGCAATTGTGTGCATTAGACTTTCAAACATATACATCCTCTACTTCAATGGCTATTCAAAAAGTTATAAACAATCATCCTTAAGGTATTTGGAGAGATGCCCAAGTGTCTTCCTCTTGCTTGAGATCATGACCATTTGTAATAAGGGATTTTACCACCTAATATTAGGACTTATAGGTATCCGTATGCACTAAAGAGTGAGATTGAATGTATGGTTCAGGAAATGTTAGAGTCTGGAATCATCCAACCTAACTAGAGTGCTTGCTCTCAGTGTTGTGAAAAGCGCGATCGGGATTAAATCCACGCGGGGAACGAATTGGAAAAAATTCGGAAAAATTGGGAGAAAATCAGAGGGGAACGAATCGGAAAAAAATCGGAAAAATTGGGAGAAAATCAGAAAAAAATCGGGAAAAAATCGTTTGGTACAAAATATCCATTTTTTTCATTTTTTTTTAATATCTAAACCATCTACAACATAAAATAAATACATTGACACATAAATATGATAAAAAAACTAATATATAAGATGTTTAATATCATTTCTAGCGCTAAAATCACACATAACATTGAATCATGTCCTGAATAGTAAGTCATGACTCCTGAGTCCCAGTCCCAACTCAGCCTCAAAATATCAACAAAAAATATGATAATGTATCTCATCATGTCATAATGTCATATACAATAAAATGAAAGTCTAATCCTATTGATTTCCTTTGCCCCTCTTGCGAGAAAATGCCACAGCTTTCCCTTTCCCTCTAGATGTAGACGCTGGTGCCTGTGCTGGTGGAGATGGCAGTGGAGTCTGATGTGCTCTAGAAGCTGAAGAACTAGAAGTAGGAGCTATAGGAGGTAGACCACGTCCTCTACTGGTGGCAGGGGTAGCCCGGGCAGGTGGTGTCACCTGGAAACATTACAATCTCCCAATCCTGAAATCCTGAAAAACTGATAAGTCTGCTGGATTTTAAATGAAATCTAAAATTCTACTTTCTCCATATGAAATCCAATGAGGCTGGAACTACTCTCAAACATCCTGAGTCATTTCATGGTAATGTTAAAAATTTAAGTAAAAGGAAGGATGAAAATGAATATTAAGGAGAATGTCACTTTTACTTTAAGAATTTAACATTACCATGAATAGCATATCTATACTAGGGCCCAGACTTGATCCCTCCCTGCGCGCCACTGTCCAAATGAGCAATTGAAAAACCAAAAAAAAGTTTATAAAATCGTGCTACCCCGACCCCACACGATTTTTTCAGTAAAATCGGCAAAAAAAAGTAGGCGATTTCTTCGTATAAAAATCGCGATTTGATCGGCAAGCTGAAAAAATTGCAATTTAATTGCGATTTTCACAACACTAGTTGCTCTTTACCAGTGATGATGGTTATAAAAAAAGGATGGTTCGTGGCATGTGTCCAGATTAAAGACAACTAAAAAATTCACAAGTTTCCTATTTCCGTCTTTGATGTTTCACTAGATGAATTGCATAGAGCAATTTGTTTACTAATTTGAATCTTTGTTCAGGATACCATCGAGTCAGAATGAGGCAAGAAGACATTCCAATAACATCTTTAGAACACATGAAGGTCATTGCGAGCCTTTAATTGTGCCATTTGGACTTACAAATGCACCTTCCACATTTTAAAACTTGGTGAATTCTATTTTCAAACACTTCAAAATTTTTTGTTGGTCTTTTCTCGAGGACATACTAATATACAAGAAATGTCGGGAAGGTCATGTACAACATGTTGTCAGGGTCTTAACACTATTGGTAAGGAAACAACTAGATGAAAAGTCTTCCACGTCTTGCTTTTGTGTTCTAGAAGTCTAATATTTGGGTCATAGTGTATCCCTTGAGGTTGTCAAAGTGGATCCTAACAAAATCAAGGCTATGAGGAATTGACCAATCCCTAATACAGTAAATAAAATAAGACGACCCTTAGGATTGACAAGGTATTACCACAAGTTTGTCAAGAATTATGGTGAAACCGTAGCACCTCTAACAAAATTATTGAAGAAGGAAGCATTTTCTTGCACTAAAGAAACAACCAAAGCTTTGGAAAAACTTAAAGATGCTATGTGTACAACTCTCGTTTTGGGAACACCCAACTTCACAAAATTCTTCATTGTGGAGTGTTATGCCTTACACCATATCTATCATTGGTGCAGTTTTGATGCAATAAGGAAGGCCCATTGCCTTTGAATGTAGTGAACATAAAGGAACAACTTACTTAGACACATCTGTGAAAAAGGAATGTTAGCCATATTACATTCAATTAAGAAATGATACGAAGACACTTCAAAGGAAAAATAGATCATGATAGTTTGTAGTACTTCTTGGAACAAAGACAATCTTTAAAAGAGCAACAAAAATGGGTTACAAAGATGTTAGTTTATGACTCTGAAATTATCTACAAAAAGGGAAAACAAAATGTTGTGGCAGATCCACTCTCAAGGAAAGAAGAAGACACAAAGGATTTACTATGTGTTGAAGAATCTAGGGCATCTATGTATGGTGAGATTCTTCTGACGATGATAACTATTTGTGAGGTACTTTTTATCTTTTCTTATTAGCACAATCTTCTCTTATTATTACTAGAGTGTGTTTTCTTACTTCATCAAACAGTTACCAAAACAAATGATGTTGGCTCTCAGCTAGGGCAAAACCTCTCTCTCTTAGAGAGGAAAACCCTTCTGCAAATTTCTCTTATTGAAGCTTCAATTGACAAATGCCAAACCTTAGAACCTTGACCAATGAATCCTCCAAGCACAAGACACAGTCTCTCTTTTGTAACTTCCTTTTGTCTTGCCTTCTTCTTCACTGCACCTTGATCTCTTCCTTCACACTTCTTTCGGCAACTGATAGCACTTCGCTCTTCTTCCGACAACTGCAGAAACCCTAGGTCTCCTTAGAGACCCCTTCTTAGATGTCTTCCGTTCCTTCTCTACCTCGCTTGGCAATTTTATTCTCCTTGATACTTGGGCTAGAGAATGACGTTCTTCTTGAGGTATATTCCTGAGTTAGAGGATGATCCTCTAACCCTATTGCAGATCTAATTTTTCCTCGCATGTGTGGTTGATTATGGCGCAAGTTTGTCAAATGATCTCACGATTGGATTAGTAATGACATGGAATCGCCCCCACATGTGACCTAAGTAAGTTTCAGCCAACCAAATGCTACTGCTAGTTGTGGGTGATGTTACATGCCACTTAAAGGGTTCAACCCATATTAAAACCTCAATGTTCGCCATTGTTTGACCCACATGACTTGGACAGCGTTCCCCTTAGATGACTCATTGTTCCACTTAAGACAGGCTTGACCAACTTTTTGCTCCACATGTGGCCTAGGTAAGTTTCAGCCAACCAAATGCTACGGCTAGTTGTGGGTGATGTTACAGGCCACTTAAAGGGTTCAACCCATATTAAAACCTCAATGTTTGCCATTGTTTGACCCACATGACTTGGACAACGTTCCCCTTAGATGACTCATTGTTCCACTTAAGATTGGTTTGACCAACTTTTGGTTCCACATGTGGCAGCTTTCTAATTTTACTTCCACCCTTTAACTTGAGAAGGCTTGAATTAGCTTGTACTCATGCTCATGCCTTCTTTAGGGATGAATCTCACCTTTACAAATGCCTCTTAATTGTCATGTTAAGCCGATGTCGAATCTTGGTCCTAGGAGTCTTGTGCATAGGGATACATGCAATGCCCCATTAATCGAGGAATGGTTTGAGTTGTGAGACTGCCATGTAGAAAAAATAACCTATACTATACCATGGCTAAAGAGATGCATATAAACTCTATAACACATGACAATGTGGAAACGACATAGATGTGCTCAAGGAATGGGTTGGATTGGCCCTATAGAGTGCAATCACCCCTACAAAACCAATGGCTCCCCTAAACTATGTGTCCAAGTTGGTCCATCATAAGGCCTCCAGTCCTATCTAGGATAAAAGGACTAAGTGTGGGGACTAATGGGACCAGGCATGGACGACCATAATAGGCCTAGGGTACCATAATACATAGTCATCACGTAGCCTACAGGGCTTTGGGTCTTGGATCTGATTGGACATACAGTGATGTTGCCATGAGAAGTAATAGGGCACCTCCCAAGAGGTAACATGCAGTATATATCATGATGATGTTTACTGTGAGGTCTATTGGATAGATGAAGGGAATTAGAATAAATATCATTCAAAATATCATTTCTATATCCAAATTAATTATGAGTTTTGATGCTAGGAGGCCTTGAAAATTAACCGAGTTATGAAAGGAAATTTTGTAGGCTGGTCTATAATCCCAAAGTTATTGATGTTCTAAAAAGCTGACTTGACCTGTAAATTAAAAATCGGTTCAACAAGAAAATTTCTGCCAGAATGGTTCACAGCAGAGCGAAGAAATGAGGTTAACGAGTACTGAGATGAAGTCAACAACGTTGAGTGTGGGAAAGCACAAAGGAAGTTGATTGGAAAATTGCACAAACAGAACAAAGAGGACAGCATATGATGGAACAGATTATTAGGGATGATGAAAGTCATAACATGCATAAAGGAATGAAGACAGCTAATCAACCAACTAGCCATGGGACTAATTCCAGTGGTCATGGCATCCTTTTTTATTCCATGTTTATCTCTTCATTATGTTTTCTCAACTTCAAACCTCCATTCATGAAAGGATATATCCTGCATTTATCATTTTATTATCTATTTGAAGTATCTTAAATATGGTGGGTCAGTTAGATACATGAAGGTTGACTTCGACATAAAATATTTGTTGCAGTTTTCATGGAGGTTGACTTCTGTGAAGGAATGCTTCTAGCTGTATTCCTGACTGGTATTTCAATGTTGTAGCAGATTTCGTATTCATATTAGTGTGCTGTTCTTTATAAAATTATATGAAGAGGCATACTTTGAGCTGTTGAACTTCAATAGCGCTTTCTTCTCATTTACAAGCTTGAAATTGTTTGTTAGTTATCCTCTACAGTTATATTTTCCCATGGTATCATTTATTGGTATGTATTGTTGTAAATTCTGAAACATATTATTGCCTAATTATTTTCTCTTGTGGTTTCAGGTGTTTTGAAAGCTTGCTATACGAAGAGGGTGGATATCTTTTTTCTTTCTTTTTTGACTTTTTATCTTACAATATACTTGTAACTATCCACTATTATATTCATGATTTTTCTCTGTATATGTATCGGAGGTCTCAAGGCGCATTCAAAGTCATCTTTTTCCCTAGCAGTTAGACCTGAAAGATATTGGCCTTCTTGCCAGTCTCAAGATTCAAAGAATGTGAAAGGAATCGTTATTTCCTTCACGAAGGTGTGAAGGAATATAAAATAAATGAGGTTCTGTATATTGACATTCTTAATAGGTGAGAAGTATGATGCTGTTTTATGTAGGCAGAATGGAAGTTCAATTTTTAATTTCATTATAAAGTTTAATCACATAGAATATGTTGATTAAAAGAAAACTGAAGTGGAAGTGAGGATCAGGTACAGTTGTCACATTATTGTACCGCAGATTATATGTTATGCTTATGGTATAGACATTATAATGTCTAGTTTAGAGCATAATGTGCAGCTGGAAATGTATTTTCTATTGCATGGAGAGTTCTGAACATCTACAGAAGAAGCTGATATGTAAAAAAGGGACAACCTTGTATAGTTGGATCAATCAATTCTAGTTGAATCATTCAATTCTATTTCAATCTTTCGATGTTGATAAGCATTACACCCATATGAGATCAAGTTTCAATTTCTTCTAATTTCAAGGTGATCATTTTCTGAGTTCAATAGCCAATATCAGTATAGATATTGGAAGCTTTTAGTTCTCATAACTGGAGATTGATGGCATCATTTCATAGAAGTAGTAAGTTGCCAAGAAGTAATAAATTAATTCAAGATACCTTTTTATGGAAAAATAGTTTCAATGCAATGTATATGTAGCAATCTTCTCCTTCCTAGTTTCATAGAGGTTTCCCAGCTCCATTAAAGTTTGGGATCTTTCCATAAATCTTATCTCCAAATTTCTGACTTTGACAGTGTCTTTCTTCTGGACAACTGTTCTTTCCATAGAATGCAAATAGAAGCCCTGCTGGGTCAAAGGCATTGCTAGGGAGGGATACACACAGTAGAGAGCCCAAGTGTGAAATTGAAACAATAGTTAACAAGGCCTGACTGTAAAGATAAAGTTCACGGGGTGCCTTGTCGACACAGCGAATGGACCACTTTCTTTCTTTCTGCTTTATATTTCATTTTTTTTAAAAGGTTGGTCGGGAGTAAGGTTTTGTATTGAGTTTTCATGTTAGCTCTTTCTATGGTTTATATAATGTTCATTGATTATGAATTTGATAGCATATATTTTTGTAGTTTTGACCTTAGCTTTTATTTACAATGGCCATTTTATTTTACAAAAGTCATTACTGATATCCATTGCATATTATTTTTTAAACGGGACATGCACTCTATTTTTTTTTTTTGCCAAGCTTGTCAATTTCCAAAATTAGCTTTTAGTTGGATTTTTTTGTAACAATATACATGTTTCAAAGCCCATGACAAGAAGTCTAGTAGATGAAGGATCTGAGTCACTTGAAGTAATTACAAAGTACCTGGAGGTTTTCTTATTTTGCACTCTCGCCAAGATAGATAGTTTTTTACCAGTTAGTGGGGCTTAGAGGGGCAAGCAAAGGAAAATATGTTGGTAAAATAGATGACAAGATGGTGGAACATCTTTATGTGTTTATCTCTGGTTATTGTAAGGAGCTTGGCCGCCATTTTGGCCACTTTTGCTCTTTCTATGGTTTATATAATGTTCATTGATTATGAATTTGATAGCATATATTTTTTGTTGTACTTTTGGCCTTGGCTTTTATTGACAATGGCCATTTTATTTAACAAGTCATTGCTGATATCCATTGCATATTGTTTTTTAAGCGGAACATGCATTTTATTTTTAAATTATTATTTTTGTGCCAAGCTTGTCAATTTCCAAAATTAGCTTTTAGTTAGATTTCTAATAACAGTATACATGTTTCAAAGCCCAGGACGAGAAGCTAGTAGATAAGGATCTGAGTCACTTGAATGAAACCTCTAATTACAAAGTTCCTGGAGTTTATTGTAATTTTGCACTGTCGCCAAGATAGATTGTTTTTTACCAGTTGGGATTAGAGGGGCAAGCAAAGGAAAAAATGTTGGTAAAATAGATGACGAGATGGGGGAACATCTTTATGTGTTTATCTCTGGTTATTGTAAGCAGCTTGGCAGCCATTTTTGCCACTTTATACTGGTTTATGATTATTAAGAACCAGCGTTGTGTTTTACGAGAATCATATGGAGAAGCTAAGATACTCGGGTATACTACAGTCTCTGCTCTGGCAGTTGTGCCAGTTTCTTGGGCCAGTCGATTTTTAATTGGACTAACTCCAATAGAATCACATTTTTCGGGAGTTGACATAATTTTTGTTACAATATTTTAGAAGTTTTCAATAATATATGATGCATATTCTTGCCTATTTGTATTATTGGACAAATGGATCTATATCTCTTTTGGGATCATTGAGCAAGATTGTAATTTGTTCTAAGAAATCTTTATGTTCTTTAAAAGGCAACATAACAAGTGTTTATTTACCAGTAAATATATAATGCTAATTTATGTATTGATGCACATTATATATGTACTATAAAATATTATTTAGAATGAGATGGACAATAATCCGTAATGACGTTTTCATCATTTATTCCTATGTTATTTGAAGAACATTATCCGGCTTTCCAAACGAGGGTCGTTTATATATTTATCGTGGCACACCGTAATGTAAAATTGAAAAAGAAAATGTGCTTTGCATGAAAAGAAAAAGAGATCATCCAGGCAAGGTGGTAGTCAAAAGAGATCATACTTGGGGGCATTGTAACTATGCAGATTTTGTAATTTACGGTTTACCTTTACAATTTAATAATCCCATCATCATCCTAAGTTTCTGACAAGATTAAGTATTCTGACATGCATGCGGACACATCACTTGTTTAATTGCTTAAGCTTATTTTAAATCAGACATCATGTTCTCAACTGTTCAAACACAATTAAGGGCAACCACTTAGGAAGCACTGGTAGAATATATTTTGATATTTTGATTATGGAATGATAAATGGCTAGAAATTTGTTTCGCAAATATGTCTTTTTATGTTTCACAAAATACTAATAAGTTATTTAGTATCATAATTCTGCAATTTGAAATAAAAAGCATGAATCTGTAGGCTATGCGTGGGCATTGCATGAACATACAGGTTAGACTTGGATTTGAAGCACCATGTATCTCTTCTACAGAAAAATTAGCGTGAAGACTGTTAAATAAAAATATATGTTTTATGAGGCAAGCTTTGTTTCACCTTAATGTTAGTACGCCTTTGAATGCAAGCTTCAAGAATTTAATCCTACTTTGCTCTCTCCCATCCAGACAAATGGTGTTTGCACTGGATAAACCAATGAAATTGGAGAAATTGATAACTAGATTGAGGGGAACACGTAAACTCCGATTGCTTCTCTTGCTATTGTTGATAGGTTGGCAATCACTTTTATCACTCTTTATCTATGATTATGGAGGGCCAACTTTATGTTTTAAAACTATTATATGAAGAAGATAATGTACTTGGAAACATTCCGTTGTTATTTATTTCATTGGTTTTATTAGTCATATTTCTTAGACTTTGCCACTTGGTCCTCATGTGGATTCACATTGATGGAATATTACAGTTTGTTTGTGTTGATACTGATTGTTATCTTCTCCTTAAAACTTATGATACATAATAACGTATGATTGGACTATTAGACAAATGAATGATATCGTTTGTGTGCTCTTTCTTTTTAAAGGCTAAATTGATTTTTGTGCTTGTTTATTCAAAATACTCATACATGTCACAATCGTTAATAGTGAAATTGAGTTTGTGGAATACATGCTAGGAGGTGGTGGACATTGTGCAAGAATAACAGGTGAATTTTAATTTATAAAGACTTCGTAATTTATAACTAGAAAAAGAGTTGAAGTAGCATGATTTTATTTTAAGTAGTTTTCTAAGCACATTTTTAGTTTTTCATGATTGTTTTTCACCACTGCCATGTTGTAGTGGACATTATGTAAGAATGACATGTGAATTTTAATTTATAAAGACTTTGTAATTCATAACTAGAAAAGGAGTTGAGGTAGCACGATTTTATTTTAAGTAGTTTTCCAAGCACATTTTTAGTTTTCCATGATTGTTTTTCACGGCTGCCATGTTGTAGTGGACATTATGTAAGAATGATAGGTGAATTTTAATCTATAAAGACTGTAATTCATAACTAGAAAAGAGAGTTGAGGTAGCACGATTTTATTTTAAGTAGATTTCCAGGCACATTTTTAGTTTTTCATGATTGTTGTTCACCACTGCCATGTTGGCATAGATTAGCAATTATAGTCTGGAGTGAAGTGTTGTGCACAATAATTACATTTAAATTTTTAGTATTGAGGGATTTCTATCACTAAACATTAATGATATTAAACAATGGTGATTTAGTGATTTGGGATATGGTATACTATGTTCTTTTTACAATTTGGAAAGACAATTTTCTTATCTTTTAAAAATATTTTTCATTTTATGTGTTGGAGAGCAAATTCATTAAATTCCAATTCATGGATGAATAAAATTTGTCTCATACTTGTTTGTAAGGTTTAGAAAAATTGAAGGGAATAAATAATTAAGGTATTTTAAAGACCATATTTTTGTAAGGAATAAATAAAAATTGTATTTTTTCAAGTAGTTGTAAATTCTTTTGAAAAGTTATGGTTATAGCATGGAAAATTATTTTGATATAAGTGTGCTATCTTATAGTTCATTTTGGTTGTCTTGCATTGTTATAATGGCATTGACATTAATGCCTTGATTTTCTTCTTTGAATGTACTTTTGAAATTTTTGTTGCAAACAAAGTATATATTATAATAAAACTAAAAATATTTAATGCTCACATCTAAAAGGCATGTCTAGTCACATATTTGACCGTCCAATGTGTTTGTATATGTAACAACACATCTTATTGTATCATTCATTCATTCAAGTTTTCTTTATCAATTATATATTTATACCATTTTTTTAATCTATGGAAACATTCCACACACCCAAGAGATTGATATTGCTTTTGACATGCCTTGGGATACAAAGTGAATTGGTCATATGTTGCAAGTATGGTTAATGTGCAATTGATAACTAACCATGCATTTTAGGTCCTTAGTTTAGAGGAAAACTTGACGGTTTATGGGATTCAAATGAGTGACCTAATAAGGGCTAACCTTACACACTCTAATTGACCTGCCTACTAGGAGTGTATATTTATATTCTATGTTGATTCTTTTATGTTGCCTTCCTTATGTTTGATACTTTTCCATAAATTAATTATTGTTCATTACTTTGATATTAGAGCCCCTTCTAAAGCACTCGTTGATTCAACCTTTAGCTACACATTTATAGGAGTTTTTTTTATAGCACAGACTTTGAAAAAATTATCGACAACAACAATTTCATTGCAAATCTCATAAACATGAATAATTGTTCAAAATTCTCAATTACCTCTAAGTCAACATGGTGATCAATAAGCACCCAACTATAGAGCATTTAATGTTCAATATGTTGGGTTCTACATTATTAGATATAAAGTTATTTAGATTCAATGATGCAAAACTACTTTAGAAAGTACTCATCTTTAACGAGGATTGTAGAAAGCTATCAACTCTCTCTTGATCCTGCACACTCGATTTGTATCATATCATCTCTTATTGGGTAAGAGACAAGTCCAACTAGGGTTTCTCTGAATGTGTCCTTGATACTTGAATAACTGAATGGATTTTTTGCTAATTACATAATATCATGAAATTTCTGAATCATACTAGGCCCTTTTTATGTCAAGGTTACCACTCTTAAGGTTTCTCCCAAACCCTAGCTTCTGTTTGCAAGAACAAAGGCTTCCCTAGGGTTTCCTTCAAACCCTAGCATTCTTTCAGGTCTCCATCATCTTCATGCCTTTCACTTGTTTTGACCATGAACTTCATCATAGGAGTCTTCAAGAGGGGTGATCTCAATGACTTTTCTTCGACCCAACTCTGATACCATATTAATTCTTAGGGCTAGATTGTTCTTTGTTGAAGATAATTGCAATTTAAAAATTTTCAACATTTTCATATAACATTAACCTCATAACATCATTTCATCATTAGAAATTATGTAGAGAGAATAATAACATCAACAATGCAGCGGAACAATAAAGAATTGTAGAAGAAAAATATACACAATATAGACACTAGGATTTATGTCAGAGGCTAGGGCGAAACCCTACAAGGGGAAAACCCAACCAAATTCGTATTCCTAGATATTTATCAAATGTTCAGTTGAGATGCAATGTAAAATAAGAATGAGACACATGTTAAAATGTAGCAAGAAAATGCTTCATTTGACTTTTGCCTTAGTCAAATGGAGAAATTCGATTTTCCACGTCAGCAAGATGACTTTGATTGTAGTTAGCTAGAGTGATATGGCTTTGCCTCCTAGTTAAGTCAGTAAATTCGATTTATAGGATAGAAGTAGACTTGTGATGGGTTGTTGCTAAAATTTAACATTCGAGTAGAGTTATGTTAGTTAAAATCAGTTAATTGAGCTCTAGCCTTTAGTGGAATCAGTAGGAGTTCAATTGAGTAGCTTTAACAATTGTTAACTCACTGATCTCTCAGTGAAATGGTCAATTTACTAAAAGAAACCCAATCATGCATGGAATTCAAATTACCTAGTTGGAGTGGAGGAAAATGCACATTGTAATTATCAATTTTGTACTAGTTGAGTGTACAATGTTTTTGCATTGAGCAAGTTGTCAATTCCTTCAGGATTTGCGCAAGGAAATAAGGAATTCTCTTATTTTGTAGGGGCTAATTTCCTCAAGGATTGCACAAAGAAATAGGAGGAAAGCATAGACCTATTTTGGCTAAGTGTTGGTCAAAGCAGGTTAGTGAGCATGAGATCAATATTGCAATGCAGGTGGTGCTTCATGTGTGAAGTTGTCATTGTAATAGATCCATATTTCTCATCTGAATTAATGCAAAGCAGTAGAGCGTTTTTTCCTAGGTGGGTTCCCCTGTGAAATCATTGTGTTCCTTGTTTTTTGATGGTTGCATGTGTTTATATCTTGTGTTTTCGTTTTCGCGGAATATTAGAAGAATTTTTCGTCTCTTGATTTTAGTTCGATTTTATTAGTAATAGAAAATTTCTTGCAATTTCTACATGGTATTAGAGGATCAGAAGATTGCATAGAAACCTTGTTCCAGATCTTCTCTAAGAGAAATTTTGATTTGCAAAGTTTTTGGTGCAAATTCTCTTCAGTACAAGAAAAATGTCTTTCAACAGATTAAGGCTAGAGTATGCATTGGAGGGTACCTCGAATTTTGTGCTTGGAAAGACATGATGGAAGTTGTCCTGGATGACAATGGAGTATGAGACTATACAAAAACTAATATTCCAAAACCAACAACATCAGATGCACAAGCACTTGCTCAATGGAAGAAAGACACAACAAAAGGCAAGAGGATTATTTTGGATGGTGTTAGAGATCATGTGATTTCAAATTTGCATGGAAAGGAGACTCCTTTTGCAATGTGGAAAACTCTCAAAGTTCTATTCTAGAGTGGCAATGATGCTAGGAAACTGACATTGAGAGATAAAGTTATGAGCATTAAAATGTAGAAAAATGAAACCATTCCACACTACTTATCCAGATTCACTCAAGTTCGAGATGAACTTCGAGGAGTCAGAGAAAATGTGCCATCATCCGAACTTGTGAGCTTAACACTCCTTGGCCTTTTGAAATCATGGCACAACTATCAGGATTCAGTTAATGGAAGAGACAAAATACCAAATTGGGAGAGATTTTTGGTTGATTTGGTGCAAGAGGAGATCATTAGAAACATTAGAGATGGTGTCACATCCAAAGTCGAGGAGGAAGAAAACTTTGCCTTGGCGGGCAAGGGAAAGAAAGCCAAGGGAAAGAAGGTCCAAGACAAGGCAAAATCCAACTAGAACCAGGGCAAGAAGAAGGACCTCAAAAGAATTAAATATTTTCACTGCCATGAATATGGACATTATGCAACCAAGTGCCCACACTAGCGATTCAGGAATAAGCATGCAAAAGGAGTAGGAGGTGATGCTCTTGCATCACGATTTTAATTGGATTTCACCCTCATTGCTTACATGGCAAGTATTGTACGAGGTAGTGTATGGTTCTTGGACTCTTGAGCCTCATTCCATATGACAGGATTTAAGGAGTTCTTGAGTAGCCTAGAGGAGAAGTACCTCCAATTACACATAGAAATTGGTGATGATGGGGGGTATAGTACCAAAGGGATTGGTATTATCAGCTTTAAGAGGGAGTGAGGCTCACATCTTCACCTAAAAAATGTAATGTATGTGCCTGGAAATGAAAAAATTGATGATAGAGGTTATAATGTGGTGTTCAGTAAAGGGAAAGCTTTTCTAAAGCACGTTGTTATTGGGCAAGTAAAACAAATTGGTGTTAGAGTGAAAAATCTCTACAAGCTAGAGGTGGATGCATGCATTGCATTGAGTAGCAAAGCAAAACATGTTTAGAGTCAAGATGTTTGAGAACTGTGACATAGGCGCATGGGTGACCTACACAATGGAGCTTTGAAAATCATGAAATAGATCACCACGAGACTTCCAAAATGCACCCTTGACCAACATGATGTTTTCAAGGGAAGCACTCTTGGAAAATATGTCAAAACATCCTTCTAGGGCCGAGATAGCAGAGCTAGAGAAATCTTGGAGCGAGTCCACTTTGATTTGTGTGGGCCATTTTCGACAGTCTCAATTGCAAAACACAACTATTATGTAATTTTCATAGATGACTTTTCCCGCGAGTGATGGATCTATTTTATGAAGAAGAAATATGAAGTGTTTGCAAAATTTGTTGAATTCAAAGCATTGTTTGAAAATGAGATTGGTGGGAACATTAAATCCCTGAGAAGTGATAACAGAGGATAATTTGTGTCTAATGCTTTCAATTATTTTTGTGCGAGGAAGGTATTAGAAGAGAATTGATTGCACCCCACAACCCACAACAAAATGGGGCGATAGAGGAAAAACATAAGCATTGTAGGGGTTGCAAGAGCAATATTGCATGATCAAGGACTACCACTATATATGTGGGAAGAAGCATGCAATATAGCAATTTATTTGTAGAACTAGAGCCCTCATAAAATACTTAGCATGATCACACCTCAAGAAGCTTTCTTTGGGAGGAAGCTAGATGTATCCCATTTTCGAATTTTTGGAGATATAATCTATTGTCATGTTTCCAATTATAGCAAGAAAAAGTTGGAGCCTACAACTGAGATGGGTATCTTTGTAGGATACATAGAGACACCTCACAACTATCGAGTCTATTTTCCTCACTCAGGATGACAGTGATGAGGAGAGATGTCAAATTTGATGAGGAGAATGCTATGAGAAGCTCTCTTGAGCGAGATCTAAGTATTCCACCAGAGGAGGAGCCTTGGTCAGAGCCTCTAGATGTTGTGGAGAAACTACATGTGGAGGAGTAGAAGGGAGGTCGAGTGGAGGCACCCACTTAACAAAAATATTCTAGAGAGGGGAAGAAGAGAACCAAAGAGTTTGATAGGTTGGTGCAAGATGCACAGGAGCATGTGCGAGCTCCTACATCGTTGCACAGATAGATGAGATCACCATACATGTATACGAGTTATATGACACTTATGATAAAACTCATTGATTCAGAGCCTTC
The DNA here is from genome assembly GCA_031772625.1 of Pinus tabuliformis. NCBI lineage: Eukaryota > Viridiplantae > Streptophyta > Pinopsida > Pinales > Pinaceae > Pinus > Pinus tabuliformis. The sequence goes on along the minus strand of CM062810.1, from coordinate 523,725,537 downwards.
ATTTGAGGAGGCAGTTTCTCAACCAGTATGGGTAGATGCCATGGTGGAGTATGACTCCATCATGAAGAATAATGTATGGGAGGTGGTTGCAAGACCAGAGAACAAGTCAGTGGTTGGTTCCAAATGGATATACAAAGTGAAACATGCAACTAATGGAAGTATTGAGAAGTACAAGGCCATATTTGTTGCCAAATGCTTCTCATGGGTAGAGGGAGTTGATTATAGGGAGATGTTTTCCCTTATGGCAAGATACTCCTCCATCATAACCATTCTAGCATTAGTTGCACAGATGGGGTGGAAGATCTGCTAAATGGATGTGAAGAATTCCTTCCTCAATGAAGTGGTTGAGGAAGAGATTTACATAGAGAAGCCTGAGTGGTTTGAGACATTTGGCAAGGAGACACATTTGTAGACTCAAGAGAGCCCTTTATGGTCTCAAGTAAGCACCCAGTGCTTGGTACACTTGGATAGAGACATATCTCAGTGGATTGGGCTTCACCAATAGTTAAGCATATGCCAATCTCTACTACATTGTGGTAGAGGAAAAATTGCTCATTTTAGTCTTATATGTAGATGGCTTGATACTGAGAGGGGGTGAAAAGTTGATCCAGTCTTGCAAGGACCTTGTAAGAGAGTTCGAGATGAAGGACATGGGCCTGATGCGCTACTTCCTTGGTTTGGAGGTGTGGTAGGGAGATGGAGAGTTGTTTGTGGGTCAGGGGAAGTATACCTCTGAAATACTTCAGAGATTCCATATGCAGGACTGCAAGCCTATGGACACTCCTCTAGCTACCAACTGGAGGAAGGAGGATGCCTCTACAAGAGAGGCAATAGAGGGTACCATCTACAGACAATTGGTGGGGTTCTTAATGTATCTGGTCAAAACAAGGGCCGACATATGTTATGCAGCTAATGAACTGAATCAGTTTATGGTGAATCCTACGAAGCTTCACTGGAAAGCAGCAAAGCATGTGCTTAGATACCTCAGAGGCACAATAAATTTTCAGCTATGGTACAAGTCGAATGATGGTGTGAAGATCCAAGGCTTCACTGATGTAGATTGGGTAGGGAGTCCATTAGACATGAAGAGCACTTCATGATTTATCTTCAGTGTTGGGTCATCATCTATTTCATGGTATAGCAGGAAACAAAGATTTGTAGCTGTTAGGCCCCTATACTACTAGTGTAACCCCTTATTGTTATTAGTACAACCCCTTTATTATATTGATGTACCCATGTAGTGCCCATATTGTTACTATTGTGCCCCATAGAAGCCCACTAATGTTATTATTGTGCCCTTAGATTATTATTGTTATGTCGGCTCTGATTATATTATGACCCCTTAGACTCCTATATATATAAAGGAGGTCTTTTCATTTGTATCATCCAAGAATTGTTCATTTATGTAATGTAAAGGAGGTTGCCCCCTCGAAGAGGCTGAATTCTAAGGCGTTGATCTATCTTTTCTATCTTTTCTTGAGCTGGTTTCATAACATTTGGTATCAGAGCTTTGGATTCTAGGGTTTCGTTGCTCCAAACAGGTCATCGTGGCATTTTCGCTATAACTTTTTTTTGTGACGTTTCAGAAGTTGCAAAAAAAACCCATTTGAGAAGCAATCGCACTGAACCTTGGGTCCGAATTTCAGAGCTTTTCGCGCGATATTTGCTGAGATATGATCTGAGGAAGTTGGTCTTTTTGCAGACTCTTGAATTACATTCAAAACAAGTGACCTGGGGAGATTTGGCATAACTCTTCCTTGGAGAATCCAATTTGGGTCAGACTTGTGGCATTGGAAAGAGGACGCAGAGTGCTACTGCAAGTCACAATTTCAAAACTTAAAGATCCAAAAGTACAGAGTTAGAGTCGTTTCAAGATCGAGCTCCTAAAATCAAGAAAAAGCAAGATGAGGAAGTTTGATGGCAAGGATTCGGTAAATTGGATACTTTAGATGGAGCAATATTTTGATCTACATGGTGTACCACTGTTACAAAAGGTATGTATTGCATCTTCATATTTAGAACCATATCAGTTTTTATGGTATAAAGGGCTTTGTTCCCGTAAACAACTTGTTACGTGGTCAATTTTCATGGAGCAATTGATAGCACATTATGAGGATACAAAGAGCAACACCTTCTTTAGAGCAACACCACAACAATTGGAAATAGTAAAAGGGCTTTGTTACATAATGGAAAGTAAAATTATGGCAACAAGGAAGCATACCACTCACAACTATAAAGACGGAAGTGTTTTTGCCCCTAGTTTTCCACAACCTATAAGGTTGACACCACAACAATTGGAAGAAAAAAGAGCAAAAGGGCTTTGTTATAGTTGTGATAACAAATACACTAAAGGTCATAAGTGTGCTGAGAAGAAATTATTTTACATAGAGTATGAAGAGGTGGAAGAAAAGGATCAAGAAACATCAAAAGAAGATGATATACGCCAGGACCCAACCCCAGAGAAAGAAGAAATGCACCAGACCATATCTTGTAAAGCATTGGCAAGAATTACCACTCCTCATACTCTCAAGATAGAAGGACATATCAAGAAGAAAAAGGTGCAAGAAGTGAAAGATCACATCGAGAAAGAAGAAATGAAGCCAACCATATCTTGTAATTCATTGGTCGAAATTACCACTCCTCAAACTATCAAGATAGAAGGACATCAAGAAGAAAAATGTTCAAGAAGTGAAAGATCACATCAAGCATCAAGAAATGAATCCAACCATATCTTGTAAAGGATTGGAAGAAATTACCACTCAAACTCTAGAGATAGAAGGACATATCAAGAAGGAAAAGGTTCAAGCAGTGAAAGATCACATTGAGCATCAACAACAAGTTCTCCAACTTTTAAAGGATAACGCCACTTCGGTGCAAAATCAAATGAAACAACAGGTAGATCAACATCGTAGTGAGAAATTTTTTGATATAGGTGATTGGGTATTTTTACTACTACATCTCAAGCAAGCTATTTATGAGAAGGAAATGTTGGCAATGCTACATGCACTTAAAAAATGGCGACCTTACCGAATGGGAAGACTCTTTAAGGATGAGGATGTGGAAGCATTGTTTTGTGCTATTTCTATTATCCAGCCAGATTGGATAAACGAAGCAAGGGATGAATGGAAGAAGGACGAAGAAGTATGGCCACTTATTCAAAAGTTGCAAAAGATCCCAATTCAAACAATATTGCCAGAAATTGAAGAGGAAGGAAAAATCATATTGGAACCTGGAGAAATCACAGAAACAAGAACCCGACAGCGACGAAATCTATCAATTTTAGAGTATTTCATCAAGTGGAAGAACATTCCCGTTGAAGATTCCACATGGAAGGACAAGAATTTTATACATAAGCATCAAGAACTACTCAAGCGTTGAGGACAATGCTTTTTGAAGGAGAGGGGCATGTTAGGCCCCTATACTACTAGTGTAACCCCTTATTGTTATTAGTACAACCCCTTTATTATATTGATGTACCATGTAGTGCCCATATTATTACTATTGTGCCCCATAGAAGCCCACTAATGTTATTATTGTGCCCTTAGATTATTATTGTTATTTCGGCTCTGATTATATTATGACCCCTTAGACTCCTATATATATAAAGGAGGTCTTTTCATTTGTATCATCCAAGAATTGTTCATTTATGTAAGGTAAAGGAGGTTGCCCCCTCGAAGAGGCTGAATTCTAAGGTGTTGATCTATCTTTTCTTGAGCTGGTTTCATAACAGTAGCACTAAGCCCAACATAGGTCGAGTATAAGGCTGCTAGTCAAGCAACATGCACGGTCATTTGGATGAGGAAAATTCTTGTTGGTCTTTTCATTCAAGAGATGGATCCTACTGTGATTTATTGTGATAATCAAAGTTGTATCAAACTCTCTGAAAATCCATTATTCCATGACAGTTCAAAGCACATTGATATCAAGTACCATCACTTGAGAGATTGTGTGCAAAGGAGAATCATGATGTTTTGGTACATTCCCACAGAGGAGCATGATGCATATATTTTGACAAAGGCATTGTCAAGAGGCAAATTTGAGTTCCATAGGAGTAGGTTAGGGGTGGTGCATAACCCTTTTCTTGTTAATAGGGAGTGTTAAAATGTAGCAAGAAAAGGCTTCATTTGACTTGTGCCTTATTCAAATGGAGAAATTCGATTTTCCACATCAACATGATGACTTCGATTGCAGTTAGCTCGATTGACATGGCGTTGTCTCCTAGCTAAGTCAGTAAATTTGAGTTATAGGCTAGAAGTAGAGTTGTGCATGGGTTGATTGCTAAATTTAGCAATCTAGTGGAGTTATTGTTAGAGAAAATCAGTTAACTAAACTCTAGTCTTTAGTGGAGTTAGTAGGAGTTCAATTGAGTAGTTATAACAATTGTTAACTCACTAATCTCTCAGTTAACTGATCAATTTACTAAAAATAAACCCAGTCATGCATGGAATTCGAATTGCCTAGTTGGAGTGGAGGAAAAGGCACATTGTAATTATCAATTGTATACTAGTTGAGTGTACAGTATTTTTGCATTGAGAAGGTGGTCAATTCCTTCAGGATTTGTGCAAGGAAATAGGAAATTCTCCTATTTTTTAGGGGATAATTTCCTCAAGTATTGCGCAAGGAAATAGGAGGAAAGTAGAGGCCTATTTTGGCTAAGTGTTGGTCAGAGCAAGTCAGTGAGTAGGAGATCAATATTGCAGTGCAAGTGGTGCTTCATGTGTGAAGCTGTCATTATAATATATCCATATTTCTCATCTAATTTAATGCAAAGAAGCAGAGGGGATTTTTCCAACCGGGTTCCCTTGTAAAATCATTGTGTTCCTTGTGTTTTGATGCTTGAATGTTATTGCATGTGTTTCTATCGTGTGTTTTCCTTTCTGCAGAATAGTAGAAGAAATTTATCTCTTGATTTCAGTTCGATTTCATTAGCAGTAGCAAATTTCTTGCAATTTCTACACATCGATCATATTTGGCCACCTAGGGCCAACTTGGGATCATCCCATATCCTCACGAGATAACAACAAGCATTATATATATATATATATATATATATATCACTTCACATCTATCATAAAGCCATTGTCACAACTGTCACTATCACAAGCATGGGCTACACAACTAAGTCATCACTGCCATTAGAACAATCACTGATCTCACTGTCATCTGTAGACATAATGTTATCACAACCCTTCACATATCACTATCATATGAGCTTCCATACATCAATGTCCATACACTGTCACTGTCATATTGTATTTATGTTACTGCTATTATCAATAGACCATTTCCATAATGGTTCATTGCCATATCAAGATTACTACTATACAACTCACTACCATACTGCCATACAAGGTCACTGCTATTGTGATACATCAACGTCGCTATTAGACAACAAGGTTATTGCCATATCAGAGATCACTATTATAAAAAAATATTGCCATCACTTAAGGTCACTCTCCCATGCATCTATATCATGTTATATATATGACAGTCATGCCTCCAAGTCATTGTGGCATAGATCACTGTCCTGTCTCTAAGTCACTTGTGTCATCTATATTTGTCACAACCATATGGACATCACGTATCACTGCCATCATATAATATTGTAGAAGGTATCTTTGTCCAACGTGATACTACTATAAATCATTGTCATAGACCTAGACCCTTATCACTGTCATTGTTAGCGAGTCATAGAGAGTCCCTTATCTTACATAGGATAAGTGTGAGTCATAAGAAAGAAATGCGAGTCACATGAATAGTCAATGAGCCATAAATACTAAATGTTGGTAAAATAGATAAAGCTATGGGGGAACATTTTATGTGTTTATCTCTGTTTCTTGTAAGGAGCTTGGCAACCATTTTTGCCACTTTATACTCATTTATGATTATGAAGAACCAACATTGTGTTTTACAATAATCATATGGAGAAGCTAAGATACTCAGGTATACTATAGTCACTTATCTGGGAAGTTGTACCAATTTATTGGGCTGCTCAATGCTTAATTGGAATAACTCCAATTGAATCACTTTTTTCGGATGTTGATATAATTATTGTTACATTATGTTGAAAAATGCAACGATAAATTCCCAATTTGATTTTGCCTTGATTAAAATGAGAAAAAATCAAATTTCCACATCAACAAACAACTTGGATGTAGTTAACTTGTGTGACAAGGCTTGTGTCACCCAATTTACTCAGTAAATTCGAGTTGGAGGAGTTAGAGTCCAATTTAGCATGTGTGATTGTTAATTTATAGCAATCAAGGTCAGTTATTTCAAGTCGTTTTTAGTTAAACTAGTTCCAACTGTTGGAGGAACTAGTGGAAGGTCAGTTGTGAAGTGAGACTTCAATCTAACTCAGTGATCATCTAGTTAACTGATTAATAAACCCAAAATAACTAGTGCATGCAGAGAATTTGAGTTCACTAGCTGCGGTGGAGATTCCAAGGTAGTGTAACATCAGTTGTAGACTAGTCTTGAGTGTACAGGTGTTGCAAGCAGTTAGATGATCGACATTTGGAATTGCACAATCATTTTGGAGGAAATTCTTAAATAATAGGGGCCTAATTTCTCAATGAAATAGGGGCTCAAGTAGAGGTAGAAATTGACTAAGTCTGGGTCGAATCTTCTTAGTGAGAAGAGACATAGGTTATTCACTTGCAAGTTGTGTTAAGTTGAACAAAGCAATTGTAATACATCTATATTCATCATATTAATGCAAGCAGGCATATGGGTTTTTAGAAAATTTATTTTCCCCGGAAACATATTGTGTGCATGTGTGTTATTCTCATTGAATGTTTGTGATTGATGTTATAAATTATGAATTGAGTTCCGCAGAGCGATAGTGTAGGTTTGTTTCTTGTGATTTTGATTAAAACTTCATGAATAGTTGCAAATATACACCATAATCTCTACCTGGTATCAGAGTAGGATTCACGGTAGAGCAGGAATTTCAAAGTTGTTTCTCAGGAGGTTCGAATTTGTAGTCTAGGGTAGCAGGATCTCTACAGAGTTGGGAAGATGACCTTCAATGGGTTGAGACTAGAGTATGCCTTGGAAGAAAACTCTAATTTCATTGCATGGAGACGATGTTTCATGACAATGGATTGCTAGATTACATCAAGACAATTGTTGCAAAACCACATGCATCTGATGCACAAAACCTAGCCCAATGGAAGAAAGATGTAGCCAAGGCAAGGATAATAACCTTGGAGGGAGTGCAAGACCACATTGTCACAAATATCCATGGGAAAAAAACTCCTTATGCAATGTGGCAGACACTGACAAATCTGTTCTAGAATAGCAATGACCATCAGAAACTAGCGCTCAAGGATAAACCTCGAAATATCAAGATGCAAAAGAATGACACTATTCAACAATATCTGAGTAGGTTCACACAAGTTTGTGATGGACTTGCAGGAGTTGGTGTTACTATTTCATATGATGACTTGGTAATCTTAGCCCTTCTAGGCCTTCTCAAGAGCTGGCATAACTACCAAGATTCAGTGAACGGGAGGGAGAAACTATCGAATTGGGAATGCTTATGGTCTGATTTGGTACAGGAGGAAATAAGGCGGAATACCAGAGATGGGTTTTCATCCAAGGGTGAGGATGAAGAAAATTTTGCATTGGTTGGAAAGGGAAAGAAGAGAAAAGGGAAGAAACCTAAAACCAAACCAGAATCCAGCCAAGGGGGGCAAGAAGAAATATTTTTCCAAAATTAAATGTTTTCATTGTCATGAATTCAGGCACTATGCCATGAAGTGTCCACACAAAAAGCCAAGCAAGAAGACATCAAGAGGAGAAACAGGTGAATCTTTGGCTTCATAATTCAAGCTTTACTTCACCCTTATCACATGCATTGCCAACACAATGATGAGGAGCGTGTGGTGCTTGGACTTTGGTGCCTCATTCCACATGACAGGGTGTATAGACTTTTTGAGTGACCTAGAGGAGAAAGATCTCCATATGCACATCGAGTTGGTGGATGACGAAAGGTACAATGTGACTGGGATTGATACAATCACCTTTCAGAAGGAGTCAGGATCCCCTCTCAGACTCAAGGATGTCATGTTTGTTCTAGGCCTAAAGAAGAATCTCATCTCTGTTGCAGTTTTGGAACACTGTGGTTATGATGTGATCTTCAGCATAGGGAAATCATTCTTGAGACACATATCCAAGGGACAGGTGAAGCGAATCGGGGTTCTTGTGAAGAACCTATATAAGCTAGATGTGGAAGATTGTGCTACATTAAGCATTAAGGTGGAGAAAGTGTAGAGTCATGATGTCGATGAAATTTAGCAAGAAATACTTGGTCATTTGCGTCATGGCGCCTTGAAGATTGTGTAACAAATAACCACTGGCATCGCCAAAGGAGCACTTGAGCAACATGATGTATGCAAAGGATGTAATTTTGGGAAGTACACAAAATCCACATTCCATGATCGGGACAACAAAGAAATTGCAGTCTTGGAAAGGATCCACTTTGATGTCTATGGACCTTTATCGACAACCTCCACCTCCAGACACATATTTTTACATTTTTATTGATGACTTCTCAAAGAAGTGTGGGATTTTCTTCATGCGGAAGAAAGATGAAACATTCTCCAAGTTCGTAGAATTCAAAGCATTGGTTGAGAAATAAATCGATAAGAAGGTGAAGGCTCTCAGGAGCAATAATGAAGGTGAGTATGTTTTAAATGAATTCAAAAATAATCATGCAAAGAAGACATTCGAAGAGAGCTGACAACAACCAACAAACCACAACAGAATGGGGTGGTTGAGAGAAAGAACAGTGGCATTGTGGGAGCTACGAGAGCTATGTTACATGACCAAGGCCTATCTCTACATTTGTGGGCTAATGAATGCAACACAAAAATCTACTTGCAGAACCGGAGTTCTCATTGGATTCTTGGTATGATTACACCAGAGGAGGATTTTTCAAGGAGGAAGCCAGATGTGTCACACTTCAGGATTTTTGGAGCCTCTATTTTCTGCCATGTATCTAAATAATCAAGGAAGAAGCTTGAGCTGACAACAGAGTTGGGGGTATTTGTGGGTTACATGGAAACTCCTCACAACTACCATGTGTACTTTCCATCCTTCAGAATGACAATAGTGCGAAGGGATGCAAAGTTTGATGAGGAGAAACCGATGTGGTGCTTTCTTGAGAGGGAGCTTCAGATCCCACTAGAAGAGGAGCTTTTAGCTCCAAAGGTGCCTCAGAAATTTGTGGAGCAGCCACAAGAAGAGAGGAGGAGAGAGTGTAGACATCCACTCAAGTAGAACCATCTAGAGAAGGCAGAAAAAGAACCAGGGTAGTTGATAGACTCGTGCAGGATGCGAGAGAGAATGTGGGAGCTCCTTCAAGTTTGTGTAGGCAGAGAAGGTCACCTGAGAGGTACACTAGCTACATGGCTCTAATGAATGAGATTGTAGAGTCTAAGCCATCCTCTTTCGAGGAAGCAGTAGAGAAACCCGTATGGGTTGATGCAATGGTAGAGGAATATGAATCCATTGTAAAGAACATTGTTTGGGAAGTGGTCCCAAGACCGATAGATAAATTATTTGTGGGTTCAAGATGGATCCTCAAGGTTAAGCATGTAATAGATGGAAGCATAGAGAAGTATAAGGCCATAATTGTGGCCAAAGGATTCTCTCAAGTTGAGGTAATTGACTATGAAGTATTCATCCATTAGAGCAATTCTTGCTCTGGCTGCACAGATGGGGTGGAAGATCCACTAGTTGGATTTAAAAACAACATTTATCAATGAGGTTATTGAGGAGGAGGTGTACATTGAGAAAACTGAAGGGTTTGAGACATTTGATCAGGAGTCTCATGTGTGTAGGTTGAAGTGAGCATTGCATGGTCTCAAACAAGCACCCCATTCTTGGTACACTAGGATTGACAGTTATCTCACGAGTTTAGGATTCACCAAAAATAAAGCGAATGCAAACCTCTATCAAATCTTGATAGCAGGTGGATTTTTTATTATTGTCTTATATGTTGATGATTTTATTTTGACTGGTGATGAGTAGCTGATCAAATCTTGTGAGGACCTTGCAAGGGGATTTGAAATGAAGGACATGGGTCTCATGCACTACTTCCTTTGGTTGGAAGTATGGCAAGGCGATGGGGAACTATTTGTGTCTCAAGGAAGGTATGAAAATGAGATACTACAAAGGTTCCGCATGGAGAGTTGTAAAGCCATGGAGACACCTCTAGCGACCAACTGGAGGAAGGAGGATGCCACTTCAGGTGAGGAAGTGGATGCTACTATTTAGCGACAATTAGTTGGTTCACTAATGTATCTTGTGAACACATGACCACATATGTTCTATGCACTCAACCAACTGAGCCAAGCTATGGTTAGGCCAACCAAATTATTTTGGAAGTTAGCTAAGCATGTTTTACGATACCTCAGAGGCATTACCTAGTTTGGACTATGGTAGAGACGGAAAAAGGGAGTGAAGTTGTGTGGCTTCACAGATGAAGATTGGGCAAGGAGTCCATCTGAACGAAAGAGTATATCAAGTGGAATTTTCAATGTTGGGTTTGCAATGGTTTCTTGGTACAACAGGAAGTAAAGATCTGTGGTGCTCAACTTGGCAGAGGCAGAATACATGGATGAGAAAGATGCGTGTAGGACTGTTTGGTCAGATGATGGATCCAACTGTGATCTACTGTTATAATCAAAGTTGCATCAATCTCTCTGAGAATCTTTTATTTTAGGATCGATCCAAACATATAGATAGTTGGTATCACCATTTGCGGGACTGTGTGCAGAGGCTGATAATGTTGCTACAATATATTCCAACAGAGGAAAAAGATGCTAACATTTTGACAAAGGCTTTGTGAAGAGCGAAGTTCGAGTTCCACAGGTGCAGGATAGGGGTGGTTGATAATCCCTTTCTTGCTGAGAGGGAGTGTTGAAAAATGCAACAAGAAATTCTCAATTTGATTTTGCCTTGATTAAATTGAGAAAAACTTGAATTTGCACATCAACAGACAACTTGGATGCAATTAACTTATGTGACATGGCTTGTGTTACCCATTTTACTCAGAAAATTCGAGTTGGAGGAGTTAGTGTTCAGTTAAGCATGTGTGATTGCTAATTTATAGCAATAAAGGTCAGTTATTTCAAGTTGTTTTCAGTTAAACTAGTTCCCACTGTTGGAGGAACTAGTGGAAGGTCCGTTGTGCAGTGAGATTTCAATCTAACTCAATGATCATGTAATTAACTAATCAATCAACCCAAAATAACTAGTGCATGCGGAGAATTCGAGTTCCCCAACTGTGGTGGAGATTCCAAGGTAGTGTAACATCAGTGGTAGACTAGTCTTGAGTATACAGGTGCTGCATGCAGTTAGATGATCAACTTTGGGAATAACACAATCATTTTGGAGGAAATTCCTAAATAATAGGGGTCTAATTTCTCAAGGAATTGGGCAAAGAAATAGGGGCGCAAGCAGAGGTAAAAATTGACTAAGTTTAGGTCAAATCTTCTTAGTGAGCAGAGAGATAGGTTATTCACTTGCAGGTTGTACTCAGTTGAGCAAAACAATTGTAATACATCTCTATTCATCATATTAATGTAAGAAGGCATAAGAGTTTTTAGCAAACTGCTTTCCCCTTGAAAAAACTATGTGCATGTGTGTTATTTCTCATTGCATGTTTGTGATTGATGTTCTAAATTGTGAATTGAATTCCGCAGAGTAGTAGAATAGAGTATTGTCTTATGATTTTGATTAAAACTTCATGAGCAATTGCAAATCTACATTATAATTTCTACACATTATTTAAGAAGATTTCAATAATATATGATGCATATACTTGCCTATTTGTACTATTGGACAAGTGGATATGTACCTCTTTTGGGATCATTGAGCAAGATTGTAATCTTATCCTAACAAATCTTTATGTTCTTTAAAAGGAAACATAACAAGTGTTTATTCACCAACAAATATGTAATGCCAATTTATGTATTGGTGCACATTATATATGTAGTACAAAATATTATTTAGAAAGAGATGGATAGTGATCCATAATGACGTTTTCATCGTTCGTTTCTATGTTATTTGAAGAACTTTATCTGGCTTTTCAAATGAGGGTTGTTTTTAACTCTATCATAGCACATTGTCATGGAAAATTGAAAAAGAAAATATGCTTTGCATGAAAAGAAAAAGAGATCATCTAGGGACGGTGGTAATCAAAATGCATAATACTTGGAGAAATTGTAACTATGCAGATTTTGTAATTTACCTTCACAATTTAATAATCGTGTCACCATCCTAAGTTTCTGACAAGATTGAGCATTCTGACATGCATGCGGACACATCACTTGCTTAATTGCTTAAGCAAATTTTAAACTAGACATCATGTTCTCAATTGTTCAAATACAATTTTCAGCCCCATTAAGGACAACCACTTTGAGCACACTGATAGAAGATATTTTGGTATTTTGATTATGGAAATATAAATGGCTAGAAATTTGTTTTGCAAATATGAAAATGTCTTTTATGTTTCATAAAATAGTAATAAGTTTTTTCATATCATAATTCTGTGATTTGAAATCAAAAGCATGAATGAGTAGGCTATATGTAAGCATTGCATAAACCGATAGGTTAGACATGGATTTTAAGCACCATGTATCTCTTCTACAAAAATATAAGTAGGTTGAGGACTTTTAAATTAACAATGTAGGTTTTATGAGCCCTGCTTTGTTTTGACTTAATATTAGTCACTTTTACAAGATAACTTTGAGTTGATTTTTTTTTTTTTATTATTATTATTATTATTCGGAAAGTTATGATGGAAGGGGTGTAGTTTGAATATTTATTGATTTTGACTGAAACCTAGTCAATTTAAAAAATCAATTTTGAATTATATTTTACTATAATTGTCTATGTATGTTAAAAGTCAAGATTGGGCATAGGGAGATATTTTGAGTTGTAAGCATAAATGTTTAATTTTTAATTTTTATTTTTTAATGTCAATTTGTATTCACACCATCTATATCAATCCACAATGTAATATATTAATTTAAATGACAAGTTAACTAATGATGATTCCTTGGGTTTTTTCTCAACTTTTTTTAATGTGAGTCTTTCTCAAAATGATTTCCTCACGTGTGAAAATTAAACAAATTTTGTTTATTGAGTAAATGCTACATATCATGGATGAAACTAGCCTTGACCTTTGTTTGGTAATTTTGAGTATTTGGAAATCACTTTGTTTTTTTCATCTAGTTCAGTTAAATGTGACTTGGCGTTTTCCTTATGGATTTCCAAAATGTAATCCTCAAGAGCCTCCACAAGAATCATTGTTACATTTCTTGCATACTTATCTATGGGTTGTTTTTCTCTAACTCCAAATATTTTAACCCGTAGCCCATAATATAAAAATTGTATCATCATCCTAGTCCATGTTCAATACACATTGATGTAACATTCTTGATGTTATAGTGCCACATGAGCTATATCTTTCCTAGTAGACTGAGGATCTTGGGAAATCAATGCTTGGCTTTGAATACAAGCTTCAATAATTTAATCATACTTTGCTCTCTCTCACCAAGAAAAATAGTGAGAGAATCTTTCGAATCAAATTGTGTGGAGGATTTATGATTTTGTCCAATGTTTTTGGTGGACTCTCCACCCATCATTAGGTACTAGAGAATTTGTCCACCTTAAATGTTGGACATAATCATAAATCCTCCACACAATTTGATCTGGAGAATTTTCTCAATATGAAAGACAAATAATGTTTGAATGTGAAATTGATGACAAGATTGAGGGGAACACCTCAACTCCAATTGATCTCTTGTTATTGTTGACATGTTGACAATCATTTTTAGCTCTTTATCTATGATTATGGAGGATCAACTTTATGTTTTAAAACTATCATATGAAGACGATAATGTACTTCACAACATTCCATTGTTACTTTTCTCATTGGTTCTTTTATTTGTATTTGCCCACTTGGTGCTCATGTGGATTAGCATTAATTGAATATTACAATTTGTTTGTGTTGATGTGATTTGTTATCTTCTCTAGAAAATTTTAGAGGTATATATGATAGATAATCACATATGGTTTGACTATTAGGCAAATGATTTTTTTTTTTGTGGGATTTATGTAAGAATGACAATTGAATTTTAATTGATAAAGACTTTGTAATTCATAACTAGAAAAAGAGACGAGGGAGCATGGTTTTATTTTAAGTAGTTTTCCAAGCATAGTTTTAGTTTTAGGTCTGTTTTTCATGATTGCTTTTCCCCACTGCCATGTTGGCATATACTAGCAATTCTAGCTTGAGCGAAGCTGTGCACAAAAAATATATTTAAATTTTTAGTATTAAGAAATTCCTCTTACTAAACATTAATGTTATTAAACATTCATGATTTAGTGATTTGGAATATGATATATTATATATGATACATAATCACATATGATTTGACTATTAGGCAAATTATTTTTTTGTGGGAGTTATGTAAGAATGACAATTGAATTTTAATTGATAAAGACTTTGTAATTCATAACTAGAAAAGGAGACGAGGGAGCATGGTTTTATTTTAAGTAGTTTTCCAAGCATAGTTTTAGTTTTAGGTCTATTTTTCATGATTGCTTTTCCCAACTGCCATGTTGGCATATACTACCAATTCTAGCTTGAGCGAAGCTGTGCACAAAAATTAATTAAGAAATTTCTCTTACTAAACGTTAATGTTATTAAATATACATGATTTAGTGATTTGGAATATGGTATATTATGTTTCTTTTACAATTTGAAAGGAATTTTTTTTTTTTAAAGACCAAATCAATTAACCTCCCATTCATGGATGAAAAAAAAATGTTTTATACTTTTTAAGGAATTTGAAGAGAATAAATAATAAAGGTATTTTGAAGATAATTTTATTTATTATTAAAATTGTATTTTTGTAAGTAGTTCTAAATTCTTTGGAAAAGTTAAAGTGATAGCACATTGGTGAATGGATTTCATGCAAGTGTGGTATGTTATAGTTTGTTTTGGTTGGGTTGCATTGTTATAATGACATTGACACTAATGTCCAAACAATTGGCTTCTTCGAATATACTTTTTTTTTTGTAACAAACAAAAATTATATATTACAAAAAAATTAAAAATATTTAATGAGCACATCTAAAAGTCATGTGTACTCTAATATGAGATCATCCAATCTATTTGTGTATGTAACAACACATCCTATTGTATAATTTATTCATTCATTCATGTTTTCATTATCCATTATATATTTGTCATTTTTTTCATCTATGGCAACATTCCACATACCCAAGAGACACTGGTATTACTTTTAACTTGCCTTGGGATATGAAGTGACTTGTTCAAATGGTGCAACTATGGTTAATGTGCTATTGATGACCAGCCAAGCATTTTGGTCCCTTAGTTCAAGGAGAAACTCGAGGACTTGCGGGATTCAAATGAGTGACCTAATAATGACTAACCCTACACACTCTAATTGACCTACCCATTATGAGTTTATACTTATATTCTATGTTGATTTTTTTATGTTGTCCATATGAGTCAACTTACGAATGACAAACTTGAAACACAAGATACAAGATTATAACAACATAGTAATAAGACCAAGTACATCTCAAGAGAAATCGATTAGTTAAAACCATCTATGACATACAATAGTAGAAGAGCAATAACAACTAATTGCAAAGCTGTTTACAACTAATAACTAGTGTAATGTGTGGAATAAAAAAACAGAGATCCATAAGCAAACATATGAGCCATAAGCCATGAATTAGTTCATCAACATATAACTCATGTGAAAGAAAACATGCACACATAATAGAAGTATCGAATAGCCATTGCAACCATCATGAGGTGCACGATAATCTATACCAAGAGTGAAGAACTTCTCATTGATAATGCGAAAATATCTAGTACATGTACTGTAAGTCCATCAAAATCCATTAGTGGAAAGCGAGTTGTTCATATCATCTCTAAAATAAGTCCCTAGCCTCACCACAACTCAGTGCAAAATCACCAAGAATAAAAGTGCTCATACAATGCCAAAACCTTAAGTGCTAAACCTTTCTGGATGCATCGAAGTATATTTATACAAATTACTCTTCCATACCTTTTTAGATGCATGAAAGTATATTTATACAAATTATTCTTCACCTTACCCATAACTATTATCGCTTATTCTTTGGAATTTCTCAAATTTTTTATTTTCGCTCCGAAAAAGAAATAAAATAAATGGAAATTTATGGGGTGTCTTCATGGATGATGCATGAGGTCACAGGAATTGGCCGAAACGAAAGGGCAACAAGACATCAACTTCAGCCCCACTCCAAGCTCTGAAATCCTTTATTGTTGTTTCTCCAATAGATGGCGCCTAACTCATATGGTGACACCCCATAGTCATTAACACGAGAAATATCAAGTGTTCCGATGGAATCTTGTCTGCAGAACTCCATTGACCTAGAAGCCCATGTGCGCAAAGCTCTCCATCCACCATTTCAACTAAGGAATTTGTGAACTCACTAGAACATGATGTTTTCCTTTGAGGCTTTGAATTTGATTGGAGAAAATCCATTTGTATGTATTCTAGCTCAGCTTGCAATTCTGCTTCAATCTCAACCATTCCAGTGAACTATTGTGTAGGTTCGTCAATGATAACACTTACAATAGATTCATTAGCTTGAAAAGGGGTGCCGACAGAATTGGGATATTCTTTTTCTAACTAATAATTTGGAGGTGCATCTGGCTGTTCTCGCTGATGTGTAATTTTCACCATGACAACCCTTGGGCATTTCACTGTTTTGTAGATGGTCCTTTCTTTCGTCAATTTCCTTTTCAATTCCTGAATCAACCCTATTGTCTTTTGATTTCTCATATTACCCAACGATGTCAGAATTCACCTTCTTCCCTTCTACATGCTGAGATGATTTACTTTTCTTTTGCAAATTCAAAACTGGAATCCGAAATCAATTCTAGTTTGGTCCCATCAGATTCCATTTCAATGCTATTTTTCTTATCAGGTTTTGAAGTGGCATCCTTACAATCTGCAATGATGTCTAATGCAACTTTTCCATGGCAATCGAACGCAGTCATATCACAAATGAGTACTGTAGCAGATTCTACATTCTGGTGGTAAGTTCCTGTCTTTGATTATTATTGGGTAAAGTAGGTTTCCCTTTTGCTTTCTTAAATTTAGGACCGGACTCTAATTTTATTAGCTCACTTGTTTCTGCAACATTCACATGGCCATTCAACTCCTGCCATAGCTAGTAGCACAAGCTAGGTTTTCCCATAGATGGAAACACTCTTATCTGGGCCCATCCAACTACATTGTCCAATAAGCTAGTGAGCCTTTCGTTGCAGGCAATGCCATAGCTTACCAACTAGGTCATCACTTTGAATGTTAGGTCAGCATCAGAAATTAAACAAGACTCATCATTAAATTGAAAATTGTAGTCCGTGAGTGCATTCAACTAACAGAACAACAAGGTAAAGAACAATGCCAAAGACAGCTTTCGCAAGATCGTCAACTAAAATGATTAACCAAAGGCACTATCACTCTGCTTGATCAAGAAGCCTAAGCAACCATGCTTGATGCAGCTATTTTCCTTGGACAACATGCTCTTTTACATTTCTACATTCATATTATGTTACTCAAAATATCAGTACATTACTGATATTTGGATAAGAACTGACAGGACTTAATCAGGACTGAAGACCATCAAGCATGATGCATTCACACCCACAGGTTTTGCCATCAAGACAAAGCATTCTGAAAGTCACGTGTTTTAGAAAAAACTCCATCTCCGCATATCTCTGCCATAAAAACTTTGATATGTTCTCTTTCAACCATTTAACCGAAAATGTATCTCAAGAATCTATTGTCGAGACTGGCTGATTTATTGAAGAATGTCCCTCAAGTGTGCTTGTTATGCCATATTTCTTATGCATAAAAGGAACAACCAGCTCTCTCAATATTTCCACAATTATCACCTCAGTCACTCCATCGGGCATTGCATTAAACTTTTCTTAATCACAAAGGTGTTACCAAGCACTAAGACTTAAACCAAGGTCTTTGTCTCTGTCTTGCCAATGACTGTCAATGAAACCCATAACTTTTTCATTATCGCAAATAGAAATATGGGCATTGCGGATATTTAATAAAGAACAAGTATAGCTTATCACAATAGTTTCAGCCCTGTGATGTTACAGTATACAGGCTCCATGAAAACAAGTTTGGACGCCACCACCTATTTTCAAGTTGAGATCCAGAGTGCATGCACCGAGTGAGGCTTTGGAGTAGACTAGCCAATCCGCAGAGTAGTATGCATAGATGAAGCACCTGTGGGTGTTGTGTTTATGATTGACCAAGACTCTCTTGGGTTTCCAGGTATTTCAGAAACAGACGGTGCTGCTGAAGGGCCACTTTCAGGACTTCCAACAAAAAAAACTTGAATGAAAGCTCAATGCACATTGCAAATGGTTGACAGGTTAAAGCATGAATTGAGCCTGTTGACACAGGAGACACCCTCCTGCCGTGATAACCTTCTTTACAAAGGCAGTTGACAATGAAGTGGGCTCAACAATGGCTGAAAATAACCAGCCTGCCAATGGGCCATAAATGCACGTGCTGTATATGCCCACCGTTGGATTTTGGCTGGCCAGTTATCCAACAGTAGGCATATACAGCCCCCGCCCATGGACAGGCTGGTTTTTTGTTGCCCTCAACAATCTCATCTCTATCGAACAAGCTGTGCACAGACATAATTGCAGGTTTGATCTTCCCAATTCCTTCATTTCAGATGTACTAGCAAGTTCTAGGAAGGAAACTATACCATGTCAGCACATATGGCATGGTATAGAAACAGAAGTACCTGATATTGCAGTAGATTTATTAAGGCAACAAATATGTGGTTTGTCAATGAGCATTAAATGAGCGAGGGCTGTATAGACCTACTTTCGAATAATTGGCCTGCCAAAATCCAATAGTGGTCATATACAACATCACTCAACACCACTCATTTAATACCCATTGACAAGCTACTTATTTTTAGCAAATTAGTTGTTGAACAAAGGTACAAAGCACATCTCGCACATAACTCATTACCACAACCTTCAATAACAACTGTACTTCTCCGTTCAATACATACAACACATGGTTCAACTCCTACAGGCAGGGGATTTGAATTTCCCCATCCACAATGTCTAGCAATTTGCACAATGCTCATAAGAGATAGGGCTAAATATCGTAGTGATGGAAAACACGGTACATCAGATTGTGAGCCACGGGTTAGCAGCCCTTCAAGCCAATGTTTGCGGCAAAGACGAACCTTCCTTCGAAACTTCTGCATCTTCCATTGATGAGCACAATGACATTGAACTACAATCAAAATAAGCAATTTTGCATCAAATTGATTCGCTAAAGCTTTTATTAACATCTCCTGATGTATCTTAGAGCAATCCTTCTGCAATTTATTTCTGAACAGCCGCGATTCTTGTTTGAGGGTCGGGCTGGTGAACCAATGAAGACCCCTCACATTACTTGCACCCCTACCAATTCATTTCATTGCATGCAAAATTCCAATCATTTGGACTATATGCTTTCCTGTGCACTACGGGCTACACTAGTCCATCACGATGCGCTGCAGCGCAAACTATGCTTGTTTGTTGCGATGAGCTGCGGGGCATCCACTTCTTGTTGAATATACTCTTTCGTTGCGCTGCGCGATGGCGCATCCTTACCGAACTTCCTGCGCTACGACGCTCCTCGAAAGTCAGTTTTCTTTGCATAATCAATTTACATCTATGGGAAGGTGTACAACATATTAAGTAATACTCTTTGGCAGGTCTGTGACCATGGAGGACCATGAAGGCTCTCATATTCGTAGATTCTATTTCTTGCATTTCTCGAAGAAACATCCATAAGCTCCTGCCCTGTAGCATAATATGTGGATAATAATTCACAAGAACCTAAGATGGATACTCTTATGCGTTCTATTCAATTTCCTCTCCATCAATTGTAGGTTACCCACCTTGGACAAAAGATCAAACCCGCTCTGCAGTTAGAATTCCGCCATACATAAAATAAAGAGGTTTTAATAAGGTTGGGCAGGCATCACACACATCGATATGCAACTTTGCAAGGAATTACAATTTGCACAAATGGCAAAGCTGAGCTTCCGATTAGAAATTGCTAAAGAGACAATAAATGAAGAATATGTGGAGCAATGTGGGCACGGCCACTGTGATTCAATCCACCGGCACTTCAATCTCCATCGTCAATCTGGACATGCCAAGAATCTTGACAAAAATATTCAATTGTCAAACCAAAATCTTTTGAATATCCCGCTTCCTCCTAAACTTGACCCACAACTTGTTAGATTTAATTTGTGAGTTTTCCTAATTACCTTAAACCCCAACCAAGATCTACTCCTTTGTAAGAAATTGAAATTAATGCACACCGGAACTTACTTTCCATCCTCAAAGGCTCCTGGTCTTGACTTGAGTTATTGGCTCTTGAATCCTTCCAAGAGCTTGCAATCCTTTTCTCTGGCTATCCTAAATGACAGAGTACCTAGTCCTCAATGGAGCAGACAATTTTTCTGAGTGATTGCAAGCCTTGGAGACTCAGCCCTTTTATAGCAGTGCAAAACCCCAATCCTAGGGCAGCGTAAAATTTAGCTGAAACAAGTCTGTCTGAAATTTCAGATTGATTGAAATCAATCAATCAATCAATCAGAATAGATTCTGATTTCCTTATTCAGCTCAAATTTATTACTGCTATTATTTTTAATCAATTATAATCGGTCCATTAACAATTGTAATTGATTAACATTATTCTATATGTATTTGTATCCAAATCCTTATTTAAATACGTATAATGCCATGACTTAATTAATCACATTATTTGGCATATTTTAATCACTACATAAATGTAATCTTGCTGACAGTATTTGACATCATAATCATAATGCACGCATGTCCAACTCAATTATTGTAATTAGACGTCTCTAAATCCAACAATCTCCCACATGGACAAGTGCAACCTTTTGATTATATATCCTTAACTTTATTGCATGCAACTTTTCTGTCTTTACTTATCGTATTTCTTAAACAATTCCGTCCATCAATTATGCTAACAAAGGACTTAAGCGGCATTTGTCACATTTATTCGCAACTAAACTGACATAAATCACGCTGCCAACATAACTGAATGACATGAATCTGATTTGGACATATAGTTTAGAAATTACACGCAAGTGTGATTAGACGTGCCTATTTCTAATTGAGTCACCTTTACTTTACTGTATGAGGCCAAAAACTTAAACTTTAAAGAAAGAAATAATGAAACTGAAACTGAATGCAACTTGTATATATCATCAAAATTGTTTACAATTGCATTACATAGAACATCAAAAAACAAAACTTAAAACATATTCAGACTCCCACATTTTTTCTAATTATCCTAAACAGATATTACACCCATACAAGCAACATGTTGGTGAAACTTCTTGGGTGGTAATCCTTTAGTAAGAGGATCCGCAATCATGGAGTCTGTACCTATGTGTTTTATACATAATTCATTATTCTGCACTCTCTCTTTTACAACCAAAAACTTAATGTCAATGTACTTCGACTTTGACGAACTTCGGTTGTTGGATGCGTATAACACTGCTGAATTGTTGTCACATAATAATTTGAGTGGTTTCTGAATAGAATCCACACAATTTTCAGACTTGTGACGAAGTTCTTCAGCCATACGCCATGATTAGATGCTTCAAAACATGCAACAAATTCAGCTGCCATAGTGGAGGAGGCTACCAATGACTGTTTAGCGCTCTTCCATGACACAGCACCACCTGCCATCATGAAGATGTATCCTGATGTTGATTTCATGCTGTCGACACATCCTCCAAAATCAGAATCGGTGTATCCAATGACCTCGAGCTGTTCCGATCTCCGATACGTGAGCATATAGTCCCTTGTTCTCTTTAGGTATCTCAACACTTGCTTGGCTGCCTTCCAGTGTTCCATACCTGGGTTACTCAAATATCTCCCTAGCATTCCGGTAATGAACGCAATATCCGGACGCGTGCATACTTGTGCATACATGATGCTACCCACGGCTGAGGCATAGGGAATATCTTTCATGAGGTTTTTATCTAAGTCAGTTTGGGGACATTGTTTCAGACTAAACTTATCTCCTTTTGATATAGGGGTATCTCCTGGTTTGTTGTTTTGCATGCCAAATCTTGTTAGAATCTTATCGATATAGTTCCTCTGGGATAACCTCAGAATACCTTGAGATCTATCTCTAAGTATTTCAATCCCTAGAACAAATGATGCATCACCAAGATCTTTCATTTCAAAGTTCTTAAATAAAAAATTCTTAGTTTGATGCAACATGTCCTTATCGTTACTGGCAAGCAATATGTCATCTACATATAAAACCAAGAAAATAAATTTACTCCCACAGAACTTAAGGTATATACATTCATCTACTATGTTAGACTCAAAACCAAATGAGCTAATAACTTGGTGAAACTTATAATACCATTGTCGAGATGCTTGTTTTAGCCCATAGATAGATTTCTTAAGTCTGCAAACCATAGACCCTGCATCACCTGATACAAAGTTTTCTGGCTGCTTCATATAGATCGTTTCATCAATGTCACCATTGAGAAACGCCGTCTTTACATCCATCTGATGAAGTTCTAAATCATAATGTGCTACAAGCGCCAATATAATCCTTAAAGAGTCTTTCGATGAAACTGGAGAGAAAGTCTCTTTATAATCAATGCCTTCTTTCTGTGTGAAACCTTTCGCAACAAGACGTGCCTTGTATTTTTCAACATTGCCTTTAGAATCCCGCTTAGTCTTAAATATCCATTTGCAACCAACGGGTTTCTTGTCTTTAGGCAACGGAACGATATCCCAAACGTCATTGTCATACATAGATTTCATCTCTTCATTCATGGCATTAATCCACATTTGAGAGTTAGAGCTTTCCACAGCTTGTTTGATATTAACAGGATCATTTTCAAACATGCCAATGTCAAACTCATGTTCTTGAAGATATGCATAATCCTTTGATTGTGTAGATCTTTTCTCTCTAGTAGATCTCCTAATTGGCACAGGCTCTAGATTTTCTTGAGGTTCATTTACAACTTGATCTTCAACAGGAGGAAGAACATCATTACCAACTTCTGACTCTCCCACAGGCCCTAGGCCATCAACATTTGTCATGTCAATGTGAGGGTTTGGGTTGGGTTCAGGTCCATTTGTGTTCTCTATTCCATGTTGAGTTTCTAACTGAGTTGTTTGGGATGATGAAGTTTGCACATTGTCAAAAGATGTATTTCTAAACGCAATCGGAATTTGAACAAAACTAGGACTTTGGTCCATAGTCTCATTCGCATTCGTCTCTTCTTCTTCAAAAATACCATCTTTTGTCATATCTCCCCCCACAAACTCATTATCCTCAAAAAATTTTGCACTTCCTGACTCGAAAACTGTATGTTCTGTTGGATTATAGAATTTGAACCCCCTAGATCGTTCAGAATAGCCTATAAAGTAACAACTAACGGTTCTTTCGTCCAGTTTCTTTTTTCTTGGCTTATAAGGCCTAGCTTCACATGGACATCCCCAAACTCTCAAATGATTCAAGCTAGGCTTGCGCCCAACCCATAACTCGTAAGGGGTCTTGTTAGCTACTTTAGTAGGCACTCTATTAAGTATGTATGCTGCAGTCTTTAAGGCTTCTCCCCACAAATTCTCAGGTAGAGTTGTACGAGCAATCATACTTCTCACCATGTCTTTAAGGGTGCGATTTCGTCGCTCAGCAACACCATTCATTGCAGGCGAACCTGGCAACGTATACTGAGGCACAATTCCGCATTCCTCTAAGTATTTTGCAAAGGGACCTTGACGTTGTTCTCCTGATCCATCATAACGACCGTAGTATTCACCACCACGATCAGAACGAATGGACTTTATACGTTTGTTAAGTTGTAACTCAACTTCCGTTTTGAACTTTATGAACACGTCTAATGCTTCCGCCTTTTCTTTTATTAAGTAAATATGACCATATCTTGAATAATCATCTATGAATGTGATAAAGTAACGGTCACCATTTCTTGTAGCCTTTGGAAAAGGACCACAGATATCCGTATGAATCAATTCTAAGACATCATTACACCTTTTTGCATCATACTTACGTTTATTAGTTTGTTTTCCCTTTATACAATTTACACAATCACTTAAGTTTGTAAAATCTAAAGGTTGGAGAATTTCATTAGACACAAGACGTTCTATCCTTTTCATAGAGATATGTCCTAATCGCTTGTGCCATAATGTTGCAGATTTCTCGCAAGTTAATTTACGTTTTCTATTATCTATATGCAGTGCCTCTGAATGTGAAGTGTCTATATCTAGAAAATAAAGATTATCATAAGAAGACAGGATACCAGAAGCAAGAAGCTTAGAATCTTGACACAAACTGAAATTTCCATTACCAAATGAACATACATAACCATTTTTGTCCAAATAAGATATAGAAATTAGGTTCCTTCTGAAAGATGGAACCACTAAAGCATCAAAACTTAAATAAAATCCTGTCTTACATAATAATCTAAATTTTCCTATGCTTTCCACTTCTACTTTATTGCCACTTCCTACGTAAACGTAGCGCTCTGCCTCACTTGGCTTGCGATGGCTTAGGCAACCCTGCATCGACATACTGATGTTAGTCGTTGCACCTGAATCTATCCACCAAGTATATCTAGATACAGAACTTAAATTAACTTCAGAACAAACCAAAGCAAGAGACATACCTTTCTTTGCCAACCATGCATGATAGTTGGTGCAGAATTTCTTTGTATGTCCTGGCGCTTTGCAGAAAAAACAGTTCCTTTCTCCTGCTTTCACAGAAGTATCTTCCTTCTTGCTTTTCTGCGCGGCATTGTTTGTAGCTACCTTGGTAGGTCCCTTTTCCTTGGCAGTAAACTTGCGCTTCTTGCCTTTACCCTTAGGATTAGATGTTACTACATGAGCACTTTCTCCCTTAGTCATTTTCTGTCTCTCTTCCTCCTGCACCAACCGAGCCTCAAACTCAGGTAATGTCCACGTCTCTTTTTGACAATTATAAGTCATCTTGAATGGACTAAAGTTAGACGGGAGAGACAGAAAAATGAACTCAATGAGAACCTCATCAGAGATGTCATAATTATGCCCTTTCAAGGCACGTTGAAGTCTTGTCATCTCAATAACATGCTCTCTAACCCCTTCTTTTCCCTTGTATTTTATTGTTGCCAACTTCACAAAGAGTGTACTCACATCAGTCTTTTTACTCTTTGTGAATTTTTCTTCAAGGGCCTTAAGGTATTCAATAGCGCCTGTCTCTGTATCAGGTATGATGCCTCGAAAAGTCTCATGGATCGTTTGCTTCATCACCATTATGCACATGCGATCTGAATGCTCCCATCTAGCAATATCAGCCTTCTCTTGAGGAGTTACCTCACTCTCTTTATTAGGCTTGGGGCGATCAAATCTCAGTGCTGTGTCCAATTGCATGATCCCTAAGACTAATTTCAGCTTTTCCTCCCTGCCCATGAGGGGCTTAATCTGACTTAGACTTAACATTATGTTTGGATCTGAAAAATTCAAGAACAAGGAAATAATTTAGATACGATGCATCACGATTTAATCATAATTCTAAAATCTATCTAAAGGCATGTGTAAAACTATTTGCTCAATTAAAACTTTAGCCAAAACACCATTCAGTAATGAAACACCTTTGGGTGCAATCATTACCTTCAGGCAACCCTTATGCACCAAACAACTTAGCAGGCGCCAACCCTCCTTTGGGAAAGCTAACACCCACGTCCATTGCCAGCACGTTACTTCAACTTGTCATGAGTCATCCTTGCAATTGTCTTACAGAGAGCGGTTCGTTTGCGAACATCAATGCTTGACTCATGCGAAAACAACACATGTATACCAAACACCGTCTTTAGTTAGATTCCAAAATTATGTCTAAAACCTAATCTAGGACGTACCTATAGAATCTACTCGTCCTATATAGAATACAGTATCTTATGACACTTTTAAATTTAATATGTCAACTATATTCATCAAAATAATTATTAGATTTTAGTAAAACTTTAGCAGTTTCTACAATGATTACCTTTTAGAAATGCTTCAATAATTTATTTAGAGAATACTAAATAATTTTATGGTTGCCATGATTAGCATCATTGTGATCAAATCCGAATTTTAGTATTATATCAATAATTAACGTTAATACAAATTTTATGCCATAATTAGCATCATTGTGATAAAATCCGAATTTGGTATTATATCAGTAATTAACGTTAATACAAATTTTTATGCCATAATTAGCATTATTGTGATAAAATCCGAATTTGGTATTATATCAGTAATTAACGTTAATACAAATTTTTATGCCATAATTAGCATTATTGTGATAAAATCCGAATTTGGTATTATATCAGTAATTAACGTTAATACAAATTTTTATGCCATAATTGTGATCAATTTAGAATTCAGTATTATACCCTTTAATTGGTGTTAATACCAATTTTAAATAATATCTAAATCCTAATAATTAGCCTAAATATAGCATAGTAATTATAGTAATTATCCTATAAATGTGAAGTGATCACTGCATGAGAAATATAAAACCTTTAGCATTATATATATATATATTTTTTTAAATAACACGGAATACTAGATCAGACAAAAAAGGACTAAAAAAAAGAAAACAATGGATGTCCATGTCCATTCAAAACTGCAGTGCCCTTACATATACGAAAGGCATGATTTATATCCAACAAAACAAAAATGTTTGATTGCCAAAACCTTTGCAGGATTATCCATCAATGGAGTACACTGTAATGTCAAGGCAAGATGAATGCTTATACACATAACGGGATAAAAACATCAAGCATACTCTACCTGGCAAATAATTCCTTAGCAAGAACATTGGTAAATTGAAATGTAAATAGATTATATGAAATATGATATTGAAATCATGGAAATCAAATCAAAGACTACTTACACCAATACGGCCGTATACTGCCACACTTACTCTACATTTAGCATTCGGTCAAGTAACGAAATGTTCCCAATACATCAAAATATATTGCTCTAAAAATAAACCACATGCGGTAACCTCGATAACAAAAAAATTATTTATCAAACAACAATTTATATAGGCCCTATACAGCATACAACTATTGATATCCTACAGCCCTAAATAAAAGGGATTTCATGGAGACCAATTTACTCATACATCTGCGAGTTACATTTTAAAATTGGACTTCAACTGTTCCAAAGTTGCTCGCAGATAATCCAGAAAAGAAAAACAGTTCCTCAATTGTGCAAATCAGAGGTGCAAAGCTTAGGTTTACAATTGTTTTGTTTATCTCAGTATCTGAAAACAGTCAGAAGAAACCTCCACATAGCGCCGAACAACATAAAACGCCCTCAAAAGAGGTAAGCATGCATCAAATAGCAGTTACAACCAAAAGAGCATGAAACGTAAAATGAAAATTACAAGAGCACATTCGCAGAAAAGGTTTGACCATACTGCATTTCATTTAATGTCCAAGGAACAGATATGTCAGGCGATGCAGCACAATTCAAGTGCCATTAATCTTCACAAAATGCAAGCATACCCTAAGTCAAGCACTTTACTTCATGCGATCTAAACTACTGCAGCTATTTAAAGCCATTAAAGCAGTGCTATAATAACTCAAAATACGCCCCAAAAAATGCCGCATTTTAGCCATAACCATTCAAAGCCAAGAAAATGGAGCCAAAAAAAAGAAAGAAAAAAAGAATAGAGTTTGCAACTTGTACGCAACCACAGAGTCAGCCATTAGAGACAGCACAAGGATTTCTTACATAAGGGTGCTCTGATACCAATTGTTAGATTTAATTTGTGAGTTTTCCTAATTACCTTAAACCCCAACCAAGATCTACTCCTTTGTAAGAAATTGAAATTAATGCACAGCGGAACTTACTTTCCATCCTCAAAGGCTCCTGGTCTTGACTTGAGTTATTGGCTCTTGAATCCTTCCAAGAGCTTGCAATCCTTTTCTCTGGCTATCCTAAATGACAGAGTACCTAGTCCTCAATGGAGCAGACAATTTTTCTGAGTGATTGCAAGCCTTGGAGACTCAGCCCTTTTATAGCAGTGCAAAACCCCAATCCTAGGGCAGCCTAAAATTTAGCTGAAACAAGTCTGTCTGAAATTTCAGATTGATTGAAATCAATCAATCAATCAATCAGAATAGATTCTGATTTCCTTATTCAGCTCAAATTTATTACTGCTATTATTTTTAATCAATTATAATCGGTCCATTAACAATTGTAATTGATTAACATTATTCTATATGTATTTGTATCCAAATCCTTATTTAAATACGTATAATGCCATGACTTAATTAATCACATTATTTGGCATATTTTAATCACTACATAAATGTAATCTTGCTGACAGTATTTGACATCATAATCATAATGCACGCATGTCCAACTCAATTATTGTAATTAGACGTCTCTAAATCCAACACAACTTGCCGCTGATGCTCTTTAGCAATAGAAGATCCTGTCAAATCCCACAACATTTTGAGTATATCTTCGATTGTCACTTTCCCACTGCCATCTGAATCGTAAAATCGTAAACCATGAAAATTAATTCAACCTTTTGTCAAATACTTGCTCTGGAACTAAAGGACTGTTAAACTCCATTAGTTTATGCAAAATTGCTACTTAAAATTATGGAATTTAAACTGCAGTCTTTCCTTAACTTATGGAAACCAACTGCAATAGTTTCCTTAAGTTAAGGAAATCAACTACAGCTAATAAATTTATTGTTAGGAGCTCCTGAAGTGGTCCATTACTCCCATCTGGAGTTCTCTGCCTTGATCTGTGGGACATCTGACACATAGCTATCAGAAGCTTGATGGAAGCTTAGCTATAAATTCATCTGTTTGGTCCCCAAGCTTGCATCTCAATCCCCTTCAGTTTTACACCATTTAGCTGAGGTAGCAGAGCTTGGAAGTGCCTTCAGATCAGCTGCATTCTTTTCTTTTTGCTTGCGCCGCTGGAGCGTGGTTTTTCAGAAGGAAATTGCATCAAGAGTTTCACCAATGGCTGGAGGTAATCCGTATCCCTGGGCATTAAGTTTCAACGATTCTTTTCAGTTCTTTCCGCATGCAGAATCGCTGTTTAAGTTTATTAGTTTTCTAACAGTTAGTATCAGAGCCTAGCGTATCTCTGCCTTGGTTGGATTCGAATGTTTGAAGTGATTTAATTTGAACCGTATACAGAAAATAAATTATTTTCATTTATTCGAATGAATGTCTGAACACATAATGGATCTGCGTACCTTTCATTTATATCTGTTGTAATGAAATATTATTCACAATATCGATTCCTATCGATACAAAATACACAGGCCTGTTTTTTATGGGCGCACATTAAAATACACGGGCCTGATGCCCATTTGTTTACTTCCAATACAAATTATCATTTGGTATCAAAATCTTAAATTTATTACATTGGAAACAATACATGATATAAGTTGCATGGAGACTTCTGTGGATTTTGCAGAAAATTTTCCACATATAACTAATTATGCAACCTATATAGCTATTCTTGACTCAATGTAAACCATGCGTTTATCAGTTGAACAAAATCAATAAATATTTTTATATTTATTTTAAATTCTGATATTTGTTTGTTGTATTGACACGCTCTGTTGTGTTATCGACATTTCATAATTATGTCAAAATTTAATTACCTGGCGCATACAATATATCTGGTCGTTTCTTAGTTGAAACAAAGCTTACCGCTCTTATCCAATGCAACTTCCCCTCTTAGTTCTGTGGATTGTAATTCATGGCTGCGGGATGTTAAGCTAAACCTGAAATGCGCGTCCAAGATTGAGGGGATCACGGTCTCTCTCACACACAGACGCAGATCTGGCTTTTGATATTTGAGGAAATCTATCATTTGGCTGTCCAGGACAGGAATTTTGCTGTAGAGGTTATCTAGTAAATGGGCCGCATTGAGATATAATTACGGTTTCAGTCTTTCCCCCGTTCAGAGGAATTTTCACCTCTACGATTTAATTTGGGTTTATTTATATTTTTATAAAATACAACAATTACACTGACTTCTATCATGGTTGAGCGTGTCATTTATGAGAATTAATAGCAGCCAGAACAGTAAATCTATTAAAGGGATATAATCTTAATACCATATACATAGTATGCACTTGAAAATGTCTGCCAGTGTGTTCCACTGTAAAAAAATTCAGAATAGGGGCGTCGGTGGTGGAAAATGAACAGGGGCATAACATGACCCTGCACTGCATTCTTCCATCCTCTTTCCACCGCCGATTAATCTGCTGTTTCTGAGAACTAATTTGAAAATGAAGAGTCTCTGTTTTCTCCCTTTATTTATATTCTCTCTGGTTCCTCCGAGTTTTTTGTTTTTTGCAATGGGGAAGAATTCAGAATTTATTATAATTGATACTAGGTAGGTATTGACAATCGGGCTGGGATTTATGACATCAATATGAATTTTCATTTTTTTATTGTTGGGTAGTTGACCCATTTTAGTGTCTGGCATTGTTCCTTATTTTTGTCCATCTGTACCTTTTATATCTACCATAATCATTTGAAAGTTCGAAATTACTGTTAGCAGTGGGGTAGTACTCGTGCAATATAAATTAGAGGCATTGCAATTTTTCGCCTCTATTTCTGAAATGTATATATATATATACACGCGCCAGGCCAATCTCTCAAAGCCTTTCGAATCTCACTGTCTGTTTAATTAGGCCTGTTTTTTTTTTGACATTGCACAGGCATTGTTTTACCCACATCTATAAAGGGAGTAACAAATGTGTAATCTCTAATTATTGTTCAACTTTTTTAGAGCACTGAATTGCAATATAAAGCTGCATTGCGACTGTGCATTGGCTAATGGCTCTATGTTATCATTATTATGTTTATCATTTAAAAAAAAAAAACGATATTGGTAAAGAGTTATAAGTGAAAATTGAATATAATATAGGTTTACCACTAAGGTTTCAATCAAAAACTTATATGGGTAAAGTAAACTTATATAATACGTGGCATGGTATATATTTTGTTTTTGAACATACTCATTAAGTTGGAGTATGTTACTTACTTGGTGTTTTTAAGGTTTTTTCATTCATAGTACCATATAGTAGAACACTATTTCCATGTAATTAAAGATTGATTCCAATATTATGCTTAGTGTTTTAAATGTAAAAGTATCTTTCAATCTTTCTTGGCTGGAGGCTCACATGAAATTTTATATAAATATATATAAATAATATTTCAAATTTGCAGTTTTGTTTGCAAATTGTTTAGAGCCCATTTTGTAATTAATTTAAGAATTAGTATTAAATAAATTATGGGACGGTTAGACTAAAGAATGTAAATTTGATTTTAATTTTATTTATCTTGTGAGAAAAATAGCTTGTTTGCTGGTCAATTTTTGTTGTTTTATAAACTTAAGGACGGAGCCTGAAGTCAAGTCAGTTAGTCTTCGAACTGCATTTGCTATGCAAATGCAAAGTAGATCAAAGCTGATTCAGTCAATCTCCGGGTTAAGTTTATAAATTGAACAATCAATTTGTAGTCATTTTCGGTAATGCTGACTGCTTTTGATTTTGCTGGAGAATTATTACAGTTTTATGGAGTTTATTAAAATGTCATTTTGACTTACTCCTTTCAGTAAACATTATTTTTCTCTTTGGTTAAGTTTTGTTTATGCAACAATATAATGTCTAGTGATCCATATGATTTTAATTAATTAGAGAATAGCCACAACATCTTTAATTAAATAAAATTATATATTGATCGGCAAGATCACATAAAGATTATTTAGACATTAAATTGTAATTAATTACACTGAATATAATAAATTTTATCCCACATGAATTTTTATTATATTTATGTGATTAATTAGGATAAAATTTCATAACCTACCCACAGGAGTTATGAATTAATAAGTTTTATCATAAAGTTTTATTGAATCTGTTTGAATTAAAAATTTAGCCCACATGCAATTTTTATGTCATTTGATTCAATTCTTTTTAGCATGTTTTACATTGGTAAAACATGAAAGTTCATAAAGTTTTATTGAGTCTGTTTGAATTGAAAATTTAGCCCACAGGCAATTTTCATGTCATTTGATTCAATTCTTTTTGGCATGTTTTACATTGGTAAAACATGAAAGTTCATAAAGTTTTATTGGGTCTGTTTGAATTGAAAATTTATCCCACAGGCAATTTTCATGTCATTTGATTCAATTCTTTTTTGCATGATTTACATTGGTAAAACACGAAAGTTATTAAGCCTCAATTTTAACATAAGCATGTGATCCTTTATTTTGATGCAGCAGTACAACCTGCAAATTTCTCTGAAATTCGTTGTGACATTCCCGAACTTAAGGGAGATAACTACAAGATTTGGAAGGAGAGAATTCTCCTTCATTTAGGGTGGATGGACATAGATTATGCTATCAGGAAAGATGAACCATCGACACTCACTAATACCAGCACTGCAGCGGACGTCGCGCTTTATGAACGATGGGAGCGATCCAATCGTCTAAGCATGATGTTCATTAAGACTAAAATTTCAGCTGGTATTCGAGGTTCCGTTGATCAGCATGACAAGGTCTGAGACTTGTTGAAGGCCATTGATGAACAATTCGTCTCTTCAGACAAGGCACTAGCAAGCACCCTAATCATGAAGTTCTCATCCCTGAGGCTCACCAGTGTGAAAGGTGTGCGCGAGCACATCATGCAGATGAGGGACACTGTGGCTCAATTGAAGAAACTCGAGGTTGAAATATCGGAGTCCTTCCTAGTGCACTACATCCTGAACACCCTTCCGCACCAATATGGACCTTTCAAAATCTCATACAACACACATAAGGATAAATGGTCAATTAATGAACTCATGACTATGTGTGTTCAAGAGGAAGAGAGACTGGTGATGGAACTGGGAGAGAGTGCAATGCTGGCAACGCGTGGAAAGGGCAAATCTCAAGCCAATCGGAAAGGGAAAGGTAAAGCACCTCCCCAAGCTGATATCAAGAAGGTTTCCAAGTGTTTTTTCTGTAAGAAGAAGGGACACATGAAGAAGGAATGCGCCAAATATCAGAAATGGCTTGCAGACAAAGGGTTTGCAGAACCTAAGGAAGCCAGTGGGAAGTGAGCAAAGCATCTTATCAGGAAACAAGATGGGCTCACATGTGGAAGCTATAGGAACATGTTATTTAGCTTTAAGTAGTGGTTTTGTTTTGAAGTTAGAAAAGACCTTTTATGTTCCAAGTTTTTCTAGAAACTTGATCTCAGTTTCAAGGCTTGTACCTTTTGGATATTCCTTAAACTTTTCAGAAAAGAATTTTTCAGTCTATTCTATAAATCTGATTATGTTGGGAATGGTATTTTGTCTAATGGTCTTTACTGCATTAATTTACAAAACAATGTCACATATGATTCAATGCATGTTCACACTGGCACTAAAGGATGATGGTTATTAACACTTCTTCATTAATAACACTTCGTCATTAATGATTGACAACACTTCTTCATTAATAACACATCTTCATTGATTCCCCTCTAGTCATGGTGAACAATTGGTTTGCAAGCTCAAGAAGTCATTATATGGTTTAAAACAAGCATCCCGCCAATGGTATTTGAAATTCCATAATGTAATTTCTTCTTTTGGTTTTGTAGAAAACATTATGGATCAATGTATATACCTGAAGGTTAGTGGGAGTAAAATTTGTTTTCTTGTTTTATATGTGGATGACCTTTTGCTAGCAACCAATGATAAGGGTTTGCTACATGAGGTGAGACAATTCCTCTCTAAAAGTTTTGATATGAAGGATATGGGTGAGGCATCTTATGTTGTTGGCATTAAGATCCATAGAGACAGATTTCGAGGCATCTTGGGTCTGTCACAGGAAACCTATATTAATAAAATTTTAGAGAGATTTCGGATGAAGGATTGTTCACCAAGTGTAGCTCCCATTGGGAATGTTGGGACGATATCAGAGTGATCCAGGTTTAGACCACTGGAGAGCTGCAAAGAAAGTAATGAGGTACCTTCAAGGGACCAAAGACTACATGCTTATGTATATCCTGTTTGAGGCTAATTTACATGGTGTATGGCTTAAGAATTTCATTTCTGGGCTTAGAATTATGGATTCTATATCTAAGCCATTGAGAATATATTGTGATAATTCAGCTGCTGGTTTTATGGCTAAAAAAAAGTGGGAGTCGAAATAAACACATCGACATTAAGTATTTAGCTATAAGGGAACGTGTTAAAGAAAATAAAGTGGTCATTGAGCACGTCAGCACTGAGTTAATGATCGCTGATCCTTTGACTAAGGGCATGCCACCGTTTAAATTCAAGGATCATGTATTGAATATGGGACTTGGTTCCATTATGCAGTTTTTCATTGTGTGGACAATTTTAATGAAATTCTTAATTATTGTGATGTTTTTTCTCATATTTATGTGCACCTTAAGTTGATTTGAGAAAATTCATTTAAGAAGGACCAAGAATAAACATAGGGTTTATTCATTAAGAAATTGTTGCCACATAAATTATAATAAGAATAAATACATAGTAATACATGGAAGATAATACTCGTCATAAGAGGACTTATCGCCATGATTCATGTATCTATTACTTAATACAGATTCTCAATGGTTTTTAAGTTGAGACATTAAGTTTGGAAGTATGGACCAAGTGGGAGAATGTTAAGCTCCATTAGTTTATGCAAAATTGCTGCCTAAAATTATGGAATTTAAACTGCAGTCTTTCCTTAACTTATGGAAACCAACTGCAGTAGTTTCCTTAAGTTAAGGAAATCAACTACAGCTAATAAATTTATTGTTAGGAGCTACTGAAGTGGTCCATTACTCCCATCTGGAGTTCTCTGCCTTGATCTGTGGGACATCTGATACATATTGTTATAGACATTTTTGTGCCTAACAGCATGAAGCATGAAATGTCAATAATATGAGGGATCCAAAGTCCCTAAACATGTTGTTCCTACCCCTAGAGGAACAAGGTCAGCAAACCACAGCACTAAAAATCAGTTCTCCACCTGAAAACACTCAAAAAACAAGCTAATTCTGGATCATGTCAGCTGCTCCACTGAGCATCTGCACTGAATGTCAACTGCTCCACTCTGTACCTGCGCTGAATGTCAACTCTAATGAAGGCTACCTGCGTTGGGCGAGATTGGCCAAGTGGCACAGTCATTCTGCAAGGTGTCAGGTGCCCAGGAAGCTTCCAAAATGACACTTGGATCAGGGAATTCGCCTTGAGATGAGTAAGAGGATCTAGATCTCCAAGTGGAAGCAAGAACCTCCAAGTGGACTCAAGAACTGAAGTATAACTGAAGTGGGAGAGGAAACTAGTCAGCTTCATGCCAAGCTCAAGCTGACTCATCCTTTCTCCAAAACTCCTATATATAGAGCTCTCTCATGAGGTCTAGGGAGGCTGGAATCTTGTGAATGTAAGGAAGTGCTGTTGGTTTGTGCATAGAACTATTGGGTGATTTGCTTGAAGGAGGTGAAGAGGAGATTTCTTTCTGCTGGGAGGTGTTGCTGGATTGGGCCTCTTATGGTTGTAACACTCTCAGAACTTTACTTCTTCCATTAATAAAGCATTTGAGGTTCTTCTATATGCATGTGTCTCAATGGCGTATTGATGCTTGTATATTTGATTTATTCTAATCCTTGAATCAGTTATGGATGTATGCTTCTTGTAGTTTCCTTTTCTTGTGCTTTTGTAGGATCTTTGTGTAGCTGGGGCCAGTGAAAGAGCAAGGAGCTGGGAGCAAGCAGCAAAGAGGGAAGATTGGATCAATCATTAGCGGAAGATAACGGTTAGTGGATCTCTTTCTCCTCTCTCTTACATCTCATAAAGAAGTAATCTTGAATAGCTTTGCATTCGGTTGTTGCTGAGGACTATCCACCCTTAGAGTGGGATAGGGTCATTCCGTATTGGATACTTTTCCCAACAACAAATTGGCGACTTCGCTGGGGATCGTATCTTGTTGGTTGTTTGTGTTTTTTGCTATTCATTTCATAAACAAAGGGAGTACCGAATCGAACTGCATTTGGATCTTTCAAATGCAAAGTAGAGGGCAGCTACTCTAGCTCAGTTTCTGGGCAAGTTTATGATTTGAAGAGCTGATCCACAAGGACTCTAATAAGCTCTTAGTGATAGCTTTTCATCCTCCTTTTCATCCCTTAGTGTCTACTTGACTGATAGCTTCTGATTTGGCCAAAAACTGTGAATTTTTGAGCAATCTGTGACTTGGAAACCAAGAGAAACGAAAGTTTCATTCTTCAGTGCAGGCTGTGTGAAGGCTGTCTGCATTTCAGCGCAGTTCCCGAAGGGGCTACCTGCGCTGAAGGTCAAACTGCCTGTGTACCACCTGCGCTGGACTAGTCTTGCCTTGTGCTACTGGGGTTTCCTGCTGTTTCTTGCCCTGTTTTCACTCTTGTTTTTGCTGCCTGTTACCAGTCAATGTGCCTATCTGAAACCAACTTTCCTTGCCACTATTCCGCCTCGGTTGTATAAAGAAACTGTGTTTGTTCTTTGTGTATTTCTTGTATCATTTACAGTTTCCCATAACGAAAGTGAACTAGTCTTGCTGTGACCTCTTAGATGTAGACCTATGATAAAGTGTCGTTTTGATCTTAAGAGTTAGTTTGTTTGCTGTTCATAGCTAATTTGAGCTTTTGCTTTCGTCATTTGGTTTGAATTTATATATTTCTAGTGTCGAAACAAGTAAATCTTAAGGTGTCTTTTGATTTTGGACAAGCTTGTTTGCTTTCACTTGAAATTGAATTCAAAGTTATACAACAGCTTTCTTTTTGTGTCGCACAAACATTAAGGAAGAGAAAAGAAATACCTGCATTTTTGCATTTTGCATATAAGTTTGTATGTTGATTTAGGGAAAAAGTGCATTACTGTATGCTCTTTGATCTGTGTGAAAAGATTTTATCTCTCTTTTCCCTCAGTAGTTAAGATTTTCATAAGTCGAAAAGATTGAAAAAGCTTGCTTCTCATCTTAGACTGCATTTAGGAATTTGTATCAAAACATCTCGTGGTGAACCTTGAAAGGCAAACTTTAAAAAGATCAACTTAAAATATACTGAATGAACCTAACAACGCTTTGAAACATAACGCAAACACATAGAGGTCTAAGCTAGAGACGTGTTCCGGCGTCGTTAAACGTAGTGACTGTCGATCTCGACGAAGGTGGGTGATTCCTCCTGAGAGTCGGTGGCACTAATACGGACTTGTGCTCCCACGTACCGTCGCGTATATATTGGGAGACCCCTATAGGCATATATCTTTTATCCATAGGAAGCCGTGTCAGCCGCCCTACTGATCGCAATGCAGTGAACACAACATTCACGAAGATTGACCACCCGTACCGTAAAACGTATTCTGTGGTTTTGCGAAAGGTTTGGCACACCCTCTGCCTAGATCTCCAGAGCAGTTTCTTTTGGCCTTTTTCAAACTCTATAACTGAAAAAGTCCAACCGAGCATTTGTCACTTCGGGCTCGTTAATACATCGAAGGAGACTAGAGTCATCTTTAGCTTTTTCTCGACTCTTAAAAAGTGAAAAAGCAAGTTGTGTCTAAAAGCGTCTAATAAAATTCATTCAATTCGGAAACACAAATTTCTCCTTTTAATATTTTAGTTGATCGAGTAATCCGCAATCGTGGAAGAAAGTCAATTGAAACCCCGTCGTTCGCGGAGGCTTACGAGTCAACCGTCTTTGTCTCCGGAATCGAAAACAGTACGGGCAAAGCGAACTCGTTTAACCGGTTCAAAATCTCCTTTGAAAGTTAGAACAAGTGTTCCAACTGCATCTGAGGTTCCGGTTACTCCTAACATTTCTGGAAACCCTGCCTCTATAGAAGAAGTTCAACAGCCACAGAAGGACAATTATACTGATCCTAGTCTGGGGGAAAATACTTGTGTAACTGAACCAGTTCCATCTGTAACCGGTCCAGAAAGTTTTGTTCCTCAAACAACTGTCGCTGTCGAAACAACCACTTCTTCGGCACCAGAAATATTTTACAGACCTGACGGTCTTCCTCTTCCACCGGGTTTGATTGCGATAGAGGAAATTGCAGAGGATCCGCAAGCAAGTACTCCAACTCATTTTGGAGTCGGGGTCACTCTATTTCCTTCATCAGAAGTTAATCCACCACAAGTGGAAGTTCCTGTAGAATCGCTAGGCAATCTATTGGATAGACTTAAAATGTCTGAACAACCGTCATCGTCTAGGACTGTGTCAAATGACACAGCGACAGCAGAAGCCCCTGCCGTCACTCCAACGATGTTTGCCGGCATACCAGCTGTCCCAACTAGCTCTCAACAGCTAGAAGGAGTCCACCAAGGGACTATTTCGACAGTATGGTCTGTTCCAGTTTGTTCATCTAGAGTAATACCCGGCAACTCTTATGTTGAAGCTCGACAGATTGATCCTCATGGAGGTCAATTTGGGCCATCCAGTCCTCAAGGACTAACAATCCCTCTGAGTTCTGGATTGCTACCGTATGGGGGGAAGTATGCCCTTTCATTACCTCCTTCGGGAGGATATCCATATGGCAGTTCTCAACAATATTCAGGTTATACTGGAATTGCATCAAGTAGTTGGGTACCTATGCTACCTCAACAACCAAGGGTTGTATATTCTATGCAACAGTGTGTACCTGTGACGAACATCCCAACCACACCGGCTATTGTAACTGTGTCACAAGTTCAAGCGATACCTGTTACATGTCAACCTCAGATTTCTCAGGTTGTAATGCAACAACCACTTGATCATGGGTCACAACCACAATCGCCAACTGGTGGGGCGACACAGGTCCAAATGGGTACAATTACCCCACACCTCGGTCCAACGGTTAGCATAGCACAACAGAACATGGCGTCACAACCGTGGCTTGTGCAATACCAACAACCGCAGTTCCAGCAAGTGTACCAAGGTTCTGAGCAACAGATATTTGCGAACAGTGGACAACCGTATATCCAAAAAAGTCCACCAACCGTATCAGTCATACCAACATCAATTACATTATGCTGGTATGCAAAGACCCACTGCTCAAGCGATTCCATCGTACCCTGGTTACGCTTCGCCTAACCTGAATCAACAGTTACCATTCGTGGCAACTTTAGAGTTACCTGATCTACACCGGTTAACCAACGATCCGATTGCTTATGCCCCTTGGTGGCCAGCGATTCCTCATAAACTTCCATCTGACATTCCTAAATTCAATGGAAATCCAGGTGAAGACCCATCGAATCACGTGATGAATTTTCATCTGTGGTGTTCGTCGAACACCCTTAACGACGATTCGATAAGGCTTCGCCTTTTTCAGAGGACATTGACAGGTCCAGCGGCTAAATGGTATATTGAATTGCCAAGGGCCTCTTTCGACAATTTTAGTTCCCTAGCCACGACCTTCTTAACCCATTTTCAATTACCGATAAGGTACGAAACGGGAACAAAAATATTAACCAACTTCAAGCAGACAACTGCCACCCATATATCTGATCATATACATGAGTGGCGTCGTCGTCGTAGGATGGTGAAAACATATGTTCCCGATCAGCTATTAGCTGAATGGTTTATAAAGTCATTACTTCCGGCTATTACGGAAGATGTGGCCAAGGGGGGAGTCGTAACAGAGGAGCAAGTCATTGCTCGTGCGCAATATTTGGACTTAGTTTATACTCAGTCCGGCACGCTCTATGACAAATTACCTGACGCACCTAGACCGGAATTTTCAATTCCTCCCCCTCCTAAATCAAATAGTGACTCTCATGTGTTCATGCTGGTGATGCGTGATTGGCACAACAAACGCGAAATCGATAAAGGCTTCGTCAAAGAAAGCCCGTAAGAATTCGGATCAAAATGCAAAAGAAGAAATTCTTGCTTCGGAAGTAAATGTCGTATCAGAAGATAAAGCAAAGAAACCAATCAACAGAAGCAAGAAGAAACAAAACAAAG